>JARQOC010000002.1:353495773-354809523 GCA_033576535.1 Allobates femoralis
ACAGTCTGGTCCGTCCACTGAAATCATTTGTTTATCAACCACAAGATCACCTTGACTGCACCCTTCTTCAAGTGCAGTAGTTTGTCGGGTTTACACCCTGGTTCCACCTCTCTCAGACACAGGTAGGCTTGCCCTCAGTCCCGAAGTTTGTAGTCATGGAAAACGATTATTTCTCCCTTAAACATACTAAAACTAAAGAGCTTGAACTTCCACCTTCTCCCATTTGTTGCCACGGAAATCTGCATTTCTGCCTTGTCGTTACAGGATGGTTCGCCAGTGATGACCATAGCTGCTCCGCAGTATCATTGACCATCGTCACTACTTCTCGAAGAAAGTGTGTCTACCCCAAACCCAAATGTCACAGAACACATCTCTCTCTCCTTAAGAAATGTGTGTTAAAGGATGACGATACCATCACTGGACACTGAATAAGCAAACATAGCCCAGGGCATTACATCTTCCTCATCGGGATACTGGGTTGATTGGTGGCTGCTGGGCCAGAGGGAAGGGGCTACTAACAAAACCTTCAAATTTCTAAGACTTTTGGGACAAACATCTGCCTGTATCTCTGTATCCACTTCTTCTGCCTCGTCCAACTCCTCTAGGGGCTCCAGCTGCATCCTCAACCTCTCCCTTAATGTGGTAACACTTCAAACAGAATCCACCCCACCTCCATACTGCACTGCCAAGGATCTCCGCCATCACTCATTGCTTAAATTTAGATGTGAGTCACACAGATGAAGCATTGTAGACCACTATGTAGGCAAACTAGAAAAAAAGAGGAGATACAAGAGGCGCAGATTGTGCCTTATCAAAAAGACACTGTAGTTGTAATGTGGATTATAAGGATATCCACTCACCTTTTATGGTTGTGAGACCCACAACCAGTTTGAAAGCATATGGCAGCTACTGCAGAACCTCAACCAACGCCACAAAACCGTGGGAAATCAGGAGATAAAGTTGGAATGGTATCCACGGTCCACGCTGCTGCTCTTTATCCAAGGATTTCACAAGAGGTTATTACCATCAAAAGTCCTTTATTTCATCACACCAACGCGTTTCAGTGCTGTCCCAGCATGCATGTACATGCCCTGAGGAAGGTGCTGGGACAGCACTGAAACGCGTTGGTGTGATTAAATAAAGGACTTTTAATGGTAATAACCTCTTGTGAAATCCTTGGCTAAAGAGCAGCAGCACGGACTGTGGATACCATTCCAGTTTTATCACTATGTAGGCAGAGTTTCACTAATAACTGTTTCTGTTAAACCTGGAGCCAGGGAAGGCCATGTGTGATAACGGTGCAAACATGGTAGCAGCCTTATGTTGGGGAAAACTTACACACGTGTATTGTATAGCTCATGTCCTCAACGTGGTTGCACAGCAAACTCCTACACCGCTATACTGGTCTCAATTAGCTGCTGCACAAGGCTCAGTCGCTGTGTGCTCGCTTGTGTCATTCTCTCTATGTGGCTCATTGACTAGCCACGCTACAGAGGTCTTTCAGACAAAACAACCAGTTAACCGTTTTATATGCGATGTGCCGACATAGTGGAATTCCACTCTGCACATGTTGCAGCAACTGTGGCAGCAGCAGGAAGCCATGGCGTAGTATGCACAGTATGCAACGACAAAATGGCTACTAAGATGGTTAGCGCGGAATATGCCATCATCAGCATCACAATTTTTTTCACCTATATGCTGGTGCAAACTTTGAAGACTTTGCGGGAAGAGGTGGTGGTACCACATGAAGAGAAGGAAGAAGATGAGAAGCATGCAGAAAGGATATCAATCTCAAAGGTCCCGACCCTCGTCACACAGCTGGGTGGCATGGCACGGTGGAGTAGAGTGGAAGAGAGGAGCTCATGGTACCAGGCAAACTTGTATTGAAGGTGCAAGAGCCGAGAAACAAATGGAGGAGGATGAGTATGAAGAGGTGATGGGCAAAGAACAGTCAGGAGATGAGGAAGAAATTATTCCCTTTTCTGATATCCGAGGTTGGTGTGAGAGGCGGAGGAAGGAAGCTCAAGTTTTATGCTGTCACCATTACAGCAAGGACTTGGGTCTCATGGGTGCATCACACATATGAGTGCCTTCTTGCTGCACTATCTGCAACATGAATTTTGTATCGTTAGGTTTCAAATTAGCAATGACTAATGCATTGCCACACTGTTGGATTTGAGGTGCAAGTGTAAATTTAGCCAAATGATTCCTACCTTGGATAGGGACACCCACATGCTGAAGTATCAAAAAAAGCTGATAGACAATCTTAGGACTGGATTTCCCCAAGACATCAGTGAGGGACACAGAATGCATCGCTGATCTACACTTTTAACCCGGGGACGTCAAGTCGTCAGCATATAAACATTAACAGCAGCAATGTAACTCTTATGGTACTTTTACACTCAACCACAGGAAGGTAGAAACCGCCAGGCATCAGACACAATTGTGCCTCTTGCCATGAAAACACCAAGAAGTGGCGGCGTATAATTCAGGTACCTGCAAGACACATGAAGGAAATTCCTGAATTACAAGCCGCCACTTCGTGGTGGTTTCATGGCAACAGGCACAATTGTGTCCAATGCCTGGCGGTTTCTACCTTCCTGTGGCTACGTGTAAAGGTACCATTAGGCTGGCTTCACACCACGGTGTGTGTAATCCGGGGCTGTCCGGTGTGAACTGGACAGCCCCGGATCCAATTTTGGCCCCATAGTATTCCTATGGGGCCGGATGGCAGTGTTTTGCCATAGGGTTTCTATCTGTCCGAGTGAATCTGGCAGAATTCGTTTTTTTACCCCCGGACACAAAATTGCAGCTTGCAGCGTTTTTGTGTCCGGAGCAAAAATCTCCAAAAATTTAATCCACTGAATCCTCCTGGATCCGGCGCCCCCTAACATGGGAGTCTATGGTGCCTGATCGCGCCAGATCCGACAAAATCGGTTCCGGCTCCCGGACGCCGGGTGCTGAGGCTCAGCGCTCGCTGGCACTAAACTTCAGCACCGTGGAGAACTCCCAACTGAGATTTCAGAACTGCGGCTAGCTCCCAGCTAGCCGTGATTTTTAAATTTCAGCAGAGCACAGCTCCTGCAGCTGTGGACTGCTGATTCCAGCAGAAAACAGGACCAGAGGGCATATTTGCCCTCCAGTTAAGTTTTGTCTGGGGCTGTCAGGTTCTGTCCAGTGCTTCCTACAAAACACCGGACAGAACCTGACAGGGCAAAAACGTGGCGTGAAGCCAGCCTTAGAGTCAATTTCTGACACATAGTGAATGACTGGAGATGATGATGTACGAGTATCTAGAGCTCAATATCCATGCCATCAAAGGGAAATGGACCCTTTTGCATTTTTGGGCTTCAAAAATGTAGGCATGGCCTGAGCTCACCAGTCATGCCTTGGAGGTTTTGTCATCGTTTTGTCAGAACATGTCTTCAGTGCTGCTGGTGGAGTCCTGACGGATGAGCACATTGGGCTGTCTCCTGAAAGTGCCTATCTAAGTTGAACAAGCCATGGATTTCAAGGACTTTTCCACCCCACTGGCAGACTGCTCTGATTAGGTGATGTACTTTTCAGTGTGCTGCATTGATCTTGCCATTCTCCAATTTTTATTCGGAGTCAATTGGTGCCACTTTGGTGGTATCTGGTCCTAATTTTTTGAAGTGTGGAGACTCTTTTTGTGGTCTCCTTGCCTGTTTCCTAAATTTAGCAGGGCCCTTTGAGTATAATGCCTGCATGTGTCACTCATCTCCCTTTTACTAATGAATGTTTAACCTTGAAATGCTAGGCCATGCCCTGTTTCAGACCCTGTGCTATGCATGCAAGCTGCTCCATTCTCCAATTTTTATTCTAAGTCAATTGATGGACTTTGGTGGTATCTGGCCCTAATTTTTTGAAATGTGGAGACTCTTCTTGGGATAGCTTTATAATTTTTTTTGTGTGAATTTAGCATACCTATACATGTGTCTGACCCAGATGAATAATTATTTCAGTAATATTCTGTCAAACTGATTGTTGTGCTACCTGACTGTGGCAGAGCATAACATTTACCTGAGTGGTTGCATGAAGTTGCAGGGCCCCATACATACTGGGTCTATACTTGTCACTGACCTACCTGAATCCTTCAACTTGTAGTAATCTATGCAGCTAATACTCATGCCACCTGAGTGTGGCAGGGCATAAAAGACCGGAGCAGTTGCATGAGGTTTGAGGGCCCACTGGGACTATACATGTCAATGAAACATCTGAATCATTCTTTTGGTAACACTCCATGAAACTTATAGTTGTGCCACCTGGCTGTTGCAGAGGATAAAAGTGGTTGCATGAAGTTTTAGGGCCCACTAGACCTATACAGGTCACTTACCCACCTGAATCCTTCTTCTTGTAGAAGTCCTTGAAGCTGATACTTTTATCATCTCAGTGTGGTGGAGCATAACATTTTGTGGGCACCTTGCCCAACAGTCCTACACATGTCACTCATCACCTGTTCCTGGTCAATGTTTAACCTTGTAATGCTAGGCCAGACTGTGTTCTCAGCCTGTGCCATGCATGAAGGCTTTTCCATTCTACAATTGTTGGTCTGGGTCAGTTGATGTCACTTTGATGGTATCTGGCCCTCATTTTTCAAAATGTGGAACCTCTTCTTGTGGTGTCTTTGTTGTGTATTTGGTCAATATAGCAGGGCTTTCTGAGCACCATGCCTACACCTGAAGCTTGAAATGCTGGGTCTAGAAAACACCTTCAAAGGGGCACATTAGCTGCTAAACACAGCTCAAACTGTTTTACAATGGAGCCGCATTCTTTTGGCACAGACATTATCTTCCTACACTTTTACTTAGCAAGCTTCAGTGCCACAGTCACCATGGTTCTGGGCCTGCTCATAAACCTCAGACAGCCTCATGACTTTCCTGAGATTCTCTCAAGTTACAAAGCAGGTATCACACAGCAAGGAATCCCACTTTGTGACCTGAGATAAACTCAGTGGCAATAGCGCTCATAAGATCAGCTGTCTTACTACAGCTACGATATCACGTGAGACATACTGGACATATCTCACCAATATCATAAGACAGTCCTGTGATGATCAGTGATGTCAGAGATTGCTGCACAATTCAAATTTGCGGGATAGCCCCTTTGTGACCCATCAAGTCTAAATTGCAGTAAAGTTTTTGCTGGCACTGCTTCTCACACTCTCACCAGTGCCCGTGTGCCTGCTCTCACAGCATTTGTTGATGCTTTCTGTGACCGTGACCTCACCATATTGTTGTAAGGTCCTTTGCCCATGGTACAATGTTAGATGCTTATTTTGTTGCAATTTTGAGAATCTTTATCAAAAATCTACATGCCTATCCTGAAGCCAGCAAAGTCTATGAGAGTTCAGAAGTGCTGTGCCAAATAATTTTTTTTTCCTTGCAGACTTGGTGCAGATTTTGGGGAAAAAAAAATATAAAATGCATATGCAATGAACAAAAAAGCAATGTGCATACAGCACTTCTGATCTATCATAGACTTTGCTGGCCTCGGGATAGACATGCAGATTTTGATGTAGATTCTCAAAATCTGCATCAAAAAGGCATTAAGCCTAGAACGCATGACGTTAAAAATATATACATTAACGTATTGGGGCCCCCATGCAAATAATATATAAAAACACACTTAAATAACTTTCACAAGTTTTATTTCAAAATTGCTAAATAAAATATGAATAGTGGACAAAATTTTAATTACAATTTTTCACAGAAAACACCGTAAAATCTTTTTTTTTTCCAAATTTCACACTAAGATATGAAAACACATACAAAAACGCATAGAAATCTACAGCAAATTAGCTGCAGCTACATTTGTATTCTAACTTTCTTTTCTATTATAATAGTCTTCCAAACAATTCTGACATGTTATTTTTTCAGAAGAATGTTCTTTGCAAACGTTTTCCTTACAAGTGGAACAATATTGCTTGTGTGTGATACACTGTAAGTGTGAAGTCCCCCTTCTTCCTCCCCACCCTCAGCAGCTCTTACCTTTTATACTTTTAGGTGGTGTACAATTCTCTGGATTTTTGTGGCTCACAAGCTCTACCCTTTGCAAGCTTCTTAGAAACAGAAACTGAAAATTAATCAGACTTCCTCTTATCACAGGTCTTTCAGCAATTAGCTCACAGTGTATACTGTCCTCAGTACTCTATACACCGCTCATTACTGTGTAGAGAAGGACCTGAGATGATGTCATGGCCTTATCACTCCCTCCAAAAATCACATGACATCCTCACATGTTATTATCCACACCCTGGCCCCTCCACCAGCATTACTGAGTACAAATAAAGTAACTTGAGACACAAACACTACTGAGAACATGATAAAACATAGCGGGGGCCTAAAAGGCACCCAATATGTACAGATGTAGTTTTCACCAAACAAGCATTGTTACACCAAAATGCCTATGAAAAAAATTATATGAACAACTGGATATTATCAACAACGACATACTTGAGGAATACCTGGAGTTTCAAAATTCTAATTCAAGTAATTTTGCAGATAATAACAAAAATGTAAGCCTGGGAGCCTAAAAGGCCCCCAATATGCATTCTAGGGTTAAACAATGCACTGTGGGTACAGGGCCTAAGAGGGTCCAGGGAAAGACGCAGTTGTGGTGAAAGGGCTCGAGGATTCCTCTTGCCCCTGGCTACTTCTACAGAGACTGTGGTTTGAAAACAGTGCAAGTTTTAATTATCTCCTTAGCATTGCACAGATGTTAATCCACCACACAATGAGTGAACTAAAAAAACATTAGTGTAGAAACTTTAGAAAAAAGATCATGGTGGTACATGTCATTAGTAACTTTTATCAGACGCAAACAGTAATAATTTAAACAAAGGCACTTAGCACAGACTATAATAAGTCTCAAAGACACATAATGATTATACACAATATAGATAAGGAAATTATCACAGGGATCAAGACTCCATTACAATGGTGCAAAGTTCATTAAGGGCAGAGTCCATTAAGGGCCTTGAGATGTGGCCCAAAGGCTTCAGTCTCGCTAATCTAGCAAGGGGAAGAACAACCAGTGCTAAACTTGGGAAGGGCAAGAATAAAATGAACAAAACAGCAGGCCTCGCTGTTTGAAAAACTAAAAAATAACTGAAAAAATTCCTTCTTTGGACAAAATGCCAACTAAAGGATTGGTCAGCGACAAATCAACATGCCTCTTTTAGGTCTGTCTTCCCTTTATTCACCATAGAAAATCTTTAGCAGCTTTTTGAATGCAGCCGTGGATGAATGTAGTCATTCTACTTGGTACTCTGCTAATGGGACGGTCTTTGGGGGGGTACTTCTCCAGGAGCATTCTCCACTACCACTTGCCTTCCCCTTCCCCCGCACACCCCATCTCAACCACTACTCGAGATATCAATGGAGGAATTTGGGGATTATCACCCCTCTAGGAGAGGTGGGACCAACTTATAGAACACTGACAGGCCCTGTGGGTTTGGGTGCAGCTGGCTGGCTAACCAAGAGAGGGCCAGCCTCCACCCAATGCCACATTATCTCCCAGTCGACCTCCTGCTGCCACTTCCCAAAGTTGTCGTCGGTGGCAACCCGACTTACGCCAGCTGTAAACCACCACTTGCTACCCACCACCTTCATTAAGATGACCTCTTTCCCAATATAGATTGTGCAGAGTCTTTTGGGAAGATGGCCATGTAGCAGGGTGCACTGGTTGACTTAGCACTGATGCTCAGTACTTTGCTTGTCTTGGAAGCCAAATCCCCTATCCTGAAAGAATGCCATCACCTTGCCTCCGGTATATTAGTCGTCAAAGTCATACACCTTAGGCCCATTCAACCTCTCTCAGGCGATGGCATCAGTGAGCTGAATTTCCTCAAGAAATGAGACAGGATGGGGTGATTCATACTGTATCTGATAGTTGCCTGGAGGGTGTAGGGGTCCCCACATGGCATTCTCCCAGTCAAAGGCCTTTTACATGGGTGCCACACATCGCTAGGAAACAGGGCATTTTGCCACTACTACCTCCTCTTCCTTGGTCTCCTCATCCACCTCATTATGCTCATGGACTTGCAGATCCAGCAGCTGCGGCACCGGCTGCAGGTGTAATAGAGCCATGCATGCTGCATCCTCCGGGGTTTGACATCTGCTGCTCCCAGCTGGCATGGGGAATGGTTCACCTCCTGACTGTGAGATTTTCAAGTCCTCCTCTGGCATGCATGGCCAGCACTAGATATTGACCTCACTGTACACGAGGCACAATGTGTGTGTGTCCTTTGCAGTCTGCTCCAGTTCTAGTGATGAAGCAAAGCACCCTAATGCCTCTGGGGTGGTGAGGAAAATAACATCCTCCAAAGCAGGCATATCTTGCGGTGCATCCATATAGCCAAACTGCGTTCTGCAGGCACACATTAGCAAACACTAAGTGTGGCAAAGTGTAGCTGCGCTGTACTCACTGCACTTCCAAGCTAGTGCCGTGCTTGGTGGTGATGCCTTATTGCTTTGCCTAGGGGCCCGCTTCTTCCAGTGCCAGGATACAAGACAATCACTTACAGGATATCATTTTTTGCACAATCTTGTTGCTTAGCTCCTCTTTAACCCTTCCATGGGGTGGGCTGCAGAAGGCCCCTGACTTACAAAACCCATTCCCCATGCCACAGGTAACACCTGGGATTGCGGTTATGCGGACTGATTATTGAAGTCTGATATATTTGGAGGAGAAATAAAGAAAACAAATAAGTTTATTCAGCTCAACACTAGAGATGAGCGAACACCTGAGTGCTTGGATTTGATTACCGATGCTCATTCAAGATCGCAGTAGGAGGGGTTGAGGCGCTCCCCACATGTTACGCTGCCTATACCTGGCAGCTTCGTCAGGGGAAGAGATCGAGCACCAGTAATCCCAGTCTAGGCTGGTACTATATCTCCCATGGGGCACTAAGTTTGGGCAAAGTATTGCTGATTATTGCTGACCATTTGCAATTCATCCACACTGCTGGGGATTATACTGCTCTCCGTTCCCTGGGTGGGTAATACACCCCAGTGCCATTAGACACTATATGATTCCTATATGAAAATTCCCGTACTGGGGATTCCCTACTACCTATAGGTCATATAACATGGTTAACACTTGATGTACCCTTAGATACAAAACTATTTTGCTAACTATAGTCTCTTTTCTACAGGCTAGACAAACATAATACAGGTTTATAGCCCTCTGGATTATACTTGAGAGCAAAATAAGTGTCATATAGGCATCAAATTTTTGTATGACGGTTGGGAAATCAATTTCTATATACATTAATAAATTTGACTGCATACCCTACTACATATGTTACCAGAAGTGAGGAATTGTTTATTGTATATATTTCTGCCTATTATGTTGCATACTTGACATATATTTACCATTTGCTCAGATAAGCAGGAGAGAGATACCTAATAATATATTATTATTATTATTATTATTATTATTATTAGAGGTGGTACTTGGCAAATTGTGGCCAACTTTAAATGTTTTTGTTTGTGGTCTTTATCTGTATTTTTTGCTCGATTTAAATAAATTGATTGATTTTTCATGAAAAACATTTGGAGGTTGTATCGCTTTCAATCACTTCTTCCTTCCCTTGATAAGCATATATTAAGATAAGTTAGTCTAGCGATCCCCATATATTTCCTAAAGAATTTGCTGTGCCCTCCTAAATCTCCTCATTCTAAAGCAGTGGAGAGGCAATTAACAGCAGAGTCAATTCTTTCAGTTAGACCCCAAAGGCTCCATAAATGTTCAGTAGAGGGAAGCGTAAACAGCACAAAATGTATGAAGGTTTACCTAGAACTTCAACAAAAACACATGCCTTGGTCAAGGACAACAACAAACTAGAAAAAAAAAACACGTCCCAAAAGTCATTCTCAGCCAAAGTGCCAACTAAGGGATAGGTCACTCTCACAGACCCACCAAAATGCCTTTAGCAAGTCCAGTGATATTGTCTCTTGCCATTTTCAGCCATGCCCTGGATGTCTGCCACACTGTATCATGGTACTCTGCTGCTGGATGGTCTTGGGGGTTAGCAGGGGCTGCTCCTCTAGGCGCGTTCTCCACTACCAACTGCCCCCAGTGCAGTCCATCATGGCCACCGCTGGAGAGGATGAAGGAGGAACTAGGGGATGACCATACCCTCTAGGACAGACAGTACCAAGACCATCTTTGAAAACATTGACATGCCCTGAGGGTTTGGATGCATCCAGCTGGCCAACAACAGACACTTTGGTCACACTGGACGCCAACTTCTCTCCAGGTTAGCCTCCCCCTGTCACTTCTCAAATCGGGTGGCAGTGCCAACCTGACATACTCCAACTGCAAACAACCCCTTCATGCCCCACACTTTCATGAATGTAACCTCATCCTCGACAAAGATGGTAAGAAGTCTTTGAGGAAGATTGTCACGCTGTACGGTGAAGTGGTTATCGTAGCATCGATGTTTAGTGCCATGTTCCACTAGGATTCCAAGTCCCTTATCCTGCTGGAATGCCACCACCTTGCCTTGGGTGCCTTAGGCCTATGCAGCCAGTTCTGGGCCATGGCATCTGCATCCCCGGATCTGTTCAACAAAGGACACAACAGGAGACTGGGGTGATTGATGTCTTGTTGGATAGTTGCTTAGAAGGGGTAGGGTCCCCACATGACATTGTCCAAGTTAAATGCCTCTGGAGGTGGCGATGGTGATCCACAAAGCTGGGAAACAATGCCTTGCAGGTGCTACTCTTCCTCAGGTTCCCCATAAAGGTCCTAGCCCTGTTGGTGTTGTAGAATGGGATCAAGCAGTGCCTGTGCAGCCAGCTGCAGCGTGAATGTAGCTAGACATGCAGCCAGATAATCTGCAGTCTGACATGTAGTGCTCCTAGTCCCGGATGCCATAGGGTAGAGCCACCTGACTGCTGGAACTCAGGTCTATGGCTTGCATTGGAGCCCAGGATTGGATTCGCCCCTCATTCAAGTGCGAAGTGCGGATGCAGTTGCAGCTGACATAGGTTTCCATCTCTTTTACATGACTCCACTCTGGGCTTGGTTCTGCCAACCCACCTTCTGCCCCTGAGGTGATTAGGAAGATGACATCTTTAGAGTCCTTGTCACCCATGCCTTGAAGATAATCTGTAAATAAGTACTGTGGAATGCAGATAGTGTACCTGCATGCCACTGGGAATGAACATGTAAGATTGCAGGAGACACTGATGCAGTTCAGCAGGTTTGGGTGCATTTTATTTAACTAAGGGGCAAGCCTCTTCCATTGAGTGACATAATTCAGACCCGAGCAATCACTACTGGAGTTGAATGTTTGCACACTATTGTTGCCTACTGCCTAGCTCCAAATTAACCCCTCTCTGTCATATCACAAGGTATAAGAACTTGGTTGCGGTTACTTAGTTGCAGTCATTATTGAAGAGTGACATCTTTGTAGCAAACATAACAATGAAAAAAATAAGTTTATTTAGGTTACCATTCACCACCAATTCATCTGGAATGCTGAATAAGACTACTTGCACAGCAGATATGCCAAGAGAACTGTAATATAAATTATACAGCTTTTAAAAAGCTCAAAACCGGATCAGGAAACGCTCCTCATAGGAGCTTATGATAAAAACCGGATTGCTTCACAAGCAATTCGGTTACCGCCTCTGGCTCTGCAGCCTGCGTGAAAAATCATGCATGCTGCAGTTTTCAGAGCGGTTTTAACATCCGCAATGCGGGAACCGGATGGCTCAGGATGTGTAATCCTGAGCAATCCGGTTACCGCATATACTTTGCTTATCCTGGCTGCTGCCGGAATAAGCAAAGTGTTCTGTGTTTGTTTAAACTGCTAATTTTATTATTAAATGTTCCTATAATGTCTCTAGGGGGTGCCCACTCCCCCTAGAGACCTTCCACCCACTCAGGTGGGTATATAATGCTGGAATCACATATGTACAGCAGCTGTCTCCTGTCAGCTGCTGTACAGTTTTATCAATGAAAGCGCCGGGCTCCTCTGCGAGCAGCGCCCATACTATAGCCAGAGGAGCCCGGCGCTTTCATTGATAAAACTGTACAGCAGCTGACAGGAGACAGCTGCTGTACATAAGTGATTCCAGCATTATATGCCCACCTGAGTGGGTGGAAGGTCTCTAGGGAGAGTGGGCACCCCCTAGAGACATTATAGGAACATTTAATAATAAAATTAGCAGTTTTTAGAAACGCAGAACAGTTTGCTCATCCCTGCGGGAGCAGGGATGAGCAAACTATCCGGCAATCGGATTGCTCAGGATTACATATCATGAGCAATCCGGTTACCAAATTGCGGCTTCAGCAATGTGGTTCCCGGATTGCTGGTTGTGTGAAGCCAATTGCGTTCACCACATCCGGATCTGGATGCGGTGAACGCAATTCTGGATTTAAGTGTGACCCTAGCCTTTGTATTATTATGACATTAAATAGTGATTTCAAATTTTTAAGAAGCAATATCCAGACTATGGTGTTTCATCAGTGTGAACAGACCTGTAAGATCATAAATGTGAGGCTGAAGGCACACTGTCGTGCATCAAACACGGAGTGTGTTTGATGCACGACAGTGATGAGAGTGTGATGTGTGTTTTTGGGTGTGTGTGGTGCGAGTGTGGTGTGTGTAGTGAGTGTGGCTGGCTGTATAAATGTGAGTGTGCTGCAAGTGTGAGGTGTGAGTGCGTGTGTGGTGCGTGTGATAGAGATGCTGTCCATGGTCCTTAATGACCGCAGACAGCATTTGTCGGGGAATAGAAGCTCTTCGGCTGTCAATGCCACGGAGTTTGTATTTCATGCTATACCTAACAGTAAGTTATCATCTTGTACCGCTGTGACAGCAGCGGTAAAAGATGTTTAGCTAATACACTGATGATTTGTGTAAAATAATGAATTCCAGGGTTATTTTAGCTATTGACCCCATCAGCATCCTCTGCGCAGCATGTGTGCGCAGAAGTTGCTGATGCGGCTCAAATCCCGGTGATGAAAGGGTTAATATGATGCTGGTGTGGTGGCACCATGTGTGTAGAGTGTCCTCACTCTCTGGACACATGGTGTCATTACACCATGTGTGTGCAGGGGTTAATTGTTCTGTAAAATGTGTTAAAATAATTGTCGGCTTTATATTTTCACTGTAAAAGCCGCGCCGCTGCTTGGTGCTGAACATTCCAGGTGCTGAAGTCGAGACAGGGCTTCAGCACCTGGAGTGTTCAGCACTATGCAGCGGGCACAGCTGTGCATTTCCATTAACAGAGCAGCAGCTTATACAGTGAAAATATAAAGCCGACAATTATTTTAACACATTTTACAGAACAATTAACCCCTGCACACACATGGTGTAATGACACCATGTGTCCAGAGAGTGTGGACACTATCTACACACATGGTGCCACTACACTAGCATCATATTAACCCCTTCATGACAGGGATGTGAGCCACATCAGCAACCTCTGCGCACACATGCTACGCAGAGGATGCTGATGGGGTTAATAGCTAAAATAACCCCAGAATTCATTATTTTACACAAATCATCAGTGTATTAGCTAAACATTTTGTACCGCTGCTGTCACAGCGGTACAAGATGATAGTTTACTGTACCGGCACAGCAGGGGAAATTTAAACACGGGTGCGAGTATTGCACTGTGTAGTGTATGGGTGCGAGATTTTCTCGCACCCATAGACTTCTATTGCCCTCTCGCATGTGGGAATTGCGTGCAGTTGCAGCATGCTGCGACTGCACTCGCTTCTAACTCGCAATGCAAGATGAGTGCAGGAGACTCTTACCAGTGTGCCCTGCCTGATAGGGCAACACTGGGCCGAGTGCAATGCGAGATTCCCTCGCATTGCACTCGCGCAAGTCCCTCGCACAGTGTGCCTTCAGACTGAAGCATATAATGGACATATGATGTTTATCTATGAATTGCTATCACATAAGTGTAGAACAGATGGCCTCGCATGGTGACCCACTTCAATAATAAAGGTTTGCTCTTCAATCTAATATACAGTATAAAACCCCAAGCTCACTTATGTCACTTTGGCCAGCACTTCTGTCACTTTATTATCGGCTACGTGATGTCACCACAGCGCTACACCCTGAACGGGTGGACCAACATGGCAGCCCTAAGTGGAGCGTGCCTCAGGCAGCCCCACCACTCTTACGGCTGCCCGTACAGTGCCCCAAACACACACACACGGTCGGGAGACGAGAGGCGTTAGCCAGTCGTCTCCCGCCCACGGGCCGCCGGCCGGAGCCAGCGTGAGCCAGCCGGGAGATGACCGCCATTAGCTGGTCATCTCCTGCCCGCCACACACCATGGTCCCGCGGCCGGAGCGAGCGCGAGCCTGCCGGGAGACGACCAGCCTTAGCCGGTCATTTCCCAGCTGGCGACCCGTTGAGCTCTGTGCCGTACATAACTGTGGCTGAGCTCCGCCCAGCCGCGAGCCAGCCAGCATTTTCCGCCGTACCGCGAGCCGCTATTCTGATTGGTCGCCGCTTTCAGCGTGGCGACCAATCAGAATAGCAGCGCACGCTATGCCGCCATATTTGAAATACACTGTAGCCCGTGCATTTGAAGTATGGCGCCATACAGCGCGCCGCTATTCTGATTGGTCGCCGCGTACTAAGAGCCATACCACAGAACAATGAAATTTTCAAAAATTACATTCACCATACAAACATAGGTAGTTGATGGATAGATATCATGTCTTAATTGCATTATTGTTAACTAGCTGGGTGCCCGTTGCAGATGCATCGGGATTCTAGCAGAGCGAGTCTCTGACTCGCAATGGCCGCTTCGCGGCCAATGCTTCGCGCTGCTAAGGCGACTCGCCATGCCCGCTGCGCGGGCATAGCGAGTCGCCTTAAACTGCTCGCAATGGCCGCTGCGCGGCCAATGCTTCGGGCGTATCCACATGACGACATTGACTCGCAGCGTGAGCGGACTCAAAAGGGGCAAAAAAACCCATTCGTGATTATATAATAGATTCTTACTAAATAAACTGTATATGGATTCTAGACCACCCGATTCTTTAGAATTGGGCCGCCAGCTAGTGATAAATAAATTCATAAAAATTTCACTCAAAAATAAAAAGCTCTCTTAAACCGTTTTGTTAAGAACATTGTAAGCTTCCTGAACTTCCCAGCTGCTGCCACATTCGGCACTATTTCCAAAATTCAGATCCTGCAGCTGTTAAAACACCTGCAAACTTCAGGAAGCTTAAAAAGTTCAAAAATATTCCCAAAAATAGACCCAATGACTAGGGGCACTCCTAACCATAGGTTAAGTGCAGTTCCCAGCCAATGGGTATTCTGGTGAGCATTTTGGTCCCAAATAAATAGTTAGAGACTTACAGTTATTTTAAATTTCAAACTTTTTCCCACACTTAGCTGACTTTGGGCAATGTGTTAGGGATTCCAATTACCAAATGGAAGCAGCCATTATCTTGCCGAGTTTGAAATTTTCAAACATGTTGAAGCAAAGTTTACTCATCCCTACTGGACACCATTTCATCTGGAATGATGACTAAGGCTAGTGGGCAGCAGTGCAAGGATACGTTCAATATCAATAATACATATAACACGTTTGTGCATGTGCCAAAAATCTGTGTTCTAAACATATTGAATGAAAAGCAATAAAGTGATTAAACATTTTCAAGAAGCAATATCCATAGTATGGCGTTTCATGAATGAGAACAGACCTAAAAGACCATGTATGTGAAGGCTATAATGGCCATATGATATTTTTATATGAATTGCTATCACATAAGTGTAGAATAGATGGCCTTGAATGCTGCTGACCCTCTGCAATAATACATGTTTGCTCTTAAAAAAAATTAAAAAAAATCATTAAATCAAATAATAAACAAAAAAATCCCCCAAAATGAAAAAAGAAATATTAAGTTCTTTTAAACAGATGTTTTAAGGTCATTGTAAGCTTGCTCGAATTCACAGCTGCTGTTTCCTGGCACTGCATCCAAAATTCACACCCTGCAGGTGTCAAAGTCATCAGAAAACTCCAGACAGCCTGTAAATATTGTTTTAAAGCTACAAAATTTTACAGGTTGAAAAATAACCATAGAGTCAGTGGCTGTTAACACTCCTAACCATATGCTTAGGTGTTTTTCCCAGCCACCATGTCTCCCTATGAGCGTTTTCACTCCAAACAGTTAGGGAAAGTGTTGGGACTATTTTAAATTTTGAACTTTTTTCCCAAAAAAAGCCACGCTTACTTTTTTTGGTAATTTGCTTGGGTTTCTGATCGCGAACAGAATCTGAAATGTGTGTGCCGAATTTGAAATTGGCGAACATATTCAGGGAAAGTTCACTCATCTATATACAGTATATATATATTCCACCAAGAGTCCATACATACTATGCTCAACCACACACACAGAGACACAGACCACAGACACACACATTCATTCACATCACTGGGTCTGTGTCATGCAGGATGGCTCCTTCAGGGAGAAAAGCATTTGTATTCACTTATACTCTTATCAAGAGATGGGGATTTTGAACACAGGACTTAAAAAATTACCTAAAAAATTTTAATAAAACGGACGGTCAGTGTGAAGAATGTTTAATGGGATTATCTACTTAAATGTAATTTTTAAACTATAACAAATTATGGGGTATTGGTTTGTCTTTTGGTCCAAAACACGTAAGCTTGTGAGCCCCTACACGGCTCCCCACGGATCACAAGTCCTATCCACTAAAATGTTTTGGACCAAAAGACAAACCAATACCCCACAATTTGTTATAGTTTAAAACTAAGTAAATTTCCACAATTTCAGTTTTCTGTCATTGTGGTTTTTTCTTGCACTCTTTTGTTGCTGTGTGTAGCTGGGCCGTATGGGTGCGTTTGTTCCGGCGCAGGTAGCGGTGTTGAATGCCACAACAGCCCGCCTACTGAAATGGGGGCTAATGTAAGAGGCTGGGCATACACTGTGCAGGCCTGTGTGAACTGCGCCCTATATGGAGCCCATTGTGTGTGCAGGACAACCAGTGGTCACTCCCTCTGTGTGAAAGGAGGTTGCTAGTGATTGGGGCTGGTGTCTTGCATTCATAATGCCTTCAGTTATAACCTGGGCAAAGCTGCACACAGCACTGAGTGTAATGGTCATCTGACCAGAATCTGCTGTGGTAATTAAATGTAATTTTTAGCAATGGGCTCCTATATACTTCATACTTTAGTCGATTTTTGCATAAAGAAACTTAAATTAGAATTCTTAAGCACGATCCTGGTGTTCCATCATCAGAACAATACTTTCTTTCTTGTGTTGTTATGAGGGTAATACTGGTGGTCACTAGTGGAAATGTTGAAATTAACGCATTGTAAATTCTGCCTGCCTAATAGCTGTCTACAATTTTAGGAATTAATGAGGTGCACTAACCCCAATTTTATTTTATAGATAGGATTATTAATTTTGTAGTTCGTTAGTAAAGCCATCATGAGCATCCGAAGAATGAAGCCTGCAGGGAGTTCTCCTGCTGCTATTATATGGCTCTTACTAGGATTTTAACTCTTTCACACCCAATATTTTTGTTTTGATTTTATTTTTTCCACCCTTTCTTCCACGAGCCAAATCTTTTTTTATTTTTCCATTCTTATAGCCATATAGAGGCTATTTTTTGCAGGATGAGTTGTAATATTGAATGAAACAATTCATTCTACCAGATATTGTACTGAAAAACGGAAAGAAAATTCCATGTGCATTGAAATTGCCAAAAAAGTGCAATTCTACAAAGGTTGTTTGTTTTTCGGGCTATGTGATAGCTTATTTTTTGCACCCTGAGCGAATGTTTTTCCTCATACTATATTTGAGTAAATGCAATGCTTTGACTGACTCTTATTACATTTTATTTTAATGTTTCACTGGCTAAAAATGTATACATACAGTTGTGGCCAAAAGTATTGACACCCCTGCAATTCTGTCAGATAATACTCAGTTTCTTCCTGAAAATGATTGCAATCACAAATTCTTTGGTATTATTATCTTCATTTAATTTGTCTTCAATGAAAAAAGAATTGTCCTAAAGCCAAATTGGATATAATTCCACGCCAAACATAAAAAGGGGGTGGACAAAAGTATTGGCACTGTTAGAAAAATCATGTGATGCTTCTATAATTTGTGTAATTAACAGCACCTGTAACTTACCTGTGGCACCTAACAGGTGTTGGCAATAACTAAATCACACTTGCAGCCAGTTGACATGGATTAAAGTTGACTCAACCTCTGTCCTGTGTCCTTTTGTGTACCACATTGAGCATGGAGAAAAGAAAGAAGACCAAAGAACTGTCTGAGGACTTGAGAAACCAAATTGTGAGGAAGTATGAGCAATCTCAAGGCTACAAGTCCATCTCCAAAGACCTGAATGTTCTTGTGTCTACCGTACAGTGCCATCAAGACATTTAAAGCCGGGGCGTGGCCTGAGAGCTAATGGCGGCGGTCGCTTAAACCCGGGGCTCCTCGGTCACAGTTCCTCACAGCGGCACACAGCACTTTGAACTCCTCTCTTTTATTATCCAGAACGGAGGCTGGGATTCACTGCTCACCCTGGATGCCACGGGGATCGGTTAAATCCAGACACATGGGGGTGAAGGTCTCGGATTTCTTCCACAGAGAGGCTGGGGCTGCACAATCTAACATGGCGCCAGCAGACACAGCACTCTCTGCCTCCTCGCGCTCTTCAGCAAGAAGTGTAAGGGGACAGGAGCAAATGGAGATAGAGGATGTTCCGCTTACTAGGAGCACTATGCAGAAGCTCCTGGCGTCCCTCCGAGCTGCCCTCCATGAGGACTTCCAAGGTATGGTGGGGGAGCTCAAAAGGGATATTAGCAGCCTGGGGGACCGCACAACACATCTAGAGGGGAAAATGTCAGAATACGCTGCAGCCCATAATACTTTAGCTGGCAGTTATGATGAGCTGGAGAGGAAAATGGAGGCCCAGCAGCTAAAGCTATGGGATTTAGAAGATAGAAGCAGATGCTGTAATATTAAGCTTAGAGGAATCCCGGAGGATGTTAAAGACCCTGACCTCCCTGACCTTCTCTCCTCCTTCATCGGCCATGTCCTCCCTGATGCATCTTCTAATTCTATGGGTATTGAACGGATTCATTGAGTTCCCAAGCCGTCTCACATAAACCCAGCCTTGCCCCGAGATGTTTTGGCATGCATGCATTACTTTAGGATAAAGGAAGACTTTATGATAGCGCTGAGGAAACGCCCTGGAGCTTCCTGAGACATTTGCTAAAATTTCAGTCTACCCTGATCTCTCTGTGGGAACCTTGACCAGACCTCGGGAGTTTGCCCCTATGTGTGCGGTCCTGCGGAGAGCTGGAACACCTAACAGCTGGGGCTTTCCGGTTAAAGTGCGCTTCACGTACAAAGGAAATCGCTATATTTTCAACTCCCCTAAACTACTCGATCGTGCATTGAAGATGTGGGGCCTATCCACGCCACCTGCTGGGGCACACATCTCCCCCAAGTCTGGGAAAGCTTCCTCTCCTACAAGAAGAATTGATCCTGAATGGGAAGATGTTCGCTTATCAGTAGTTCTTGTTTTGACACAAACAGAGGATCTGTGGCTGGGATTTGTTTATCTCCAGCCCTGGAAGTCACGGTGATATTGTTGTTGTTCTTTGTTTTTCTTTTAGGCACTGAGGATGCCTAGCCGTGACGGAAGCTCCCGGTTTGCCATCTCCGGTGCTTCCTCCCCACCTTTGCAAACCCAGGTTTGCCTTACAAGTTTACATATATGTAAGGTTGAGTTTTTTATGTTGTTTTTTATTTTTGTACCCTAACCTGGTTTGTCCCCTTCCCCGGTGAGATACATGAGACCTGCAGGTTCATATTCCAGCCACCATGAGTATTAAATTGATGTTGTTAAATGTGAACGGACTGAACTCTCCGGCCAAAAGGTCATTTCTTTGGATGGAGGCGCATAAGAGTAAGGCGGACATACTCTGCATTCAAGAATCCCATCTTCTTGAGAAGGACAATGGGAGAGTTAAAAATTGCCTTTTCAATACGTCCTTCTTTTCGAACAATCCCGCGAAAAAAGCGGGAGTTTGCATTTTTGTGAAAACATCTGTCCCGTTTCAATTGATCCGCGAAATCGCTGACCCCGCGGGAAGATACTTGCTACTTATTTGCAGAATGTATAACTCCTTGTTCACGATTGTTAATATATATGCGCCCAACACTTCACAAGTTAGATTTGTCCGTGAGATTATGAAACTTGTCCATAAGCAGTGTCAGGGCATGTTAGTAATCTGTCGAGATTTTAATATCACTATGTCCCGTCAACTAGATTGTTCTGCAAGAGATACTTCCGTTAGAGGGGAGCTTGGCTCGCTTTGCAGGAGTTTATATTTACATGATGTCTGGAGGTATCTGCACGCCGCGGAGAGAGATTTCACTTTTTTTTCTAATAGACACAGGTCTTATTCACACCTGGACTATTTCTTAGTAAACAGCGTGACCCTCCCTGTATGCAGCGCTGCCGAAATTGGGCTTGTCACATGGTCAGACCACACCCCGGTGACTTTGGATATCTCCGTGGCGTGCAGACCCCGGACGTCAGGCTCCTGGAAGCTTAACTTGGATCTTCTTTCAAGACAACAAATTGTGTCGGAAGTCAGGAAGGAACTATCTGAGTTTTTTATATCTAATGATAATTCTGAAGTCTCCAATGAGACATTGTGGGAGTCCCATAAGGCTTACATCAGAGGCATCTTGATTCAGAAGGCTTCTCGCCTTAAGCGGGAAAGAGAGAAAGTAATGGAGGAGCTCCTATCTCAGCTACATAACCTGGAGCGATTGAACAAGGACAGCCTATCACCCTTAGTAACAAGACAGCTCTTCCAAACTCGCACTCATCTCCGCTCTTTTTTATTATCCCATATGAAAAACACTTGAGGAAATCTAAATTAGCTTTTACTCCATGGGGGACAGAGTGGGCGCTCTGGCCAAACGCATCAAGAAAGGGAAATATGAAAAACACTTGAGGAAATCTAAATTGCCTTTTACTCCATGGACAGAGCTGGGCGCTCTTGGCCAAACGCATCAAGAAAAGGGAAATTACATCTCAAATAACAGCTTTACGTGACTCCTCGGAGCATTGCAACTTAATCCCATTGCTATTGCAGAGGTGTTTGCCAAATATTACTCCAACTGTATAACATCAAGATGATCCTTCCGTCCACTCACCCATTCCAGATGACTTCAAGTTTCCTAGACGGCCTGCAACTTCCTAGACTAAATATGGATCATCTTACTGCTTTAAACGCCCCTATCTCTTCGTCTGAGATTATATCAGTTATAAACGCCACTAAATGCCACTCGGCACCGGCCCAGATGGGATTCTGTGTGGTACTATCGCCTTTTCCTCCAGGAATTAACCCCATTTTTGCTGCGAGCCTGTCTTTTTTGGCAATCAGTTGGGGCCATTTCTCCCCGTAGTTCTGGAGGCCACTATATACTATTCCAAAACCCAGGAAAACCCCCGATGATCCCGGGAGCTACCGCCCCATTTCATTGCTTAATTGTGATGTTAAAATATATTCGAAACTAATTGCAACCAGACTTCAACAAATCACTCTGTTTTTACTGAACACTGATCAGTGGGCTTCGTGATGGGGAGACATGGCCAAGTACGGAACGAGACTGTTTATTAATTTGATTAGTCTCACGGAGTTGCCTGGGTCCCTAGTGCATTCCTGTCTTTGGCGCTGAAAAGGCCTTCGATAGGATGCACTGGGGACACCTAGCCTCTGTTCTGGGAAATTTGGTTTCTCTGGCCCTATTCTCTCAGCCGTTCTGTCTTTGTACTCGAA
This sequence comes from Allobates femoralis, assembly GCA_033576535.1. NCBI lineage: Eukaryota > Metazoa > Chordata > Amphibia > Anura > Aromobatidae > Allobates > Allobates femoralis. The sequence goes on from JARQOC010000002.1 coordinate 353,517,625, forward strand.
CCCTAATGCCAGGGTGTTGTCGTCGGCTTCCTCTCCTCCAACTTCCGCTGTCTAACGGACCCGTCAGGGCTGTCCTCTGTCACCTATAATTTTTTCTTTAATTATTGAACCACTCGCGGAGGCAATTAGGACCCACCCGGACATTACTGGCTTTCGTGTGGGACCTTCCTCTCACAAAATCGGGTTATACGCGGATGATATTATAATTGCATGTACAAATGTAGAGAAATCCCTATCGGCGGTTATGACCATTTTGTCACATTTTTCCAGACTTTCCTTTTATAAATTAAATGCGGGAAGTCCCTGCTGTTTCCGATTGGAGTTCCCACCACTTTAGCTGAAAAATTGAAGTTGCAATTCCCTTTTGTCTGGAGAGAGGATGGAGTCCCCTATCTGGGTATGGTTTTAACACAGTCTCACCGATGGTCCCTGTTAATGTAGAGTCATTATTGGCCTCCTTAGTCAAAGAAATTTCTAAACACCGCCTTCCAGCACTCTCGTGGGTAGCGCATATTCATGCCTTTAAAATGTTCCTCCTCCCCAAGATCTTATATCTATTTAGAAATATGCCCTTAGCTATCCCCATGAGACTCCTCACCCGCATTCAAAGAGTAGTTCATAGATATGTCTGGAGCGGGAGCAGGGCCAGAGTTTTAGGGAACATTATGTACCTGCCTTACGACCGAGGTGGTATGGGGGTGCCTAACGTTGTAGCCTATCACAGAGCTTCAGTATTACAGAAGGCAAAGCTATGGTGGTCTTCAGCCCTTCGAGGGGGCTGGGTCGAATTGGAGTCATCCTTTTTGGACCGGGGCACACTTCGTGGCCTCTTGGCAGCGGAATGCTTAGCCCCTACTCCTGTAGACCCTCAACTCCCCACGATGAAAGCATTGTTGAGATACTGGAGAGATGAGATTGGTCAACAAATCAGATTAGCCCCAATTGATATCAGCATTAAGGCCTTGGGTCTTCATATACCCTTCCTGAACCTTGATGCCTGGGAGAGGGCAGGGATTTTGACCTGTGCAGATGTAATGAGAGAAGGTAGATTACTCCCTTTCTCAGACTTATGTACCCTTTTTCCTGGAATTGGTTCAACCTTTTACCAATATGCCCAGATCTCTCATTTACATAGTAACATAGTAGCATAGTTTTTAAGGTTGAAGGAAGACTTTAAGTCCATCTAGTTCAACCCATAGCCTAACATGTTGATCCAGAGGAAGGCAAAAAAAACCATGTGGCAACACTAAGCTCCACATTGGGGAAAAAAAATCCTTCCTGACTCCAGATACGGCAATCAGACTAGTTCCCTGGATCAACGCCCTATCAAAAAATCTAGTATATATAACTGGTAATATTATAGTTTTCAAGAAAGGCATCCAGGCCCTTCTTAAATGTTAGTAGTGAGTCACTCATTACAACATCATGTGGCAGAGAGTTCCATAGTCTCACTGCTCTTACAGTAAAGAATCCGCGTCTGTGATTATGATTAAACCTTCTTTCCTCCAGACGTAGAGGGTGCCCCCTTGTCCCAGTCTCAGGCCTAAGAGTAAAGAGATCATTAAAAAAGTCTCTGTACAGTCCCCTCATTATTTATACATTATTATAAGATCACCCCTAAGTCTTCGTTTTTCCAAGCTAAATAACCCCAAGTTTAATAACCTGTCTTGGTATATATTTCTTTGGAACCTTGAGGGGCCGTCAGCTGTTTCATCCTGCCTCTGATGTTTCCTTTTACCAGAAATATATGCTCTCACAGACTAGGCAAAAAGGTCTCACTGGTATTTATAGAAGTTTTAATGAACGTCCCTTCTCAGCTAAGCCTAGCTATATGAGACGCTGGGAGGAAGACTTTAACTTTACGGCCTCGGAGGAGGAATGGTATGAGGGCATGAGGGTCATTAGGTCGGCTTCTAAATGTGTTGACCACTTAGAGGTCTTGAAGAAGATCCACATGAGGTGGTATTATCCACCGGTGAAGCTGGCTTGCTTTGCACAGGACCAGTCCCCATTATGTTGGCGCCAATGTGGAGGCCGTGGTTCTTTGGCCCACATGTGGTGGTTTTGCCCTAGGCTTTCCCCCTTTTGGGCGGTTGTTTCTAGCCTCTTGCGGACGGTCACTGGGCTGAGCATCCAGTTAACCCTACAATTGGCGATCTTGCATGTTGGAATTCATCTTATCCCTCATGATTGTATCAGTCTTGTCTCCAATGTTTTAACGGCCTCGAGGCTTAGCTTGGCTGCGAATGTAAAGCCCTGAATCCACCAACAATTGGTGATGTTACTGATCGTTTAAACATTATATTCCATCACGAGTTTTATTTGGCGCTAGATAGTTCGGCCAGAAACCGGGTTTTAAATTCATGGGCAAGGTGGGCTGCTCATCCTCACACACTTCCGTTCCTATAACTTTATTTTATGGACCTCGAGCATAGATAGGTTACATAGCAAGATTGGATCTGCCAGATGTATGTTTGAACTGGTATGTACATACTAACGTACGCTCACCTTTTACAAACCACCCCCCAATCCTCCCCTATTCCTTCCTTTCACCCCCCCAACTTTATCTCCCTTCTTCCCTTCCTCCTTATTATTATGTTTTTCTTTTTTTTGAATTGTTATGTCCTTGTTCAATTTCTTGTTTCTATATCTTTAATAAAAACTGATTATAAAAAAAAAAAAAAAAAAAAAAGAAGTTTAAAGCCCATGTCACTGTGGCTGACCTCCCTGGTTGTGGACGGAAAAGAAAAATTGACGAGAGATTTAAACGCAAGATTGTGCGGATGGTGGTGGATAAAGAACTTCGACTAACATCCAAACAAGTTCAAGCTGCCCTGCAGTCTGAGGGTACAACAGTGTCAACCCGTACTATCCGTCGGCGTCTGAATGAAAAGGGACTGTGTGGTAGGAGACCTAGGAAGACCCCACTTCTTGCCCCGAGACATAAAAAAGCCAGGCTGGAGTTTGCCAAAACTTACCTGAGAAAGCCTACAACGTTTTGGAAGAATGTTCTCTGGTCAGATGACACAGAAGTAGAGCTTTTTGGACAAAGGCATCAACATAGAGTTTACAGGAGAAAAAAAGAGGCATTCAAAGAAAAGAACACGGTCCCTACAGTCAAACATGGCGGAGATTCCCTGATGTTTTGGGGGTTGCTTTGCTGCCTCTGGCACTGGACTGCTTGACCGTGTGCATGGCATTATCAAGTCTGAAGACTACCAACAAATTTTGCAGCATAATGTAGGGCCCAGTGTGAGAAAGCTGTGTCTCCCTCAGAGGTCATGGGTCTTCCAGCAGGAAAATGACCCAAAACACACTTCAAAAAGCACTAGAAAATGGTTTGAGAGAAAGCACTGGAGACTTCTAAGGTGGCCAGCAATGAGTCCAGACCTGAATCCCATAGAACACCTGTGGAGAGATCTAAAAATGGCAGTTTGGAGAAGGCACCCTTCAGATATCAGGGACCTGGAGCAGTTTGCCAAAGAAGAATGGTCTAAAATTCCAGCAGAGCATTGTAAGAAACTCATTGATGGTTACCGGAAGCGGTTGATCGCAGTTATTTTGGCTAAAGGTTGTGCAACCAAGTATTAGGCTGAGGGTGTCAATACTTTTGTCCGGCCCATTTTTGGAGTTTTGTGTGAAATGATCAATGTTTTGCTTTTTGCTTCATTCTCTTTTGTGTTTTTTCATAGAAGACAAATTAAATGAAGATAATAATACCAAAGAATTTGTGATTGCAATCATTTTTAGGAAGAAACTGAGTATTATCTGACATAATTGCAGGGGTGTCAATACTTTTGGCCACAACTGTATATGTATTCAGTTATATAGTGCTATTAGTTCCATAGCACTCTACATACATTTGCAACACTGTCCCCATTGGAGCTCACAATCTAAACATCCTATCAGTATGTCTTTCAAGAGTGGGAGGAAATCAGAGAACATGGAGGAAACCCACGCAAACATAGGGAGAAGATACAAACTCTTTGCAGATGTTGTCCTTGGTGGGAACTGAAGACAGTACCCCAGAGCTGCAAGGCTGCTGTGCTAACCACTGAGTCATCATGCCACTTATTTAAACAGATCAGACTTTTACAAATGCAGCGATACCATATTGTGTGGGTTTTTTAATGTTTTTTTTAATTGCCGCCTTAATGCTTTTATCAGTGCAGCTCCTACTGTAGATAGTTTGTCCCCCACCCAACCCCGTCCCCAAGGCAAGCTTTGCCCAGGGCACAAAAAATAAGCACCGTTGACTAATAATAGAAAATGTCACGGGTCTGGCAAAAAAAAACAGCAACAAAAGCCACATTTCTGAATTATTTTTCACCATTGACAGAAAGAAACTATATATCTTTGGTATATGCATAATCGTACTGGCCTGCAGAATAATACTGCCTGTCAGTTTTATCGTATATTGAACAGTGAACATGTGGAATTGCACTTTCTTTGCTGTTCCTCAGTTGGAATTTTTTCCCACTTAAAAAAATTAGATCTTGGAAGTAGGGCAGGAAAAACAAAAGCGCAAAAACAAAAGGGCTTAGGGCCACTTTACACACACAGATATCTGTGACCAACTTCTGAACAGATCTCTGGTTGCAGTGAAATCATGGACACATTGTTCCATTTTGTGGCTGTGTACAAATGTAACAATGTGTCCATGATTTCACTGCAACCAGAGATCTGTTCAGAAGTTGGTCACAGAAGTTCGTGTAAAGCGGCCCTTAGGCTACGTTCACACATTTGCGTATTTTGCTGCGCTTTTTTGCGCGCGCTTTTTGCCGCGTTTTTCGGCCGCGCAAAAAAGCGCAGCAAAATACGCAGGGGCTTTCACACACTGCGCTTTCTTTCCCCCAGAAAGCGCAGTGATGTCACAGAGGGGAGGAAGAATCCTGCTTCCTCCTCCCCTCTGTGACATGTGTGACCGCCCCATTAGACTTCACAGTGTTAATAAACACTGTGAAATCTAAATTAAACAAAAGCAAGTGTGTGAAAAATAAAATAGAATCAATACTTCACCTCTCCGACGCCTTCTCCCGGTGTCTGGTGCCGTCTGCCGCTCTCCGGTGTCCGGTTCTAAGTGAGATGTCTTCTCACAGGACCTGTGGTGATGTCAGAGGGGGGCGTTCCCGGGACGGTCCCATCGCTGATTGGCTGCTCGCGGTCATGTGGTATCACATGACCGCGAGTGCCCGGGAACGCCCCGCCTCTGACGTCACCACAGGTCTTGTCAGAAGAGATCTGACTAGAACTGGGGATCGCACAGCGAGAGAAAGCGTCGGAAGGTGATGTATTCATTCTTTTTTATTTTTCACACACTTGCTTTTGTTTAATTTAGACTTCACAGTGTGTATTAATACACTGTGAAATCTAATGGGCGGCCACAGCTGTCACAGAGGGGAGGAGGAAGCAGGATTCTTCCTCCCCTCTGGGAGAATACGCAGAAGTAGCTGCGTAAACAATTGACATATCAATTGTTTACGGAGCTGCGTTTTCTCCCGGAAAACGCACTGCGTATTTTTATGCAATGTCTGCACTGCAAAGTGAATTTCACATTCACTTTGCAGGCAGACAAAAGGCACATTGCGTATTTTGAAAAGCGCGCGTAAAAAAATGCGGCAAAATACGCAATGTGTGAACGTAGTCTTAGAGTAACTAATGTTTTTTTTTGTGTTGCTGTTTATATAAATCTATAGTAAACATGAAAAAAAAAAAATTAGTAATTTATCTCTTCAGAAAAATGTTCTTCTTTTTTCTGAAAGACTGAATATGTATTCTTAATACTCTCAATTTACACACTAAGGCCCCTTTCACATCAGCGTTTTTCACTGATTGCAGCAGATTCAGCAGATTTACCACATCTGCCGCCTAACAGCCGCACTTGCGCCACCAAACCTGCAAGCCCCATGCATTGTCTATGGGGCTTGCGGTCCGGTGCGGCAAGTGCGGTTCTTCCGGATGCGGCAGATCCGGCATTTGCGGCCGCGGAAAAAAATGCTGCTGACCGCTGTTTTTCTTGCGGTCGCAACTGCCACAAGTGCCAGATCGCGACAATACTGCACTCGCCGCACCTGCCGCAAGCCCCATAGACAATGCATGGTGCTTGACACAAGTGTGCCGCAAGTGCGGCCGTTAGATGGCAGATGCAGTAAATCTGCCGGATCTGCTGCAATCAGTGAAAGATATTGATGTGAAAGGGGCCTAAGTGAGTTAAATTTACAGGTTAATGGTTAAACTTACAGGTACAAATATACAAATAAAAATATCTCCGGCGGAGGGACCCCCAACCTACCCTGATGAAGTTACCCAGGTGGACGCAGGGTCATGAAACGCGTTGGGGTCCTGTGGTCCGGCACCGCCCTCCCTCCGTGTGCTCCTGGACTGATGGCCACTGATGGTATGGGAAAATGTTTATGATTGTGCTGACTCTGTTCAGGCATTGAGACCCATCTAATACTGATAAGATTTGACCACCAAGTTATAATACTGTTTTATAGGGTTTTACTTGGGCAAAAGCTAATATGGGCACAGTGCCAATGCACTAGTCACTTTATATTTGTGTACTGTAACCTCGCATTTAGGTGATTTATATGGGAAGTTATCCAGTCACTGTTACTTCCCCAAATTTGCAGGGGTAACGCTGTACTAGACAGTGTGTGCCTCCTATTTCTGATTTTTTGCTCCTAGTCTTTGTCTGGTATGGGCATTTGTACCTTCGTAATGCACAATTCTGTATTAAATACTCAGATGGGGAGTATAAATCCCTGTATATGTAACTGAAAAAGATTATATGCATATTGATGGTTATTTAGCCTTTGTCAAAAGGGATTAACCCTATGTCAGCAGAACTAGTTACAGTAGGTGTGGGAGCAGTTACCGTTGTAAAATGGACAGCCACGGATCCGATTTGGCCCCCATGTTATCCTATAGGGGTCGGATCGGATCGGATTTGACCTAATTGCCATCCGATTTTGTAGGATCCGATTTGTGTCTGATTTTTTGCTGTGCCTAAAATCGGAGACTGCTCCGATTTTGGGCACAGCAAAAAATCAGATCCTACAAAATCGGATGGCAATTAAGCCAAATCCGATCCAATCCTCAGGGTTTAACATGGGGGCCTATGAGCGCGGATCCGAGGAAACAGCTGATCGTTCCTCGGACCCGATTTTAGCGTACTGAGCATGCTCAGTGCACTAAAATTGCTCCTTACCGTCTAATTTCACTTCCGCAATGTATTAACATTGTAAGGCATCGCCGGCCGGGGCACATCACATGCAGGATCAGGGTATGATCCTGTTCACACTGGCCAGTTTTCCTGTGATGATGCTGTGTGAACCTACCCGACACACAAGGTGTTAAATGTGAGAGTGACTGCTGTAGATCTGATACATTCATGAGCCTAATGAGCGGCTGTGAGTCCTGAGATCGATGAGGCCCTGAGGAAATTAATGGGTGTGTCAGGTGGGTGTGTCCTGAGTAATAGCAGCCCATCTGGATGAGTCAGTGTGGGAGTGGCAGGCACAATAAGAGCCTGCCAGCTGAGTGATTGAGAGGACACAGACTTGTGCGAGATCAGCTCAGACCAGAGGTGGACAAAGACTTCTGAGATCAGTCAGCCTGAGACATCCAGAGAGAGATGCAGATCCAGTCTGTGTGAGGGACTGAGTGTGATAGTCCAGACCGCCATGATGAGAGATGGTGAAGGGAGCATGCTAGCTCCATACCGGTGCCTAGGTCCGAGGTCATGATAGCTCCTGGAGTGGGGAAGTCGTGGCTGAACCCGGTGGATACTGGTCCGGGCGTGGGGTGAAACACATCCGGGAAAGGAGCCCTTGGGGGACGCTTGGTGGACCCGTGACCCAGGTAGCGAGACCCAGATCCGTGCCCGGTAAGAAAAGCAGTTCCTGAATGCTTGAGTGAACTGTGCACCTGGTGCGTGAAATGTGTCAGGTGGGCATAGCCGCCCTGAGGCCGACTAGATAGTCAGTGATGGACCTGCTGAACTATATGTATGTGTTATGGCTTAGATAGAAAGACCATGTACGATGTCGGTGGGAGAGCAGCAGCTGGAGTGGATGATATTGAAGACGGTCCGTTCCTGTGGGACGAGAGGGAGGCTTGGCTTGCTGCTTGCAGCGTGTACCTGTCTCTCAACCACAGCCTCTAGTGGTGTGGGTGTGCCTGTGGCCAGAAACAGGGGTCACGAAGGCTCCTAGAAGGGTAACCATGGCTGATCCGATAGGGTGCTACTCAGACGCAGGGTACAGTCGTCGACCTGGAGACCTGCCATGAGATGGAGGTTTAGTTTCGACTGCTGGCCCGTACCGTGGTGAGTAGGCCATGGTGACGTGTGGTTAGCCCGGATTCTACGGTTGACCAGGTCCCTGTTATGGTCATGGAGGAGCCACAGTCCATGGATGTATTATGATGAGCTGTGAGCGGATGTGAGGATGCATGGGATCCATGAATATTGTATGATGGATCACATGTGATATGTAAGGTCCCGGTCAGGCAAGAATCCTGACTACAGGGTAAATATGGCGTCATCAAGCTGGGTGACTAAAGCCAGGTGGCAGGTACCGCTATTGGGACCCACAGGGCCCATTGATATATATATGGTAAACTAATAAATGTATGTGTAAAGTGTATATAGGCCGGAGGCTGTAGCCACCATGGGAGCTGTTAGTAGAGCTCCAATGGGGACAGAGAGATGGTTACAGGTCCCGGGTTACGATAAGACGTTATGTGCAATAAGTGTTATGTAAGGTTATATGTAAATGTATGGTGTATTTATGTAAAGTGTTTATAATAAATGTGCAATGTGCAAAACATGCTACCCGGGTTATGTGTTGATATGTGAAAAATAAACGGGTAGACATTGGATAATTATAAACCCGTGTTCTTGTCGTTATGCAAGCGGGTTCCCCGGGTGCTACCTTACAACATACATTGCAGAAGTGAAATTTAGTAAAAGAAAGAGTTAAAAACAAAAAATCTGTATGCTCACCTGTCCGCGATCCACCACTGCCTCCAGCAAGGTTAAAGCGGTAACTGTGGTCATGTGACCCGATCAGCTGATCAGCTTGTGACGTCACCGCAGGTCCTTTAAGCACTTGGACCTTGCTGAAGGCAGCGGTGAATCGTGGACAAGTGAGCATACAGATTTTTTATTTTTAACTCTTTCATTTCACTACCGCAATGTATAATATACATTGGGGAAGTGAAAGTGCCCTGCTGTGTCCTGATCCGTGATAATTACGGACTTGGACACAGAATAGGTTGCCTCCTGTGGTGTCCATTCCTGTCCATGGGGTCCTACAAAAAGTAGGATCCCACAGACAGGAAAAAAACGTTATATGAAAGCAGCCTAAGAACTCTATATCAAAATTACTGCACCAAGTAAACTAAGTGATATTGCTGGGCTTCTCTACAATGAGATAGCAAAATCCTTGTGACAGGTTCCCTTTAAAACAGTAAAATATTGATACTTATATTTCATCTACCTCCAATAGATGGTAGTGTAGAGGCAGCGATCTTCCTCTTGAATAATAACTTGTTAAAATGTATAGTAGAGAGGCTACCAGGACACTAAACATCAGGAGGGGGGCGTGGCTTGGGACCTCATGCTGAGCAGACACACTTAGGTGAGGCTCCTGCTCTCCAGCCTAAATCTACAGGAATCTGGCCTGATCCTGGGCCAGAATTCTCATCAAATCAACTAGATCCACTTGGATTACACCTCTGAACCCTTCTGGATCCCTTTGGATTATTTCCAGCTTCATTTCTCTCTGGATTACCGAGTTTGGAACCCCCCATGTGGAATACAACGCTGGATCCCACTTCTGTGTGATCATGTAGGGATCTTCAGGACCTGACTCTTTATTGAAACTGTTTGATTCCTATTTTACAACTGGATTGGACCTCCGGGGCCCAGAGGAGCTGGTAAGCAAGCAATCTCGGTTTCCCTCCATTACTGCTGCTCCCAGAGGCCTGGCCTGAGGGGTTGTCATGGTAACCGTCTCTGGTCTGTAACTGCACATGTCTGTTTCGAGGCTCCCCTGCAAAGCTGTTCACCTCCATCATAACCCTTAATTGCAGCAGAGGAGGTGGTATATTCCCCCTTGCCTCAGCTGTGGACCCTGCACCCTCAGAGACTGGTGCCGTGGGTGGGCTATACCTGAGCACCCGATGCCTGTTCCCTGCATTTGAGACTCTGACTATTGGCGGCGCGGGTTGCGGTGAGTGCCCTGAGCTGAACTGTTCCGAGGATCTCTGTGCCTCTGGAGCCTCCCCCTCCCATCTGCAGCACTGCTGCGACTTTCAATGTGACAGCGGCTCATCATTCACAGTGCAGCACATTGTGACAGGGATACCTACCTCCCATCTGCACCCAGCCCCCTCCTTTCTGTACCACAGAACAGCTCGAGAAGACCCACTGCTCCCACCACGACTCACCTAGTTTAAGCTCTGGAGCCTACCTAGTACTGTACACCTAACTGGACGACATCTGGAGTCTGTCCATCTGACATCACGGTCGATGGGGTTCAACCAGTGAGACACTTCCCTGAGACCCCTCTTCATCTGAACCCCAGCATCACCTTCTGCGACTTGGGTTAATTGGTGGAGACCCTTGAAGTACACCTGGACACATCTGGATCTACTTCCACCCTGCATTTGAGACTGTTACTCACTGCAAAGATCACTGGACGACGTCGGGACCTACTCTCTGTACACCTCTAGAAGGGGACCTTTGTGAGGTCCTCATTTGGGATCATTCTTCCTCACCGTCTCCTCTTATGGTATAAGTTCGTACATGTAAGACTGGTTTCTAATTTGTGGTTCTCCTGAATGTTTTAGACCTCTCTACCTTATTACTTTCTGCAAACGTCTTCTCTCCTCCCTTTCTCCCCTCATTCTAAATCAACACTAATTCTCCTTGATTCCTCACTTCTGTGCTTCACCTCTTACCTAGAGACGAAGTACTACACTAGTACTATTTTAACTCACTCCTAACACATCTTTAAACCCCATATCCCCAACCCCACGACTATTGCTTTCTCTCTTCTTATCTTATCTTGCTTCTCCACACTACTACCCCCCCCCTCCTTTACTTTTACTGGCTCACTTCATACTTCAGCAGACTGGATTGTTTCACTACTTCTACTTTAATCTACCCTTTAATTGCTTCTAACTGCACGACTATTGGCTAACCTCTTTGTTATATACTACTTTTCTCCACTACTGAAACGGCTGAGGTACATCTTTGTCTGCACTGGTATTGTAATAGATAAGTTATATCTTATTTGCCTACTTCTTGGTCACTTCTCACATAGAAACACGTCATACTCCAACGAGGGTCCTTCCCCTACAAAGGACAGTGTGCCTCTGTTTCCTTAGGAACATTCTGCCCTCTCACACTTAGTATATGGAGTGCCCACTGTCACACCTTAACCATTCAAATCATTAATTATACCTCTGTTAACTAGTGAGAAACAGCCTTTATAAGTCTGAAACATACTCTGTACTAAGATACCACTACCTACCTCTGGCTCGCTGTTACTTGAACCAATCTACAATTTGTAAGCATAATATATGACAGCCCTTTCCCCCTGATGAAACTATTGTCTTAACAATTTATTGAAATACTAGCATTACAGAATTTCTCAACCTGATTTTCTGCCGTGTGCACAGCTATAGTGGTGTATAATTAATTGCTCCGTAATACGTGGGGATAGATTGTGGGCTCCCTATTGCATTTGGGAAAGGCGATATTCCACCTGTTCAATCACCTGGGGAATTTGGATTAATAGTTGAGATTATAGCCAGCTAGTGTCCACTGGTCAACCTGCCTTAACCCCAACCTCTACAACACCATCATATAACCTCCATTGTCAGTGAACCTACAAGATTATCAGACCCTTTGACTCAGCCTTTCGGCTGACTAGGTAACCCCTGATACTCTCTCTCACTCGAAGTACTCTGACTTCACTCTGAGCACAGGGACACCACTTTGGACAACAGGGGATTAAGGATACGCATACAACCCTACACCCCTAGGCTCGGGATTCTAGCAGTCCAATTACCTGTTCTCACTTGTATCTAGCTTAAACATTCTTACCCAGAACTGAACCACCCCCTTTAACCATTATAACACCTCCATTTTGAACTCTCAAACCCCTGACTGACCTTATACCAGTCAGTAAGCAATCTAGTACACGTGGGTGCCCGCTCCTCCTCTTAAGCTTACCTACTTTAATACGACCACTCCTAAAACAAACACTGGAAAATCCAAACCCATTCTCTCAGAATCCAAGGTAATGCGCTCGACGCAGAAACACCGATCAAGGTCCCCCAGGCCACAACAAAAGGACCCTTGGCCCCAGGTACAGGAACAAATGGACGATTGTAAATCCGACGACCCGCAAACTCTGAAACAAAAAAGGAAGGAAATGGCCACAAAGAAGACCTCCTTGCAGAAACTGGCAGTTCTGGACGGCTCAGATGAGGAGGCTGAGGCTTCTCCCAGCGCAAGTCCTGCTAAGCAGCGTATGAGGAAGGAAGGCCCACCCATATCGGGATCCAATCCGTTGGACACATTCGACTGGACCCAACCCATCGACCAGAATTTCTTCAAAGGTATTTTCTCCGCATTCAGTCAGAAGTTAGACTCCAGATTCGATCAACTCCAGATTTCTCTAGATTCGGTCTCCCACAGGACTGACAAAAACGAGTCAGACATCTTTGACTTGAAGAATAAACATGACAAACTGGAAAAAGAGCACCATCTCCTCAAAGAAGAACTTAGAACGGTGAAAAATAAAATGACGGACCTGGAGGATAGGGACAGGAGACAGAACCTTAAGTTTAGGGGAATCCCAGAGTCTGTAAAAAGCGACCAACTGGGACCGTACATTAAGGATCTCCTAAAACGCACAATCCCTACCCTGACGGATCTCGATGGTCAGGATCCACCGCCTACCCAAGCCTAAATCCCTGAAACCTGAGACCCCCAGGGACGTCATAATGAAATTTCATTTCTTCCATGTCAAAGAACAACTTCTGGACTATCTTCGATTAAAAAAAACTCTCCCTGGACCCTACGACAATATCAAGGTCTTTGCGGACCTCTCCAGAGAAACCATGCTCCAGAGGAGAAGACTTACCAAAATCACTAACCTGCTCCAAAACAACCGTGTCCAATACAGATGGGGATTCAATCCCACCAAAGTTATTCTCCACCATCAGGGGAAATCCACAACTATACTTGAAGTAGAAGAGGGAATGAGGGTTCTTAGGGATCTAGGAATCATCATATCTTAATTGGATCATATCCATAACAGAAAGGCTGAAGAGAATAGCCATAACTTTAGCCACCCAAGGAGGTAGTTCAGCGTAATCTTAATTAGATTCCCTCCGTTATGGGTCAAGTTGTGGTCACAAGTTTACACTTTTCACCTGGCACTAAAATAGATTTAGAGAAAGTTTTCAGTTCTACCACCAATGTATTGTTTGCGCTAACAATGGAAAGGATCCCCTTATCTAGTCGCTCTCACACTCTGAGCCCTTTCTTCATCACGACAATTGTAGGGTATGTCACTTAAATTCTTGTCACAGAACGTTAACGGCCTTAATTCTCCCCAGAGGAGATATTTTCTGTGGAAACTTCTTAGAGAGACCGGGGCAGATGTAGTAGGTCTGCAGGAGACTAAGTTCTCTTCCCTTAAGCCACCGAAATTCAGCAACAAAAACTTCCAAAACATTTGTTGTGTAAACAACTCGAAAAAGAAATGGGGAGTAGCTCTAATGATCAAGAACACTATCTCCTTCGAGGAAATCTCCACATTTGAGGACCCGAACGGCAGATATTTGATTCTAATATGCAAACTAAATGACCATACTTTTACCCTAGTCAATGTCTACGCCCCAAACAAAGGGCAAGTAACATTCCTAAACAAGCTTATGAGGATTGTCAACACTAACCAAAAGGGAGAGCTGGTGATCTTCGGGGACTTCAACATAGTTCCCAATGGATCACTTGACTCCTCTACCAAATCCAGACAGCATTTGGAGTCACTAGATCCATGGCTGATTAAGAACGATCTATACGACACCTTTCGATGTCTCAATTCCACGTCTTTAGAATTCACATATTTTTCCAAACGCCACCAATCTTACTCTAGAATTGACCTTATCCTCACCAACATTTTCACCCTTTCCAAGTTTCTCAAGGTCTCAATTGGTACTAGAACTTGGTCCGACCATTCACCTGTTACTTTCGAACTCAAGATTGGCCCGATAGTAACCTCTCAAAGACTTTGGAGAAACAACAGTCTACTATACACTCACCCAGCATATAAAAAGGAAATCGAAAAAACCATAGTAGACTACTTCAAGGTAAATGATACGGAGGATGTTTCAACCCCTATACTCTGGTCCGCTTTCAAAGCTGTTCTTAGAGGCAAAATGATACAACTGAACGCACAGCATAACAGGAAAAACAGAGAAAAAACACAAACCTTGGTGAACCAGATACACAATCTGGAACAAAAGCAAACATCTAGTCCTAGTCCCGATCTCTCCTTGGACATTTTGAAACTCAGGTCAGAATTAAAATCCCTCTTATCCTCCGAATATGACAGGATCTCCCAAATTCTCAAAACCAACCATTACTTTTCTGATGATAGACCCTCCAAACTCCTAGCAGCAAAAATTAAACACCAGAAGCTGAAATCCAGAATTAAAGAGATTAGGAACCCACTTGGCCAAACTCTTAAACACCCGAAGGATATAGCCGATACCTTTGCTCACTTCTACACCTCCCTCTACAATTTGAAAAATAACCCCTCCACTTTGGAACCCTCGGATCAAGATATCACTGACTACCTAACCAACCTTGACCTGCCCTCACTTACAGATCGTGACTTATTGGACCTCAACTTACCGTTCACGACATCTGAGATTTCAGAAGTCATAGGACAATCGAAAGTGGGCAAATCACCCGGTCCTGACGGATTCCAAAATGAGCTCTACAAAATCTTCACAGATTTATTGTCCCCGTATGTTACCAGATTGGCCAATTACTCTGCTACCCACGGACACCTACCACCTGAAATGCTCGAAGCTGTTATTACGGTGATACCCAAAGGAAAGGGAGACCCGGCAGATACCAAGAACTATAGGCCGATCTCCCTCCTGAATTCGGACACGAAATTCTTAGCTAAAATAGCAGCTAATAGAATCAAAAATTACATCACCAAATTAATCCACCCTGATCAGGCAGGGTTCATACCAGGCCGTAATACGGCTGACGCCACTAGGAGAGCCCTGGATCTAATCACCTCTATAGAGAATTCAAAACAACCCTCAGCCTTCTTGGCCTTAGATGCCGAGAAGGCCTTTGATAGGGTCCAGTGGAACTTCTTATTTCGCACCCTGCGAAGGTTTGGGTTCCAAGGCAATATCCTTCGTTTCATATCATCAATGTATGCCAATCCCACAGCAAGAGTATACTCTAACAATTTCCTGTCTCAAAAATTCCCCTTGACAAATGGCACGAGGCAGGGGTGCCCACTCTCCCCTATCCTCTTTGCCCTATTCATTGAGCCACTTGCATCTAGCATCAGAGACAATGACAATATTAGAGGAATCCCGTTAAATCAACGCCAACACAAAATATCTCTGTTTGCAGATGACATCCTCCTTTCAATTACCAATCCCCTCAAATCTCTCAGGCACCTGTCAAGGGTCATTGAGAGATTCTCCCAGCTCTCCTTCTACAAAATAAACGAAACAAAATCCCAGATCCTGGACTTTAATATAGAGGAAACACTACTCAAGTACCTCAAAGAAGAGTTTAACTATACATGGACGGAAAAGGAGATTTCTTATTTAGGGATTACTTTGACCAAACCCTGTTCAGCCACGGTACAGACGAACCTAACAAACCTATTTAACTCGTTCCATCGGGCCTACTTACGTCTTTCAAAAGTTGAACTGTCCTGGCTGAGCAGGATTGAAGCTTTCAAAATGACACTGCTCCCGAAATTCTTGTACATAATTAGATCCATCCCTTTGTTCATCCCGAAGAGATGGTTCATTAAACTCCAATCACAACTCCGTGCGTTCATTTGGCTCAATAAGCGCCCAAGAGTGGCCAGACTATCCCTCGAGAGGCACAAGAGAGTAGCAGGCCTAGGAGTTCCCAACTTGCACAACTACTACTTGGCATCCATCGCCAAACTCTCACAAAAATGGCTTATAGGCCCGAACGATTCGCCCTGGATCTCTTTAGAAGGAACGATCAATAACAATAATCAAAAAGCTCTAATCATGGCTTATTTAGTAAATCCCTCCAAACCTCCTCCTACTCACCCAATTACTAGAGCAACTATTCTAGCCTGGAGAGATCTTGTCAAAAAGGCAGCCAAATACTATACTTCTTCCATTCTCAACAAAATCCCTCTAGAAACTCTTGAAATTCTGATGCCGAACCTGGACCTCTCTCTCTGGAGGGATAAGGAGATTCTTTATGTTAATGATCTGCTTTCAGGAAACTCTATCATCCCCTTCCACATCCTCCAAGACAAATTCCCCCTCACTAGGGATGACCGAACTAACTGGAGAGTCATAGCCAATTACCTCAGCACTCACAATCTCAAACTCACAGCTCCGCAAGTAATTGACGAACTTATAAACTCCCCGCGGAAAGCCTCCCTTTGGGAAACGAGCTCTCTCTATAGAATCTTCAACGAAGAAGTCGAATTAATAAACCTCTCATTCTTTGGAGCTTGGGAGGAGGAGTTGGGTATCCACGTGGACCTGGGGAAAATGGCTAAAACTATTAAGACAGTGTATTCCAGCTCATCTTGTGCCACCCTCCACGAGTCTTACTATAAGGTCCTCTCACGATGGTACTATACCCCTATCAAACTATATCATATGAACCCCAATCACGACCCATCTTGCTGGAGAGGCTGTGGAAACCTGGGAACCCTCTCACATATTTTCTGGCACTGTCCTGTCCTGACCAATTATTGGAGAGATGTCAAATCTCTAATTACAAACGTCACTGGGATTCAAATAAACTTCACCCCAGAATTAATATTACTACTGATTGGCACAGAGGACCTCCCTCACCACATACGCTTCTTAACATCCCACATTATTTTGACTGCTAGAGTCCTGATAGCCTCTAGGTGGAACAAACCAGAACCCCCCACAGTGGATGACCTGATTGAAAGAGTGTCGACTCACTGTACTTTCGAGTACAACTTCGCTATACGCGCAAACAGGTTCCCAAAATTCATAGGGCGTTGGGAGACATGGTTGACAATTTTTTCCCCATCCCTCCTGCAATAGGCCGCTGACGTAAAAATTGATGATTTGACTGTTTCTTCCCCACAATGCTTTCAAGCTTGCATTACGATTTGCGACAAAATGCACAGAGTGTGTTTGGACTATTCAGTATTCGGATATTCATTTGTACCTTTCCAATTTTCTCTCTTTTTGTACGAGCGCTGTATTTGAATTTGCATATGTACTTACGACTTGTACCGTTCATGTTATTTGTTGGTTTGTTTACTTGTTACGTTTATTACCCTTCCCCTCCCCCCTCCCCCTCCCTCTTTATTTATGTATCTAATTCCCTCCCCTCCCCCCTCCCTTGAAATTTCAATAAAGATATTTGGACAACTAAACATCAGGAGGCAAGTTTCCAATGGTTAAGATATGATCTTTGTGCAATAAACTGGGACATTGTCCTGACAAATAAAAATACAAGAAGCAGATTGAAAACTTTAATAAGTACAATAGAATTTTGGATTACTAGCATAATTCATTCCAGTTTGTGCTCATAATCCAAAACACTCGTATAGCAAAGCAAATTTTTCCATAGGAAATAACTGCAATGCTGATGATTCATAACACAACCCATCCACATGTGTTGTCAGACAACAGAACAGAGCCTCCCTCCCTCCATTCAGATCCCCCTCCCTTTCCCACATGTAAATAAAGAACCAAGATAATAGCCCCCCCACCCTCCATTCAATCCTTTCCTTCCTAACTGCAGAGTGCTGCACAGTGCTGGAGATGCCTTCACATTACCCACTCCTGGCTTACATTCTGGTCACATGACCTCCCAGAGCATGAGGTCATTACTTCCTGACTCTCTTGGAGTTCAATAAGTGCTGAGGCCAGGAGAGGGTAAGGGACTCACCCACCCCGGGGCCGTGGGGCTCACGGAACCGGGCTACGGTTGCTGCAGGAGAGTCATGGGAGTTGAGACTTACCCCAGGGGAGTCAATTCTTGTAAAATTGGGGTTAGGGGTTGTTAGATGGGGAATAAAGTTTGTAGAAGTAAAGTTCGTGATGCCACCTAAGGTTCTCGGTCAAGAGGGACCGATGCTGCGGGTCAGACCTCCTGGATGTTGGTATTGCAGCCTGATGTCACTGCTCCCCATAGGTGGAGCAGTACCCCCGGGCAGATGTATTCGATTGGTATGGATGTGCAAGGCCATGTTCAAGCTGGGCCTGTGTGTCTCTTCTGATTTTGCAGTCGGTGGCTCAGCAGGCGGTGGAATAAAACAGTCTCACACAGCGTTGGAATTCTGTACCCAGTTTACTCACTGAAGCTACAAGTGATCGCCAGGTGCTTCTCTCTGCCAAGTTCCAGTCTGGTCTGTCCCCAAGGAACTGGGATAGTTTGCCCAAGACCCACTTCATGTGTCTTTCTTTCTCTGGTCTCTCTCTCTACCAGTGCTACTTCTTCACCTCTCCTATCAGCACCTCCACATGCAGTGCCCCAATCCAGCAGCCACGGGTCTTTTCGGGCAACTCGTACCTGTTCCCTGACCCTAGATCATCTGCCTTCTCAGAGGGTGCGTCGGGTTGCGGCCACAGCTCCTTTAGAACTTGTGGCCTCCGGTTCAGTGGTTTGGGCATACAGCTCCCGCTCCACGTTCAGGGCCGGTTCCTGGTTTTCAACCAACCCCACCACCTGACTATGGTAAGTCCCGGATTCGGGTGCACAGGTCGTTGTCACTCCACCTGTGCCCCTGGGATCTTTTCTGTCCTCCTTACTTACTACTAACTACTACACACTTTTTTCTTCTTACTACCACCCTCCACCTGTCACCTGTTCTTTTCTTGTCTCCTCGAATGGGTCCTCTCCCCAGGTCCACCCATGGTCCCCTGGGTTCTAGGGTGTGTTAGGTGTTTTGATGGGTGTCTGGGTTCACCATCCTGTTCCCTCAAGGACTGAGATACTACACCCGTTCACTGTGTGCAGTACCCCTCGTGGTGCCCAGATCGGTGGTGTGTCATATAAGTGTTAGCTTATGCCCCAGGTAAAACTCTAAAAACAGGGGGAGGTTGGGGAGAAAGACATTGAAAGGAGCGCAACAGGGGATGGAGTTTACAACTTCCCCGCTGTGCTGAGCTCTGGGTCCAGTGAGACACTAGGGAAATGTGAGCAAGTTGTGAACTCCCAGCTGCCTTTCACACTTCACTTCGTACAGCAGTAAGATGCTCGTACTGTGAGTTTTGCTCATTAAACAAGTTACATTTTGTTAGAAATGGTAGCTCGTCTTTCAAGATGCTCGCAAACAAGGTTACTCATAAACCAAGGTTCCACTATATCCTGAATAAGACAATAAATACCCTTAAGGGATAAACAAGCTAGAAAAAAGTGAAACCACTATGGCAAAATAAAGCTTTAAGGAGCTTAATAAATGACTAATTGAAAGTGTTTAGGAAATTAAAGCAATTTGGTATTGATGAGGGATTAAATAATTATAAAAAAAATCTGTGAAAAGCAAATGAAGGCAGAAAAAATTGAGACAATAGGACTAATAGCCAGAGAAAGTAAAAATAGTTAAAAATATTCTTTAACTACTTAAATAGTAAGGAACTCAAAAGTGATAGTGTTGGTTCCCTCAAAAATAGTCTGAGTGAAATGGTGGAAAAGGATGAGGGAGTAGCCGATCTGCTGAATACCTTTTTTTCTACAGTATTTATACAGGAAAACCCATGACAAATTACATAATCAGGGATACCATAAATTCTCCAATAAATGTCACCTGCTTAACCGAAAACAAAGTATGGCAACAGTATCAAAATCAATAAAGTAGACAAATATCCAGGCCCAGATGGCATACACCCCAAGTACTGCAGGAATTGAGTACCATGATAGACAAACCATTATTTTATTATTCACTGAGTCCATAATAACAGGGTCTGTACCAGAGGACTGACAAATAGCAAATATGATGGCAATATTAAAAAAGGAATAAAATCTGAGCTGTACAATTATAAACCAATAGGCTTAAACTCAACGGTGGATAAAATCCTTGAGCATGTCTTAAAGAAGATGCTATCCTGGAGTATTGAGGATTAGCCTCATGACCCAGTATCAACATGGGGTTAGGAGGGATCAGTCCTGGCAAACTAATCTGATAAGCTTCTATAAATAGGTAAGTTTGGGACTGGATCAGAGAAATGCAGTGGATGTTGTCTATACAGCGTTTGATAAGGTGCCACACAAAAGCTTGGTACATAAAATGAGACTAAAGGGACTAGGGAAAAATATGTGTAAGTGGGTTAAGAACTGGCTTAGTGATAGGAAACAAAGGGTGGTTATTAATGGAACACACTCAGAATGGGTCACAGTTAACAGTGGGGTACGACAGAGATTAGTATTGGGCCTCTTCTTTTTAACATTTATCAACTACCTACTTGGTAAAATACAGAGTTGAATTTCAATTTTTGCAGATAATACTAAACTCTGTATGGTCATCAACACAGAAGAGGATAATTTATTATTACAGAAGGATTTATGTAAACTAGAAGCTTGGGCTGCTAAATGTCCATTGAGGTTTAATGTAGATAAATTTAAGGTCATGCACTTGGGCAGAGGAAATAATATGTACAATTACGTGCTAAATTGTACAAGACTGTCACTCAAAAAGACCTGGGTGTATGGGTGGACAGCAAACTCAACTTTAGTGACCCGTGTCAGACAAGTGCTGCCAAGGCTAATAATATAACATGCTTTAAGAGTTATACATGCTCATGATGAAAACATAGTTTTGTCAATTTTCAAGTTACTACCGTAGGGAGGCCTCACTGGGAATATAGTGCACAATTCTGGTCTCCGATGTATAAGAAAGACATAGCTAAACTAGAGTGGGTCCAGAGAAAAGCGACCAAGGTTATTAAGGGAATAAATGGACAGAAATACCAAAATAGGTTATAGGTTGAGCTTCAGAGGCTTAAGTCTACTTTCAACCTTAAAAACTATGAATCTATGAAACTATCACATTAAGTTTCATGAGCACAGATATGTTTTAACTTCATCTAGAAGAATGCTTTAATTTATGAAAATATTCACAGGTTTTCTAAATCAGAGATTTCTTTTTATATGAACTTTTGTAACATGTTGAAAGTATAGTCATCTTGAAGTCATTATAAAAAATAAACTCTGCGGTTTCCCTTAGACCTTTCATTGACTTATAAAGGTATTATGTAGTATATTTTGTTTTACTTTCATTTAATTAAACATTTTAAAGAAAAATAGAAGTTAGATTACTTTCATTAGTCACCAAAATGAATAGCAGTGTAATGTTGAAAAAAATCTTATGTTTGCATAAAATCATCAGTGACAAAGAGCATTTATGTTGGGCATTTTGATTTAATATAGTCCAAAGTCTAAACTACTACTGCCATTTGATGTATGATACTGCAACAATGAAGAAGATAGCTGCATGAGTGAGAGATGGCTAAATAAATGACTATTTATTGAAGAATCGTCCTGTCAGATAATGTCTGACAATAAGATACTTATAGTTGTTAGTGCAACTATAGATAACTCCATTCTCCTATGTCATTGAAGTATTAATGTATTATGATGCTGGTAATATCGCTGAGTCAGAGAAAATCATAAGGATGGCATAAGAAAAAACACCATATCTCAGAAAATTTGACAAACAGCTGAGGTTCCGCTTATTGCTAATATGAGTGAAACTTGAGCAGGTTGAGCAGCCTGGACTAAGGAAGAGAACTATTGAGTCTAGCAGAAAGAATATCTGCATTCTTGCTAGCTAAAAGTGAGTGTTAGTAACTTGCTGCCTCTTTCATAGTAATGATGTTCTTGAACTGTCTACTGCATGTCTGAATTTCTCCTGCCATACCTGAGAGGAGAAATAACTCTTCTGTGGCTACTGAATTCTATGAATATTTAAAGGAGCACATTACCACCCAGCCAACCTTTATAACTCCATTAATTGTTCGTAAAGCATTTCAATAATTTAAAGAGTTCTTTTAGGTGCTGGCCTCCCATTATCATCCAGTGCTTTTTCCTGAACATTTAATGTCTGATGCTAAAATACTTTATTCCAACTATTTGCTGACTCTGGTTGTAATGCTTTATTTAATTTTAATTTACACTCTAGTACCTTAGTACATTTTTTTGTGAATAATTCCGAAAATAAAAATTAGAAATTAATTTTATGAAAAGTGCTATCTAGTAATGAAAAATATTAGAATCTGAGAGTCCTCAGTGGTGGATACCTTTTAATGGCTAACTGAAAAGATAGTAAACATAGCAAGCTTCGGGACACTATGGCCCTTTCACCAGGCTGATAATGACACAAATTTTGAAGACACACACATATAAACATAAGCAGTGTGAGATGATGCAGTAAATATGACAGGTGACATAAAGCAGAGTCAGGCTTGGAAGGCCGGGCCTATTTTATTAATGGAAGGGGGAGTGGAGCTGGGGAGGTAAAATCAAAATTCTGAGATAAGAGGAATCGATTGTATAATTGTTCTAAGATTAGCGGACTGTGGAGACCTGAAAATTCCTCACTGACTGTAGAAAGCTATAATTCCATGCGAGACAGTTCACGTAAGAAGTGTCAAAAGTTCATTGTCCTCTAACTGGGGTCTGTTGGAACATGTGATATCCCCAAATGCCCTTTCAATTGATATAAAAATGCATGAATCCATGTGAGACATTCAATCCTGTTTTGAATGTGTCAAAGGTCATTATCAGCTTGTATTCCCAAATTCTTCTCTCTTTGGCTGGGGTCACAGTACCATTTTTCACATGCGTTTTTGGAGACCTGCGTTTTCAAAAACGCATGTAAAAAACGCACCCATAGGCCCCCTTGTTAAAAAACGCATGCACTAATAGCCAAAAAGCATGTGTGACTGTCCCATGCGTTTTTGGAGCATATCCAAAAATGCATGCGTTTTTTAATAAGGGGCCTTATGGAAAACGCATGCAAAAACGCATGTACAATTAGTGCCATTCAAAAACGCATGCGTTTCCCATAGGAGCCCATGTTAAAAAAACGCATGCGTTTCCGGAAACGCATGCGTTTTTTAACTTGGCGCCTATGGGAAACGCATGCGTTTTTGAATGGCACTAAAAGGTACTAATTGTACATGCGTTTTTGCATGCGTTTCCCATAGGAACCCATGTTATAAAAACGCATGCGTTTTCTACAAAAACGCATGCGTTTTTCAAAACGCTCAAAAAAATACTACAAGCACTATTTTTAGGTGCAGATTCAAAAACGCACCCAAAAATGCAGGGAGCCATCACACAACTAAACACAAAACTCATGCTGACATGAAAAAACGCATGAGTTTTGTAAAATCATTAAAAAAAACGCATGGCAACTGTGACCACAGCCTTTCTGAGATTTGAAGTTACTTTTTAAAATGAGCAGCCTCATATCGGTTAGACTGTGGTCAGAGCTACAAAAATGCTTTGCTACAGGTAGATCCATAGACCTTTCTTTTATTGTGTGGCGATGAGAATTCATTCTTGTTCTGAATTTTTGTCCGGTCTCCCCTACGTACATGCCAGCTGTTTGACATTACTTAGGATTTTGTAATCCTGATCTGTCCTGGAAATCTTTATCTTGTCCGTTGTCATTATAAATGGACAGGTTTTGCACATGTTCTGGTTGCACAGAGAGGTTCCTTTAGCTGCTAGAGAGGACAGGGAGTTTTTGACAATTATTTTTTTTAGATTTGGAGGTTGTCTAAAACACAAGTGGGGGATCCAGTTATATTGCTTTTAGTAGGGCATCTTTTTATAGGAGTGGTAGCAGTTTCCATGCAGCTACTCTTATCACCTCCAGACTTGGATTGTAGGTGGCTACAAGAGGAAACCGATTGTTTTCTTCTCTAGTTTTGTAATATAGAGATGATTCCTTGATATTCTGGTGGCTATTGTAATCTGGTTCTCAATTGCTCTTGAACGGTAACTCTGGTTCAAAAAGGTCTTTCAGAGGTCCTCAAGGTGATTGTCTCTATCTGTAGGGTTGGAACATATCAAATTATATCTGATGGCCTGGCTGTACACAATAGAGGTTTTTTTATGTGTTTTGGAGGAAAACTGTCCCATTATAGATATGTTGGACGGTCAATTGGCTTCCGGTACAGAGATGTCTCTATTTCATTGTTCCTAGCTTAATGTTGGTGTCCAGAAAGCTGATTTCAGTGCAGGAGTAGTTGAGTGTTCAGTTGTTGGTGGGATGAAACTGATTAAAGTGTTCATCTAATGTCTTCAGCTGTTGCTCAGACTCTGTCCAGATGATTAAAATGTCATCAATATAACGGTAATAGGCCAGAGGCATGATATGACAAAAGGATAAAAAGTCACTTTCAAGCTTGGCCATGAAAAGATTTGCATATTGAGGTGGCATGTGGTCTCCTGTAAATATATGTTGTCGTCAAATGTAAAATAGTTTTGCGTGAGGATGAGTGTTGTAAGTTTCACCATAGAGTCAGCATCATTCTCTGTGTTTTCCAGGAAGGTTTTGCAGTCATTTAATCCATCCTGGTGTGGGATGTTGCTGTACAGAGATTCCACATTCATGGTGGCGAGGATGGTTCCTTTTGGTAGAGGACCTATTGCTGACAGTTTATTTGCCTGTTCTTGGATTTTCTGGTATTAAGTCATCAGCTCTTAAGTATATGTCAGGTAGACAAGAAAACAGCCTGTTAATTCCTTGTGATAGTCCTGTGTGGGGTCAGACTCCAATCACTTGTTGTAGTGTGTGTCCGTCAGTTGTCTGTTTGCTTCCTTCAGGTAGTCAGATTTGTTCACATGACTTTTGCACCACCCTCGTCTGCAGGTTAAATGATGATTTCTTTGTTGGTTTTCAAAGACCGTATGGCCCTTCTCTCCTGGGCATTGATGTTGGATGGTTGACTCTTGTGTGTATCTAAAATAGTGGATTTTACCAAATGTCTAAAAGTGCCTATATATTTATCCAAATGGGAGTTGAATTTAGGTTCAGGTGTTCAGTTTGACCTTTTCTTGGTTGTCAGGATCCCTCTTCCTTCGGCCCAGTTGGGTTCAGAATCCTCTTTGTCACTGTAAATTTCCCTTAGACGTAGTCTCCTGAAGTCATCTTTCATGTCGCTGCACAGTTCAATTTTATCCAGAGCTTTCGTAGGACAAAATAAGAGTCCCCTAGAAAGCATAGCAGGTCCACTTTGTTGAGTTTGTAATCTAAAAGGTTAACAACACAATTAGATGCTTTTTGACAGGAGTAGTTGTCCAAGTTGTCAGGATTTTTCTTTGTTTTGTTTGTATTGAGTCGTGAGGTGATGCGCAATCTATGTAATTTCTTTCCCTTGTTATGAATCAGAAGAATTTGTACTTGATGGTAATATTGTTGTTATTTCTGTTCAATGCTTTCTGTAAGAATGTTTCTCCATATTTCCAATTACCCCTGGATGTTACTTTTGATGCTGTAGAAGAGATGCAAAAGGTGGTTCCTTAATTTCTCAGAGGTCCTGTGACAAAGGTTTTGTGCATAATGAGTATTATAGGTATGCCGAAGTGCATTTGTAATTAAGAGTCCTTTGGGAATCAAATTCTCCTTCTTGCATTTGGATAGGAAAAATAGGTCACTGTCCAATTGTGCACGGTTCTTCAGAAGTGTCTTTAAATCCATAAAGATTCAATATATTACGGTATCCTCCATTTTGCTAAGGTAAAAAATGCTTATACCGTGTTAGCCAGTAGATAGAAAAATATATTGGAACCTGAGAGTCCTCAGTGGTTGATACCTTTTAATGTCTAACTGAAAATATAGTAAGCAGAGCTAGCTTTCGGGACACTATGGCCCCTTCATCAGGCTGATAATGACACAAATTCTGAAGACACATACATATATACATAAGCAGGGTGAGATAATGCAGTAAATATGACAGGTGACGTAAAACAGAGTCAGGCTAGGGAGGGGGAGAGGAGCTGGGAAAGTGAAGTCAAAATTCCGAGATAAGAGGAACCAATTGTATTATTTCAGTTTGCCATTAAAAGGTATCAACCACTGAGGACTCTCAGATTCTAATATTTTTATATCTACTGGCTAACACGGTACAAGCATTTTTTTCCTTCTCTCGTGATGAGCGAGTGTAATCATTACTATTTGCTATTCGCACGAATAGTATGATATTCGCGATACTAGTTACTCGGCGATGATTGCTGGTGCTCGTCAGTGATGTGTCGATAGTTCTCTATCTGACACATATTGCTGGCTCCCTTCAGCGCACAAATTGAACTCGCACCTCAGGGAGAGCAGATTGGATGTTAGTCTCTCTCTGGGTGGCACAGCAAGATGTTTGCAATAGAAATGTAAAAAATCCCACCCTCCCGCTTTGCCTGGGAAAGACTTGTTTTATGGCCTGATGTGTGTGGGCAGAGCCTATTACTAATTGACTAACATTGGACTTGTTATTTGGACGAATACACGACTATTAAAAACTATTTGTTACGAGTATAGTGAGTGCGAATATTACGCCACTAGCTCATCACTAGTGCTGTCCAGATTAGAAATTGTATTTTCATAAATTGTACTTTATGGAATTCTGAGTTAATATTGATTGATTCCTGTTCTGGGTTTCTCGCTACAAAATGGAGAAGATTCAGCAAAAAACCTAAAACAACCTCGTTACTGAAATATGCAAATTATTGTTATCTCAGAAGCACATAGATGTGAAAACCTACTGACATAACGGAGAACCACAGTTGATACATTTTTAAATTTCATTAATTTCTAATTAAATTACATAAATCTAATATATAAAGCTGAATGTGTGTATGTGTGTGTGTATGTATATCCGGGATTGGCATCTACATTGTTGCAACTACAGCCACTAAATTTTGCACAGTCACACATCTGGACTCCGAGAGCGTCATAGGCTATACTGTGAGGCGAAATTTGAACCCCGTGCGTTCCAATTCACCAAACAATTTTGCCCTTATCTACATAATGGAGAGAAAGTGACAGTTACCAGTTGACAGTTGTGAATGGGAGGGGCTTAATGATAGCGCCAAAGACTAACAGCACATACCAGCATATAGTCACTAAGGTGGGGCCCTGACATGGAATATTCACCATGCACGGGGACATGTATACACACTACATGCACACAAAGAAAAACAGCTAAGGTGGAGCCCCAACATTGGATACTCACCACCCACCCGAACACAAACACACACACACCACAAAGAGACACACACAACACAGAGACACACACCACACAGACACCCCCCCACAGGGACATACACATATACACACCCCACAGGGACACAGAGACACACACACACACACACACCCCACAGAAACACACAGACCCCATAGGGATGGACACACACCACAGAGACACCCCTCCCCCCACAAGGACACACACCACAGGGACAACCCTCCCCCCCAAAAGGACACACACCACAGGGACAAACGAATACCACTGGGACACACACACACCCCAGGGACACACACACCACACAGACAGACACAGATGTGCACAAATCGCCTCACACAACTCGCCTCATACGTCTGGTATCTTTAATTTCCAAAAATAAACATCTGATTAAAAACAGCCAATCTGCAACACATGTGCCATATAGGGAATTAAGGCAGATGTCAGTCACATGAGCTGTCTATTATGTGTATGTGTGAGGTAACATATACTGCCTGGCCGGGGGGAGGGTTTACTCTTGGCTGGAGAATTATCAGGCTGCCTATAGCAATCAATCACAGCTCAGCTTCTATTTTCCTACAGGTCATTAATATGACATATTCAAATTCTATTTTGTTATAGCTAACATCAGTTCTTTATTAACCCGGGCGTAGCTGGGTACTACAGCTAGTAGTAAATAAATAGCTTTTACATGGAGATCAGGATTGTCATACTATGAAAATAGTATAGGTGCGAAGGAGCACAGTACACAAAATTGGTGCAGCAACAATGACACAGTAAACAAATGTCAATCTGCCTATATCTATAATGTATGAAAAAAACAGAGGAAGATCAATGTGCATATTATTATAAGGGAACTGCAATGGCGATTAGTGCGTTAGGAAAATGACAAGCACAGTGAGTGCAACCTGTGATGAAAGCTCTGCTTAATGGGTATATGACTTTTGTCACAAACAGATACCAAATAGAGTATACAGGGCCACTATTTCATGAACTAAAAGTTGTAAGATCCCATATATCCAGCCTCCCATAAATATCTTGTGAAACAATATACTGATAGACAGATATGGCACAGATGGGACCCCGATGTGTGTGTGTGTGTGTGTATATACATATATATAATTTTCTATTTATGTAATATACCGTATATACTCGTGTATAAGCCGACCTGTGTATAAGCCGACCCCCCTACTTTTGCCCCCAAAACCTGGGAAAACGTATTGACTCGTGTATAAGCCGAGGGTGGACCCCAGCAAAAGTATACAGCCCCCAGCAGTGTGGTATACAGCAGCCTCCCCAGTGGTAGTATACAGCAGCCCCAGAGGTATATACAGCCCCAGAGGTATATACAGCAGCCCTTAGGTAGTATACAGCAGCCCCAGTGGTGTATACAGCAGCCCCAGAGGTAGTATACAGCAGCCCCAGAGGTATATACAGCCCCAGAGGTATATACAGCAGCCCTTAGGTAGTATACAGCAGCCCCAGTGGTGTATACAGCAGCCCCAGAGGTAGTATACAGCAGCCCCAGAGGTATATACAGCCCCAGAGGTATATACAGCAGCCCTTAGGTAGTATACAGCAGCCCTAGTTGTGTATACAGCAGCCCCAGAGGTAGTATACAGCAGCCCCAGGGGTGTATACAGCAGCAGCCCCAGGGGTGTATACAGCAGCAGCCCCAGGGGTGTATACAGCACCAGCCCCAGGGGTGTATACAGAAGCAGCCCCAGAGGTATACAGGCCCCCCCCATCAAGATCCAGGGCCCCCCCTCCTTGCTCGGCAAACCTGTAAAGTAAAATCATACTTATCACTGTCCTGTCATGCCGTCCCGCTGCTGCCGACATCACGATCCCGGGCTTCATTCAGCGTCTTCCGGCTTCCTGTGGTCGCGGGCAATGACGTCATTGCCCGCAACCACAGGAAGGCGGAAGAAGACGGATGAAGCAGGGATCGTGATGTCGGCAGCAGCGAGACGGCGCGACAGGACAGTGATAAGTATGATTTTATTTTACAGGTTTGCCGAGCAAGGAGGGGGGGCCCTGGATCTTGATGGGGGGGGGCCTGTATACCTCCGGGGGTTCTGTATACTCGCGTATAAGCCGAGGGGGGACTTTTCAGCCCAAATTTTGGGCTGAAAAACTCAGCTTATACGCGAGTATATACCGTAATTAGCAACTAATAAAGGGTAAGAATTCATCAACTGTGTTTCTCAAGAATGGATAGGATACATTTTGGTTGAACAGCTGTGACCTGAAATATACACATTACCTATTGGTTTTCATCATTCAACTGTGATATCTGTAAGAAAACGATATGGACATCTTAGTGGGTTTAGTTTAAAACTTCGCACCACTTGCTTCCTTAGTGTATGTAGCACTGTCTGCCTGACTGCAGCATTTTAACTAAGAATATGTCACTTGTTCTGATGGCAAAGTTTTTAACTCCTATCTACCCTCTGCAGCTGATTAACTACAAATAAGGGACCTTTCACATCAGCATTTTTTGCCATTCACAGCAGATCCGGCAGATTTTGCTGCTTCTGCCGCATAATGGCCGATTTGCGGTAAGCCCAATTCATTCTCTATCGGACTTGCGGTCAGATGCAGAAAGTGCGGTTTTGCCAAATCTGGTACTTGTGTCAGCGCAAAAAACCTGCTGCTAGCAGCGATTTTTTTTACTTGGCACAAGTGCCGGATCTGGCAAAACCGCACTTGCCGACCCTGACCGCAAGTCCCATAGAGAATGAATGGGGCTTACAGCAAGTCGGCCGTTAGGCTGCAGATGCGGCAAACTCTGCTGAATCTGCCTTGAATTACAAAAACACTGATGTGAAAGTAGCCTTACATGATATCATAAATCAGCAGAGAGCCTCATAAGATTAAAGTTGCAAAATCTACTGTGCAAAATGTTTAATGAAACCTAGTTGCAATGTATTTCTTTTGCCTGAATTAGATACATTTAAATAAATAAAAATAACATTATCCTTCAAATACTTAGAGCCAGGCTTTTGCATACGGTAGGTAATGACAACTTGCTCATTGTCAAGAAGCCAAGTGTGAATTTTTCCAAATTCCTAAAAAATTTTTAGTAGACTTACAAAAAAATGTGTTCCGTTACATTAGACAATTACTTAGGCTTTTCTCTAACTAGACCAGACATGTTAAGTTATGAAGAGGGTACAAAGTTGAAACACTACTGTAGTGTTTCATTCTGATCATTGAATGGGCCATGTGACCTGTCCTACAGTCTGTTGGACATGTTGTACAATTTTGCCTTTCCTTTCCAAACAGTAAGAATACATTTTTAATTATAAGAACATACTCTAAATTCTTTTCATTAAAAGCTATAGGCAAGAGAAACAAAATGTAATTGAAAGAGTGACTCTACCTTGAAATAAAAGAGAGATTATTTGTATATGCTTAGTCTAAAGCAATGGAAGAACAGCTGTATTCTTGTTTAGAAATCTTGCATGTCTTTTTGGCAATATATTGTTGGAATGTCAAAGTACATTTGTAGCCTATTAAAATAGTAGAAATAACAAACCCTAAAATGTCCCCATTTTCTAGGGAGGAGGGCTATCTGCACAGATGGTTAAAATTCAAAGCAGAAGGATCACCTCCCTCCACAGGAATCCGCTACATGTTCTTTTCAAAGGAAGACAAGCGGCCCATCCTGAATTTCATGCCAAGCAATTCAAACCTTGATAACCGCTCCTTAGGTCAGTGGCTCACACATTTAGAGAGTACAAGGCTTAATAGTCTAATTTCAACTATGTGATATATTGATATTCCTACTATATTACTGATGCTGAGAACTAGACACCACCAGTGGCAATGGTATAAATTGAAGCTCAATATAATAAATCCTCTGAACACTGTTCATACAGTTGGGATACAAGTTTGTTAAAATCTCAATGTTTGGACACTAGATGATGAAGAAAAAAATAATATGACTACTATGTTTAGAACAAAGAAACTATAAAATAATACTCCAATATAACATGCCTGCCCATGAGCCTTGATTCCAATATATCAAAAAGGTTCATGAAAGGAGCATGGCTTGGATGTGCACAGTGTGAGCTGCGCTTTCCATAGCTCCTACTTCAGTAGCCTAAACATCTGTTTATAAACTAATTAAGGGGACCTCACTAATTGCATTACATCTTGGATCACACAAGAAATGCCTGCACCAAGAAGCAAAGAGAGGGATTCTGCTTTTAAATTCCCTCTCCCTCAGAGAACTGAGGTAAGAGATGCCATATTGGATACATCTTCAAAGAAAACATTGGTGCGTATAATAAGCAAAGGCTGTAGGATTCCAAATCCTCTCTGGTGGGACATATCCCACCAGAGATGAGGTAAGGCTAATGCCTCCTCTTCAATTTAAGGTTTTACCAATGGCCAGGAAAATGTGGTACATCCTCACTGCACAAAGACAGCACTTACTATGAGGGTCCTTTGTCAGCGTACCCAGGTTAGGAGGCACTATCACTCAAAGCAGAGGACTTATCGACGCTCAGCCTTGATTCACAGCAAATGAAGCAAAGAGAAAAATACTTCTCCAAACCAGCAGTCACAAGAAGTATGTTCCTCCTTAGAAGGAATTCCCAAAACGTCTAATAAAAGAAAAAGGCTGCCATTCATAAGTAACAAAACAAAATTTAAAGTCCCAGTACCAATGATTTATGAAACAAACTGTGACTCAGAAAATAAATGTGAATCCTCAATATCATCTCCAATATGACCTAAAAAACAATATCCCAGATGGAGTAAATCTTCTCCTTCGTA
Organism: Allobates femoralis; assembly: GCA_033576535.1. Lineage (NCBI taxonomy): Eukaryota > Metazoa > Chordata > Amphibia > Anura > Aromobatidae > Allobates > Allobates femoralis. The sequence goes on from JARQOC010000002.1 coordinate 353,549,917, forward strand.
TTTCCCTGCTCCCATCTTCAGAGAACCTCTAGACCTGGTTACAGCCACAGACCGACCTACTTCCAAATCATTTCTAAAGGATCTGGTTATGTCCCTTAAATTTTCTCTTAATGCAGACTTGGCTGCCCAACTTGACCAGGTTCACACTTCAATGAATAAAATAGTTAAAAAATTGAGAGATTTGAATCTAAGATCAACAAACTCTGAGAAAATCATAAAGATTGTGCCTCTTTTCAGCACCTGCATACAATAACTGAATCAGAGCAAACATAAGTAAAGATGCCTGTAGGAGCATGTTCACACTGACCACCAAAACTAAATGTGGTGCCCCACCAGGGATACTGCACCCAGTAAAAGGATGTGATGTCTCTGTCCTTAAGGGAATGGGATGGTGAACTCAGACACACACCAAAACACACCCAACACACCCTAGGACCCAGGGAACCATGGGCAGACCCAGGGGGAGGGCCCAGTCGAGGGGACAAGGGAAGAACAGGTGGGGGGTGGCAGTAAGTAAGGGAGTAAGCAAGTTAGTGAGTGAGTAGTGTAAGAGTATGCTGAAGCAAGTGAAAGTGTGCAGTCGTGAGTAAGGGAAACAGAGAAGACCCCAGGGGCACAGGTGTAGTGAAAATGGCCTGGGCACCCGGATCCAGGACTAAGATAGTCGGACAGAGGGGTTCATCAAGAACCAGGGAACCGACCCTGAACGTGGCGCAGACACTGTATGCCCATACCACTGAACCGGAACCACGCAGTCTATAGGAGTGATGGCTGCAGCCCGACACACCCACTGAGGAGGCAACTGAACTAGGGTCAGGAGACAGGTTCCAGTCATCTGAAAAGGCCCGTGGCTGCTAGATCGGAGCACTGCATGCGGAGGTGCTGACAGAAGATGCAAGAAGGCAACACTGGAAGAGAGAAACCACAGAATGGAAAGGCACCTGAAGGGGGTCTTTGGCAAGCTATCCCGGTCCCGTGGAGACAGACCAGACTGGAACTTGACAGAGAGAAGCAGCCGGTGATCTGTTGCAACTTCAGTGAGTAAACCGGGTGCAGAATTCCAACATTGTGTGAGACTATTTTACACCCTGCCTGCGGAACCACCGACTGCAAAAAGCAAATAAGACACTGAGGCCCAGCGCGAGCACAGCCTGGCACATTCATTGCAATTAAACACATCTGCCCCGGGGTACTGCTCCACCTATGGGGTGCGACAACATCAGGCTGCACTACCAACATCCCCAGAGGTCTGACCCACAGCATCGGTCCTTCATGACCAAGAACCGTAGGTGGCTTCACAAACTTTAATTCCATAAACTTTATTCCCCATCAGATAACCCTTAATCCCCGCTTATCCCAGAACTGACTCCCCCAGGGTCACGAAAGCTGGGTCCTGACCACTGTGACTCCCCTGCAAAAAACGGAGTTCGTTTCCAAGTGCCCCATGGCCCCGGGGTGGGTGAGTTAGAACTGGCGTCACAAACAGGATGCGGATGGCCCAATGAAACCGGGTCTTATGCGCCTTGAGAAAGACTTTTCAGAGACTGTACATGCTTATTGAAAATGGCGACCATGGAGAACTGATGCCATATGCTGGCCTGGGGGCGTGTCACGGTCCCACATCGTGGGATGTGTCTGCACAGGGCGCAAAAGAGCACGCCCGCCCTGAGAGCCAGCAAAAAGCTAAGGGGGCCTGCTCAAGGTTTTGATTAGTCTGCCCCAGAAGAGGAGTGACAACTGGAAGGGGCGAAGTCGAGAAACAAGAGAGCGAGAAGGAGATAGGAGATGAAGTGGAGCAGCAAAGACACCATGGTGTCCGGTGATTCAGCGGGTCCAGCAAATGGGAAAAGACAAGCAGGTGTCCCCAGTGAGACAGAGGGGGTGCAGACCTGTTGCTGCCGGCAAACTCGGAATTCTGGAAAGCTGCATTAGATGACCTGAACCAGCAGCTGAAGTAGGCCCAGGTGTGGCTTTGAAGGCCTGGAAGAGGAACACCGCGGCCAAACTAGCCCAAGAATTTGTGGTGCCGAGAACTACAGAGCCACCAGGGAAGGAAGCGGAGGACGTGTCACCGGTAAAGAAAGAAGATGCCACCCCAGTCAAACCAAGTACCCCGTTAGAACTAGGACTGATCCTGCAGGCCCCATCCCAGCAATCCAGGCCTAGAGCAGCAAGGCACAGGCAAAGTGACGGAGATGCCAAGGGTGATACAGTGGTTCAGTCAGAGCCAAAGGCTGTACCTCCGGTAAGGCTCGCAAAGAATGACACTCAGCAATTTCATTGGCTGAAGCTAAAGGAGGAGATAGCAAGACTCCAGGTAATGGAGCGGATCAAGAAAGCCCTTTGTAGATGACGACGCCGGGACAAGCAGAGTGGACGACTACTGGCAGCAGAGGCAAGCGTCTGAGAAGGAAGAGAGATGACAACAGCAGGCGCGGTGGTGGGCGCAGGAGGAGGCCAATCTGGAGGAGAAGGAGCATGCCCAATGAGCACAGTAGCAGACCCTACAAGCTGGCAACGGGGAGAAGTGGTAAACTTACACCTAATGAATGAGTTAGGGTTTATTAAAGAGCCCGGTCTGGAGGAAAAGGTGTTCGTGAGTCATCGGGATGTTGAGTCCTACTTGCCTAAAAGACACCCTGGTAGGGACTTGTATCCCGGAGACGAGGTGAGCTACATCAGACACATGGGACATCGGAGATAGTATGCCCTTCTGCCCTTCGTGTGTATAGAGTGTCATTCCCCCAAAACAGCACCAGGACTGAAATAAACCATTAAGAAGAGTAAGAAATGTACAAAGATGAATACAGGTTAACGTGTGTTTTATGAATTATGTGATCAGTTATTTGTTTAGTAGATTGCATGATTAGATAGATACCCATAAATCCTGAGTAGTAGTTATGTTTTCCGCCAAGTTGAAAAAGAACAATTGAGGATGGTATAATAATTGCACTTGTGCTATTTCGGCCAGGATACGGTGCTGTAAAGAGACTACACTAAACTACTAAACCTGGAACTTTCTACTTTTTGTTTTTTTGTGTGTGTGGACTCCTTTAACTTGCATTTTAATTGTATGACCCTGTTAGTAACGTTAAAGAAAGAACTTCCCTCAAGGGGCAGCAAAAGCAATCTTATGTTCTAATGTTATGCGTGCATGCTATAAAAAAAGTGTGAATTTTGTGTTACATCTTTATAACTGGTGGGTTATTTTTCCTGCCTAGCAGGATTAAAAACCCTGTTTTTGACACTTCTTTTGACAGCACTTACCGCTGATTGGAATTTTTTATTATAGCAGAGTGTTTGCGTTATTTGCACCCTTTTTTGTAATTCAGATTATGGTAGTTAATGAAAGCGGTATACGGACCCGTTCATCGTGTGCGCGGCTCAATCTGTCCATGCTTTGTAATTTTTCGTGCCTAGCAGGAATAGGGAGGTTCCCGACCCTCCCTTGTGAGCTGTGCACACACATAATTTAGCTTTACAGTCAGCCCATTCTAGATTAGGTCCTGTCTGAATCCTGTCTATAGAGGTATGTTCACATACGAGCAGGTTTTTAATATATCAGTTAGGGACTGCTTCGAATAGGGTTATCTTGGCATAGGTGAAGCAGCTTAATATACATTTTTGCAAAAACATATCAACTAATAACCCTGTTTTTGACACTTCTTTTGACAGCACTTCCCGCTGATTGGAATTTTTTATTATAGCAGAAAACCGGATTCTCCCGGATTGACCTGGTCCGGTGCAATCCGGGACCATAAAGCCCCATGTTATGGGGCACCGTAGTGCACCGGACCAGTATAATCCGTGAGAATACGGTCATGAAAACCGGTTTGAAAACCGGATTCTCCCGGATTGTACCCGTCCGATGCAATCCGGCACCCCATAACAAGGGGCTCTATGGTCCCGGATTGCTCCGGAACGGGGCAATCCGTGAGAATCCGGTTTTCAAACCAGTTTTCTCTTTTTGAGGCCTTCCCACCTGGATTTTCAAATGCTCTTATATAGGGAAGATGGTGTGTCACGGTCCGCTCTGCTGCCTCAATGGAATCCCAAGGAATGGATGTCTCCAATAAGTCACAAGGAAGGCAAGGTTCCAAAGCAAAGATCTCCTTTATTCACCAACGTGTTTCGGCGCCTATCCTGACACCTTCATCGCGGACCGTGACACACCATCTTCCCTATATAGGAGCGTTTTTCCACGTACGAGTGGCTGGTGGAGGTCCTGCAGCAGCTATAAACCAAAGGCTTATAAACCAGTTGTGGGTCACACAACTGGACCAGGTGAGTGTACACCTATTGGTATACTCAGTGTGTCACTAGTGATAGGGCACTATTGCGCCTCTTGTCTCCCCCCTTTTTGTATTTATACAGTTATGGATTTTCAAATGAACAGCTGACTAAGATATTTCTGTGTCCAGGCAGGTCCAAATAGTCAGCTAGGGGTTGTGGGGCTGCCCGTTGCCGCCTGCTGTATCCTAAGTTAGGATAGGGTGGGGAGGCGGGGGGAGCGGAGGATCCCACTGTTAGGCGGCAGGGAAGCTGTCAGCGTCTGTCAGCATTGTTTAAAAGCCGGCGGCTTTTTACCGCTGGCTTTTAAACAATGAAATGGGGAATTGCAGGTTTTTTCTCTGCTTCCAGCCCTATTTATAGTGTCCAGCAGCAGAGGAATTGCATTTCCCTTGATTTACATTGGACTTGTTACTGTGCGAGTAATCGCTAGGAAACTCGCAGAGTAACGAGTAGAGCGAGTACTCTACTATTCGCCAATTAGCGAGTAGTAACGAGTAGACTCGCTCATCTCTACTTGAAATACCATTCATTGATGGAAGTACAAACAAAAGTTGACTTTACATTGCTTTTTTGCTCTTATTGTTACAGAGAATTTCTCTTGCAAGAACAGTTTTGAACTTCTCCCCATGAGAAATCTTGAATCCTTTCTTGTAACACCATTAAGGCTGGCTTCACACTACGGTTTTTGCCTGTCAGTGTGGATCCTGATTTTTGCAGGACCACCCAGACAGAAATGGACAGGCCAAGATGTGTAGAAAAGTGTGGCCAAATATGGTCACGAATCCTGTTTTTTGCATTATTCATTTTCTGCCACTATCCATGGTGCTGAAGTCTGCCTGTGTCTGCTCTGTCGCTCTCCTTGGTGCTGAAATCACTGCCTGTGCTGGAAGTAGTGCTGTCCATGGTGCTGAAGTTTGCACGGCAGGATTTCTAAGCATGCTCTGTGCTTAAAAGACTCCCATGTTAAAGGCGCCAGATCACCCCGGATCTGGGACTGTCCGATTTTGTCCAATTTTTTCACTGGAGTCAAAAAATGATGCAGACTCTGATTTTGGGGACGGTGACAAACCAGACAAAAAACGACTCCGGCACAGATTACAAAACCGGATGGCCAAATAGGACCAATCCGGCACCATAGGGAGTACATGGGGGCAAAACCAAATCAGGTTATGTCCAGTTCAAACCAGAGAGAACCTGAAGCCAAAAACTATGGTGTCACGCCAGTATTGTATATGGCAATGTTTACTGTAATGTTATTTCTGTTCTTTTTTGTTTTGTGTTTTGTTCCCTACAGGTACTCTAAAATGAAAGATACACCAAAACACTTCATAGCAGCCACAACAAAGCCAGAAAACTCTTTAAACTTTTTATGGATTTACTAAGCTTATTCTATTGGGTTCTAAAATGAGCTTAAAAGTTTTATCATAAAATGTTATGGGCCTAAATAGCCAGAACAAAAAGTTAGTTGCATGGAGGGATGCAATGAGTTCCAATACAAATGTCATAGCTTTTCAAGAGACCAAATTTACTTAAATATCCTATCTCTAATTTACCAATACATTTTTCCCTGCATTTTCAAATCATCAAATATCAATAAAACAGGAGTTATTACACTGGTCAACAGCATTTTTGGTGCCAAAGATATTTCATTGAATTTAGGGTAACTTTGGGGTGCTGATTCTGAATATGTCATCAGTTTTGCCAGATTGGCTCAAGTTTTTGAGATTTTTCGTAAAATGTGTAAAAAAAAAGACGTTTTTTGCTACACGCGCATTAACTTTATTGATATTGTCATGAATACAATAAATTTAACAAAGTAAATGTTGATTTTAGTTTATTTTAACTAGTTTTAGAAAGTAATCTTCAAAAATGAACAAGACATGAAAGATAGACATTTAATCGCTGGAAAAGCGCTTTTTATATGATTTCCTTCTATGTGAGCTATTGGGGCAGTCACGCTGTAGATTCCAGCAGTAATCAGCCATCATATGTCTGTCCCATCTGCCTTGGTACCTTTCCTCCATCACCATAATATCCTGATGAAATCTCTCCCCTTGTTCTTCGCTAAAATCTCCAAGGTTTTCTGGAAATCTGTCCAAGTGACTGTGAAGATAATGCAATTTAATGCTCATGTGTACACCCAGATTTCTAAATCTCAATAGCATGTTTTGTACCAGTTCTTCATAATTGTCTGCCTTTTGATTTCCCAAGAAGTTCTTCACTACCAACACAAAACTACACCATGCAGCAGCTTCAATGTCATTCATTTCCTTAGGAAAATTTGAATCTTTAATGAGTTTCCGAATTTGAGGACCATCAAAGATTCCTGCCTTCAGTTTTTCGCTACTAAGACCAGGGAAAGATCTGCAGATGTACATGAAGCAATTACCATCTTTGTCTAATGCCTTGACGAACTGCTTCATTAATCCTAACTTTATGTGAAGTGGTGGTAGAATGATTTTTTCCCTGTCCACCAAAGGTTCGTTCACTATGTTTGATGCTCCTACTGTCAAGGTGTCCCTTGGAGGCCAATTCAGTTTCTCCCAGTGCTGATGTTTTGCTCTACTATCCCACATGCAGATGAAGCAAGGATACTTTGTGTATCCACTTTGCTGTCCAAGTAAAAAGTTGACCATTTTTAAATCAACACATATCAGCCACGAATGTTCATGGTAGCACAGTTTCTCCAAGACCATTTTGACATTTTGGTATTGTTCTGCAAGTTTAGTTGAGTGAGCTACTGGAAGAGATGCACACTGATTGCCATTGTTCAACAAAACACATTTCAAACTCCTTTTAGAACTATCTATGAAAAGCCTCCAGTCTACAGGACGATATACTTGTAAACCCATTTGCAGCATCAGGCCAGGAATATCCTTACAATATACAAGTAGGTCATCTTCACAGAAAAATGGAAGAAGTGCTTCTTCTCTGGTCCTGTAAGATGTAATTTTAGTTCCAGGCGTCAGACAATTTTTTTCACTTAGCCTTGAAGCTAAAAGTTCGGATGCACTTTTTGAGAGGTTGAGGTCTCTTATTAGATCGTTGAGCTCTCCTTGGGTAAATTGCGTAGGTGTTCTGAAACTTCCTTCATATTCTAGTTCACTTCCAGAACTAATGCTTAGCTCCATACCCTGCATTTCATCATCATCATCAGGTGGGGGAAGGTCAGGTAACATGGTAAACACAGGTACAGGCACATCTTCACAATGAGGGACAGGCCTTCTTGCAGATTCCATGTTAGGATACTCCCATTTTCGTTTCTTATGCTTATTGAATCCTTGTACTTGCACTGCACAGAAATAACAGTCATCATGATGATTTTTTTGCTCTCTCCACACCATTGGAACACCAAATTTGAAGCTTGTTCTTTGTCCTTTGCTCCATTTTCGTAATAATTCGATACATGCTTTGCACACTATGTGTGGTGCCCAAAACTTGTCTTGGTCCCCAAGCATAACCCCAAAATAGGCAAAATACACTTTTTTAACGAAGTCTGTTATGTTTCTTCTATGTTTTGTCAGTGTATATTCACCACAAATGTAACAGAATGAGTCTGGATCGTTAAGACAACTTCTTCTTGATGAGTTCATGCTTTTCACTGGAAAACAGACAACAACATAAAGTTAGTGCAAAAATCAAGCTATGAACAAACTTTTAGAACACTAATTAACACAAAACTATATTGAGAACTGCTCAGTTCAAGTACTAATCCAAAGAAATTAATGTGATGATGCGTCGCATTTACCAACAAGTGCTATAAATAAGATACCAAAAATCTCAAAAACTTGAGCCAATCTGGCAAAACTGATAGCATATTCAGAATCAGCACCCCAAAAATACCCCAAATTCATTAAAATATTTTGGGCACCAGAAAAAAAAAATTTTTTTGTTGACCTGTGTTATAGCTACTAAAAACAATATATCCTTTGACCCAATCTCTGAAGTCTCTAACTCAGAAGGAGGATACTATATACTGGCTTGCCAAATTGATAACAAAAAGGATACCATAGCCAACATTTATGCACCCAATAAAAGACAAATATAATTCAATTAATCAAGAAAATCAACAAAATACTCAAGGATATTTTAGTACTAATGTAAGATTTCAATATTGTTTTAGTTGGGGTGTTGCACTTCATTGCTGCATCCAGGAAATGTACCCAAACATTGAAGAAATGGTAATTTGAACAATATCTATACGATGTGCTTAGTTGCATCTTCCAGATAATTTTCTAACTACCCACCAAGGCGCAAAACATTCTCAAGAATTGATCTTGTGCTTATGGATCTTTCTACACTGCCTACATTTAAACAGGTAGAAATTAGAAATAGGCCATGGTCGGATCATGCTGCATAAAATTTTTCTATGAATTCTTAAAAACCCAACAGTGTTAGGACATGTGACCCGTTACTCATACAACACCCCATATATAATAAAGCTATAAGAAAATCAGTTGAACTCTTTTTTAAAGAGAATAATTCCTAAGAATTACCCCATATGATAATCTGGAATCCACACAAGGTGGTTCTTAGGGACACCTTTAAACATTTAGCTTCCATTCACACAAAAAAAATAGAGAAAATTAAAGATTTAAACACAAAAATTAAAGAAACTGGAAACTTCCCAAACAATAATCCAACAGAACATCATCAAAATACCCTATTAAAATAGAAAATAAACCTTAAGAGGAAGATTTTGGGTACTCATCGTAAAATTTCTGTCTTAAAAACGCCTGCTGGGATTTACTACAGGACCCACCGGTGCAAAGAGAGACATACACCTTGGTACACACAGCACACAACACCTTCCACCCCAGACCTGGATGGGGAGCTCTACTTGCTGCCTTAAGCAAGTTTCCCTATAAGGATCCAGGCTAGTGATGGGCGAGTCCTAAATTACTCAGAATCGCTTGACTCTAGTGAGTCTGAGCCCGGGACTCGCTACTCGTTGCGAGTCTAGCGAGTCCAATGTTAATGAATGGGGAAGCGAGTAATAGCGAGTAATGTGCGATTTACAAATCGCAGATGTGTCTCGGAAGCTTCAGGCTCTATCTGCTAGGACTCGTTACTCTACGAGTTTCCCAGCGTTTACTCGCACAGTAACGAGTCCAATGCAAATTAATGGCAATCCTAGTTTTGTCAGAGACTCTGACAAAACTAGGATTGCCATTGACTTGCATTGGACTCGTTTCTGTGCAAGTAATCGCAGGGAAACTCGCACAGTGATGAGTCTGGCTGTCTGCTCTGTGCCCTCGGGTCCTGCAGGCTGCCGCAGCTCCAGGGTCCTAGAGCCCGCCTGCTGCCTGATGTAGCAGAGCTGAGATTGTTCTCAGTCTGCTCATTCCCTGTGCATAAACATCTATATCTATGCACAGGGGATGTAGCAGAGGGACATCGCGTTTTGGACTATGTCGGACGGAAGAGGATTTTTTTAATTAAAGATGGAGTCCCTAATGGCTTTTTTTTTTTATTTCTAATAAAAAATTTTCTCTCTGTTGTGTTTTATTTAACCCTTTATTGGAGATTCTTAGTTGCCGGGTCAAACCTGGCCTGACATTAAGAATCTCAGGCTTAATACCAGCTTGTATAACAAAGCTGTTATTAACCCCTTTATTACCCAGCGTGCCACTGCCACCAGGGCCGCTGGAAGAGCGGGGTTCAGCGCCAGAGGATGGCGCTTCAATGAACGCGCCATCTTCTGGGGCGGCTGCGGGCTGCAATTTGCAGCGGGGGATGCCCAGAAAGCTTGGGCCTCCCTGCGCTGCGGATTCCAGCCCCCAGCTGCTTAGCTGTACGTGGCTAGACATAGAAATTGCGCGGAGCCCCACGCATTTTTTTTTTATTATTTCATGAAATTCATGAAATAATAAAAAAAGAGGGCCCGCCTATATTCTTGTGTCCGGCCAGGTACAAATAGGCACCTGGGGGTTGGGGGCAGCCCGTCGCTGCCTGCTGGATCTGGCTGGTTCCAGAAATACGGCGAAGCCCACGTCATTTTTTAATAAAACAATCCTAAAAAATGGACTGCATCTTTATTAACCCCTCGCCCATGGTCCAGGGGTTAATAAAGATGCAGTCCCTTTTATTTACATTGTTTTATGGATTTGTCAGAAAAAAATTTGACGTGGGCTTCGCCGTATTTCTGGAACCAGCCGGATCCAGCAGGCAGCGATGGGCTGCCCCCAACCCCCAGTTGCCTATTTGTACCTGGCCAGACACAAGAATATATGGGAGCCCTTTTTTTTTATTATTTCATGAATTTCATGAAATAATTAAAAAAAAATGCGTGGGGCTCCGCGCAATTTCTATGTCTAGCCAGGTACAGCTAAGCAGCTGGGGGCTGGAATCCGCAGTGCAGGGAGGCCCAAGCTTTCTGGGCACCCCCAATGCAAATTGCAGCCTGCAGCCGCCCCAGAAGATGGCGCGTTCATTGAAGCGCCATCCTCTGGCGCTGAACCCCGCTCTTCCAGTGGCCCTGGTGGCGGTGGCACGCTGGGTAATAAAGGGGTTAATACCAGCTTTGTTATACAAGCTGGTATTAAGCCCGGGATTCTTAAAGGGAACCAACCACCTCGGATGACCCTCATACACTGTTAATATGTGCCCCTGCAGCCTAGTAAACCATTTGCAGCACTGTTTTTGTGTGAAAAGTGGCTGCAGTAGAAGTGAGATAATGATTTTATACACTTACATGCCTGCGTACTTTTGGGCGTCTCCCTGTGTGTGCTGGCACTTGTGAGCTGTGCTCGTCATGCCTGCTCTCCCCCTCCCTTATGCACGCCCCCTCTCAGCCTGCTATACTGTGTGAGGCTGATTGCGTCATAAAGGGGCGGGGCTAAATCGCGGCATCCCGGTAGCCCCACCCCCTTTATGACGCAATCAGCCTCACATCACTATAGCAGGCTGAGAGGGGGCGTGCATAAGGGAGGGGGAGAGCAGGCATGACGAGCACAGCTCACAAGTGCCAGCACACACAGGGAGACGCCCTCAAGTACGCAGGCATGTAAGTGTATAAAATCATTATCTCACTTCTACTGCAGCCACTTTTCACACAAAAACAGTGCTGCAAATGGTTTACTAGGCTGCAGGGGCACATATTAACAGTGTATGAGGGTCATCTGAGGTGGTTGGTTCCCTTTAATGTCAGGCCAGGTTTGACCCGGCCACTAAGAATCTCCAATAAAGGGTTAAAAAAAACACAACACAGAGAAAAATTTTTATTAGAAATAAAAAAAAAAAGTCATTAGGGACTCCATCTTTACTTAAAAAGATCCTCTTCCGTCCGACGTAGTCCAAAACGCGATGTCCTCTCTGCTACATCCCCTGTGCATAGATATAGATGTCTATGCACAGGGAATGAGCAGACTGAGAACAATCTCAGCTCTGCTACATCATCTCTGTGCACAGGGATAGCAGGTGGGCTCTAGGACCCTGGAGCTGCGGCAGCCTGCAGGCTGAGAGCAGACACAGAGCAGACAGCTGGACTCCTTACTGTGCGAGTTTCCCTGCGATTACTTGCACAGTAACGAGTCCAATGCAAGTCAATGGCAATCCTAGTTTTGTCAGAGTCTCTGACAAAACTAGGATTGCCATTGATTTGCATTGAACTCGTTACTGTGCGAGTAATCGCTGGGAAACTCGCAGAGTACCGAGTCCTGCGAGTCCCTTACTACTCGCAGAGTAACGAGACCTAGCGAGTAGATTCGCCCATCCCTAATCCAGGCCTAAGAGGAGAAGTCAGGCAGTTCCAGTCAGACAGCCAAATAGGAATGTACTGGAATGAGCTGGTCGCTGGGATCAGGCCAGGCCCAGGACCAGAGAACACTGACCCAGCTGTGCTGCACCCTACGGAGAGGGTCGGAGGCCAGTGGAAGAAGTAGAAGAAAAGAAGAAGGGAACATACCTGGTTTCCCTTTAGCCCACCCGGACACCGGAGTCTGATTCTGCTAATAATCCAAAGCATAGCAGAGAAAGCCCTGATAGACCAGGAGGATTTAATCCCCCTGAGGTAAAATATGGAAAAAGTACAGAAGACACTAAAAACCTGACCAAGTACAGGACCAGGGACCTAAGCAGAGAATAGGGATCCCACAGAAAGGTCCTCAATGTCGGTTATGGAGTAGTACCCTGAGAGGGAGAAGGAGCGCCAAGTTCAGTTTCAGGCAGGACTTCCCCCAATCACTGCACACAATAACAGAGGAGGCCTCACAACTCTCCAAGGTGAACGTTGCAAATTGCACCGAGAACCTGGTTACTCATCTGGACTGTGCCTGTTACCGGACATCAGTAAAAAGGTACTGAAACAGAAACAATTGTGTGTGTGTGCCTACTTCCCCGCCGCCACCTGCACCGTTCACAGTACAACCACTACTACTACTCCCCTCATCTACCTCCCCCCCGCTGCCCTGAGGTAAAGCTCCACCTGTGGGGAGCTATACTACTCTGAGCTGCACCTCCATCACCTCAGCGGCAGGCTGCAGCACTGGTATTCACGTAACCAGGTACCATAGGTGGCGTCACGTTACCATTCCCCCATCCATCATAATCATACCCCACCATCCCCGCCATTGAGGGTCCAGGGCACAGAACCAGGAACTGACGAGCCGTGATCCCCCATCAAAGAGACCATCTATCGCGGTATCCGAGTACCCTCTACCCTGTCGACCAACTCAGTTCTGGCGTCACGAACAGGATCCCGTGCCCGGTATAACCGGGTACTGTGTGCTTAAAAATAGACTTTATTTATTGTTTTGTGAACTGTGAAATTGGGCCGCTATTACTGTGCCACAGAGCGGGAAGAGCATCGCGGCTGTGCGGCTAAAAGGGCGTGAAGATAAGCCCCGCCCCTCTGTTCTTCCAGAGATCTCCGAAGTGCAGCATCTAGCTCCGGAAATACCAGAGGTGCTCTACTCCCCTTGTAAAGATGCCAACTACCGAAAAAGTTAACCGCACCGGCTGGCCGTGTTTAACTAGGGGGGCACCACCATGAGTGAAGCGGACGACGCACAAGTCCCTGACAGAGGAGATGTTCCGAACGCAGCACCGTCCGGTTCCGCAGCCGGTGTGGGAGCCGCAGCACCCGATAATGCTGATAGCCTTGCCGTATATACCGGGCGCAAAATGGTTGCCTACCTATGAAGGTAAGCCCGGTACTTTAGCAGCCTTTAAGCAAAAGATGTGTGCAGTGCTGGACATGTATGCTATGACAAAAAAGCAGCGAGCCACCGTTGTGCTGGGACAATTAACAGACGCAGCAGAGCTAGAGGTCGAGTCTTGGAATAATGCTGACAGAGATTCAGTAACAAAAGTATTTGACAAGCTCAGGGCTGCTTTTGAAAAACGCACACAGTCTGAACTGAGGATACTGTTCTACCAATGTAAACAGAGACCGCAGGATACTATTTGCCCTCCGTTTACAAGGGGCACTAAAGCAGGTAGACCCGGCAAGTGTGCTAGAAGAAGATAAAATGCTTGCGGAACAGTTTATTGATGGATTGAGGTCAGACTACCACCACCAGCAGGTACACTTGTGGGTCTTAGATCATCCTGATGTGAACTTCAATGATTTAAAAGACCAAGCTATGACACCCAATGCCTGCAGAGCCTGCAGCCCAATCCTGGCAGGTTAACACCTTTCTGAATAGACTTTGAACCTACCCCTAAAGACCCTGCAAAAGCAGTAGGGCAAGCAGTAGCAACCAACCCTGATGATGACCTACATAACCAGGTGCTGCAGCTGACTAAAAATATGGACTATGTGCTAAAACTCTTGCAAGCCAGGCCGGGGGCACAACCACCCAGCAAAATCCAGCTAGCTGATTGCCCTGAGAATGTACCGTGAATGAGGAGGAAGCCGAAGTCACCCGTGGAGGGGACCAACAAGTCGCCCGTTCAGGGGACCAACGCACCATTCCAACGCAGAGCCAGCAAGTACACGGATTCTTCAGGAAAACCCATCTGCCTTCGCTGCAACAAATTAGGTCACTTCGCAAGAGTATGCCTTTTAAACTCGAGATTCCTGGGCCCGACGGCCAATCCCAAGGAGTAGGACGACTAGGTCCATATGACTGGTGTTACCACCATCTCACATATCCTTCCACCGTCAGCGAGGTACGTCAATTCTTAGGTTTGGTTGGGTACTACAGAAGATTCATGAAGGGCTACACAAAGATGGCAGCGCCCATACAAGATCTTCTGGTAGGCCAAACTAAGAAGAGAAGGTCTTCAGAGCCACCATTGGAACGGGGAAAGGAACAAGAAGACTCCTTCCAACAGATGAAGCAGGCTCTGAATAGTGAGGAAATCCTGGCTTATCCCGATTATAACCTACCATTCGTCCTTTACACCGATGCAAGCAATGTAGGCCTGGGAGCAGTATTATCCCAGATACAAGATGGCAAGGAAAGAGTAATTGCCTATGCCAGCAGAAAACTTCGACACACCAAGAGGAACCCGGAAAACTACAGTTTGTTTAAGTTGGAGTTCCTGGCCTTGGTCTGGGCTATAACGGAGTGGTTGAAGCATTACCTGGCAGCGTCAAAATTCACCATCTTCACGGACAGTAACCCGTTTACACACTTGGATACCGCGAAGCTTGGTGCATTGGAGCAACTCTGGATGGCCCAACTATCGAATTATGACTTTACCATCATGTACCGGGCAGGCCGTAACAATGCAAATGCTGATGCCCTCTCCAGAAAGCCTCAAGTATGATTGCAAGGACTTGAAGAAGAGTTAGATGACTTGGAGGAAATACAGTCGTATGAAAAAGTTTGGGCACCCCTCTTAATCTTACTCTTTTTTTTTTTGTTTAAAATTGTTTTTTGCAACAGCTATTTCAGTGTGATATATGTAATAACTGATGGACACAGTAATATTTCAGGATTGAAATGAGGTTTATTGTACTAACCGAAAATGTGAAATATGCATTATTTCAAAGATTGACAGGTGCAAAAGCATGGGCACCTCAACAGAAAAGTGACATTAA
Organism: Allobates femoralis; assembly: GCA_033576535.1. NCBI lineage: Eukaryota > Metazoa > Chordata > Amphibia > Anura > Aromobatidae > Allobates > Allobates femoralis. The sequence continues at coordinate 353,565,200 of JARQOC010000002.1, forward strand.
TATTTAGTAGATGCACCTTTTGCAAAAATAACAGCCTCTAGTCGCTTCCTGTAGCTGTTAATGAGTTCCTGGATCCTGGATGAATGTATTTTTGACCATTCCTTTTTACAAAACAATTTCAGTTCAGTTAAGTTTGATGGTCGCCGAGCATGGACAGCCCGCTTCAAAACATCCCACAGATGTTCAATGATATTCAGGTCTGGGGACTGGGATGGCCATTCCAGAACATTGTAATTGTTCCTCTGCATGAATGCCTGAGTAGATTTGGAGCGGTGTTTTGGATCATTGTCTTGCTGAAAGATTATTCCCGACGTAACCTCAACTTTGACACTGATTCTTGAACATTATTCTCATGAATCTGCTGATACTGAGTGGAATCTGTGCGACCCTCAACTTTAACAAGATTCTCGGTGCCGTCATTGGCCACAAAGCCCCAAAGCATGATGGAGCCTCCCCCAAATTTGACAGTGGGTAGCAAGTGTTTTTCTTGGAATGCTGTGTTTTTGTGGCACCATGCATAACACCTTGTTGTATGACCAAACAACTCAATCTTTGTTTCATCAGTCCACAGGACCTTTTGCAAAATGAGACTGGCTTGTCCAAATGTGTTTTTGCATACCTCAGGCGACTCTGCTTGTGGCGTGCATGCAGAAACGGCTTCTTTCGCATCACTCTCCCATACAGCTTCTCCTTGTGCAGTGTGCGCTGTATTGTTGAACGATGCACAGTGACACCATCTGCAGCAAGATGATGCTGCAGGTCTTTGAAGGTGGTCTGTGGATTGTTCTTGACTGTTATCATCATTCTTCTTCTCTGCCTTTTTGATATTTTTGTTGGCCTGCCACTTCTGGCCTTTACAAGAACTGTCCCTGTGGTCTTCCATTTCCTCACTATGTTCCTCACAGTGGAAACTGACAGGTTAAATCTCTGAGACAACTTTTTGCATCCTTCCCCTGAACAACTATGTTGAACAATCGTTTTTTTCAGATCATTTGAGAGCTGTTTTGAGGAGCCCATGATGCCACTCATCAGAGAAGATGCAACTAGGAGAACAACTTGCAAGTGGACACCTGAAATAGCTTTTCTCATGATTGGATACACCGGGCTATGAAGTACAAAGCTCAATGAGGTTACCAAACCAATTTAGTGCTTCAGTAAGTCAGTAAAAAGTAGTTAGGAGTATTCAAATCATGAAAATCAGAAGGGTGCCCGTACTTTTGCACCTGTCAAATTTTGAAATAATGCACATTTCACATTTTGGGTTAGTACAATAAACCTCATTTTAAACCTGAAATATTACTGTGTCCATCAGTTATTACATATATCACGCTGAAATAGATGTTGCAAAAAACAATTTTAACCAAAAAAAAAGAGTAAGATTAAGAGGGGTGCCCAAACTTTTTCATATGACTGTAGAACTCCCAGTTTTCCATAAAAGTTGAAAATGAAAAATGACAGAAACCTATATCTACCAGAACCGTCAGCGTGTTGCACTGAACCCATTGCCTCACTATGGATGGAAAGAGACTCAAGACAGTGATCTGGCAGTGAGCCTAGTAAAGAAGCTAGTAACTAGTGATGAGCGAGTATGCTCTGCGCTGCTCGGTACTCACACGAGTATCACTGTACTCGGGCTACTCGGCGAGCACCGAGTAATCTCGCGATACTCGTGCTGTGCTCGTGGTCCTCATCCCTGCATGTTGGCGCTCTTTAGAGAGCCAGCCCAATGCAGGGATAGGCTGGCAGACCACTGCAATGCCACAGCCCTGTTAGTTGTGGCATTGCAGTGATTGGCCGGCCTGCACAGCGTGACCGAGCCTTTATAAGATCCGGCCGCGCTGTGCTCTGCACACAGCCATCCAGACAGTGAGTGTAGGGAGAGTGTCTGCTGCTGCTTAGGGACAGATTTGTGGCCCTCATAGGTAGATCCGGAGCAGGGCTGCAAACTGCTGCTGACCACAACAGTCCTTCTCAGGACTAATCTAGGAGGATATAGGCAGGGTGATCCAGATCGGAATCCAAGCTTTTCTGTGACCATAACAGTCACCAGACTGTTGTACTTACTAGCTTGATACAGGTTAGGGACTAAAATCCTACTCTCATACGACCTGAACAGTCACCAGACTGTTGTACTTACTACCTTGATACAGGTTAGGGACTAAAATCCTACTCTCCTGTGACCTGAACAGTCACCAGACTGTTGTACTTACTACCTTGATACAGGTTAGGGACTAAAATCCTACTCTTCTGTGACCTGAACAGTCACCAGACTGTTGTACTTACTACCTTGATACAGGTTGGGGACTAAAATCCTACTCTCTGTGACCTGAACAGTCACCAGACTGTTGTACTTACTACCTTGATACAGGTTGAGGGACTAAAATCCTACTCTCCTGTGACCTGAACAGTCACCAGACTGTTGTACTTACTACCTTGATACAGGTTAAGGACTAAAATCCTACTCTCCTGTGACCTGAACAGTCACTAGACTGTTGTACTTACTACCTTGATACAGGTTAAGGACTAAAATCCTACTCTCCTGTGACCTGAACAGTCACCAGACTGTTGTACTTACTACCTTGATACAGTTTGGGGACTAAAATCCTACTCTCCTGTGACCTGAACAGTCACCAGACTGTTGTACTTACTACCTTGATACAGGTTAAGGACTAAAATCCTACTCTCCTGTGACCTCAACAGTCACCAGACTGTTGTACTTACTACCTTGATACAGGTTAGGGACTAAAATCCTACTCTCCTGTGACCTGAACAGTCACCAGACTGTTGTACTTACTACCTTGATACAGGTTAGGGACTAAAATCCTACTCTCCTATGACCTGAACAGTCACCAGACTGTTGTACTTACTACCTTGATACAGGTTAGGGACTAAAATCCTACTCTCCTGTGACCATAACAGTCACCAGACTGTTGTACGTACTACCTTGATACAGGTTAAGGACTAAAATCCTACTCTCCTGTGACCTGAACAGTCACCAGACTGTTGTACTTACTACCTTGATACAGGTTAGGGACTAAAATCCTACTCTCCTTTGACCATAACAGTCACCAGACTGTTGTTCTTACTACCTTGATACAGGTTAGGGACTAAAATCCTACTCTCCTGTGACCTGAACAGTCACCAGACTGTTGTACTTACTACCTTGATACAGATTAGGGACTAAAATCCTTCTCTCCTGTGACCATAACAGTCACCAGACTGTTGTACTTACTACCTTGATACAGGTTGGGGACTAAAATCCTACTCTCCTGTGACCATAACAGTCACCAGACTGTTGTACTTACTATCTTGATACAGGTTAAGGACTAAAATCCTACTCTCCTGTGACCTGAACAGTCACCAGACTGTTGTACTTACTACCTTGATACAGGTTAGGGACTAAAATCCTACTCTCCTGTGACCTGAACAGTCACCAGACTGTTGTACTTACTACCTTGATACAGGTTAGGGACTAAAATCCTACTCTCCTGTGACCTGAACAGTCACCAGACTGTTGTCGCTGTATACAGGCAAAATGCGCAAGGGCGTTGGCAAGGGCGTTGGCAAGGAACAAGGAAGTGGACGTGATTGTGGTGCAGGCAGAGGCCGACGTTGTGTGCAAGCACTAATTTCACAACAACAAAGGGGCACATCTACTCTCTCGCAAATTCTTGGGGCCCGCAGCAGTACACCGCTCTTGAACCAAGACCAGTGTCAACAGGTTGTTACTTGGATAGCAGATAATGCTTCAAGTCAGATGGGCACCTCCATAAACACCCTGTTCTTCCACACGGTCAAGTGTCAGTAGCCGTGATACTGCACCGCACATTTTCCAACCTGATCCTCCTTCCTACCACCAGGCCGAGTACACGTCCACGGACATTACTGATCAAACTAGGACACTCGGAAGAGCTGTTCACGTATCCATTCTCAAAATCTGGCCTCTTGCCAGCTCCTGTTGAAGTGGGTGATAAGGAGATGGTATGTACAGATGCCCAAATATTTGAGCAGCCACGTTCTCACGAACGGAACGTTGGCAACGTGTCTCAACAAGGGGTGGACGATGATGAGACACAATTGCCAGGAAGTCAGGAGGAGGATCAGGGTGCGGAAGAGGAAGACGACGTGGTGAATGATCCAGTAGCTGACCCAACCTGGCAGGAGGATATGCAGAGCGAGGCCAGCAGTGCACAGGGGGAGGAAGGCTTAGCATCCCAACAGGCAGTACGAAGCAGGGTCGTGTCCGCAGGCAGAAGGCAGGCAACCGTTCCCCGGAACAACAACACGACTCAAGGTGCCTGTGCAAATGTTAGGTCTTCCCGAGTCTGGGAGTTTTTTAAGTTGGCTCCAGATGACTCTAAAAAGGCCATTTGCAACACTTGCCATGCCAGCAGCAGCAGGGGTACGAAAACTAGCAGCCTGACCACCACCAGCATGATCAGGCACATGTCAGCCAAGCACCCGACTTTGTGGGAAGTACAACAGAGTCGAGGAGCGGTGCTTGCTGATGTCACTGCTACGTCTTTGCGTGTTGTGCATGCGAGCCAATCCCCTGTCCATGCTGGCCGCAAACAAGCCTCCGGCCCTGCACCTGAAGTTGCCCACGCACAAATAACACCATCATCAAGCACGTCCTTGTCCCAGCGCAGTGTTCAATTATCCATTCAGCAAACCTTTGAACGCAGGCGCAAATACGCTGCCAACGCCCCACATGCCACAGTCCTAAATTCTCACATTTCGCGACTCATAGCGCTAGTAATGTTGCCTTTCTGGCTGGTGGAGACGGAAGCATTCCGCGACCTGATGGCGGCTGCTGTCCCACGTTACTCGGTCCCCAGCCGCCACTATTTCTCCAGATGTGCCGTCCCGGCATTGCATAACCACGTGTCCAACAGCATCAAACGTGCCCTGAACAACGCTGTTTCAGCCAAAGTCCACCTAACCACAGACACGTGGACAAGTGCTTGTGGGCAAGGCCGCTACATCTCCTTGACGGCACACTGGGTTAATATTGTGGAGGCTGGGACCCAGTCTGAGCGAGGGACGGAACACGTCCTTCCCACACCAAGGATAGCAGGCCCTACCTCTGTCAGGGTTTCACCGACACTCTACAGCTCCGGAATGTCATGCTCCTCAGCCTCCTCCTCCTTTTCCTGCGCATCCTCATCCACTGTACCCTCCACACCAGTCCCAAGCTGGAAGCACTGCAGCACTGCCTCTGTGAAGCGGCAACAGGCTGTGCTGAAGCTAGTCTGCATAGGTAACAAACCCCACAATGCAGAAGAGGTGTGGACAGCTCTGAAACAGCAGGCAGATCACTGGCTCACACCTCTGAACCTAAAGCCAGGAAAGGTCGTGTGTGACAATGGCCGGAACCTGGTGGCAGCTTTGAGGCGAGGCCAGATGATGCATGTTCCATGCGTGGCTCATGTGCTCATCCTGGTGGTTCAGAGGTTTCTAAAGTCATACCCAGAGCTGTCTGAACTGCTGGTAAAAGTTTGCTGTCTGTCTGCACATTTTCGCAAGTCACCTGCTGCTTCAGCCGGCCTTGCCGGCTTTCAGCGCCGTTTGCGTCTTCCGGCCCACAGACTGGTGTGTGATGTCCCCACACGCTGGAATTCAACTTTGCACATGTTGGTCAGGATATGTGAGCAGAAGAGGGCAGTTGTTGACTAACTGCATCACCTAAGCCGTCGGGAAATGGGTCAAACTCCACACATAACACCTGAGGAGTGGAGATGGATGTCCGACCTATGTACCGTCCTCCAAAACTTTGAGGACTCCACCAAGATGGTGAGCGGCGATGACGCCATTATTAGCGTCACCATACCACTACTCTGCCTTCTAAAACAGTCTCTGCTGAAAAACAAAGAGGATACATTGCAGGCGGAGCGCGATGACTTGGAGCAAGAAACAGTAGTGGGTGTGGTTGATAACACACAGCCCAGCCTCATCTCATCACAACGTGCAGTGGAGGATTATGACGAGGAGGAGGAGGATGAAGACATGGAGCAACTCTCTGGCCAAATTGAGGATATGACATGCACACTAGTCATACCCTTGATTCAGCGTGGCTGGCCAGAGGACAGGGGAGATGAGGAGGAGGAGGAGGACAGCATGTTCAGTCATCGTGTTGGTCTGGATACTGAAGTGATGGCTGTTAAGAGTCTGGCGCACATGGCTGACTTTATGGTAAGCTGCCTGGCTCGTGACCCTCGCGTTCTGATTGTCGGCCAAGATGTTCTGTACTGGTTGGCAACACTGTTAGACCCACGCTACAAGGAGAACTTTATGTCTCTCATTCCTGGGGCGGAGAGGTCAGCCAAAATGCAGCAGTTCCAGAAGGCCATAGTCACGGAAGTAGGCAAATCATTCCCCTCACAAAACGCTAGCGGCATAGGTCAGGAATCGGTGGACAACCAAGGCGTACGGCCGAGAGGGGCACAAGTCCAATCCGCCAGAGATAGGGGAACAGTCTTTACGATGTGAGACAGTTTTCTCAGCCCCTCACGTACCACAGCCCCTGAGGTGCGGGGTAGTGCCACAAGAAATGCTAAGTTTGGCCAGATGCTGAAGGAGTACCTTGCAGATCGAACAACTGTACTGCGAGATTCCTCTGTGCCTTACAATTATTGGGTCTCCATGCTGGACACGTGGCATGAATTGGCTCTCTACGCCTTGGAAGTCCTGGCCTGCCCTACCGCTAGCGTTTTGTCAGAGCGTGTTTTCAGTGCCGCAGGTGGAATTATTACTGATAAACGCACCCGCCTGTCAACTGAAAATGCTGACAGGCTGACTCTGATCAAGATGAACAAGGGTTGGATTGGGCAAGACTTCACCACACCACCAACAAATGACAACTGAATTTAAATTTTGTTATGGGAAATTGCCATGTACCTCCACTCACCCATGGGTACACACTTCTGGACTTTGGCTAATCGCTGGAGTGCTCCTCCTTCTCCTCATGTGCCACCATGATGACCGTTACAATATTTAGGCTGTTGTTTCAGGTATACCCCCAGTGGTAAATTTTTTCGCCCATTCTTTTAGAATGGGCATTACAACGACATGAGACCCTCTCCTTTTCAATGGGAAAAATGTTTTGAGGCCCTCATGCACGTCTCTATCCAGGGACAATGTGGAGCCTCCCAATTTTTGGCTGCCCTGCCAAAGGGCTATACTACAATACACCCACTTCATGTTTACAGGCCCTCCTGCACGTCTCTATCATGGGACAATGTGGAGCCTCCCAATTTTTGACTGCCCTGCCAAAGGGCTATACTACAATACACCCACTTCAGGTTTACAGGCCCTCCTGCACATCTCTATCATGGGACAATGTGGAGCCTCCCAATTTTTGGCTGCCCTGCCAAAGGCTATACTACAATACACCAACTTCAGGTTTACAGGCCCTCCTGCACGTCTCTATCATGGGACAATGTGGAACCTCCCAATTTTTGGCTGCCCTGCCAAAGGGCTATACTACAATACACCCACTTCAGGTTTACAGGCCCTCCTGCACATCTCTATCATGGGACAATGTGGAGCCTCCCAATTTTTGGCTGCCCTGCCAAAGGGCTATACTACAATACACCCACTTGAGGTTTACAGGCCCTACTGCATGTCTGTATGCATGGGTCATTGTTGAACCTCCCAATTTTTGGCTGCCCTGCCAAAGGGCTATACTACAATACACCCACTTCAGGTTTACAGGCCCTCCTGCACGTCTCTATCATGTGACAATGTGGAGCCTCCCAATTTTTGGCTGCCCTGCCAAAGGGTTATGCTACAATACACCCACTTCAGGTTTACAGGCCCTCCTGCACGTCTGTATGCATGGGTCATTGTTGAACCTCCCAATTTTTGGCTGCCCTGCCAAAGGGCTATACTACAATACACCCACTTCAGGTTTACAGGCCCTCCTGCACGTCTCTATCATGGGACAATGTGGTGCCTCCCAATTTTTGGCTGCCCTGCCAAAGGGCTATACTACAATACACCCACTTCAGGTTTACAGGCCCTCCTGCACGTCTCTATCATGGGACAATGTGGAGCCTCCCAATTTTTGGCTGCCCTGCCAAAGGGCTATACTACAATACACCCACTTCAGGTTTACAAGCCCTCCTGCACGTCTCTATCATGGGACAATGTGGAGCCTCCCAATTTTTGGCTACCCTGCCAAAGGGCTATACTACAATACACCCACTTCAGGTTTACAGGCCCTCCTGCACATCTCTATCATGGGACAATGTGGAGCCTCCCAATTTTTGGCTGCCCTGCCAAAGGGCTATACTCCAATACACCCACTTCCTTACAATGGGCACTTCAGGTTTACAGGCCCTCATGCACGTCTCTATCCAGGGGCATTAGTGAACCTCCCAATTTTAGACTGCCCTGGCAAAGGAAAATACTAGAATAGACCCAGTTCCTCAAAATGGGCACAATATGTCAAGACAAGGCTTCATGTACGTCTCTTCTCAGGGACAACGGAGTGCCGTACAATGTTTTCACGTAAAATCTTTCATGTAATCACAAAAAGTAACATACACCAGCTGTGTCTCACTATTGGGTATGTGCCCTTAACATTTCCACCCTGAATATTCATTTTGGTGTCATTTTGGAAGGTTTTCTGGTGACTCTGTAAAATTGGCGTGAAACTTGGACAAGATTGTTCACAGCTGTGACTTATGAGTGATAAATGCTTCCAGGGGTCTTCCCCATGGTGTTGCCATGTCATTTGAGCACTCTTCTGAGACTTTTGTGACATTTTTAGGGTTTCTACATGCTGCAGGCAGTCATTTCATAAAAATACTCGGGTCTCCCATAGGATAACATTGGGCTCGGTACTCGGGCCGAGTACACGAGTATCTCGGGATGCTCGGCCCGAGCTTCGAGCACCCGAGCATTTTAGTACTCGCTCATCACTACTAGTAACCCAACCGAATTCCCAAATTGAGAGGAATGCTCCACCAGAGGCCCAATACCTGTGGAAAGAACTATCTATCAAGGTCAATTGTGCAGACGGTATATCAATCCCAGAGCACATAAAATGGTATGGCAAGTTGTGGTTCCAAAGAGAAACGTCCAAATGGTGTTAGAAGCGTACCATAATGGAGCAGGACACTTTGGATGGAGAAAACTGGAGATATTGTTACGTGAGAGATTCTATTGGATCGGCATGAGGTTTTCCATAGAGTAATGGTGTAAAAATTGTGGACCATGCTCATTAAGAAGAAAAGACCGTAACAGCCAAACACCACTCCAGCCTATCATCACTGAACAGCCGTTAGAAATGGTAGCCTTAGATCACGTCAAACTCACACCCATCAGATCGGGCTATACCTATGCTCTTACCATGGTGGACGACTATTCCAGATTCCTTGTGGTAGTAAAGGACTTAACAGCTCAGACAGCAGCAAGAACCTTTCAAGCCTATTTCTGCAGACCACACGGTTATCCAGAACAGGTATTGACAAGCCAAGGTCCTGCCTTTGAAGCGGAAGTATTTCAAGAGTTCAGTAACCTATACAGATGCAAGAAAATTCATACCACGCCTTACCATCCCCAAACCAACGGAATGTGTGACAGGATGAATCACTTGGTAATAGTATTACTGAAAATTCTGCCCTTAGAAGAGCGCAACAGATGGCCAGAGAAGTTACCAGACATTGTTGACATCTACAACAACATCCCAGTAAGGTCAACAAATTGTACTCCTGCATACCTTGTGAGACCAAGACAAGGAAAATTGCCAGTAGACTTTAAAATGGGCATTGTATTCCTGAAGAAGACACCTCAGATGCAGATTATATATAAAGGAGGAGAAAGAAAAAACCAGGTTCCAATTCTGCGCTGACCACAAACGAAGAGGAGTTGTATATAAAAGTCTGTTTTATTGAGCCTACGTGTTTTACAGCAGGATCTGCAGCTTCATCAGGGAAAAACATTGTACAGCTTTACAGTGAATCCTTAAATACTCTGTTGCACACAAACAACAACATAAGCCACGCCCCCTGACTTCCTATGAAAACGCCCATTTCTATAGATGCTGAAGTAGACCTTCCCAGCAACAAATATCTTACATAAAAATACATTACACATATATTATCAAGAAATATAAAAACATTTTTAATATAATATCATTTAAAAATCAAATTACCCACTTAAAATACCTTAAACGTTTTACCTCCCCCCCCCGGGCTCAAACCTATATCCGCCAGGCTCTACCATTTCTACCCTACCAGTTGAGCAATTAACCCACTCCGCCACCGCAACTTTAGTAATATCATTAGCCAATTCTTCTCCCCAAGGACAGCCATAACACACTGTGCTATATTTATCGTGCTGCAATTCGTTATTTGTATATATCCCACATCAATTATACCAGGGATATGATCCTACCAACAATTGCTGATCCATCACCGTTTCCAATTAGCATGCCGGATCCAGCAATACTAACGGTTCTTCAGATGACGATTATTTTCATAGGAAGTCAGGGGGCGTGACTTATGTTGTTGTTTGAATATTTAAGGATTCACTGTAAAGCTGTACAATGTTTTTCCCTGATGAAGCAGCAGGTCCTGTTGCGAAATGCGTAGGCTCAATAAAACGGACTTTTATATACAACCCCTCTTCGTTGGTGGTCAGCACTGAATTGGAACCTGGCTTTTTCTTTCTCCTCCTTTATATATATAATTTATCCTGCAACCAGGTGCACGCAGCGACCATTGTATTGAGTTTGTTGTGACTCACACAACTGCAAAAGGTGAGTTGAACTACGGTAAGTGTGGGGCATTGATTTTGCAAATCACAGATAAGACCCTATGTGCGCTACCTTTTAGATGCAGATTGGCATACCAGAAGAACAGAACACTACAAGAAAATACAAGAATCTGTTGAGAGAAGTGTGGCAAAATCCAGAGAAAAACAAGAAACCAACTTTAACAAAAATGCACAAGGAACACCCTTAACACCAGGTGAATTGGTTTTGAAAAGGAAAAGAAGAATGCACAAGTTAGATGATCAATGGGAAGAAGAACCATACACTGTATTACCATCCAGTTTTGACAACCAGCAAACCTGTCTGATCAGCAAAGACAACGGCGAAACAACAGCAACAGTGTCTAGAGATCATTTAAAAAAGTGCCCTCAACAGTTACAACCAAAAGAAGATGTACCTTGTCCAGAACCTGAAAAAGAGGAGCCAAAGACAGTCCAGACGCTTATAGGAGAATTACCAGCAGATTTGCCCCAAACAGAAGGTGCCTACCTAGTACCCATGTTGATGTTCCCACAACCAGTTGAAGAGCCAAGAGCAGAAGAACCACCCATTGTAGCAGACTTAGAGAACCCTGCAATCGGTGTACCTGCCATTCCTACTGTGAGATCAAGAAGTCGCAGACTATTACCCAGTTTACCTGTGACACATAGACTCACTGACACTAGTCATACACCAGAAGTATGTAGATCAACATGTGTCAATATGGGACATCTACCACTCAGATATAGAGGATAAGAGGTAATATGTGGTAAATGTAAATATGTTTAAAATGTAAATATGTAACCAATGTCAGTGTACAGAAGGGTGAAGAGTAGGCTATAACAAGCTGCATGGTTGATAGTTGTGAAGGTCCTGGCCCTGTGTTGTGAACTGCATTCACTATTAGGTTCAACTACTGGTTGAGGGGTTAATGTGTGACTCACCTGACCTCCCCTCCCCCTAGCCTTTAAGTAGCCTCTCCTTCCACTAGGTGGTGCTGCTGATAGAGTTTTTCACTCTATGCCTGGAAGCTATGCTGTGCTGACCTGTGTGTTTATGTTGCTGAAGTCCTTTCCTTTGGAGTTGCTGTATCCCAGTTTTGTGGAGGGAGGTGAGGGCGGGAATAGCGCAGGGCTAGTGAAAGAGTTGTAGGGAGGGGCTGGAGACCCGAACCTTCTCACCTTTAGAGATACCTTCGGGATCAGGGCCATTCAGGGTTCCTAGACTAGGGTCAGATGAGTCTTCCCTGGTCACCCTGCCTATACCTGCCATTACCTCATCAGCATTCTCACTTCACCGTAACATTATCAGCAGCTCATACCGTTTCCCTTGACTCACCATGTCTCAGACTGCCTCAGCTGATGCATTTTCTCGCCTGATGCAGACCATCTCTGAAGAGGTAACTGGTCTGCGGACTCAGGTAGTGCAACAGCTGCAGCAAGTCATGGGTTACCTGGTGTAGGCTCATGCTGAGGCCATGCTAGAACTCAAGGTCTCTCTTCCAGATACATTTTCTGGGGGAAGAGACAATTTTTTTGTTTTCCGTGAAGACTGTAATCTTTATTTCAGGCTCCAGCCCCGTTCATCGGGAAGTGAGGAATAGAGGGTGGGGATTATAGGCTCCCTTCTTTAAGGGGACCCCAGACCTGGGCCTTTTCCCTCCCTGCCGACTCACCATTGCTACCATCGGTGGACGGGTTTTTTGCTGCTCTGGCTCAGGTGTATGGTGAACCAGATAGGGTGACCTTTGATGAGTCTAATCTCCATAAACTCAACCAGGGCACACGAGCAGGGGAGGAGTACTGCTCATAGTTTCGGAGATAGACGGCTGACACCCAGTGGAATGACCCAGCCTCTCGGATTCAGTTCTGCTTGGGTTTGTCAGCTAGACTGCAAGACACCCTGGTTCAGTACGCCGCACCTGAGTCATTGGAGGCTGCGATGTCCCTAGCCATACGGGTTGACAGACTCCTGAGGGGGAGACCGAAACCTACTATGTCTCATGTACCTCTCCCTGCTGAGACTATACCCGATGAACCCATGCAGTTGGGGGCAGTAGGTTCTCGTGTTAAACCTCCTGTGGCTACTGTTCACCAAGTGGGCAGAGCATGTTTTTTCTGTGGAATATCTGACCATTTTATTAAGGTTTGTCCACTTCGCTCCAAAACCACGCAGTCTCAGAAGCAGCCTACCTCTGGCTGTTCTGAAGGAGACGACCAGAGAGTTTATCTTTCCTTGCTCGCTAAGTCTCCGTTCACACTGTCTGCCAAGGTGGTGGTGGATGGTAAAACCGAGACTGTGCCAGTTCTGGTCAATAGCAGAGCGTGGGTCAATTTGATGAATTCTCTCTTTGCTCAGGCTCATAGTCTCACCAGTAGTGCTTTAGTGAAACCAATTCCCATTGCCTCAATCGACTCAGTTCCACTCAGCCAGAAGGTCCTCTTCCAAGTGGTGCGTAATGTGAACTTGAGCATAGGAATCCTCCACCAGGAGGTTCTGTCCTGTCACCTCTTGGAGAAGCTGCCCACTTCCATTGTATTGGGCCTTCTCTGGCTGGAGAAACACAACCCAATGATAGACTGGTGGGCCAGAAAGGCTGTAACTTGGGGGGCTTTCTGTGTGAGTTATTGCCTCGCTACAACTATTTCTACTATACTGGTTGCACTGACTCCTACTCCACGTCCAGAAGTGAATGGGAGTGAGCCTGGAAGAGGGGGTGGAGTCCAGACTACGCATCTGATTAATAGTGGGTCTAGGCGTCGTTTCAGGAGGAGGGGCCAGGGAGGGACTGTGATTCCTGCTGTGCACTCCAGGGTAGGGAGCCCTGGGCCCCGTGGGACAATGCTGCAGTTTATTGTCCTGGATGTGTGCCCTCTAACTGTGACCGCAGATTTGGAAATAAACGTGCAGGTCCAGACCTGAGAGTTGATGAGTATGTGTGGGTGTTGTCCAAACACGTCAGGTTGAGGTGTGCTGCTGGGGCTCCTGATTCCGGCGTTATAGGACCATTTTGGATATCGGCCATTTGTACTCCTGTGCTGTACCACCTTGACCTACCCCCAGGTTTGGCAACCTATAATGTCTTTCATATCTCGTCACTCAGGGGATGTGGATGTCTTTCGGATGTGCCGTAGTCAAGTCCGGAGGCCTCTCTTAAAAGACCAGGTACTGTCACGCACTTAGTTGGCGCTGTCATTGCTGGATGCTGCTCTGTATGTTTGTCTTTAAGAGCTGCATGGTTGATAGTTGTGAAGGTCCTGGCCCTCTGTTGTGAATTGCATTCACTATTAAGTTCAACTTCTGGTTGAGGGTTTAATGTGTGACTCACCTGACCTCCCCTCCTCCTAGCCTTTAAGTAGCCTCTCCTTTCACCAGGTGGTGTTTTTCACTCTATGCCTGGAAGCTGTGCTGTTCTGACCTGTGTGTTTATGTTGCTGAACTCCTTTCCTTTGGAGTTGCTGTATCCCAGTTCTGTGGAGGGAGGTGTGAGGGGAATAGTGCAGGGCTGGTGGAGGAGTTTTAAAGAGAGGCTGTAGGTCCGAACCTTCTCACCTTTAGAGATACCTTCAGGATCAGGGCCATTCAGGGTTCCTGGACTAGGGTCAGACTAGTCTTCCCTGGTCACCCTGCCCGTACCTGCCATTTCCTCATTAGTATTCTCACTACACCATGAAATCAGTAGTTCACAGCCGGTCTCCTACCTCCACCAGCAGCCTGGTCTCCTACCCGCACCAGCAGCTCAAAGTCCAGTCTCCTACACCTGTCAGCAGTCGCAGCCTGGTCCCCTACCCCCACCAGCAGTCCACAGCCTGGTCTCCTATTCTCGCTAGCAGACTGGTCTCCTACTCCTGCCAGCAGCTTGCAGCCTGGTCTCCTACCAACGCACAGCAGCCCAGTCTCTCCCCTTTAGCCCCTACAAGTCCGGTCTCACCACTATCTGCTCCCATTGGGCCGCATTATTTGACCCCACTGCATTACACAGGTCCTTGTGGCAGCGGCCATCAGTAAAACCTAATCGAGGGGAGACCGGTGTATGTATGTATGTAAAGTATGTGTGTGTGTGTATATGTGTGTGTATGTATGTGTGTATGTGTATATGTGTATGTAGGTATGTGTGTATAGGTATGTGTATATGTGCGAGCGTGTCTGTGTGTGTGTCTGTGTGCATATGTGTGTGTATATGTGTGTCTATGAGTATATGTGTGTGCGTCTGTGTGTATGTATGTCTTCAAAGTGAATCACAGTATCTTGCGACAGCTCATGCAATACACATTTCTACACACACATATGCATATATACACCCACACTCACAGACATTATATATATATATATATATACACATCTATAAATTCAAGAATGCGCACATAGGGTGATATCTTCTTTAGAAAAGGCAAAAAAATGTTTAACAAAGAGGCTGCTCACCTGATGTAGTTGTGAAAACCCACAACTGGTAATGATCGCTCAGAACAAGTAGCTGCTGCAGGACCGTACTCTCCACAGATCCCTGTTGTTTAATCAGCTCCCAGGACACAGTACCTCGAGGTCCGCGCTGCCACTTCAGAAAAGGAACAAAAGAAGCCAGTACAAGGGAATGTCCCTGATGAAGGAGTTGGGAAATAACTCTGAAACGCGTAGGATAATAAAGAAGAATCGTTGATCCAGACATTCCCTTGTACTGGCTTCTTTTGTTCCTTTTCTGAAGTGGCAGCGCGGACCTCGAGGTATGTGTCCTGGGAGCTATATATATACACAGACACATATACGCACATACATATATGCACACACATATACACACACCCGTCAAGTCATGTCATATACACATACACATGTATTCACACATGCACAAATACGGTGGGTCACGTCAGACATCTACAGATATACACACACAGCAGGTCACTTGACACAGTGGGTCAACATATGCACAAACATATACACACGTGGCGAGTCACATGACTTGACAGATACACTCACACACATACACACACAGATATATACACACAGCAGGTTCACACATATACACACATACGTGTATATGTATACACATGCACTGGGTCACATAACACAGTGGGGACATACACATATATACACACAGTGGGTCACGTGATGCAGCCGGTCACATACACACACATATATACATGCATATATACACACACATATACATACACTTGAGGCATGTGATGCAGCTGAGACACAAACACATATACTCACCTATACATACATGCCAGGTAACGTGACACAGAGGAGACATACAAATCTATACACACATAGATGGGTCACATGATGCAGTGGGTCCACATATACGTATACACATATACATACTGTATGTACACACACGCAATGGGTCACATGATGCAGCAGGGGACACACACATATATACACACACAGTGTGCCATGTGACGTGGCGGGGACACACACACATACACGTGCACACATACAAACACACAAATATACACACACAGCGGGTCACGTAGTGTAGTGGGTCCCCATATACACACACATATATACACATTTATACACACACGTGGTGGGTCACGTTGTGTGGCGGGGACAAATATATATACACACACATATTTACACATGTGGAAGGTCAATTGATGCAGTGGGTCTACACATATACACACACATATGTATATACACACATACAGCTATACACACAGACAGTGGGTCACATAATGTAATGGGGACATACACATATATACTCACATGGTGGGTCACATGACACAGTGGGTCCATACACACACATTTATGTACACATGTATACACACATGTGGCAGGTCACATGTCGCGGAGGGGACACACACATACACATATACACACACATCTTTGGACACTTGGGTATACAAACATGGCAGCGGCATTACTCATCACACCACCCCACTGCAAGATTACAGTAATTACAGGATTACGTTGGAGGGAACCTTGGTGGGAGCTAATAAAGTGAATAACGAGGTGTCTCTTTTTTTTTTTTTTATGTAATAAAGGTTTTCTCTCTGTGTTGTATTTTTTTTCTCTTTACTGAAAATATTGCAAATGGCCAGCTGTCATACAGATGGATGACATTAGCAATAGAGCTTGATGTCAGCTGCCAAAAAAAGCTGACATCAACCCTTTTATTACCCAGTCTGCCATTGCTACATGGCAGCTGGAAGAGCGGGGAAACCACCAGTTTTGGCGTCTCCCATGGAGATGACAACTCTGGGGTGGCTGCTGGATGCAATTTTCAGTGTGGGGGGCCCAGAACGCTTGTGTCTTACCACGCTAAGAATTTCAGCAGCCAGCTGCCTGGGTTACCTTCGCTGGCAAAAGAATATACAGTGGAGCTCACACCAATTATTTTCAGATTATTTATTTAAATAATTAAAATGAAAAATAAGGCTCCCCTGTATTTTTCATTTCCAGCAAAGGTAACACCAGGCAGAAGTGGTTGGCAGCCAGTAGCTGCTTGGTTTACCTGCGCTGGCAATAGGAAATACAGCGAAGCCCTACACATTTTTTACCAGGTAATTAAACACTTTATTAACAAGCTTAAACAAAGAAACAGATTTTTAAGAAAATAAACATTTATTTACATACATTACACACAGGGACAAAGGTGCATAGGTGGAGCACAGCTCAATGGATAGAGTACATGAGAGAAGATGAGAGCACAGGGGGGGAGAGAGACAGCAAACATCAGGGAGAGAGAGCACGGACAGGGGGGGAGAGACAGTGTACATAGGGAGACAACTCAAAGGAGAGAACACACGAGGGGAAAGTGCACAGGGGGGAGATAGCTCAAATGAGAGAGAGAGCGAGCAGACAGAGTGCACATGGGGGAGAGAGAGAGATTGCACACAGGGAGAGATGGCCACCACCCCCAGCACCACAGAGCCTGCCCCCACCATTACATCACCACCCTCCGATGCAATAGCATCAGGCCTTTGTCTAGTTCCATCATAAATGCTGCACCCATTAAACTAAGTAGTACATCTCTGAAATCAAGGTGTCTGCCCCTACATAATGCTGCTGTCAGAATACAAAAAACATGCTGACATTTCCTTTAAATAGAATTGCGTATTGCAGGATTAATACATAGAAGTGACAAGCAAAAGCATAGAAATATTTTAAAATATGTAATTTGTAAAATATAAGCACAGTGCAACCTTAATTTACAAATAACTTGGTTTGAGAGCATTTTGCAAAACAACCTAACAATTTAAAAAAATCGTAACTTGGTATGAGAACAAGATTTTAAATAAGAAAAAAACGTAAGCGCTCCTCACCCATCTTTAGTACAGTACCTCCCTCCCTGCGCAGATACAGTACCTTACTAGCAATACTCACCGCTTTTAGCACATGCACAGAAACCATCATTCGTGGTCTTTTCCTGACTTCTTGACTCCGGCCTTTGCACGTTCACCATGCTCTGAACATGGATCCCTAAACCAACTTTAGGTACTGTAACTGTACTGTAACTGTACTGTAACTTATTAACTTCCTATACATATGTATACTGTATACACCATAGAACTGCATTTAATTGCAAAACTGTAATAATTTTATATGAATGCAGTAGATATTTTTAGGATGTGGAACAAATTATCTGCATTTTAGTTATTTCTTGTGGGAAAATTTGCTTTGATATACAAGTGATTTGGATTACAAGCACATCACCGGAACGAATTATGCTCATAATCAAAGGTTCCACTGTATTTAATTTAGTACTAATATAAACTGGAAAAGAAAATGGCACACATAATGGCCTCTTTACACGCGGCAACAGGAAGATAGAAAACGGCAGGTGTCGGTGACAATTGTACCTTTTACCTTCAAAACACCTTGCAGATACCTGAATTACACGCAGCCACTTCAAGGTGTTTTGAAGGTAAAAGGTACAATTGTCTCCGACACCTGCCGTTTTCTATCTTTCTGTTGCCGCGTGTAAAGTGGCCATGAGGTATACCTGTTTTTCAAAATAATCAGATTGTAGGGTGATACTGCTCACCTAATGTACTTGTGAGTGTCACAACCACTAAAAACATTCTAAGTGCCAACTTTATGTCCTGGCTGTGACAGTCTGCTGCAGTCTCCTACGAGGTAAATCAACGATAAAATCCAGGAGAAAGAAATGGGACTGTGACTGCGCTCCCGTTAGAAAAATAAAATTCTTGTGATAGCACTAAATTTTTCTGATTTTATTTTCTACATGTTTCAGGGAAACTAAGGCCCCTTCATCAGGAAAAATCCCAGATGTTATAAGTACATGTACATGCTGTGATTTTTCCTGATGAAGGGATCTTAGTTGCCCTGAAATGCATAGAAAATAAACTCACAAAAATTTACTGCTATCACAAGAATTTTATTTTTCGAACGAGAGCGTGGTCATAGTCCCATTTCTTTCTCTTGGATTTTATTGTATTTAATTTAGTATTGACTTAAGGTCCCGTCACACACAACAAGGCTCCAGCGATCCCGACAGCGATAACGACCTGCTGGGATCGCTGGAACGTCGCTACCTGGTCGCTGGGGAGCTGTCACACAGGCAAATCTCCCAGTGATCAGGGACCTGGGAGCACCTCTCACATCGCTGGAAGGATGTTACCAGCGTCCTCCCTGCTTAGCTCAGCCTGTAAGCAGGGAGGAAGCTGGTAACTATGAAAACACCGGGTATCTAGGCAGCGCGCCTGCCTAGATACCGGTGTTTACCATGGTTACCAGCCTGTGAGGTCACTGATCGCTGGTCTCTCGCTGTCACATGCAGAGAGGCGTGCTGACCAGCAGGAGACCAACAACCAAAAAATGGTCCTGAGCCCTCACAGCAGGGGCCTGATCGCTGCTAGATGTCACACATAGCGACATCGCTGGAGAGATCGTTGTAAAAAACCTGTGACATTACAACGATCTCACTAACGATCTCGTTATATGTGACTGGGGCTTTAGAATCCTTTAAAAAAGTTATATACTACTGTTAAAAGTTATATGGTTTAAATGCATTTGATAATGTTTAAGAATTTATGTTCTTTGTAGTATGGATAATTGGGTTTCAAAGGATTAACACTTCTGTGAGATCTTGGTATTCGAGTAGTTACTTGTGTCCACCTTATTTTTCTTTCCCCCATCTGATTAAAGTGTTCCAATGTGTCAAGTCCTGAAAATAGTTCACTTACTTTCAACTTTTTTGGCTGCTGAAAGTACAGTCTTCAAAAGGTCACAAGAGGAAGTGTCAGATACTAATTGTTATTGACAACTAGTATTTCCAGTGAACATAAATACTGTAGATGTCATAGCGGACAGAACAAAGGGTCATTATTATAACCGTTCAAAAATTAAATATAGTGTCCTTAAGAAAGTACACAAAGAATTAAAATATCATCAAAGTAAAATGAGAAAAAAAATCACACAGATTATAAATTTAGCAAACTGTTGTGTCTGGCTTTGATACAAATCAGAAAAAAAAATCAAATGTTTCTTTGAAAATCATTATTTCACAGGGAATTTATCCAACTCAAACAAATTTTCTTATTTAGGAGATAGCATAAGCAATATGTTATAGTTTAAAAAAATAAAATGAAAAACTTCACTTAAAAGGCTGATTGATCTTCAATCAATTTTGAAGAAACATCAGCTGGAGAAAAGGCCCTGTTTCACCTAACGATGTCCCAGCGATCCAACCAACGATCGGGCCGTTGGGACATCGTTAGCTGATCACTGG
The DNA here is from genome assembly GCA_033576535.1 of Allobates femoralis. NCBI lineage: Eukaryota > Metazoa > Chordata > Amphibia > Anura > Aromobatidae > Allobates > Allobates femoralis. Next base: position 353,585,650 of record JARQOC010000002.1, read on the forward strand.
TGAGCTGTCAAACAAGCAGACTCACCAGCGATCAGGACCAGCGAGAACGCTGGTATCCAGGGTAAACATCGGGTAACTAAGCAGAGTGTTGCGCTTAGTTAGCCAATGTTTACCCTGGTTTCCAGCTCCCAGCGCTTGCTGTGCGGCGCTTCGGAGCTCTTTCATCTTTGATCTCCCGCTGTCACACGCACCCATGCTGGGCGCCCAGTGGAGAAGACCAACGATAAATTTATGGTCCAGGTCATTAACCAACGACCAATGATGAATGACTTCATAGTTGGTCGTTGGTAAATGTCACACGCAACGATGTCATTTTGACATCGCTGCAACGTCACCGAACCGGTGATGTTGGAACAATATTGTTACCAATATCATAGCATCTACTGGGGTCTAAAGTCTCACTAAATTCATTAACAAATGCACACTTTGATAAATTTGACTCATCATCAAGCTATCCGAGAGCAACAATCTGAAATACATCAAGTGTGGATTGCTGCTATAGCATGGCAATTTCTGGCATAAAATATAGTAAATCTTGTGGCAGTCTTTGGCCCACCACTTTTGTCAAATCCCACATGCAAAGCTGTTTTGTGTAATAAACAGGTTTGCGAAAATTATACCGTATTTTTCTCTATACGGTATAGTTTTCTTATACCAATCTCCATCCATGGCCATTTTGTAGAAATCTCAACCTCTAGCAACCAGCTGCATGGGGGGCCATGTACAAAAGATGGGGAACTATATATACAGGATGGAGGCACATATATACAGGATGGGGGACATATATACCAGGATGGGAGATTATATACAGGATAGGGGATATATACAGGATGAAGAACCATATATACATGGGGTACATATATACCAGGATGGGGGACATATATATCAGGAAGAGGCATATATATATACAGGATGGGGGATATATACAGGATAGGAGGACATATATGCCAGGATGGGGGCATATATATATAGGATGGGGGACATATATACCAGGATGGGAAATTACGTACAGGATAGGGGATATATACAGGATGAAGGACCATATATACAGGATGAGGGACATATATACAGGATGGGGGACATATATACCAGGATGGGAAATTATATACAGGATATGGGATATATACAGAATGAAGGAACATATATACAGGATAGGGGACATATAGACCAGGATGGAGGACATATATACCATGATGGGGGCATATAAATATACAGGATGAGGGGATATATACAGGATAGGGGGACATATATGCCAGGATGGGGGCATATATATAGGATGGGGGACATATATACCAGGATGGGGGCATATATATAGGATGGGGGACATATATACCAGGATGGGAGGCATATATACATGGATGGGGGCATATATACCTGGATATCAGGATGGAGGACATATATAGCATGATGGGGGGACAAATGTATTGATTGTAAGACTGAAACTGGCATTATAAGATGGACTCCATTTAACATTAAAAAATAATTTTGTTCTCTTTTCCTTTACCAAATTTGGGGTGTATTTTATAGTCCAGTGCATCTTACAAAGTGAAAAATATGATAAATTCATGAAAGCCTAAAAATGATTTAATATGTAAATAAATAATAAAAAGATAGGTTTTATCTATAATTCACCCTGTCTGCCTTTCCTGAGCGCTCCACAGACTTCTTTGCATTAATCATATAAAAATGATTTAAGGAGATTTCTCAACATTATATTGTTTGCATTTTGGTTTAACTTTTTATAATAAATTGCGCAATTCATCAAATTTACATGGCACGCAAAACACCTATTCCTTTATACTCCTCACAATATTATAGAATATCTCCTTGTTTATTTGAAGGATGAGAGGATTGGCCATGTATTAATTATCAGCATATCTAAAAACCAAAAAGTTGTTTTGTTAGATTAGAAAACTATGACAGTTTTTTTCTACAAACAATGACATACCGTATAGTAGTTTTGGACAGTTTGTGTCTGATATTGTATCTCAATTCAATTGCAGTAGTGGGGATGATATTAAATTTAATACAATTTTTTAATCCCTTCATGACCTTGGAAGTACTGGTACGTCCAAGGTTGTGGAACTGTCTTTGATGCCGGCCTGCAAATGTAGTCTGATCTGATTTCTCCACACTTAGATTTTTTTCCCATTTTCTAGTACACTATATAGTAAAATGAATGGTTTCCTTCAAAAGTACAACTTGTCCTGCAAAAAAAACCCTCATACAGCTTTATTGACGGAAAAAATAAAAAAGTTATGACCAGTGGTGTAACATGAAGCTCATGGGCCCCAATGTGAAAGCTCCAACAGGGCCCCCCATTATTGCAGATCTTTAAAGGAGGATATCCAGGATTTATAAATATATAAAATGTTCCTAAGCACTAACAGGCAGGTAGCTGCCACCTACCTGCCTGTTGTTCCCATCCCCATTCACCGCCGTTCACCCCTGGCACAGAGCAGTCACAGACCACTCCTGCTGGGACATCATGGGAAGGGTAAACACAGCAGAGGCAGCTTTTCCACTCTGCTCTGTGGAAGGGGCATGACAATTGGTCTCCTGCTGATTGATAGCTGGCACCCTGCTACCTGATTGGGGGAGTTGTCTGTCAATCAGCATGACGTTGGCTCTGACGCTCATTGACAGAGCTGCCCCTCTGATCATGAGATGTCAGCAGAAGCATCAAAATCGCTGCCAGGAGCGGTCTCAGATCACTCTGTGTCGCCGGTGACCAGTGGTGAACGGTGCCAGGCACATCAGGCAGGTAGGTGGCATCTACCTGCCTGTTGGTGCTTAGGCACAGTTTTTTTTATATAAATCCTGGATAAGGCTAGGGTCACACATGCATATTTCACTTGCTTTTTTTGAGACCTGCGTTTTCTAAAAACGCATGTAAAAACGCACCCATAGGCCCCATGCAAAAAATGCATGCCCCAATAGCAAAAACGCATGCCTAAAGTGCCATGTGTTTTTGGCATGTGTTTTTGCACTTAAGTGAGGAGCTGCCTTGAAAAACACATGCAAAAACGCATGGTACCATTTAGTACCATTTAGTACCATATAAAAACGCATGCGTTTCCCATAGGGCCCCATGTTAAAAAAACACATGCGTTTTTAAAAACGCACCAAAAATCGCAACTTGCAGTATTTTTTGGTGCTGATTCAAAAACGCATGAAAAAATGCAGGGTGTCAAGAAACACCTTAAAAAACACATGCAGAAATGTAAAAAAGCATGGAAAAACGCATGGCATGTGTGACCCTAGCCCAGGGTGGGGAACTCCAGTCCTCGAGGCCGCAAACAGTTCAGGTTTTCACAATTTCCTTAGTATTGCACAGGGATTGGAATCATCACAGTGCAAGTGATTATGTTATCACCTGTGCAATACTAAGGAAATCCTGAAAACTGCACTGATTGCGGCCCTCGAGGAGTGGAGTTCCCCACCCCTGCCTAGCTAACCCTTTTAATAACAAGTAATTTTTCCATAGGCCAAAGGCCTGGTTGCGATTGTAACCCCTGCACAAAGTTGTAGTTACGCCCTGGTTATGGCTCTTGGAAAAAGGGGACGTTAAAACAATAGCACAAAAAAGAGCATTTTGTGACTTTGTCTACCTCAGAAGAATATGTAATGTGCTTATGACCTGATTATGATTTTTTTAATTTAGACTAACTTTTCTTTCAGTAATTTTTACTTTTTGCTTAAAAACATGAATAAAATTAAAAGCAACAAAATAAAAAGTATTTGTGTTGTTTCTATTTCCACTCTATCCAAATCAGTACAGGACTTTGCTTTTTTAGGGTTGCCCGGTATTATAATGTGGGCATAAGCCATGCCTGCACCCAAAATAATTGCTTGAAACCTTCACTCTTTTTCTTGTATTTCCAAATTCAGTTTACAGCTCTCCTAGCTTTCAGCAACTTGGAAAATGTGTGATAAAGAGACAAAGTAGCAACATTTGAGACATAACGTGCTTAAACAAAAAGATACATGAGTTTCAGTGAAAGAGATACTGTTTGTTTGGATTGGCAGCAAATCTGCTTTCTCTATGTTCATGTTTATTGACATTCTATGCAGCATTTGGACACTTGCAGTAAGAACAAGGCTGTAAGCAGTGGATCATCATGAAATGACAGACCCTGTGAGACCAAAAGTTGAAGACAAAGCAGTAAAACACTTAATCATGTCACATTTAATAAGCCGAAGGGAATGAGAGTTACATGAATGTGTATTTCCACACTGAAGAATTTACTGCTTAACGAGAAAAAACAAGCTCCATCATATGCCTTCCTTCCAGGAGTAAATCATCACAGCTAGAGTCAAGGGAACCATGATTCTTTGATTCAGTGATGCTTGAAGATATTACCCAAAAATTCACTAGCTTCTATATTTGGTGGATTTTGAAGTCAGATCAAATAGTTTACTGCAAATTATAATTTCTTACTTTCTCTGTTTCCTTTTTCACCTACAGAAAGATGCAGTGAGTGACCAAATATCTTCTTATACATGGGCCGACTTTAATGACGGCAAACTGGGCTACTGCCCAGGAGCTGAGGCCCCAGGCGGCCCATGGGTCAGAAGGTAATTAGCATCATTATAATGTGCAGGGAGGTGCTGCAGCCATAGCATGGACATTTGAATGATGTTGGGCCCACCCTGCCGCATGTCGTCTGTCAGGATACCCAGCATACAGAATCCGCGCATGTGCCAAAGCCATGCCTACCATCTGCTGTGAAGAGGAGCTGGTAATGGAGCTGCTGTCATCAAGCATGCCTGAAAGTCTGCCTTGGCTAACTCCTCTGCATATCTGCATGACTGCATATCGCTGGCTGCTGCCTGCATTGGGCTTGCCACTACTAGTATATAGTATGTCTAAGGGTAGGGGGACATTATAGCACTTTTTAAAACTTGTGAATAACATTTGGGGAAAGGGAGTGGATTGAAATTACATGGAAGTGCCCCTGAACATTGTGCCCCTCCACTTTAAGGTACCTTTACACACCGCTACAGAAGGTTAGAAACCACCGGGTGTCGGAGACAATTGTATCTTGTACCGTCAAAACACCGCGAGGTAGCGATGTGTAAATCAAGTTGTTGCCACCAGTCACTGTCGACAGGGCCGGCGTTAGGGGCAGGCATCCTAGGCATTTACCTAGGGCCCCCAAGCTTCAGAGGGCCCCCAAGCTTCAGAGGGCCCCCTGGCCTGGCCGGATTATAGCCGGCGCGGCAGCGCCGCGGCCGCTTGCAGTGCTCTGCACCGCGCTCCGGCTTCATCCGGCTTCTTCCTGGTGACCGGCGCCGGGCGCAGCCGCAGACAGAATAGTCACAGGAAGCAGCCAGGAAGAAGTCGGAGCGCGGTGCAGAGTGGCGGGCAGCGGCAGCGGCAGAGTAAGTATCATCATTCATGATGTGTATTCTTTTACAGGGAGGGGAGGGGGCCCTGTATACAGACAGTCACCAGCAGTGGGCCCTGGGGCCCTGTATACACCACCACTGGGCCCTGGGGCCCTGTATACACCACCACTGGGCCCTGGGGCCCTGTATACACCACCACTGGGCCCTGAGGCCCTGTATACACCACCAGTGGGCCCTGGGGCCCTGTATACACCACCACTGGGCCCTGGGGCCCTGTATACACCACCACTGGGCCCTGGGGCCCTGTATACACCACCAGTGGGCCCTGGGGCCCTGTATACACCACCACTGGGCCCTGGGGCCCTGTATACACCACCACTGGGCCCTGGGGCCCTGTATACACCACCACTGGGCCCTGGGGCCCTGTATACACCACCACTGGGGCCCCTGTATACACCACTGACTGGGGCCCCTGTATACACCACTGACTGGGGCCCCTGTATACACCACTGACTGGGGCCCTGTATACACCACCACTGACTGGGGCCCTGTATACACCACCACTGACTGGGGCTGCCTGTATACACCCCCACTGGGGCTGCTGTATATACTGCTGGGGCCTGTATATAGCACTGGGGAGGCTGCTGTATACCACTGGGGCTGCAGTATATACTGCTGGGGCCTGTATATACAACTGGGGAGGCTGCTGTATACCACTGGGGCTGCAGTATATACTGCTGGGGCCTGTACATACAACTGGGGAGGCTGCTGTATACCACTGGGGCTGCAGTATATACTGCTGGGGCCTGTACATACAACTGGGGAGGCTGCTGTATACCACTGGGGCTGCAGTATATACTGCTGGGGCCTGTATATACAACTGGGGAGGCTGCTGTATACCACTGGGGCTGCAGTATATACTGCTGGGGCCTGTATATACAACTGGGGAGGCTGCTGTATACCACTGGGGCTGCTGTATATACTGCTGGGGCCTGTATATACAACTGGGGAGGCTGCTGTATACCACTGGGGCTGCTGTATATACTGCTGGGGCCTGTATATACCACTGGGGAGGCTGCTGTAATACTGCTGGGGCCTGTGTATACCACTGGGGAGGCTGCTGTAATACTGCTGGGGCCTGTATATAGCACAGGGGAGGCTGCTGGATACCACTGGGGCTGTTGTATATACTACTGGGGCCTGTATATACCACTGGGGCTGCTGTATATACTGTATACAACTGTACGGGTACTATTTTTATTTCATAGTTTGGGGCCCCACTCTCAATCTCGCCTAGGGCCCCACTTGGTCTAAAACCGGCCCTGACTGTCGACACCTGTCTTTCAGCAGTGCTCAAAAACAGGTTGGTTTCAAGCCGATGGTAGCGGCGTGTAATCGAGGAACAGGAATGTTTTTTGTCACCTAGTGAACTCCCTGGGGCATGACACAGCCTCCGGGATACCGCCCCCTTCAGCGATCATTGGTGGAAGATCCTGCATTACGATTGGTTGTCCCTGCATAGGGCGGCATATTTAAGGAGCTGACCAGTCACACTACACAATTGCAATAGCATCATGTATTAGCCAGCCTTCCTACGCTGGCTGGCCAATCATGATGCTATTGCATTGTCCAATCACCGTACAAGCGTCTAGTAATCCACAACTCTGGCACGCCTATGTGTTGTCCCTGCTGCCCCAGGTCCTCCCATATTGCCTTGTGGTAGCGGCGTGTAAATGAGGGAAGGTGCTCTACAGAAGGTAACCTGCGGCACCCGTCGGTGGTTCCAGGGATAGTAAAAAACCTACTGTGGAGCACCTTGTAGCGGCGTGTAAATGCGGTATCAGGTACCGTTAGGAACCGTTGAAACGTGCTTGTGCACGTGAGACACCCGGTGGTTTCTAACCTTCTGTAGCGGCGTGTAAAGGTACCTTTAGACATTTTGTTTTTATCCTACAAGTATATTTACATACACAGCGTGCAGATGCATTTTCCATGTAGTTATACATACATGTTGCAAGCAAAATGTTCAAGGGGGATGGGCACAGTGTGCAGGAGCATTTTCTATGTAATTTCAATCCACTCCCATCACCACCTTTTATTCACAAGTTTTAAAAATTACTATAATGTACTTTTTCCCTTAGAAACAGAGTGTTACTGCCAATTCTCCTTCTGTGCATTTATACCACTGTGACTTTTTCACAGTCTGCAGTCACAAAGAATGACTGCAGACTAACCTTAGATAACCAGTCACACTTTAAACCTTTCATGAAAAAGTGTGTAATAGTATGCCCTTGGTCATGTTCCTCCCTCTGATAGGAGCTCAAGTGCTGAGCTTGCATCATCCCACACAGATGATCAGTTGACGTGTGTAGCTAACAGCACCAATCAGATCAATGATCAATCAGAGACAGCACAATTCAAAGCATCACTGCTGCAATCATACTGTTCCCCACCAGCTTCTAAGGTCCCATCGTGGCGGCCCTGTGGTCTGGCTGCCACAAATGGTATTTCTTTAACATCAATTGTAATGCCATGTCTGAAGAGAATTTGGCGCTCCCTCTGATGGAACTCTGAAGCATCCAACACAGCCTGAACTTCAACCAGGAAGCTGAGCAAATGAAAGGCCTTATTTGGCTGTGACTCAGTTTCTAGTTGGAGGGAGGGGTTGGCTGGGTAGTAAAGCTAGGATGGCACAGGGGAGGTTCAGTCAGGAGCGAGCCAGGAGGCTGCTCTTAAGGACAAGCTGCATTGCAGGGCACCACTAGGTTAATTAGGTGTAGAGGGTCTAGTAACAGAAACTGGAGGTTAATAAGGTTTATGCTACTTAAGTAAAACTTTCTGGGGCATTAGTTCTATTTAGGGCCAGTTAACTGCTCTGAGTAAAACATGGATACTCACAGGGTCCACATTACATGCCTGGATAAAGGTAACCCACAGCAACCAGAGGGCGTACAGGACAGTATTAAGGCACCTAGAAACTTACCAAACCACAGAAGTCAGCAGGAAGGCTATATTTCTTATCCAGCAGACCGGAATACAGTTCTCATCAGACTGGCCAGGTCACCTGCCTGGTGGAGGTTGTACTACTTTGGATCTGCTTGAACATCTTCAGTAAATGTTAAAGCTAAGAGACTGACTCTGTGTGCCTCCTTCCTTTTTGTATCTCATCTTTACCACCATTACCCTCACCAAACCTTTGGAGCCAGCCCAGCTGGGGAAAGGTTTAACAACTGCACTGCCGCTTCATCTATCTCCCAGGGATCTCCTGCAGTGCCAGCCATATCTAGCTGATTATCCCAACTGGCATCACTAACTCTGTTAATTTCTTTATTATTTTCAGTTTTTTATTTTTACTCTCCCTTTTCAATGTGAGCCAAGGCCACAGCACTGGGCACTGCCACCGTGAATCTGACTACTGGTCCAGCTGATGAGTACCCCAGCCATTTGCACTCCACGCTGTGATGCAATCACGGGACCTCGATGCATCCCATGACATGCTGTCCTGAATCACTTTCTGTGGATGCCCTGCAAATGCTGACATCCACAGAAAGTGATCATTTCTCCTGTTCACAGACATGCAGCAGCACGTCTGTGAACAAGAGAATCGATTGGACAGTGTAGTCCCCCTAAGGGGAAGTGTAAAGGAAAGAAAAAATGTAAACAGTTTTAAAAAATATAAAACACCCTATAAAAGTTCAAATCATCCCCCTTTTGCATCATGAAAAGAAAACTATTAACCCTCTGACATATTTGGTATCGCCGTGTTCAGAAATGGCTGATCTATCAAAATATAACATCATTTAATCAGATCTGTAAACTGCGTAACGGAAAAATGTCAAAACGCCAAAATTATGTTTTTTTGGTTGCCGTAACATTGCAATAATATGCAATAAAAGGTGATCAAAACAGCACATTAACATAAAAATTATATCCTTAAAAATCTCAGCTTAAGACTCAAAAAATAAGCTGTCATACAGCCCTAGTTCCCCAAAAATTACAATGCTACATGTCTCGGAAAATGGCATCAAAAGTGCAATTCTTTCCTTTAAAAACTTCTCAATTTTTTTCACCACTTAAATAACAGGAAAGTATACATATTTGGTACTCGTACGAACCTAAGGCATCATACTGACACATCAGTTTCACCATATAGTAAACACAATGAATAAAAATCCCCAAAAAACAAATGCATAATTGCATAATAGCTGTCTCTAGGCACTTTTCAATAATACATGGAGGGGATACATCAGCACTCAAATTCCACTGTATAGAAAAAATCAAAAGATCTTTGAGAGGCAGAAATTTCAGAAAGAAACTTTTGAACATAGAAACTTTCTGGATGTTTAAATTAAATACAATGTAAATAGGAATCACTGCACACGTACAAGGGAATATGCTTTAGGTGAACGTTTATTAAAAGTGACCGTTCATTGCGACAAAACTATGACGTTTTGGCGCAGATTGGGTCTTAATCACAAAGTCGTCGTAAAATATGAAAGAATATAAAATCAGAATGTTTTGTTTAGGATAATATTACATCATATTTACAATATATGTACAAGTCATATATATAAGTAAATGATTGGAAAGAGTCCATGTATACCACATTGATTTTGATTGAGAGGAACAACTTAAAGTGCGAATAACCCAAGAAATGGAAAGAACAAAAAAACTATAGAGAGCATAGCAAGGTCAAGAGTAAGGCCTGTTTCACACCTCTGCGCCTGGCCACATCACCTGCAACAGCCTTGTCGCGCTGGCGCAGGTGCAGGCGCAGAGGTGATTGGGGGCACTGTGGGGCCGCGTTTACAGTTACTGTAAACGCATACCTAGTGCCCTTAGCGCTCAGCTGCGCTCGGTGCCCCCATTATCTCCTATGGCCGAGCACAGCTGAGCGCGCGCTCTGCCAGTGAGTAGCACAAGTGAAACTGGCAGAGCGCATTGCGCATTGCGCATGCGCCCGCTTTGATGCACCCGGAAACGCCTCAGTAGGGCGTTTCCGGGTGCGTCAAGACCAGGCGCATGCGCCGTGCGCTCTGCCAGTTTCACTTGCGCTTCTCACTGGCAGAGCGTGCGCTCAGCTGTTCTCGGCCATAGGAGAGCTAAGGGGTGCATCTATGTGTTCCATGCGCTAGGCTGCCCCAGGCCCTGCGCTTGCATTTGCGCTGGCGCAGGGCAGCCAGGGCAGCCCAGAGCATGGAGCGCATAGATGTGAAACAGGCCTAAAACAAGTATAAGATCACGTTGTTGGGTTGGTTTTAAAGTGTATATACTGAAACCTAACCTTGGATTGGATGCATCTAATGGGATGTGAATACCCATAGAGAGTAATCAATTCAAAAGAATGATTTTTTGCAAAAATGAACGTACAGGGGAACGAATATTATTTAGGGTCAATCAAGAGTAATACATAGCTCAGATACTGACTATGAATAATCCATTATAGCACTAGGTATATGGCGTCATGGTGGGGACCCCATATATTATTTTGGGGTCGTTACATTGATGATGTGATGGTGCTGTGGAAGGGCGATGGTGTATCCTTTGAGACCTTTATCAGGCAGTTAAATGTGAACACCTTTGGGTTACGGTTTACATCTGAAATACAAGAACAATCCATAAATTTCCTTGATGTCAGTATATACAAGGATGGTAAAGGGGGTCTTCAAACCACCATATATAGAAAACCCACCGCGACAAATGATCTACTGAGGTGGGATAGCCACCACCCCAGAGGTTTACGAGAGGGTATACCGAGGGGGCAATACCTGCGAGCCAGGAGGAATTGTTCTGACACCGCCAAATTTTATGGTGAAGCGAGGCGGATGCAAGAGCGTTTTACACAGAAGGGATATCCACCTCATATATTGAGTAAGGCCTATAATCATGCCAATGAGAGTGATAGGGAGACCTTGCTGAGAACGAACAACAGGTCCTCAAAAGAAAATATTACCCGGATTATAGGGACATTCGATGACAGGGCCACAGAGGTGAGAGATATCATCTGTAAGCACTGGGACATACTAATGGCAGACAAGGAGGTTGCACCCTTGCTACCGAGTAAACCGGCCATCACGTATAGGAGGGGGAGATCCCTAAGAGACCAATTGGTCCATAGCCACTACTGCCCCCCCAAGAGGAAAGGCACGTGGCTGGACAAGAGACAATCTGGCACCTTCAGGTGCGGGAAGTGCTCTTTCTGCAGCTACATAAGGGTAACGAAGATGGCCCAAAGTAGCACTACAGGAGCCATATATCAGAATAGACAATTCGGCAACTGTAAAACCGAAGGGGTCATCTATTTATTCCAGTGTAGCTGTCCTAAAGACTATGTGGGAAAAACGAAGAGGGAATTGAGAAGAAGAATTGGGGACCATATAGGAGATATTAGGAATGAAAGGGACACTCCCATTTCCAGACACATGCATGAGACCCATGGGGGGGACATAAGGGACATTACATTTCAGGTCCTGGAGGTAGTGGAGAAACCGAAACGTGGTGGCAACTGGGATGGGGAGATCCTCAGAAGAGAAACAAAGTGGATATATAGGATGGAATCCACTGGGAAAGAAGGCCTCAATGAACAGCTAACCTATACCCCATTCTTGTAGGCCGTCCCTACCCTCAGACGAAAACGCCTGGACCTTTGGTTCCCCGGATCTATTTCGTGTATTACACTTTTGTTCCCATATATCTGTATAATCTCCCTGTATAACCTATCAGCCCAAAAAGGGACATGAGGGTGAGTTAATATCGGATCCACATATAATGGACATGATATCATCAGGATAATTCCGGTAGAATATTGAGAGAACGTTCCTTTTGAAACATCTTATGAGATGGAAAGGGATGTATGATAAAAATCAATATACAGTAGGAGAGACTTGAAATAAGACATTGGTAATCTCTCACGGTATTGTAAACTATGTGGAGATAGGGATGAAGAGGAACTGGGTGAAATAACACCTTCACAGAAGTATACGACATGAGCACGATGTGCTGAGATCCCGAGTAGTCCTCTCCATCACTACTATACATATTCATACAAAAATACCTCCACATTACACATACTGGGGGCGGGTGAACATGTACCGGGGCTCGGAATAGTAGTTCCTCCTAATCCAGGAATGATGTGATTATATGATGCTTCATCCCATTAGGATAGGACATGACATTGTTTGTTCCTTGAAAGTACATACAATATTATTTGTCAGGTTACTTATGTTTATAAACCAGTATGGGACCTTCATGGAACTACTTTCCCTGGTATATGTTTCCCCCCTTCCCTATTTCCGGGTGCACAGGATGTGCATAGGGGATTTGTAATGTCCCTGCACGTCCTGTGTGTCTTACAGAGGAGATGGGGGCGTATAAATGATGATTTTGATGGACTTCCGGTATTTGGAACGCATACCGGAAGTCACATGTGCGGCAGGTGGAACGCAAGCGCGGATAGCTCCGCCCAGCGTGTCGGATGACGCACTTCCGGTCCGGGACCCGCGAAACCGGAAGTAGCGTTCTAAACACATGGTGGGAGCCGACACACATGTTTCCAACTCCCCTGAGTACATGGGAGATATAAGGGAGCCTTGAAGGGCACTCTGTGACGCTGACACCAATGAGGAAGGACGGGAGGTTATCACACCACCTTGTACAGCGCCCCGGTGACCTGAATAAGGCTGGACCGGTATCTGACAGCACAGTCTCTCCTGAGGACGCCCAGCGATGATAGCGGGCAGAAACGCGTCGAGATTTATGACTGAGGACTGACCAAACGATCATGTGCATCAGATAAGTAACGATTCTATACACCTGCCTGTGGGAACTATTGATCTGTCTGGGTTTGAGTGTTATCTCTGTACCTGGTGTACCCCTGAATAGGGGATATGTATGATGTATGTATAGGGATCAAGGGAAGGTGTGCATATAGCGACCTGGACACTGACACTGACGTTAACCATATGTCTAATGGGGGTGGTTCATAGGACACAGTAGACCTGACACCGGACCCCTTCGGGTAGTACAGAGTTGGACATTAGACATATCACTATATCTTTCTGAGGTCTATTCTGTACGTGATAGATATCTATCAGCCAGTGGAGGTTATGCTATATAGCATTCTTATGCACCAAAAATTGTAAGTAAAACACCCTTTGATGCAGAATCAAATCATACACACACAGGGAAGATGATGGGGGTCGACCCACATCTATTCTGAGATACACTTGAAACCAGGACAGATTCCCAGGGGTGGTAATGGCCATAGTGTAGCAACAGGGACACTAGGGCTAGCCACCGATGAACGGGGACACCTGACACGTTATGTGTATAAAACTCCGTAGACAGGCAGGGGCGGAGGATAGGGTGAGTGTGGGATTATAGGTTCCCCCTTCCCCTACTGCTCAGCATTCACTGGATTACAGGTGTAGGGCATACACACACTACTGACCGATTTTAATAATAATTAAATAAAAAAAGCTATCTTAATTGTGCACTCCTTTGGAGATTTAACACTAGGTATATGGCACTGGAGTCGTGAGGGAGGATACTTAGTCATGTAATAACTATGGTATATCGTGAGTAAGTGCTATCCCAAAATACCATTCCTAGGATATTCCAGAGGGAATGATGTGTGTCAGTTACTTAAAATTAAGTACACCCCAGTGGAAAAGATGTCATAAATACATAAAACTCATTACCCCTTGGCTTATGGTTGAGATCTAGGGTATACAATCCAAAAGGTGCAGTTTATAAGTTGTCACTTGGTTGTTCTGTGCCAAGCCTGTAGCAAGCGCTCATGAGGAGCTAAGAATCATTAACAAAAAGAGTATTAATCATGTGCTCAGAGCAGTACTTATCTTAGGATGGTCCCAGGGGTTCACATACGTTGGTGGCACAGTGGAGGGTGTTTCCACCCAGGCTTCCATGTGGAAATGACAGCCAGAAGCTGTTCAGCGCTTCTATTTAACGCTCGGCCGGTCATGTGACCAGAATTGGAGTGACGTCACTCGCGCATGCGCAGTATAAGCAGTACCTCCGCAACTTGCGGCTGGTAACTGCGTTTGTGTATAACGTTCCTATGGTGACCGCGCATGCCCAGAAGTGCTCACCAGTCTAGATAGGAGCGGATCTTACTAGGGAGATGTTGTTATTGCTAGGTTCTAGTTGGGGATGCCCAAGGAGCGGGATTTGATTGGATCCAGTGTAGAGACACTGGATAAAGACAATGAAGCAGGGATGTTAGAGATAAAGGAATCACTTGATCCATAAGGATAGTTTGATTAAGGGACCATCTAGATATATATATTGGGTCTGAGCTACATGATAAGTATAATCAGTCCATCAGTTGGGCAACCACTGTTTAGTCTTATGTTCTAATGAGTAGTATATAGTCATTATTCATGAGGAGTTGAGTGCTGTATGTATTATGTCAGTTTCCTTTACAGTGAGGTAAAAGGAATAGCAACTCTAATAGAACAGAGAAGAATTGAAACCTAAATAGGAAAATGATAACATAAGTCAAATAAAAACAAGTAGGAGTCCAAACTAATAAATAATAAAAGATGAGTAAGGTATGATGGGAATTGAAACTTATGGCCATATAACTCTAGTTTGTTAATTGTCATCTTACCCAGGATGTGCTAGTAAAGGCATGACTGAATTTTTCTAAATATTAAGTGACCGAGGAGAAAGTAATATATATTAGTTTAACCAATCAATTTCACGATTCTAGAAAAGATTCTAGCGAGAATCTAGTGTGTAGATCCAGTAAGATTCTCGCTGTTTTAGTAACTAAAAAATGATTACCACCTCGTCTAGGTCTGTGGACCTTCTCTAGTACCTGGAACCTGAGTTGAGACACATTGTGTCTTGCTTCTTTGAAATGGGCCGGTAAAGGTAACCAGGTTTTTTTGCACCTCATGGTGGACTTGTGACTAGATATTCTGTCACAAATGGCTTGTGTGGTTTCACCAACATATAGTAGTCCACATGGGCATTTTATCACATAGATAACAAAGTTAGTCTCGCAGGTAAAGAAGTCCCTAATGGGATATGATTTGCCTGAACGAGGGTGAACAACCTCATTGCCCTTGATAACATTGGAACAAGACATTCAGCTCAGACAAGGGAATGTACCGGTACGTTTCTGTCCAGATAGAGTCCGTGTTTGGTTAGGTTTAATGGATTCTAAATCGGCTCTAACCAACTTGTCCCATATGTTGGGGGGCCGTCTCATGCACGTAATGGGAGGAGTTTTGAATATGTCGATGTTAGGATATGACTTAGTAAGTAGTGGCCAGTGTTGTCGGATCAGGTTGTGAACCCTTTGTATGGACTGGTGGTGGTAATGTACAAATGGGAGTCTGCCTGGTTTGCTAATGTTCACAGTTGGGCAGTTAGTTTCGGTTCTGGCTTTATGTAATTCACTATTCAGTAGTTCTTTAGGGTAGTTGCGGTTACTGAATTTGTTTGCCATTTCATTTATCTAGTTTCATTGATTTGGGGGTTCGATACTATTCTAGTGACCCTTTTAAATTGGGTCCTTGGTAGGCTGTCTTTAGTGGATTTTGGGTGACAACTTTCGTATGAGAGTAGGCTGTTGCAATCTGTCTGTTTAGTGTAGATATCAGTGGTAATGAGTCCATGGTGATTCTTGAGTACTTTGGTGTCAAGGAAGGTGATTATTGTCATGGGATTGAGTGAATTGGAGTTCAGGTCTGACTTGGTTCATTGTGTTGTAGAAGTCAAGTAAGCTCTGTACATCTCCTTGCCATATGCAAAACATGTCGTCTATGTATTTTGACACAAACAAGTGCATTTTGTTGGAATGTAGGATTTGGGTAGACATATCCCGTTCAAAACGATCCATGTAAAGATTGGCGCAGGCAGGCGCTATATTAGATCCCATCGGTACCACAGGTTTGGATATAGAACTCGTCCTTAAATAGGAAGAAGTTCTCACGTAATACAATGTTTAGTAAATCAATACAGAGTTCATGGGTCTTGGTGTCAACTTTGGCTTCTTGTAGGGTAAGTGAAACTGCCTCTATGCCCTTACTGTGGTCAATTGATGTATATAAATATTGACATCCCATGTGTTTAAAATGCAGTTGCTGGGAATAGTGCCAATGTCCATCAGTTTTAGTAAAAAGGCGCCTGTATCAAGAATGAAGGATTTGGTTTTGTGGGTGTATGGGGTCAGTAGTTTTTCCAAAAAGACTAATAGAGGGTTTAATATGGAGTCAGTGGAAGCAACAATTGGTCGTCCTGGAGGGTTCTGTAGATTTTTATGTATCTTAGATAACATGTAGATAACCGGGGTGATGGTATGGTGGTTTGTCAGGAATGTTTGATTTTGTCGTCATTGGTTTTGTTCTGTAAATGTTTGGTCAAAGTACTGTCAATTTTTCTGTGTATGGAGGCAGTTGGGTCTGTCTGAATTCTTTTATATGTGGTGGTGTGGGACAATTGTCTCCTGATCTCATTGGTATACAGAGTCTTATTCATCACCACAATTGCCTCTCTCTTATCTGCTGGTTTGATAATAATGTTTTTGTTTTCTTTAAGAGAGGTGATTGCTTGTTTCTCAGGGGGTGTAAGATTATGGCAGACAGGGAGAAGGCCAATTCGTTGATCATGAATAACCTTTTAGACGTCTCTATCAATTAAATCAATAAATGCCTCGACTGCATGATTAGGTTTGGGGGCAAATATGTACTCGGATTCCTAAGGCCCAATGTATCTAAAGTTAGTGAGGGGCCCAGTTGCGATTTGGTGGAGTGCCTAGAGTGTTCCCCCTGGGTAAGGGGTTGTTCTCAAAATGTACCTTCAACTTAAGGTTACGATAAAATGACTGAAGGTCTTTCTCTAATTGGAAGGAGTCCCATGTGGAGTGGGGCAGAATTATAACCCTTTGTTAAGCACCTTGAGTTCTAAAGGGGAAAGGGAGTAATCTGAGATATTGACTACTATGTTTGGACTCCTACCTGTGATCTTAGGATAATTTGACGATCTGGATCTCTTCCTCCTGGATCTCCGGGTAGGCGTACGACTGGCCCTAAAAAAAGGGTCTCGGGACAGCTGCACCTCCAGTATCGCTTCCGGATCCCGGCGAGGAACCCCCAGCAAGTAATGAACCTTCTGATGGTGTATTTCCACTCGCTGGACAGCGGGGTTTTGGTCGGGGTCGTCTTGATGCTGGCTCTTCCCATCTATAGACTTTATTTGTCAAGTAGTCCTCCGTATCACGTTGGAATTTTGATCTCTTTCTTTCCTCAAGGTTTTACGATGGGTTGCCAATGTTGAATCTAGTTATTCTTTAGTGAGGTGAATTCGGTAGAGTTGAGGGTAGATGTTAACTGCGTCTCAATAGCTGTTACCTTCTCTTGCTCTCTTTGATGGCCTCCTTAGGTGTTCAATAGTGAGAAGTATGATGTCAAAAGAACCCTTGTCAGATTTTCCAGATTTTTCTGGAATGTTGCACAAAACTTATCGTTGTCAGAGAAGAGTATGGACCTAAGATTGCTGCGCAAGCCTCGAGGTATCTTGCCTTGGCGGAAGTATTCACCAAGAGTCACACAATGTAGTCCATAAGCTACTAATTTCTTCAGTTCTTTTTCCCAGTCCTTGGATTTTACCCTCATCAAACCAGTGCTAAATTTAATACAAGACATCCAACAGGAATGGATATCAGAAGGGATCTGATTCTGTATTATGACTGAATAAGACTAGGATCGCATTGGTGTTGTTGGAGTTAGTCGTGCGGGCTCCGTCTTGGAGCGGGATTCTGATGGCGTTGCGCGGCATTGCCGCGGTGTGGCGCTGTGTGGTGACGCAGTGGAGTAGTGTGGGTGGTGGGGCCCGAGACGCATGCGGGCACCGGCGTGGGAGTGCCGGGTTGGGGTCTTGCAGTTTTGTGGGGCGGTTTGCATTGCATGCGTGGACTGTTTGCTGTGTGGCAGCTGATTCCTCTCGTGTGTTTGGCGTTTGTGGCGCTTCGTACTGCCGTTGCGCATTGACTAGCGTTGCGCTGCAGTGGAGTGGTGGTGTTGCCGGACTCTTGGCGGGCGGTGTGGTCAGGCGGCACTACTTGCCTAGTTAAATTACGGATATGTTAATTATTTTTAAAAATAACAAAAGATTTAGAAGAAACAGACGCCACTCACCATTAGATGAAGGTTCTTTTAATCCAAGTGCTCCATTAGGAGGTGCGGGTTACAAACATTATGGAGGGGGGGAGGTGCGGGCGCGCACATTTCGCCTGATTAAGCTTCTACGGCGGCTCTCCTGACCCGAGTGTAACAGCTGCATAAAAATAAATGAAATTGTCATGCTGGGGTCAGTATAGCCTCTGGCAGTTCAAGCATTGCTACACAATCTTCATCTGAGGTCTTGTTGCCCCTTTAGGAGGGTGCCTGATTGCTGACAGTGCAGTTCACGGGAAAAGTGTCCAGCTTTCAGTGATAAAGGTGTGTATTAAACTTCTACAGTCGCCACCCTGGCACTCTGACTGACAGTTCCCACTCATGTACATCAGCCAGCTGCAGTGAAAGTGAAAGTTTTTAATGAGCTGTGCTTTCAGTACTACAGTTGGGCATCTTTCTAACACTTTAAACCTGGAAATTAAACCTACATCTCCAGGATAATAGTGTTTGGGGACATGATAGGTCTTCTTTAAAGGGGAACTCCCTGGAGAAGAGATTTATCAGTAACGTCCCTGCCCTCCTACATGATGAAGCAGAGCTAGGCAGCACTACAGCTCTAGGATCTCTACATCCATTATAAATCAATAAAATCATACCTGCTCTTTTGCTCTCACCCCTCCCTCAGGCGTCTGAGAAAATCAGCATTATGCTGTTGGTGAGAACAGGAGGTGTGTCAGGGACATGGCCTCTGTGAGCTCCTGGATCTTCCTAAATTCCCACCCTCTCACACTTCTGGTCAGGGGGCTTTGGATGGAGCATGGCCACTGGCCCCACAGTCACACTGCAATCCTGCCCCTGATATACCATCGTATGTAATGTAACAGGGCTGTTATTGCTTCAAATAGCAATCATGTCACAAAACAGATTTAAATACACGCTGTGATCTTCTGCTGTACAATGATATGATGGGGCATAATGTGCACTGTCATGTATAGGCCAGGAGCACAGGCAGAGCACTGCATTGATCAATTTAGCACTGCCATGGTCTCCCCTTCCCTGTAGCAACTTGGTAGATTCCCACTGTGGATCCTTAGTCACAGGAAAGCATCCAGATGTCTGTTAGGCAAGGTATAAGTATACATAAGTTATAGTAGACACCTGTATTATCAAGTACTATCTATTAAAAGATAAAAAAGTCAGATTTTAATGTTTTCAAGTATAGATTGTCTTATATTATGATATCAAACTAAATCTAGGAATATATGTACATTATTATGCTTCATTCTGTTTATCAATCCATGTGAAGGCACTCCACGCCCCCTCCCATGCCAACTGCCCATACATAACTGTGAGGCGGTGGGAATGTAAGATGAACTTTGAGCTCCTACTGTCCACACCCCTGACACACCTCCTTTTATCGCCAGCAGTATAAAGCTGATTGTCTCAGACCCCTGAGGGTTGGGTTTTATTGATTCATAAGTGATCTATAGACCATAGAACGGCAGTGCCCAGCTCTGTTTCATCATGTAGGAGGGCAGAGACAGTACTAAAAAGTTTTGTTTTCTTCCCCCAAAGTACCCCTCTAACCCCTTACCGACATCCACCGGACATGTACAGCGTAAGTTGGAATGGAGCAGGGTCACGGGGTGAGCTAGCTTGATACTCGGCATATATTGGCTGTGTATTACAGCCAGGACATGTTTCTAAGAAATTGTTAATATGTTAAATCTACTGTCAAATTCTGACAGCAGTATTTAACGCATGCGTGCAAAGGGGTGCATCATTCTATTTGCCCTTCAGCACACTTGTGATGCGATCACCCATGGGTTGCTATGACAGCCAGGGGTATGTTGAAGACCCCTGTGCCTGTCATTACGAAACTCCCTTAAAACTACTTGTCGTTTCAAAGGAGACTGACTTTTATTATATACAGCAATACTATGCCATTGCTGTATATAGCACAAGAGATCAGATTGATTGCAGGTTATAGTTTCTTAAGGAGACTACAAAGTACAATAAAAAGTAAAAAAAAATGAATTAAGAAATATGAAAAAATAATGGTTGAAATCATCCCGCTATTCCCCCCAATAAAAAAAAAAAAAATACACACATGTGGTTTCGCCATGTTCAGAAAAGTATGCTATGTGAGGGCTTATCATGTATAAAATGGACTATGTGGATGCTCATACTGTATAACGGGAGCTATGTGTGGGCTCCCACTGCATAAAGTAGCTATGTATGGGCTCCTTCTGCATCCAGGAGGTTATGTGTGGGCCACTGTTGCAATCAGGGGCCATGTGTGGGCTCCTACTGGATCCAGGCAGCTATGTGTGGGCTCTTGCTGCATCCAGGGGACTATACTTGGGCTCCTACTGCATCCATGGGGTTATATGAGTGCTTGTGCTGCCTACAGGTGGCTTGATTATGTGTGGGCTCCTGCTGCATGCAGGGTGCTATGCATGGGCTCCTGGTGCATACAGGGGCCTACATTTTGGCTCCTGTTCTAGGCAGGGGGCTATGTGTTGGCTCCTTCTCCATGCAGGGGACTATATGTGGGCTCCTCCTGCATGCAGAGGGTGATGTGTGGACTCCTGCTGCCTACAGGTGGCTATATGTGGGATGCTGCTGCTGCACCCATGGGGTTATGAATGGACTCCTACTAAATCTAGGGGTTATGTGTGGGCTGCCTGTTGCATACAGGAGCTTACGTTTTGGTTCCTGTTCCAGGCTATGCATGAGCTCCTTGGCTGCATACATGAGGCTATGCGTGGGCTCCTGCTGCATGCAGGGGCCTATGCGTTGGCTCCTGTTGCATGCAAGGGGCTATGCATAAGCTCCTGGTGCACAAAGGGGGCTATTTGTGGTCACCTGGTGCATGCAGGGGGCTATGTGTGTTTTCCTGCTGCAGTTAGAGTGCTATGTGTGGGTTCCTGCTGCATGTAGGGAGCTATATTTTGGCTCCTGCGGCATGCAGGGGTCTATATGTGAGTTTCTACTTCATACAGGGGGCTATGAATGGTCTCCTACTGCATGCAGTGGGCTATGTGTGGGCACCTGCTGCATGCAGGGGGCTATGTGTGTTTTCCTGCTGCAGTCAGAGTGCTATGTGTGGGTTCCTGCTGCAGGTAGGGGGCTATATTTTGGCTCCTGCGGCATGCAGGGGTCTATATGTGAGTTTCTGCTTCATACAGGGGGCTATGCATGGTCTCCTACTGCATGCAGTGGGCTATGTGGGGGCTCCTGCTGCATGCAGTGGGCTATGTGTGGGCTCCTGCTGTACCACCCACAGTAAGTGCGGGAAAGAAATAAAAGGAGACCTGCTCTTATCTGATTTGACACCTGTCCCCACCTTCTTTTCATTCTATTGAGGTTTTCTAATTTCATTTCTCAAACAAGACCCTATCTGTACTTCTTTTATCTCTCCAATTTTCTACTTAACCTATAAATATAGAAATTCTCACAGTGTTAATTAGCTGATCCAGCATTCCATATGTATAGTATTTAATAGTTTGACCATTTGAAATGAGCCTGCAGTGCACTGCCTTAGGCTAGTTCCGTCATGGTGAACCTATGACAAACGTATAAGCAGTGACACGTGTAGCCCTTTTCGATGACATGCGGCTACATGCGGCCGCATACAGAGAAGTATGGAGCGGCATAACGAGAAGGCCGTTTCATCCTCGACTCCTGCACGGCCAGGTGCAGTGGCCGAGCATAAAACATTTGCTGTAGTTTAGAAACTCTGCCGGAGGTCTGTAGGCCAAAACAACAGAACTCTGGCACAGAGCATCTATTTCTGGGACTGCCGGTTAGATCTTTGACCTCACTTTCAGCCGGCGGAGCAGGGAGCAGTGGAATGCTGTGTTGGATGCATCTCTTGGGGCCCTGTGATTTCCATTACCAGAAACCATATAACCACAGCAACCATCATCCAATCTACTATTCTGGGGTGTTGTGGATTTCTAATTAACCATCACTACTGACATAAGTGAGGGGGAGGTTGGGAGAGGCGAGGGCCTGTGTTATGGGTGCAGTTTCCCACCATTAGATACAGCGGCAGCATAGTGTACACTCCATTTCACCACTATTACTGTTGTGCATCCTTATTAACCCTTATTTCTGCTTATTAACCCTGCCCATTCCTAATAGACAGTTACATGGGTCATCTTGTGGTTAGTTAGGCTAGTTAACCCCTAATTGCCTGCAGGGCTAACAGACTACCTATAATTCTATCTTCTGTGACTGCCCCTGATGGAGAACCAAAAAAACAAAAAAACAAGGCTAAGTAAAGGAAGTGGTAGTAATAGTAGCTGATCCTTTCAAGAGATATGGACAGAGATGTATGGCATTATAGAAAAAAATTAAAGATCATTTTGCATTCCATGAACTGAAATGGTAGTAAGCAGAACATGGAATATAGATAGACATTTTGAAACTAATCATTCCCAGTTCTTGAAAAACAAGTGAGGGTGAAAGGAAGGAATACATTTCCAGGCAGCTACACCTTTATAAAAGCCAATGTAATTCCATCATTAAATTCATAAAAGGCTCTATGCAAATTGCCACTTCAGTGAGGAGTGGACGAACTCTAGCGCCACCTTTAGGTAGCAATCCTCAAAGTCATAGTCGACTCATTCACAAGCCTTTTAATATGACCAAGGATTTGTGCCAGATCAGAACCCCAACCTGCAGATGCTGCATTTCGGGGTGACTGCCCCTCATCAGTGCAGTGTGTGGGAATTCTGATCTGGCTGTGTGAGAAGCTAAGACGAGGTCTGGGGAACTAGCTATTTTCCTCATGGAGAGGAATCTGCCTGCCAGTATAAGGAACAATTAATAAGGATAGACTTGGCTCAACCACCTTTTTAACAGGTGCCCAGATAAAAAAGAAACAGAATTTTTTTTATAGTAAAGATCTCGCTCTGAAATCAAGTGATGGAAGTCCGAATATTCTCTTTGTGTCCTTTTTACTGTGAAAAAAGAGTTTCCATACAACAAAATACAAGCCTCTTGCCCGACGTTTCAACCCTATCCCGGGTTTTCGTCTGGGGTCTTACAGACTGGGTTCATACATAAAAACAAAATTAAAAAAATAAAAATGGACAAGAATCAGTGAAATCAGCACACATGTGATAAAAATAGAACAGTGTCTATGAGAAAATCGTTAAGGAAGAAATACAACAAGAGAGACTTATATATACAGCGCTTCTAACTGGGGAATTTCATAATTCAAATCCGTGAAACAACTGATATAATGGAACATAGTATAGTTCCGGCTCCAGCTCAAGAACATCTCATGGATCCGCTCCTTCCTCACGCACAACACTCATTCATGCTCTTATCATCTCCCGCCTTGACTACTGCAACCTCCTTCTCAATGGCCTCCCGGCTAACTCCCTCACACCTCTCCAGTCTATCCTCAATTCCGCTGCCCAAATAATCTGCCTGTCCTCCCGCTACTCCCCTGTCTCCCCCCTCTGCCAAGCCCTTCACTGGCTCCCCACCTCCAAGAGATCCCAATTCAAAACACTAACCATGGCGTACGAAGCCATACACAACCTGGCCCCACCATACATCTCTGACCTGGTCTCCCGATACCTACCCTCACGCAACCTCCGCTCCTCCCAAGAACTCCTCCTCTGCTCCCCCCTCATCACCTCTTCGCAGGAGTCCAGGACTTCTCCGGGCATCTGCCTTACTCTGGAACTACCTGCCCGAACACGTCAGACACTCTCCTACCCTGAGAAGCTTCAAGTGTCACCTGAAGACCCACCTATTCCGTCAAGCCTACAACTTGCCATGAGACCCAGACGACCGCCCCATACCTGACATTCCCCCATCCTACTGTATCCCAACCCGTCCCTCGTAGACTGTGAGCCCTCGTGGACAGGGTCCCTGCCCCTCCTGTACCTGTACGTCCTGATCGCCTAGATTTAGTGTACTTGTTCTTGTCTCCCTTATCCTCATGTAAAGCGCCATGGAACCTAATGGCGCTATATAAATAAATAGTAATAATAATAATAATAATAATAAAATAGATGGAGGCATATATCTGCAGAGACTATCCGACTCAATTTGATAAAAATAAGTGAGTGGCAGTAGGTAAGGCTGGTTTCACACTACGATTTTGTGAAATACGACGCTGTTTGATATAAATCGGACAGCATTGGATCCAAACTGATCCCTGCAACCGGATGCCAAATAGGCATCCAATTCCGACATTTTGCAGGATCAGTTTGGCCGACTCCTCCTGTCATCTCGCTCCTCTCTGCCTCCTGTCACCTGTCTGTTCCCTGTTCTCCCGGTTCTCCCCTGCTCTCCCCCTATACTCCCGCTTCTCCCTCTTCTCCCCTGTGTTTTCCTGTACTCCTCGCTTCTCCCCCGGTACTCCCGCTTCTCCCTCGGTACTCCCACTTTATCCCCGGTACTCCCGCTTTTCCCCTCTTCTCCCCTGTATTTGCCCCTCTTCTCCTCTCTCCTCCGGACTAAAAAATAAAAATCCATCTTTATTCTCACCTGTCCACGAGTACCCCGGTGTCTCCAGCTATATCTTCTGATCCTAGGACCTCACGTGATATCAGGTCCTACAGGCAGGAGGTGCTGGAGACGCCGGGGAACTCGTGGACAGGTGAGCATACATATTCTTTATTTTTAACCCCTGCTTCACTAAATTTTCCTTCTGCAATGTATGCATATACATTGCGGAAGTGAAATTAGATGGATCGGAGCAGTTTTAGTGTACTGAGCATGCTCAGTACACTAACATCGGGTCCGAGGAGACATCAAATGTTTCCTCGGACCCTGCTCCATAGGGCCCCATGTTAAAAACCAGGGATCGGATTTGGCCAAATTGCCATCCGATTTGTCAGATCCGATTCTATCCGGTTTTTGATTCGGATGCAAAAATCGGAGCAGTCTCAAATTTTTGCACAGGAAAGAAATCAGAAAAAATCGGATCAGATGCAATTCGGATGCCATTTAGTGCACATCCGAATCGGTACAATCCCCATAGAATTACATGGGGGCAAATTCGGATCCGATGCTGTCCGATTTATATCGGACAGCGTCGGATTTCACAAAATCGTAGTGTGAAACTAGCCTAACATCTATAGGAGTGTGTAAAGGCTGAAGGCACACTGTCGTGCATCAGCGGTGCAAGATGATTAATAAGCACCAAGCTGCCTGGCACCTCTTTCAAATTGTCAGGGTGAAACTGCATATGCAGCATCTGTGCGGTATACTGTATCTACACAGATGCTGCATATGTGGTAATTAACCAGGTGACTCAAGGGTTAATGTGTATTTTGTATGGTGGCAACATGTCTCTAGGGAGTGTCCACACTCCCTAGAGACAGGCTGCTTTAATGCATTGGTAGTTCAGGGGTTAATAGCTATATTTCTGGCAAGTCGGTAATTGTCGGCTTTGCTAGTTCATTCATAAAATCTGGCGGCTCCTGTCAGTGAGCGCGCCGGTATGCTACGCAATTAGCGTAAGCACATTGCTGGGCAGCGTCCTGAATAAGGAGCTGTCCCAGGTACTTACGCTAATTGCGTACTGAACCTGCCGCTCCCAATGGTGCTAATGAATTCAGCATCAGCTCCATGGCCAAGGCCACGCATTTTTTTTGCCAGCCAAGGGGCTCCGCCCTATTTGTAATGCCAGCCAAGGTAAAACTAGGCAGCTGAGGGCTGGTATTCTCAGCAGGGTGAAGGCCCATTGTTACTGGGCCCCACCCACTAAAGAATAGCAGCCTACAGCTGCCCTGAAAATGGGGCATTAATAATAAGCGCCATTTCCAGGCGCCTTACCGGGATCTTCCAGCGGCCCTGTTGGTGATAGCACGCTGGGTAATAAAGGGTTTAATACCAGCATTGTATTTTCAGCTGGTATTAGGCCCGAGATTCTTAATGTCAGGCAAAGTTTGACCCGACCATTAAGAATCTAAAATATAATTGCCCTAACGCACTTCCGTAAGTTTCGGCGCTACTTCCGTCGTCGTGTCCATGGGCGCGCGGCGCCCACGCGACCTGTGAGGCATTGCCCACACAGCAGGCATTGCGAGTCTCCCGCCCCGGCGACGACCGACGAGAGCCGAGCACCGTGGCCGAAAATAGAACCATGGGAAGTGAGGCGCTATGCTCATTGGTCGGCGCCAGCACACAGCGACCAATGAGCAAAGCGCCTCACTTACAGCGGTAAATTTGAAACTCAAAGTCCTCCATTATATCTCAATGGGAAGTGAGGCGCTATTCTCATTGGTCGCTGTGTGCTGGCGCTGACCAATGAGAATAGCGCCTCACTTACAGTGGTAAATTTGAAACTCAAAGTCCTCCATGTATCTCAATGGGAAGTGAGGCGCTATTCTCATTGGTCGCTGTGTGCTGGCGCCGACCAATGAGAATAGCGCCTCATTACAGCGGTAAATTTGAAACTCAAAGTCCTCCATGTATCTCAATGGGAAGTGAGGCGCTATTCTCATTGGTCGCTGTGTGCTGGCGCCGACCAATGAGAATAGCGCCTCACTTACAGCTCTAAATTTGAAACTCAAAGTTCTCCATGTATCTCAATGGGAAGTGAGTCACTATTCTCATTGGTCGGCGCCAGCACACAGCGACCAATGAGCTTCGCGCCTCACTTCCTATGGAGATTCATGGAGGACTTTGAGTTTCAAATTTAGCGCTGTACGTGAGGCTCTATTCTCATTGGTCGGCGCCAGCACACAGCGACCAATGAGAATAGCGCCTCACTTCCCATTGAGATACATGGAGGACTTTGAGTTTCATATTTACCACTGTAAGTGAGGCGCTATTCTCATTGGTCGGCGCCAGCACACAGCGACCAATGAGAATAGCACCTCACTTCCCATTGAGATACATGGAGGACTTTGAGTTTCACATTTACCGCTGTAAGTGAGTCGCTATGCTCATTGGTCGCTGTGTGCTGGCGCCGACCAATGAGAATAGCGCCTCACTTACAGCGCTAAATTTGAAACTCAAAGTCCTCCATGTATCTCAATGGGAAGTGAGGCGCTATTCTCATTGGTCGCTGTGTGCTGGCGCCGACCAATGAGAATAGCGCCTCACTTACAGTGCTAAATTTGAAACTCAAAGTCCTCCATGTATCTCAATGGAAAGTGAGGCGCTATTCTCATTGGTCGGCGCCAGCACACAGCGACCAATGAGCTTCGCGCCTCGCTTCCTATGGAGATACATGGAGGACTTTGAGTTTCAAATTTACCGCTGTGAGGCGCTATTCTCATTGGTCGGCGCCAGCACACAGCGACCAATGAGAATAGCGCCTCACTTCCCATTGAGATACATGGAGGACTTTGAGTTTCACATTTACTGCTGTAAGTGAGGCGCTATTCTCATTGGTCGGCGCCAGCACACAGCGACCAATGAGAATAGCGCCTCACTTCCCATTGAGATACATGGAGGACTTTGAGTTTCAAATTTAGCGCTGTAAGTGAGGCGCTATTCTCATTGGTCGGCGCCAGCACACAGCGACCAATGAGAATAGCGCCTCACTTCCCATTGAGATACATGGAGGACTTTGAGTTTCAAATTTACTCAAAGTCAAACTCAAAGTCGTCCATGTATCTCAATGGCCAGTGAGGCGCTTCTCTCATTGTACTCATGACAGTAGCAACATTAACCCCTTACATTCCGTTTTATCTGTAATTTCTATAACACAGTGTGTAGTTGTACTGCCACTGCGAAGTTAACCCCTTATATACCATTTCTGCCTTAACTCCATACTTTGTAGTCTCTATTACTACTGCCAGTAGGAACATTAACCCCTTATATTCCATTATTGTTGTTATTTCTATTACACAGTGTATAGTTGTAATGACACTGCGAAATTAACCCATTATATACCAGTTCAGCATGAACTGCCTATTTGGTAGTATTTATAACTACTGCCACTGGTACATTAACCCCTTGAACACCATTTTGGATATAATTTACAGCGCTGAGTCTGTTGTGGGAGTGCCTGTGGTACATTAAAGGGGGTGTCACACGCGTCAATGTCGTCAGCGATCTGATCGCTGACGACATTGACGGCTGATCGCTGGTGAGCTGTCACACAGACAGACTCACCAGCGATCAATTGACCAGTGACATCATGGAAACGATTTAAATATCGTTTCCACGATGTCCTGCTCCCGCTGCCAGCCTGCTGGAAGCGGGAGCAGCCTGGTCTCCAAGGTACACTGCGGGTAACTAGGCAGCGCGCGCTGCCTAGATACCCGACGTGTACCTTAGTTACCAGCCTCCTCCGCTCACCCGGTGAGCGGAGGAGGCTGGTAACTAAGGTACACGTCGGGTATCTAGGCAGCGCGCGCTGCCTAGTTACCCGCAGTGTACCTTGGAGACCAGCTCCCAGCGCTTGTGACAGGCGCTGGGAGCTGGAATATCGCTAGTCCCGGTGTCACACGCAGCGATGCTGCGTGTCCACCGGGCGACAATCGCCAGGTTTCAGAGCTGGTTCTGAAACCTGGCGATCATCAACCAGCGATTTATCGCTGGTTGATGCAGTATGTCACACGCGTCAATATCGCTGCAACGTCACGTGCAGCCGATATCGTGCAGGCGATATTGACGCGTGTGACACCCCCTTAACTCCTTCAATAACATTTTTGATATCATTATAAGTTCCTACTCTGTTATAGTCCTGTTAGTCAGACATTAACTCTTTCTACACCTCCACTATATTGCTACCCTCACAGTTCTGCCTACATCGCCTACTTAGTCATATATCTGGTGTTTAAGTCTATTATTTAAAACTCTTTAAAACATCACCCAGCAGGGGGCGGAAGTGCACTCCCTGTGCTGTGTGATAAGTCAGTGAGGCTGTGGGCATTAAGCGGTGATGTCACTGCTGGCCCCGTTGCTATAGTAACCAAATTATCGGTTACTATAGCAACGCTAAGCATTGCCGACATCATAGTGGCTTATGAATGAGCCGACTCATTCATAAGTAGCAGGATTTAACTCCCTGCTTACCGATCACTGCAGAGCTGGTAAGCAGGGAGTTAACTCTGCTGTGACCGCGGCTGCTATATGTGCCGCTCATACTGCAGAAGAGGGAAGACAGCAGAAGAAGGAAGACAGAAGACAGAAGAGAGAAAAAAGAAGATAGCGCTGGCCCACCGCTATGGGTCCAACCCATAGAAGCCTGAGTAAGGCAAAATGGTGCGCCCGTCGTCCTCCACTGCACCCCCTCTCTACCTAACTGCATATAACCCACTCCATTACATGGAATAAAGAAATTGCATGTGAACAACAACCAGGGTGAGTGCCATCATTTCTTTTCTACCCATGGATTATATATATATATATATATATATATATATATATATATATATATACTGTATATATATATATACTAGATGGTGGCACGATTCAAACGCATCGGGTATTCTAGAATATGTATGTAGTTTATTTATGAAAATTTAAGAATAATGCAATGAATACATGTTATATATCTATGTGTCTATCATGTCTATTGAATATTCTCCTGGGCTTGCCTTAGTTGGTAGAGCATTCGTGTTGTATAAATGGCACGAACATGTTGTTGTCTGTTTGCCCTGGCTTCTGGAGATTCATTCAGCCGACACTGTCTATGAGATTCGGCATCTTGGGCTTGTCTGGCAGCAGTTTGTTGTGGTGTCTCCTGTTGCCGATGCCGTCTGTGAGATGTTGCATCCTTGGCCTGTCTCACGGCAGTTTGTTGTGGTGTCTCTTGGTGTTGATGTTGTCGTTGCCCTGCTGCTTTTGCAGCTTTTATGTCATCGTCATTGGTGTATTTGCGCTTACGACCAATTAAACCTATTGAATAAATGTGACTGAAGTAGTTCAGACTTTCATTGACACAACGTGTGAAGTAAATGTGACTGAAGAACAGCACACTATGACTGACAGGCCTTGTAAACAGAAGTGAAGTGCATCACACTATGAGTGGGAGACCTTGTAAACAGGAGTGAAGTGCGTCACACTATCACTGACAGGCTTGTAAGCAGGAGGGAAGTGTGTCACACAATGACTGACAGCCTTGCAAACAGGAGTGAAGTGCATCACACTATGACTGACAGCCTTGTAAATAGAAGTGAAGTGCGTCACACTATGACTGACAGCCTTGTAAACAGAAGTGAAGTGCGTCACACTATGACTGACAGATCTTGTAAACAGGAGTGAAGTGCGTCACACTATGACTGACAGCCTTGTAAACAGAAGTGAAGTGCATCACACTATGACTGACAGTCTTGTAAACAGGAGTGAAGTGCATCACACTATGACTGAAGCGGAGTATGGCTTGACAGGGGTTTTGAATCCCGCACCGCTGATTGGTTGCCGCTGAGAGACCGGGTCCGATCGGCACTGAGGAAGCTGAGTCCGGAGGACGACGTAGAGCACCGCAGAGCGAGAAGGCCTCCCTACCGCTCAGTGGGCTGAAATGGTGGCGCCATTCCTGATGGGGAATGCCCAGAAGGCCTACACAGACCTCAGTTGGGAGGATGCCCAGGACTATGGGAAACTCAAAGGTGAGATTCTTGCGAGACTGGGGGTCAATACTTGTCCGAGCCCAACGGGTGTTTTCCTGGTCCTATGTGGAGTCCAAACCGGCTCGTTCCCAGGCGTATGACTTATTGCAGTTGGTGAAACGGTGGCTCCAGCCTGAGAACTTGACTCCAGGACAGATGGTGGAAAGGGTGGTGGTCGACTAGCTGGTACGGACTCTGCCGGTTGCGATACAGCGTTGGGTGGGGCAAGGAGACCCGGGTACCTTGGACCAGGTGGTTAGCTTGATAGAGCGATATACAGCCACCCAGGAGTTCATACGGGAGTCTTCCCCACTGCGGCAGTTACGCTGGCCTCCGGAGTAAAGGTGTACGTCCATCCACAGGGGACTCTCCTAAAAACTTACCTGTTGAGAGGATACCCCAGAATGGGGCTGGCAGGAGACCCGGCTCCCCAAGAAGGAGCTTCCGGCCTGGCGCTGCCACTGCCACGTGGTGCTGGTGGTGCAAAGGACCGGGACATGTGGCTGCCCATTGCCCACTAACGATGGAACCCATTGACTGCGGGTTCACACACCGACTTTCGATGTATGCCAGCCCCGTGTTCAAAACAGAAGTGGTGGTTCCCCTAACGGAACCACATCTGTGTCCGGTGCTCATTAATGGACACAGAGCGGAAGCTCTCTTGGACTCCAGCAGTTTGGTGACGCTGGTTCGTGCGTCCTTAATCCCCGGGTTGCAACCCACTTGGGGATTGATCGGGGTCCGGTGCATACACGGGGACCTACGCGAGTATCCGACCACGGAGGTGACTCTGGCCACTCCATGTGGAGAGGTGACCCACGTGATCGGAGTGGTAAAATCTCTACCCTACGGGATGGTGCTGGGAAGAGACTTACCATTGTTTTGGTCCTTATGGGGAAGGAGGAGTAACCCTCCCTTGAGCAAGGGAATCAGGGTGCTTAACCCGACGACCCTGAGACCGGGACACCTGCCGTAGGGGTCGCCAACATAGGGCTAGAGTGTCACCCGATAGGTTCCCGCTAGACGTATTGGCAGGAGAGGTCGAGGAGACCCCACCGATTCCAGAAATGGAAGTATCCCGGGGAGCGTTTGGGACAGCCCAGCTACAAGATCCCACACTGACCCGGGCCCGAGAAAGGGTAACCGAAGTAAACGGGGTAGCTCAGCATCCGGGGCAGAGAATGTATTTCACGCATGGTGATTAACCGGGAGTGACTCTATAGGGTGGACAAGATCCGGGATGAGGTCGTGGACCAACTGGTAGTATCGCAGCCACACCACCGGCGTCCTAGAGATGGCCCACTCCCACCTGCTAGGGGGCCACCTTGGGGCTAAAAAAACCAAGAAGCATCTTGCGGAGGTTCTTCTGGCCGGGCGTGTATGCGGATGTCCAGCGGTACTGTGACTCCTGCCCGGAATGTCAGCTGACCAAACCCATTGCCACCTTCCGTAGTCCATTGGTACCTCTACCAGTTACAGAGGAACCTTTTGAACGGATCGCAATGGATTTGGTGGGGCCTATAGTGAAGTCAGCACGAGGCCACCAACACATACTCGTGGTTGTCGACTATGCCACCTGGTACCCGGAGGCGATTCCGTTACGCCACACTTCGGCGAAACTGATGCCCGGGAGCTGTTGCTATGTTCTGTCACTAGGACTAGCTAAGGAGATCCTCACGGATCAGGGGACTCCTTTTATGTCCAAAGTGACCCAGAACTGTGTAAACTGCTCAACATAAAACAGCTGCGCACTCGGGTATCATCCCCAGACCGACGGTTAGTTGAGCGGTTTAATAAAACCCTGAAGTCCGTGCAAAAAAAGTGGTAGCAAGGATGGAAAGGATTGGGACATGTTACTGCCCTATTTAATGTTCACCATCCAGAAGGTACCGCAGTTGTCTACGGGGTTTTCTCCCTTTGAACTGTTGTACGGCCGGCATCCTAGAGGGCTATTGGATGTCGCCAAAGAGACGTGGGAACAGGAACCCACTCCCTATAGGAGCATTATTGACCACCTGTGAAACTGCAGGACCGGATCACAGCGGTCTGGCCTATTGTAAAAGAGCACCTAATGGATGCCCAAGGAGCTCAAAGCCGCAGGTATAATACACGGGCCACCGTTAGGACCTTTGAGGTGGGGGACCGGGTATTGGTCTTATTAGTGCCCACAACGAAAGCAAATTATTGGCCAAATGGCAAGGGCCCTATGAAATCCGGGAAAAAGTAGGGGAGGTCAATTACAGGGTATACCAGCCCGGAAAAGGAAACCGTGCAGCTATACCACGTTAATTTGTTTAAAGCGTGGAAATACCAGGAGTGCCTTGATCATGGAGGCGTCCGATGCACCTGGATACCCTTCCCCTTCGGCCACAAGGGATATCGAAGGGGTACAAATAAGCGACACTCTCACTAAGGCCCAACGATGGGAGGCTCGAAAGTTGGTACAGCAGAATCCCGATGTGTTCTCTGACCTGCCAGGTGCACTTCGGTCATTCAACATGACATTGTCACTGAGCCCCGGGTAAAAGTGCAAGTGAAATCGTACCGGGTACCGAGGCAGACGGCAAGCCATCGCGGCCGAAGTTAAACACATGCTTAAGTTAGGGGTGATAGAAGAATTCCGGAGCGAATGGGCTAGTACCCATCGTGCTCATTCCAAAGCCGGACGGATCGCTGCAGGTTCGGCAACGATTTCGGAAGCTAAACAAAGTGTCTAAGTTTGATTTATATCCCATGCCCCGGGTGGACGAGCTGATTGAAAGACTGGAGCAAGCCCAGTACTTCACCACGCTCGATTTGACAAAAGGGTACTGGCAGGTGCCGCTAACAGATCGACCAAGGAGAAAACTGCCTTTGTTACTCCGGAAGGTCTCTATCACTACGTCGTGTTGCCTTTTGGGTTGCATGGAGCCCCGGCCACATTCCAGCGGCTCATGGACATAGTGTTAGAACCTCATCGGAAGTACGCGTCCGCTTACTTAGATGACATTATCATCTTTAGTCCAGATTGGCATACCCACTTATCCCAGGTTCAGGCCGTGGTGGATTCGCTCAGGGCAGCAGGCCTGACAGAAATCCAAAAAAATGTGCCATGCGGCTCGAGGAGGCCCGGTACCTGGGGTATGCGATTGGGCGAGAGGTTATCAAACCCCAAATAAACAAAATCGAGGCCATTCAAAATTGGCCCCGATCAGTGTCTACCAAACAGGTGAGGGCGTTCCTCGGCATAGTTGGGTACTATCGACGCTTCATACCCAATTTTACTGGGCGAACGGCGGCCCTGTCCACCTGTTAAAAGGGAAGAATCTGCTTTGGTGCGTGGAATCCCCAAGCGGAGGCAGCCTTTCAGTCCATGAAGATGGCCTTGTGCGACAGCCCGTCCTCATCAGTCCTAACTTCAAGCACCCCTTCGTTTTTGCAGACAGACGCTCGGAGGTGGAGCTGGGGGCTGTGCTGTCGCAAGAAGTGGACGGAGAGGAGCATCCGGTCACTTACTTAAGCCGGAAATTGTCCCCGGCGGAAAAGAATTATAGCGTAGTGGAGAAGGAATGCCTGGCTGTTAAATGGGCCTTGGAGTCCCTACGTTATTATTTGCTCGGGGACAGTTCCGGTTGGTTACGGATCACGCTCCCCTGGTCTGGATGCGAAACGCCAAGGAACGGAAGCTGGGTCACCCGGTGGTTCCTGTCCCTCAAAACTTCAATTTTACAGTGGAGCATCGGGCTGGCAAGTTGCGGATGCCCTGTCCGGGCACCCTGTTTGATGGCTGGGTTCAACCCACAAGTTTGAACCGAGGGGGGGGTGTGTGAGACAGTGCGGGGAATCATATGCGAGGGGCGCTATGTCTCCCCCAGAATGCACACTGTCACATATTGAGCCTAGTATAGGGTGTAAGAGAGAGGGACGGTCCGCTCCCTCTGCTCCGGGTCTTGCAGGATCCTGGAAGGAGACACAGGGTTAAAAGCCTGGTCAGGAGGCAGGGCGGGGCCCCTCTGGAGAGTTTTTGTTTTCTAAGCTGAAGGAGCAGCAGAGACAGACAGGAGAGGTCAAGAGTTCCAGGGGCCGTGTGCTATAGTAACACGGTCTAGCCCAGGAGGCCTGGGAGCTCGGGGCGACTTATGTCAGAAAGCGCATAACCTGAGGGAACCGGGTTACTTTATGTGTGGACTGTATCCTGTAAACCCGGATGCGACCCGGATTCCGGCAGCTTGTGCCATCGCTGTATTTATCAGCAATAAAACCGGGTGCTGTTTGAACTGTTACCGGGCTCAATGTATTTCTGACCTGCAATCCCAGCGCTCCCCACACTGTATATTGTTGCTAATTTACATGCCACACTTATGTGTGTTATGCAAAGGAAAGTAATCTCATCAAATTAGTTTTGCACAGGTAGTGTGTCTTTAAAGAGAATACTTAGGCTGGTATCACATTGGCGTTTGTGCCGCTTGCATAGTCTGGTGTATGTGGTGCCCTGCTAACCACAGGTGCCCACAGACTCACCCGCAGCATGGATGGGTTTCCACAGCAGGTACACAGCTACACGCAACACCTTCCACCCCAGCACAGTAGAGGGAGCTCAGCCTGTTGCTTTTACCAGAATCCCCTATAAATACTGGTGCTGGGGGCGGAGTTAAACAGAGTGTGTGCAGACGCTACAAGAGCTGCAAAGAAGTGCTGGTGTTCGGTGTCGCGTTAGGCCCGAGCTAGTCACCCTTACCAGTTCTCCGGTAGCCCTGCAAAGCCCAAGAGTGGGGTTGAGAGGCAAGGAGAAGAGGCAGAGCAGTGGGGGAACCGTGGAGCCAGTGTTAGGTTCACAGCTGAGCAACAACCGGACACCGGAGTCCACATCCACTGGAGTGCACCAGGCCCAGTGGAGAACACTGGAAAACCGTGGACACTTCAGTCTCCCGGATTCCTGCACAGTCACATACCAGGGAGCACAGCGGGAGAGAATCAGCGGTAGTCAACAGAGGATATCCCAACGACAGCACAAGAAGAGAACGAGAGAGCAGAGGAGGCCAGCCAAGTTCTACACAGGCAGGGACTTCACACACACGGAAAGCAATGAGGAGGCCTTATACCCACTCGCTGTGGAGACCCAGAAGTGCATCCTGAACATCCGGTAGTCTGGACGATTTACCTGCTTCAACATCCGTAAAAAGGTAAAGAGCAACCAGCGTTGTGTGAGTTCCTTCCCCGCACCCCTGCCATCCTCAGAGACTATCCCATTATCCAACCAACTGGCCAGGTCCCTGCTCATCCATCCATCCATCACCAGTACCCCTATCATCACCGGTGCATCCCTGCAGGGAGCTGTACCATCAAGGCCACTATACCACCACCCGCCGGAGGACTGAAGCGGCGCTGGTGTTCAATCACCAGAAGCTGTGGGTGGCATCACATGAACTATATTATAAACTTTATTTCCCCTGTACATATATTCCCCTTTTTAAGTTCTGTCTCTGGGGCCACAGGTCCGGGCAGGCCACCAGTGACATCCCCAACCCAACGGAAAGGACCCGGATACCCAAGTCCCCACTGCCCCAGGCGACTCATGTACGCAAACGTATGCGTCCTGTGTCCTTATGTTTAACATCTGGACGCATGGTACCTGCGTTTGGCTGTGGACGCATGCATTTGTGTTACCACACGTTGTTTTTGTGTGCCATGAAAATGATCTTGCTGCATTTTTTATGCTTTTGACGATACAAGCTTTATACGCAAGCGTCCTCAAGTGCACAAATAATACATAGAGCTCTATTGGTACGCAATGCCATCCGGATGAGAGCGCAACCAAACGAAGCGTCTCTCTCTTTCTCTCCTTCCTCCCGACCGCTCATAATGTGTTCCTATGTCCGCCAAATTTACAATGAATTCATATGGACATTTCTCTGTGAACGCATGCAGATATTCAATGCTGCGTATACCTCAGGATGTATGCATTTGACAATGCGTTGCGTCTGTGCACCAGACGCAGGTGTCCCAAACGCCAATCTGAAACCAGCCTAAATGATTGGATCTGCACAGAGAAGTCAGGTGGCAGTCTCTGTACAAGTGCTGATGTGCTGCAGTGGTGTCTGTAAAATTGTGTTCTGTGTTAGAGAATCTGTGAGTCACATATGTGGCTCAGTCTGGAGACGATAAACTGTCTGTGTAGTAGAAACTGTCTGAGGAGAGTATTTTTGGCTGAAATAGGTGACAACTAAGCATTGCGATTGCTTGAACTCAGAAAATTTACAGTGAACCTCTCGTATGCAGACAGAATAACATAATAATATT
Source organism: Allobates femoralis (assembly GCA_033576535.1). Taxonomy (NCBI): domain Eukaryota; kingdom Metazoa; phylum Chordata; class Amphibia; order Anura; family Aromobatidae; genus Allobates; species Allobates femoralis. The sequence goes on from JARQOC010000002.1 coordinate 353,622,971, forward strand.
TATTCACTTATATAGTGCTATTAATTTTATAGTACTTCACATACATCAGCAACACTGTCCCCATTGTGTCTCCCAATCTAAATTCCATATCAGTATGTCTTTTTAGTGTGGGAGGAAATCTGAGTGCTTGGAAGAAGCCCACACAAACACAGGGAAAAGATACAGACTCCAAGCAGATGTTGTCCTTGGTTAAATTTGAACCCAAGGCTGCAGTGCTAACCACTGAGCCACCATGCTACTCATAATTCAGACCACTGCAAGATTTACTAGAAAGGATGAGTTAGATAGAGCTCCTGCCTTCTTGTTTCCTGAATCACCAAACTGTAGTACCACAGATTATCATAACCACCTTGCTGTGTGCCAAAACTGTAACTGCTAAACTGTGTACAACAGTCTAACTGCCAGGCAGTATGCCATAGACTCCCTAGCTAAGCACCATTGTCTTAAACCATTAACCTCTGTGCCCCGTCAGGCCTAAAGTAGTGTAGGTTTGTACTAATCAAGGAATCAATGCTTCCCGTGTTTCATTTTACTTTTAAATTCTGATTAAAAATGAAGCTGTAGAGAACATAATGTTAATCAAAAAGACTTTATGTATATACTGTATTAATTAAGTGGACACCACTATGGAGTTTAGGTTACATAAAATATAACCTTTATTAATAGTATAAAAGCAGACACATAAACGTTATGAAACGAAGCACAAGGAAATTCCAAAACAACTGCAGTAGGGTAGTAACCCCCTGGGTTAAACCATGCACCTTGAGGCACAATTCACAGTAATGTTAAAGTTACACAAATAAGGAGTGTATTAGTAGACAAATTATGGAGTAATACCATTACATCAGTCACTCACCCATAGTGCACACTTGTGATGGACCTGGCGGTTCCCCAGGGGGCCCTGTCCTGCAGCACGCCCCTAACAGCTGTTTCGCCGCTGCTTGGTCGCAGGGGCTAGTTCTCAGTGTGATTTTAGGCTGTTAAATACACTGCCACTAAGTGCCGCCGCCCGCCCTGCACAGCGTCATTTCCGCCTGTCAAAAAGCAGAGCCTTGCGATTAGGCAGGCGCCGGACGTCATGACGTCATCGGCGCGCATGCGCAATACACCCGTCGGTGCCTTTAAAACATAGAGCGATGTGCACATCTTGAAAAATACTCGCGGCGGCCATTTTGTTGAAGACCTAACTGGACTAATTAACCTAGAAGAATCTACTGGTCTTGTAAATACATCTTTTGGGACATATAGAAGGATTTATACATAATAGGCTCTGCCATCATGCAGAGGGGAGTGACATTCATACAAACAAACATACCCCAACATACTTTTATATGACAAGTGTTTTAAAAGTGTGTATATATATATTCAACAATATTATTGTATAAACGTTAGAAAAAGTGAGTGAAAAAAGGAAATTATTGTATAAATGGTTACTACACAGTACCAGCTGTGAATAAAGTGATAAATAAGAACATCTCATTTTTCCACTAATTATTATTACATCATGTAAACATACAACAACCAGTTTAAGAGCATGTATTCAATACATTATTCACAACCCTCTTTTGTGAACATGCAAAGGAATTTCTCTCCTCCAATAACCAAACACACAAGATAAAAAAATATATCAACTGTAGTACTACTCACGTAGTCTATCATGCAACTTGTCCCTGTGGCAGGATCTATATTGGTCTCACCACAAGACAATTGCGGATAAGAGTGCGTGAGCATGTCAGGGATATAGAGGGAGCCGCCAAAATCATTGACTTAAATACATTGAAAACCTTGCCTAAGCATTTTAGGATTTTTCATGACTGTAATCCTAAAGGATTGATCATTAAAGGAATTGACCGGATTCAGGGGGGCATCAGAGGAGGAGATTTGGCTAAAACACTGGCTCAAGAGGAGTGTAGGTGGATAGTCAAGCTAGAAACACTTGCCCCAAAGGGACTTAATGAAGTTATAAGTTATGCCCCTTTTCTATAGTGAGCCAACCTCCTGTGCATGTTTTGCTTAGCTGTGTAAACTTGTTGCTAGTGCTTGTGTGCGTCCTAGAGCCTATGGTGATTTTAATTCATGTTTTGTATATTTTAGTTTCCCAAAACTGATAACGGAGATGATACGGAGCAGTGTTGAAACACTGTCTTTTGACCATGTAGGACCTTCATTTTACAATGAAAATGAATCTATGGGGTACCTAACATCTTGGAAGATTCTTTAATGAAACATATGGAGAAGCAAAAATCGGTGGTTGTCATCATGTTCACAAAAGAGGGTTGTGAATAATGTATTGAATACATGCTCTTAAACTGGTTGTTGTATGTTTACATGATGTAATAATAGTAAAAAAATGAGATGTTCTTATTTATCACTTTATTCACAGCTGGTACTGTGTCGTAACCATTTATACAATAATTTCCTTTTTTCACTCACTTTTTCTAACTTTTATACAATAATATTGTTGAATATATATATACACACTTTTAAAACACTTGTCATATAAAAGTATGTTGGGGTATGTTTGTTTGCATGAATGTCACTCCCCTCTGCATGATGGCAGAGCCTATTATGTATAAATCCTTCTATATGTCCTAAAAGATGTAGTTACTAGACCAGTAGATTCTTCTAGGTTAATTAGTCCAGTTAGGTCTTCAACAAAATGGCCGCCGCGAGTATTTTTCAAGATGTGCACATTGCTCTATGTTTTAAAGGCACCGACGGGTGTATTGCGCACGCGCGCCGATGACGTCATGACGTCCGGCGCCTGCCTAATCGCAAGGCTCTGCTTTTTGACAGGCAGAAATGACGCTGTGCAGGGCGGGCGGCGGCACTTAGTGGCAGTGTATTTAACAGCCTAAAATCACACTGAGAACTAGCCCCTGCGACCAAGCAGCGGCGAAACAGCTGTTAGGGGCGTGCTGCAGGACAGGGCCCCCTGGGGAACCGCCAGGTCCATCACAAGTGTGCACTATGGGTGAGTGACTGATGTAATGGTATTACTCCATAATTTGTCTACTAATACACTCCTTATTTGTGTAACTTTAACATTACTGTGAATTGTGCCTCAAGGTGCATGGTTTAACCCAGGGGGTTGCTACCCTACTGCAGTTGTTTTGGAATTTCCTTGTGCTTCGTTTCATAACGTTTATGTGTCTGCTTTTATACTATTAATAAAAGTTATATTTTATGTAACCTAAACTCCATAGTGGTGTCCACTTAATTAATAATTGAGAGGAGTGTCACTTATTTCCAGTTACATATACACCTTATAGGAATGATGTATCCTTAATCATGAGAATTTTTATGGATATAAGGTGTATAGTGCTTTTGTATATTTATACTATGTATATACTGTAGTTGGCCTTAAAAATCATCTCACAAAAGAGTGTTTACTGACTTTTACAACTTTTAAAAGAACAACAAATGGGCTAGTTACTTTTATTTTCCAGGGGATTTATAGTACACCTGTGGAGGATATACAAAAAAGTTGATTAGTAAACAATATCAGTGAATTACCTCACCAACCGCTGCTCCCCATAGTCGCCATCACGCCGTCCTTGTATAGCTATTGCGCAGGCGCAGTTAGGCGACACACGATTGGTCCAAAGCCCGCGCATGCGCATAACAGGCAAAGTCTGGCGCCGTCATTTTGATAATGGGTGAAAGTTGCCAACAGCTAGATGCAGGACCATTATAATCTCTTGCATCTCCAGAATCTCACATATTTGAATATATTTGAATCTCAACCAGTAGATAGACTGGGTTCTTAAATTTAAAAAAAGAGGGTAGTCAACAAAAATTCTGACACAACAAAAGGAGAAAGCGAAACGCATGACACCTAAAAAGAAGAATGAAAATAGGATACCCCTAATAATTACCTACGGCAAAGAGACTACAGCAATAGTAAAAGCGGTTAGGAAGCATTGGGAAATGTTGGGAAAGTGCTTACCCCACATAGAGAAATTAAAAATCCCCCCTTGGTTGCATATAGAGGAAAAAACCTTAAGGTACCTTCATATGCAGCAATATCGCCTGGAGATCACAAAGGCGATATGTCGCCCCGAAGCAATCACTGTGAAATTGCCTCACGGTTGTGGCGTGTGATTGGGGAATTTCGCAGCGATAAATCGCCTGTCGCCTGATTTCTGAACAGTGCTCAGTAATCAGCCGCGATCGTTAAGGCGATATTTACGCGTCGTGACATGTGATAGGGCGATGGTGATGGCAAGAGTGTTGCTTATGATTTCCCGTAGGCGTGCCTCAGCGTGCTGGAGTCCGCGCCCCGTTTCACATGATTGGTGTGGCCTACTGTGTTCCCATTGGCTGTCACTTGACACCGCGCCATATTTGAAGAGCTGTCCGTTCAGCACCACACACATCTTCTGCGACACAACCGTCCGCATCATGTATTAGCCAGCCTTCCAGTGCAGGCTGACCAATCGTAACGCTGTTGCATTGTCCAATGAGGCGTATGGGTGTGGTATAAACCACTGTGGCACGCCTATCTCCTCGCCGCGCTGAACATGTACACCCATATTGTCTTTGGAATTGGGTCGTGTGAAGCAACGATGGAATTAGGCAGGATTGCTTCCGCTGTGGGTGAGGCAATTTCCGGAGCAACACAACGCCTTACTTTCAGGGCGAAATTGCGGCGTGTGATGCCGCCATCGGCAATCTGAGGCGACCATGAAAAACGTGCATGCGCACATTAGATCACCTCATATCGCCAGGCGATATTGCGGTGTGTGAAGGTACCATTAAGGACATTCAATTTAGGTCGGCCATAGGCCCATTGAAAATGTCTAAATAAATCACACTAACAGGATGTAAGAGGACCGGTTGTTATCAATGTGTCAACAATGCAATAATGATTACTATATTATTAGTATTCACAAATTTTTTTTTACATTATACCTTTTTATAATGTTTGAAAAAAAGAAATAATTAAGAATAAAAGGAAATTGGGAAGCCACTATGAATTATTTTTTCACATATAAGACAGTTAACTGTAAAATACACTGGAAACCAAGAAACGGTCATGCTCCTCATCAGGGTGATGCCTTTTGGGCAGAGAGTGTGACTAGTGTGGATAACACTTGAATCGCCATGCTGACAAGGGTGTTGTCGAACCCCATAAATGGAGCACACTAAAATAAAGGGGTGTAAAAGAGGAAAGAACCCAAACCTCTTGATAACATTGCGCACGGTAGACACAGGAACATTCGGGTCTTTGGAGATGGACTTGTAGCCTTGAGATTGCTCATGCTTCCTCACAATTTGGTTTCTCAAGTCCTCAGACAGTTCTTTGGTCTTCTTTCTTTTCTCCATGCTCAATGTGGTACACACAAGGACACAGGGCAGAGGTTGAGTCAACTTTAATCCATGTCAACTGGCTGCAAGTATTATTTAGTTATTGCCAACACCTGTTAGGTGCCACAGGTAAGTTACAGGTGCTGTTAATTACACAAATTAGAGAAGCATTACATGATTTTTCTAACAGTCCCAATACTTTTGTCCACCCTCTTTTTGTATAAGAGGCCCAGTGTGGAGACACGGGGGTCAGTGGGTGCTTTCGTCTCGTAGCCCAGCCACCTTTCGAAAGACAACATGGACCAGGGCTCATCCCAAACTGAACGCACGAGCTCCTTACCCATGGGCGGAACACTACTCAGACAACACAAGGTGGAGGAATCACAATATTAAGGCTTTATTGGCTCCCCAAACAGTTAGCAGCATATAACACATAACCAGCTAAACACAAAATGTAACAGGCAACAGAGTCTCAACCTTCCACTGGCTCACCAGGGATTAGAAAAATCGTACCTCAAAGACATCACAGCACAGTCTGTAGCCAGGTGACTGATTTGTCCCACCTTTTGTTGCTTCCTTATGCAGTCTTTGATATCTCAGCCGAATCCGAACATTCGATGCTGAAGTCCTTGTAGTATTGTAATCTAGGTTCTGATCCCTTTGGTCGGCACCAAAGTGCCTAGACCTGGAGTTATGGCTTGCCAATCGGATCCGTAGATCCTAGATTAGTTGCCTGTAACAAATCCCGTGCACCTCTAGTCGGGGCCGAAGTCCCTAGACCGTGGTCACTAGAAACATTCTCCCTGGTTAATGAACAGGTCTGCTTATATTCCTTCTGACCACTCAATTTAAACATTGGGAACTTCATGATTGATTTACTAAGACTGTGTTCTCATTAGCTGGATTTCAAGCTGTATATAAACTACCTCTAGTAGCATGGCAGTGCTGGCAAGGGAGACTCACAGAAGAATAGTTTAAATAGCATCTAGCAGTACACATAGTAATACAAAGGAATGTTAGTAATACAAAGGAATGTTAGTAGGATTAAGTTCTCTGAGCCTCTGACCTTCTACCACAAAGAGTTGAGATAATTACATTACACACGTTAAACATCACCAGGCATCTACAAGACTTGTAGGAACAATGAGTGGCCCCTTATAAAGTAGGAAATAAAATACAGTACAAATAGGTGAGATAATTACACTGGCCATGTTACCAATGCCAGGCATTTAGAAGACTTGTAGGAACAATGAGTTGCTTATCATAAGGTAGAGCACAAAATACAAAGAATTGTCTGGCTACATAAGAAATCATCCTATATGATATATTAAAGGAGCCCATTTCGTCACATTCCTCTCCCTTTTTATTTAGCCAGACAGGGCAGTCAGATGTGATAAGTCTCTGGTCATCCTTCTCCTCTTGGCGCCATTGTCCTTTTTAAAGTTGAAGTCAGCAATCGGGGCTCCCATCTATACATCTCCCCCACAATACCTCCCCAGGATGGGCAGACATATTGTGAACAAGCACTAAAATGGGATTCAGGAGTTGGGCTCCCATAAACTTCTTGCTATCATTTTCCCCCCAGTCAATGGCCACAGTCTGGTTAGGTTCACTCACTGTTGATGACTCAGAGGAGAATGATGGCGGCTGGGAACATAGTTTATCCTCAGAAGGTGGGATAGCAAGATCCACATCAGGGTGCTGCATGGCTTCTTGGATGTGCGTTCTGGCTGTGACAAACTGGCTGGATAGTTCATGTCCTGGGTCTGCACGCAAAACAGCAGATGTGGGGAGGCCATCAATGAGCCCCACTTCAACCTCCTCCAGGTTAGCCCCTGAAACAACAGGTGCGGGAAGACTGCTCACAAATCCTACATCAACCTCTTCCTGGACAGTCTCCACAAAAGCAGGTGTGGGGACATGGTCTGTAAGCTCCACATCGACCTCTTCCTGGTCAGTCTCCACAATAGCAGGCATGGGGATGCTGACTATAAGCTCCACATCAACCTTTTCCTTCTTACTTTCCAAAGCAACAGGGATAGGAACTCTGCCCATAAACTCTGAATCGTCTTCTCCCTGGTCGTTCACCTCATCCAGCTGCACACATTCTTGAAGGATGTCTGAGCACTGACCCTCATCCAGGGAGATGGTTAATTGGGAACATGGTACAAGGTCTGGGGAAACAATAGCTGGGCTCAATAGAGTGTTGGCAGAATCAGTTTCTTGAAGTCCTGGGGTTGGACGTCACTGACCTGGACTGGCTGTGATGGCAGGTGAGCTCCAGACATGGGGCCCCGGCAATGGCGACAATCTTTGTCCATATGTCCAAGATGTCCACACGTATAACAGTGCCATGGATTGGGCAAGTCACGGATCCTGTCTATATACCTTTGTCCTGGTGAGGCTTCTGCTGGGTAGCGGAACCATCATTCAGGAGTGGTTGGTGCTAGCAGTCGGGCAGATGGAATTCCATAAACCTTTCCCAGCACAGCAGCCCTCTCTTCTCTTGAGAAGTTGGGCCCCAATGCTGCCAACCACATCTTGGATTGGGCTGCTAGAGACCAGGTTGATTCAGGATTGTCACTGGATACATGATGTGACACATAATTTAAATCCTCTTGTTCAATATTGGCGGGGTCCTCATCATCCTCCGCATCATTTTGGGCCTTCCAATGGACCAATTTCCAGATCAACTCTGACTTGGTGTCAGTGCCCCTGAATTCGATCTGATGAAACTGACACAGCTCCTGCAGTAGCTGTTTCTTCTGACGGTGGTATATCCACTCTATTCCTCATCCCATGGCTGAGCTAGTGGGGTTGTACATGGCAGTGCCTGAAAACCTGAATGTCTCATCTATGGCCTACTGCGTATGCTTATATGCCTCCTTGGTTGTTGAGCCCTTGGACAGTGTCCATGAACACCAATCCCCTGCAGCTCCGCTGGATGAACCAGGCTGAGTAGTATCCCACCGCTGCCACCAAGTGTGGAGACACGGGGGTCAGTGGGTGCTCTCATCCGCTGGCCAGGCACCTTTCGTAAGACAACATGGACCAGGGCTTATCCCAAACTGAATGCCCAAGCTCCTTACCCGTGGGCGGAACACTACTCAGACAACACAGGGTGAGGGAACCACAAAATTAAGGCTTTATTGGATTCCCAAACAATTAACAGCATATAACACATAACTAGCAAAACACAAAATGTAGCAGGCAACAGAGTCTCAACCTTCCACTGGCTCACCAAGAATTAGAAAAATCGTACCTCAAAGCCATCACAGCAAAGTCTGTAGCCAGGTGACTGGATTGTCCCACCCTTTGTTGCTTCCTTATGCAGTCTTTGATATCCCAGCCGAATCCGAACATTCGATGCTGAAGTCCTTGTAGTATTGTAATCCAGGTTCTGATCCCCTTGGTCGGGACCGAAGTGCCTAGGCCTGGGGTTATGGCTTGCCAATCGGATCCATAGATCCTAGGTTAGTTGCCTGTAACAAGTCCCGTGCACCTCTAGTCGGGGCTGAAGTCCCTAGACCGAGGTCACTAGGAAAATTCTCCCTGGAAGTCTCTAGAAGACTTGTAGGAACAATGAGTTGCTTATCACAAGGAAGAGCACAAAATACAAAGAATTGTCTGGCTACATAAGAAATCATCCTATGTTATATATTAAAGGAGCCCATTTCGTCACACCCAGCACTTGCAATGTTTGGTTGCTGGAAGAAAGTCCATGTGACTGAAAAATCGCAAATTTGCCTGAAGGCCAAATAAAGGCTGAATACATCTGGAAGGAGTGCTGCAGTCCCTTTATTTTGATCTATCTATCTATCTATCTATCTATCTATCTATCTATCTATCTGTCTGTCTGTCTGTCTGTCTGTCTGTCTATCTATCTATCTATCTATCTATCTATCTATCTATCTATCTATCTATCTCTATCATAGATAGAAAACAATTTGCATGGAGACTAATAATGCAATTAACTAACAGAGCTTTACCAAAGATGACTTTTGTTTTACCATTAGAGCAGATACTGCTCAATAAAAGTTTTTTTAGTTTTAGGTTTTGTGTGACTTCTGGGGTTAACAGCTCACTTCCTAAATATAGTGAATGCTTTACTGTGATTCACCGGCTTGTAAGAACACAACTACAAATTACAGTGACATTTGTAAACTATTACTGTTCAAATTTTGTGAAAGGATGACTTCAAGGCAACAGACAATAGCCTCTGTAATTCTTTACTTCATTGACAGATGTACATATTGAATACATAAGGAGAATAGTTTGTGATTATCTCTCTATAGATGGGATGCGTTTTGCAGTGCATTGTATTTCTCATGGCTAAAAGTATTGTATTATCCTTAAGATATATTTGATCTATGATATTTTTTCCTATGCTTCATCATGTTTCATCCATTAAGACTGCAGATCATCTCATGAGCTTCTTAATTTTATCTATTACTGTAGGTGGCTCTATTGGTCTGAATTTTATTAAATATTTAGCGCCAGGGGCATGCAGTAGAAATCGCGGGGTCCCATAGCAACATGTCTAATTGCACTTCTCTCCCAAAATAATAAATGCATTTAATATTTAAAACTTTGCAGACCTTACAAAATTAGTTTTCCTTCTAATAGAGCCCATAGATTCCTCATTCATTGCACCCATAAAGTAATATGCCAACAAAAGTTATGATACTTCCACAGTGAATTCCTTCACAGTACCCTCCACAGATAGAGTATGATGGCCCTCCCATGATCTGTCATGCTCGTGATCTGATGACGGCATCATCAGTGCTATCTTAGTAGCCATTTCAAAACTGTGCAGAAGGGGGCAGAGGTCTTCGATCTGTGTTTAAATGTATTTATTACATAGTAATCCAAATACAACTTTATAAACAGTACTATAAATTTTAGAATTTTTTTTTAAATAATATTACAAATTTCTTTCATGTTTTCTATTAGTATTATAGTATGAAAAGAAAGGAAGGAAATAAAGACGAAAGGAAAAAAGAAAGTGTATTAAATAATATAAAGGATTGGGTTAGCCAATACAGGGATAAACAATACAGGGATAACTATTTACATCAACATGGCAGAAAATATGTCAACAACAATTTCATATGATAATTTGCAAATATATAGAAAATAATTAAAGATATAAATCAAGCTTATGCAATATAAGAAAGGATTTAAAAAATAAATAAATAAATAAAAATTTACCCTATATAATGTCAACTTGGAGCGTATTTTGAAATCCAAGGGGACCACTTCTCCAAATACTTATGATGGTTATAGTTTCTTAATGCATCTAAGTATTCAAAGATATTATGATTTGCAAGTTTGTCCATCAAATTTTCTATCTTTGGAGGTTCCTCATTCTTCCAAAGGGAAGCAATTATATTTTTGGCCAATGATAGGATGTGCAATGTTAGAGATCTTTTATGTTTGGGAAGATTATTGAATCCTATCAAAAGTAGGGCCAAATTCATATCCAATACAATTTCAATATTTAAAACCATATTTATTAACGTCTGAACCTCTAGCCAAAAGTGTTTTAGTTTGGGGCAAAACCAGAAAATATGCTTAATTGAGCCTATTTCACCACACTTCCTCCAACATAAATTACTGTAAGTCGGATATAATAAATGAATTCTACTCAGAGTTAGATACCATTTGGTGAGTATTTTGTATTGTGTTTCTAATAGGCTAGCACAAGACGTGTTAGAATATAGGAATGGTAGTGTTTTTGAAAAGTAATCACCGAGAGTTGAACCATTCAAACCAGTGTCTTTTGACCATGTATTCAAAAATCTGTAGTCATCAAAAATAATATCATTGGTAAAGGCTTGATAGAGACTATTAGTTCTGCAAATGGTTTCATTACTCACACATTTAAGTAGATTATTTACATTGCTTGGTAGCATAATCCTAATCCCTTTATCCACCAGAAGGCTCGAAATTAGTTGCCATGTTTTTTCCTCCATATTAGATAAACCAAATTGTTTGCTAATTAATGAGAAGGATCTCAATTTGTGTTCCTCCATGACATCAGAAATATATCTAATCCCATTATTCTGCCAGGGTAGTAGTTTATTTTTGGGTTAATTGCACTAAATATATCAATCAACAATCATATAGGTATTACTGGTTTAAAAGTGGCGTATGAGATATGTGACAGATTCCTCCAAGCTTTAATAGTGGCTTTAATAGTATCAGAAGGTGGAAGATGCATTTTAGTATAAAAGATATATGAAGCAATATAGATATCAGGGGGGAAGTTACCCATATAGAGTTTTTCCATTCCAATCCAGGCAAGGCAATTCTGTTTATCCCACCATCGGTTGCTACTTTTAATTAGATTAGCCAGGTAGTAAGCATACAAGTTAGGCACTCCTAGACCTCCTCTTTTCCTATGTTTCATAAGGGTAATTCGAGAGATTCTAGGAGTTTCCCCCCCAAATATATTTGGACATCTGTGACTGAATTTAGAGATCTTCGATCTGTGCCCACTCTGCAAGTGTAATTTTCCCCATATCCAGCTTATTTTGAGTCACTTTATGCATCATTACATACTGTTCCAGGACTTGTTACTGCTGCCACCGTCACTGCAACATGTGCAGAGTGGACCTTCACTATTTCAGCACTTCGCATATCAAATGTTAAACCAGTTGTCCAAAAGACCTCTGTAGTGATGCTATTCAGTTAGTTCCAGGGTGTGAAAGGCAGAAGTTAGCACACAGTGACTGTGCCTTGTGCAGCAGCTATTCCAGGCCGGGATAGTGGAGTGTGACATGAACCAGGCAATGCACAAGTGTAATTTTGCTACAGCGTAGGGACGGTAGAAGGCTTGCCCCTTTATCACACATGGCCTTCCCTGGCTTCCGGTTTAGTGGATGCAGCAATTAGTCAAACTCGGCCTGCATAACTGTCCACAACTCTTCAGCGGTGTGTCTGACATCGCAAAGGAATTTTAATTTCAAAACTGCTTGATAGCGGTGAGCTTTGGCAGTACAGTATGGAGATAGGGGGATTCTCTCTGGATGGTTGGAGCTTTAAGGGAGAGATCAAGGGCGCAGCTGGAGATCCTAGACCCTAGAGAAGGTGGAGAAGGCAGAAGCAGTGGATGAAGTGGTACATACAGAGTTTTGTCGCAAAACTCTTGGTGTTAGGACTTTGGATCTTGTATTGGCAATTTGTGCATCTTGCCCTTTATCAAAATGGTGTCTGCTGCTTCATGTGATCCTCCTCTCTGCCTTTATAACCATCAGACTTCGTATAGCCATGCTCTAGTATTCAGTTGAACCTCTGACTCATAGGCGCACCCAAGGGGGGGGACCTACGTGTCTGGACCCCCCCCTTTGGACGGCCCTGAGAAGTGGTGTAGTACACAAGGAGCTGGGCCCCTATGTCAGGAGACAGGAACAATTACACAGCACCCAAGGGCCCACAAAAGAGGCTGCTTTTAGGGGGGCTTCGCTCCCCTAAACCCCCCCACCGGGGGCTTTGCCCCTCGGAACCACGCTGGGGGGTGACACCCCCCTTTCAGGGCCGGTGTGTGTTTCTTGGACCCCTACCTTGGGAAATTTCTGGGTGCGCCACTGCTCTGACTGCCTGCTTCCTGTGATCCTCAAGTGAACCTACTGTGTCATTACACTCCAGCTTTTCATGTGTCTGCAGTCCTTCTCCAGCTTCTACACCTGCTCATTGCTTCTCCTGCAAACTTGCTAATGTGCCGTATGTTTCAGACTTATTTCAGACTGCCTGACCTGTACCATGTAATCCCTGTGTGCCTGTACGTTTTGCAGTTTCCCTGTTAGTTTTGCACAGTTGTAGTTTCTCTACACATTTGCTGGATTTTGTAGGATTTTACTTAAATTACACTGCACAATTTCAAGTTCAGAACTTGTTCTAGTGACTACCTTCCCAGGCCTGGGAGTTACCAAACTCATAGACTGTTTCTGATGGGAATTGTTTCTAAAGAGACTGTCCTGTTGTTGCTATTTGATTAACTTGCTTACTTGCTCACTTGCTGTATCTCAAGTTTATTAACGGTGACGTGTGTTTAAATCCTTCACCACCTGGGAATTTTTCGTTTTTGTTTTTTTTTTTGCTCCCCCTCTTCCAAGAGAATTACATTTTTATTTTTCTATCAATATAGAGTTATGACGGCTTGTTTTTTGTGGGACAAGTTGTACTTTCAGATGCAATCATTTATTGTACCGTATAGTGTACACAAAAATGGGACAACAAATTCCAAATGTGGTGAAATTGCAAAAAAAAGTGCAATTACACGTTAGTTTTTTGGATTTTTTATTCGCCATGATCACTGTATGGTAAAACTGATGTGATGGTGTGATGCCTTGGGTTAGTACAACTTCGTAGCACCAAACATGTATACTTTTACTGTTATCTAAGTGATGAATTCAGAAGTTTGAAAAAAAAAAGAATTGCACTTTATGTGTCATGTTCTGTGACCCGTAGCATTCTCATTTTTTGGGATCTGGGGCTGTGTGATGGCTTATTTTTTGCGGCTTGAGCTGATGTTTCTAATGATTCCTTTTTGGGTGGATACGTTGTTTTGATCGCCCGTTATTGCATTTTATAGCAATGTTGCGGCGACCAAAAAAAATGTAATTTTGTTGTTTGGACCTTTTTTCCGTTACGCAGTTTATGCCTCTCATTAAATGATTTTATACATTGATAGATCAGGCATTTCTGAACACTGCGATACCAAATATGTGTATTTTTTTATACTTTTATTTTGAATGGGGAAAAGAGGGGTGATTTGAACTCTTAGGGTACCATCACACTGTGCAACGGCACCGCCAATTTCTTAGGCAATGCAGAGGCGTGGCCTATCGGCACCAATATCACTCCTGCATAGCCTAATAATTAGGCGATGGCGACGCCTTTTAGTGGTCGCCTGGTTTCAGAGCAGTGTTCTGAAACCAGGAGGCCGATTTGGGGCGATGTGCACATCGCCTCATGCAAACAGCCATAGGCTCCCATGGTAAGGCATCACCGCTCAGGTTTTAAGAAACCTCAGCGGCGATGCATGTCAGATCACCGGGACATCGCTGGAGGTGTTGCCCCATGTAAATGGGGGACGGCGACGCTGGCGGGGTGGCAAAAACGTGCGCGCTCCCGCCCGTCGCCGCCGACATCTTCAGTGCTGTCGCACAGTGTGACAGTACCCTTAGGTTATTATTTTCTCATATTTTTAAAACTTTATTTTATAATTCATTCTTTGTTTTACACAGCTCCATAGGGCACCACACTGCTGCACATTCCGATCGCATGTGACAGGTCCTGGTTAGCTGCAGCACATCAGTACCTGTCACAAATGTGCACTGTGAGTGGTTGGCAGCGCTTGCCAACCACTCACAGGAAGTGATCCGTGACAGCTTCCTGGGTCAAGCTACGTGAGCCCCGGAGATCCCACAAAATTATCGGGAAACAGCGGGTTACCCATCGCGGCGGTTTTGGATCCCGCTGTCACTGATTGACAGCGGGATCCAAGGGTTAGGGTCATTCCATGTCAAGTGATCCAAAAATGAATATTTTTTTTCCCTGACGTCCTCAGATTTTTTAAATTTTTTTTCTATATGAAGAACAACTTTATCTAATTACAAAAAAAAAAGTTTTGAATTTTTTTCTTTATCAGTTAATTTTTTACAGATTTTTAAAGTTTTAAAAAAGTGCGAATTTTGGCCTGGTATGGCTTAACATTTTCTATCATATCTCGGGCTAGAAATAAGATAGAGAAACAAAATAAACACCAATCTACTCAGAACTGTCCAGGCTTTCATCAGATATGTCACAAGAGGATCTTTGTTAATATTTTACCCATGTGATCGCAAGCGCAAAACTTTAAAACGCATTTCCGAAAAATCGGCGCGCTTTAAATATTTCAAAAACTGCCCATGTGTCTGCTTTGCTCTTAGCCACATCTGTACCAAATTTCAAGTTGGGATCGCAATGGGATCATATTTTAACATATTTTACTAGTAATAGCGTCAATGGGTCATTCCATATCAAGTGATCTAAATATGAATATTTTTTTTTACCTGACGTCTTTAGACTTTTTTTTTTTTTTTTCCTTTATGAAGTACTACTTTAGTTAATTACAAATTAAAAGTTTAGAATTTTTTTCTTCATCAGTTAATTTTTTACAGATTTTTAAAGTTTAAAAAAAGGGTGAATTTTGGCCTGGTATGACTTTACATTTTTTTATCTCAGGCTAGAAATAAGATAATGAAGTGGGAAAGGCATCATTTTACTCAGAACGGTAACAGCTTTCATTTGAGATGTTACAAGACTATGTTTCTTTATATCAAATTCAAACTATTGACGGGCAATTGTGAAAAAATGACTGATTGTGTTCTTGGTGATTTTTGAATTGACACTATAATAGTTAAATATTTTGCACTTAGGTCCAATGAATGCGTCCATGGGGTCAAGCTGGAACAGAGTCATCACAAATTAGCCTTATTTGCAGATGACCTGCTACTTTACATCTCCCAGCCCCTGGTCTCCATCCCTTCGGTCTTAATGGAGTTTGAACGGTTCGGACAATTGAGCAACTTTAAAGTGAATTGCTCCAAAACCGAGGCACTCAATATTTCTTTGCCTGGAGAATTGGTTTCTCATCTATCTAAACAGTTCCCATTTAAATGGAAAGTAGAAGCCATTAAGTACTTGGGAGTCCCTTATACCAATAGATCTTAAACAAATATTCAATTTAAATTATCAACCCTTTTGACTAACGCGGAATCGGCATTTACCTCCTATAGACAATTAAAGCTATCCTGGTTCGGGAGAATAAACGTAGTCTAGATGGATGTCTTGCCCCGACTCTTATATACTTTTCAGACAGTTCCTGTTCTATTGGATAGAGGCTTCCTCTCCAAAATGCAATCTATGATCCTTAGATTTGTCTGGGGGGGCAAGAGGTCCGGTTTGCGAATGAATATCATATCCTTGCCCAAGACCAGAGGAGGGGTTGGACTACCCAACATACGAGCGTACTTTGTGGCTTCCTCTCTTGTTAGAGCTCTAGATTGGCATTATCATGCGTCCTCCAAGAAATGGGTAGGGGTGGAGCAAGAGAGTTTGGGGATTCCGCTGAAACACCTGCTTTGGATTTCCCCTAAAGACTCCACAGACCTAGTACCTTTGACAGACATGACCAGAAACACCTTGAAGGTATGGCACCTAGTGACGAAAACCCTCCGCTTAGACGACAGACTTAGCCTTTGACTCCCCTTTTCTCCAACCCATCTTTCCCACCCAGATTTGACAGGCAGAGATTTTTATGTTGGCGGATTGTGGATGACACCCGAGTAGGACAGACTCTGTCCAGTGGTGGTTTGCCCCCGATGGCAGAGCTACAACTCAAAGAACCTACGAGACCTCTTAAGTGATTCGAATTTCTCCAATACAGAGCATACTTATATTCAGCTGACCACTCTTGCAGGGTAAGATTGACGCCCAACGTATTGGAGAGGTTATTCCAACTGGAGGCTCCACCGAGGCGCAAAATATCAGTTCTATACCAGGCCTTAGGGTCCATGAGAGAGCAGGGCACCCTTTACTTCCAACGTGCTTGGGAGAGGGAATTGGGGTGTAGCATTTCAGAAGCTAATTGGCAAAAATGCTTTATATTTACTCACTCACTAGCTAGCGCTTGTTCTGCACAAGAAAGAAGTTAAAAGCTGCTCACTAGATGGTACTTGTGCCCGACGACACTCCGGAACATGTTCCCTGGAACCCCTGATACCTGCTGGCGCTGTGGGGAAGAGAAGGGTACAATGATACACATTTGGTGGAGTTGTGGGGAAATCCGGCGGTTCTGGTCTGAGGTTTTCAATGCATACGCCCGGATAACAGGTAAACAAGCCGAATGCTGCCCAGAATCGGCAATGTTATCCCTTTTTTCAGGTCCTATTGGGCTACAGAAGAGGGATATTCTCCGCTTTTGCATCTCGGCTGCTCGTGCTGTGATCCCGAGGTTCTGGAAATCAACCCGGGCTCCATCTCTACTTGATTGGTTCAAAGAATTGATGGACATATATCGAATGGAGGAGCTCGCAGCTGATGCGTCGGGATCTCGGAACAAATTCTTAGGGATTTGGGTTGAATGGATTCTTTTTCACGACTCTGCAGAATTTAGGAGTATCTTTTCCAGCACAGATAATATGGCTCGACCTCTGGCTGATGGGGAGCCAGTGGGATGAGTACCCTTTCTCCTTCCCATACCTCACCCGTCCCCCCCCCTCCTTTTTTTCTTTTTTTCTTACGTGGCTTTTTTTTCCAGTATAACTTTTTCTAATGGTTTTTGTTTCTCTTCTCTCTCTCTCTTCTTTTCTATCTCTCTTTTCTTCCCATCTGATACATTCAGTCTAGGTATTTCCTTTCTACACCTATACCTTCAGAATTCTAGTGAACATTAGACAGGTATCAGAAACTCTGAGCTGTGAGTAGATCATTAATATTTCGGCCTTCCTTTCC
The DNA here is from genome assembly GCA_033576535.1 of Allobates femoralis. Lineage (NCBI taxonomy): Eukaryota > Metazoa > Chordata > Amphibia > Anura > Aromobatidae > Allobates > Allobates femoralis. The sequence continues at coordinate 353,640,782 of JARQOC010000002.1, forward strand.
GGTACACCAGTCGATAGACTATTCCAACTAGGCCTCAACGGGTAATGACCCACTTACGTGGTCAACCTGTTAGAAGGGGCCAAGTGATAAAAATCATTCTGCTGGGGCTGCTTGTCCCCTTGACATCAGAACATCTCAAAACCCTGAGAAAGGTTGTATACTTGAGTGTTTGGAATTATATTTAGATTGTATATATATTGCACCAGAGATAAGCGCAAAAGTAAATTTGCAGCTTATCTTAAAGTTACTAATAACTTTGTGAATTCTCTTTTTGTATATTTTATATGTCTCAAGATTTTGTTAAAAGATTGAATGTATGTCTTTCATATGTTTTTTCAAAATTTTATAAAAATGAGATTAACCATAGTTAAATATTTTAAAATATGATCCCATCACGATCCCAACTTGAAATTTGGTACAGATATGGCTAAGAGCATAAAAGACATATGGGCAGTTTTGGAAAATTTTTATTAAAACGTTTTTTCGGAAATGCATTTCAAAATGTTGCGTTTGCATTCGCATGGGTAAAAAATTAAAATTAACAAATATACTCTTGTGACATATCTGGTGAAAGCCTGGACAGTTCTGAGTAGAATGGTGTTTATTTTGTTTCTCTATCTTATTTCTAGCCCGAGATAAAAAAATGTAAAGTTATACCAGGCCAAAATTCACCCTTTTTTTAAACTTTAAAAATCTGTAAAAAATTAACTGATGAAGAAAAAAATTCCAAACTTTTAATTTGTAATTAACTAAAGTAGTACTTCATAAAGGAAAAAAAAAAAAAAATCTAAAGACGTCAGGTAAAAAAAAATATTCATATTTAGATCACTTGATATGGAATGACCCATTGACGCTATTACTAGTAAAATATGTTAAAATATGATCCCATTGCGATCCCAACTTGAAATTTGGTACAGATGTGGCTAAGAGCAAAGCAGACACATGGGCAGTTTTTGAAATATTTAAAGCGTGCCGATTTTTCGGAAATGCGTTTTAAAGTTTTGCGCTTGCGATCACATGGGTAAAATATTAACAAAGATCCTCTTGTGACATATCTGATGAAAGCCTGGACAGTTCTGAGTAGATTGGTGTTTATTTTGTTTCTCTATCTTATTCCTAGCCTGAGTTATGAGGAGAAACGTAAAGGCAGGCAACAGCGAAATTCACACTTTTTCCGAACTTTGAAAATCATTTTAAAAAAAAATAAATTTTTTAAAACATTTTTCTCTTCACATTTTGCATTGTCTGAAATGCTATTATCAAATAGCAAAATCTCAAAAGAATTAAAAATATAGAGGTAATAATCATTGGTTCACTTGACATGGAATGACCCGTTAACAGCACCGATCGGATCCCAGATCCGATCGGTCCTGGTAGCCCGACATCTCAGCTGATGAGATTAGCTGAGATGTCGCGTGTTTGATGTGAGTGCCGCGCCGCAGCTCACAACAAACACCGGGACCCGACCCATGACGTCCTCCTATGTCATGGGTCGGGATGGAGTTAATATAGACTTGTTCACCATTTAAATTGGTTTCAGTCTGACTGTGCTCCCATCTGCTAATAGGTACCTGAGTAACCTTACAGTACATTAAACTTTGGCATTTCAAGACTTGGGGAGTAACTCCTTCCCCATCTAGCTCCGCAGTCACCAGAGTTGCCCAGTGAGAGATATGTAATGCCCCCGCCTTGTTTGCTCAACCAGGTGTCAGTAGTGATATGCACCCTGTCACACAAAGAATTTCTCAAGGAACAGATGATGTTGTCTGCAACATGCTGGTGTAGCGCTTCGAAAAGTAATGATGGCTGGGCAACTGATACTGGGGGGCTGCAACGGCAATCAGCTTTTGGAAAGCAGATGCAGTTTATGTGGTGGAGTTTAGTGAAGTAACTTTGCCAGAGTAACGCATAGTGGTTCATCCATGTACAGTGGATACGGAAAGTTTTCAGACCCCTTTTAAATTAATCACTCTTTGTTTCATTGCAGCCATTTGGTAAATTCAAAAAGTTCATTTTTTTCTCATTAATGTACACTCTGCACCTCATCTTGACTGAAAAAAACCAGTAATGTAGAAATGTTTGCAAATTTATTAAAAAAAACCCTGAAATATTACATGGTCATAAGTATTCAGACCCTTTGCTCTGAAACCCATATTTAAGTCACATGCTGTCCATCTCATTGTGATTCTCCTTGAGATGGTTCTACTCCTTCATTGGAGTCAAGCTATGTTTAGTTAAACTGATAGGACTTGATTTGGAAAGGCACACCTGTCTATATAAGACCTCACAGCTCGCAGTGCATGTCAGACCAAATGAGAATCATGAGGTCAAAGGAACTGCCCAAGGAGCTCAGAATCAGAATTGTGACAAGGCACAGATCTGCCCAAGGTTACAAAAGAATTTCTGCAGTACTCAAGGTTCCTAAGAGCACAGTTGCCTCCATAATTGTTAAATAGAAGAAGTTTGGGACCACCAGAAGTTTTGCTAGACTTGGCCACCCAGCCAAAATGAGCAATCATGGGAGAAAAGCCTTGGTGACAGAGGTAAAGAAGAACCCCAAGATCACTGTGGCTGAGATCCAGAGATGCAGTACAGTAGAGAGATGGGAGAAAGTTCAACAAAGTCAACTATTACTGCAGCCCTTCACTAGTTGGCCCATTATGGCAGAGTGGCCAAACAGAAGCCTTTCTTCAGTGCAAGACATATGAAAGCCCACATAGAGTTTGCAAAAAAACACATGAAGAACTACCAGACTACGAAAAATAAGGGACAGGACGACTGGTGCAATTGAAGGAAACATGAATGTGGCCAAGTACAGAGATATCATAGACCTCAGGCTTGGCCCAAGGTTCACCTTCCAACAAGACAATGACCCTAAGCACATGGCTAAAATAACAAAGGAGTGGCTTCAGAACAACTCTGTGATCATTCTTGACTGGCCCAACCAGAGCCCTGATCTAAACCCAATCGAGCATCTCTGACTGTCCACCAACTTTCAACATGCAACCTGACAGAACTGAAGATGATCTGCAAGGAAGAATGGCAGAGGATCCCCAAATCCAGTTGTGAAAAACTTGTTGCATCATTTCCAAGAAGACTCATGGCTGTACTAGCTCAAAAGGGTGCTTCTACGCAATACTGAGCAAAAGGTCTGAATACTTATGACGATGTGATATTTCAGTTTTACTTTTTTAATACATTTGCAAACACTTCTACATTTATGCTTTTTTCAGTCAAGATGGGGTGCGGAATGTATATTTTCTAGAAAAAAAATGAACTTTTATGAATTTACCAAATGGCTGCAATGAAACCAAAGAGTGAAAAATTTAAAGGGCTCTGAATACTCTCCATACTCACTGTATAAATCCTCTAGAGTATGTGAATCTCTGGAGAAGACTTCTGATGCCCATGGAATAGAATGTGTGACCATCTCTTTAAATCACCCATTTTTGTTTCCCGACAATCAATCGTAAGGTTGGGGATGTTGTGACATGGGGTGAAACATGGGTAATTGGGACACCATCTCTGAGGACTGTACTGTGTGTGATGTTGGGGGTGGATAAAGAGGAGGGAAGGCCACTTGATGCAGTGCTTGCCATGAAATGTAATAATAGCTCTTTCTGGTCCTCATCTAAAACTCATATCGCTCTGGAGTAGGTAATCCAGTAAGAAAAGTTGTCACTTGGCTTGGGATATGAAAAGCCGATGTTTGGTCAGTAAAGATTTCAACAACATTAGCAGTAGAGATGAGCCACCACCCTAATATTTAAATTCGATTAGTCGAATTTGAGATTTGTTTGTTGAATGTTCGTTAAATGTTTGACGAACAACGTGAACTCCATTGAAATCAATGGCAGGCTACTGAAAACACATAGAAAACACCTTCAAAGGGCTCCAAAAGCTGTCAGAATGGACAGCAAACACCACAAAAAGTGACAACAATTCAAACACAGTACAAATAGTCACAGGCTAAGTGGCTTAAGTTTTCTTCTTAAATCATGTAAAACATAGCAAGGGGACTCCAACAAGAATCCTTACTCCTTTCAAAGGGTCACACCTACAGCAAAATGGCATCAATTCTTCCAGATCCAAAATTGCTGAATGGCCCAGCTTGCATGTATAGCACAGGGTCTGGAACAGGACCTGGACTAGCTTTTCAAGGTTAAACCTTGCTCAGCAACTAAACATTTTATGGAGTATTACAGTAAAAACTACAGAGGTAGTTCAGTGACCTGAATAGGCCTAGTGGGCCGGATCCCCTCGAAGCTCATGCAAGCGCTCCCGTCAATGTTATGCCCCGCCACACACAGGTGGTACCACCATTAGTTTTGTGGAGTACTACATGAATTCACAGAGAGGTAGGTCAGAGACCTGTGTTTGTCCTTAGTAGGTTGGATAAAGTCAAAGCTTGTGCAAGCGTTCCCATAAAAGTCATGCCCCGCCACACACAGGTGGGACCACAATTACTTTTGTGGAGTACTATAGAAAACACACAGAGAGACGTCAGAGACCTGTTTAGGCCTACAAGGCCACATGAAGTCAAAGCTCATGCAAGCGTTCCCATAAAATCATGCCCACACACACAGGTGGCACCACCAGTAGTTTTGTGGAGTACTACATGAACTCACAGAGAGGTAGGTCAGAGACCTGTTTAGGCCTAGAAAGCCACATGAGGTAGGTCAGAGTCCTGTGTTTGTGCCTAGTTGGAACTGTGAGATTCACTCTGTCTACTACTACCACTGGTGGTTTGTGGAAAAGCCGATCTGAGATTATGTATCAATTTCTACTGATAGTCCTGCATCCATGAGTCCCTTTGTATAGCAGGAATTATTTCAGCAAATTTGCTCTTGTTCCGGGGATCTAATAGTGTATTTGATGTATGTATACTGCATTACTCCTAATTCGTACAATCCGAGGGTCATGTTGCAGGTAGTGCAGCAAGAAGGCGTTCAGGTGTCTTGCGCACCCAGGAGGACCAAGTCATTGTTGTGTTGGTGGTAGAGAGGTGAGAATAATGCTTATTTCCTCTGCCCTCTCCCCCAACCTCGCACAACAGAAATATCATCAAGGTCTTCCTCATCTGCTGACACTTAAGTGCCCATTGCCAGTTCATCCTCCATTTCTTCCTGGGCTTCTGCACCTTCCTGAAGAGGTTGGTTGCTAACATGTGCCCTCGTGAATGCCTTTCCACCACCCTCCCATGCCTGCTGTCTTGGTGCTGCCGATTGTGAGGATTTTGCAGATGTTGTCATCCCTTCCACATAGGACTCCTCCTGTACTTTCTCAACCTCCACTTGTCCCACCACCTGACTCCGAATATTGTTTATAGTGTGCTCCAGCATGTAGATGACCGGAATAGTCATGCTGATAATGGCATAGTCAGCACTAAACATCTTCATCGCCATCTCAAAACTGTGCAAAAGGGTGCATCGGTCCTTGATCTGAGACCACTCCTGCAGCCTGATCTGCCCCACCTCTGGATCTCGTAGGCCCAGGCTATACGTCATAACGTATTGCACCAGGGCTAGGCGGTGCTGCCACAGTCGCTGCAACCTGTGCAGAGTAGAATTCCAGCGTGTCGGCAGATCGCATTTCAGCCGGTGAAAGGGCAAGACTCCTGGAGTGAAGAGAGTCGCTGAGCTGCGGGATGCGAACGCCGGAAGTGAGCACACAGCAACCGTGCCCTCTGCAGAAGCCCATCTAGGCCAGGATACTGTGTCAAAAATTGCTGGACAAACAAATTCAACACGTGAGCCATACAAGGCACGTGTGTGATATTGCCCCGGCGAAGTGCCGCACCCAGGTTTGCAGTATTGACGCACACAGCCTTCCCTGGCTGCAGGTTGAGTGGAGACAACCATTGCTGAAACACGGTCGCCAGAGCTGACCACAACTTCTCAGCTGTGTGATTCACATTTCTTAGGCATTTCAAGATAAAGACCGCCTGATGGCGTTGAGCCCTGCTGCCAGCATAGTAGGGAGGTGTGCAGGATTCCTTCTGTGCAGTTATAACGCAGGTGGCATTACCAGACAGGCTTTGGGCGGAGGTGGAGGACCGAGACGAGGTTGAGGAGGCAGAAACAGTGGAGGAACTTCTACCTACAGAGGATGGATGCAAAACTCGTGGGGACAGCAAGACTTGGACAGCAGACCCTTCTCCAGCTCTCACCATAGTTAACCAATGCCCAGTCAGCGACATGTAACGCCCTGTCTATGCTTACTGGTCCAAGTGTCTGTGGAGAAATGCACCCTGTCACACACAGAGTTTCTCAAGGAAGCGGTGATGTTGTCTGCGACATGCTGGTGTAGCGCAGGCACACCTTTCTTGGAGAAGTACTGGTGACTGGGCATCTGGTACTGGGGCACTGTGACGGACATAAGGTCTCTAAAATCCTCTGTGTCCACCAGGCGGAAAGGCAGCATTTCTGAAGCCAACAGCTTGCAGATGGTGAAATTCAAGTGCTAAGCTTTCTCATAGCTAGGGGGAAATGGCCTCTTACTTATTTACATCTGAGGGATGGAGGGCTGGCTGCTGTGTTGAGACACGGTTGAGTATGGTGTCCCCGGCAAACTGCTGGTCTGGGAGGGAGATGCAGGCGAAGATGTAATGTTGCCTTCATCCAAAGGTGGCACTCTTGATTTCTGAGAGAGCTCAACACCAGCAGCATTGTCCACTTGAAAACCAAGTGACAACCTGCCAATCACACTGCCTGTTGCGGGTAAAGATGTGGAAGGTGTATGTCCAAAAGCATGTGTGACAGCTGTCCCCAAAGTCACAGATGGTGAAGAGCACACTGATGCACTTGATGGGGCAGACGGTGGTAGGCCCGCCCCGCTAGGCCACATTCTAGCACGGTGAGCTTCCCACTGCGTCTTGTGCTTCATGTCCATGTGGCGGTTCATACATGAAGTACTCGAGTTAGTGAGTTTTTGGCCTCTACTCAGAGATTGGTGACAAATTTTGCAGATGACATGAGTTGGGAGATCCTTGGTGATGTCAACAAAGGCCCAGGCTAGGCAAGGCTTAGAGCACATGCGAGCTGCAGAGCCAGTGCGACTTCCGCTCAGAGGCAGAGTTGTGGCTGTGGATGCAGTTGTTGGCATGCTTCCAGTGCTCCTTCTATGTCCAGGAAGGCGCAACCTAACCTCATCGTCAGTAGCATCCTCCTCCACCTCCTGTGCTGACCTCATCGACTGGCTGACTGTGGGTTGAAAGTAAGTGGGATCTCCAACCTCATCATCATCCTTTGTGTTCTCACACCCCTCATCCTCAGAGACAACCTCTTCCTGCCTTGACCAATAACTTAATTTGTCAATCAAATCCGGCATCTGAGTTTCATCAGCATCATCCTCTTGGTGTCCACCAACAGTATGTACTGTTAGGGAATGAGGGTCTGCATAAAGGTCAGAAGCTTCTTCATCTGGGCCTGGGTCTGACTCACAAAGCTTCTGGGCATCAGGTCAGATCATTAACTCGTCTGGACTCACTGCAGCTTTGGAGCAGACCTCTAATTCCCAGGCTATTGTGTGACTGAACAGCTCTGCAGACTCAAACATGTCTGTTACCCCAGACTGAGGAGGGCAGCTGGACACTTGGGAGCTTGTAGGAATCAAGTGTGATTGGTCTGACACTTCAGATGACTCTAGGGTTTGTGATGTAGAAGTTGAGGTAGAGGAGAGGCTACTTGATGGAGCACTTGAGATCCATTCAAGCACCTGTTGTTTTTGTGCCTCACTTACAGTGGTATCGATAGTCGTGTCCGTAACAAAGGGATAATATCCGATTGGCCAAGGAAAGAAGTAGACATCTTACTTTGGCTGGAAGATTGTCTATCTTCATCAGATGTTAATGTAGCTTTAGCATCTACCCCACGGACACAAAAATGTTTTCCCTTTCCACCATGCCTACTCCAATTTCCACCAGCAGCAGGCCTTTTGCCACTCATTTTGTATGTGAAAAAATTGGGAGCAGTACAGTTGTTGTACAAAAAAAAGTTGAATGTCAATTAAGCAGAGGTGACTGAACCAACACTGCTACTAGGCCCAAAGTGAGACCTGGGCAAGGTGCAGTTAAAAATTAGTAGGAAGTACACTGGCAGTGTAGTAGATTGTATTACAAGTGGCCTACACTAATGGTACCTTTACACGCCGCCACAACAGGATGGATACCAACGGCAACTTCACGTGCACGAGCACGGCCGAACGGTTACCAACGGGAACCGCACCCTCTTTACACGCCGCCACAAGGTGCGCTACGCTACGCTACATCTACAGCTAGCTACATCTCCGGGTGTCTCAAGTAGCCATCTGTAGCTCATTTATACACCGCTACAACAAGCTAATATGGGCGTACCTGGTGCAGCAGGGACAGCACATAGGCGTGCCACAATTGTGGATTACGAGACGTCCGTACGCTGATAGGACAAAGCAATAATACCATGATTGGCCAGGCATCGCAGGAGGCTGATTAATACTTGACGCTCGAGCAATTGTGTAGTGTGACTCGTCAGCTCCTTAAATATGCCGCCCTGTGCGGCGACAACCAATCGCAACGCAGGAGCTTCCTCCAATGATCGCTGAAGGGGCGCGGTAACCCGGAGCCTGTGTCACGCCCCAGCTACATAGCATGGTGTAGAAACAACCCTTCTGTTCCTTCTTTACACGCCGATACAGCTCGCTACAATCGGCGATGTTGCCATATGTTTATGGGCAGTGCACGGATACAGAGGTATCTGTAGCCGGCTGTGTCGTCCCGTCTTCAGACGCCGCTACTACGGGCGATATTGGCGCGACAAGCTACATTTGTAGCCTGTAGCGGGTTGTATCCATCCTGTTGTGGCGGCGTGTAAAGGTACCATAATAGTTTTTTGCCACGCTGCGACTTGACCAGAAGTCAAATGTGGCCAAGGTGCAGTTAAAAATTAGTAGCAAGTACACTGGCGGTGTAGTAGATTGTATTACAAGTGGCATACAGCAATAGTTTTTGTCACGCTGCGACTTGACCAGCAGTCAGATGTGTCCAAGGTGCAGTTAAAAATGAGTAGGAAGTACACTGGCAGTGTAGTAAATTGTATTACAAGTGGCATACAGTAATAGTTTTTGTCACGCTGCGACTTGACCAGCAGTCAGATGTGGCAAAGGTGCAGTTAAAAATTAGTAGGAAGTACATTGGCGGTGTAGTAGATTGTATTACAAGTGGCATTCAGTAATAGTTTTTGTCACGCTGCGATTTGACCAGCAGTCAGATGTGGCCAAGGTGCAGTTAAAAATTAGTAAGGAAGTACACTGGCGGTGTAGTAGATTGTATTACAAGTGGCATACAGTAATAGTTTTTGTCACGCTGCGATTTGACCAGCAGTCAGATGTGGCAAAGGTGCAGTTAAAAATTAGTAAGGAAGTACACTGGCGGTGTATCTTTTCACAAGTGGGCTACACTACTGTGTAAATCCCACTGTTACTAGTCCGAACAAATTGCTGAGACTAGCAGCAGCAAAAAAATGCCTACTTAAGTCAGGTTTCTTAACAGCAGTGCTACACTACCTGCTCTAAAGGACTCCCAGAGCTAGATGTGGCCAGATGCAGTGAAAAAGACTTGTACAGCACTCTGGCACATACCTGCCTGGCAAAAACTAATAGGGACTACTCTAACCTAGCCCAAAGGGCTGTAATTAAAACTACTCCCTGCTTCTATGGAGTAGATCTGAAAGAGGGCTGTTACAGACCTAATCCCTAGTTTCTTGTCCCTACTTTCTACTCCTATGATGCAACTCTTACAAGAGCTGATTCTGCTAAAATTCGCACCCTCACCCCAGCCCCTACTCCCTAAACCTACCTATCTAACTATGTATTAGCTCTGTAGCTGAATGGGATAGTAGAATTGTAAGTTTTGACTGTATGGCGCCCACAGCAGCAGCGGTGCCGTCCGACACTTAGCTGCAGCAATGAGCAAATGGTCGTGATGAAGAAAATGGCCGGGTCTTATACGGCAAGGACATGTGACATACACAGCCAATGATGCCGGACTTTGCTTGTGCAAAACATGCCCTTTACTGTGTTTCACTGTGATTGGCTCAAAGCCTGCACTGCCCCACTCTACATGTGGTCTGGAGAAAAAAAAAAAAATGAGCTCCATCACTTCAGCAGCACTGATCTGAACCCCGTCCCCTCCCCCCCCGCACACTATACACTGAAAATGTATATTCATAATGAAGATCAGTATTAGTGTGAAAAGCATGGTATGCTTTTGGTGACCGAAGCGTTATCGAACATAACCTCGAACTGCCGAATTTGAAGCTAATTGTTCTAATTCGACGACTGACTCGAACACCGCCTAAAACAGGTCAAATTTGAGATTGGCGAACATTTTGAATCGAACATCGCTCATCTCTAATTAGCAGTAACACCTTCCCAACGTATACCTCCAACACCAAGCCTATTTACCCCTTTACCATGCTTGTTATCCTTTCCACCATGCTTTTTCCCCTTTACACCATGTCTTTGGGATTCCCTACCCGTGTTTAAAGCACACAGATTTGGAAAGCACTTGTTTGAGGCCCAATAAACGATTATTTGAAACAGAGACTTGGCAAAAAGTTTTTTGGGGGCCAATAAAAACCTTTAGGATAAACACAAGTATTTGGAAATTACATGTTTGAGGCCAAAAAAGCCTTTTAGGAGGAACTGAAGGATTTGGCAATTAGTTTTTGAGGCCAAAAAAACCTTTTCAGGGTAAACTGAAGGTTTTGGTAATCAGTTGTTTGGAGCCAAACAGCCATGTAGGAGAAACTGAAGGATTTCGCAATCAGTTATTTGAGGCAAAAAAAAAGCCTTTTTAAGACAAACTGAAATATTTGGTAATCAGTTTTTTGAAGCCTAACATAGTCATTTTATTGGAAACTGAAGGATTTGGCAATTAGTTTGAGGCCACAAAAAAAACCTTTTTAGGGGAAAATGAAGGATTTGGCAATCAATTGCTTGAGGCCAATCAGTTGTTTGAAGCTAAAAACAGCCTTCTGGACACAGAAGGATTTGGCAATCAGTTGAGGCCTAAAAAGCCTTTTTTAGGCGAAACACAGAGATTTTGCAATCACTTGTGTGCAAAAAAATGAGGCTTCTGAAATTTTAAATTGGCGAACATGATCTGGAACAGTTCGCTTATCTCTATTTATAATGGCCCCCCATAGCTTTCCATATAGTATAATGTACCCACATAGTCCTCCATGTTATGAGACTCACAAAGTTTTCCATATAGTAAAATGCACCCCCATAGTCCATAGTATAGTATAATACAACCCCAATAGTTCTCTATATAGTATAATCTACCCCATAGTCCTCCATATAGTATAATGCTTTCCATAGTCCTCCATAAATATTATAATGTACCCTCTAAAGTCCTCCATATAACCCACAGTCCTCCATATAGTATAATGTACTCCCGATAGTCCTCAATGTATTATAATGTACCTTATAGTCTTTCATATATCAAAATGCACCCCTATAGTCCTCCATGTAGTATAATACCCGATAATCCTTCAAATAGTCTAATGTGCCCCCCATAGTCCTTCATATAGTATAATGCACTCCCCATAGTCCTTCACATATTATAATGCACTCCTCATAGTCAATGAAAAAGATCATATAAGAGAAGGAAACCGGCACTCACTAGGATAAAAAAAAGTAAAAATCCTCTTTATCCATTCATTTAAAATCGAGGATATACAGGTGGCAGGATGGGGAACGTTATAGTCAGATAATGACTGTTTTACACTATTCCAGTACTTCAATGGGTCCACTAAGACTGTGACCTACTTCCTTTTTTTAGGGTGGAGCACACCTGCACATAATAATACAGTCTAAAATCACACTAATGGCCGCTTTACACGTCCCAATATAGTTCCAATATTGTATACAACGGCACGGGAGAGCGCACATTTTTGTAGTTTGTCCAAGATCACATAGGAGATGTTACACAGTGCGATATCGGCAGCAATGCAAGTACGATGTCGTACACCTCTTTTGCACACTGCGTCTCATCAACTCGAGAACGACCAATTAACATTGGAGTGAATAGGGGAAGTTGTGCTCCAAATCGTAGTCGCGCTGTCACACAGCACGATCATGCCAGATCGTCCATCCAATATCGGCCAGTTGGAGAGCCTGCACAATTCCCCACCGATATCATTTTGGCATCATTCTTGCATCGCATTGCTCATTTACACTTCACAACGCACGAATGATATCGGAGGCAACGCCCCAACCACGTGACTTTTCATCGTTGTTGGACAACGATATTGTGCTGTGTAAAGCGGCCATAAGGCTAAAAACACAAGGAGAAATGATTAATTCACAAAGAAAAACAGAAAGATCATTGCGACCATTGACTCCTTAGTTTTTTTGGGCACCATACTTCATAATCAGATTTGCCTCTATTCTGAGAAGCTGCTTGTGCAAATCACCACTATGCAGGGGAGGATTGAACGTACCAAACCTGCAAAAGTAAGCATGTTCAGCTTTCTATCATGATATTCTCTGATGTGATAAATTAACTTAGGTGATCTTTTACCTGAAATGACAGAATTATAATGTTCTTTACAATGTACATATAGAGATCTAATTGTCTTTCCAATATAAAAATGGCCACATGGACATAAAATTATATAGATAACATACCTACTTTTGCATGTGATGAATTCCTTAACTGTGTGTGAATGCTATCCATTACTAATAGGATTTTGTGTTATGTGCATTTTACTAAATCTACAATTTTTACACTGATAATTATTGCCTATGATATCATGCCTGTTGAGCCAGCACTTCATAGGTATTACTATATTTTTATGAGAATATCTTTAATGTTTTTTAATCTGTGGTAAGCCTTTTTTTTGCAACTTTTTTCAATATGGGACCGCTCCCCATAATCAGTACTGAAGTACTGCTCTGTACAGCGGAAACAATGATCTCCTGTGAATGTTGGTTTGCATCTGATGTTTACAGCGGGATTATAATGACAGACATAGGGATAATCAGCTAACCCCAAGCTCTCATGACAACCCATTGGCACCCTGCGATCATGTTATGGGGTACCAATGGGTGGGATTAATTATTCCTGTCAGTGCGTGTTAAAAGTTGCTGTCAGAGATTGACAGTGGAATTTAACTAGTTAACAGCTGTGGGAAGATCTCTGATCCACCTTTGGCTGTCAGAAGCAATTGATGGCAGATTAAATCAGCTTTCAAATGCTGGGAAAGATGTGGGGTTCAGCATGTGAGCAAGCATCAATGGTTGATAATCTGTAATGCATCGATTATGATGGGGTTAAGTGTTGAAATACAAGCAACAAGCTGCAGACTTATTATTATGTTGGAGGAGTTACATTATAGTGTCAGTGGGTGGCTCTGTTGTATCTGATGATGCTTAATAGTAGGTATTTTATCTTAACTGTTTCTTGTTTTGAACTGCTCTCTCTGATACAGCAGCCATTTTATGTTATGTCAAGTTTTTTCGTTAATGATATGATTTAGCTCCCAAGTAAAACTCTGGTTTCTCTCACAAATGTCTCATTGCTGTTACTTCTGCTGACATCGATCAAATCTGCCACAAAGGCAGGGACACTGATGACCATCCACTGTGAGGCTGAGCTGCTGGTAAGGCAGCACCACAAGAAACAGAAAAGAAGACACTTTACCCCTATAAAGGGATCTGCAGTTACAGTGGAGCCCAGGAGGTAGCTGCCTATGATGAGCAGGGGAACGGAGCAGGAAGGTCGCCAGGAAGGGAGTATTAAATCAGGCCCCCAAATGCAAAGTCAGGAGACAGAGTCAAAACCGGGAGGGCAGCAAGGGTACAAAATCGGCAGGCGGTAGAAGGGTCAAAAATCCAGGCAAATGTCAGAGTCAAAATAGGAAAATACACACTAGATCACTGGGGGAACCAAGACTATATCTGGTGGCCTTCAGGACAGGCTCCAAGGTATTTAAAGAGCGCGGTTCTCTCTCATAAGCTGGAACTTACAGCCTGATGACCTCATCCGGACCACCCCTAGAACCAGGCCAGATGGTGATGCATAACTGGTACCAACCACCCCACTTCTGATCGAAGAAGGAAGCCTGCACCTACCAGATGTCTCTGCAGGAACCATCCTTCTATAATCATCATCACCCACAGGAGAAACACAGCGATACCCAGCGACAGAGGCAGGTGCCAAAGCAGCAAGTACATATGAGCACATGGCCCTCCTATCATTGGCACTACCAGCCGAAGGAACCTGGTGACTCCCAGCAGCCGTGGCAGGAACACCAGCCACCGATTCCAACAGTGACGTAAAAGACACAAGTTAAGCACCATGGACTGGTAGTGTTGGGTGTAGCAGGGTGGATGAGATAGTACAGAGTTGTAGACAAGCTAAATTGAGGTAGAAGTGCTGAGCAGCTGAGCTGGTGTAGTGAAGACTCAATGTAGCAGCATAATAACAGCAGTGTTGTAAAAGTAACCTGATGTAGTAGAGCTGATCAATGGAGTAGTCGAAAATTAATACCACAGAGCTGAGAAACAGAATTCTATTGTCTTGATATATCTAAGGTAAGCAACAGAGTAGTGGACAATTAAGTAAAAGAAACACCAACAATTTGAATATTCAGACATCATCCTGCAGTCTGAGCCTGGTTGCAAAGGAATCTGTTACCACGTTTTTGCCATCCCATCTAAGAACATCATGATGCAGGGGGTTGTCACTTTGATAAAATCACTGTTTTATCTGTTGAGGTAAAAAACAATTTATACTGTGTCAGCCAGTAGATAGAAAAATATTAGAATCTGAGAGTCCTCAGTGTTGATAACTTTTAATGGCTAACTGTAAAGATGAAGAAGTGTAGCAAACGTTCGGGACACTATGGCCTTTCATTAAGCTGATAAGGACACAAATTCTGAAGACACACACATATATACATATATAGGGTGAGATAATGCATTAAATACGACAGGTGACATAAAGCAGAGTCAGTCTTGGGAGGGGGAGAGGAGCTGGGGAGGTGAAATCAAAATTCCGAGATTGGAGGAAAAGATAGAACCATAATACAATGATTAGTGGTCTGGGGAGACCTGAAAATTCCTCAGTGAGAAAGCTATAAATCCATGCAAGACAGTTCATGTAAGGCTGGTTTCACCTTGCAGTTTTTTCCCTGATCTGGTTCGATCAGGTTTGTGTTCCAAAACAAGGAAAGGAACCAGGAGAGGAACTTGCAGAGAAAAACTATAATTGAAAGATTGACACCTGTTCTGAGTTTTGGAGACACTCCTGGTTTTGACACACAAACCTGATTGAACCTGATCAGGGAAAAAACTGCAGTGTGAAACCAGCCTAAGGCTGGCTTCACACCACGGTTAAATCTGATCCGTGGCTGTCAGGGGTGAACCTGACAGCCCTGGACCGGATTTGCAAACAGAACTGGAGGGCTAATATGCCCTCCGGTCCTGTTTGTAGCCAGATTCAGCCGAGCTCAGCTATCCCCTGCGAAATGGTGCTGAACCGCTTCACAGGGGACAGCTCTCTGATGCTGAAGTTCAGCGTAGCTCATGCTGAACTTCAGCAGCCGGCGTCCAGATCCCGGATTCTCCCGGATCCTCCCGGATTGGGGCAATCTGGCCCCATAGACTCCCATGGTAGGGAGCGATGGAGTCCGGAGTCTGGGAGGATCCAATTTGGGGACATTTTTCTACCTGGACACAAAAATGCTGCAAGCAGCATTTTTGTGCCTGGGAGAAACATCCGAATTGCCCTGGATCCTCCCACACAGATTGCAACCGGATGGCAGATAGCTGCCATCCGGCTCCATCCGATGCCATAGGACTGCACACAGTAAAATCGGGTCCGGGGCTGTCGGGTTCACCCCGGACAGCCCCGGACAGCCCAGGACCTGATTGAACCATGGTGTGAAGCCAGCCTAAGAAGTATCAAAAGATCGTTGTCTTTTAACTGGGGTCTGTTGGAAGAAATGATATCCCCAAATGTCATTTTAATTGGTATAAAAACACATGAATCCATGTAAGACATTTAATCCTGTTTTGAATATGATTTCAGACTGAAATCAATATTTCCTGATCCCCCACTTTCGTGTTTTAGACATTGGGATTGGGGGGAGGGTATTCATTGTACAGGAGGGGAAGATAGTGTAAATAGTAACCTGGGCACAAGTAATGAAATTGAGGGTGGCATGGGGGGTGGGGTTAGAACATCAATATAGTAGGAAGGAATAGAGGTAAAGAGAGATGCATAAAGTGCATGTACACTAATGCCAGAAGCCTCACCAACAAAATGGAGGAATTAGAATTATTTTATTGGAAAATAATTATGACATGGTTGGCATATCGGAGACATGGCTGGACGAGAGCCATGACTAGGCTGTTAAATTACAGGGCTATAGTCTGTTCAGAAATGACCATACAAATAAGTGAGGGGGAGGTGTGTGTTTATATGTAAAATCATCCTTAAAACCCATCCTGCGTGATAACATATGTGAATCTAATGAAAATGTGTCCCTGTGGGTGGAGATAAGGGGAGGGGGAAAAAATAGTAAATTACTGATAGGGATTTGTTATAAGTCTCCTACAATATTGGAGGTGGAGAAGAATATCCTCATAAAGCAAATAGATGAAGCAGCGACTCAGGGAGAAGTCATTATTATGGGGGACTTCAACTACCCTGAAATACATTGGGGAACAGAAACCTGCAGTTCCAGCAAAGGTAATAGGTTTTTGACAATTATGAGAGACAATTACCTTTCACAACTGGTTCAGGACCCAACAAGAAGGGGGGCACTACTAGACCTAATATTAATCAACAGGCCGGACCGCATATTAAATATACAGGTTGGAGGTCACTTGGGTAATAGTGATCACAAAATAATACCGTATATACTGTGTATAAGCCGACCCGTGTATAAGCCGACCCCCCTACTTTTGCCCCCAAAACCTGGGAAAACCTATTGACTCGTGTATAAGCCGAGGGTGGACCCCAGCACAGGTATACAGGCCTCCCCAGTGGTAGTATACAGCAGCAGCCCGAGTGGTAGTATACAGCAGCCTCCCCAGTGGTAGTATACAGCAGCCTCCCCAGTGGTAGTATACAGCCGCCTCCCCAGTGGTAGTATACAGCAGCCTCCCCAGTGGTAGTATACAGCAGCCTCCCCAGTGGTAGTATACAGCAGCCTCCCCAGTGGTAGTATACAGCAGCCCCAGTGGTAGTATACAGGCCTCCCCAGTGGTGTATACAGCAGCAGCCCCAGTGGTTAGTATACAGCAGCCCCAGAGGTGTATACAGCAGCCCAAGTGGTAGTATACAGCAGCAGCCCCAGTGGTATATACAGCAGCAGCCCCAGTGGTTAGTATACAGCAGCCCCAGTGGTAGTATACAGCAGCCCCAGAGGTATATACAGCCCCAGAGGTATATACAGCAGCACTTAGGTAGTATACAGCAGCCCCAGTGGTGTATACAGCAGCCCCAGTGGTAGTATACAGCAGCCCCAGAGGTATATACAGCCCCAGAGGTATATACAGCAGCCCTAGTGGTGTATACAGCAGCCCCAGAGGTAGTATACAGCAGCCCCAGAGGTAGTATACAGCAGCCCCAGAGGTAGTATACAGCAGCCTCAGAGGTAGTATACAGCAGCCCCACAGGTAGTATACAGCAGCCCCAGAGGTAGTATACAGCAGCCCCAGAGGTAGTATACAGCAGCCCCAGAGGTAGTATACAGCAGCCCCAGAGGTAGTATACAGCAGCCCCAGAGGTAGTATACAGCCCCATAGGTATATACAGCAGCCCTAGTGATGTATACAGCAGCCCCAGAGGTAGTATACAGCAGCCCCAGAGGTAGTATACAGCAGCCCCAGAGGTAGTATACAGCAGCCTCAGAGGTAGTATACAGCAGCCCCACAGGTAGTATACAGCAGCCCCAGAGGTAGTATACAGCAGCCCCAGAGGTAGTATACAGCAGCCCCAGGGGTGTGTACAGCAGCAGCCCCAGGGGTGTATACAGCAGGGGGGGGGGGGGGGGACGGCAGAGCCGGTAGAACAAACAGTATTATAGTGGGCACTTGTGTCTGTCTCTCCTCCGTCTCCTCCGTCCCCAGTGGATCGGCGCCGCAGCGTTCCTCCGCTCCCCTCGCACCCCCCACCTCACCTCCGACCGGAGCTCAGGGACACCTCGTTGCACTCTCTGATCCCGGGTCTCCCGGCCGGTGTCAGCAGGCGCAGGCGGGTGTCAGCAGGCGCAGGCGGTGTCAGCAGGCGCAGTGTCAGCTGGTTCGGCGGGTGCTCGTCTCCGTGATCCTCCGGCTCCCCGCGGTGATGCGGCGGTCGGTGACACCAATTCCCCCTTCTGCCAGTTGCAGCAGGCGGCTCTCACCTCCTCTCCTCCGCCGCACCTCACCTCAGCCAGAGAGCCCGGATCGCTCCTCAGCTCCCTCGGTCCAGCACCACGTGCAGCTCAGGCAGTCGCAGACACAGGGGATCGCGTGCACAGCGGCGACTGATCTAGTTTGCACGTGTCTCCGTAGCTCCTTGCTTCACTCCACCGGTTCTCGGAGTCGTCTACTCCTGTTTCCCAGGACACAGCAGCCCTGGCTTGGTGTATGGCTCCGGACCCTCTGTCAGGCCCGCATCTCCGTGGGTCCCAGGTGCTGCGGTTTTGTATACTCGCGTATAAGCCGAGGGGCACTTTTCAGCCCAAATTTTGGGCTGAAAAACTCGGCTTATACGCGAGTATATACGGTACGTATCCTTTAATTAGATGTGTACTAAAGTGGCTACAAGGAAACTAAACTTCAGGAAGGCAAATTTCCAACGAGTGAGAGATGATCTTAGTGCAATAAACTGGGACGATGTCCTAAGACATAAAATAACACAAAGCAAATGGCAGACATTTATTAGCATCCTGAATAGGACCTGTGTGCAATATATACCCTATGGGAATAAACATGCTAGAAATAGAAGGAAACCACTATGGCTAAATAAGGATGTAAGGGGTGCAATAAGTGACAAAAAGAATGCATTTAGGGAATTAAAGCAAGTAGGCAGTGATGAGACATTAAATAAATACAGAAAATTAAATAACATCTGTAAAAAGCAAATCAAGGCAGCAAAGATTGAGACAGAGAGACTCATTGCCAGGGAAAATAAAAAAAATCTCAAAATATTCTTTAACTACATAAATAGTAAGAAACAAAAAAAATGATTGTGTTGGCCCTCTTAAAAATAGTCTGGGTGAAATGGTGGATGAGGATGAGGAAAAAGCCAGTATGCTAAATGACTTTTTTTCAACAGTATTTACACAAGAATGTCCCATGAAAGACAATATGAACAGTGATAACAAAAACTCTCCATTAAATGTAACCTGCTTAACCCAACAGGAAGTACGGCACCGTCTAAAAATCATTAAAGTTGACAAATCCCCAGGCCCGGATGGGATACACCCCAGAGTACTGCAGGAATTAAGTACTGTCATAGATAAACCATTATTTTTAATCTTTAAAGATTCCATAATAACAGGGTCTGTACCACAGGACTGGTGTATAGCAAATGTGGTGCCAATATTCAAAAAGGGGCCAAAAACTGAACTTGGAAATTATAGGCCAGTAAGCTTAACCTCTACTGTGAATAAAATCCTAGAGGGTTTTCTAAGAGATGCTATACTGGGGTATCTGTATAAAAATAACCTCATGACTTAATATGGGTTTACGAGGGACCATTCCTGTCAAACTAATCTGATAAGCTTCTATGAAGAGGTACGTTCTGGACTGGACCAAAGAAATGCAGTGGACGTGGTGTATATGGACTTTTCAAAAGCTTTTGATACGGTGCCACACAAAAGGTTGATACATAAAATGAGAGCAATGGGGATAGGGGAAAATATGTGTAAGTGGGTTAAGAACTGGCTCAGTGATAAGAAACAAAGGTTGGTTATTAATGGAACACACTCAGAATGGGTCACAGTTAACAGTGGGGTACCACAGGGGTCAGTATTGGGCCCACTTCTTTTTAATATATTTATTAATGACCTTGCAGGGGGCATACAGAGTAGAATCGCAATATTTGCAGATGACACTAAACTCTGCAGGGTAATCAATACAGAAGAGGACAATTTTATATTACAAGAGGATTTATGTAAACTAAATGCTTGGGCTGATAATTGGCAAATGAACTTTAATGGTGATAAATGTAAGGTCATGCACTTGGGCAGAGGAAATAAAGGGTATAATTATGTGCTTAATTGTAAAACACTGGGCAAAACTGCCACTGAAAAAGACCTGGGTGTATGGGTAGATGATCAACTCACATTTAGTGCCCAGTGTCAGGCAGCTGCTGCAAAGGCAAATAAAATAATGGGATGCATTAAAAGAGGCATAGATACTCATGAGGAGAACAAAATTCTGCCTCTATACAAGTCACTTGTGCGACCACACTTAGGATACTGAGTACAATTCTGGTCTCCGGTGTATAAGAAAGACATAGCTGAACTAAAGCGGGTCCAGAGAAGAGCGACCAAGGTTATTAGAGGACTGAGGGGTCTGCAATACCAAGACAGGTTATTAAACTTGGGGCTATTTAGTTTGGAAAAAGGAAGGCTTAGGGGTGATCTTATAATAATGTATAAATATATGAGGGGACAGTACAGAGACCTTTTTAATGATCTTTTTATTCTTAGGGTATCGTTACACGTCGCAACATTGCATGCAATTTCACTTGCAATTTTCTGGTTGCAGTGAAATCATGGACACATTGTTCCATTTATACATGGCAACAAAATAGAACAATTTGTCCATGATTTCACAGCAACCAGCAAATTGCAAGTGAAATTGCATGCAATGTTGCGACGTGTAACGGTAACCTTAGGCCTGAGACTGGTACAAGGGGCATCCTCTACGTCTGGAGGAAAGAAAGTTTAATCATAATCACAGACGCGGATTCTTTACTGTAAGATCAGTAAGACAATGGAACTCTCTGCCACATGATGTTGTAATGAGTGAGTCACTACTAACATTTAAGAGTGGCCTGGATGCCTTTCTTGAAAAATATAATATTACCAGTTATATATACTAGTTTCTTTGATAGGGCCTTGATCTAGGGAATTAGTCTGATTTCCATATCTGGAGTCAGGAAGGAATTTTTTCCCCAATGTGGAATTTAGTGTTTCCACATGTTTTTTTTTGCCTTCCTCTGGATCAACATGTTAGGCTATGGGTTGAACTAGATGGACTTAAGGTCTTCCTTCAACCTTCAATACTATGTTACTAAATTACTATGTTACAACCTCCGAATCTAAAAACATCATTGTCAGAAGCGCCCAGGAACCTTTCCCTGCAACCATAACTGGTGATAAACATGTCCATTTATAATGACAACAGACAAGATAAAAATTCCTAGGACAGATCAGGAGTACAAGATCCCAGGTAACTTCAGTTGCATCACAAGCAATGTGGTGTATTTAATTATATGTGCCAAATGTCCAACAGGTGGTATGTATGTTGGTGAAACAGGACAAAAGTTCAGAACAAGAATGAATTCTCATCGCTGCACAATACAAGAAAGGCGTATGGATCTACCTGTAGCAAAGCATTTTTGCAGTTATGACCACATGATAACCGACATGAATCTGCTCATTTTTAAAAAGTAACTTCAAATCTCAGAGAGAGAAGAATTTGGGAATACAAATTGGTAACGACCTTTGACATATTTGAAACAAGATTAAATGTTTCACATGGATTCATGCATTTTTATACCAATTGAAATAACATTTGGGGATATATCTTTCAACAGACCCCAGTTAGAGGACAATGAACTTTTGACACTTCTTACATGAACTGTCTCGCAAGGATTTATAACTTTCCACACTCACTGAGAAATTTTCAGGTCTCCACAGACTACTAATCATTGTATTATTGTTCTTCTTATCTCAGAATTTTGATTTCACCTCCCCAGCTCCTCTCCCCTTCCCAAGACTGACTCTGCTTTACATCACCTGTCATATTTACTGCATTATCTCACCCTGCTTATGTATATGTGGCGCCCCACTGGTCAGTGCACCACAGTAGGGGTACTGCACCCACAACGAAGTGTGCAATATTCTTGTCATTGGGGAGTGTAAGGTCAACTTGAGGCTGCCATCCTGGCATCCTTACACCTAGACAAGGGGACCAATTGGCAACCTGTTACCAGGGTAACCAGTCCTGTGGGGGAGGAGAGTTAGGAGTAAGGAGAAGCAGGAAGTCACAGAGTTGGATGTAGTCCGTACTGAGGGAAGAAGCAAGGAGGGAGCCCAAGAGGGATCTCCCAGGGAGGGCACCTAAGAAGAAAAGGTGGCCCAGGAAAGAAAGGGGAAACCCAGTGTCAGACCACCGGACAGGTGTGGGTAAATCCTAGTCCACCAACGGAGTGCCGGGTCCGAGTCACGGTGCAGGCGAGTTCACCCCCGAGCCGTTTACACCGGCCAGTAGAGGGCCGAAATATCAGCATCGAACCCCCGTCCAGAATGTGCAGCCCCACCAGGGTCACCAAACCAGGTTGAGCCCCTTAGAGAGAAGAAGGGTACCTCATATAACCCAACGGGCCTGGTAGACAAGCGGGCTGTGCAGTGCAGCACAGGGATAGTGAGGAGGCGCAGGTCAGAACAGCAGGACATAAGGAAGACAAAAAAAAGGTATACTATGGGAGTCTCAAAGAGACTTTACCCTCCTCAGTGACTACCCGGCCAGCTACACATTCAAAGACTGTGTAAACTGTAACCTGAAGTGCCATCTGAATCGGTTCCAGTAAAGTACCAGTATAGAGTCACAAGGCCTCCGTGTCTCCTTTCTGCACCAACTGCTGCATAGCTGCGCTGTCCGCATCCAGTACCATGACAAGTGCTATCCTGCCCCGGGGACCCAGCTCAACCTGCAGGGAGCTATACCACCCAAGCTGCAATACCATCGTCCCCGACGGTTTGACAGCGGTGCTGATGAACATCATCAGAAACTGCAGGTGGCGTCACAAAAAACATTTGTTCATTTTATTCTCTTTTACTTTTCCCCAAATTTTTGAGCTGACCACCAGGGCTATGGGTCCGGCCGGGCCACCAGTGACATCCCCCTAACTCCATGCCCGGGTTCCGAGTTCCCATAGACCCCTGGGTGAATCATATATATGTGTGTGTCTTCAGAATTTGTGTCATTATCAGCCTGATGAAGGGTCCATAGTGTCCCGAAAGCTTGCTTCACTTACCATCTTTTCAGTTAGCCATTAAAAGGTATCAACCACTGAGGACTCTCAGATTGTTTTACCTATGGCAGATCTACAAGTTATTTGAATGCTGAGTTCTGTATGTCTCCATTCCTACAGCACTGATTGGAAATTTTCTATGCACTCTGTGCATGGACAGAAAGCTGCCATCATGACTTTTAGGAAGTCTACATGTAGAATTAAGAAGACATTTCCAAAGTTTTCTCCCAGTCAAGTTGTAAAACATGTACGATTGTTTACGGCCACCGAGGACTGGCAGGCACTGTACCTTTTAAACTCCCATGGCCGCTGCGTGCAGTACTGTGATGAGGTCATCATAGACAGGATGCAGCTGCCGGCGGGAGCGGTAAGCGTGAGCTCCATTCAGAAGCCGAAGAGCCTCTTACAGCTTCTGGAGAGGCAATATGGGTGTGTGCTTGAGTGTAAATACAGGGGGCAATATGTCTGTGTGTTTATACAGGGGGCAGTATGTCTGTGTGTATACAGGGGGCAGTATGTCTGTGTGTATACAGGGGGCAGTATGTCTGTGTGTGTGAAGGGGTCATGACTTTTAGGAAGTCTACATGTAGAATTAAGAAGACATTTCCAAAGTTTTCTCCCAGTCAAGTTGTAAAACATGTCTAAAACACATCATACAGGAGTCATAAAAACATTTTGTATTTAAATTAATTTGCTCCAATATTTTTTGTAATGTTAAGAACCATATTAACATTGGTGCCTTGCGAACTCAATACAAAAGGGCTAAGTTGTTTTTGTCCACTATTATTTTTAACATTCACTTCAGTTAATGCCATAATACTAGTGTAGTAAAATTTAATTTAAATCCAATATCTTCAAACCAATCTTCTTTTTAATAAATTCCATAATAAGTACGATTGATATAAGGGATGCCATCCAATGTGAAATTAAGTTTGGACACTGATGCAATAGGGACTGTTTGATCTTCTTCAAACATTTCTGAACAATAGACCGTCTACTAAATAAAGATTTGATCTGAAACATATTATGGAAAAACGTGCAGCTATTTGGCTAAGAATAACTCCATAATTATTCATATCTTTCATATGCCAATGAAATGTTGTATCCATAATGACATCAATGGAATCTTATTAATATTGATACCAGTAGATAATAAACAGTACCCACAATTTAGGAGAACATTTCAAATTAGATAAAATTAACACAATGGAAATTTCTGTTATTTCCTTTAAAAAATATTGATAAATATCTAAATACACTGATCATATCTACAATGTAAGTAAAACATGTTCATTAGCGAAATATGCTGCTGATGTTTTTTGCAAATACTGTACTACATCTCCCATACAAGTCATACCAAAGCCATGGGAATTTACATGGAGGTAAATGATTAATGTTTCACAGACAAGCTACATAGTATACTAATAGCATTTGTCAAGCCACCACTTTATAATTCTTCAGTTAATAATTTGCTTGAGGAATAAGTGATTTCAGAATTGCAAAGACCTGTTTGGCAATAAAAATACAATCTATGACCCTGTGATAATATTACTTTTAAAAGAAGTACAGAATTTAAATTGGATGCACTATATGGAAAAAAGTATTGAGACACACTTCATACCAAATTCATATTTTTCAATGATTTCCATAGCTGTCAATGTATAAATCCAGCCCATAGCCATGCAGGCTGCCTTTACAGTGAAGTCAGGTGTGGATTATAAGGACAAAGTATAAAGCAGATACTGCTACTCTTCTTTCTCTTAAATCACTATTGTTTTCTTTCTACAACACCGGCATTAAAAGTCTGAACAAATTCTGAGTGTATGGTTCCATCCTTACAAACATTTGTTAAGATTGAGTCGCTCTAAAGAGGTAACTGAGTATGAGTGTGACATTATAAAAGGATGCCACCGTTGTAACAAGACAGTTTGTGAAATGTCTTCTCTCATAAATTGTAATAAATGTTAAGATCTATTTATTCTAAAAATTATTACCCCTGATATTAAAAGGGGTTGATAGCAACTTTGTGTGAGTACTTTGTCAGTCACTCTGGTAGTGGCTATATTTTGAGGGTATCTATAAATCCAATTTTTGGACTGGATTATTTTCTGGGATATGTTGTCCGTTTGATCTTTGTGGCAACTTCCAAGTCATCCCGGTGTACTTTTTAAAAAAATATTTTATGACTATGTTTGAGTCTCATTTTATTAATATTAATTAAAAGTTATATTTTAGTCTTTTTGTATTATTTTGTTATCACTAGTGCTGATCATATTGGACAATTTGTGAGTTATATCCAGTGGCTACTTTACATCTCCTAAATGTTCCACAATGAATTAACTGAGGCTGGGGTCACACTTGAGCTTTAGATCTGCGGAAACCTACCGCTTTTCCAAGTTAAAAAAGTTGAAAAATGGATCCGTTAACGGATCCATAGGATCCAATGCAAAAAACGCAGTGTCAAAGAGCACTGCTAAAAACGCTATGTGTTTTTGCATCAGCATCAAAAAACACTGCTAGCAGCGTTTTTGGGTGCTGTAGCAAAAACGCATGTGTTTTTTTATCATGGGACCCTATGGGAAACGCATCAGTTAACACATTTTACATATAGGTATGCATTAACAGTAGCATTAAAATAATGAAAAAAATGTCAATTTAAAAAAAACGGAATCAGGTAAAAAAATAATCAATATTACTGCATGCCAAGTGTGACCCCAGCCTGAGTGTGGTATTGTGGAAAAGTGGAAATATTTAGGAATCACACAACTCAGCTACAACATATGCAGTGCGGAGTCACAAAGGCCTGAGGCGCATATTGATTCAATAACAGAGCGCCAAACGTCTACCATTATCATCGGCACAAGAACTGTGCACTGAAAACACAAAGCACATTGCTAAGCATTGGATTAAATGTTGTGAAGAGTACCACCACTGGACGCTGGAGTATTAGAACTGTGTTTTGTGGAGTGCCAAATCAGGTATCAGTATCTGGCAGTCTAGTTTGATGGATTTGTCCATGATATGACTGTATTATTCCAACAATGAAGATTGTAAACTGCATCATGTGATATGTCTTGCGTTATTGTATATATTGTGATGTAATATATTATGTTCCTGTATGTATTGTGAGTATAAGATACGTTTGTAGTGTAAGGTATGATGTAGCACTTAATATAAGATAGGACATTTAGGTGTAGATGTGTAAGTAATCTTCTTCAGCTTGGGTGAACAGGTCACAACAGCAACAAACACCAGATGAAGCTAGTCTGATAGCGGTTCACACTGTTACTAAAAACAGGTCCCTGTTGGTGGATGAGAGAAACCCAGGCCAGGGAGGACTTAATAACTTTAACATGTGGGACTGGGGTGCTAGGTAGAGTGTGGGAGTATGGATGTATACCATCTATTGTACTAGGAACGACTGAGCAGCCTACTGTTACGCTGTGCCCTAAACATGAAAGCACTGTGAACAGACTGTTTAAAAGCTGTATGCACTGTACTGAAATGATTGCAGTACTGTGCCTGATGTTAAGAAAAGACTGTTGAAAAAGACAAATGCATCACCGAGTTTGTTGATCCCCAATGGAAGAACCCTGGCCTGTACAAAGGCCTAACACCAGGTACGGCTTGCACACCAGGGGCGTAACAACCAGGGTCGCAGGGGTCGCAAGTGTGAACAGGCCGAAGGTACAGGGGCCCGGCGCCCACAGATCCCTGCAACCTAAGCACCTGCTTCACATGGATGTGCGTCCTCGAAGACACACATCCATGTCCCAGCCCAGGCCAGCCAGTCCCCAGGCAGCTGTTTACGGCCACCGGAGGACTGGCAGGCACTGTACCTTTTAAACTCCCATGGCCGCTGCGTGCAGTACTGTGATGAGGTCATCATAGACAGGATGCAGCTGTCGGCGGGAGCGGTAAGCGTGAGCTCCATTCAGAAGCCGAAGAGCCTCTTACAGCTTCTGGAGAGGCAATATGGGTGTGTGCTTGAGTGTAAATACAGGGGGCAATATGTCTGTGTGTTTATACAGGGGGCAGTATGTCTGTGTGTATACAGGGGGCAGTATGTCTGTGTGTATACAGGGGGCAGTATGTCTGTGTGTGTGAAGGGGGTTTCAGTGGACAGTATGTTTGTGTGTTTGTGGTAATATAAGGGGCAGTATGTCTGTGGGGGATTGTACAGGGGGCAATGTGTGTGGGGGGTTATACATGGGGCAGTGTGTCTATGTGTGGGGGTTTGTATAGGGGTAGTGTGTCTGTGTGTGTGTGGGGGGGCTGTATAAGGCTGTACAAGGGTGGCTGTGTGGGGGTATTACATGGGGCAGTGTGACGTGTGGGGAGAATGTATGCTATCTGGAGGGCTATAAGGCTGTATTATATTATATGATGGGCTATGAGGCTGCATTATATTATATGAAGGGCTATCAGGCTGCATTATGCTATACGGATGGCTGTGAGGCTGCATTATACTATTTGGAGGGCTGTGATGCTGCATTATACTATTTGGAGGGCTGTGAGGGTGCATTATACTATATGAAGGACTGTGACACTGCATTATACTATTTGGAGGGCTGTGATGCTGCATTATACTATTTGTAGGGCTGCAATACTGCATTATACTATATGGAGAACTGCAACATTGCATTACACTATATGGAGGGCTGTGAGGTTGCATTATACTAGTCCCCTAATCCTGGCCCCCCAAATCACATCCCCACAGTCACTTCCACCACACTCCCACAACCTATCACTAACCCTCGTAACCTCAACAACCTTAGCCCCATTCCACCAGCCCCTGCTCCGCCAGTCCCTCTACCTGGCGCATTCTGGAACACCCGTTCAGTCTGAATTGCAACAATCTCCCATTCTTCCTCGACATCTTTATCTGTAACAAACTCTCATTCTTCGGCATCACAGAGACCTGGCTCACCCACTCCGACATGGCCTTCCCTGCTGCACTCTCCTATGGCAGACTCAGTCTGTCACACCCCCCGCCCTCTGACAAACATGGTAGTGGGGTTGGCTAACTCCTGTCCAATGCCTGCTCCTTCACCCCTATTCCACTGCCTCCCTCTGTTACTCTCCCCTCCTTCGAAGCTCACTCTGTCTGCATCTTCTCTCCCTGCAAACTTCAACTGCCATCATCTACCGCCCCCTGGATCCATCGCCTCCTTCCTTGACCATTTCTACCCCTGGCTACTTCACTTCCTGTAGACATCCCCCATTGTCATTATGGGTGATTTCAATATCTCCATTAACACTTCCCACCCAACCACCTCTAAACTTCTTTCACTGACCACTTCCCTTGGGCTCTCCCAATGGTCCTCCTCCGCCACCCACAAAGATGGGCACAAGCTGGACCTCATCTTCACCCGCTTTTGCTCCTTCTCTAACCTCACAAACTCACCCCTCCCTCTGTCTGACCACAATCTACTGACTTTCTCCTCCCTCTCACCCCCACTACACTAGCCCCCCTCCGCAAACTCATTGATCTACACTCATTCTCAGAATCCCTTCTCCCTCTAGCTGACATAGCTTCCAAACGAGACACAGACGCTGCCACCACCCTATATAATACCACTATACCTACGGCCCTCGACTTAGCCGCCCCCCTCACATATAACGCTCCTCACACAAACAGGCAACTCTGGCACACCACCCTCACTAAAGACCTGAGATGGGTTTCCAGGGCCACCGAGAGGAGATGAAAGAAATCTCACTCCTCTGAGCACTTCGCGTAATTCAAACAGGCCCTCACTAACTTCAAGACTGCACTCGCAACCGCCAAACAAGCCTTTTTTTATCCCTTATTACCTCCCTGTCCCACAATCCCAAACAGCTGTTTAAAACTTTCAATTCCTTACTCCGCCTGCCTGCTCCTGCTCCCTCTCCCCTTATTTCTGCTGAAGACTTTGCCTCCTTCTTGAAGCAGAAGATTGATCAAATCAGAGACAGTTTCGACCCACTATCCTCACAGCTTCCTCTCTCATCTGCATTGCCCTCTCCTTCCATCAGCTCCTTCTCCCCCATAACTGAGGAACAGCTCTTCTCCTTTCTGTCAAAATCTCAATTTACCACCAGCACCTATGACCCGCTCCCATCCTACCTCATTCCCAACCTCCCCCCTGCTTCATCCCAGCCTTAACCCATCTCTTCAGCCTATTACTTACTACTGCAATCTTACCCTCAGCCTTCAAACATGCCTTGATCACACCCATCCTCAAAAAACCCTCCATCGACCCGTCATCTGTGTCTAACTATCGTACACATATCTCTTCTCCCCTTCGCCTCAAAACTACTTGAACAACACGTCCACTTTGAACTGGCCTCCCACCCTCTCCTCCTGCTCCCTCTTCCACCACCTACAATCTGGTTTCCGACCTCACCACTCCACCGAAACAGCCCTAACCAAAGTCACCAACGACCTACTGACCGCCAAAAGCAAACGACGCTATTTTGTCCTCCTCCTCCTCGACCTTTCTGCCACCCTCGACACTGTTGACCATTCCCTTCTACTTCAGATCCTGGAATCTCTTGGCATCACTGACCTAGCACTCTCCTGGATTTCCTCTTACCTAACTGACTGGACTTTCGCATCACCCACTCCCACACCTCCTCTTTGCCCTACCCCCTATCTGTCGAATTCCCCCAAGGCTCAGTTCTGGGACCACTACTCTTGTCCATCTACAATCTCGGCCTAGGGCAACGCATTGAGTCTCAAGGCCTCCAGTACCATCTCTATGCCGGCAACACCCAGATTTACCTGTCTGACCTCAACATCAGCTCTCTACTTTCCAAAATTCCACAATGTCTGTCCGACCTCTCATCCTTCTTCTCTGCCTGCTTCCTTAAGCTGAACATGGACAAAACTGAGTTAATCATCTTCCACCCAAGCCGCTCTCCCCCACTACCCGACCTATCCATCCTGGTCAATGACTGCTCACTCTCCCCAGTCCCCCACGCCAAGTAATCCTCGACTCTTCCCTCTCATTCAAGCCCCACATCCAGGCCCTTGCCACCTCCTGCCGACTCCAGCTCAAAAACATTTCCCGAATCCACTTTTTCCTTGACCACAAAAATGATAAAACACTCATTCATGCTCTCATCAACTCCCACATTGACAACTGCAACCTCCTACTTACTGGCCTCTCCGCTACCTCCTTTGCACCTTTCCAATCTATCCTAAACTCCCCTGTCTCCCCCCTCTGCCAAACCCTTCACTGGCTCCCCACTTCTCAGAGATCCCAGTTTAAAACACTAACAAATCCAACCACAACCTGTCCCCTCCATACATCTCTGACATGGTCTCCTGATACCTACCCTCACACAACCTGCGATCCTACCAAGCGCTCTTCCACTACTCTCCTCTCATTTCTACTTCTCATAACCACATACTGGATTTCTTCCGTGTTTCTGCTATACTCTGGAACTCTCTGCTCCAGCACATCAGACACTCACCTACCCTGGGAACCTTCAAAAGACACCTGAAGACCCACCTCCCACGTCTTCCATCAAGCCTACAACCTACAATGTGTTGCGGTCCACCGTACCATGTCACATTAGGCACCTCCCCTCCTACTGTATCCCCACTCATCCCTCGTAGACTGTGAGCCCTCGTGGACAGGTTTCCCTCCCCTCCTGTATCTGTACGACTTGACTGTCCATATATATTGTACCTGTCCTCATCTGCCCTTTCCATGTGCAAAGCGCCACGGAATCTAATGGCGCTATATAAATAAATAATAATAAGATAATAATAATAAATTATACTATTTGGAGGGCTGTGAGGCTGCATTATACTATATGGAGATCTGTGAGGCTGCATTATACTATATAGAGGGCTGTGAGGCTGCACTAGACTATATGGGGGCTGTGACACTGCATTATACTATGTGCA
The DNA here is from genome assembly GCA_033576535.1 of Allobates femoralis. Taxonomy (NCBI): domain Eukaryota; kingdom Metazoa; phylum Chordata; class Amphibia; order Anura; family Aromobatidae; genus Allobates; species Allobates femoralis. Next base: position 353,671,927 of record JARQOC010000002.1, read on the forward strand.
GGGCTGTGAGGCTGCATTATACTATTTGGAGGGCTGTGAGGCTGCATTATACTATATGGAGGGCAATGAGGCTGCATTATTCTGTGTGGAAGGATATGAGCCTGCCTAATACTATATGGAGGGGTATGAGGCTGCATTATACAGTACTATATTGTAGGACCATATATACCAGGATAAAGGCATATTCCAGGAGGGTAACCATACAGTATATAGCAGGATGAGGGACATTAAAACATAATGAAGGGGAAAGAGGTCAATTTGTGAGTCTTTATAGGATTTAGAATGTTACATAGGGCACATACATCTGACCAATGTGGGTGTGCGGGGGGGCCCAGGTCCAAATTTCGCACTGGGGCCTTTCAGACTCTAGTTATGCCACTGTTGCACACCCCAAGACCACGCACGTAGCTGGGGTAAATGAGACTAACACTTTCCCCCTTGCTCGGTGGAGATGACCGTGGTGCAGATACCTTCAGCCACCAAAGCAACACCAGGCCCATCACCGACATAATTACCACCATGAGCCACCCTGACAAGCATACAAAGATATTTTGGAAAATTTCATGTTTTCAACTTTGTTGGAACCATTTGAGGAAGACTCTTTTCAGTTCCAGCATGACTGTGCCTCAATGCATAAAGAAAGGTGTAAAATGGCTGGGTGAGTTGGATTAGGACAGTGGAAGAATTTGTCTAATCCATACAGAACCATGATCTCAACAAAATCAAGCACCTTTGGCATCAATTAGAACAGAGATTACCAGCCAGATGCTTTCAAACAATATCGGTGTCTAATCTCACAATTGGTCTTGTGAATGAATAATAAAATTTCTCACAGACAACCCCCAAAATATAGTACAAAGCTTTCCCAAAGAAGTGGAAGCTGTTTTGGCTGGAAAAAAAGCCCAACTTCATGTTAAGGTATGGATTGACAATGGGATATCATAAAAGCTGCTAAAGGTATATTGTAATCATATCTGATTACTTTTTTTTTTTTAAACCAATTAATTTTTTTTTAAAGCAAATACAAGACAAGACATATAGCAACATTGCACTTAAACAGAGTGCAGAGGAGGAGGAAACTCCCCATTGGAATAAACAGTGCAATCCTGAATTATGAATCAAGAAAAGGGAGGGAGGTAGGAAGTAAGGGAAAATAGTTAAATTAGGGAAATTACCTGCATAATAAGCAATAAAAACATCTTTCAATAAATCCAAGAGATCAGCAATACAGTATGCACATGACAATCAAAAGTAAGGAGCAAAAACAAAACATGTTTCAGGTACCACCATAAAGCACATTTATCAGGGAGAGAACTGTATGGTGAAGATACCCAATGGTCCCACCAATTAAGTCTTTTATTTTTAGTGGACAGGTCGTGAACTAAAATAAACTCATGTTGTAAATGGAGATTTATTTGAGCTATCATCTCTTCTTTGGAAGGCGAGAATGATAGCTTCCAATGTCTGGCAAGACACAACCTGGCCGCAATCAAAATGTTGGTTGCAATAAGACGAAGCATAGTAGGGACATTTTCTAATCCAATGCCCAATAAGGTCATGGGACTCTCCAACACAAAAGGGATCTCCGACACCTCTTTCAGGATAGATTCAACAATGCACCAAAAAGTGTATATCTTGGGGCAAAACCACCATGTATGTTCCATAGTTCCTGTTTCCTGGCAACCCTTCCAGCAGAGAGACATATTGGTTTTCTGGATTTTCGCCAGTCGCAGGGGGTTCACTTGAATCTTTTTAAATTGTTCTAAGTGGTTGATACAGGACGAGAACCTGGAAGTATGCGAAGCAGCAGTAAACCATGAGCCTAAAGAGGCTGTGAAGGAGAGACGGCATTCCCATGTCCTCATGTATGGAAGTTTGAGTTGTTCATTTTGTGAAATCAACATCTTATAAATTATCGACACACCATGCTGTGTGGAGTAGTTAGGTTTAAAATATTTTTGTAAAGCGTCATCTTTAGGGAGAATGCCCCACAGAGGTAGTTGACAGGTGGTCAGAAAATGCCGGATTTGCAGGTATTGAAAAGAAAAATGTGTTGGGTAGGGAAAAGGTCCGAACAATGGAATAGAAGGGGAGAATGCCATCAGCGCTATGTCTATTATGTTATCTAAGGTGAGTATATTTCGAGCTTTCCTCCGACTTAATGAGAGGTAAGGTACTGAAATTTCCATTGCTTGGAGCAAATATATATTAAATAGAAAGAAAAAAATAAGATTTACCTAGTAGATACCATAGTCTTAGTAAAGCTGTCATAGAACAGAGGGCTTTGTTTGAATTATACCGTGTGAGAAGGCCCATTTCTAGGACAAATTTAAGTGAGTTGAGCGGGGCAAAGTGAGATTCAATTTGAAGCCATAAGAGGGACTTGTTGTTGCCTGACCACCAAAGCTTTGCAGGTTCAAGGAGAGCGGCTCAATAGTAAGAAAGGAGATCTGGCACCTCCAGACCCCCTTTTGCATATGGGAGAATCATAATCTTACCGGAGACGCGATGTGGCTGTTTATTCCAAATAAAGCGTTCAGAAGAAATTGAAATTTAGTAGTACAGGTGTAGAGAAAAAAAAGGGGAAGACAGCGAAGAGATAGACCAGCTTAGGAAGTATAGCATTTTGACTAGTTGTATACGGGCGATCCAGGAGAGACCGAGAGAAGAGTGCTTATCAAGTTCCTTGCTAATTTCCTGATATACCAAGTCGCAATTCGCTTTAACTATTTTATGAAGCCGGGTGATATAAATTCCCAGATACGTAAATCCTTCTGATGCCCAGGTGAAGGAAAAGTGGCGTTGAATCAATTCTTGTGTATGCCTGGGTATATAACAGTAAACAGGGTAATTTATTCGCATTGAGCTTATAGTAAGAAGCCGCTGAAAAGTCTGAAAGAATGTTCATTATTTCATCTAATGAGGAAACTGCGTTAGTACACGTGAAGATCACATTGTCGGCATATAAGCCAATTTTGTGTTCTGTGTCACCTATAGTGACCCCTCGGACCGGGGAATTCATCCTGAGCAAGACTGCCAAGGGTTCCATCACTAGTGCGAATATCAGGGTTGAAAGGGGGCAGCCTTGCCGTGTGCCATTGGTGATATCAAAACTGCCAGATAGAAAGCTGGAAGCATGCACGGAAGCATTGGGACATGAGTACAATGCCATAATGACTGACTTGATCTGCCCAGTGATCTCAAATCTGTTAAGAACCTCTCCAACATACCCCCAGTGCACCCTGTAAAATGCTTTTTCGGCATCAAGTGACAGGAGATCTCCGGGGGAGCCAGCTCTCTCCAAGACATCCAAAACATCTATAAGACGTCTGGTTCCATCTCGTGCTTATGGCCAGGCACAAACCGCACCTGATCCGTCCCAATAAGAGATGGTAAAACATTCAGATCTTCGCATTCAGTTTAATGTTACAGTTGTGCAGTGAAATCGGACAAAAGTTCCCCGGGACCAGTAGGGGCTTCCCCGTCTTGGGCAAGGTGGTGATAATGGCTTCAAGACCCTCTCTTTTAATCTCCCCTTTAGACCTCCAGTGTGCAAAAAGCCTTAAGAGGTTTAGAGAGAGGATAGAGAAGAATTGAGAGTAATAAGGAAAGGAAAAGCCATCAGGACCTAGGGCCGTGTGCTTCTTGGTGGACTTAATTATTCTATTAAGAATAATATTAATAATTATTTTTATTGATGTAGCGCCAACATATTCCGCAGCACTTCACAATACAAAGTTCATGTTTAATCCTATTGAGTTCTAATTCTGAAATGGGGGTGTTTAAAGTGGATAATTGGCACACAGTGACAGTGAGTTTAGGTAGAGATACTTTATCAAGAAAAGCGAAAATGGCAACTATGGTTGGTTGAGGAACTAGGTGATCATTTTGGAGGTTATACAGTGACTCATAATAGGAGTGAAATTCTTCCGCTATTTCGATGGGTTGCAGATTTGGGACCCAGTGTTTCGAATCAGATAGGGGATTTTTGTTTGTGCTATTTTCTTTTTGACTCTGTTGGCCAGACGGGAGCCGGCTTTGTCCCCATACGATAAAATTTGGCTTTAAGTTTGTTAAGGGCTTTCTCTTGCTTTTTGTAGCAGAAGGGAGCGTAGATGACTCCTGGAATTGGCTAGATTTTGCAGTAAACTCGATGTCAGGGCAGTTTTATGTTGGAGTTCAAAATCCTGGAGTTTACGCAGGGTATCAGAGTGGTCTGCTGTATATTGTTTCTTAACATAGGTGCTATTTTAATGAGGGCCCCCCCTGATTACCGCCTTGTGGGAGAACCAGAGAACGTCATCTGAGACCTCACCATTGTCGTTCAAGCTGAAATAATCTCAAAAATGTTTAGAAATATTGTCAACTATTTCAGGGTTGGTTAGCAAATACGTGTTCAATTTCCAGGAGGAGGGGGTCTGATGGCGTCTGAATCCACAAATTGCAGTGTTGTGTGTGCATGATCAGACCATGTTATATTACTTAACTTTGCTCCCCTACTCAGGTTTAGTAGTGCGTCGTTTACAAATATGAAATCTATCCTGCTGTACGTATCGAATCGTGGAGACAGAAAGGTGTAGTCACGTTCTTCACTGTGGAAATACCTCCATATATCATGTAAACCATTCTCTGTAATGAGGGACCCCATTTCACCTCTTGAGTGGGCAACATTGGAATAATCTAGGCATTTATACATATTTCTCAATATTTTTATTGAAATTTCTTTAGGAAAAGGGTAGGGTGGGAAATATATATGGTAGTATGTAGGAGATAAATTACATATTACAGACATACAGGCACAGGAATACAGGAACATTGGGGTAGTCATACAGTTGGGTAATATAAGTATATGAGTATATCGATACAAAAGCAAAATACAAAAAAATTTATACATTTATACATTTATACATTTATACATGAGGATGTTAAAATCTCCACAAACTAGTTTGTAGTCATGACCAAAAGAGTGTAGTTTGTCCAGGAGGGGCTCCAAAAACTTCTTCTGGCCAGAGTTTGGGGTGTATAAAGACACCAAAGTATATGGGGCATTATTAATTAGACAGGAAATTATGAAGTAACGGCCCTCTGGGTCAGAAATAGAGAACTTAAGCTGGAAGGATACAGTATTCTTAGTCAAGATTCCGACTCCAGCTTTTTTAGAAGGTCCATTTGAGAAAAATTGGTGGGGAAAGGTTTTGAATTGCATTCTGGTTGTATCTCTGGCCAAGAGGTGGGTCTCTTGGACAAATATGATGTCACATTTAGATTTCTTAAATTGGTGCCATGCTATTAATATTTATCGAAAGAAAAATAAACCTGATCTCTATTAAGGAAGCAATATCACTATGCCAGTATATAGGGTAGTCAAAAGGCATGAGGGAGGAGAGAGGTGAAGTAGTGTAGAACAGAGATGAAAAGTTTTCTAACATATATATAAAACATAGTCCCACGAAACTCGGGAGCTGAAAAACAAGAACAGAAGCAAAAAGAAAAGCAAAAAGGGAAGCTAAAGTCAGCTTCATATCAAAACAATTGAGCAACAAAAATTCACTCTAAGGGCAAACTTCCAAGAGTGCAGCTCGAAACCCTCAAAGTAGATAATCAAGTCAGACCAACAATTAGATCAAAACTTCAGGAAAAACAAGATGGTGTGCCACCAGAAAATGGCAAAAAAAAAAGAAAAGTGAGACACACCCTCACAGAAACCGGAACCCACGGGCTAAGCGAGGTTCTCAGGCCGTCAACCACTCCGGATCCACATGGCGTTTATGAGAGTCAGTGTCTGGAGAGTTGGTAGTCAGAGTTTTAGGAGAGCGGAGACCCCATTGCAGTAAACGTTTGTCAGCCTGGGCCGGTACAAAGCACACCTGGGTAGAACCATTTCTTCGGATGATGAGTTTGGTCGAAAAACCCCATCTGTAGGGAATATTATGATCTTGGAGGACAGCAGTGTACAGCAAGAATTATCTACATAATGCCAATGTACCAGGGAATAGGTCAGAAAAAACCACCAGTGAAGCAAACCTTTCCGGTAGTGCAGGTTTATCCCTTAGACAGTACAAGAAATCGTCTTTCAGTTTATAAAAGTGTTTTCTTGCAATGACATCTCTTGACAAGTTTGTTTAATGGCGGATGGCTTAGGGATCCTGTTTATTCTATCTTTAATTATGTCCTTTCTTTCCACGGTAGGTAATACAGCCATTATAAAATCTTGCAGGAATGCCCGTAAATCCATCTGCTGCAACGATTCATTTACCCCTCTGAGGCGTATATTGTTACGTGTGGACCTATCTTCTAGGTACAGATTTTTGGTTTGCACCTTGGCCATATTTATTTTTAAAGTCTGATGCGCATCTATGAGGTCATTATTAGACCGCCATCTTTTTCTCCATCCTGTGAGTAGAGCTGCCTATTTCAGCCACATCTCTTTTAATGTCTGCCACAATATCTTTCATGTCCTCTTGTAAGGAGGCTCAGAGCGAGGAAAGCAGCTCCTTCATGCTGCTATGTGTTCCAGGAGCTTCCTCCTTTGTCAGCGCTGGTGAAGGCGGAGGAAGCAACAGATGCCCGCCACGATGAGCGAGCAGAGCTAGGGGATGGCGGTGCCATCTTAGATGCAGCACTATCACAAAGCATTCACTGATCTCAGGGAGACCAGTCCAAAAAAACACTGCGGGCAGCTGGCTAAAGCGCTCAACACAGTGAATTCCTAGGTGCATTGCCCCCTGGGAATTATGAATATGCAAATAGAGTCTGTGGAGCCTCGGTTAGGAGTCTGAAACACAGGACTAGCCAGATATCTCTTCAGTGATGTTGTGATGTTGGTCTACTAGGCCTTGCTTCCACCTAGCCTGAATCCTACTCCGCACTGATGAGGGGCAACACCCCGAAACAGCTGTCTGTGGATGGATACCTGGCCTTGTTATTACCTTGTCATATCTCTAAGCTTGTAAAAGAGCTGGATATTGACTAAAAGGCCACTTAACATGATGATTATGGTGTTCTCCGCAAGGAGCCCCCCCTCGGCTAGGTCCTTCCCTGGAGGGACATCTGGCTAGTCCTGTGTTTGAGACTCCTAACCGAGGCTCCACAGACTCTATTTGCATATTCATAATTCCCAGGGGGCAATGCGCCTAGGAATTCACTGTGTTGAGCGCTTTAACCAGCTGCCCGCAGTGTTTTCTTGGACTGGTATCCCTGAGATCAGGTGAATACTTTGTGATGTTGGTCTACTAGGCCTTGCTTCCACCTAGCCAGAATCCTACTCCACACTGATGAGGGCAACACCCTGAAACAGCTGTCTGCGGATGGATACCTGGCCTTGGTATTCCCTTGTCATATCTCTAAGCTTGTAAAAGAGCTGGATATTGACTAAAAGGGCCACTTAACATGATAGTGGTTATGGTGTTCTCCGCAAGGAGCCACCCCTCGGCTGGGTCCTTCCCTGGAGGGATATCTGGCTACTCCTGTGTTTGAGACTCCTAACCGAGGCTCCACAGACTCTATTTGCATATTAGATGCAGCACTGGCGGCCCTGCTGCTTGTGAAGAAGTCCGTGACCCGCAGCTGGGAATTGCGTTTGGCGCTCCTAGTTTTCCCCATACACTCACCCGGAGCTCCGGTGTCAATGGCAGACAGGCATTACGTGGAACTGGGACCGTGAGTACTATTTGAGCTGCTGTAAAGCCCAACAGTTCAGAGCTCCTGAACTATACGGCCATCTTCAAGCCTTGACAGGCCATTCCCCCTGTCAGGCCACACACCATATCTGATACTTGTTTCTAGTATATCTGAAGAATAATAGTTATTTAATGTCCCACAAACTGTCAATCCATAAGAGAAAAAAAAAACAATGAAAAAAATTAAGCACATACGGATATAGAAAAATCAAGCCCTTACATATAAAAGTCAGAAGTAGCTGCTTGAAGATGCTAATCACTTTATACTAACATCTTTTGGGTCCTTTATAAAAATGAGCAAATTTATTCAAATGAATTGAATTTACCTTGATATTTATAAACATTCATATTACAATTGTTTTCAATTTGCATGATATATATTCAGCAAAATTGAGGACAGCTGTTGCCATTTTTGTTAAACCTGTGTAGGGTTGGCAAAAAGGTTAAAAAAATGAATACACACCTTCCCATGCACCTCTTCTGCCACCCCCCAAAGCTGGCCATCCAGTTCCCATTGACTACTTTTGTCCCCTTTCCCCACTGCATACATTCTGTTCTGTCTGCTTCACTATATGTCAGGGCTTGTGGCACTGACTAGACCTCTGACATCACTTCAAGAAATGCTGTCACAGTGTCAAGACTGTGTCGCTTCAGGCACTTACATGCAGGGCCACCATCTAGGGCTTCAGTGGCCTAACTCCCATGAGGGGCCTGGGCAGCAGAGGCCTGGAAGGGCCCATAGACACTGACAGCCTGGGCCCCCTCTTCTGTCACTCTGCTGCTACTCAGGCACAATACTTAGGAAGTAGGGCCCAGAAGCATACCTGGAGGGTACAGCAGTCAGGTAGCACCGTCAGAGATGTGCACTTTACTGTGGCTGTAGTGAGAGTCAGCCATTTCTTTCTGAGCCGCTCTCAAGCTGCCAGCGGCTTAGAGAAAGTGCTACACCAGCTCCCACTGACCAGCTGTACAAGCATCTGTTAGATGCTCTTACAATTGAAGCCCTGGCTGCAGACACTTCTGGATGATATCACTAGAATTTTCAGGTCAGCTGATCATGCTGCCGATGTCACAGCGGCGCAGAGGTGCGAAAGAGCAGTGGTGTAAATTGATCCAGTCCAGTGGAGCTGAAGACACAGAAGATCTACAGACCACAGTAATTGGGGGATATGGAGAGGGGTGGGGAGATTATTATGGTCTGCAAATGGAGGGGGAGGGAGAGTGATGATCTGCAAGTGGAGGGAGGAAGGAATGTAATGGTCTGCAAACAGGGGGCTATGATGTGCAGCAAACAGAGAAGATTACAGAGCACAGAATGGGGAGCAAAGGGTTTGTTAGGTGCAAACACTTTTTGGGTAGCAGGGAGAGAGCGTATGGGGAGCTATGGGGTAAATTTGAGTACACAGTATGAGGATGTATGCAGATAATATGAGTAGTTAGGAGGAATGGATGCAGCAGCAGTATGAGTAGCTAGGGAACCTGGGTGCCGACAAAGTATGGGAAGTGAGAGGGGATGGGTGCAGATACAGTATGGGGAGTGAGGAGAGATGGGTACAGACACAGTATGGGGAGTGAAGAGGGACGTGTGTGGACACAGAGGGGAGTGAGGAGAGACAGGTGCGGACACAGTATGTGGCGTGAGAGGGGATGGGTGCTGACACCATATGGGGAGTGAGGGGTGATAGGTCTGGATACAGTATGGGGGTGAGGGGGTAATGGGTGCAGACACAGTATGAGGAAAGAGGGGGATGTGTGCAGGCATAGTATGAGGAGCAAGGGGGTGATGAGTATGGAGCTTGTGGAGAGAGAGTATGGGATAATAAAAATGTAAGGTGAAACATAATAGAGACTAGGTAGTGTGGAGGTGGGGTAGGATGGATGCAGACATGACTGGGTAGTATGTATGCATGTGGGGTTCCATGGGGTTGCATGGGGTAGAGGGGCTGCATGGGGTGACAGTGTGAAACAACAGCAAAGATGGGCCAGTATGGCGATGAGGGGAGTGTGATGAGAAGGTACAGTATAAAGTCTGGACAGTATAAGTTGACACAGTGTGAGCGGACAGTGGGGAGAGGATGTGGAGGGACAGGGTGTGCGTCAATTTCTATGCTCTGGACAGTTTACCTGAATTCCACCAGTAAAAAGGTAAAGAGACTTCTGCTGTGTGTGTGCATCCTTTCCCTTCGCCCACTGTGCTCATCTATAGACTTTGCCTACTCTCCCTAACCATTCTAGCTCTGCTGCAACCTGCTCATCCTCACTACACTGCCCTGGAGGTCCCAATCCTGCCTGCGAGGACTATACCATCACTGCTGCAATCCCACCGACCTATGGAGGACTGTAGCAGTGCTGGTGACCCCTCACCAGATACTGCAGGTGGCGTCACAACTAAAACTTGTATATAATCCCTGTAAATACCCCTTTTTCAAGATCACCGCTCCCCAGGACACAGGATCAAGTGCGGCCGCCATTCCCCGTGACACAGAGTTAACCCAGAATAATTCGTATTCCTCCGGAGTGTCACGGAGTGATGAAACCGTATGGCAGAGAGCTGCCATCCGGCTCCATCCGGCCCCATAGGGTCCGGGGCTGTCTGGTTTACACCGGACAGCCCCGGAACAAAAAAATCCGTGGTGTGAAGCCAGCCTTAGCTAGTCTCTGTCTCTAACAGCAGCAATCAGAGATGAGCTTCCATCACTGATGGAAAACATTTTGGTGCCACTGTCAATAACTTAGGGTACCTTTACACGTTGCAACATTGCATGCAATTTCACTTGCAACTTACTGGTTGCAGTGAAATCATGGGCACATTGTTCCATTTTGTTGCTGTGTACAAATGTAACAATGTGTCCATGATTTCACTGCAACCAGTAAGTTGCAAGTGAAATTGCATGCAATGCTGCGACGTGTAAAGGTACCCTTAGACATTGGTATAAACCTGGTGAGGGGCACCAGTGGGTTACTATGGCGGTCAGGGGCTTTCCTGCTACTGATAAATATATTTATAAAAAAAAATTAAAATAATAAAAATGTGAATCCCCTCAATTTTCCCAATTACTGACCAGTAGAATCATGTTTTCAGGTCTCACAGTTTCCAATCACTTTTGTTCCAGTTTTTCAGTACATTGTATAAAAAAATTGATAACGCCATTCAAATCTGCAACTTGTCCCATCAAAAACAAGCACTGATACAGCTATAAAAACAAAAAAATACAGCTCCTGAAATAAATGGAGGGAAAAAAAGCAGAATTAAAAATGAAAATTGGCTACTAAGACAAGAGGTTAAACTCACATTTTTGGGAATATTGAATTATCCTGCTGTTCTTCATTGTAAAAGAGTTATAAGGAATTGCCTCCTGAATCAATATGTTGCTTCACACAATGCACAAGATCAAATTAGGAAAACATATAGGCATGACGGTAAAGCACAATTTTTATACAAGTAGCTCCTATTTTTTAAAGTTTGATTTCCACTGTTGATCTCACAGAAAGCCCACATCAAACAGGCCAGACGTTCATTCATCCACCACATCATGTAGAATACACGATGAAAGGTATACTTTTTACACTCTAGCTAGGAAAATTGATTCATATGGTTTTCATTTCATAGTGCAGTGAACCATCTGGTCTTAGTTGAAGAAGAGAAAGTCTCACATGCAGGAAAAAAGTATTTATTTTGAATTACTTTTTGATCAAAGCAGAACCTAACAATTTGTGCAGTTCTTATGTGCAGGTACATTGGATGAAGATGAATGGCGATTGTGCAGTCTTATTCACGCATTCCCAAAAAAGAAGTGATAAAATACTAGTAAAATGAAGCACTAATGTTACTAATAGGGATGAGCGAGTCCTAAATTACTCGGAATCGCTAGACCCGCACGAGTCCGAGCCCAGGACTCGGGACTCGTGGCGAGTCTAGCGAGTCCAATGTTAAAGAATAGGGAATCTGGATTCGCGAGTCCCGAATAGATAATACAGGACTCGGAATCGCAGACTCGCAGCATTGGCTCAGGGGCTGGGCTGGAGCCTCTTCCCCTGGCTGGCAGTTAGGTATCCCCGGCCCCGGTTGAGAACCGGGGGGGGGGGGGGTGCTGTCACGTCCGGACAGCCTTGAGAACCGGGGGGGGGGGGGGGTGCTGTCAGGTCCGGACAGCCTTGAGAACCGGGGGGGGTGCTGTCAGGTCCGGACAGTCTTGAGAACCGGGGGGGGGGGGGGGGGGGTGCTGTCAGGTACGGACAGCCTTGAGAACCGGGGGGGGGGGGGGGGGGGGGTGCTGTCAGGGCCGAACCTTACCTCCTCCAGCCGCGAAACAGCCCGCCTGCCGCACACCGACTCGCCCGCTTTGGACTCGTTACTAGGCGAGTCTTCGCTAAAAGACTCGCCGATTCCCGAGTCCAGCGAGTCCCTTAAGAATCGCCGAGTAAGGAGTCCTAGCGAGTAGACTCGCTCATCCCTAGTTACTAATTGTATTTATTCTATAGGAAATGGTGAGGTGTGGCCTGATTATACACTACTTAAAGAGGACCTGTCACCCCCCTGGTGCTATGCTAACTAAATGCAGCACTGAATTCAACGTGTCTGCTGCATTCAGAGAAGGGGTCCCCCATGTTTCTAGCCCCCCTGTAAGCTGTTAAAAAGACTTTATAAAGTGTACAGATAAGGAGTCCAGAGGGACCTACTCAGTAATGACTCCTTGCTGTTTCTGGTGTCCTCCCGCCTCCAGCCCTCTCTTGTTCAGCCTCCTGTATGTGTCATCGCTGAGGACTGGAGGTGGCACAGAGAGGGCTGGAGGCGGGGAGGACACCAGCAACAGCGATGACTCTTTACTGAGTAAGGCCAGGGTCACATTGAGCCTTGGATAAGGTTTTTGCATCATTTTGTGCACTTTTTTCTAAGTCCAAAACCTGATGCCAAAAACTGATGCTGCACTCAAGTGTGACTGCAATGGTGTCAGTTTTTTAACTGGACCCCAAAAAACTGATCAGGTTTTTTAACATGGGGCTCTATGGGAAAACTGATCCGGTTTTTAATGGCAAAAAAAACCCTGATCAGTTTTTTCCTAACATTTTTAGGAAAAAATGACAAAGGCCAGGGTCACATCTCCGTTTTGACCCTAGCCTGCCGAATTCCGGTTTTAACTTAGAACTTTGTCCAGCACCGTATAGCGTTACCGCTATGCGGTGCTGGAAAACGCTGCCCTTAGTTACCCTATGTTTACCTTCACTACCTGTCACACAGGCAGCGGCTCGGAGTGCGCTTTACAGCGCCGCACAGGAAACGTTGCAGACAGCGTTTCCTGTGTGGCGCAGTAAAGCGCACTCCGAGCCACTGCCTGTGTGACAGGTAGTGAAGGTAAACATAGGGTAACTAAGGGCAGCGTTTTCCATCACCGCATAGCGGTAACGCTGTGCGGTGCTGTAAAAAGTTCTAAGTTAAAACCGGAATCCGGCAGGCTAGGGTCAAAACGGAGATGTGACCCTGGCCATAGTCCAAAAAACACAGAGCTGCACACTAAGGTCAAAAAGCACTCTAAAAAAAAGGATCAGTTATTGAGAACAAGGGAAAAAACTGATGGCTAAGTGTGAACCCAGGCTAAGTCCCTCCAGACTCCTTATCTGTACACTTTCTAAAGTCTTTTTAACAAATTACAGGGAAGCTTGAAACATGGGGACCCCTTCCCTGAATGCAGCAGACACACTGCATTTGAGTCTTTGAGTCAGTCGACAGGGTAGGGGGTACTCAGATACCGGGACAGGGGGTTCATTTCGGTTGGGATCACGGCTGGTCGGTTCCCGGTTCCGTGCCCTGGACCTCAGTGACTGGGTGGGGGTGATGATGATGGGGGATTTGTAACGTGACGCCACCTGTGATACCTGATAATAGGGTTACCAGTGCTGCGGCCGGCCGCTGAGGTGATGGGAATGCAGCTTTGGTAGTACAGCTCCCCACAGGTGGAGCTTTACCTCAGGGCAGTGGGGTAGATGAGGGGATTAGTAGTCCTCACCTCTGTGATACTGTAGAGGCCCTCCGGGCGGCAAATGGTAGGAGACCAGACACCAGATCAGCTCAAACAGTTCGTTACTGGCACCAGATGAAATCGGTACACGGTACAGTCTGGGTTAACCGGAGGCCGTAGCCGCAGATTGTGGAGGCTTTTCCAGAGTCTGGCCGAGGTGTCTTTTATATGGCGTTCCTGGTCCTGTTCCTCTCTCTGTGCTTCCCCCTCTTGAGTCAAGTCACTTGTCCTGAGGGTCTGTTACCTAAAGTCTCCTTACTTTTTGGTGTTGTGGACACAGCTGCGGTACCGATGTTAGACTTCTTTAGGGGTGCTGTGGCTCCCTTATGTCGGGCTCACAGCCTGCCGGTCTGCAGTTAGGGGATAGACCTTAACTAGCCGCCTCGGTTCCGTTATACCAGTGATGACCTGGGTCTCCAGCTGGCTCCGACCAGTCATGGAATAGTCCCCTTCTGAGTCTGGGTCATCCTTCTCCTAAGAGGTGCCCTCCTGTCACGGCTGCAGGGTCCCCTGCGTCCGTCCTCCTTGCTGTCTTACACCATCTGTCTGACACTAACTGTCACGCCCTGTCTCCCGCGCTCTAGGCTTCATTCCCTGGGACCTACTGAATGTATGGTCCCCTGTACTAAGGTGGCCTACTGTATGGGTATTGGGGTGCAGACTCTGTAGGGGCCTCCACATCCACGGCTACGGAGGCACTACACCTTCTGTTTGGGCTGCAGTACCTCCCTGTGGCGCCTTGCCATAGGGGCGCCACACATTCAGTGCTGCATTCAGTTAGCATAGCACCAGGGGGGTGACAGGTCCTCTTTAACATTAAAATTGCAAAACCAAGAAGGAAACATCATTATATTGTGGAAATCATGTTAATGATATGCATATAATTAAAAATTATAATAAAAATGTTCAATATATCTGAATTTATTTACCATCTGGACACAGCTAGCATGTGGAAGAAGGTACTGTGATCAGATGAGGCCAAAGTAGAACTTTTTTGGCTAAATACAAAACGCTATGTGTGACAGAATACTAAGGGTGTGTGCCCACAGGAAGGTTTTGCTGCGTTTGAGATCAGGTTTTGCCTTGGTTTTATGTAAATCTATGCTAATCTAATCCTGAGTTTTTGGTTTCCATCAAAACCTCAGGGAAAAGCTTTCACACACACACTTTTTTTTTTCTCTACAGAAAATGGAAAAACCACAGGTGTTTCCACTTTAGCAAAATTGCAGCAAAGAATTGACATGCTCATTCTTTGTAAAACACAGCAAAACCTGAGGTGTTTCCACTTTCTTCACCAAACAAAAACCAATGTGTTGGGACAGCTAATCCTAGAATCATAGGTTTTGCTGGAAAACAAAAATGCTGCAAATCCTGTGGTGTTTACACTGTCTCCAGAGAACAAAAACCAAAGTGTGTGGGCACATACCTTAACACTGCACATCAGCCTGAAAACACCTTCCACATTGTCAAACATGGCGGCAGCCTCATGCTGTAAGGATGCTTTTCTTCAGCAGAGACAGGGAGTCTAATGAGAGTTGAAAGGTTTATCAATAGAGCTACAAAGTAGTCAGGGCAAGATCTGAAAATTGCTGTTCACAGATGCTCTCCATCCAATCTCACTGAGCTAGCGCTATTTTGCAAAGAAAAATGTGCAAAAATTTCAGCCTAAAGATGTACAAACTGATAAAGATATACCTCATAAGACTTTCAGAATATTTGGAGTGAAAAGTGATCCTACAAAGTGTTGACTCAGGGGGGCTAAATTCAAATAGTGTACATGTCATAATTTTCAGATTTATATTTTTAAAACACTTAAAAAATCATGTATCTTTTCCTTTAGACTTGTCAAATACTTACTACGTAGTGTAGGTATATGACTTAAAATCCCGATAAAATATATTAAAGCTTGTAGGACTAAAATGAAAAAAATGTACAAATGTTCACTATATGAATACTTTTTTCAATGCATTGTATAACTTTAGTAAAGATTTGGGGCTCCAACTATATTGCTGGTTAAATGTGAAAGGTTGTTTACTTTTTTACATTGTATGGGCCGCTTTACACACACCAACTTCTGTGTCCAACTTCTGAACAGATCTCTGGTTGGAGTGAAACCATGGACACATTATTCCATTTTGTGGCTGTGTACAAATAGAACAATGTGTCCATGATTTCACTGCAACCAGAGATCTGTTCACAAGTTGGACACAGAAGTTGGTGTGTGTAAAGCGGCCCCAAGATTGTGACCGGCTACATTAAAATTATCACAAGCAAAAAATCCCACTTCATGTTCCACAAATATATGGGACATAGATGAAATATCAGTGGGATATAACAAGATTATTATCAAAACCCATCGCAGTAGAATTATATGAAACTGAAGAGAAAAGAGACTATAGGGTACAGTTTAACATACAATACTTTATTAAAGACGTACTTGAATCAGGTAAAAAAAGGGGGGACATACAATATAAATCCAAACCTCTTATACAGGCATTAGTTCCAGGAATATTCTCATAAATTAGAAAAAAGACCTAAAGTGCAGGTGCATGTCTTTTCCCAATTTCACCCTTGCAGCTCAGGTGTCCTGAGGGATCATAAATATAACAGACTCCTATACTTCACCTCACATTGAGCAGCTCTGGATATTTATTTATATTGGGAAGATACAGCCATATTAGGGATGGGCGAATCTACTCGCTAGGACTCGTTACTCGGCGAGTAGTAAGGGACTCGCAGGACTCGGTACTCTGCGAGTTTCCCAGTGATTACTCGCACGAGTCCAATGCAAATCAATATCAATCCTAGTTTTGTCAGAAATGCTGACAAAACTAGGATTGCCATTGTTTGCATTAGACTCGGCTACTGTGCCAGTGATAGCAGGGAAACTCGCAAATAACTGCTGTTACATTGCGAGCCGAGTCCAGCTGTCTGCTCTGTGCAGCTCCAGGGTCCTAGAGCCCGCCTGCTCACAGACATGATGTAGCAGTGCTGAGATTGTTCTCAGTCTTCTCATTCCCTGTGCATAGACATCTATATTTATGCACAGGGGATGTAGCAGAGAGGACATCGCGTTTTGGACTACGTCGGACGGAAGAGGATTTTTTTAATTAAAGATGGAGTCCCTAAAGGCTTTTTTTTTTATTTCAAATAAAAAATTTTCTCTGTGTTGTGTTTTTTTAACCCTTTATTGGAGATTCTTAGTGGCTGGGTCAAACGTGGCCTGACATTAAGAATCTCGGGCTTAATACCAGCTTGTATAACAAAGCTGGTATTAACCCCTTTATTACCCAGCGTGCTACTGCCACCAGGGCCGCTGGAAGAGCGGGGTTCAGTGCCAGAGGATGGCGCTTCAATGAACGCGCCATCTTCTGGGGCGACTTCGGGCTGCAATTTGCAGCGGGGGTGCCCAGAAAGCTTGGGCATCCCTGCGCTGCGGATTCCAGCCCCCAGCTGCTTAGCTGTACCTGGCTAGACATAGAAATTGCGCAGAGCCCCACGCATTTTTTTTTAATTATTTCATGAATTTCAGAGTCAGAGTCTCAGAGTCAGAGTCTCAGAGTCAGAGTCAGAGTCATAATCTCAGAATTTCATGAAATAATTTTAAAAAAATGCTTGGACCTCCGCGCAATTTCTATGTCTAGCCAGGTACAGCTAAGCAGCTGGGGGCTGGAATCCGCAGCGCAGGGATGCCCAAGCTTTCTGGGCACCCCCCGCTGCAAATTGCAGCCCGCAGCCGCCCCAGAAGATGGCGCGTTCATTGAAGCGCCATCCTCTGGAACTGAACCCCGCTCTTCCAGCGGCCCTGGTAGCGGTGGCACGCTGGGTAATAAAGAGGTTAGGGCCAGCTTTGTATTATCAGCTGGCCCTAAGCCCGAAATTGATGGCGGTCACGCCAATATTAGACATGACCGCCATGAATTTCTATTAAATTGTTTTAAAAAAAACACAACACAAAGAAAATTTTTTATTAGAAATTAAAAAAAAAGCCATTAGGGACTCCATCTTTAACCCCTTTACGACGAATGACGAGTATACTCGTCATGAAAAGATGTCAGTTCCCGCATCATGACGAGTATACTCGTCATGGCTTTGAACTGTCACTGCTTCTAAACGAACAGTGACAGTTCAATTCTAACAGCTGTCAGTGACAGCCAAGGGTTAGGGGCAGAGGTGTGGGGACCCTTTTTAGGGGTCCCCACACTCAGAGCGATGTGATCGGTCAGTCAATCTGACCGACCGATCACATCAAGATCGCGCAGGAAAGTGCTGAATGTCAGCACTTCCCTGCGCGATCTCTGCAGGAGCCGGGCTGTCAGCTGTGCCCGACTCCTGCACACATCCCCTGCTTGTGTCCACTGATGGGCATCACCCCCCCCCTCATCCCCCTGACCCCCACTGTGTCTGCCCCCCCTGCTCATCCCCCTGTCCCCCGCTGTGCCTGCCCCCCGCTCATTCCCCTGTCCCCTGCTGTGTCTGCCCCCCCGCTCATCCCCCTGTCCAGCCAACTGTGTCTGCCCCCCCCCGCTCATACCCCTGTCCCCCGCTGTGTCTGCCCCCCCCCCGACTCATCCCCCTGTCCCCCGCTGTTTCTGGGCCCCCGCTATCCCCCGTCCCCTGCTTTTTCTGGTCCCCCCCCGCTATCTCCCGTCCCCTGCTTTTTCTGGGCCCCCCCCGCTATCCCCCGTCCCCTGCTGTTTCTGGGCCGCCCCCCGCTGTCCCCGGCCCCCCGCCACCGCAGGTGACCGGTACTCACCTCCTCCTGCCGCCGCCGCCTCCCGCTTGCGTCCTCCTGCCTGCGTCCTCCGGCTTCCTCTCACCGCCGCCCGACATCTGCAGAGTAAGACCTCCCCCATCCCTGATCTCCCATCCCCCTGCATGGGGATCCCTGATCCCCCATCCCCCTGCATGGGGATCCCTGATCCCCCATCCCCCTGCATGGGGATCCCTGATCCCCCTGCATGGGGATCCCTGATCCCCCATCCCCCTGCATGGGGATCCCTGATCCCCCTGCATGGGGATCCCTGATCCCCCATCCACCTGCATGGGGATCCCTGATCCCCCTGCATGGGGATCCCTGATCCCCCATCCCCCTGCATGGGGATCCCTGATCCCCCACCCCCCTGCATGGGGATCCCTGATCCCCCATCCCCCTGCATGGGGATCCCTGATCCCCCTGCATGGGGATCCCTGATCTCCCATCCACCTGCATGGGGATCCCTGATCCCCCTGCATGGGGATCCCTGATCCCCCATCCCCCTGCATGGGGATCCCTGATCCCCCATCCCCCTGCATGGGATCCCTGATCCCCCTGCATGGGGATCCCTGATCCCCCATCCCCCTGCATGGGGATCCCTGATCCCCCATCCCCCTGCATGGGGATCCCTGATCCCCCATCCCCCTGCAGGGGAATCCCTGATCCCCCTGCATGGGGATCCCTGATCCCCCATCCCCCTGCATGGGGATCCCTGATCCCCCATCCCCCTGCATGGGGATCCCTCATCCCCCTGCATGGGGATCCCTGATCCCCCATCCCCCTGTATGGGGATCCCTCATCCCCCTGCAGGGGAATCCCTGATCCCCCTGCATGGGGATCCCTGATCCCCCATCCCCCTGCATGGGGATCCCTCATCCCCCTGCATGGGGATCCCTGATCCCCCATCCCCCTGTATGGGGATCCCTCATCCCCCTGCAGGGGAATCCCTGATCCCCCTGCATGGGGATCCCTGATCCCCCATCCCCCTGCATGGGGATCCCTGATCCCCCTGCATGGGGATCCCTGATCCCCCATCCCCCTGCATGGGGATCCCTGATCCCCCATCCACCTGCATGGGGATCCCTGATCCCCCTGCATGGGGATCCCTGATCCCCCATCCCCCTGCATGGGGATCCCGTCGGAAACGATCGAGCGTCGTGGGACCTTCGTTGTGGACTACGTCGGATCTTTTTATAATAAAGATGGAGTCCGAAATTTGTTTGTGTTTTTTTTCTAATAAAAAGATTTTTCTCTGTGTGTATTTATTGACTAATTATCAGAGATTCCTAATGGCGGGTCTAACATTGGCCCAATATTATGAATCTCGGGCTTAGTGCCAGCTGCCAATAAAAAGCTGGCATTAACCCCTTTATTACCCAGTTTGCCACCGGCACCAGGGCAACTGGAAGAGCATGGGTACAGCGCCAGAAAATGGCGCTTCAACGAATGCGCCATTTTCTGGGGCGGCTGCGGGCTGCAATTCGCAGCATGGGGGGCCCAGAACGCTTGGGCCTCTCTATGCTGAGGATTCCAGCCCCCAGCTGCCTAGTTGTACCTGGCTGGGCCAAAAATATGGCGGAGCCCTACGTCATTTTTTTTTTCTAGAATTAGTTCTAGAAATAAAAAAAAATGGGCTTCGCTGTATGTTTGGTTGCAGCCAGGTACAACAAGGCAGCTGGGGGTTGCTGGCAGTCTGTAGCTGCCAAATTGTACCTGGCTGGACCAAAAATATGGCGGAGCCCTACGTCATTTTTTTTTCTAGAATTAGTTCTAGAAATAAAAAAAAATGGGCTTCGCTGTATTTTTCGTTGCAGCCAGGTACAACAAGGCAGCTGGGGGTTGCTGGCAGTCTGTAGCTGCCAAGTTGTACCTGGCTGGACCAAAAATATGGCGGAGCCCTACGCCATTTTTTTTTTCTAGAATTAGTTCTAGAAATAAAAAAAAAATGTGCTTTGCTGTATTTTTGGTTGCAGCCAGGTACAACGAGGCAGCTGGGGGTTGCTGGCAGTCTGTAGCTGCCAAGTTGTACCTGGCTGGACCAAAAATATGGCGGAGCCCTACGTCATTTTTTTTTTTCTAGAATTAGTTCTAGAAATAAAAAAAAATGGGCTTCGCTGTATTTTTTGTAGCCAGCCATGTACAACTTGGTAGCTGGCTGACTGGAATCCTCAGCGTGGAGAACCAAATGTTGTGGGTCCCCAGCGCTGCAAATTTCAACCCACAGCCACCCAAGAAAATAGCGCATTCATTAGAGGCGGCATTTTCTGGTGCTGTACCCTAACTCTACCAGTTGCCCTTGTGCTGGTGGCACACGGGTTTTCCATATGCGACATGGTGTCCGCTAACAATTTCAATAGAAAATTAGCTCCAATTGTTAGCGGAAACCATGTCGGGTATGGAGAGACCCTAACTGTGTGCCTGAACATTGGAGCTCCCCCACAAGTGACCCCATATTGGAAACTAGACCCCCGAAGGAACGTATCTAGATGCATAGTGATCACTTTCAACCCCCAGATGCTTCACAAATTTATCCATAAAAATGAAAAAGCACTTTTTTTTCCACAAAAAAGTTTTTTTCATTTTTACGGATCAATTTGTGAAGCACCTGGGGGTTCAAAGTCATCTAGATATAATCCTTGGGGGGTCTAGTTTCCAAAATGGGTCACTTGTGGGGGAGCTCCAATGTTTAGGCACATAGGGGCTCTTTATATCCTACAAGGTGTCCGCTAACAATTCCAATTGTTAGTGGACACCATGTTGCGTATGGAGAGCCCCTGTGTGTCTCCACATTGGACCTCCCCCACAAGTCACCCCATTTTGGAAACTAGACCCCCAAAGGAACGTATCTAGATGCATAGTGAGCACTTTGAACCCCCAGGGGCTTCACAAATTGATCCGTAAAAATGAAAAAAGAAACTTTTTGTGGAAAAAAAAGTGCTTTTTCATTTTTATGGATGAATTTGTGAAGCATCTGGGGGTTCAAAGTGCTCACTATGCATCTAGATACGTTCCTTAGGGGTCTAGTTTCCAAAATGGGGTCACTTGTGGGGGAGCTCCAATGTGGAGACCCACCGGGACCCTCCAAACGCGACATGGTGTTCACTAACAATTTGAATGGAAAATTAGCTCAATTTGTTAGCCGACACCATGTCGCGTTTGGAGGGTCCCAGTGTGTCTCCACATTGGAGCTCCCCCACAAGTGACCCCATTTTGGAAACTAGACCCCCTAAGGAAGGTATCTAGATGCATAGTGAGCACTTTGAACCCCCAGATGCTTCACAAATTCATCCATAATAATGAAAAAGCACTTTTTTTCCACAAAAAGTTTCTTTTTTCATTTTTACGGATCAATTTGTAAAGCACCTGGGGGTTTAAAGTGCTCACTATGCATCTAGATACGTTCCTTGGGGGGTCTAGTTTCCAAAATGGGGTCACTTGTGGGGGAGCTGCAATGTGGAGACACACGGGGACCATCCAAACGCGACATGGTGTCCGCTAACAATTTGAATGGAAAATGAGCTCAAATTGTTAGCGGACACCATGTCGCGTTTGGAGGGTCCCTGTGTGTCTCCACATTGGAGCTCCCCCACAAGTGACCCCATTTTGGAAACTAGATCCCCAAAGGAACATATCTAGGTACATAGTGAGCACTTTGAACCCCCAGATGCTTCACAAATTGATCCGTAATAATGAAAAAATAATATTTTAGTGGAAAAAAAAGCGCCTTTTCATTTTTACGGATGAATTTCTGAAGCATATGGGGGTTCAAAGTGCTCACTATGCATCTAGATACGTTCCTTGGGGGGTCTAGTTTCCAAAATGGGGTCACTTGTGGGGGAGCTGCAATGTGGAGACACACGGGGACCATCCAAATGCGACATGGTGTCCGCTAACAATTTGAATGGAAAATGAGCTCAAATTGTTAGCGGACACCATGTCGCGTTTGGAGGGTCCCTGTGTGTCTCCACATTGGAGCTCCCCCACAAGTGACCCCATTTTGGAAACTAGACCCCCAAAGGAACATATCTAGGTACATAGTGAGCACTTTGAACCCCCAGATGCTTCACAAATTGATCCGTAATAATGAAAAAATAATTTTTTAGTGGAAAAAAAAGTGCTTTTTCATTTTTACGGATGAATTTCTGAAGCATATGGGGGTTCAAAGTGCTCACTATGCATCTAGATACGTTCCTTGGGGGGTCTAGTTTCCAAAATGGGGTCACTTGTGGGGAAGCTCTAATGTGGAGATACACAGGGACCCTCCAAACACGACATGATGTCCGCTAACAACTTGAGCTCATTTTCCATTCAAATTGTTAGCGGACACCATGTCGCGTTTGGAGGGTCCCAGTGTGTCTCCACATTGGAGCTCCCCCACAAGTGACCCCATTTTGGAAACTAGACCCCCTAAGGAACGTATCTAGATGCATAGTGAGCACTTTGAACCCCCAGATGCTTCACAAATTCATCCATAAAAATTAAAAAAACACTTTTTTTTTCACAAAAAATTTCTTTTTGCCTACATTTTTTAGTTTCACATGGGCAAAGGGATAAAATACATCCCAAAATTTGTTGGGCAATTTCTCCTGAGTACACCGATACCTCATATGTGGTCATAAACCACTGTTTGGGCGCATGGCAGGGCTCAGAAGTGAAGGAGCGCCATTTCACTTTTTGAACGGAAAATTGGCTCTAAAATTCAAATTGCGCTCCTTCCCTTCTGAGCCCTGCCATGCACCCAAACAGTGGTTTATGACCACATATGAGGTATCGGTGTACTCAGGAGAAATTGCCCAACAAATTTTAGGATGCATTTTATCCTGTTGCTCATGTGAAAATGAAAAAATTGAGGCTAAAAGAACATTTTTGTTACAAAAATTAAAATGTCCATGTTTTCCTTCAACTTTATTTTAGTTACTGTGAAGCACCTGAAGGGTTAATAATCTTCTTGAATATAGTTTTGAGTAGCTTGAGGGGTGCAGTTTTTGGAATGGTGTCACTTTTGGGCGTTTTCTGTCATGTACACCCCTCAGAGGGACTTCAAATGTGATGTGGTCACTAAAAAAAATGGTTTTGTAAATTTTGCTGGAAAAATGAATAATTGCTCATGAACTTTGAACCCTTATAACGTCCTACCAAATTTTTTTTTTTCTTCCAAAATTGTGCTGATGTGAAGTAGACATGTGGGAAATGTGATTTATTAACTATTTTGTGTCACATAACGCTCTGGTTTAGCAGAATAAAAATAAAAAATTTGAAAATTGCTAAATTTTCAAAATTTTTGCCAAATTTTTTATTTTTTCACAAATAAACGCAAAAATTATCGACCTAAATTTAATACTAACATGAAGCCCAATATGCCACGAAAAAACAATCTCATAATCGCTAGGATCCGTTGAAGCGTTCCAGAGATATAACCTCATAAAGGGACACTGGTCAGAATTACAAAAAATGGTCCGGTCATGAAGCTGCAAAGTGACTCGGTCCTTAAGGGGTTAATTAAAAAAATCCTCTTCCGTCCGACGCAGTCCAAAACGCGATGTCCTCTCTGCTACATCCCCTGTGCATAGATATAGATGTCTATGCACAGGGAATGAGCAGACTGAGAACAATCTCAGCTCTGCTACATCATCTCTGTGCACAGACATTCATGTCTGTACACAGGGAATGAGCAGACTGAGAACAATCTCAGCTCTGCTACATCAGGCAGCAGGCGGGCTCTAGGACCCTGGAGCTGGCAGCCAGCACACTGAGCAGACATGACTCTTATCTGTGCGAGTTTCCCAGCGATTACTTACAAAGTAAACGAGTCCAATGCAAATAAGTGACAAAACTAGGATTGCTTCAGGCTGAAGCTTCCGAGACACATCTGCGATTTGTAAATCTCACACTACTCGCTATTACTCGCTTCCCCATTCATTAACATTGGACTCGCTAGACTCGCAACGAGTAGCGAGTCCTGTGCTCGGACTCGCTAGAGTCAAGCGATTCCGAGTAATTTAGGATTCGCCCATCACTAAGTCATATGAAAAAGTTTGGGCACCCCTCTTAATCTTACTCATTATTTTTTTATTGGGTTTTTGCAACAGCTATTTCAGTGTGATATATGTAATAACTGATGGACACAGTAATATTTCAGGATTGAAATGAGGTTTATTGCACTAACCAAAAATGTGAAATATGCATTATTTCAAAATTTGACAGGTGCCAAAGTATGGGCACCCTTCTGATTTTCATGATTTAACACTAGAACTACTGCACTCGTGACACCTACATAGAAATACATAGTGCAAAGTAGTCAAAATGACTACCTCAGTAGTTCTAGTGTTAAATACTCCTAACTACTTTTTACTGACTTACTGAAGCACTAAATTGGTTTGGTAACCTCATTGAGCTTTGTACTTCATAGCCCGATGTATCCAATCATGAGAAAAGCTATTTCAGGTGTCCACTTGCAAGTTGTTCTCCTAGTTGCATCTTCTCTGAGGAGTGGCATCATGGGCTCCTCAAAACAGCTCTCAAATGATCTTAAAAAAAAGATTGTTCAACATAGTTGTTCAGGGAAAGGATGCAAAAAGTTGTCTCAGAGATTAACCTGTCAGTTTCCACTGTGAGGAACATAGTAAGGAAATGGAAGACCACAGGGACAGTTCTTGTAAAGGCCAGAAGTGGCAGGCCAACAAAAATATCAGAAAGACAGAGAAGAAGAATGGTGAGAACAGTCAAGAACAATCCACAGACCACCTCCAAAGACCTGCAGCATCATCTTGCTGTAGATGGTGTCACTGTGCATCGGTCAACAATACAGTGCACTCTGCACAAGGAGAAGCTGTATGGAAGAGTGATGCGAAAGAAGCCGTTTCTGCATGCATGCCCCAAACAGAGTCGCCTGAGGTATGCAAAAGCACATTTGGACAAGCCAGTTTCATTTTGGAAAAGGTCCTGTGGACTGATGAAACAAAGATTGAGTTGTTTGGTCATACAACAAGGTGTTATGTATGGCGCCACAAAAACACAGCATTCCAAGAAAAACACTTGCTACCCACTGTCAAATTTGGGGTAGGGTCCATCATGCTTTGGGGCTGTGTGGCCAATGACGGCACCGGGAATCTTGTTAAAGTTGAGGGTCTCATGGATTCCACTCAGTATCAGCAGATTCTTGAGAATAATGTTCAAGAATCAGTGTCAAAGTTGAAGTTATGCCGGGGATGGATCTTTCAGCAAGACAATGATCCAAAACACCGCTCTAAATCTACTCAGGCATTCATGCAGAGGAACAATTACAATGTTCTGGAATGGCCATCCCAGTCCCCAGACCTGAATATCATTGAACATCTGTGGGATGTTTTGAAGCGGGCTGTCCATGCTCGGCAACCATCAAACTTAACTGAACTGGAATTGTTTTGTAAAGAGGAATGGTCAAAAATACCTTCATCCAGGATGCAGGAACTCATTAACAGCTACAGGAAGCGACTAGAGGCTGTTATTTTTGTAAAAGGTGGATCTACTAAATATTAATGTCACTTTTCTGTTGAGGTGCCCATACTTTTGCACCTGTCAATTTTTTTAAATAATGCATATTTCACATTTTCGGTTAGTACAATAAACCTCATTTCAATCCTGAAATATTACTGTGTTCATCAGTTATCTATTATATAATTGCCGTAGCTGACTTCCGTCTGACCGGCGCGACTTCCTGTGGCTTTGTTCGCGTAGCTCGGAACTTTCTCCAGGACTCTGTCCCTGGCCGCGCAGCGGCCAGGCGACTCGCAAAGCAATGCCCGCAAAGCGGGCATTGCGAGTCGCCGACTCGCGAAGCAATGCCCGCAAAGCGGGCATTGCGAGTCGTTGCCCCGCAAACAAAGCCACAGCATGGGGCTGTAGTGTACACCTCTATGGTATACTACAGCCCCATGTCGCTGCCGCTATTCCCTAAACCTCGCCGCCCATAAGCAACGCCGTATAATAAAACACCGCCCTATCATAAACCCTTGCTGCACTCTACCTCCTAAGGGCCCTTTCACATCTGCGTTTTTTTTAAATCGCGCCACATGCGGAGAAAAAAACCGCATCTGCCGCGATTGCCGCATAACCACTGCACTTGCGGCGCGGTTGCGGTAATCCCCATATAAACTATAGGGGGACTTGCGGCAGGTGCGGCAACTGCGACTTGCGGCATGTCCGGCAACTGCGGTTTTGCACTTGCGGCAGGTGCGGCAGCGCAAAATACCGCGGATGATCGCGGTTCCCCCTACAGTTACTATAGCGATTACCGCAACCGCGCCTCAATTGCTACACTAACGCTGATGTGAATTAAGCCACCCTATAAGCCCACCTCCTAAACCCGTACCCCTCCGCCCCTACCCCTTAAGCCCGCAGCCCCTACCCCGAATGTAAACCCCGCAGCCCCTAAGCCTCTACCCCCCCGCCCCTACCCCCTAAGCCCGTCTCCTACCCCGCCGCCCGTAAGCGCCTACCCCCTAACCCCGCTGCCGCCCGTACCACGTCGCCCCTACCCCCTGTAAACCCCGCAGCCCCTAAGCCCCTACCCCGCCGACCCTACCCCCTAAGCCCGCCTCCTACCCCGCCGCCCCTACCCCCGCTGCCGCTACCCCTGTAAACCCCGCAGCCCCTAAGCCCCTACCCCGCCGACCCTACCCCCTAAGCCCGCCTCCTACCCCGCCGCCCCTAAGCCCCTACCCCCGCTGCCGCCCACCACGCCGCCCCTACCCCCTGTAAACCCCGCAGCCCCTAAGCCCCCCTCCTACCCCACCGACCCTAAGCCCCTACCCCCGCTGCCGCCCGTACCACGCCGCCCCTACCCCCTGTAAACCCCGCAGCCCCTAAGCCCGCCTCCTACCCCACCGCCCCTAAGCCCCTACCCCCGCTGCCGCTACCCCTCTAAACCCCGCAGCCCCTAAGCCCCTACCCTGCCGACCCTACCCCCTAAGCCCGCCTCCTACACCACCGCCCCTAAGCCCCTACCCCCGCTGCCGCCCGTACCACGCCGCCCCTACCCCCTGTAAACCCTGCAACCCCTAAGCCCGCCTCCTACCCCACCGACCCTAAGCCCCTACCCCCGCTGCCGCCCGTACCACGCCGCCCCTACCCCCTGTAAACCCCGCAGCCCCTAAGCCCGCCTCCTACCCCACCGCCCCTAAGCCCCTACCCCCTAAGCCCGCTGCCGCCGCATACTAAACCTCCCTCGCCGCTGCCGCTATCCCCTAAACCCCGCCCGTAAACCCCGCCGCCCCTAAGCCATATCACCTAAATCCCGCCCGTAAACCCCGCCGCCCCTAAGCCACTGCCCCGCCGCCCCTAAGCCACTACCTCTATCCCCTAAACCCCACCCGTAAACCCCGCCGCGCCGCTCCTAAGCCACTACCCCAATCCCCTAAACCCCGCCGCCCCTAAGGCACTACCCCCGCCGCCCATAAGCCACTACCCCTATCCCCTTAACCCCGCCGCCCCTAACCCACTACCCCAATCCCCTAAACCCCGCCGCCCCTAAGCTACTACCCCGCCGCCCCTAAGCCACTACCCCTATCCCCTTAACCCCGCCGCCCCTAAGCCAGTACTACCCCGCCGCCCCTAAGCCACTACCCCTATCCCCTAAACCACGCCGCCCTACCCTCCGCCGATGCCCCCTAAGCCCCGCCGCCTCCTAAGCTCCCGCCGCTACCCCCTGCCGACTAAGCCCCGCAGCCCCTAAGCCCCTACCCAACGCCGATACCCCACGCCTCCCCTTACCCACTACCCCAATCCCCTAAACCTCGCCGCCCCTAAGCCAGTACCCCGCCGCCCCTAAGCCACTACCCCCCGCCGCCCCTAAGCCACTACCCCTATCCCCTAAACCCTGCCCGTAAACCCCACCGCGCCGCTCCTAAGCCACTACCCCAATCCCCTAAACCCCGCCGCCACTAAGGCACTACCCCGCCGCCCATAAGCCAGTACCCCTATCCCCTTAACCCCGCCGCCCCTAACCCACTACCCCAATCCCCTAAACCCCGCCGCCCCTAAGCCACTACCCCGCCGCCCCTAAGCCACTACCCCTATCCCCTTAACCCCGCCGCCCCTAAGCCACTACCCCGCCGCCCCTAAGCCACTATCCCTATCCCCTAAACCACGCCGCCCCTACCCTCCGCTGATGCCCCCTAAGCCCCGCCGCCTCCTAAGCTCCCGGCGCTACCCCCCGCCAACTAAGCCCCGCAGCCCCTAAGCCCCTACCCAACGCCGATACCCCCTAAGCCCCGCCGCCTCCTAAGCCCCCGTCGCTGTCGCTACCCCCTAAGGCGCTACACCCTAAGCTCCCGCCGTCCCCTAACCCACCGCCGACGTCGATCACTTACATGTCTTCTTCATCTGATCGTCCGTCTGTCCGATCCACAAGTCCTCCGTCCGCCCAGCTGTCCTCTTCGTCCGGCCCCGGGGGTCTTCTCTCTTCTTTCCGCCATCTTCGGTTCCGACCTCCTCTTCATTTCTCATTGCGATAGAATGGACGAAAAATCCGCCATTCTATCTCTATGAGAAGTGAGGCGCTCTTCTGATTGGTCGCTCTCTACTGCCGATAGCCAATCACAATCGCGCCTCACTTCCCATAGACATACATTAGCGGCGTGTCGGCAAATGTATGACCGCGTCCCTGGTTCTGTTTGGCGGCCATAAATCGCGGACACACCGCAATGTATGTCTATGGGAAGTGAGGCGCTGTTCTGATTGGTCCCTCTATGCTTCCGCTGACCAATCAGAATTGCGGCGCACTTCCCATAGACATAGAATGGAGAGAAATCGTCCATTCTATCTGCATGGGACGTGAGGCGCGATTGTGGTTGGACAGCGGAAGCACACAGCGACCAATCACAAGAGCGCCTCACTTTTAGCGGTAAATTTGAAATTTTACAAGAGCCCATTCTATGTCTATGGGAAGTGCGCCGCAATTCTGATTGGTCAGCGGAAGCATAGAGCGACCAATCAGAACAGCGCCTCACTTCCCATAGACATACATAGCGGTGTCTCCGCGATTTTATGCCCCTTAAACAGAACCAGGGACCCGGCCATACATTTGCCGACACGCCGCTAATGTATGTCTATGGGAAGTGAGGCGCCATTCTGATTGGTGGCTCTGTGCTTCCGCTGGCCAATCAGAATGGCGCCTCACTTCCCATAGAGATACATTAGCGGTGTCTCGCGAAATATATTGCCGGCCTTCTGGTTGTATTTTCGGCGACGGGGCTCGGATATTTCCGCCCAAAAAAAAAAAAAAATTTTTTTTTGTTTTTATCTATTTTTCTATTTATGTCTCTTTCTTTTTTTTTTTTTTTTTTTTTTTTTTATATATTATTATATACATAGATAAGACTAACGATAGAAAAAGATACAAAAATAAAAATACATTAAAAAAAAAAAAAAAAAAAATTTACCCGGAAATAGCCGAGCCCCGTCGCCGAAAATACAACCAGAAGGCCTGCAATATATTTCGCGAGACACCGCTAATGTATCTCTATGGGAAGTGAGGCGCCATTCTGATTGACCAGCGGAAGCACAGAGCCACCAATCAGAATGGCGCCTCACTTCCCATAGACATACATTAGCGGCGTGTCGGCAAATGTATGGCCGGGTCCCTGGTTCTGTTTAGCGGGCATAAAATCGCGGACACACCGCTATGTATCTCTATGGGAAGTGAGGCGCTGTTCTGAATCAGAATTGCGGCGCACTTCTCATAGACACAGAATGGGCTATTGTAGAATTTCAAATTTCGCGCTAAAAGTGAGGCGCGATTGTACGAATCAGAATCGCGCCTCACTTCCGATAGACATAGATAGCGGTGTGTCCGCGATTTTCTGACCGCAAAATAGAACCAGAAGGGCGGCCATAAAATCGCGGACACAACGCTATGTATGTCCATGGGAAGTGAGGCGCCGTTCTGATTGGTCGCTGTGTGCTTCCGCTCACCAATCAGATTCGCGCCTCACTTTCCGCGGTAAATTTGAAAGTCCGAAAGCGCCCATTCTATGTCTATGGGAAGTGGGGCGCGATTCTGATTCGTCGCTGTCTGCTTATGGCGACCAATCACAATAGCGCCTCATTTCTCTATGCATCTCTATGGGAATGCGCCCTCCAATCACAATCGAGGCGCCATTTTCGAAAATACACAGCGCCCAATCAGATTCATGGCGCCATCTTTCTGAGGTTGCTGCCCTCCAATCAGATAAGGCCGCTATTTATAGCGGGAAATTTGAATCTTCAACCTCTTTGAATCCTGTTTGCGAGACAAAGAAAAACAACCGTTGGACCATCTGTTGGAAATCCATCCTTCGTGAGGGTCTTTGAGGGAGAACGAGAAGCTATCGCTGGACCATCTGTTGGACTATATTTCAGCCAAGATACCCATCCTTCGTGCGGGACGTTGGGAAGGAAGCGCCGGATCGGGTTCTGCGATTGATCAGCTAAGATATCCTTTTTGAAATCTACCTTTTCACATCAGTCTATATGCCTGATGCTACGTTTTATTTTCACCTCTTTTTCTATCTTTTATTTTCACCACTTTTACTCTTTTGCGCCATGCAGCGCCAATCGGCGCTGCATGGAGCCAGCGCCACAGCTCCGACACTTCGCCGCTAAAAGCGTCGACGTCTGCGCTAATAGCGCAAACTTCGGCGCTTCTAGCACCCTCCGCGGTCTATGAGACCGCTGTGCCCGAATAATCATTCAGGCGCCGTCATAGAATGGACAAAATTCGTCCATTGTATCTCTATGGGAAGTGCGCGGCTATTCTGATTGGTCTGCGTTAGTACACAGCGACCAATCAAAATCCCGCCTCACTTCCCATAGACATACATAGCGGTGTGTCGCCGATTTTATGGCCGCGCCCCTGGTTCTATTTTCGGCCATGGCACTCGCATCTGCTCAGTAGTTCGACGGGGCCAAAAAATCGCACTCAGCACTTCGCGGCGATAGCTAGCCTATCAGCTACGACTCGCAATGATTGCGAGTCGTTGGTAAGGCGCTAGCCATGTCCGTGAAGCGCTCATTGCGAGTTTGCGGATCCGTGGAAAGACGGATCAGAGCCCAGTATCCTGGCCGAAAATAGAACCAGGGCCTCGGCAATAAAATCGCCGACACACCGCTATGTATGTCTATGGGAATGAGGCCCGATTCTGATTGGCCGCTGTGCATTTTTAAAAATGGCACCGCCACTCTGATTGGAGGGCGCATTCCCATAGAGATGCATTGTGAAATGAGGCGCGATTGTCATTGGTTGTTGGACATGGCGGTTTGCTTCCGATTGGTTGGCGCTCAGCGGGGAAAGCTAAACTTTCCTTGCCGAGCGCCTGTTGCGATTTTCGGCCACGCCGTTCAGGAGGCTCGAAGTCTGTAGCTCCGCCCCACTCTGTTGTGATTGGACAGCGGCATCTTCACACAGTAGCACCGACCAATGGTATTCATGGCGCCATGTTTATGAAGTTTCCGCTCTCCAATCACATTGCGGCTGGCGCCTGCCGGTTTTTTATGAATGAGCATTTCGCGTCCGCCATGTTAGAGCGCGAGATTTGAATTTGTGAACTATGTAAAAGTTAAAAAGCTGTTTTCACAGTACAATCTCACATCAGAGTATATATTCCTAATGCCTATGCTTATATTAACCTTTTCTTTATACTAATTTCATATTTTGCTTCCTTTCACCATATTGACCTGTTTTTTTCAAACTTTATTAACCCCTTCTATTTTATTTGGGCTACACTTGCTATCTCACTATGTGCTGTACTAAGGTCATTTCTACATTAACCTCTTCTATGCCTTTTGCATATTAATTTTGTCTCACACTCTTTTCTAGGGTTTACACTGCTACATTAACCCCTTCCATTCTGTTTGCTATTCCCTAACTGTGTCGCTATGTGCTGTATTCATTACATTTTAAAATTAACCCCTTCGATTCTATTTGTACTCCACTTCATATCTCACTATGTGCTGGACTAAGGGCATTTCTACATTAACCGCTTCTATGCCTTTTGTATTTTATTTTTATGTCACACTCTTTTAGGGCCCTTTCACATCTGCGTTTATTTGAAATCGCGGCAGATGTGGTGAAAAAACCGCATCTGCCGCGATTGCCGCATAACCGCTGCAGTTGCGGCGCGGTTGCGGTAATCCCCATAGAAAGTATAGGGGACTTGCGGCAAGTGCGGTTTTGCACTTGCGTCAGGTGCGGCCGCGAAAATTACCCCGGCTCACCGCGGTTTTTTTCGCGGCCGCACCTGCCGCAAGTGCAACACCTCCCTTGCCGCACCTGCCGCAAGTCCCCCTATACTTTCTATGGGGATTACCGCAACCACGCCACGGTTTTTTTCGCGGCCGCATCTGCCGCAAGTGCAAAACCGCACTTGCCGCATCTGCCGCAAGTCCCCCTATACTTTCTATGGGGATTACCGCAACCGCGCCGCAAGTGTGCCGATTATGCGGCAATCACGGCAGATGCGGTTTTTTCACCGCATCTGGCGCGATTTAAAATAAACGCAGATGTGAACTGCTACATTAACCCCTTCCATTCTGTTTGCTATTCATTTACTCTGTCCCTATGTGCTGGACTCATTACATTTGACAATTAACCTCTTCTATACCTTTTCTTTCTTATTTTCTCTTTTACACTCTTTTGGCTCCTTTCACATCAGCGTTTTTTTAAATTTGCCGCAGATGCGGTGAAAAAACCACATCTCCCGCAATTACCGCATATCGGCTCCACTTGCGCCACCGTTGCGGTAAACGCTATGCTAAGTATAGCCGTACTTCCGGCAGGTGCGGCAGTGGAAAAACCGCGGTCTGCCGCTTTTTTATTCGCTGGCGCACCTGCCGCAAGTGCATAACCGCACTTGCCGCAAGTGCGCCAGCGAATAAAAAAGCGGCAGACCGCGGTTTTTCCACTGCCGCACCTGCCGCAAGTACGCCTATACTTTGCATTGCGTTTACCCCAACTGCGCCGCAAGTGGAGCCGGTATGCGCTAATTGCGGCAGATGCGGTTTTTTCACCGCATCTGCCGCACATTTTAAAAAACGATGATGTGAAAGGGCCCTATAGGAGTGCAAGTAGTACATTAACCCCTTCTATTGTCTTGGCTATTCACTGCTTATGTCACTATGTGTTCTATTACTGCCATTTTAATACTATTTATCATTTTAATGATCGTGCCGTATTTTCTATGCATGCCAGTGCTATATTAACCCCTTACACACTCTTCTTTATTTTATTTCTACGTGCAGTGTGTCGTTACACTCTTATGACTACATTTACCCATTATATGCTATTTTGCTTATATTTCATAATAATTAGTATGTAGGACTACTAACTGTCTTACATTTAACAGTTTGGATGTAATGCTACCTGTCTCTTTCACATCTGCGCTAATTTTACATTGTGAAAGATGTCGTGAAATAATCGCATCTGCTCTGCTTGCTGCAGAGTCACTGCATAACTGATGCACTTGCAGTCCGGTTCCGGTAATCGCCATTGTCTGTATATAGGGACTTGCGCAAGATACCGCAAGTGCGCTTTAGCTCTTGCACCAGGTGCTGCTGCAAAATATATCACGGCCGCCCACTCTTTTTTATCGCCTCACCACCTGCTGCAAGTGCTAAACCCAAATTGCCGCACCTGCCAAAATTAACTATATAGTCACTATGGAGATTAACCCAAGTGCAGCGGTTATGCTGCAGCTATGCACCAAACGCTGCAGATAGTTTTTTCTCTAAATCTGATGCTATTTCTAATTACCGCTAATGTAAAACGCCCTGTCGTCACAGTAGGACATTAAATAATTTTACATACCAAATATATTGTTTCCATGCCATTTTACACTGCATGAGCAACTGGGGCCCCTTTCACACGCGTGTTGTACATGCAGATTTACATTATTCCATAACAGCTGGAAATATTTCTATTATTAACGCAAGTTCACCATACCCGTCACCATGGGTGTGGTTGTGTAAGGTCACGCTACATCGCCTGATTAACGTTGATTTTTACATTGACCTGCCTGTTTCACCATGTACTCCACAAGTGCCCTTATTTCTATTTTCCCCAGGGTTGGGTCACATTCTGCCATTTCACGCTCACTGCTAATGCCACTGTTTCCACCAACTCAAGCAAGAAACACAAAAAACACTCCTTTCTCTATAATCCCACAACCCTACATTTGAGGTATTAAATAACACTACCTCTCCCATTTTGCACCACCTTCTGCAACTCCACCTCTGCTGCCAGTTATGCGCAACTTCCTGTCATATCGCTACTTTAATCCCTTTTTTTACAATGTTCGAAATCTGCTTTTACAACACGCCTATCAAAGGGCACTTGCATCCATTTGTCTTGCTTTGAAGTCTCTTTTTAAGGACTTTAAACACACTGATTGCCATTCACTACTCCATACAGTAAACATCATGAAATATTTGTTTCATACTTTAAAGAACTCCATCATTTCTTTTTCACAGGTTATTTAAATGCACACTTTCCTTTTATTGTTTTTGCCTATTTAGACATAGTTATTATTGATTGTTTTCTTAACTAACACACTCTAGCTCATTTTGGATTTGATTGACTGACTATTCTTATTAACATGAGCTCGCCAACTGAAAATATTGCTCTTGCCAAGGAGGCAGCATCTACGACTAAGAAGAAGCGTGCACAGGAGACTTCGGAACAGAAACGTCTTCGGTTAGATCGTGATAAGGCTGCTAAAGCAAAACGCATTGCAGAGGAGACTTCGGAAGAGAGACGTCTTCGGTTGGATCTTTGTAACGCTGCTAAGGCGAAACGTATTGCAGAGGAGACTTCAGAAGAGAGGCGTCTTCGCTTAGATAGTGAGAAGACTGCTAAGGCGAAACGCACTGCTGAGGAGACCTCGGAACAGAGACGTATTCGCTTAGATCGTGTTAAGGCTGCTCACGCCAAACACATTGCAGAGGAGACTTTGGAAGAGAAATGTCTTCGTTTACAACATGTTAAAGCTGCTAAAGTGAAACGCATTGCCAAACTGTCTTCTCCAATGAGACGTTTTCGGTTGGATGTTGCAAAGGCTGCTTCGAAGCAACGTATTGCTGAAATGTCTTCTGAAGAAAGAAGTGTACGAATGTCAAAAAGAGCCATGGGTGCGCGTGCCACACGCCAAATAAAACAAATTAATGTCATTGAAGAACCATCTGAGAAAGATACTTCTCCTGCGTCTTCGTGTACTGACATTCTACCAAGTGAACAGCCTTTAACACCTCCCATTACCTCCATGGGAAGAAAAGAAGCAAAGGTTCAAAAGGAGTCTGTGCGTATGCGCAAGAAGCGTGCCGCACCTGTGCGTCAAAGATGCAAACATCAAGAGTTCATGCCTACAGGAGATCCGTCTGACACTCATACTGCTGCCACCTCTTCGTCTGACCGTCATACTGCTGCCACCTCTTCGTCTGACCGTCATACTGCTGCCACCTCTTCGTCTGACCGTCATACTGCTGCCACCTCTTCGTCTGACCGTCATACTGCTGCCACCTCTTCATCTGATCCTCATACTCCTGACAACTTTTCGTCTGATCCTCATCCTGCTGCCACCTCTTTGTTTGATCCTCATACTGTTGCCACCACTTCTACTCTGTTAACTACTACTGAACAGCCTTTACCACATCGCAAGGCCACATCTAAAAGAAAACACTGTGCTGAGGAGACGCCATACAGCAAACAGTCTAACATTATCCGCAAAAAATGGAGAAGACAGATGCATCAAGATACACTGTCTCCTACGTCAAAAATACTCCACTTGACCTTTTTGGCTGATAGACGTCGTGACATACGCACACGTTCTTCCACTTCTACATTGCAAGAGCCACAACGCAATTTATATTCAACTTCTTCTTTCCTTGAATGTTTTGATTCTACGTCCCTTCCACGTCTCATCTATGTAGGATTAAACAATAAACTTCTACCTTTCTTATCTTCACCTTTCCCTCATCCATTGGGATTTATTGATCAGGATCATGGTATTCCAGAACATACCTGTGGTTTCATGAATGTAATATGTGAACATTGTGAGGCTCGACATTTTTCTGATGAACGCCCATCAGATAAACACTTTACTCTTTGTTGCCACAAGGGAAAAGTTAAGGTACCATTACCTCAATACCCGCAGGTCTTCCAACGCCTGCTGAAAGGAGAGAGTGAGTACAGTAAAAATTTGATGGAGAATATCAGGAGCATTAATAGTTCTTTTGCTTTTGCCTCCATGGGTGCCCATGTTTCTCCACCACCTGGACATGGCCCTTACTGTTTCCGAATTCATGGGCAAATTTATCATCGTACGGGAACACTCCATCCTGCTCAAGATCAACCTCCAGCATATGCACAACTCTACATTTTAGATACTGCAAGCGCTGTAGAACAACGGATACAGTCTCCAGAAAATGTGAAATGTCATCCAACTTTAATGAGTATCATTGCTCTTCAATTGGATAATATTAATCCCTTTGTTTCGGCCTACAAAATGCTGCGTGACGTTGAATTAGAAGAACAACAGAAGGCAGTAGAACATGGCACCGTCATGCCAAATATTATCATGGCCATTAAACAAGACAGACAGCAAGACCCTAGACGCTATAACAATCCTACTGTCAATGAAGTTGCTGTGGTCTTTGAAAATGCTGATGGAGAACCACCGTTCAATAGAGACATTTTAATTCATTTGAAACCTGATCCAAATAACCCCTTGGCCCTGAAAAATCAGCAAGTCAGTATTCTACACAGCAATTTAGATGCATTACTGTATCCCTTATTTTTCCCTCATGGAGAACAAGGTTGGCATGAGGGATTCAAGCATCATGGCCAAACTCAACGCAGGGTTACACAGCTCCAGTATTACTGCTATTTGTTGTCTGTACGGAATCAGTTCAATCCTGTCCTGAATGGTGGCAAACTTACGCAACAGTACTTAGTGGATGCGTATGTGAAAATCGAGGCTAATCGTTTGAATTTTATCCGTCAACACCAAAAGGATTTAAAAGTGGAGGATTATTGTGTACTCCAGGAACATCTCCTCAAAAAATCTGTTGAGAAAGGTATTCCCATTGGCAAGACGGTCATTTTACCATCTTCCTTTGAAGGCAGTCCAAGAAACATGCAGCAACGCTATCAGGATGCCATGGCTATTGTGACTAAATTTGGACTACCGGATCTTTTCGTAACCATGACCTGTAATCCTAAATGGAGGGAGATTAAAAACAATTTAGAGCCATGGCAGCGTGTGGAACATAGACCTGATTTAGTCGCCCGTGTCTTCAGAATTAAACTGGAAGCCCTATTAAAAGACATTAACAGTGGATTATTTGGCAAAGTTTGTGCAATGGTTCATGTTATTGAATTCCAAAAGCGTGGCCTACCACACGCTCACATTTTGATCATTCTGGATAGCAAATCCAAACTAAGAACTGAGGTTGAAGTGGATAATATAGTTTGGGCTGAAATCCCTGATCCAGAAGATTACCCTGTGCTCTATGAAATTGTGATGCAACACATGATTCATGGACCCTGTGGACAACACAACCCCAATTCTCCATGTATTGATCTTGGCAAGTGTAAGAAAGGTTTTCCTAAAGATTTCCAACCAAAAACAGTCTTAGCTCAGGATTCATACCCTACTTATCAAAGAAAGGAAGGATCATCCTTTCCACACCATTCAAAGATGATTGATAATTCTTGGGTTGTTCCCTATAACCCTTATCTACTATTAAAATACAAGTGTCATATTAATGTTGAGGTATGTGCTTCCATTCAAAGTGTCAAATACCTATTCAAATATGTCTACAAAGGACATGATAAAGCCAATCTTGAAATTTGCCAAACTAATATCCACCATGATGAAACACATCAATTCATGGATTCAAGATACGTGAGTGCACCGGAGGCAGCTTGGCGAATATTTGCTTACCTGATGCATAGACAATCGCACTCCATTATTCGCCTTGCCGTACATCTCCCACATTCTCAACCACTTTATTTTCATGAGGATGACTCTGTTGACAACATAAGTTACACAATGCACAGGAAATCCACTCTTATGGCGTACTTTGAGCTCAATGAGAATGACCCGCATGCTCATGATTACTTATACCGCCAAATTCCAGAGCACTATGTTTGGAAACAAGGTGAATGGGAAATTAGAAAGCGAGAAGGTTCTTCAGTTATTGGAAGAATGTATACTGTCAGTATGAAAGATCAAGAACGGTACTATTTAAGGTTGTTGTTACTACATGTCAAAGGAGCAACAAGTTTTGACAACATAAAGACTGTTAATGAAGTCACATACCCAACTTTTAAAGAGGCAGCATTAGCTCTTGGATTGCTCTTCGATGACACTGTTTGGAGAAATACTTTATTGGATGCCTGTGTTCTCAACATGCCTGCACAGCTTCGTGATATGTTTGCATATATATGTATTTTTGGTCCTCCAGCTCATCCATTGGAGTTGTGGCAAGAATTTAAACAAGACTTTATGCAAGACTCCTGCCATGCATATCACTCCAACACTGAGGAGTGTGAGAATTGTGAAGGATATGCAATGACAGATGTCCAAAATGTTCTAAAATTTCATGGCAAAACTTTTACTGACTTTAATCTACCACGACCAAAAAGAAAGCCACACATTGCTCCACTATACAACAAGGATGATGAGTTAAGAAGAGCTCAGCAAA
The DNA here is from genome assembly GCA_033576535.1 of Allobates femoralis. Classification (NCBI taxonomy): domain Eukaryota; kingdom Metazoa; phylum Chordata; class Amphibia; order Anura; family Aromobatidae; genus Allobates; species Allobates femoralis. The sequence continues at coordinate 353,711,094 of JARQOC010000002.1, forward strand.
TGAAAGCTACTTTAAATGACCAACAACTTTTGGCCTATGATGCGATCAATCAAGCTTTACACGATAGAAGTGGACAACCTAAGTGCTTTTTCATTGACGGTCCAGGTGGCAGTGGCAAAACATATCTGTATGATTTATTAATTCATGAACTAAGAGGAGAAGGCGAAATTGTATCACCTGCAGCCAGTACAGGGAATGCAGCTAACTTACTGCAAGGAGGAAGAACCATCCATTCGCTTTATGGCATACCAATTCCAATAAATGAAACATCCGTTTCCAGAATTAAAAATGATACAGATGCTGCACAACATTTGAAAAGTACCAAACTTTTCATTATTGACGAGTCCACTCTTTTATCTAAATATGCATTGCATGTGATAGATCAACTTTTACGGGATGTCATGACAACAGATATCTCCAAGAAAAATACAACACCTTTTGGAGGAAAAGTCATTGTTCTAGGAGGAGACTTTCGACAGTGTCTGCCTATCATCCCACATGGTACAAGAACTGACATTATAGAGAGTTGTATTAAATACTCACGACAATGGCAGCTTTTCACTCAATTGCCACTCTTCAACAACATGCACTCCATTGATCCTGATTATAGCCGTTGGTTACTTCAACTGGGAAATGGTGAATTGTCCAATGATTTCAACCTTGGAGATGATATCATTGAAATCCCACAAGACATGATCTGCACTGGCTCACTCATACTTGCTATATTTGGGGAAAACATTCTCATTGATGTACATAACAATGAAAGCATTCAGATTGCTGCATCACATGCCATTCTTTGCCCTAAAAATGACCATGTGGACATGGTGAACTCTAAGGTCATGGATTGCATTGCTGGTGAATACACTGAATACGTTAGTGATGATTCCATTGATCCTGATGAGACTGAAGATCCTGATCAATATCCAGTGGAATTTTTAAATTCACTCACACCAACGGGAATGCCTTCTCATCGCCTCAAATTAAAAATCGGTACCATTGTCATGCTTTTGCGCAACTTTAACAGCAGAAAAGGTCTTTGCAATGGGACTCGCTTGATTGTCATCGCTTTGTTTGACAATCTGATTCAAGCAAAAGTCATTACTGGGTCTGCAGAAGGAAATGTGGTGTTTATTCCAAGGATTGATTTATCTCCATCAGAGACTGGATTACCTTTCAAGTTAAGACGTCGACAATTTCCCTTGAAGCCTGCTTTTGCCATGACCATCAACAAATCCCAAGGCCAAACACTGGAGAAAGTAGGGATTTTTTTGCCAGAACCCGTTTTTGGACATGGACAGTTATATGTGGCTTTTTCACGAGTCAAAAGAAGATGTAATGTTAAGGTGAAAGTGCTGGATACACCCATTCAAGGAAAGTTGGTGCCTAATTCTGAAAAAGTCTTTACTAAAAATATTGTCTATAAGAATATTTTATCTTAAATTCTTTAGATATATATTACATTTCCATACATGATGGATATAACAATGAAAGCATTCACATTGCTGCATCACATGCCATTCTTTGCCCTAAAAATGTCCATGTGGAAATGGTGAACTCTCAGGTTATGGATTGCATTGCTGGTGAATACACGCAGTACATTAGTGATGAATCCATTCAGACTGAAGATTCAGACCAATATCCAGTGGAATTTTTAAATTCACTCACACCAATGGGAATGCCTTATCATAACCTCAAATTACACATTGGTACCATTGTCATGCTTTTGCGCACCTTTAACAGCATAAAAGGTCTTTGCAATGGGAATCGCTTCATTGTCATCACTTTGTTTGACAATCTCATTCAAGCAAAAGTCAGTACTGGTCTGCAGAAGGAAATGTGGTGTTTATTCCAAGGATTTATTTATCTCCATCAGACACTGCCTTACCTTTCAAGTTAAGACATCGACAATTTACTGTGAAGTTTACTTTTGCCATGACCATCAACAAATCCCAAGGCCAAAGACTGGAAAAAGTAGGGATTTTTTGCCCCACAACCCATTTTTGGACATGGACAGTTATATGTGGCTTTTTCACGAGTGTAAAGAAGATGTATTGTTAAGGTAAAAGTACTGCATATACCCATTCAAGGAAAGTTGCTGCCTCATTGAGAAAAAGTCTTTACAAAAAATATTGTCTATAAGAATATTTTATTTTAAATTCTTTAGAAATATATTACATTTACATACATGATGGATATAACAATGAAAGCATTCAGATTGCTGCATCACATGACAATCTTTGTCCTAAAAATGTCCATGTGGAAATGGTGAACTCTCAGGTTATGGATTGCATTGCTGGTGAATACACTGAGTACATTAGTGATGATTCCATTCAGACTGAAGATTCAGACCAATATCCAGTGGAATTTTTAAATTCACTCACACCAATGGGAATGCCTTATCGCCTCAAATTAAAAATCGGTACCATTGTCATGCTTTTGTGCAACTTTAACAGCAGAAAAGGTCTTTGCAATGGGACTCGCTTGATTGTCATCGCTTTGTTTGACAATATGATTCAAGCAAAAGTCATTACTGGCTCTGCAGAAGGAAATGTGGTGTTCATTCCAAGGATTTATTTATCTCCATCAGACACTGCCTTACCTTTTAAGTTAAGACATCGACAATTTCCCGTGAAGTCTACTTTTCCAATGACCATCAACAAATCCCAAGGCCAAACACTGGAGAAAGTAGGGATTTTTTTGTCACAGTTTTTGGACATGGACAGTTATATGTGGATTTTTCACGAGTGAAAACACGATGCAATGTTAAGGTGCAAGTGCTGGATACACCCATTCAAGTCAAATTGCTGCCCAGTAGTGAAATACTCTTTACTCAAAATAATCTCTCTAATATTTTATTTTAAATTCTTTAGATACATATTAGATTTAGATACATAGTTACTTTCTAATTAAACATAAATATTATAATAAATTAGTTTACCCATACATGTATAAGAATAGAAAACAAAATAATACCAAAAAAAATATTTTAAATATAGAAAAAGATATTATAATTAGTTATTAGATATAAAATAGTTATTTAAGAAATATAGTCGTTACTGTTCAATTTTACTAAAAATATAGTGTATAAAAATATTTTACTTAAAATTCTTTAGATACATGTTACATTTAGACACATAGTTATTTTTAGATTATACACAAATATTACTATATTAATTTGTTTAGCAATAGATGTATATCAATATAAATAAATCAAAATACCTAAAAACTTAGTTTAGTTATAGATAAAGACATTATAATTAATTATTAGATATAAACGTTATTTCAGATATATAGTCGTTATTTTCACTTTTCTCTAAAAATAGTGTGTAAAAATATTTTACTTTCAATTCTTTAGATACATATTACATTTAGATACATAGTTTCTTTCTAATTAAACACTAATATTACAATAACTTAATTTAGCTATAGATGTATAGGAAAACAAATATACAAAAATAGCAAAAATATTAGTTTTGTTATAAAGACATTATAATTAGTTTTTAGATATAAAATAGTTATTTAAAATATATAGTAATTACTTTTTTAGCTTAGAAAATTTCTTTTAAATTTTCATTGTATATGTATGTAAACACACATTTTTTTTGTATATTGTAGATGTGTATCATCTAAATGCTTGCATTTAGTGATAAGAAACTGAAGCTTCAGCAGGATAGCTGCTGCGAGATTTCATTTTCTTTTTACACAGGGTGAGGTTTTTGTGAACAGCTAAGGCTGCCTTCAGACTTGCAGATGCATCTGCAGCATTTTAAAGATGCATCTGCATGCAAACGGCAGTCCTATCTTTACAATGGGACTTTTGGTCTCTGCAGATGCTTGCAGACAGCCGTGCGCACCCATTTACTCCGATATGTGATCTCTGCACAGGCGCATGCCTGCATACAAATCACACAATCCCGCCTGCACCAGGGATGCAACATGTCGTGTCCCTGGTGTGGAGGAGAGTCTGTGATCTGTACAAAAGCATAGATCACATATAGGAGTGAATGGCTGCGCACGCCTGTCTGCAAGAATCTGTAGACACCGTCTGTTCCATTATAAAGATAGGGACTGCCGTCTGCATGTACATGCTTGCAGATGGATCTGCAAAACGCTGCAGATGCATCTGCAAGTCTGAAGGCAGCCTAAGAGATGGGTGAGACGGCTGTTCACACACATCTCTATCTTGAAGTGTGTTCTGTACATATAAATACATATATACACATAGGTACATATTTAGACACATAGGTACATATTTAGACACATAGTGAAAGAATAGACATTTTGATTTTAAATCTGAATTATTCTGCTATTTGTTGAATTTTTAGTTGGAAAAAAAACAATTTTGCTACTTGCTGCCTAATGGTGACCTACAGTACTCTTAATGTAAGTTGCATGAAATGTTTATGGAATTTGTCGTTTACTTGCGGTAGTTACGGCACATGTGCTTTCGACAGTTTCAATCGCTAAAATCAGTTAGCTCTCATTTTTAGTGGTTGCATTTTGTCAATCTGTTAAAGCTCTGCTTGCCGTATTTACTGCAAGCTAAGTGCAAATTCCATATTTATTACATGTTACTTGCTGAAAGTTAGCTGTAGGTAGTCCCTTTTGTGTCAAGTTCAGAAATTGTATTTGGTTATTCAATACTTTCTGCAAATAGCCAAAAAATATCTGCTTTAAAAGGAGTCTAACTATTAATTATTAGGGATAGAGTAGAGTAGGTCCCACCAGCTGTAAGGCTACCCTCCCGTGGTTGGTGGGGAAACATGTACTGGCTCAATCATAGATTATTAATATTCATATATAAATTGAATATACGTAATCTGTACAAAACATTTGTGCCAGTATCTGTACGAAAAGCCTTGCCTTAGAATCATGACATCTACTACACTGACATATACCATACAAATATTGTAGTTGATATATAGATATCATGTCTTATGTGCATTATTGTCAAATTTGAATGAATAATGTATATATGCATGGTACACCCCATTCTTTAACATTGGGCTGTCATCTATCATGGAATAATAGGATTATTACTTAAAACTCTAATTTAATAAACTATACACCGATTCTAGAATCCCGATGCAATCGCATCGGGCTCACAGCTAGTTACATATATCACACTGAAATAGCTGTTGCAAAAAAACAATAATAAAAAAAAAAAGAGTAAGATTAAGAGGGGTGCTCAAACTTTTTCATATGACTGTACTTCCAGCACTACATTTAGATCATTCTATGATAACAATTAAACTGGAATTTCAAAAACCTCTCACTTACATAATGTTAAAACTAAAATCTAAACGTCCATATCAGAGTATTTCGCTATTAAAGAGGACCTGTCACCAAACCAGGCATGGTGATCTAATTACAGCCCTGAGGGGCGGGGCTAAGCGGACTTTCTGGGAGAGAACAAAAAACTCTGTTTAAATGCTGCTGAAGAGGGACAGAATGATTGGCAGCGTTGGGCAGATTAAACATGTAGGGGGTGTGAATCTGCCCTTGGCTGCAGCCCCTAGCCACCTCCTTAGTGGCTGGAGCATGTAAGTGTTCTAAGTGTATTATCTCGAGGTACAGGGCTGCTCAAGTGCTGGGTGACCCCTTGCCTGCATGCTGCAGACATGCTGTATCTAGTGCTGTAATTAGATCACCATGCCTGGTTTGGTGACAGGTCCTCTTTAATGCCACCCCAGATGTAGATCTGACTGTGGTATGGGAATCCCACAAAGCCTCAATTAGAGGAGTACTCATTTCTGATGCTTCTTATATCAATAAACAAAGGAACGCTGAGATAGAAACTCTTTACAATGATATTATCCATTTAGAGACCCAACATAAACAAACAGCCATACCAGACTTGTTGACTCAATTGACCCAAAAAAGGCAACACCAATAAGATATACTAAATAAACAATTTGTTAAATATTACGCCTCATGGAGGAACCACCTCCTGGTTCATGGAGACAAAACATCCAAACTAATGATGTCATTAATTAAACGACGTCAGGCACTTACATTTACACATAATCTTAAAAGACCAGGTGACGCAGAATTATGATCGAATAATTAATACTTTTCTGTCCTTATACCAGCTAAAGCTTCACAAACCGGATGCGGAGAAATCCAAGAGGACGAGAGATATTAAATCATTTCACTCTTTTCTTTCACTTCCCCATCTCTCTGAAGAACAGCAGGAGGCTCTAGCCAAACCCTTTGGCCTACGTGAACTCAAGCCCATCCTGTCGGGAAGCCCCAAAAGGAAGTCGCCAGGACCTGACGGCTTTACAACACTCTATTATAAGACATTTGTAACAGATTTTGGTCCGCATCTGCTAAACATGTGCAATGCCATCCTCAATGGCAGCTCTTTTTCTCCCCAATCTTTAGAGGCACATATGCAGTGCTGTGCAAATTAATTGGGACAAAGCATTTTTTAAGTACAATCGTAAGTTGGTTACCAATCAGTGATTCAAACCAGTTTTAACTGCTTTGAACAAGTGTAAGTGTACAATCTTGAGTAACAAAATGTGATTTGACTGGTTTTAGTTAGAAAATAACAGCTAGCTGCCCCCTCAGCTTCAGTTGAGAGCTTGTTTCTGTGAGGTGTGGTTTAGTGCACTTTTTCTCTCAGTGTGATTCGTACCTGTAAAATCGATGTTTGGATGTTACTCTATGGAAGAGGTCTAGAATTATTACTCTTAATGAACATGCAAGTCTAACTGTAAGACAAATCACTTCCACCGTTGGTATTGGAAAATCTACCGTTTCAAGAATAATTCGCACACACAATGAAACTGGATCGTTTTCTCCTAAATGAAAAGGGAAATGTGGAAGTAAAAGGAAAACGACACCAAGAACTGATAAAACACTTATCAGAAATGGTAAAATTAATGCAAGAAAAGCTTGCTTTGTCCCAAATAATTTGCACAGCACTGTATTTCTTTTGTATAAAGAAGGCAAGGACCCAGAGCTCTGCGGGAGTTTCGGCCTATTTCCCTCCTAAACGTTGACCTTAACATATATGCAAGCTTAATAGCAAAACATTTAGCAGGTTTGCTGCCTCAACTTCTCTACTTGGAGCAGACAGGGTTTATGTCTTGTAGAGAAGGGAAGGATAATGCGAGCAGAATCCAAAATCTGTTACAACATGCAAGAATTAACAACCTGGCATTGGTCCTCTTAGGGATGGACGCTGAAAAGGCTTTCGACAGGGTGGACTGGACATTCCTTCGTCAAACCCTACCAACTTTCCGCTTTCCAACATCTTTAGTCGAAGCAATCTATGAAATGTATTCCTCCCCTACCGCGAGATTGCGCATTAATAACCAATTATCACACCCCTTCTCCATCCATAATGGCATGCCACAGGGATGCTCTCTGTCACCCCTCCTTTTTGTCCTTGTCATGGAACATCTTCTACGGTGTATCCAGCAAGATAGAGGGTTGCAAGTGAAAGGAGTCCACCACAAATCCGCTGACTTTGCAGATGACTTGCTAGTTATTTTATCGGAACCTGACAGGGGAATTCCTGACCTCATGCGTGTACTACAAAATTACAGCACTCTATCCAATTATAAGATTAACCAACGAAATCTGAATCATTAAGCCTAAATATCTCTTAAACCACAATTGATAGATTTTAAAGTCTATGCTCTTTCAGATGGCCATCCAAATGTATCATGTAGCTAGGGATTAAAATCAGGAGATCAGTTAAAGACCTCCTTGATCTTAATATATTGCCAAAGCTAGACAAAGCTATTGCGACGGTGCAAACCTGGAGGGCACCTTTCCTTTCAAGGATTGGCAGAAAAAACTTATTAAGAAGCATAATACTCCCTAAATTCCTTTTACTTATTTCAAATGCTCCCCATACACATACCTACACGATATCTTGCTAAAATGAATTCCTTTTGTTAACTTTATCTGGGCAGACAGACGACCTCGCATTAACTCTTCTACACATTGCCAAGATCCAAAGGAGGCATGGGAGCACCGGATAGCGTTCAATTGTCACGCTTCCGGGGAAGGTGCCCTAGAGTGGACCCACTGGGCCGTGGTACCAAACTTCCCTGGGTGAGCTGATCCTAGTTTACACAACCCCTATACAGGGATTGTCAGGGGCAAGCCCAGGGGGTCTAAGTACCACAGCAGCTAGTACCAGGGGGGTGGCTCGTAAGGTTAGCCTATACTAAAGCACAGCTAAGGATTCCGGGATAACAGGGTACAAAGCTAAGAGAACGGGAATGATGCTACCGGAGCAGAGCACAGCAAGGGTTCCAGAAAACAGTACAAGGCTGCAGGACAGGAATGGTGCTTCTGGGGAAGAGCACAGCAAGGGTTCCAGAACACAGAGCACAAGGAAGGCCTGACCAACAGTCAGCAAGGCAGAAGCAAACTGACTTAATAATCAGGCACCCCCCATCAGAGGAGGTGGCCTGATATACCATGGGAAGAGCAGCTATTGGTCAAGGGGAGTGTCAGGCTGGACCTTGCCGGCCCCTAGAGTCACAGGGAAGGAGTGCACCTAGCGCGCCGCTGAGTAGGCTCATTAAAATGACCACAGTAATGTGCTCATGTGCGAACCCGGCGGTCAGCTGACAGGAAGGCAATGTGGCGACGGCTCCGAGACACAGCACGCCTGGATGCCGGACGCCCGGTCGGGAGAGGTGAGCTGGGAAGAGGTGCCAGGGGGCCTAACATCAATATTACAAAGCTGCAATGCTCACTAGGGTACTGGGGTGAATCAGGAACCCTGCTGATAAATTGTGGATACCAATTGAAGAACAATTAGTGCAAACTTCATTGACATCTTTGTCTTTACTTTATGACTTTCACAACAGATCTCCACTACCATCAAATGATATTACCAGGGCTGTCCTTACAATTTGGGGGAAGGAACACTCTAAGGTGATTCCTCCTTTGTCCCCCTCTTGCCGATTCAAAATGTAATTGGAGCCCTCTCCCCAGCACCCCGGTCTGACTCCTTCACAGCTTCCAATCTCCCTACCATCCACCTTACCCCGATTGACCATATATTGCTGGATGGCGCTTTGCTTTCTTTTACTGAATTCCAACACACTGAATCCCTAGCCAATATCACATTCCTACAATTCAACAGACTAAAAGAATACATTCACAAACATATAAAACATGCTAATTTACTGCGACCTCTCACAAATTTTGAACGACTCTGTGCAAACCAGTACCCTCCTCATAAAACTTTATCACAGATCTAAAAATACTTAGTCTGTGAAACAGCTTAGTTAAGAGAGCGTATGGGCGAGAGACCTTAATAATAACTTTACGGACGAGCGGATCGACCAGATATATCATAGATCATATGAACTCTGGCAATGTGTGAAGGTTCAAGAGAGTTCATATAAAATAGTATCCCGTTGGTATCGCACCCCAGTTCAGTTGCACAAATGGAGCTCTTCTACTATTGAATTGTGCTGGAGGAGTAAAGTTGAAGTCGGGACATATTTTCATATCTAGTGGCTCTGTCCGAAAATACAACTATATTGGGAAGACATTTCCTGAGTTATCTTGGAGGTTTTAGATGAGAAACAATTTTATTACCACAACATGCTCTCCTCAACCTACCAATATGGCCCACAGATACCACGGCATCCAGGCTAGTTCGCAACATTTTGGCAGCAGGTTGGATTTTGAACCCTACTTTCTGGAATTCCACCCAAACCCGTTCAACAAAACAGGTCCTCAGAGTAATAGACATACTTTATCGGACAGCTGAATTAGCGACTCTCTCATATGGCTCATTTCCTCTATTCAAAAAAACTTGGTCTGCCTGGTTGTACTATCGATCTACCCCAGGATTTACTCTGGCTATCATGGACTTATGAGATACACACATCTGTCTGACAAAGTCAAAATAAAAATGCCATCTGGTGGTGAAACAACACTTATACCTCTTTCCCATTCTTATATATCATCATATTTACCAATCTTGGTACTGCTCCCACCGACTCTTTCATTCTCTCTTTTTTTTTTCTATACTCTTAACCCTTACCTTTTCTTCTTTTCTTCCCTTTACTTCTTCTCATCTACTAATTTCATTGAACTTAATGGAATAGTTAGTCTACTGTCTACTACAGAAGCTATTGTCCTTTTGAGCAGATACATATTTCTCATCACTAAACTGTTCAATTCATCTGTACCTAGACCTTAGCTTCCTGCGGAAATGTCCCTTAACATGATCTTGTGCTTCTTAATGTGGAGCCCACTGGGACGGGGTACTCGGTGCTGGACCGGGGTACTGCTGGGGGATGTCACGGCGGTCCTGGTCCGGACCGTGTCCCGGGTTCACACAAGTAAATGGGGTGTATTTACAAGGGATTAGGTTTGTCGTGACTCCACCCACGGGTTGTGGTCAGGGTGACCACCGCTGCTGTAGAACCTCCGGGGATGATGTTTGGCAGCTGTAGATGGAACGGCTCCCCGCAGGTAGAACCTGGTTCCCCGGGGCAGTGGTAGTTAAAGTCAGTGATGGTGATTATAGATGTTGCCGGAAAGTAGGGGTAGTAGTAGAAATGATGAGAGTGGAGGCAATGGCAGTTTATGAGGGAAAGTGGGGCTTCAGCACAAGGATCACACACACGCACGTTTGCTGTCGTTTTCCAAGTCTTTACTGTGCAGATGGTAAAGCAGAGTATTGTCCATGGAGTCTGTACAGGGGCCGGGTTGCTCCCATCCTGACCGGGTGCTTGGCTTCCTACTACTTTGCTCTGAGTGTGGCCCTGCTGCCGCTTTTAGCTGAACTGCTGACCCTGTCTCCCCTCACGGGTACCAATCTGCTAGGCAACTTGAGTCCTCTGTGTCACTAACCCCTCCGTGTTGCTTTGCTATGGTACAGTGAAGATGGTGGACCTTCACTATCCCGGTATTCACTGTCCTGTCTGTCTCAGGCACAGCCTCGGTTCCGGTATCCGTCCTAAGCGCCTCTCCGGGGTGAGTTTTAGGTAACGCTTTGTCCCGGATGTGTTCCTCTGTTTCTCTGACTCCTTCCCTCAGACCTTTCAGGACCTCCACTCCAACTCGACTCAGCTCCAGACTCAAACTCAACTAAAAACTGACTAACTGTCACTCCTGCTCTGAGGTAAACAACATTAGCTCCTCCCACTCTTGCAGGTGCCACCTAAGTTCCTCCCACTTTCTAGTGTAGTGTTGTGTGGGGAGTAAACCTGTGTTGCTGTTTCTGTGGCACATTTACCCTTGGGTGCCACATTCCCCCTTAGTTAAAGACAGTACTCCGGGACTGTGGAACAACAAAGAAACAAACAATTAATACAATTAATGTTTACAGAGACTTAAATGTAAAAAGTACAAAACTCATTAAAGTTCAAAAACAGTCCAAAAATTCAAAAAGCAGTCCTTCCGGGGTTTAGTCTATTGCCTCCGGGCTGATGAATATATACAAGAAAGTTTATACACAACCAGTCCGTGGTAGTATGGTCCATAAAAATAAAATAAAAATAAAAAGTTTGAAAAATATGCAAAAAAGTTCATACAGGATTGTCTCTGTAGGTACTGGGCTTTTTTTTTTTTAACGTTGCATTAACTATGTACATTTGTCCACGGGCGTATCTGCTTAGGAGGCCTGGATTCACTACACCACCCCAGGCACTTTCTTTCCCTAACTTAATGTACATGGGGGTTAATCCAGTTCCTCCACCCTCTTGGACACTATCTACCGGGTTTAATTTATATTTACACGAACATATTTACATTTTACAGTTAATTTGACCTTTTAATCCCTCTACCTAGCTGGTAACTAACCTGGTACTACGCTCTGATCTGCGTAAAACAGGCATACTACTTGCATGTAGCCTATTGGTGCTGGTGGGCATGTACCTACTTGTAGTGTTTGGTACTATAGAAGATGAAGATCTGACTGTAGGACTGGCAAGCTCACTGGGACCAGGAATTGATTCTTCCTCTATGGGTTCTACTTCCAGTTCTTCAGGTCTTGGGACTTCTTCGGGTAATACGGGTTCTGGTGTTGATTTCACCATTGGAGGGAAAGCAATCATTGGGACTACAACTGCTCTGTTTAATTTGGCCATGTTTTGGGGAAATCTCCTAGCACCGTATGAAATACTTTTCATCTTCTTTCTCTTTGACAGGTTGGACCTGTACGGCTACGATTACTTCTGGTGTCTTCAGGGTTTCAGGACACAGTTTGAGATGGTCTCTGGACACAACTACTGAAGTTCTTCCTTCATCTTTGCTTATTAGACACATTTTAGCATTGTCTAAATTGGATGGTAAGACTGTGTATGGGATGGTTTCCCACTGATTATCCAATTTGTTAGTGCGTCTCTTTCTTTTGAGAACTTGCTCACCGGGTTGTAATGGAGTTGCTTGAGCATTTTGGTTATAGGTTCTCTCTTGTCTTGCTCTAGCTTGCTGAAGATTTTTCTCTACACACTCTTGTACTAGGCGATACTGTTGCTGACGTAGGGTATCCCAATTGGATTCTTCAACTTCTGCGTCTGGTTTCACGATTCCCATATCTAAGTCAATTGGTAGCTTACGGGTCTTGCACGCATAAGATAGGTTGGGGTGCAGTATGTAGAACTCACTGGAACATGGTTGTATAAATCTACCAAGTCAGGTAATTTATCTGGCCATTGATTTCTTTCAGATTCTGGTAATGTTTTCAATAGGTCTATTACAATATGGTTCATCTTCTCGCATAAGCCATTTGTTTGGGGATCGTACGCTGTTGTGCGGATCTTCTTACAGCCGTACATATTGCAGAATTCTTGGAAAATCTCTGATTCAAAGGCTGCACCTTGATCTGCAAGGACTTGTTCCGGGTAACCATTCGGTCTACAGAAATGGGTCTGAAATGCTCTTGCTGCCGTCTTCGCTGTCAGATCCTTGACGGGTACCACCCCTAAGAAGCATCAGTAATGGTCCACGATGGTTAAGGCATAGACATAGCCTGACCGGCTTGGTGACAACTTGACATGGTCTATCGCAACTAACTCTAGTGGTTGCTTGGTTACTATGGACTGGAGTGGGGCTCTCTGTTGATCTTTTCTTCTGAGGTTGCATGGGCCACATTTTCTACACCAATCTTCAATTGATTTTCTCATGCCAACCCAATAGAAGCTCTCTCTTAGGAGCACTTAAAACTTCTTCCATCCGAAATTACCTGCACCATCGTGGTAGGCTTCTAAGACCATTTTGAAGTCTCGCTTGGGTATGATTATCTGCCAGGCCAATTCATGTGTTTTTGGATTGGTATGCCTTCTGCAGAGCTTCCCTTCATACAGGAACAACTTGCCTCTCTCTTTCCAGAGTTGTTGGGTCTCTGCCGGGGCCTTCTGGTTAGGGTACACACCTTGTTGTGTAAGCAGTTTTTTCACTAGCTTCACAGCTGGATTACTATCTTGGGTATCAGCCCAACCATGGTGTGCTAACGGGTTAAGACTTGCCTGTTGTTCTCTTTGGTAGATGCCGGGTTGATACTTGTCTACCTTTGAACGATGAAAGGCCGGTAGTTCAATTTCTTCCAACTCTTCCGGTTCCTCTTTCAGGTGTGGCATTCGGGATAAGGCATCTGCGCTCCCGTTCTTGCGGCCTGCCCTATATTTGATGACAATATTGTAGTTAGACAGCCGGGCTATCCATCGCTGCTCCAGTGCACCTAATTTTGCTGAATTCAGGTGGGTCAACGGGTTGTTATCCGTGTAGATGGTGAATTCTGCAGCTGCCAGATAGTGCTTGAAACGTTCAGTCACAGCCCAAACTACTGCCAGTAGTTCTAACTTGAAGGAGCTGTAGTTCTCGGGATTTCTTTCTGTAGGCCGGAGCTTCCTACTTGCAAAGGCAATAACTCTCTTTGCCTACTTGCTTCTGCGACAACATTGCTCCCAGTCCCACGTTGCTGGCATCCGTGTATAGAATAAATGGTTGATGGTAATCAGGGTATGCCAGAATCTCTTCTCCTGTCAATGCACACTTCAGTTTGTTGAAGGAGTCTTCCTTCTCTTCACTCCACCGGAAAGTAGGATTACGGGTTGAAGACTTTCTTGATTGTCCTACCAGGATGTCTTGTAGAGGAGCTGCTAGCTTCGTGAATCCACTGATAAATCTTCTATAATAGCATACCAGGCCCAGGAATTGCCTCACTTCTTTTACGTTAGTAGGTCTTGGCCAATCCCTTATCACTGTGACTTTTTCAGGATCCGGTGCTACTCCCTCTGAACTCACGACATGTCCCAGGTACTGTACCTGTGGTTTGAGAAGGTGACATTTAGATGGCTTGATTTTCATGCCATATTTGGACAAGGCTTCGAACACTTCTGCCAGGTCTTGTAGATGTTGCTCATACGTCTTGGAGTAGACTATGACGTCATCTAGGTACAGGAGGACAGTTTCAAAGTTCTTGTGTCCTAGGCAGCTCTCCATGAAGCGTTGGAAGGTCCCGGGTGCATTGTAGAGTCCGAACGGCATACAATTGAACTCACAGAGGCCCATCAGCGTAGTAAATGCTGTCTTCTCCTTGTCGGCCTCGGCCACAGGAGCCTGCCAGTACCCACTAGTCAGATCAAGGGTGGAAAAGTAGTTAGCAGATTTTAATGCAGCTAATGACTCCTCAATCCTAGGTAATGGGTATGCGTCCTTATGTATGATGCGGTTAATCTGCCGGTAATCTACGCACATTCTCATGGTCCCATCCTTCTTTTTAACTAACACTAGAGGTGCTGCCCAGGGGCTACAACTGTCTCTTATTACCCCTGCAGATTTCATTTCTCTGAGCATGTCTTTGGTGGTTTGGTAGTGAGCGGGTGGTAATGGTCTATACCTCTCTTTTATAGGCTGATGGTTACCTGTGGGTATAGTGTGCTCTACCCCTTTAATTTGCCCAAAGTCTAACGGGTGTTTGCTGAATATCTGCTCATATTCTTTCACTACCCGGTATACTCCATGCTTTTGATGGGAAGGTGTAGAACTGGTACCTACATGTAGCTTTTGGCACCAATCCTCCAGCTTTTCCCTTGAGCCATTGTCATCCGCCTGACTTGACGGGTCCAAGGGCTCGACAGCTGTGATTGTTATTATCAACCGTGTACAACTTAGCCATGGTAGCATACTTTGGTAATGTGTTCTCATCATCTCCACAGTTTAGTAGGCGTAATGGCACTCTTCCCCGTTGTACCTCAACCACTCCTCTAAGTGTGAGTAGGGTAGGCCTACTGTCTGAGTACACGGGTTCTACCAGAGCTTGATAATCTTGCCCTTTGATGCCTATTGCGGCTCTACACCAGACCAACATTTCAGTTTTGGGAAGAATTACAATGGGTATTGGATCACTTGTACACTGCCGATTTCACCTCCTGATATGTCTACCTGCTGCTTTAACATCAGAGCTTTTATTTCTTTGTGCAAAAGCCTCTGCTGTCCGGTTTCGGCAGTCTCGGCGATCTGCTGCAAAACAGTAATTACCTCGGAAAAACACTTTTCAATTACATTCATTCCTAGTAACATTACTGGTTCACGATCTCGCCGGTCAACATCAATAATCATAATACCCTGGTTCTGCAACTCTACCTTTCCAATCTGAATGGTCATTTCTCTGAACCCAACCTGTGGTATTAATTGTCCATTACTAGCCCATACATTCATTTTAAAGTCTGATGGACCACTATCAATGTCTGAATCAGCCCAGTACCTTTTGTAAAGAACATGTGGAATCAATGCTATCTGGGACCCGGTGTAACAGGCCAGATTAACCCCCCGATCAGAATATACCCGGGGTTAAAGTGGCCTAGCCCAGTTTATACCCCGGGTATATTCTGGCCTAGCCCAGTTTATACCCCGGGGTATAAACTGGGCTAGCCCAGAATAAACCCCCCTGGGCCAGAATATACCCCAGGTATATTCTGGCCTAGCCCAAACTATACCCTGGGGTATAAACAGGCCTAGGCCAGATTATACCCCTCTGTATACCACAGCAGCTGTAGATCAGGGGCCCAAGCCGTGCACAGGGCCCCAAGCAATGCATGGGGGCCCGAGGTTGCACAAAGTGGCCCCAGGCAGCAGAAAGTGGCCCTACGCAACATACAGGGGCCCAAGGCACTGCTAGGGCCCCAGGCAGTGCATGGGGGCGCCGAGGCAGCACACAGGGACCCCAGGCTACACACAGGATCCTAGGCTACACACAGGGGCCCCAGCCAGCATACAAGAGCCCCAGGCAGTGCACGGGGACCAAGGCGGTGCACAAGGCCCCAGGCAGCACAAAGTGGCCCCAGGCAGCACAAAGTGGCCCCAGGCAACATACAGGGGCCCCAGGCAGTACTAGGGGCTCCAGGCTACACACAGGATCCCAGGCTACACACAGGGGCCCCAGGCAGCACACAGTGGCCCCAGGCAGCTGAAAGTGGCCCCAGGCAACATACAGGGGCCCCAGGCAGTACTAGGGGCCCCAGGCAGCACACGGGGGCCCCAGGCTACACACAGGGGCCCCAGGCTACACACAGGATCCCAGGCTACACACAGGGTCCCCAGGCAACATACAGGGGCCCCAGGCAGAGCTAGGGGCCCCACACTACACACAGGATCCCAGGCTACACACAGGGGCCCCATGCTGCATACAAGGGCCCCAGGCAGCACAAAGTGGCCCCAGGCAGCACAATGTGGCCCCAGGCAACATACAGGGGCCCCAGGCAGTACTAGGGGTCCCAAGCTGCACACAGGATCCCAGGCTACACACAGGGGCCCCAAGCAGTGCTAGGGGCCCCATGCTACACACCGGATCCCAGGCTACACACAGGGGCCCCATGCAGCATACAAGGGCCCCAGGCAGCACAAAGTGGCCCCAGGCAGCACACAGTGGCTCCAGGCAACATACAGGGGCCCCAGGCAGTGCTAGGGGCCCCATGCTACACACAGGATTCCAGGCTACACACAGGGGCCCCATGCAGCATACAAGGGCCCCAGGCAGCACACAGAGGCCCCAGGCTACACACTGGATCCCAGGCTACACACAGGATCCCAGGCCACACACAGGGGCCCCAGACAGCATACAGGGGCTCCAGGCAGTGCATGGGGGGCCCGAGGCAGCACACAGGGACCCCAGGCAGCACACAGGGGCCCCAGGCTACACACAGGATCCCAGGCTACACACAGGATCCCAGGCTACACACAGGTTCACAGGCTACACACAGGGGCCCCAGGCAGAATACAAGGGGCCCAGGCAGTGCACGGGGCCCTAGGCAGTACAAAGTGTCCCCAGGCAACATACAGGGGCCCCAGACAGCACACAGGGGCCCCAGGAAGCACACAGGGTCAGAGACAACACAAGGGTGGGGGAGAGACAGCGCACAAGGGGGCAAGATACAGCGTTAAGGGCCCCTTTGTGCTGCCTGTGATCCTGTGTGTAGCTTGGGGCCCCGTGTGCTGCCTGGGGCACCTTTCTGCTGCCTGGGGCCCCTAGTACTGCCTGGAGCCCCTGTATGTTGCCTGGGGCCACATTGTGCTGCCTGGGGCCCTTGTATGCAGCATGGGGCCCCTGTGTGTAGCCTGGGATCCTTTGTGTAGCGTGGGGCCCCTAGCACTGCCTGGGGCCCCTGTATGTTGCCTGCGGCCCCTTTGTGCTGCCTGGGGCCCTTGTATGCTGGCTGGGGCCCCTGTGTGTAGCCTGGGATCCTGAGTGTAGCCTGGGGCCCCTAGTACTGCCTGGGGCTCTTGTATGCTGCATGGGGCCCCTGTGTGCAGCCTGGGGCCCCTAGTACTGCCTGGGGCCCCTTTGTGCTACCTGGGGCCATTGTATGCTGCATGGGGCCCCTGTTTGTAGCCTGGGATCCTGTGTGTAGCCTGGGGCCCGTAGTACTGCCTGGGGCCCCTGTATGTTGCCTGGGGCCACTTTGTGCTGCGTGGGGCCTTGTGCACCACCTGGGGCCCCGTGCACTGCCTGGGGCCCTTGTATGCTAGCTGGGGCCCTTGTTTGCTGGCTGGGGCCCCTGTGTGTAGCCTGGGATCCTGTGTGTAGCCTGGGGCCCCTAGTACTGCCTGGGGCCCCTGTATGTTGCCTGGGGCCACTTTGTGCTGCCTGGGGCCCCGTGCACTGCCTGGGGCCCTTGTATGCTGGCTGGGGCCCCTGTGTGTAGCCTGGGATCCTGTGTGTAGCCTGGGGCCCCTGTGTGCTGCCTCGGGCCCCTTGCACTGCCTGGGGCCCTAGCACTGCCTGAGGCCCCTGTATGTTGCCTGGGGCCACTTTCTGCTGCCTGGGGCCACTTTGTGCAGCCTCGGGCCCCCATGCGTTGCTTGGGGCCCTGCGCACGGCTTGGGCCCCTGATCTACAGCTGCTGTGGTATACAGAGGGGTATAATCTGGCCTAGGCCTGTTTATACCCCGGGTATAAACTGGGCTAGGCCAGAATATACCCGGGGTATAATCTGGGCTAGGCCACTTTAACCCCGGGTATATTCTGGTCGGGGGGTTAATCTGGCCTGTTACACCGGTATCCAACAAGGCATTAAAGGGAATGCCATTCAACACGATAGGGATCACCGGCTGTCCTCACACGAATCTGTCAAACCAGGCTGAAGGACCTTTAGAGTTCATATCTGAGGAGCGGCCCGCCTGCGCAGGGAATCTCCGTTTAAACACACTCTCGGGCAAAGTGACCTGGTTTCTGGCAACAGCGGCAAATGGGCTGTCCATCTGGCTGATAGAGATCGCTGGGTCGTCCTCTTGTCGCTTGATATCTCCTGGGCCTCATCCACGGGACATCCTCTCTGCTGGTCGCCAACTTGATCTTGGGTGCAGGCTTTGACTCTCGCAGCTCATTGATGACCTTGGCCATGGAGATGACGGTGTCTGTCAGGGCATCTAGCTTTTGGTTGAGGGCCTCATTAGAGATAGGCTCCCTGTGTTCAGCAGCAGTCGTTGACATGGCAGATGTCGCTGATTCTATCGGTTGCTGAGGTGCTGCTGCAGGGCCCTGTATAGATTGCAGATCCCGGGGCTCCTCTACCTGCTGCAGACGAATAGCTCTGTCTTTTAACTCAGCAAATGTCATTTTAGGATTCTGGATGAGCATCATACTCAGCTGTCCTCTGTAGGACGGGGATAAGAGACCCTCTATGAACTGGTCAATTAACATTTTGTCAGTTCCCGGGGCTAAGGCAGGTTCTGCTAGCTTAAGTGCTTTGAGTGCTTCCTGCAGATTTAAGGCAAAGTCTCTGGTACTCTCTTCAAGCTTTTGTTGACATGCAAAGAACCTCATTTTAGCCCGGGTATCAGCAGTAGATTCAAATGCTGCTTTTAATCCAGCTATAAGATGCTCTACAGTGTCATTTTCTGTATCCAGCCAGGATGCGACCTCCCGCTGTGCATTGCCTATTAATTGTCCAATAATAATCCCTACACGTTGGGCTTCAGTGAGGGGGTACATCACAAAGTATGCTTTTATCTTGCTGATAAAGTCATTAAGAGTGTTAGGCTCACCGGAGTATTGAGGCAGCCACATTGCCCCTGGAGTATACGGCATCAGGAGCAGCATAATAGGCGCTGCTCCTAGCGCCGCAGCACCGCTGAGTGCTGCTCCTTGATCCGGTGCTGGATTCTCACCGGCTGCTCCGCCTCTGCTTGGCACCGCTGGCTGCGACATCCTGTGCCCCCTTAGTTAAGGTCCGCCCTCCTGTCTTCCGCTTCCGTCCAGATATCTCACAAAGGTTCCGCTGCGCACCAGGGATTCTCTTCCCTTTCGGATGACATCAGAGCGGTGAGCGGTTTTTCTTCCCGCACGTCGCGTGCTCTGTAATGGCGGATTTTGAAATTTACAGTCTCTGTGGCGCAGTTTAAATTCAGCTTGCCGCGCGCCCAGCAATGGCGGCTGATTCAAAAGGTCACTAATCACGGCACACAATGCCTGGTACCGGGCACGGTAGATCCTGTTTGTGACGCCAGGTTGTGGAGCTCACTGGGACGGGGTACTCGGTGCCAGACCGGGGTACTGCTGGGGGATGTCACGGCGGTCCTGGTCCGGACCGTGTCCCGGGTTCACACAAGTAAATGGGGTGTATTCACAAGGGATTAGGTTTGTCGTGACGCCACCCACGGGTTGTGGTCAGGGTGACCACCGCTGCTGTAGAACCTCCAGGGATGATGTTTGGCAGCTGTAGATGGAACGGCTCCCCGCAGGTAGAACCTGGTTCCCCGGGGCAGTGGTAGTTAAAGTCTGTGATGGTGATTATAGATGTTGCCGGAAAGTAGGGGTAGTAGTAGAAATGATGAGAGTGGAGGCAATGGCAGTTTATGAGGGAAAGTGGGGCTTCAGCACAAGGATCACACACATGCACGTTTGTTGTCGTTTTCCAAGTCTTTACTGTGCAGATGGTAAAGCAGAGTATAGTCCACGGAGTCTGTACCGGGGCCGGGTTGCTCCCACCCTGACAGAGTGCTTGGCTTCCTACTTCTGTGCTCTGTGTGTGGCCCTGCTGCCACTTTTAGCTGAACTGCTGGCCCTGTCTCCCCTCACGGGTACCAATCTGCTAGGCAACTTGAGTCCATGTTGCTTTGCTATGGTACAGTGAAGATGGTAGACCTTCACTATACCGGTATTCACTGTCCTGTCTGTCTCAGGCACAGCCTCGGTTCCGGTATCCGTCCTAAGCGCCTCTCCGGGGTGAGTTTTGGGTAACTCTTTGTCCCGGATGTGTTCCTGTTTCTCTGACTCCTTCCCTCAGACCTCTGAGGACCTCCACTCCTTCTCGACTCAACTCCAGACTCAAACTCAACTAAAAACTGACTAACTGTCACTCCTGCTCTGAGGTAAACAACATTAGCTCCTCCCACTCTTGCAGGTGCCACCTAAGTTCCTCCCACTTTCTAGTGTAGCGTTGTGTGGGGATTAAACCTGTGTTGCTGTTTCTGTGGCACATTTACCCTTGGGGTGCCACACTAACATTCATGCACTGTGTGTATATAGGGGCCCAGAGCTCAAAACAACCCTTATTCAATGGCTTTTCAAAATAACTCAGTATTTAAATGTTCTTTGACCGTTATTCCAGATGTTTATTAAAAAAAAATTTTTTAATTTCTAAAGGAGCAACTAAATATAGATAGGGTGTTTATAGAATGTATACACTTTTTATGTTGAGAAACAGAAATATATTTATTTAAGACAAATACTTCTTAGTTCTGAAAACTTTCGGTTGCCTTATATATTTTGTACAAAACCACTGCTTATTTGTTGACATCACAGCAAAAAAAGCCAATGGAAATTGCTGAGATGCCCAGCAATTAGGCTGTGACCTCAGCGATATGTAACGCCCCTGTCTATGCTTACTCGTCCAGGTGTCTGTGGTGAAATGCATCCGGTCACACAGAGTTTCTTGAGGAAGTAGTAATGTTGTGTGCAACATGATGGTGTAGCGCAGGCACAGCTTTCTTCGAGAAGTAGTGGCGACTGGGCATCTGGTACTGGGGCACTGCGACAGCCAAAAGGTCTCGAAAATCCTTTGTATCCACCAGCCGGAAAGGCAACTTTTCTGTAGCCAACAGCTTGCAGATGGTGAAACTCAACCTCTTAGCTTTGGCATAGGTAGGAGGAAAGGGTCTTTTACTTGTCCACATCTGAGGGACTGAGGGCTCGCTGCTGTGCTGAGACAGGGTTTAGTAGGGTGTCCCAGAAAAACTGCTGGACTGTGATGGAGGTGCAGGATGACATATTATGTCGCATTCATAAAAAGGTGGTGCTCTCGATGTCTGACAGCACTCAACACCAGCAAGTGTTTCCACTTCCAAAACATTTGACGACCTATTAATCACACTGGTTGTTGCGCTTAAAAAGGTGGAAGTTCTGTGGCCCAAAGCCTTTGTGACAGCTGTCCCCATAGTCACAGAGGATGAAAAATCCACAGATGCACTTGATTGGCCAGACGGTGGTTAGCCAGGCCCGTTAGGCTGCATTTTAGCACAGTGAGCTTTCCACTGTGGCTTATGCTTCATGTCCATGTGACGGTTCATGCATGAAGTACTCAAACTATTGATTTTTTGGCCTATACTGATTGTTTCAGATTTGCAGATAACATGAGTTGGGTCATCCTTTGGCCCAGGCTAGGCAAGGCTTAGCACCCATGCGACCTGCAGAGCCACCACGACTTCTGCACAGATGCAGAGTTGTGGCTGAGGACGCAGTTGTTGACTTCTTCCAGGACTCCGTCTCTGTCCAGGAAGCCGCAAATTAAGCTCATCACTAGAATCCTCCTCCACCTCCTCTGCTGAGCTCATCAACTGTCTGCCTGTGGGTTGACAGTAAGTGGGATCTCCAACCTCATCATCACCCTGTGTGTTCTCACATTCGTCATCTTCAGAGCCAACCTCTTCCTGCCCTGAACGCAAAGTCAAGTTGCCGTTCTAATCAGGTATCTGAGTCTCATCATCATCTTCCTCATTGTCTCTACCAACAGGGGTTACAGTTTGGGAATTAGGGTCTACATTATGCTTGAAACCTTCTTCATCTGGGCCTGGATCCGACTCAAAAAGATTTTGGGCATCCATGCAGATCATTTCCTCGTCTTGACTCAATGAAGCTTTGGAGCAGACCTCTGATTCCCTGGCTATAGTATGAGTGAAAAGCTCTGCAGACTCACCCATCTGTGTTAACCCATAGTCAGTAGGGAGGCTAGAGACTTGTGAGCTGTGAGGCAGTAAGTGCGATTGCGGTGACACCTCTGAGGACTGGAGTGTTTGTGATGCTGAAGTTGAGGTGGAGGAGAGCCCACTTGATGGAGTGTTTGATATCCATTTAAGCATCTACAAGATTTAGCGATCCTCTGCTGCGTAAGAAAGGGATGATAGCAGATCGTCCACGGAAAAGAAGTAGACATTTTAGTTTGGCTGGAAGACGGTATTGTTCAGCAGATGTTTCTGTTACTTTAGCACCTACCAGGCCCGGACTGATAGGTGAGAGGGACTGGACTTTTTCAGAGGGGCCGCCCACTGGTGGGCTGCGTGGGCCGCCCGCTCCTCCAGCCGCAGGTTTGCTACTTTAGGCATCTGCCGCCGAGCGTCCGCGGCATTAAAGGGGCAGGGCCACATATGTGAAGGGGCGGCGCCATTTTCCCAAAGCAGGGCCCCACTTTGACCAATCAGGATCGACAGGTCACTATCTTAATCAAATCACATTCCAGATCCCTCCCTGAGCCGATCATGTGACCTCTGATGTCTCCCCTCTATGTGACACCATCACAGGTCCTGCTATATGTGAGTTACTCCATGTCTTTCTTTCTTTCCTTCTTTCTTTCTTTCTTTCTTTCTTTCTTTCTTTTCTTTCTTTCTTTCTTTCTTTCTTTCTTTCTTTCCTTCTTTCTTTCTGTGTCTGTCTGCGTGTATGTCTCTAAAGAACACTAAACTTCATATACAAGTCCACATTACATGCTGTATTAGTGTGCCTATTTATTGTATGTAGTGTAGACCAGTATATACAGTATAGTGCTGTGTATACAAGATTTACACCAGCACTCTCAGATGTGCATAGAGTCCGCAGTCTGTACTGTGCATGGAGCGGCCAGTCTGCAGTGTGCACGCAGCGGCCAGTCTGCACTGTGCATGCAGCGGCCAGTCTGCACTGAGCACGCAGCGGCCAGTCTGCACTGTGCATGCAGCGGCCAGTGTGCACTGCGCGACACGCAGCGGCCAGTCTGCAGTGAGCACGCAGCGGCCAGTCTGCACTGAGCACGCAGCGGCCAGTCTGCACTGATGCACGCAGCGGCCAGTCTGCACTGTGCACGCAGCGGCCAGTCTGCACTGAGCACACAGCGGCCAGTCTGCACTGCGCAAGCAGCGGCCAGTGTGCACTGCGCACGCAGCGGCCAGTGTGCAGTGAGCACGCAGCGGCCAGTCTGCAGTGTGCTCGCAGCGGCCAGTCTGCAGTGGCACGCAGCGGCCAGTCTGCACTGCGCACGCAGTGGCCAGTCTGCACTGCGCACGCAGCGGCCAGTCTGCAGTGCGCACGCAGCGGCCAGTCTGCACTGGGCACGCAGCGGCCAGTCTGCACTGCGCACGCAGCGGCCAGTCTGCACTGCGCACGCAGCGGCCAGTCTGCACTGCGCACGCAGCGGCCAGTCTGCAGTGAGCACGCAGCGGCCAGTCTGCAGTGTGCACCCAGTGGCCAGTCTGCAGTGTGCACGCAGCGGCCAGTGTGCCGTGCACACACAGCGGGCAGCCTGCAATGTGCACACAGCGGGCAGTCTGCCTGCAGTCTGCAATGTGCATATAGCGGGCAGTTTGTAATGTGTTTATGGCCCACAGTCTGTAATGTGTATACTGCCCTCAGTCTGTAATGTGTATACTGCCCTCACTCTCTAATGTGTATACTGCCCTCAGTCTGTAATGTGTATACTGCCCTCAGTCCGTAATGTGTATGCAGCCCGCAGTCTCTAATGTGTATACGATGGGTAGTCTGTGTTCTGTATATGGCCCGCAGTCTGTAATGTGCAGCAGCGGAAAGTTTTTCTGCGGGCAGAGTTCGCTCTCTTTCTTCCCGGTGCCTCCATGGATTCTGTTCCTCTCGACGCCCAGCACTGGACTTTCTGCCTCCATCTTTAATCTTACCCCATCTTTGGGATCTGGCTGAGTCTTGGCTATCTATATACCACAGCCTCCTATCTATATAGCACAGCCTCCTGGGTATAATTCTCCTGTCCTGTATACTGGGTGTAATCCTCAGGATCTGTATTATTCTGTATATATACAGTGCACAGTACCACTTCCCCTGTCCTGTATACTGGGTGTAATCCTCAGTATCTGTATTATTCAGTGTATATACACTGCACAGTACCACTTCTCCTGTCCTGTATATTGGGTGTAATCCTCAGTATCTGTATTATTCTGTATATATACACCGCACAGCACCACTTCTCCTGTCCTGTATACTGGGTGTAATCCTCAGTATCTGTATTATTCTATATATATCTACACTGCACAGTACCACTTTCTCCTGTCCTGTATACTGGGTGTAATCCTCAGTATCTGTATTATTCTGTATATATACACTGCACAGTACCACTTCTTCTGTCCTGTATAATGGGTGTAATCCTCAGTATCTGTATTATTCTGTATATATACACTGCACAGTACCACTTCTTCTGTCCTGTATAATGGGTGTAATCCTCAGTATCTGTATTATTCTGTATATATACACTGCACAGTACCACTTCTCCTGTCAGGTATACTCAGTGTAATCCTCATCTGTATTATTCTGTATATATACTCTGCACAGTACCCCTACTCCTGTCCTGTTGTCAGAGGTGGTATTGGACTTTGATTTTCAGCATATAACTGTTGTTTAAATTAATTATTCCCAATATGGAAGTCATCACTTCTGTTCTGTTTAGGTGATGACTTTCCCTTCGCTCTGGATCTGACCGCTGGGACCCCGCAATCCCGAGAAACGTGGCTTTGAAGAGTAATATGTAAATGGAGCTGTGGGTGAGTATTTCCTTTGCTGCGCCATTCACATGTGGCTCTTCAGATAACTCATTGAGAAATTCCACGACAACGTAAAAGCTAAATTCACTAATCGGGGCTGATGGGTGTTATAATATGTGGGCTGGAGGGGCTTGTTTTCCAGGGCTGCTTTTTGGTCCCAGTTCAGCCCTGGCACCTACCACATGGACACAAAGATTTTTACCCTATCCAACATGCCTATTGCCCTTTCCACCATCAGTAGGCCTTTTACTACTCATATTTGAGGGTAACTAATTTGCAACTCTGTAGTTGTTGGCACAAAAAATATAGAAGTAAATCTAGAAGAGCTGAGTGGCCAAACAGTGGTACTACCTTAAATAGATTTTGGTAAGTATGTTTTGGCAGATGCAATGCAAACGTGTTTTCTGCACTGTGTGGCGGTAGATTTCAACAGAACACTGAACCACAGCTATCTAGCCAAAGAGTGGTACTACCCTAAACAGGTTTTGGTAAGTAGGTTTGGGTAGATGCAATACAAAAGTGTTTTCTACGCTGTGTGGTGGTAGATTTCAATAGAACACTGGACCACAGCTACCTAGTGAAACAGTGGTACTACCCTAAATAGGTTTTGGTAAGTAGGTTTGGCCAGATGTAATGCAAAACTGTTTTTTTGCTCTGTGTGGCACAAGATTTCAATAGAACGCTGGACCACAGCTACCTAGTCAATCAGTGGTACTACCCTAAATAGGTTTTGGTAAGACGTTTTGGGCAGATGCAATACAAAACTGTTTTCAGTACTTTGTAGTGGTAGATTTCAACAATACTGGACCACAACTACCTAGTGAAACTGGTACCACCCTAAATATGTTTTGGTAAGTAGATTTGGCCAGATGCACTGAAAACTGTTTTTTTTGCGCTGTGTGGCAGAAGATTTCAACAGAACACTGGACCACAGCTACCTAGTCAATCAGGGGTACTACCCTAAATAGGTTTTGGTAACAAGTGTTGGGCAGATGCAATACAAAAGTGTTTTCTGCGCTGTGTGGCGGTAGATTTAAACAGAACACTGGACCACAACCACCAAGCTAAAGAGTGTTACTCCCTTAAATAGATTTTGGTAAGTAGGTTTGGGCAGATGCAACACAAGAGGTTTTTCAGTGCTGTGTGATGGTAGATTTCAACAGAACACTGGACCACAGCTACATAGTCAAAGAGTGGTACTACCATAAATAGATTTTGGTAAGTAAAGTGTTTTTTGCGCTGTGTGGCGGTAGATTTAAACAGAACACTGGACCACAACCACCAAGCTAAAGAGTGTTACTACCTCAAATAGATTTTGGTAAGTAGGTTTGGGCAGATGCAACACAAGAGGTTTTTCAGTGCTGTGTGATGGTAGATTTCAACAGAACACTGGGCCACAGCTACCTGGCCAAAGAGTGGTACTACCCTAAAAAGATTTTGGTAAGTAGGTTTGGGCAGATGCAATACAAAAGTGTTTTCAGCGCTGTGTGGCGGTAGATTCCAATAGAACACTGGACCACAGCTGCTTAGTCAAACAGTGGTGCTAACCAAAATGGATTTGCTTGGCTAGATGCAGTAGAAAATGGCTAGTAAAGACAGGAGGTGCAGCTTTCCTCACAACAGTACTACACCAGTGCCTGGCACACACTTCTACTAGCCAAAAAGGATTTGCTTGGCTAGATGCAGTAAAAAACGGCTAGTAAACACAGGCGGTGTAGCTTTCTTCACAACAGTTCTACACCAGTGCCTTGCCTAACACACGCTGCTACTAGCCAAAAAGAATTTGCTTGGCTAGATTAAGTAAAACATGGTTAGTAGAGACAGGAAGTGTAACTTTCCTCACAACAGTGCTACACCAGTACCTGGCACTCATGGTACCTTTACACGCCGCTACTGGATGGTGACAACAACCGGGTGCTTCACGTGCACGAGCACGCACAAATGGTTGCCAACGGTAAACGCACCACCTTTACACGCCGCAACAAGGTGCGCTTCGGTAGGTTACATCTATCTCTGGATACAGCACCGGGTGTCTCAAGTTACCTTCTGCAGAGCACCTTACCTCATTTACACACCGCTACAATAAGCTAATATGGGCGGACCTGGTGCAGCAGGGACAACACATAGGCGTGCCACAATTGTGGATTACGAGACGCTCGTACACTGATAGGACAATGCAATAACATCATGATTGGCCAGGCAGAGCAGGAGGCTGATTAATACATGACGCTCGAGCAATTGTGTAGTGTGACTGGTCAGCTCCTTAAATATGCCTCCCTATGCAGCGACTACCAATCGTAACGCAGGAGCTTCCTCCAATGATCGCTGATGGGACGCGGTAACCCGGAGCCTGTGTCACGCCCCAGCTACATACCAGGTACATAGCCTGGTGTCGAAACAACCCTTCTGTTCCTTCTTTACACGGCGATACAGGTCGCTACCATCGGCTGCGTAACCACCTGTTTTAGGGCAGTGCTCTGAAACACGTGCCGCCACTGGCGGGTGGCTACAACCGTCTTCACACGCCGCTACCTCGGGTTGAATTGGCGGTGCAAGATACATTTCTCTCATGTACCCGGTTGTTGCCACCATCCAGTAGCGGCGTGTAAAGGTACCATCACTGCAACTAGCCAAAAAGGATTTGCTTGGCTATATGCAGTGAAAAAAGGCTAGTAAAGACAGTAGGTGTAGCTTTCTTCACAACAGTGCTACATCCATGCCTGGCACAGACTGCTACTAGCCAAAAAGGATTTGCTTGGCTAGATGCAGTAAAAAAAAGGCTAGTAAAGACAGGAGGTGTAGCTTTCTTCACCTTCAATCCGGAAAGTCGGACTTCTTTCCTTTCTACATATGCAATTCTAGTGACCAGCTGATTGCTGCAGTTCATCGGATACTACCCATTTGTGCTTATGGTTGTTGTGTTCCACACAACTGAACCAGGTGAGTGGATCCTTATCTGTGAAACGATTTTACCATTGGATAAGACCCTATTGTGCGCTTCTGTCTCCCCCCTTCTGCTCTGTGTGGCAGTAGATTTTAACAGAACACTGGACCACAGCTACCTGGCCAAAGAGTGGTAATACCCTAAAAAGATTTTGGTAAGTAGGTTTGGGCAGATGCAATACAAAAGTGTTTTCAGCGCTGTGTGGCGGTGGATTTCATCAGAACACTGGACCACAGCTGCTTAGTCAAACAGTGGTGCTAGCCAAAATGGATTTGCTTGGCTTGATGCAGTAGAAAAGGGCTAGTAAAGACAGGAGGTGTAGCTTTCCTCACAACGGTGCTACATCCGTGCCTGGCACACACTGCTACTAGCCAAAAAGGATTTGCTTGGCTAGATGCAGTAAAAAAGGCTAGTAAAGACAGGAGGTGTAGCTTTCTTCACAACAGTGATACATCAGTACCTAGTACACACTGCTACTAGTGTGGCACCCTGCGGTACAGGTAGCCAGAGGAACACCTAGCACATGGAAGGATTTCCACGTCACATGCCCAAACGCACACAACACCTTCCACCCCAGGCCGGTATGTGGAGCTCCACTTGCTGCCTTAAGCAAGATCCCCTATAAATACTGGTGCTGGGGGTGGAGTTAGTTAGTCCATGTAGTACTGAGCAGTACTATGAAGAAAACCTGGTAGCGGTACCATGCTAGGCCACAAACAGAGGATAGATTAGCCAGTGCCGAACCCGAGAGTGAGGGTAGGAGGCAAAGGTGTGAGAGAGACAAGTTGGGGGCAGAGGAGCCATACTGGTTCACCCCAAGAAGCAACCCGGACACCAAGTCTGCTGAGGAGCACTTAGCCAGCAGACAACACCGGTTTACTGAGGAGACGCCAGTCTCCTGGACCACCTGTATTAGCAACCAACACAAGAGCCAGGCACCGCAAGGGAGAGATAAAGCCAATGGCAGTCAACAGAAGGTTCTTACTAACCACTATACGGGTGTGAGAGACACAGAGGAGGCCAAGCCAGGTTTCATACAGGTCAGGGCTTCAACACAAGTAAGACAGGAATGAGGAGGCCTTACAAGTCACTCGTTGGGGAAATCCTAAAGTGCTTCCCGACCACCTGGAGTATACCCTGGACAGTGCCGGATTAACATCATGTAAAGGTACGGAAAATTACTCCCAGTGTGTGTGTCAGTTCTTACAGCCCTGATCATGTCCAGCCCAGAGACTGTAGAGACATCCTGCCTGCAGAGCCACCTCCTTGTGCCAAATCCTATTCCCTCATCACTGCCCCGGGGACCCCGCTTCACCGACAGAGTGCATCACCATCAGACTGCACATCCATCATCCCCGGAGGTCTGCTGCATTGCTGGTGCCATCACCAGACACCGTAGGTGGTGTCACAAACTATTCAACAAATGTCCTTTACCATTAATCCCCCCTTTTAAAGTGACCACCAGGGCATGGACCTGGGTATAGCCCGCAAATGACAACCCCCCATAATCAACGCCGGGGATCCAAGTTCCCACAGCCTTGCAGTGGGTCACTAGCTGAAAAAAGATTTGCTTGGCTACATGCAGTAAAAAAGGCTAGCAAAGACAGGAGGTGTAGATTTCTTCACAACAGTGCTACACCAGTGCCTGGCGCACACTGCTACTAGCCAAAAAGGAATTGCTTGGCCATATGCAGTAAAAAATGGCTAGTAAAGCCTGGAGGTGTAGATTTCTTCACAACAGTGCTACACTAGTGCATGGCACACAATGCTACTAGCCAAAAAGGAATTGCTTGGCCATATGCAGTAAAAAATGGCTAGTAAAGCCTGGAGGTGTAGATTTCTTCACAACAGTGCTACACCAGTGCCTGGCGCACACTGCTACTAGCCAAAAAGGATTTACTTGGCTAGATTTGGCCAGATGCAGTAAAAAAATGCTTGCACAGCACTAGAACAGACCTGCCTGGCACACAGTGCTTTTAAGCCCTAAAAGGGCTGTTCTTGGAAGTAGTCGCTAAACGTACTATCTATCTAACTTGGAATGGTATCGCTATCGAACTAGCTTTGTAGCGCACACAGCAGCAGTGGCGGCATCTGACACTGAACTCCAATATTGATAAAATGGCGAGGAGGGAAAATGGCCGATTCTTATAAGGCAGTAACATGTGACATACCCAGCCAATGACAAAAGCCCTTGTGTGTAAAAAGCGCATTTTGTTTTGCTCTATGCGTGCTGATAGACACCCACTATTCCTTTACACTAAAACTCATAATAACGTTGAACAAAAGCTATTGGAATTGTTAGCGGACACCATGTCGTGTATGGAGAGCCCCTGTGTGCCTAAACATTGGAGCTCCCCCACAAGTGACCCCATTTTGGAAACTAGACCCCCCAAGGAATGCATCTAGATGCATAGTGAGCACTTTGAACCCCCAGGTGCTTCACAAATTGATCCATAATAAGGAAAAAGTACTTTTTTTTTTACACAAATTTTCTTTTTTCATTTTTATGGATCAATTTTTGAAGCACCTGGGGGTTCAAAGTGTTCACTATGCATCAAAATACAGCAAAGCCCATTTTTATTTTTTTTCTAGGACTAATTCAAGAAAAAAAATGGCTTGGGGCTCCGCCATATTTTTGGTCCAGCCAGGTACAACTTGGCAGCTACGGACTGCCAGCAACCCCCAGCTGCCTCATTGTACCTGGCTGGCAACCAAAAATACAGCAAAGCCTATTTTAATTTTTTTTCTAGGACTAATTCTAGAAAAAAAATGGCGTAGGTCTCCGTCATATTTTTGGTCCAGCCAGGTACAACTTGGCAGCTACGGATTGCCACCAACCCCCAGCTGCCTCGTTGTACCTGGCTAGCCACCAAAGATACAGCAAAGCCCTTTTTTTTTCTTCTACAACTAATTCTAGAAAAAAAAATGACGTGGGGCTCCGCCATATTTTTGGTCCAGCCAAGTACAACTAGGCAGCTGGGGGATGGAATCCGCAGCATGGAGAGGCCCAAGCATTCTGGGCCCCCCATGTTGCTAATTGCAGCCCGCAGCCGCCCCAGAAAATGGTGCATTCAGTGAAGCGCCATTTTCTGGTGCTGTACTCAGACTCTTCCAGTTGCCCCTTTATTACCCAGTTTGCTGAACGCGGCGACCAATCAGAATAGCGGCGCGCTCTATGGCACCATACTTCAAATACACTGTACTCAGTGTATTTCAAATATGGCGCCATAGAGCACGCCGCTATTCTGATTGGTCGTCGTGTTCAGCGTGGCGACCAATCAGAATAGCGGCGCGCTCTATGGCGCCATACTTCAAATACACTGTACTCAGTGTATTTCAAATATGGCTGCATAGCTCGCGCTGCTATTCTGATTGGTCGCCACGCTGAACGCGGCGACCAATCAGAATAGTGGCATTCAAACCACGCACCAAAGCGCGCTATTTCTCTGATTGGTCGCCGTGACCTCGGCGGCCAATCAGAAGAGTACTGCGGCTTGGTGCGCGGTTTGAATGCCGCGAAGTGCACCACCGCTGCGAGCTAACGCCGGTCATCTCCTGGCTAGCTCGCGGCTGACCGGAGCTCAGCCACGGCACAAAGGTCAGCGGCTCGCCAGCCGGGAAATGACCGGCTAACGCCGGTCATCTCCCGACTGGCTCGCCGGGGACCTCCGTGCCGCAGGTAGCTGCGGCTTATCTCCGGTTAGCGGCTCGCCAGCCAGGAAATGACCGGCTAATGCCGGTCGTCTCCCGGCTGGCTCGCGCGCGCTGGATCCACCGTTTGCTGGTTCGTGCATACCTGCGGAAGCGACACTCACGTGCCGCTTACGCCGGGCTGCAAATTGGCGCGAAATTCGAATGTTCAGCACTCGCTATTTGCATACTCGGAGCCTTCGTCGGTGGCCAATGAGCTGCCTCTGTGTGACGCGCGATTTTGGTTACAGACACACTCAAAAAACCCTTAGACAATTATATAGTAGATAGCCTTCTGCTTTATGGGCCTTCAACATTTTCATTTTCAGAGTGCTAGGCAAATGCTTAGAAGAACCAATGGCTGCTGTTTTATGGCACAAGGTTAGAGGAGGCTGGGTTTACATAAAGCTGTAAAATTTGCATCACCTGGCTTTTCCTAATGATGACAGTGAACAAGCCATAACCCTAACAGGCTAATTAAGGTCTGAAAGCTTGGTCAAAGTTATCTGAGCGCACAAATCTCCAAGGTGGCCCAAACTTTTGCACTGGCCCATTTTTCTTTTTGTAATTTTTAAAATGTTAAAGATGAAAATTTTTTTTTTATTTGGCTAAAATATAAAGGAAATGTGTCATCTTTAATTGTATGCCCTTTGAGGATAATTTAATCTTCAACTTGCTTAACTGTTCACAATAGCAGTAATTTTGACCAGGGGTGCTCAAACTTTTGCAAGCCACTTTATATACTAGGATGGGCCCAGAATGAAGAACATATATACTAGAATAAGGAACATATATACCAGGATGGGCCACATATATATCAGGATGGGGGACATTAGTACTTGATGGAAAACATTGCAGCATAATGGTGCAGGGGGCAACTCATATGCCCTTATAGAATTTAGAATGCTACAATGGCCCATACATCTGACCAACATGTGGGGAGGGGTTGATTTCAAAATTTTGCACCAAGGTCCATCGAACTCTAGTTACAGCACTGTTTGGAGCATATCATAACATGACTTTTAAAAGTTACATTTTGTGTTAAAAATTGTTGTTAATAATTTGTTAAATGTAGGCATTCTATGCAAAATATTTTTAAATAGTGAAATAAGACACATACTAAGGAAATGTCTGTATGATTAATACCTTATCATCTGGCTCACATGTTTTCAAGTGACCTATTTCTCAGAGTTATGCAGCATATATCATACAGAATTATGCTCCTTCTCCTATATACTTCGGGTATTGCTGCTATTGAATTTCTAATCAGTCACTTTATTTGACTATTCTGCGTCATTTCTCCCACGCAGATGTAGAACACAAAATTTACATTTCCCAGGAGTTGTGGCTATAGTTCTATGTAGGTCAATGCTCATTTTTCATGACTGCAACCATCCAATATGTTTTTTTCATTATGTTAATTTTGCAATGCACAATGCACAAATTGTGCAATGCACAAGTATGGACAATGTTCACACAGAACTTAAAGGAGTTTGCCACTTTATTTTAACAAATGTGTTGGAGACATTTTTTGTGGCACTTGCTAATATATAACTATTAAGGTCCCTTTACACGCTGAGACTTTCCAGTGATCTCACCAGCGATCAGACCTGGCCGGGATCACTGAAAAGTCTCTATGCAGTCGCTGGTGAGCTGTCAAATATGCAGACTCACCAGCGACCAGTCAGCAGCGACATTGCTGGTAACCAGGGTAAACACCGGGTAACTAAGCAGTGCGCTCTGCTTAGTTACCCAGTGTTTACCCTGGTTACCAGCGTCCTCCCACTTACAGGCTGGGCTAAGCGGGAGGATGCTGGTAACAAGGGTAAACATCGGGTAACTAAGCAGAGCGTGCTGCTTAGTTACCCGGTGTTTACCCTGTTACCAGTTCCCAGCATCTAATGTGCGGCACTGGACATTGGCTGGGAGGTCGTTGATTGTTGGTCTCTCACTGTCACACACAGCGATGCGTGCTGAGCAGCAGGAGCCCAAGGACCAAAATCATAAAAAAAAACCTGTGATTAAAAACTATTTCAATTTACATCACCATAATATTACTTTATACACAAAATAGTTTCAGTCAAAAAACTTTGAAAGATCATTGCGATCGTTCAAGCCCAAATTTCCCTGCGCATTATATTTATTAATGATATACCGGAGCCAGCTGTATATTGGTGTGACAACGTAATAAAAATGTAAGAAAGACGGCACTCACCAGGTCAGCAGGTAACGGGATCTTTATTGGTGTGACAACGTTGCTGTCAAGAGCTTAGGGGGTGCCCCGTATGTCCCACCTAAATTTTGTATATAGATACTAACTTTGTGTGACAACTCAGCGCTAACGTTATAACAATGGAGGCAATAATTAATAATAATTAAATATTTCATCTACACATTATATATTTATAGGCACCACCAGGACCCATGCCCCTGTTGGAAAACATTAACAGACACCTTTGTGTCTACAGTAGAACCTAGAGCCTCTACATTTAAAGACTGCACGCAAAAGATATTTGATCTTAATATTTTAATAGTTTAAACATTTTAACTAAATTGATTGTACAGCACATATATGTAATAAATGATATGAAATTTCAGAAAAAAACAACTCTTTTGTTATTAATTATTGTCGTCATTGTTATAACCTTAGCGCCGAGCTGTCACACAAAGTTAGCATCTATATTTATTAATGAGTTTAGACTTCTCTCTTAACAATAGATTCTGCAAATATACGCCTTGCGGAGGCAGTTTTACTTGCACTAATCCTGCAAACGAAAGAACTTTTGAATTCTAATTGTGAGCTTTTTGGATATGTACCACCAAATGGGAGGAACCCTTTCCTGTACGTGCAGAGTTACAATATTCCCTCACAGTACAAAGATAGGGCAAATAGTTTTGCCTATATAGAATTGTTTGCATGTACAAAATACTATATATACCACGTATTTACTTCTGTAGCTGATAAATTGCTTTGTACAATAGGTGTTGGATCCAATTTTTAAAGGATTTGAAGCAATATGATTTTTACAGAAACAACAATGCCCACATCTAAAATTGGGGACTAATTTCAGGGAGGACCAATTGTTTCTTTTTCTGGTGCCTAGACAACACTTTTTATACAGAGAAACGATGTTGATAGCCACAAACAAAGTTTAGTTTTAACTTTGTGCTGCAAATGACTCATTATTGAGTAAGTCCCCCCGGACTCCTTATCTATACACTTTTATAAAGTCTTTTTATCAACTTACAGGGGAGCTAGAGACATGGGGGACCCCTTCCCTGAATGCAGCAGACACACTGCATTCAGTCCTGCATTTAGTTAGCGTAGCACCAGGGGGGTGACTATTTAAGTAGATGGGACAGTGGTCAACTGTATCTCAACAGCTTTACTAGTAGATGGAAAGTACTTAACAACAAAGAGAAAAACCTAATACTAATTGCACACACAGGATGCAGGGAACCTCCATCATAGAAATGGTTGCAGCCCATGTGCAAAACGCTAAAGAGGCAGCCACTCACAATCTTCCAAAATGGAAGGGGTGGTAGCTTAACATAAGAATTGCACACTAATAAGACTTGCATAGGAAGGCTGTCACTTAGATAAGTGAGATATGCAGTGTCTGAACAATAGCCTATTAATGATGCCAGGTAGGATGGGCTAGTTAACACTATATAAGTGTATCTCACAGGACAGACTTACTAATGTACCATCTAAATTCATAAGCCCCCACTACACCCTGAAAAATGTGAAAAAATTGAGCGGTAGTTGATATTTTGGCTCAAAATACAGAAGTTTGCAACCCATATGTCAAGGGCTCTCACACTTGCAAGTCCCTAAACTGATGAAAAAGAACACCAAAAAGGAGAACTTCAAATAAACTTGCCAACAAGGAGTCAAACCTAATATTGAATGCACACACAGGATGTATGGAACCTCCATCATAGAGATGGTTGCAACCCAGGTACAACATGCTGATTATTCAGCCACTCACAACCTTCCAAAATGGAGGTGGTGGCTTCTAAGCATAAGAATTGTACACTAATAACGCTTGCACAAAGAGCCTATCACACAGATAAGTGAGATACACACGTCTGAACAATAGCCTATTAGTGATGCCAGGTAGGGCGGCTAGATAACACTATATGTGTGCACCTCACAGGACATATCTGAAATGGATAGACAAGGGCACAATGGGTCTTATCTCCTTAATGATAGTGAGTGTATGCAGTGCATTAACTGCTCACCTTGATGGTGCAACCCACAACTGGCATCCGCGTATCAAACAGCTGCTGCAGGATTTACCAACTCAAGATGGTCACGTGATATCTCAAGGACAAGAACCAGTATGATCCGCACTGCTGTGTGTAAGATGACAGGAGTGAGTGATGTTTTTAAAATTATGTTTTTATTTTGACATGTTTCAAGGTCGTCCCAACCTCTTCATCAGGAATACACCAATAGTTATTTTAATTTGTTTATTTATTTTAATACCTCATATTATTTTTTGCACATCTTATACACTTTTTCCAGGGTATAGTGGGACCTTCTGAATTTGGGTGGTATATTTGTGTCTGTCTTGTGAGATATACTCATATAGTGTTATCTAGCCCACACTACTTGGTGTCTCTAATAGGCTATTGTTCAGACAATTTGGATGTCACTTATATATGTGACAGGCTGCCTATGCAACCTTCATTAGGTTGCAATTCACATTCTAATCAGCTGCCTCCTCCATCTTGGATGGTTGTGAGTAGCTGCTCCATTAGCACTTTGCACCTTGGCTTCAACCATCTCTATGATGGAGGTTCCCTGCATCCTGTGTGTGCATTAAGTATTATATATAAATATAAAATCAACTTGACCATTGTAAGGGTGCTCAAGGGAAAAAAATTCTGTAAGATAATTAATTATCAATCCCTGGCACCACATAAAAAAGGCTTGAGAAGTTGAACTTTGCATTGAGTGGTTTTTTTATTTGTGGTTGTGACGACAAGCAATCAACGTTTTGACCCACACCAGGTCTTCATCAGGATTAGTGTAAGAATATTTACAAAAATCAAATCATACAAAGAAATAAACAACTACAAAATGGTGGTCCATGTGAGTATTGTGGTGTGAGTGACAGGTGCTACAATAAAGAGTTATGTTTATGTGGGGGAAAAAATAAAGTGTATACGGTGCGTGTGGTTAAACTGGTCGACTAACGTGATTGGAGGTGTGATGAGTGGACTAAAAGTAGTAAGTGATGTACCAGGGGCGTTACAGTAACGGTGCTAAGAGCTAAATGTGGGTGGGAGTGAGTGGAAGACTATGCTATAAGGAAATTGTAAAAAACTCCAAACAACTCTCATACACATGTTCGGATTAATATAATACCATTCACATTAATTATATGGTCCCAAATGTGTATCTTGACAAACAATATTCGGTGGTCGCATACCCACAACTACATCAACAACAAACTTTTGCGACACAACTCATGAATATTAATAAAAATTCAACTTTATTAAAGTGCAGAATAAGGTGCAACAGTGCTTTACAACCACGGTTTAACAGGGTTAGTAGGACTGTTCAAAATTATACTGTTACTGTGATCTCTCCAGCCACCTCTAAGGTAAATAAACTCATGCTACGTGCACTTTTACCCCTCATTAGGACACATACTTATGCTATCAGCACTTTAACCCCTCACTAGGTTACCCTATTAATTCACCTATGGGGAGTGAGTAGTTTATACCATTTGATATAGGTAGGGTTATGAGTCTGTGGAGGGGTGATAAGTAATATTCCTGTATCGTGGTTTACTTATAATAGGAGTGTCCGGTACAATTTAGGACTGAGCATGTCACTATACTGTGTTACCTCTTTTTATGAATGATTGTCATCATATATTAGTTGGTACGTTTCACAGATATGTTGATATTAGCCTTACATCTAGATATATATAATACTATGTGACCTCTGCTGTATAATTTTGAACAGTCCTACTAACCCTGTTAAACCGTGGTTGTAAAGCACTGTTGCACCTTATTCTGCACTTTAATAAAGTTGAATTTTTATTAATATTCATGAGTTGTGTCGCAAAAGTTTGTTGTTGATGTAGTATAAGGAAATTATGTAGTAATGGGGGTGAATATCCAAATGGGCATAGGTATGAGATAGAATGAAACATTAAGTATTAGGCTTGGCTCCTTGGTTCTAAGTTTTTTTTGATGTTCTCCTTTTTGGTTTTCTTTTTCATCAGTTTAGCGACTTAAAAGTGTGAGGAATCTTTATGTATGGGTTGCAAGCTTCCGTATTTTGGGCCAAAATATCAACTAATACCTTAATTTATTTTTGCACAATTTATAAATTTTTTTCGGGGTGTAGTGGGGCCTTTTGAATTTGGGTGGTACATTGGTGAGTCCGTCCTGTGAGAAACACTCATATAGTGTTAATTAATACAACTTACTCCATGTGGCATATCAACAAATCCAAGGGTCAGGAAGTATAATCCAACTAGGTACAACCCAACCCCACACAATTGATATAAAAAAGGGAGAAACAAGTGGAGCTCAATTACTTTTAGACAAAAAAAGTGCTACAGTTATTAAATTACAACATACAAGATATATACACCTAAAAGGAATTATAGATCAGGCGGTGTGATACACATCTGATATAGCAGATAGAAAATTAGCATTTGGGCAATAATCGTTAATAGATCAACTAGTGAGACTGCACAGTCAAAGAGACATCAAATGAATACAAACATGTGCCAAATACAGCAGTAATACTTATCACATGGTCAAATTTTGAGCAAGTGACACACATGTGCGGTTACATATGAAGAGAAAATCATTACCAAAGTGCTGGTGCTTGAATCAGAGGTAGGGAAGGGGAAAGGGACTGACCCCAATACGTGTTTCGCGTTAATCTGTGTTTTGCTTATTAGTGGGGCCCCGTTTTGTCTCTTCATAAGTAACCACACAGGTGTGGGACTTGCTCAAAATTTGACTATGTGATAATGTATTACTGCTGTATTTGGCATATGTTTGTATTAATTTGATGGCTCTTTGACTATGCAGTCTCACCAGTTGATCGGTTTACAATTATTGCCTGAATGCTGGTTTTCTATCCTTTGTATCAGATGCGTATCACCCCCTGATGTATAATGCTTTTTAGGCGGCCGTCACACGCACAGATATCTCTAGCGATATTGTAAGCGATCACGTGCACGCGCAATCGCTTACAATAGCGCTCACATTGCTGGTGAGATGTCACACAGACAGACTCACCAGCGATGTGGAGCCGCGATCTCGCTCGTTACTATGGTACACATCGGGTTACTAGGGCCGCGCGTCGCTTAGTTACCCGACGTGTACCATAGTTACCATCTCCCAGCATAGGCTCTGCGCTGGGAGATCGTTCATCGTGGTGTTATACACCATGATGAGGACAGATCGTGAAATCGCTCATCGCTAGATCTGAGCTCCGGAGCTCAGATCAGCGATGTCACGATCAAGCGATTTAACATCGTAAATCGCTTGATTACATGCAACGATTTCTTGCCCGATATCGCTTAAGCGATCAAAAAGGAGATCGCTTAAACGATATCGGGCAAGAAATCGTTCCGTGTGACGGCCGCCTTAGGTGTATATATCTTGTATATTGTAAATTAATAAATTTAGCACTTTTGTATAAACGCAATTGAGGTCCACTTATTTCTCCTTTTGTTCATATAGTGTTAACTAGCCCGCCCTACCTGGCATCACTAATGGGCTATTGTTTAGACACTGTATATCTCACTTATCTGTCTGACATACTTCCTATATAAGCCTTATTAGTGTGCAATTCTTATGTTAAGCAGCTACCCACTCCATTTTGGAAGGCTGTGAGTGGTTGCCTCATCAGCATTTTGCACCTGAGCTGCAAACATTTCTATGATGGAGGTTTCCTGCATCCTGTGTGTACATTTAGTATTAGATTTGGCTCCTTGGTGGTAAGTTGTGTTCATATTCTCCTTTTTGGCATTCTAAATGGAACGTAGCAGATATAAACAGAAATCTATACTTGCTCATAACTGGCACGGATTTCAGATTATAGTGCACAGGCTGCCCAATATGAGCAAAAAATATACCTCTTAGGGTATGTGCACATTGGACGGTTCTGCATCATTGCAGACCGTCAGAAAACCGGAGTAGAATTTCAGGAGATGAAATTCCTGACCTCAGCAGTGTCCATCGTTTTTTTTAGCTTTTTTTAACGTTTTGTTTGCAGTTTTTTAGCGTTTATACAGCGTTTTCTCGGCGGTTTTCTGGCGGTTTTCTTGGCGTTTTTAAGACTGTTTTTTGTGCACTTGTAAGCTAGATATGCTGGAAAAACGCTCAAAAGAAGTCACAAGCTCTATCTTTGAAAACCGGTGAAGAAAGTGGAAAGGAGAAAAAAAAAAACGTTCTGATGTGAACAGCGTTTTCTGAAATCCATTGACTAGCATGTTAATCCAACCGCTGGTTAGGATTAACATAAATTTACATAAAACTCAGCTGAAATCGCCGGCGGAAAACACTAAAAAACAGCTCACAAAACTTCCAATGTACACATACCCTTAATAAATTTGCTGCAGCTAACTTTCATAGGTTTCTGTTTAAAACTGAAATATAAAACACTCTTTCCCCATCACTGTTCAAATGTGGCAGGTTATCGGAAAATGCACACATTTTTGTTTTCATTTATCTAGTGATGGGCGAATCCTAAATTACTCGGAATCGCTTGACTCTAGCGAGTCCGAGCACAGGACTCGCTACTCGTTGCGAGTCTAGCGAGTCCAATGTTAATGAATGGGGAAGCGAGTAATAGCGAGTAGTGTGAGATTTACAAATCGACAGATGTGTCTCGGAAGCTTCAGCCTGAAGCAATCCTAGTTTTGTCATTTATTTGCATTGGACTCGTTTACTTTGTAAGTAATCGCTGGGAAACTCGCACAGATAAGAGAAGAGTCCTGTCTCTCTGTGCAGCTCCAGGGTCCTAGAGCCCGCCTGCTGCCTGATGTAGCAGTGCTGAGATTGTTCTCAGTCTGCTCATTCCCTGTGTACAGACATGAATGTCTGTGCACAGAGATGATGTAGCAGAGCTGAGATTGTTCTCAGTCTGCTCATTCCCTGTGCATATACATCTATATCTATGCACAGGGATGAGCAGAGAGGACAT
Source organism: Allobates femoralis (assembly GCA_033576535.1). Taxonomy (NCBI): domain Eukaryota; kingdom Metazoa; phylum Chordata; class Amphibia; order Anura; family Aromobatidae; genus Allobates; species Allobates femoralis. Next base: position 353,752,388 of record JARQOC010000002.1, read on the forward strand.
CGCGTTTTGGACTGCGTCGGACGGAAGAGGATTTTTTTAATTAAAGATGGAGTCTCTAATGGCTTTTTTTTTATTTCTAATAAAAAAATTTCTCTGTGTTGTGTTTTTTTTAAAACAATTTAATAGAAATTCATGGCGGTCATGTCTAATATTGGCGTGACCGCCATAAATTTCGCACTTAGGGCCAGCTGATAATACAAAGCTGGCCCTAACCTCTTTATTACCCAGCGTGCCACCGCCACCAGGGCCGCTGGAAGAGCGGGGTTCAGCGCCAGAGGATGGCGCTTCAATGAACGCGCCATCTTCTGGGGCGGCTGCGGGCTGCAATTTGCAGCGGGGGGTGCCCAGAAAGCTTGGGCATCCCTGCGCTGCGGATTCCAGCCCCCAGCTGCTTAGCTGTACCTGGCTAGGCATAGAAATTGCGCGGAGCCCCACGCATTTTTTTGACTCCGACTCCGAGACGACTCCGACTCCGAGACGACTGCGACTCCGACTCTCGAGACGACTCGACTCCGAGACGACTCCGACTCCGAGACGACTCCGACTCCGACTCCGAGACGACTCCGACTCCGAGACGACGACTCCGACTCCGAGACGACTCCGACCCCGAGACACTCCGAGACGACTCGACTCCGAGACGACTCCGACTCCGAGACGACTCCGACTCGACTCCGAGACGACTCCGACTCCGACTCCGAGACGACTCCGACTCCGAGACGACTCCGACTCCGATCCGAGACGACTCCGACTCCGAGACGACTCCGACTCGACTCCGAGACGACTCCGACTCCGAGACGACTCCGACTCCGAGACGACTCCGACTCCGACTCCGAGACGACTCCGACTCCGAGACGACTCCGACTCCGAGGCGACTCCGACTCCGGGGCGACTCCGACTCCGAGGCGACTCGACTCTGAGGCGACTCCAACTCTGAGACTCCGACTCTGAGGAGACTCCAACTCCGAGACGACTCCGACTCCGAGGCGACTCCGACCTTGAGGCGACTCCGACTCTGAGGCGACTCCGACTCTGAGACTCCGACTCTGGACTCTGACTCTGAGACTCTGACTCTTAGACTCTGACTCTGAAATTCATTAAAAAATAAAAAAAATGCGTGGGGCTCTGCGCAATTTCTATGTCTAGCCAGGTACAGCTAAGCAGCTGGGGGCTGGAATCCGCAGCGCAGGGATGCCCAAGCTTTCTGGGCACCCCCCGCTGCAAATTGCAGCCCGCAGCCGCCCCAGAAGATGGCGTGTTCATTGAAGCGCCATCCTCTGGCGCTGAACCCCGCTCTTCCAGCGGCCCTGGTGGCGGTGGCACGCTGGGTAATAAAGGGGTTAATACCAGCTTTGTTATACAAGCTGGTATTAAGCCCGAGATTCTTAATGTCAGGCCACGTTTGACCCAGCCACTAAGAATCTCCAATAAAGGGTTAAAAAAACACAACACAGAGAAAAATTTTTATTTGAAATAAAAAAAAAAGCCATTAGGGACTCCATCTTTAATTAAAAAAATCCTCTTCTGTCCGACGTAGTCCAAAACGCGATGTCCTCTCTGCTACATCCCCTGTGCATAAATATAGATGTCTATGCACAGGGAATGAGCAGACTGAGAACAATCTCAGCACTGCTACATCATCTCTGTGAGCAGGCAGGTTCTAGGACCCTGGAGCTGCACAGAGAAGACAGCTGGACTCGGCTCGCAATGTAACAGCAGTTACTTTGCGAGTTTCCCTGCTATCACTGGCACAGTAGCCGAGTCTAATGCAAACAATGGCAATCCTAGTTTTGTCAGCGTTTCTGACAAAACTAGGATTGATATTGATTTGCATTGGACTCGTGCGAGTAATCACTGGGAAACTCGCAGAGTACCGAGTCCTGTGAGTCCCTTACTACTCGCCGAGTAACGAGTCCTAGCGAGTAGATTCGCCCATCCCTACATTTATCCCATATCATTAGGAACGTTTTGATTTTTTTTGCACCATTTACTTCAGATACTTGTGTAAACTCTATTAAGTGTCTTCTAAAGCAATTTTTGTAGTTTGATTATAGAGTACACACTGGTGGACACAGGCAGGGTGGAGTCCCTAGGCAAGGACATCTTGCCTTTTAGGCCCCTGTGCTGTTGCACTGATTGTACGTATGGTATGCCCATTCCTGAGAGTACATTTTTGGAAGTATTCTGCTGATATTTTACTTCTTGGTTTTCTTTGTGCAGACTTCTATTTGAAACATTAAAGGGTTTGTCTTTCATAGTTCACTTCCACATAAGGAGCTAAGTGATGTTGATGTTGCATTTAAACGTTCCTGCTGGGACAAATGCACAATCAACAGTAAAGGGGGAGTCACACGCGTCAATATCGCCTGCACGATCTCGGCTGCACGTGACGTTGCAGCGATATTGATGCGTGTGACATACTGAATCAACCAGCGATAAATCGCTGGTTGATGATCGCCAGGTTTTAGAACCTGCTCTAAAACCTGGCGATTGTTGCCCGGTGGACACGCAGCATCGCTGCGTGTGACACCGGGAGTAGCGATATTCCAGCTCCCAGCGCCTCTCACAAGCGCTGGGAGCTGGTATCCAAGGTAAACTGCGGGTATCTAGGCAGCGCGCGCTGCCTAGATACCCGGCGTGTACCTTAGTTACCAGCCTCCTCCGCTCACCGGCTGGTATCTAAGGTACACAGCAGGTAACTAGGGACCCTAGTTACCCGCTGTGTACCTTAGATACCCGCAGTTTACCTTGGAGACCAGCCTGCTCCCGCTGCCAGCAGGCTGGCAGCGGGAGCAAGACATCGTGGAAACGATATTTAAATCGTTTCCATGATGTCTCCGGTCAATTGATCGCTGGTGAGTCTGTCTGTGTGACAGCTCACCAGCAATCAGCCGTCAATGTCGTCAGCAATCATCTCACTGACGACATTGACGCGTGTGACTCCCCCTTAAGTGTATGTACTTTGATATAATGAAGAGGCCAGGTGCGCAATACTTACCAGTTGTGGTAGTGGATTTGGTTATCTTTAACTGAAGGAAAATTTACATGAACTTACAGTCTTTATCTTCCTTCAGAGTATGGATTGTGCAAGAAATTGTGTGTTATGAATCACTGTCTAAAGGCCCTTCATGAGTTGTGGGGTCTATAATAAGGGGAGACAGAAGTGGGTGCAGATCTAAGTGCAGAGTAACGTAATATCTAGGGATGGGCGAGTCTACTCGCTAGGACTCGTTACTCGGCGAGTAGTAAAGGACTCGCAGGACTCGGTACTCGGCAAGTTTCCCAGCGATTACTCGCACAGTAACGAGTCCAATGCAAGTCAATGGCAATCCTAGTTTTGTCAGAGTTTACTTTTTCTCACTCGCTAGACTCGCTATATCACATCGCTATGAGCTTGAATCTCCCCAAATCGTTTAAACAATCGCACCGCTTCACGGATACCCGAGTCTGAGTGAGTCTGAGCGAGTCTACGAATCCGAGTCCTGTATACTGTATTCGGGACTCGCGAATACAGAATCTGTTATGTTCCGACAAAGCTTCCGAGACAGCCTAGCGTGTTAGGTCAGAAAACTTGTGAATATGGACAAGCATGTTAGCCAATCATATTCAGTAATGCCACAGCCATGTTGGTTGTGGCAGGACTATGATTGGCTTCTGTCCATCGTGATGCCTATGTCATGTATGAGAGGCGAGGCTGTAAATAAGCCTTGCCACCGCCATTTCCTCCACATTCCTGTGACGACTTGAGCTAGTGCAGGGTGAGGTAGATGCTGGAGCAGATCATAGGGAGTGTCAGTCAGTGTAGGGAAACTTCAAGATTCCTTATATTTAACCCAAACAGCTCTTCTGAAAGCTACCAGGAGGACAGAGGAGTACTGTGTAGAGGACTGTAGGCAGGCAGGCAGGGAGGAGCAGCCTTACAGTGCACACAGGACCGACCTCAATGCCAGCGAGCGAGCAATGTGAGCGCTTTCCGAGACACATCTGAGATTTGTAAATCGCACATTACTCGCTATTACTCGCTTCCCCATTCATTAACATTGGACTCGCTAGACTCGCAATGAGTAGCGAGTCCCGGGCTCGGACTCGCTAGAGTCAAGCGATTCCGAGTAATTTAGGACTCGCCCATCACTAGTAATATCCCAAAGTGTTTAGAAAAAGGTTCTGCTCATCTCTTGCTAATCTTTGTACATAGCATATATTTCCTTTTTAGTGGTACTTATCCATGGGTTCAATGGTATCTGATGTGCAGCGTGACTCCGGAACAATCAGGCTTCCCAACCTGTGAGCTTGTCAGCAAGGTCTGGATTGTCTGCAACATGTTGCGTCCCTGGTGCGGGCGGGAGTGTGCGCACAGATCACATATGGGAGTGAATGGGTGCGCACGGTCATGCGCTGTCAAGCGCAGAACCGTGCGCTCCCATTCTAAACATAGGGGCTTGCGGTGCTGTGTTCACATTGCGGATCCCCTCCGCAGAGCGCTGCGGAAGGGAACGCTAATGTGAAGGCACCCTAACCTCGACACAGAGGATTATATAATCTACTAGTGCATCTCAATGAATTGGAAATATTATATTGATTTTTGAATGATATTCAATGTTTCAGGGCATTTCTGGGAGCCCTGAAACACGTGGACTAATAAATCAATATTACATTCACTCCTTGATGTCTCGTGGAATGCTGCAGTGCATTTTTTAACCCTTCATCCTCCCTACTTTAATTTTCTTGGATAATGACCTTTGGGTTTTCATTGGCTGTAAGCCATAATAATTATCATTTACAGAAATAAATACTTGAAATAGATCACTCTGTTTGTAATGACTTAATATCCTATGTAATAATTGCAAGTTTCTGGCATCCGGCCACTGTGCCGCTATTCCAGCATGCACCGCGGCCGCAGAAACTGGCAATTATTATATAGGATCCCACAATGCACTGTGCCGCCCGGAAGCTGCTCCATATTAGCACACCCAAGTGATAGGTATGCTAACATGGCACAGGCTGGTGGTGGCACAGACAACACAAGCCCACGCTGCACACGCCGCCTGGAGACCCCCGCCAACCTCTCATCGCACCTCTCCCGATGCCGCCGACCCCACAGACCGCCCACACCCCCCGCAGTAGACCCCCGCACCCCCTCCTCCGGTGCCTGCACACCCGCATAGTAGACTCTGGTGCCCACACACCCCCTCAGTGGACCCTCGCACCCCCCCCTTCTGATGCTCGCATCCCCCTTGCAATAGACCCCCACACCCCCCCTCCGGTGTCCGCACACCCCCGCAGTAGACCCCCGCAACCCCTTCGGCGCAAAGACCCCCGACAACTTACTTACCTATTTGGATAGGACATTTGGTGATGTCATAGTCATGTGATCAGTCACATGACCGTACATCACCGTAGCTCCACCTCCTGTAGTCTACTCTTCACTGCTTGCCAGCTATGATACAGAGCTGTCACAGCTGGGAAGGAGGGAAGGGGAGGCAGAGAGGCAGAAGGGGAGCTGAAAGACTAAAGGGGAAACAGAGAGACATAAGAGGGGACCAGAAAAACTGGAGAGAGAAGAGAGGTGCAGAAAGATGAAAGAGGGGAGAGCACAGACACATAAGGGAGGACCAGAAAACCTGAAGAGAGGACAGAGAGAGGGAAAAGGGGGGTGCAGAAAGATGAAAGAGGGGGAGCAGAGAGGGATGTGAGGCAGAGAGACATAAAGGGGTCCAGAAAGACTGAAGGGGAGGCAGAGAGACAAGGGGTGACCAGAATGACTGAAGGGGACAGAGAGACATAAGGGGGGACCAGAATGACTGAAGGGGGGCTGAGAGACATAAGGGGGGACCAGAATGACTGAAGGGGGGCAGAGAGACATAAGGGGGGACCAGAAAGACTGAAGGGGGGCAGAGAGATAAAGGGGGCAACATAAACACAAAAGGGGGGGCAGAGAGACATGGGGATAGGGGGTCCAGAAAGACTGAAGGGGAGGCAGAGAGACAAGGGGTGACCAGAATGACGGAAGGGGGGGCAGAGAGACATAAAGGGGTCCAGAAAGGCTGAAGGGGAGGCAGAGAGACAAGGGGGTGACCATAATGACTGAATGGAGGCAGAAAGTCATAAGGGGGGACCAGAATGACTATAGGGATTTGAGGCAGAGAGACATAAAAGGGTCCAGAAAGACTGAAGGGGAGCAGAGAGACAAGGGGTGACTAGAATGACTGAAGGGGGGCAGAGAGACACAAGGGGGGACCAGATTGACTGAAGCGGGGCAGAGAGACATAAGGGGGGACCAGAATGACTGAAGGGGGGCAGAGAGACATAAGGGGGACCAGAAAGACTGAAGGGGGGCAGAGAGACATAAGGGGTGACCAGAATGACTGAAGGGGGCAGAGAGGCATAAGGGGGACCAGAAAACCTGAAGGGGGGCAGAGAGATGAAGGGGGTAACATAAACACAAAAGGGGGGGGCAGAGAGACATAGGGTGGGGGGACCAGAAAGATTGAAGGGGGCCAGAGAGATGAAGGGGGCACATAGAGATGGAAGGGGGGGCAGAGAGATGAAGGGGGGAACAGAAATATTGAAGTGGAGCAGAGACGCATAAGGGGGAACCTGAAATTATGAAGGGCATCAGAGAGACATAAGGAGGACCAGAAACACTGAAGGGGGAGGCAAAGAAACAAGGGCAATGACCAGAAAGACTGAAGGGGGGGCAGAGAAATGAAGGTAGGGAACATAGAGATGAAAGGGGGGCAGCAGAGAGGGAAGGGGGCCGAGAGACATAAGGGGGACCAGAAATACTGAAGGTGAGCTGAGAGACATAAGGGGGACAAGAAACACTGAAGGCGGGCAGAGAGATGAAGTGGGACCATAGAGACAAAAGGGGGAGAGTATAGAGGAAAGGAGGGCTGAGAGACATAGGAGGAGAGCAGAAATACTGAAAAGGAGTAGAGAGACATAAGGGGGACCTGCAATACTGAAGCGGAGCAGAGAAACATAAGGGGGACCAGAAAGACTGAAGGGAGACCAGAAACACTAAAGGGGGGCAGAGAGAGGGAAGGGGGACAGAGAGAGAGAAGGGGGACCAGAAAGACTGAAGGGTTGCAGAGAGACGAAGGGGGGGGGGGGGTGTAGCAGAGAAGAAAAGGGGCAGAGAGACATAAGGGGGGACCAGAAAGTTTGAAGGGGGGCAGAGACACCAGGGGAGACCAGAGAGACTGAAAGGGGGCAGAGAAACAAGGGGGGACCACAAAGACTGAAGGGGGGGCAGAGAGACTGAAGTGGGGGGCAGAGAGACATGGGGTGACCAGAATGACTGAAGGGGGGGCAGAGAGACTGAAGGGGGGGCAGAGAGAGGTAAGGGGAGACCAGAAAGAAGAAAGGGTGAAGCAGAGAGTGGGAAAGGGGGGCACAGAAACAGAAGATGAGCAGAGCAAGGAAAGGGGGATAGAGAGACAAATGGGGAGAGCAGAGTAAGGAATGCGGGGCAGAGAGACGAAAGGAGGAGCAGAGAAAGGGAAGGGGGCAGAGAGACGAAAGGAGGTAGCAGAGAGAGGGAAGGGGGGGCAGAGACACGGGGAAGAAGAGAGACGAAAGAGAGGGCAGAGACATGGGGGAGAAGAGAGAGGGAAGGGGGAGCAGAGACAAAAGGCGGAGCAGAGGGGCAAAGAGAACACAGGGTGATCAAAGGGAGCACAGGGGGGCCAAAAAGAGCGCAGAGTGGCAGTGACGCCCTCTCGATGCGATATCATCGGACTTATTTCTAGTACTATATATGTTTCAATTTATGTATTGAATTACTGAAAAAAATTAACTTTTTGATGATATTCTAATTCATTGAGATGCACTGGTACGTAATTACCCATGGGGCAGAAGGTGGGTCAGGAGAAGCAAACCTCATGGAGAGTGATACTTATGCCACCTGGAGCTCCACTGCACTTCCCAATTTGGGCATCATCTGCAATGAGGTGTGCATCCAGTCCTGGGTTCTGATGCAAGCCACGGATCTGAGAAGCAAGGCTCAGCAGTCAGGTGACTATTTCCTTACGGCATCTGGGACTGAGAGCACTACATGTCAGGCTGCAGATGATCTGGCAGCTTGTCTGTCCACACTCCAATTGCAGCCAGCATCACAGCCACAGCTACTGGATCCCATTCCCCAAGACCACCAGGACCAGGACCTTTATGTGGAGCCCGATGAAGAAAAGCACATAGAAGGCAATGATTGCAAGCTGTGTGAATCACCCTCACCACTTCCAGAGGCATTCAACTTGGGTAATGCCATATGGGGACTTCATCCCCCTCCTAGGTTCTATCCAAGAAGGCATTAACCACCCTGTTCTCCTATGTCATTTGTTGAGGAGATTCAGCATGCAGAAGTCATTGCCAGAAATGGTTTCATGGGTCTAATGACTTACTCGACCAATGCACAAAAGGCAAGGTGGTACAATTCAAACAGGATGAGGGGTATGGGTTGTTAGTTGAACATGGCACTAAACATCGGTGCTACGTCATCTGCACTGCCATGCAGCATGATGATCTTCCCAAAAGACTACATACCATCTATGCTGGGGATGAGGTCACATTTATAATGGAGCACAAATGGCTACTACTGCTTTGGATTTTGCAAGGACACTAGAACTGTATTAATGTGGTTGATGTGGATGGCACAAGCCAAGCTGTGACCCCAAAAATAGCGATGAAAAAGGAACAATGCATACTTTGTTCAAGGCAGCACAAAACGCTACTACTGGTCTGAATTTGTCAAGTGCACTAAAACCATATTAATGTGGTTAATGTGGACAGCACAACCTAAGCTGTGACCCCAAAAATATTGGGGAGACAGGTCCAGTGAGTACTTTGTACCAGGCAGCAGCACAAAATATTACTACTGCTTTGGATTTGGCAAGCGCACTATCCCCATATTAATATGGCTGATATGGACAGCACAAGCCAAGCTGTGACCCCAAAAATAGCAATGAAAAAGGAACGGTGCATACTTTGTACCAGGCAGCACAAAACGATACTACTGCTGTGAATTTGGCAAGTGCACTAGCACCATATTAATGTGGCTGGATGGCACAAGCCAAGCTGTGACCCCAAAAATATTGGGGAAAAAGGAGGAGTGCGTACTTTGTACCAGGCAGAAGCACAAAATGCTAGTGATACTGCTTTGGATTTGGGAAATGCACTAGAACTGTATTGATGTGGCTAATATGGACGGAAAAAGACAAGTTGGGACCAAGCTGTGACCCCAAAAATATTGGGGAAAAAGGACCAGTGCATACTTTGTACAAGGCAGCAGCACAAAATGCTAGTAGTACTGCTTTGGATTTGGCAAGCACCCCAACACCGTATTATTGTGACTGTTGTGGAAAGCACAAGCCAGGCTGTGACCCCATAAATAGCGGGGTAAAGGACTAGTGGGTACTTTGTACCAGGCAGCACAAAATGGTACTACTCTGTGTGCTGGAAAAAAGAGCTCTGCCTGTACCCAGATCTCTTGTAATATGGACACTGGAAGAACAGTTTAACATTTCCCTATTTAATCCACAATTTCTCCCTCCCTATACTGTGACCTTGTTCAGTGGTTTCAGCTCTGAAAATAGCTATGGTAATCTGGTACTACGGAGGTAGTGACAGGCTCCTTTAAAACTCTCCCCTTGCTCAAAAAACTCTCCCTTCATACACTACACTGACCTAGTATACACTGCAGGTAGCCCTGAAAAAGTCTTTTGTGTTATAAATATGCCTAAACACTCTTCCTAGCAGCTGCTTGCTCTCTCCCCACGCTACTACAATGCTGATTTCAGATGCAATGTATGCAAAATGGCATCGGGAGTGCTTTTAGACCCTATGATGCTGCGTGGCCAACAAATTACAGTATTGCCGCAACCAAGATGGCTGTGGCATTTCTGTGATTGGTTAAGAAGGCAAGCAGGTTTAGTGGCTGCAGAATAGGTTTCAAAACTGCTGGGCAGGAGAAACAAATATCACAATGTTATTACACAAATTCTTGCAATGTAATGAGGAACTCAAATGCCACACTATTCTTGTGAGTAATGAATAGCAGAGATTATTCTCACTCATCACTACTGTACAATGCTAAGAAAATCTAGAAAACTTGCAATGTTTTCAGACCTTGAGGACTGTAGTTGGTCATCCCTTCCCTAGAACTAGCCAGAGCGCAAAAGGAATCCTTGAGCACTTTCACCACAACTGCAGACTCCCCTGGACTCTCTTAGGCCCTTTGAACACGGTGTGTTGTTTGAAGTTTTTTTTAACCAGAATAAGAATCTGCATCAAAATCTGCATGTCTATCCTGAGACCAGCAAAGTTTAGGACAAGTCAGAATTGCTGTGCCCACGTTGCTTTTTTGTTTCTGTGCACATGTAGTTCAGATTTCTTTTTTTTTTGCCCCAAAAACTGCAGCAAATTTGCAATGAGAAAAAAAACTCATTGGCACAGCACTTCAGAACTTTCATAGACTTTTCTGGCTTCAGGATTGACATGCAGCTTCTCAAGATCTGTTTAAAAATCATCAAACATACATGGCAGGGCAACAGAGGGATTCCTTGCGGTGTGATGCTGGCAGTGTAATCTGACCAAAAAAATAAATAATGGAAATAAAAGTGTTGGGCTCCACCCTATGTTCAATTGCCAACCAAGTTTAAAGTAGGCAGCTGAGGGCTGGTATTCTCAGTGGGGTAAGGCCCCATCATTATTGGTTCCTCCCACACTATAGAATAGCATCCTGCAGCCCCCCCCCAAAAAAAAAAATTGGTGCATTCATAAGAAGCTCTAATTTCTGGCACTTTACCTGCCTCTTCCAGTTGCCATGTAGCGGTGTCAAACTGGGTAATAAGGGGTTAATGGCAGCTTTGTTTTGCCAGCTGGCATTAAGCCTAAATTTAATGTGGGGCCAATGTAAGACCTGGCCATTAAGAATTTCAAGTAAATAGTAAAGAATATTTATGTAAGAGGAGGGAATGTGCATCAAAAAGTCAAAAGAGGGTGCCACATAATGCAAGGTCAAGAGCATCAATCAAGAGAGAGAAAGACCCTGTATATACAAATGAGCACACTGAGATATTAAAAAATTACAACTTTATTACATGTATGCTTAAAACACAAAAACAGCAAATAGAAGAAGTTAAAACAATGTAGGTCTGTAATAATGAACACCAATCACTGTCTAACTGCAGTTTACAATATCATGGCTGATCTCTATGTAAAACTCAACCTTTCCAAAACTTAACTTCTTCTGCTCCCGCCCTCCACCAACCTCCCTAAATCTGACATCTCTCTTGCAGTGTTAGGCACTAGGATAACGTCTAGGCAGCAGGCTTCACCCCCTATATACAATCTCTCACCAGCTATTGCTGCTTGCACCTGAAGATTCCTGAATACACCTGAATCCGCCCCTTTCTCACCTTGGAAGCGACAAAAACCCTCACCGTGGCCCTGATTCATTCCTGCCTTGATTATTGTAATTCTTTATTAATTGGCCTCTTCCTCAATAAGCGACCCTTCTCCAGTCCATCCTTAATGCAGCAGTAAGGGTCACCTCTCTGGCTAACCATTATTCGGATGCTTCCGCTCTGTGCCAGTCATTGCACTGGCTACTCATACACTATAGGATCCAATTCAAATTGCTTGTTTTTACCCACAAAGCTCTTCACAGTGCAGCACCTCCCTACATCCCTCATCTCTGTCTATCACTCCACCCTTTCTCTTAATTCTAGAAGCGACTATAGACTAACATCTGCAGTAATCCAAACCTCCCACTTTCAGCTCCAACTTCTCCCAAGCTGCACCAAATCTCTGTAATTAGCTATCCCAACAAATTAGGATCATCCACAACTTACATAGTTTCAAGCGATCCCTAATAATACATCTTTTTAGAGTGGTCTTTCATGCTCCCTAGTCATAGCCATTTAGACATAGCCTATCATGCTCCCTAGTCAAAGTCATTCAGACATAGCCTATTCACTCCAAAAGATTCAAAAGCATTACAAATAATGGCTGGTTGTCACTCATGCAGCTCTTATCTATTCCCCGTTTCCTCAAGTTGGCTGGACCATCATTGTAAATAAGTATCTGAAATTTGTGTCACCCCCCACCTCATTGTAGATTGTAAGCTCTAATGAGCAGGGCAGTCATTATTTGCTTTCATTATTGTAATCTTTTTGATAACTTTTATTTATGACTGTTTGTATATGAGCCTCTGAATTGTAGAGTGCTGCAGAATATGTTGTTGTAATATAAATAAAGATTATTATTATTATTATTATTATTATTATTATTATTATTATATGTGCATGTATGTATGTGCATGTAGTGTTCATGTAGCAGAGCTGTGTGTCAATATATCAGAAATATGTGTGTCTGCATGTACATGTAGACAATCTGTGTGTGTCTATATGCATGTAGTATGCGTGAAGCAGAGCTATTTGCGTTTATATGTGCATGTAGCAGAGCTGTATGTCAATATCTGCATGTAGTATGCATGTAGCAAAGCTTTTTGTTTCTATAAGTGCATGCAGCAGAGCTGGGTGTCTATATGTTCATGTAGCAGAGCTGTGTATGTCCTTATGTGCATGTAGTGTGCATGTCTATATATGCATGTAGCAGAGCCATGTATGTCTATGGGCATATAGCAGAGCTGTGTGTCTAATATATAATCTTCAGAAAGACATTAACAATAAGTTTATCACCCTCTATTCTACCCTAGTACATTAAAATTAGTGAAAATTACCCATCTCTTTTCTACAACCAGGGAAGTTTTTAAATAACAGGAAAAATGTTTTTCCAATATTCTGCTATCTAAACCTGGGGTGCGGCTTAAGGTATACATCTGTGGCAGCAGTGGGAAGGGGGGGGAGACTGTAAGGAGACCACTGAGACTCTTTCCTGGGGTCCACAAAAACATGAAGGTGGCACTGCCGTACAATTTTGTCAACTGTTACATTTGAGGGGTTAAACTACCAGGATTACAGTTATCTGATACCTACCACACAGTGGTGTCAGTTGTAATTCTTAACTTGCAACCACTAGAAATTAACAACCCAGTACCATCACCATAGATTTACAGCAAATGATGCCAATAAAATCAAGGAGTAAGGCTAGGGGTGACACGTGTTTTTTTTTTTTACAAATCCTGATCCGTTTTGAGCTTTCAAAAAGCTCAAACCGCATCAGGAAACGCTCCTCATAGGAGCCCATTTTAAAAACTGGATTGCATTACATGCAATCCGGTTACCGCATCCGGCTGTGCAGCCTGTGTGAAAAATCATGCAGGCTGCAGTTTTCGGAGCGGTTCTAGCCTCCGCAATGCCGTAACTGCATTGCTCAGGATCTGTAATCCTGAGCAATGCGGTTACCGTATATACTTTGCTCATCCCGGCTGCCGCCGGGATAAGCAGAGTATTTAACTGTAAAATAAAGCTTTAATATGAATAATAATTGTGCCCTTCATGTCTCTAGGGGGTGCCCGCCCCCCTAGAGACATGCTACCTACTCAGCTGGGCATGTAATAGGTTAATATACCGTGTACAGTAAGCCAGCTCCTGTCAGCTCTGTACAATTTTATGAATGAAGCCGCAACTCCCCTGTGAGCTGCACACATACTATACATAATGTACATATAGTATGTGCGCTGTCTGAGGTTCTGTAGGCTTTTACAGTAGATCTATGGCGCAGCGCAGCCCATAGATCTACTGTAAATGCATACAGGACCTCGGACAGTGCACATACTATATGTACATTATGATTTATCAAAAAAGATTTATCTTTTTGATATTTGCAGAAAAGCAATATGGATATGAGGAACAGGGAACTTAGTTGGAGGACGAGAGCGGTGAATTTGTTCAAAAAGGGTGCCCAGGGCAGCCAGTCAGAGGTGTCGACTGTTAACAGGGAAATCATGTACAAATACAAAAACGCCCTGTATAGAAAAACCAAATTATGGTGGACCAAGACTTCTATAGATAATTATATAACCAGTAAAATCGTACCCAGGGGCCTCCGCATACAGCTGTACCCCACATTCACTTTGGAAAATGAAACCCTTACGAACAAATGGATGGAAGCAGCTACCACTTGCTCCATCTCATTTATGGGGATCATTAATGAGCATAATACTAAGAATTTACAAATTTTGGATGATGAGATAGAAGAAATGTCAAAAATCTTAAAAGCAGGCATGTCCAAAGAATCTTTGGAGGTATATACGAAAGAAATAGATAAGGAGATGGAAAAATGGGAACAAGACATCAGTACTAGTAAGATGAAGAAATTCAAAAGGGATGTGGGAGATTATGAGCACAACAAGATATTTAGGTGGCAATTCAATAAAACACCGAAAAACCCGGTTGTTCCACCTGAACCTCGCAGGGATTCACAGTCGTCAGTATCATCGAATGCAGATAGCATAGTGAATCCAGATGGTCCTAAGAACGAAGCTAGCGAACGACCACATGGAAAATCAAAAGTGAGACCTTCCCCTGATAAAGGGGGTGATAAAAAGAAGGTCAATAAGGAGCAGAAACAGGTAATAAACCTGTCACTCCACAATTTATCAGAGGCCCAAGTTGATGTGTTAAGTAAAGGTTTAACTTTTTCTCCTTCTCGTTCAATAGATCCGTTCTTGACCATCAAGGATATCCATCTCTTCGCTAGAAAGGTGATCCTAAAAAAATTGCACTTTAAAGCTGACCACAATCTTAGCACAGACAGTGAAAAGGAAACATTGAGAGCACTGGAAGCCCTGGTGGAGGAAAATACTGACCCTGAACCATTTGGTAAGTTTCCAAGTCAACTGTTTAAGAAATCAAAAACATTTCCAGCACTGAGTACATGTGCAAGTGTAGATGTATTCACAAAAATGGTTACAGCTGACATAGAGAGACTTGCAGAGAGTAGGAACTGGGGCCATAACCTGACCACTGAGGAAAGGGGAGCTTTAAAAGAACTCAGAGAGTGGGAAGATGTGGTATACAAACCAGCTGACAAGGGGGGGAATGTGGTGGTCTGGCCTAAGGATATGTATTTGAAACAAGCCTATAAATTATTATTGAATACAGATTGCTATAGGAAACTGCCATATAACCCCCTTGTGCAGTTCAAGGAGACCTTAATGGAGATCCTGATGAAGGCATGTGAAGCTAAAATTATACCTAAAGCGATGGTGAAGAAGTTTAAGGAAATGAAACCGAGGATGCCAACTTTCTACATTATCCCTAAAGTGCACAAGAACATTTTAGATCCCCCTGGGAGACCAATTGTCTCGGGGAATGATGGGCTTTGTGAACTTGTATGCATAGTTATTGATGAATATCTAAAACCACTGGCCTCTTCTTTGCCTTCGTACATTAAAGATTCCACGGACGCACTCAAGAGATTAGAAGGCATACAAATGTCGGAAACGGCTCTTCTTGTAACGGCGGATGTGGAAGCACTGTACACGTCTATCAGGCATGATGACGGTATAGCCGCTACACAGTGGTTCCTACAAGGAAGCGACATAGAGCCACAGATGGCGGAATTGATTTTGGTCTTGCTCAGGTTCGTACTCACGCATAACTGCTTTGTTTTTGATAGCCAGATATTCCTGCAGCTTCAAGGTACGGCAATGGGGGCCTCCTGTGCACCCTCGTATGCAAATTTGTTCTTGGGTGCATGGGAGAGAGAAGTATTCACCAACAACCCCATTGCCGGTGGTGAGAGGATGCAGGGATGGATGCGCTTCATCGACGACGCTTTGTTTGTGTGGGAAGGGACAAGTGGTGAGCTGGACAACTTTATGCAAAATCTAAATAACAATGAGAGGAACATCAAATTAACGTATCAAAGTGGCCGGAGAATTAATTTTCTGGATATAACAATTGAGACCATGATTGACGGGGGGTTGAGAACTGATATTTTCAGAAAAGAGACATCTACGAATTCAGTTCTCAGAGCAGATTCCTCACACCTACCTTCAACAATCAGAGGGATTCCAGTTGGCCAGTATATTCGAGCCAGGCGAATTTGCTCGGATGAGCAATCGTTTGAATTTCAGGCAAAGGATCTGAAAAGCAGGTTTCAGGAGAGGGGATATGGTTGGAAAACCATTAAAAATGGATATAAGAAAGCAAAATCTTACCGTCGGGAGGATCTCCTTCACAATACGAAGAAGAAAGAGGATGATGTGGAACCGCATCCTCGCTTAATTATGTCGTATAATAAACAATGGAAGGAATTAACACAGCTGGTGGGTAAGCATTGGAATATCCTATTGAGTGACCCGATTCTGAAATACTGTCTATCTGAAAAACCATTGATTACAGCTCGACGATCCCAAAACCTGAAAGACATACTGGTGAGCAGCCACTTTGTACGAGAGAGACCGAAAGGAACTCAATGGTTGGAAATAAAAGGATGCTACCCTTGTTTAAACTGTGTAGCTTGTCCGAACATAATAAAGAGCAAGACTTTTCATAATAGCGACAGTACAAGAACATATGACATCCGCCACCATATCACATGTGGCACTAAGGGAGTCATTTATGTGGCCGAATGCCCCTGTGGCAAAATCTATGTTGGAATGACGACTAGAGAACTGCGAGTACGGATCCGGGAGCACGTACTTGATATTGAGAGAGGAGCAGCAGCAGAAGATCCGTCAGCCTTGAAGACAATTCCGAGGCATTTCTACCTCAAACACCAAAGTAATTCTAGTTTATTGAAAGCAGTGGGTATAGATAGGGTCAACATGGGTCAGAGAGGAGGCAACATGGGAAAGAGATTGGGGATGGTGGAAAGTAAGTGGATCTATAGACTTAATTGTGTTGCACCTAATGGGTTGAACGAAAACTTTGGATTCGGGGCGTTTTTGTAGGTACTTGTATATTTCCCTGTGCATAGTGGGGACACCTCTGTCTCAGGAAGCGGTCATTTAATTATGCAAGTCTTTTAGTATTTGATTTTAACGATGATGTTTTATTCTTTACAGTTATTTTTACATCGTTATGCTGTATCTTACGACCTTGAGTCCTGTTCTGGACTTGAACTGTGGCTGGAAGATTGGAGGATATACGCGACGTCCTATTGCCGTGTTGAATTATGTGGACAGCCTTTCTTTTATTTGTCTCTCACTGTAATCTATGTAATTATTAACAATGAATGTGATATATCATCATGGTAGTATGATATAAATATGCACAGTGTATGTTATATGTATGTGGTATCTTATAACATTATTAGGTTATATGGCACAATGCACTTTATAGTAATGTAAATTCCTCATCAATGCACTTTTGAATTATGATATATATGTTAAAGACACTCATTAGTGGCACAGTGGTAGTGAAAGCACATTGTTTGCACTTAAGAAACGCTGACCAGGTCCACTCACGGCTCAGGGATGACGTAGTGTGTCTCTTAGAGCACAGCCTCTCGTCCGCCCATGTCGCCCGTGTCATGTGACCGCGCTCCGGCCCCGCCCGCTTCCGGCATCACGGTCCCAAGCGCCGGCGACGCGCAACAGCGCGTCGCTTCCGCTTGCGTTCCACAGACCGGAAGCGGCCGGGAGCACGTGAACGGGGGCGGTCGCATGACGTAGGGCGCAGTGATGGCGCGTACGCGCGGCTGTGCACACCGGCTCCAGGGCAAGCTGATAGAACGCCCTATTTAAGACCGCCAAGGGAACCCCAAAGCTGGCGCACTGACCCCCTGAAGAAGTCTTACCAGACGAAACGCCGTCGGGGTGACTGGAGCTCTAACCACTCAGGTCGGTACTACTCTTGGGTGACATGTGAATAGGTGATCCACTTATTAAAGGGCAGCAATGAGCTTAGACATTGAGGATGCATTCATTAATCAATGGATCTAGGAGGTGTGTGACTGGGCATTAATAAGGCTGTGGCTTTGAACCTTTGTGTAGATGCCAGTGCTTAATTAGTATATGGGCAATTACAAAGACTAGCCACAGAGACTAACCAGCAGGTATAACACAGTTACACTCAATAGCAAAATCCCTTTTAACCATTTGAATTGGAATATTATAACTAATCATCACAGTGATGAGCTGTAATTGCTGAATATGATGGTGGACGATCACATGTCATGTCAGTGAGACGGAGTATGGTTATCTTCTTAGTGAGCCCTGGAGGCACCTAACACAATAATTTGACCTCTTTATTGATCTTCTATATTGAAGTTTATCCAGTATCCTCAATAAGTAACTGTATTGTCTTTTGAAAAAATTGTTGTAAATGAATTATGCACTGTAGTGCTTTTTAAAAGCTCTTTAATAAAGAATTGAGATTTTTAAAGACATTCTATAGCCCCTTTGGGTCTTTTTTGATAAATCATATATGTAAGGAATGCATTTAATGGATAGAGTTGTGATCTAAATATATGTACATTATGTCTAGTATGTGTGCAGCTCACATGGGAGTTGCAGCTTCATTCATAAAATTGTACTGAGCCAACAGGAGACGGCTTACTGTACACGGTATATTAACCTATTACATGCCCAGCTGAGTAGGTAGCATGTCTCTGGGGGAAATGGGCACCCCTTAGAGGCATGATGGGCACAATTATTATTCATATGAAAGCTTTTTTTCACAGATTTTACAGTTTGCTCATCCCTGCAGCAGCAGGGATGAGCAAACTGTACGGTAACTGGATTGCTTCGGATTACACATTACCGGATTGCGGCTTTAGCAACACATTTTTCCTGAAAAATGTGTCTGAAGCTAATTGCGTTCACCGCATCCGGATCTGGATACGGTGAACGCAATTTAGGAACCAAATGTGACCCTAGCCTAATTCAATGTTGTTATTTTCTTTGGAATTCACTTTTGTTCTCACCTATGTATTTAATGTTCACAATGGAAGACATAAAGTGTGGTTGATTCATAGTATGAGAGATCCCAATAGCGTTAAAGTGTCCACATTAAGTTGTGATGGGGTTCATTAAGGCTGTGTAATTGTTAACTGAACTCTTCTTCTCATCAAGTTTTTCAGAACTGCTGAAAGAGCCTCCAATGACATAGTGAGCTTTATACACCATATGCCAAATATACCATTATATTTGGTATTCAGAACCCTGAACATGGAATAATCGTTTGGGTGCTCTGCTAACAAACATTCTCTTTCAGTCAGAGTAAAACACTTAACCAACAAACAACTGAACAAGATTTCTGACGATTTGTTACATCTATATGCTCTTTAAATAAATGTTATTTTAAGGAAAAAATATAAAAGCAACAGAAATACCCTACTTTTAAGTGCGTCATTCGTCTGAGATTGATGACATAACACACAAAGTATGGCAATTTTCAGGTCCTTCTAAAAGAAACATTTGTTGTTTTTATGCAATATAGTAAATTTCATTTGTATGACTATTATACACTCTCAAGTGGTTTCAGGCAGATTTTTCTAAAGCATATTTTTGCATTTAAGTTTCTTCCCTGTAATCAAAGCCAGTTATTCTAATAAAGTGCTTATAACAGCCATAACTGGTGGATGTCAAAAGGACTCACATTATGTTTTTAGTTGTTTTTAAATCCCTTTTATCCATTTGGCTGGGTTCTTGCTGGGTTTAGTTGCCATCCTTTTTATATTATCAAAATATAGTTTCATTACATGGAATGGATATGCGAAAGCTTAAACTAATCCCATCCATATGCCTGCACGGTGCTGTTAAACTCTCCGTGGTATCAGTGACAATTTGCTTAAACAACATCAAGAATTATATAACATCTTATATGTATTGCCACAAGATGAAATGTTTTTTATGAACAGTTAAAAGAAGGATTACTTCTTCTGACAAGGGAACATGGAACAGAATTGTGCACTCCATTAATAAAGACAATTGTGAAAGGTATTAAAAATGTCAGACATCTCATGGTGAACATATAAATCATTTTATACCAAAACTACAAACTACTTGAAAATGCTGATGCACAAATATGAAATAGTTCTTTTTTAACTAAAATAGTATGTCATTATACATACGTTTTAATTCATCTTGCATTCATTGCATTATTTTTGTTACTAAAAACCCTTGCTGAATACATTTTGCATCTCATACTGTATACTAGTATACAGATTTTCCAACTATTTTGTGGTGACTGGTTTGGTAAAAATTTTAGAATGAGTGCACTAGAGAATGAAATCCAAGCTGGATGTAAGCTGGTGTACATGTCTGCTATCCTTTCACTTTCTGAAATAAACTGCACTACACTTGTTGGACGGACACTATGGCCAGGGTCACATCTGCGTTTTTATTATAGAATCCTAATTCGGTTTTGAGCTTTCAAAAAGCTCAAAACCGGACCAGGAAACGCTCCTCATAGGAGCCAATGCAAAACACCGGATGGCTTCGCAAGCCATCCTGTGTCCGTCTCCGGCTCTGCAGCCTGCGTTAAAAATCATGCAGGCTGCAGTTTTCAGAGCAGTTCTCTGTACCGCTCTGCAGTAACCGGATGGCTCAGGATGTGTAATCCTGAGCCATCCGGCAACTACATAGTTTGCTGATCCCGGCTATTGCCGAGATAAGCAAACTGTCCTATGACTTTTAAAGAGTTAAATTTACTAACTAAAGGAATGTTTCAGGTCTCTAGGGGGGGCTTAGACCCCCCTAGAGACCGGCCGCCCACTCCGGTGGGCTTCTACTACAATTTCCCCCATGGCACGGGCTCCTCCGAGCTCTGTGCAAGTCCCCAAAACTCCCGCCCCCCCGTATCACTATACAGGGGTGCCTGCACCCCTCTTGTATAGTTATTCCTGTTTTTGGTAAAAATGATGTATTAAAGTATAGATTGTAGCTCATATTTACGTGATCTCGTCGGCAGTGTTGTGGGAAATCCATGGGCGGGGCTGTTTGCTGCAGCCTTCCCCCTCATTCATTATGGCCGCCCCCTCTGGGCTTCATCCAGTGTTGTGAGGGCTGCCGCGTCATGAAAGGGGCGGGGCTAACGGTGTGACACGGTTAGCCCCGCCCCTTTCATGACACGGCCGCCCTCACAACACACTGGATGAAGCCCAGAGGGGGCGGCCATAATGAATGAGGGGGCGGAGGCTGCAGCAAACAGCCCCGCCCATGGATTTCCCACAACACTGCCGACGAGATCACGTAAATATGAGCTACAATCTATACTTTAATACATCATTTTTACCAAAAACAGGAATAACTATACAAGAGGGGTGCTGGCACCCCTGTATAGTGATACGGGGGGGCGGGAGTTTTGGGGACTTGCACAGAGCTCGGAGGAGCCCGTGCCATGGGGGAAATTGTAGTAGAAGCCCACCGGAGTGGGCGGCCGGTCTCTAGGGGGGTCTAAGCCCCCCTAGAGACCTGAAACATTCCTTTAGTTAGTAAATTTAACTCTTTAAAAGTCATAGGACAGTTTGCTTATCTCGGCAATAGCCGGGATCAGCAAACTATGCAGTTGCCGGATGGCTCAGGATTACACATCCTGAGCCATCCGGTTACTGCAGTGCGGTATTCAGCACACATTTTTGTGAAAAAATGTGTGTGCCCGGCATTACGTTCACCGCATCTGGATCCGGATGCGGTGAATGCAATTCAAGTTTCGAATGTGACCCTAGCCTATCCCCACCAATTCTACTCAATCCCAACAACCTTCAAAAAAAAGTGGCAGGTCTAGTAAAAAACTTGCAAAAAAATTTTGAGCACATAATTGTGAATTTTTGAAGACGGATTTCCTCAAACCCCAACCAACATTCAAAAACCCTTAGGCTAGGGTCACACCAGCGTTATGGTGTGCATTCAGGGAGGTTTCGTGAAAAATATAATTTGGCAGCATTAGCGCAGTGTTAACGGAAATGTAACATTGCGTTAACGCTGTCAATTCATCCCTATGGATGATGAAACCCAGCGCACATTCCAAACGCCAGCATTTAAAGGGATCCTGTCACCTCCAAAACGCCTCCTAAGCTATCAAAACATGTCCCTGCACCATCCTATCACTAATCTCACACTTCTTTTGTCTCCTAAAAGCATCTTGTGAAAGTGGAGAAAAACGTTTTAATACTCACTCATTAGTGATTATAATTAGCAGGGGCCATATTCTTTAGTCACCAGGGGGTGTTGTTTAGCAGCTCCAGGATCCACCCTGTCTCTGTCTGTGCTGCTGTGAAACTGAAACTGAAGGCAGGACTAATGATTTGCATTCTGTGACTGATAGAGAGGGGGGAGGGCAAAGCCTGCACATCACAGCAGAACACACAGAGACAGGGTGGATCCTGGAGCTGCAAAACAGCCGCTGGTGCTAAGATATAGTCATAATTATATTACTAATGAGTGAGTATTAAAACATTTTTATGCACGTTCACAGGATGCTTTTAGGAGACAAAAGGAGTGTGAGATTAGTGATGGGATGCTGCAAGGACATGTTTTGCTAGCTTAGGAGGCGATTTGGAGGTGACAGGATCCCTTTAAGTGCAGGAGTTTGAAATCTTGTGCTTTTTCCAAGCGCATCAGTAGACGCGCATTCCCGTCTCATGTGATGCATTTGGAAATATCACAAGGTTACAAACTCCGCAGTGAGAAGCCGGCGTTTACGCTGCTCTCAGGTAGGAATGAATTGATAGCGGTAACTTAGTCTTATCTTTCCAGTAAGACTGTGTTTATGCTAATAAATTCTAAGTTTTAGACAGAACACCCTGAATGCAAGGGTAAACGCTAGTTTGACCCTTGCTTTAGGAAAAATATCAGGCTCGGGAAATAGACACACATAGACTTGATTACAGATAGAATATAAAGCTTGTGCAGCTTGCTTAGGACACAGAAGTGCACAGCTCTTGCATGAGCACAATCAAAGTGAAGCATGGTACAATAGAAACCCAAAGCCTATGCTTTGTGTTGTATCTGACTCGCCCAGGGTATGGGGACTTGGGTATCTAGGCCCTCTGCTTTAGTAGGGATGTCACTGGTGGCCTGCCCAGACCTGTGGCCCTGGAACCTTACTTAAAAAAGGGGTAGCTGGTGTTGGGATGGAAATAAAAAGTTTATAAAGTTTATCGTGACGCCACGTGCAGATTCTGGTGACTAGATACCAGCTCCGCCTCAGTCCTATAGATGGCGATAGTATGACGGCTGAGTTGGAACAGCTCCCTGCAGGTGGAGCTGGGCCTCTGGGGTAGTAAAACACTGATGATGGGGGTGCAAGCTGTTGAGGAAAGTTGCCAGCAAGGCAGTGACGGGAGAAAAGCACACAGAGTCCCATTCACTTTACCCTGGTACTTTACTTGGTAAACCGGTCAGATGGCAAAGCAGTTTACAGGAAAACAGTCTTTTCAGCAGGTAGCTGGCCGGGTAGTCATAGAAGGATGTAATGTCTCTCTGAGGCTACCTGTGATGTTCCTTCTGCTTTATTTTCCCTCTGCGTCTTTCTCTCTGTCCTCTGATATCTGCACCTCCTACTATCCGTGCGCTGTCCTGTGAACCCTCTTGGCTACCAGGCCCGTTGGGTGAAATGAGGCTCCCTTCTATCTCTTCCTAGGGGCTCAACCCGGTTTAGGGACTACTGGCAGGGTTACATGTTCTGGACGGTTGTCAGGACCTCTAGAGAGACCCTCGACTGACCGGTGTTGACGGTTGAGGACTGAATTTTGCCTGCACCATGTCTCGGGGCTGGTTCCCCCTTGCGGACTAGGATCCCCTCGGGCATGTCACTTTCCCCGACACTGGGTCACCCCCTTCTCCTCTCTTCTTCTTCTTTTTCTTTCTCTGTTATGTCTGACTTCTCTCTCCTTCCTGCACTGCTCCTGTTCTTTCCCGCTCACTCTCTTCACTACACTTACACCCCTCCCACCGGGGCTGAGGCTCACCCAGGATCAGGTTAACCCTTCAGTGTGTGAATGCAGGAATGAGAGCCTCAGATTAACATTACACCCCCCTGATGACAGAAGTACTTCACGCTCTTATATGGGTGCAGTACCCCATCTGTGACGCCTGACCAGGTGGGGCAACACATATCCGTGTTCTGCTTACACAGAGCATGTTAACTGTGCTCCACTCTATGTAAATGCTCCTGTCTCCTGAGCATGATGGCTTTCTAAGGGGATTTTGGGTAATCGATGGAGGTCTCAGGAATGGGACCCATTGACCTATTTGCCATTAAATGAATTTCAAAATATAAAATTATTTATCAAAAGTTTAGTTATTCTTTAATGAATTCCTAAATGTCTTAAAAAACAGTGAACAAAAAAAAAATAAATAAAATAATAATAATAATAATTATTATTATCATCATTATTATTATTATTATTAATAACAAATATTTATATAGCACCATTAGGTTCCATGGCGCTTTACATGTGTAAGGGCAGACGAGGATAAGAACTTAAAATGACGACAATTGAATCATACAGGTACAATAGGACAGAGGATCCTGTCCATGAGGGCTCACAGTCGTACAAAGTATAATGTTTTATGCTATATAGAAGTTTAAAAATTATGCTGCCAGTAGAAATTAAAATGCTGAATGGATTATATTTTTCAGACCCTCTGTTCAATCAACAAAAAATACAATAGATATAATCCTTATATCCTAAAAGCTCTGGAATTTCTGGCTCTGGATTGTTGTTTTAAATCTAAACAGACAGTCGAAAGGATAACAATATTATGAACGTTTGACTTTCAGGCTCCATATCTCACCATCCACTACAGCTTTGAGTATGAGACTACCTTCATTTTATAAACAATCTTTTTGGTTATCTCATACATAAATTTGACTTGCAGATTCTTGTCATGTCTTTGCATTGTTGCTGTTTTGCTCCTGGTGCTTTTAAAAAATCTTTTTCTTCCTGTATACTACAAATTACAATATGTTCTCACATTACCTAATAGCATAGTGTTTTATGCGTTTGAGGCAAAGTCAAAGGTCCCTACTTCAAATCAAGGTGCAGCCATAAAGATTTCCCAATAAAATTGAAACACTATCATCCAGCTCATCGATAGCAATCTCTTGCCGCGAAAATTGACAAACTGCATTTTGTGAGTGCCACAAAAGTTGGAAGAATATGAAATGAAGTCAATGCACCCATTCAAAAGCCAAGAGGTGGATATCAAAGTCAACAAGTCAGCCGTGCTGAAAAACAAGCAGGTATAAACCCTATAGTAGCTGCGTGCAATCGGGGCACAGGTACAGTATTTGAGTTCCCTGGGGCGTGCTTGAGCGTCATGTATACCACGCCCCATCAGCTATCATTGGTGGGGAGTACTGTGCACCCATTGGCTGTCCGTGCACAGGGCGGCATATTTAATGATCTGACCAGTCACACTACACATTTGCTATAGCGTCATGTATTAGCCAGCCTCCGTGCACTGGCTGGCCAATCATGATGTAATTGCATTGTCCAATCACCGTACGAGCGTCGCGTAATACACAACTCTGTCACGCCTATGTAGTTACAGCGCACAATATGTTTGCCCAGATTCCCTTGTGGTAGCGGCGTGTAAATCAGGGAAGGTGCTCCACAGAAGGTAACCTGTGGCACCCGTCAGCACTTCCAGGGACCGAAACTACCTTCTGTGGAGCACCTTGTGGCGGCGTGTAATTGCGGTATCAGGTACCGTTAGCAACCGTTGAAAACGCGCGCGTGCACGTGCGGTGTCTACCTGTTGCTACCTTCAGTAGCGGCGTGTAAAGGTACCATAATAGTGAGATCACAAAGGTCCACACAAGTGTTAAGACCCCTGGCAACGGTAGGGATCAGGACTCATTTCAATATAGTGGTGCGACTCACAGGAAAGATTACTTCCCAAACCAGTGGTAAAATAATGAGATTTAATATTTTAAACTCACCCCTGTGATTACGGGGAGAAAAAAAAGTAACTTATTCTCCTTAACTCTAACAGTGAACGGACTAAAGCAGGGGTAGAGAAGCCCAGGCCTAAAGAGCTGCACAAAGTGCAGGTTTACAGGATTTCCGTATTCCACAGGGATTTAAATCATCACCAGTGCAGGTGATTTAATTATCAATTGTGCAATACGAAGGAAATCCTGAAAACCTGCACTGTGTGCGACTCTTGAGGCCTGAAGTTTCCTACCCCTGGACTAAACAATAAACCCCAGCAACTTTTATACAATAAGACCATACGAGGAGAATGCCCACATATTCCTGGTCCCAATGAGATGGTGTCATCATTTGGGCTAACAATGTCTCTACCTCCCCTAAAGGTATCCGGACCTAAACAGGGCTAGTTCCTATGGAGAAAACTGATATGTGTCCTTTCTCCTGGTTCACAGTCTTATTACTGCTCCAGCCAACTAACTCCCGGTGTTACCTCTCACAGCTGGGCAACTAGGCAGATTAAAAATCAAGTTTACATAACAATTCCAACATTTAAAATAATCATTCTTCAGTCCCAATCACAGGAGTCTATTTGCTAGCAATTTCATTTATTCAGTAGTCTCTGCAGAAGATTCAATTCAGATAGATATGTGCCTTGGGAGCTATGGCCTTTTGGATCTTCACACTGTGCTATCTGTTGTTGTTATTCAGATTACCGTATATACTCGTGTATAAGCCGACCCGTGTATAAGCCGACCCCCCTACTTTTGCCCCCAAAACCTTGGAAAACCTATTGACTCGTGTATAAGCCGAGGGTGGACCCCAGCACAGGTATACAGCCCCCAGCAGTGTGGTATACAGGCCTCCCCAGTGGTAGTATACAGCAGCCTCCCCAGTAGTATATACAGCAGCCTCCCCAGTGGTATATACAGCATCCCTAAAGGTATAAACAGCAGGCCCCAGAGGCATACAGCAGGCCCCAGAGGCATATACAGCAGGCCCCAGAGGCATATACAGCAGGCCCCAGAAGTATATACAGCAGGCCCCAGGGGTATATACAGCAGGCCCCAGGGGTATATACAGCAGGCCCCAGGGGTATATACAGCAGGCCCCAGGGGTATATACAGCAGGCCCCAGAGGTATACAGCAGGCCCCAGAGGTATACAGCAGGCCCCAGGGGTATATACAGCAGGCCCCAGGGGTATATACAGCAGGCCCCAGGGTATATACAGCAGGCCCCAGAGGTATACAGCAGGCCCCAGAGGCATATACAGCAGGCCCCAGGGGTATATACAGCAGGCCCCAGGGGTATATACAGCAGGCCCCAGGGGTATATACAGCAGGCCCCAGAGGTATATACAGCAGGCCCCAGAGGTATATACAGCAGGCCCCAGAGGTATATACAGCAGGCCCCAGAGGTATATACAGCAGGCCCCAGAGGTATACAGCAGGCCCCAAAGGTATACAGCAGGCCCCAGAGGCATACAGCAGGCCCCAGAGGCATATATAGCAGGCCCCAGGGGTATATACAGCAGGCCCCAGGGGTATATACAGCAGGCCCCAGCAGGTATACAGCAGGACCCAGCAGGTATACAGCAGGCCCCAGCAGGTATACAGCAGGCCCCAGCAGGTATACAGCAGGCCCCAGCAGGTATACAGCAGGCCTCAGCAGGTATACAGCAGGCCCCAGAGGTATATACAGCAGGCCCCAGTGGTATACAGCAGGCCCCAAAGGTATACAGCAGGCCCCAGAGGCATACAGCAGGCCCCAGAGGCATACAACAGGCCCCAGAGGCATATACAGCAGGCCCCAGGGGTATATACAGCAGGCCCCAGCAGGTATACAGCAGGCCCCAGCAGATATACAGCAGGCCCCAGCAGGTATACAGCAGGCCCCAGCAGGTGTACAGCAGGCCCCAGCAGGTATACAGCAGGCCCCAAGGTATATACAGCAGGCCCCAGAGGTATACAGCAGGCCCCAGAGGTATACAGGCAGCCCCCAGTGTATACAGGCAGGCCCCAGAGGTATACAGGCAGCCCCCAGTGTATACAGGCAGCCCCCAGTGTATACAGGCAGCCCCCACTGTATACAGGCAGCCCCCACTGTATACAGGCAGCCCCCAGTGGTATACAGGCAGCCCCCACTGTATACAGGCAGCCCCCAGTGTATACAGGCAGCCCCCACTGTATACAGGCAGCCCCCACTGTATACAGGCAGCCCCCACTGACAGTCGTCCCCCCATCATGGAAAGAGCCCCCACACTTTGCAGAGTCCCCCCCCTGGCCCCCGCTGCATTATCTTACCATCCAGGGTCTTCACCGCGGGTCCTCCAGTCCTCCTTCCTCGCGCGCTGTCTTCCCGGTCTCATGTGACCCGGCGGTCGCAGTGGAATGATGTCATCGCGCCGGGTCACATGAGACCGGGAAGACAGCGCACGAGGAAGGAGGACTGGAGGACCCGCGGTGAAGACCCTGGATGGTAAGATAATGCAGCGGGGGCCGGGGGGGGGACTCTGCAAAGTGTGGGGGCTCTTTCCATGATGGGGGGACGACTGTCAGTGGGGGCTGCCTGTATACAGTGGGGGCTGCCTGTATACACTGGGGGCTGCCTGTATACACTGGGGGCTGCCTGTATACAGTGGGGGCTGCCTGTATACAGTGGGGGCTGCCTGTATACACTGGGGGGCTGTATGCACGGCTCCCCCTGCCGCTGTGATGGGCGGGGGGAGCCGTGCATATCTAATGAGCGGCCCCACGTGACGGGCCGCTCAGTCAGCAGCCTCCCCCGCCTGCTCCAGCCTCCCCAGCAAAATAGTTACCGTATTGACCCGTGTATAAGCCGAGGGGGTGACTTTTCAGCCCAATTTTTGGGCTGAAAAACTCGGCTTATACACGAGTATATACGGTATTTCAATTACTTAGCTGACCCTAACTAGCTTGTTGGACCAGTCAGATAGTATTAAAAATAAGTGGATAAACAAAAGGTACCTTTTTCTTGGTTGTAAAACAGAGTACTTTACCCTCTTCAGGCGTCATGTCACACCTCACAAGATGATGAACCTTGAAGGGACAGTGTTTTTCTGGACCGGCGCTGCTCATACAGTGGAAGGAACACAATTCATCAGAGATGATGGTCAAAATCCTGGCCTTATTCCAATGAGTATTGGAGCTACACTTTGCTCCTTCCCTGAGGAAGGAGGTGGTCAGGATTTTGATCATCATCTCTGACGAATTGTGTTTCTTCCACTGTATGAGCAGCACCGATCCAGAAAAACACTGTCCCTTCCAGATTCATTGCTTGTTTCCACTGCATGACAGTGGAGTGTTGATCCAGCAGCAGCCATACCACGCTTATACATTGATTGTTGGTCACACAACTGATGCACCCAAGGGCCGGGTACTCAGTTCTCAGGCGGTTTCAGTCTGGGATGTCACGGGTGGCTGCCTGAGACTGTGGCCCTGGTGGTCAATGTATAAGGGGTGAAAATAAAGTATATACAAGTTCGTGACGCCTCCTGCAGTATCTGGTGATGCTCACCAGCACCGCTAGAGCCCTCCGGTGGTCGTTGGTATTGCGGCAATGATGGTATAGTCCCCCGCAGGTGGGACTGGACCGCCGGGGCACCGATTCTGTGGGAGAAAGCAGTTTATGCGGGAAAGAATGCAGCAGAGTCGGGACTTCACTTCACCGGGTACTTTACTGAGAACTTCTCCAAAGTCATTACAGTTCAGCAGATGTTTCAATGGCAAATGCTATGGATGCTGCAAGTGGAACTTCTGGCTATTAGATGGATCCCTCCTTGTGTACCTTTCTTATTCCTTTCTTTCCCTTTTGCCTCCTAGTGGCGGTGAAGTCGGACTTCTTAAAGATAATCTATCCTCCTGCTGCATCTCTTAGTCTCCTCTCCTTTGTACCCATCGGGTGAATCTTTTACTGTCCTTCGCAGGATACAACTACAGGACTGATTCCCCTCTTGTGGGCTCTTTGGGAGTCAGGGCTGTATCTAAAATATACCCGGTCATCGGATTCTCTGTGAGCCGTGAAGCTAATCACAGTTGCGGGCTCCGGTACCCGGTTTCTTCCTTTTGGAACTAACTCGCGGCTGAGCCTCCTGTTCCCTGCTTCTGTTCCTCTCTGGGATCTGTACTGTTTTGGGTCCCTCAGCCGAAGCGACCCTTCTTGCTCCCTCCCGGCCGGCTGCCTGGTTCCAACTTCTCTCTTCTCCCTCTACTCCTCCTAACTTCCACTCACTAGTTCCCCCTAGAGGTCACTATATACCCTCCCGGGGTCCCTCCCACCTACAAATCTAGTGTGTGTGTTAGCTCTAGGGTTCCACCTACTGGCCATAATTCCAATTGCAGTGGGGGTGACTACACTGCTTTTATGAGTGCATTACCCCTTTTGTGGCACCTACATGGTGGGGCACCACACAACCATACCAGGTGAGCAGCTTCATTTTATTGTTCTATTGGAGTTGTCTCAAGGATAAGACCCTATTGCGCTCTCCTTCCTTCCCCATAGTTCCTACAACTCACAAGATGGCTGTCTTCTGATACTAACCCTCTGAAGGGCTT
Organism: Allobates femoralis; assembly: GCA_033576535.1. Classification (NCBI taxonomy): domain Eukaryota; kingdom Metazoa; phylum Chordata; class Amphibia; order Anura; family Aromobatidae; genus Allobates; species Allobates femoralis. Next base: position 353,782,757 of record JARQOC010000002.1, read on the forward strand.
CCCCACTCTCTCCACCAAACAGAAGTAGCGGTTAACTGTCTCAGGAGTCACTGTTCAGAGGAGCGCAAAACTGCTGCACTCCACAGGGGACTAGGTTCACTTGCTCAGGTCTTTCCTTTTCCTTTTTCAGGCGCTCAAACAACACACATAAAGTCTCTCCTCTGTCTCCATGGCGATGAACTGCCTCTCACCAATCAAGCCTCATCTCTTCTCACCTTGAGTGGCAGAGCGATGATGCATTAAAAGATTTTTACCCATCCAGCAGCAAAATTGCATTTTCACTTCACAGTTCTTTTATTAAATACATCACAGAATATCTCAAATTATTCAAACTTTGTTTTTTAAACACTTTTTAAAGGGAACCTGTCAGCTAGTTTATGCCTCCCCAGCTATCACTGTCTGTCCCTGCAGCTTTATAATACTATTCTAATCATCCCTGTCTGAGCTCATAGTGTAATGTAAAAGGTGAAAGAAAATCATATATACACTTACATTGCCTTATGTAATAAGGCAGTCAGACTACACCTTGGAGGACGGAGACTGTTTGGCAGGTTAATAGTTAACATTTCAGCCTTATGTTAGAACATGTTGGGAGACCTGATGTGATGTCACATCCATGTGACTACAATAGGCGGAGCTAAATCCCTATAACATAATGATTTTGCTCACTTAGCTCCGCCCATTATAGTCACATAATCGTTACATCACACAGGTCCTTTAGCAAGTTAATAGTGAGTTAACTATTATCCTGCCAGGCAGTGTACCTCCTCCAAGGTGGAGACTGAAATGTAAGTGTATAAATGCTTTTTTCACCTTTTACATTACACTATGAGCTCAGACAGGGATGATTAGAATAGTATTATGAAGCTGCAAGGACAGATAATGATAGCTGTAGGGGGACATAAACCATCTGACAGTGTCACGGGTGGCACGGATGACAGGGTAGAGGCCACGCGCAGACGGTCCCAGCGTTTGGCCAATCAGCCATAAGGTTTGAGGACGGTCCGTCTTTCAGGGGCATTTACCTTCTGTGTAGATAAAGAGAAGGTATGATAAGATCTCCCTATCATGGGAGGACGGCTGGGAAGGTCTTGTGCTCGGTCTGGTTTCTACACCAGTATTCTGGGTCTCTAGGACCCAGCAGGTTCTTCCCTCCTTTATAAGGAGTTTCATTGCCCTCCCTCGGTGCAGGTGATATTTCCTTGTGGACTCATTATCCTTGCTCCAAGCAGAAGCTGAGATTGTGGAGGTTGCTGTGCTCTGCTGCAAGATAAGTGTTTTCTTTCCCCATTGTCTGTTTTCCTTGTGTTGTCTTTAGTTGTTAGTGGAGGGGTCTAGTGAACCTCCCCATCTGATCCTTAGATAAGGTAGTGCTAGGATCAGAGAGGGACGAGGTTCGTGGTCGGCGACAGTTGAGGAAACTGTATAGGGACGTCAGGGCAGACAGGGTCAGCCCCAGGAAGACTAGGGGTCACCCTCTCCCTCTTGTGCCCATAGCTTTAGGGACTCCTTATCCCCCCCCCCGTCGTTGTCCTACGCTGGGTGTCTCTCCCGCTCCCAGCGTGACAGACAGGTTCCGTTTAAATTCAGAATGGCAAGTGTTACTGACATCTAGTGGTCAGATGTTATCGTTACAGGTGTGACTCACATTCATAGCCACAATTGACGTATATAGCTCTTAGACAAGTACCCTTTGACGCATGTTACACAAGTTTGGAATGGTGGCTCAAAAAAAGGTGAAGAAACCTTGACATAAGAAGCGTCAGCTCAAGTTTGCAAACAAGTATTAAAAATGGACAGTAGAAGATGGGAAATGGATGACTTGGAGCAATGAGATGAAAGTCAATAGACTAGGCTCTGATTGGTGCAAATTGGTCTGGAAGAAACAAGTAAAAAAGGGGCTAATGAATCGAGAAATTGAAGGAACTGTCAGGTTCAGTGGAGGAAGTCTGATGATGTGGGGTTGTTTCACAGCTAAAGGGCTGGGGTACTTGACCATGTTTGATGATAGTCTCAATGCTGGGTATGCTAAAGATGAGTTACTTCATACACTTGAGTACAATGGGTATGAAAAGGACGACATAGTGTTTCAGCAAGACAGCGACCTGAAGCATATGTTGTGATTGACAAAGAAATTGCTCGATGACAATGAAGTAGGGGTGCTGGATTGGTCCCCACAGTCCATAGCCCTCAACCCAATCAAACACTTGAGAGTCGAAAAAGCTGCATATACACCAAAGTGAGTCGACCACTATGCATCAACTTTGGGAACGTGTGCAAAAGACCTGGGATCAGATTTTGGTTGAGATATGCTTGAATCTGATGCCCAGAAGGATTCAGGTTATGCCAAAGGTGGATTAACAAAATAATAACACAATTATTAAAATATATATTTATATTTTTAGGAGTAAATCATTAACAAGTCTATAGAAGCCAGAATGAGACTCTCTTAGGAATACATGGATTTGTTACCTCCATGGAACATTGCCATTGTGGGCAGGTCATAAATCAAATGATACTGTAAGGAATGGCGGGGATAGCATATGAAGCCACCGGTGGGTGAGTATGAGACAGGGGTCAAGGGACTTAGATTTAAAGCACCACTCCAATGGTGCAATAAAAAAAAACACTGGAGTGGTGCTTTACGCTGGCTATTGAGAAACGACCACATATCTACAATACTGCTGTAGCTTACTTAAAACTGGATGGGATATTAAAGAAAATTTGACTTTAACTCTGCTATGATTACACTGTGTTCCAAATTATTATGCAAATTGGTTTTAAGTGCATAGGGTTGTTTTTTTGTTGTTTTTTAATGAAACCCATTGATGGCATTGTGTCTCAAAGTTCTTTGGATCACTGAAATCAATCTCAGATACCTGTGATAATTAGTTTGGCAGGTGAGCCCAGTAAAAGGAAAACTGAGTGTTCCACAATATTATGCAGGCCACAGTTTTCAAGTAACATGGGAAAGAAAAAGGATCTCTCTGCTGCCAAAAAGCAACAAATAGTGCAATGCCTTGACCAAGGGATGAAACATTATATATTTCACAAAAACTTAAGCGTGATCATCGCACTGTGAAGAGATTTGTGGCTGATTCTGAGCACAGACGTGGTAGTGCAGATAAAGGCAGAATGAGGAAGGTTTCTGCCAGGCAAGTTTATCGGATTAAGAGAGCAGCTGCTAAAAAAGCCTTACCAACCAGCAAACAGATATTTGAAGCTGCTGGTTCTTCTGGAGTCCCTTGAAACTCGAGGTGTAGGATCCTTCAAAGGCTTGCTGTGGTGCATAAACCTACTATTCGGCCACCCCTAAACAGTGCTCATAAGCAGAAACGGTTGCAGTGGGCCCAGACATACATGAAGACTAATTTTCAATCAGTCTTGTTTACTGATGAGTGCCGAGCAACCCTGGAAGGTCCAGATGGATGGAGTAGTGGATGGTTGGTGGATGGCCACCATGTCCCAACAAGGCTGCGACGTTAGCAAGGAGGCGGAGGAGTCATGTTTTGGGTTGGAATCATGGGTAAACAGCTGGTAGGCCCCTTTAAGCTTCCTGAAAGTGTGAAAATGATCTCTGCAAAGTATATAGAGTTTCTGACTGAGAACTTTCTTCCATGGTACAAAAAGCAGAAACGCGCCTTCAGGAGCAAAATCATCTTCATGCATGACAATGCACCATCTCGTGCTGCAAAGAATACCTCTGTGTCATTGGCTGCTATGGTCATAAAAGGAGATAAACTCATGGTGTGGCCAAAATCTTCCCTTGACCTCAACCCTATAGAGAACCTTTGGAGTATAATCAAGCAAAAGATCTATGAGGGTGGGAAGCAGTTCACATCAAAACAGCAGCTCTGGGAGGCTATTCTGACATCATGCAAAGAAATACAAGCAGAAACTCTCTAGAAACTCACAAGTTCAATGGATGCAAGAATTGTGAAGGTGAGATCAAAGAAGGGTTCCTGTTAACATGTAACTTGGGATGTTTTGGAGTTAAATAGCTTTTTATTTCAGTGAATGTGACCTCCTAATGCTGCAAATTCAACAAATGAGCATTTTCAGTTCTTTAAAACATCAAATGTTTAGAAACTCTACTGTGCCTAATAATTTGGAACCGTGCATTTAGAGTTTTTTTTTAATTTTTAAGATTATACTGTTATCATTGGGAGGTTTCTTCAATAAAATTCGATGTATACTCTAACAGGTGATGACTGTTATTACACTGACTGTCATTTGCACTGACCATTTAGGAAAATCAAAGAAAAAGAACATTTGCATAATAATTTGGAACACAGTGTAGAGTCAGAAACTTTTAAGTATGCTCATATATACAAATTTTCCTGAACCTAGATGGTAAGTTTATAGACAGGTGCCATTAGTCAATGTAAGCACCAAACTGAAAAAACTCAATAAACTCAATTCTTTTTTTTTTTGTAAGGAAATCTTGTCTGGACCTGATAAATTTGTGTCAAAAACTCAACATTATGTAAAAGAGGCTGTCCACTTATTATTTTGAGGCCCTATCCTTAGAAATGGTAATTGATAGATTCTATCAATACTGATTTTACACCCCCACTGATCAGCTGTGATCAGCATTAGCAGAATGAGGATGTATACAGTTTCAAGAGTGAAACATGAGAGGTCTGCATTGTGTTTATTGGCCTCTCCCAGGTACTGTAGATAAGTTCTTATTAATTTGGCACTCATAACAACTGACCTAAAGGAGTACCAGATATCAAGCCTAGACCGATCTGATTCTAATGACCTACCTTAAGGATTGGTTATCTGGATCATAGTAGAGGAATGCCCTTTTAGCACTGATAAATGCACGATTATGAGATTATCTACTATATAATTGCCTAATCGTGTCTGTCTGAGGCCGAAATCACGTGCCAACGCTCATTGGTCGCCACCAGCCGCGGCGACCAATGAGCGCAGCGTATGCAAAAGAGCCGCGCATGGAGACGAGCCGCTGACCTCTGTGCAGCAGTAGTTGAGCTGCGGCTATGTGACGCACTGAGGTCCGAGGCGAGCCAGCCGGGAGATGACCAGTGTCAGCCGCTCATTTCCCGGCTGCTCGCTGCGGTAGTGCCCCGAGCGGGATTCAAATCCCCCACCAATCAGCGAAGCGGCGAGTATTTAAAAACGGCACGCCATTAAAATTGCGTGCCAAGCGTGCGCCGCTTCTCTGATTGGTCGCTACGACTGGCGGCGACCAATCAGAGAAGCGGAGGCGGCTTGGCGCACGATTTGTATGGCTTGCGGTTCTCAAATACGCGCCGCTTCGCTCATTGGTCGCCGCCGGGTGCAGCAACCAATGAAAGACTTGGCACGCTGTTTGAATGCCGCTTCGCTCATTGGTCGCCATGGCTGGTGGCGAACAATGAGAGTCGCAGCGCGGGCTTGGTGGGCGGTTTGAATACCGCTAACATCATTAGTCACCATGGCTGTGATATTGGCGTGGAATTTGAACTGCCAATCATAGTGTGACGCAGTTTACTCCTGTTTACAAGGCTGTTGGTCAGAATGACACAGTTTATTCCTGTCTACAAGGCTGTCGGTCAGTGTGACGAACTTCAATCATTATACAAGGCTGTCAGTCACTGTGACACACTTCACTCCTGTCTATAAGGCTGTAAGTCATTGTGACGAACTTCACTCCTGTCTACATGGCTGTCAGTCAGTGTGATGCACTTCACTCCTGTATACAAGGCTGTCAGTCAGTGGACGCACTTCACTCCTGTGTACAAGGCTGTCAGTCAGTGTGACGAACTTCTCTCCTGTCTACAAGGCTGTCAGTCAGTGTGACGCAGTTAACTCCTGTTTATAAGGCTGTTAGTCAGTGTCACAAATTTTACTCCTGTCTACAAGGCTGTCAGTCACTGTAACGCACTTCACTCCTGCCTACAAGGTTGTCAGTCAGTGTGACGAACTTCACTCCTGTCTGTAAGGCTATCAGTCAGTGTCACAAACTTTACTCCTATCTACAAGGCTGTCAGTCAGTGTGATGCAGTTCACTTCTGTCTACAAGGCTGTCAGTCAGTGTGACGAACTTCACTCACCTGTCTACAAAGGCTGTCAGTCAGTATCACGAACTTCATCCTGTCTACAAGACTGTAAGTCAGTGTCATGAACTTTACTCCTGTCTACAAGGCTGTCAGTCAGTGTGACACAGTTCACTCCTGTCTACAAGGCTGTCAGTCAGTGTGACGAACTTCACTCCTGTCTACAAGGCTGTCAGTCAGTGTGACGAACTTCACTCCTGTCTATAAGGCTGCAAGTCAGTGTGATGAAGTTTACTCCTGTCTACAAGGCTGTCAGTCAGTGTGATGAACTTCACTCCTGTCTATAAGGCTGTCAGTCAGTGTCACGAACTTCACTCCATTCTACAAGGCTGTAAGTCAGTGTCATGAACTTTAATCCATTCTACAAGGCTGTAAGTCAGTGTCATGAACTTTAATCCTGTCTACAAGGCTGTCAGTTAGTGTTACGCAGTTCACTCCTGTATGCAAGGCTGTCAGTCACTGTGACGAGCTTCACTCCTGTCTACAAGGCTGTCAGTCAATGTGACGAACGTCACTCCTGTCTGTTAGGCTGTCAGTCAGTGCCACGAACTTTACTCCTGTCTACAAGACTGTCAGTCAGTGTGACGCAGTTAACTCCTGTTTATAAGGCTGTCAGTCAGTGTCACAAATTTTACTCCTGTCTACGAGGCTGTCAATCACTGTAATGCACTTCACTCCTGTCTACAAGGCTGTCAGTCAGTGTCACAAACTTTACTCCTGTCTACAAGGCTGTCAGTCAGTGTTACCAGTTCGCTCCTGTACAAAGGCTGTCAGTCACTGTGACGCACTTTACTCCTGTCTACAAGGCTGTCAGTCAGTGTGACGAACTTCACTCCTGTCTATAAGACTGTCAGTCAGTGTCCCAAACTTTACTTATAAACATGCATACAGAGATGATAAATAAATATGGCATACATAGACGATAGACACATAGGTAGATAGAAATCGTGTATTCATTGCATTATTCTTAAATCTTCATAAATAAACTACATACATATTCTAGAATACCCGATGCGTTAGAATCGTGCCACTATCTAGTTTTTAATAGTTTTATAGTATAATAGGTCTTTGTTAATCAGATAATTTTAAAACATTTCTTTGAGAATAATTAGGCAATTAACATTAGTATTTGTAACAAATTCGCCTTATCAAAGAAATGCTTTCCTAACCATAAAATCATAGCACATACATTGTAGTTCTGGCAGTCAATGTTTAGATGCTTCTATGCAGCAGGCCCTAGAGGGTCGAAAAAGTAAAGGTTAGAATAAATTATGCAAATACAGGGAAATCCAGATGGAAAACCAGCTGCAGTTTGCATGAGAGCTGTGACTTTGGTGAAATTTTCTTTTCTGGTAAAATAAAAAAGATACACATAAAGCCAAAGCTACATGCTGGTTTGAATTGGACAAATCAGAGGCCAGATAACAGTCATATTCTCAAAGAACATTCTAAAGAATTACATATGAACCATACTTGTCTGTATGTTTGGTATGACACAAATAGATTCCTACAGTGAGCATATCAAATCCAGTAAATGTATAGCATCCTAGCTTTTTATTACTCTCCTGTTGTACTAAAGTGTTGAGACGGGTGAAACTGGAATTCCCTGGTCATTCATATGTGGGAAAAGTCACTGTCTCATTGTATGTCCTATGCTTCTTATTAGCTGCACATCTGCTCCTACTAAATTGTCATTTCAAGGGCATTTCTCTGTGCTTTGTATCTGTTATTGATTTTGTTAGCAATAAGTGGAATCACGAAGGCTTAGGTCAGCCTATGTAAAGAGCCTTACTGTCCTATTTTCACAGTTTTAATTGACTGTAGAATGATTGAAATCAGGAAAACATGGTAGAGAACATTATATCATTGTCAGAGAGGTATTTGCTAATCTTAAAGAAAATCTGTAATTAAAAGTTTCCTTTATAAACAAGTTGACATCTGGTTCTACCTGGCAGATAGAACTATACTTCTGGGTATAAGATTTTGACCTCTAATAAGTTCTGACTTCTGGGGTGTTCTTTGAACCTGTTTGACAATGTTGGATCGATTCTTGAAGAGCGGGGAAGTGGCTTTGTTATTGAGTTATTTGCTACTGAATTACAATAAAAATATTGCTTATTAAACACTATAACGTTTATTTAGAACAGTTAGCTATAAACACCAAGCATCACATTATTTTCTTGTAGTTTAATTTTATCAAAGCCATAAGGAAAAGACCCCAGACTTCTTATTGCTTTTTTTCCAGTTTTCTGGAGCAAAGTGATTCTTTTTAGTTACCGTATATACTCGTGTATAAGCCGACCCGTGTATAAGCCGACCCCCCTACTTTTGCCCCCAAAACCTGGGAAAATCTATTGACTCGTGTATAAGCCGAGGTTGGACCCCAGCATAGGTATACAGCCCCCAGCAGTGTGGTATATAGCAGCCCCAGAGGTATATACAGCAGCCCCAGTGGTAGTATACAGCAGCAGCCCCAGTGGTAGTATACATGCAGCTCCAGTAGTATATACAGCCCCAGTGGTATATACAGCCCCAGTGGTAGTATATGCAGCCCCAGTGGTATATACAGCCGCAGTGGTATATGCAGCCCCAGTGGTAGTATATGCAGCCCCAGTGGTAGTATATGCAGCCCCAGTGGTATATACAGCCCAGTGGTAGTATATGCAGCCCCAGTGGTAGTATATGCAGCCCCAGTGGTAGTATATGCAGCCCCAGTGGTAGTATATGCAGCCCCAGTGGTAGTATATACAGCCCCAGTGGTAGTATATGCAGCCCCAGTGGTAGTATACAGCAGCCCCAGTGGTAGTATATGCAGCCCCAGTGGTAGTATATACAGCCCCAGTGGTAGTATATGCAGCCCCAGTGGTAGTAAACAGCCCCCCCTCCTTATCATGTTCCCCCCAGGCTGCGGCAGCTGTGAAAATAACAAACACTTTATACATCACCTTCCGGCGCAGCTCTCCGCTCCTCCGGTCCTCCGCTCGCCGGCTTCTTCTTCTTTCTTGTGTCGGCTTCTGTGACCGCGCGCAGGAAATGACGTCATCTCCTGCGCCCGGTCACATGACACCGGCACAAGAAGGAAGAAGAAGCCGGCGAGCGGAGGACCGGAGGAGCGGAGAGCTGCGCCGGAAGGTGATGTAGAAAGTGTTTGTTATTTTCACAGCTGCCGCAGCCTGGGGGCAACATGATAAGGAGGGGGGGCTGTTTATTTCTGCTGGGGGACCCATAATAAGGAGGGGGGGCTGTGTATTGCAATATGCACGGCATCCCCCGCCGCTGATTGACGGGGGGATGCCGTGCATATTCATTGCACTAATGAGGCGGCCCCACGTGACCGCCTGCGGTCACTGCGGCCCCCTCCTGCCTCCTCCAGCCACCGGTCACAGCCCCCCCCCCACAGCATACCGTATGACCCGTGTATAAGCCGAGGGGGGGACTTTTCAGCCCCATTTTTGGGCTGAAAAACTCGGCTTATACACGAGTATATACGGTACTTTAGTATTTTGTGCCTTATTCACTATAAATTTTGTGTCACTTTTTAAGGCTGGGTTCACATTTATGTATATGTCTGCATGCGCAGGGCATGCAAACGCATATGAAGTGCAAACGCAGCCCATGCTGATGTGAACACAGTGGAGAATCTCTGTGTGCGTTCACATTAGTATGCAGCCCGCCAGCCAATCAGCTGTCTCGGGGGCGGCCGGGAGGAAATGAGAGGCAGAGATCTCCTCCTCCCGGCACAGCTGATCTCCTGCCGGTGTCAGCACGGGAGATCTGAAGATACAGCTGATCTGACAGCTTTTAAATCTCCCGCGCTGACACCGAATAGGTGATATCGGTGCAGGAGATATGAAACAGCTGATCGCTGCTTCAAATCTCCCGTGCCGACCTGACCTATTCGGTGTCGGCGCGGGAGATTTAAACAGCTGTCAGATCAGCTGTATCTTCAAATCTCCCGTGCTGACACTGGCGTGAGAGCAGCGGCGGCTCTAGCTGATCTCCCGGTGGCCGCCACTGATCACCGGAGGCCACCGGGAGAGATTTCAATGAGATCCGCAGCTTTCTCCTGCGCTGTCATGCAGATGACACTCCGGACCCATTGAGATCCATGCATTTTTTTGTGCGCTTGCAGATAAAACAAGTGTCCGCGATCGCACAAAAATTGCAACATGCTGTGTTCAGAGTGCGCTCGGAGGGTGCACAAATTGTGCGCATCCGAGCGCAAACGCAGCCAAACACAGGCACATGTTAAACATGGAGTAAGATTTTTGTCTGAGCCTAAAATCTATTGTATTTATGTGACTTTTCGTGTTGAAAAGTCGCAAAAGTAACTAAACACAAGAATAAATAGAATTTCCAATTTAACAAAAATTCAATTGGAAATAATGGAGAAGTGAATTCGGGCACCAGCAAAACAAATCACCAATTTTCCAGACTTTCAAGGCTAATATACCTGGTTTCTGCAGGAAGCACCAATTGGTGTTCCTCTTGGCACAACAATTGCAAATAAGAGAGAATAACCGCACTCACCGGTCTTCTGTTACATGCAAGCTTTTAATTCAGAAGGTGGGGGCTACATGGTTTGCAGGGAGAGGTACAGAGGTGGACAACGGCTGCACTGTTTCACGTGGTTAGCACTTCAATGGGTCCTGTAGCTACAGGTTACAGGACCCGTTGAAGTGCTAACCACGTGAAATGGTGCAGCCGTTGTCCACCTCTGTACCCCTCCCTGCACACCATGTAACCCCCACTTTCTGAATTAAAAGCTTGCACGTAACAGAAGACCAGTTAGTGCCGTCATTCTCTGTTATTTATAAAAAATGTAATTGCATGTGCCATTTCGGGGAATTAGTTTAAAAAAAGCAAGAGCAAATACCTCAATCCAAAAGAAGTGACAAAAGCGTGCATTGGGCCCAATACTGGCATGGTGGCACTGTAGTTAGCACTGCAGACTTACAGTGCCGAGGTCCTGGGTTCAATTCCCACCAAGGACAACATCTGCAGAGATGTTTGTATGTTCTCCCTGTGTTTGCGTGGGTTTCCTCTGGGCACTCCGGTTTCCTCCCACATTTAAAAGACATACTGGTAGGATGTCCAGATTGTGAGCTCCAAGAGAGACAGTGTTGCAAAAATGTATGTAAAGCACTATGAAATTAATAGCGCTATATGAATAAATATTATTAATATATATAATATATATACTAGATGGTGGCCCGATTCTAAAGAATCGGGTAGTCTAGAATCTATATAGAGTTTATTTAGTAATAGGGGAGTGCTGTGAAATTAATTGTGTGTATACAGGCGGCTCAGTGGTTGGCACTGTATACGGTGGCTCAGTGGTATCACTGTATATGGTGGCTCAGTGGTTAGCACTGTATATGGTGGCTCAGTGGTTAGCACTGTATATGGTGGCTCAGTGGTTAGCACTGTATATGGCGGCTCAGTGGTTAGCAGAGTATACGGCGGCTGAGTGGTCAGCAGTGAGTGCGGTGGCTCAGTGGTTAGCAGTGAGTGCGGTGGCTCAGTGGTTAGCAGTGAGTGCGGTGGCTCAGTGGTCAGCAGTGAGTGGGGTGGCTCAGTGGTCAGCAGTGAGTGGGCTGGCTCAGTGGTCAGCAGTGAGTGGGGTGGCTCAGTGGTCAGCAGTGAGTGGGGTGGCTCAGTGGTCAGCAGTGAGTGGGGTGGCTCAGTGGTCAGCAGTGAGTGGGGTGGCTCAGTGGTCAGCAGTGAGTGCGGTGGCTCAGTGGTCAGCAGTGAGTGCGGTGGCTCAGTGGTCAGCAGAGAGTGCGTTGGCTCAGTGGTCAGCAGTGAGTGCAGCACAGGCTGGAGGGGGCAGAGGAGGGAGGAGGCAGAGGACGGAGGAGGCAGAAACTGGAGGGGTTAGAGGAGGGAGGGGTCAGAGGAGGGAGGGGGCGGAGGCTGGGGGGCAGAGGAGAGCAGAGGCTGGGGGGCAGAGGAGAGCGGAGGCTGGGGGGCAGAGGAGAACGGAGGCTGGAGGGCTGAACACTCACTGGGCTGTCGGCGGTTCCGGAGGCCGGCCCCGGAGTGCGGGCGGGGCTAGCTCCGTGATGGAGGAGAGTCACCGGGTGTGTGGAGAGAGCGGCAGGACTGGGAGCGGTGGCGGCGGAGGCCGCACACCGGAGTGTGGGCCGGTCCGGGCCGGTTCCCGCATGTTGGTGGGCGCACACCAGGCTGTGTGCGGAGCCAGTGGCGGGATGGCGGTTCCTGATGGAGAGTGGGCGGTGAGCTGCAGGGCTGTGGGCCGGATGTGGGTGGGCGCAGACGGGGCTCTGTGCAGGGACTGTGGCGGGATAAGGGGGAGTGGTGGCGCTTTAGCGCCCACCGCGAGGCGCTGTGCCATTTTGACAGCGGCTCACCGCTCGTGAGTCTGGTACTCCCGGTTCCGGTCTTTGACACAGGGCGCAAGCCATCACGGAAGTTGAGCGGATTGGCGGGAAGTGGCCTTCGGGTTTTATATATAAGATATATATATAGCAGTACGATGGTATATGGTGGTAATGAGAGCACATGTATAGCAGCACTATGGTATATGGCGGTACATTACAGTACATGTATAGCAGCACTATAGTATATGGCGGTAGATTATAGTAAATGTATAGCAGCACTATAGTATATGGCGGTACATTACAGTACATGTATAGCAGCACTATGGTATATGGCTGTACATTATAGCACATGTATAGCAGCACTATGGTATATGGCAATACTGCGGTGACCGCGGTCCCCCACTCCTCCTGGCCCCCGGTCGTCCACAGTAAAAATAAAAAAATCCTCAGTGAGGATACTCACCTGTCCGGCGGCTCGCTCCACCTCGGCCTTGTAGGTCCTACAGGCCTTTAGGACCTGTAGTTGCCTGGGCAAGCGATCAGCTAAGGAGGGGAGGGGGGCAGGATTGTGTTGGGGGGGCAGAATGGAGCGAGTGGGGCAGGATGGAGCGAGCGGGTCAGGATGTAGCGGGAAGGGGGGACAGGATGGAGACGGCAGGGCAGGATGGAGACGGCAGGGCAGGATGGTGGTGGGGGAGGGGTAGGATGTAGGCGGCGGGGCAGGATGTTGGCGGGGGTGAGAATGGTGATGGGGGTGCGGGATGGAGTCGGGGGGGCAGGATGGTGTTGGGGGTGTCAGGATGGTGTTGGGGGTGTCAGGATGGTGTTGGGGGTGTCAGGATGGATAGGGGGTGGCAGGATGGATAGGGGGGGCAGGATGGATAGGGGGTGCAGGATGGATAGGGGGGCAGGATGGATAGGGGGGCAGGATGGATGGGGGGGCAGGATGGAGGCGCTCCTCCTGACCCCCTCCGCGCGGCACCCTCCCTCTGGGCCTCCAGTCTCTGGGCCTCCAGTCTCTGTGGCCCCCCCCTCCCTCCCTCCCTCCCTCTGGGGCTGCACACCCCCGCTCCTTCATGGTGATAATAAAAATAAAAAAAACCTCAGTGAGGATACTTACCCTGCGGCGGCTCGCTCCACCCGTCTTGTAGGTGGCAGGACAGGACCTGTCGTTGGCTGGGAAACCGATCTGCTGGGGTGAGTGGGCAAAGCGGGGTCAGTGGGCAGAGTGGGGGATGAGTGGGAAGAGCAGGGGTTAGTGGGCAGAGTCATTGGGCAGAGCAGGGGTGAGTGGGCATAATCAGTAGTCAGAGCAGGGTCAATAGTCAGAGCTGAGGTCTGTGGGCAGAGCTGGGGTCAGTGGGCATGGTCAGTAGCCAGGGGGGGGGGGTAAGTAGGCAGAGCAGGGTCAGTGGGCAGAGCGGGGGTGAGTGGGCAGAGTGGTGGGTGAATGGGCAGAGCAGGGTCAGTGAGCAGGATTGGGGCGTCAGTGGTCAGAGCAGGGTAATAGCGGGGGTCAGTGGTCAGAGCAGGGGTTAGTGGGCAGAGTGATTGGGCAGAGCAGGGGTCAGTGGGCACAGTCAGTAGGCACAGCAGGGGTTAGTGGGAAAAATCAGTGGGCAGAGCAGGGGTGAGTGGGCACAGTCAGTGAGCAGAGCAGGGGTCAGCGGGCAGAGCGGGGGTGAGTGGGCAGAGCAGGGTTTAGTGGGCATAGCAAGGGTTATTGGGCACAGTCAGTGGGCAGAGCAGGGGTCAGTGGGCAGAGTGAGTGGGCAGAGAAGGGTCAGTGGGTAGAGCATGGGTGAGTGGGCACGGTCAGTTGGCAGAGCAGGGGTCAGTGGGCATGGTGAAAGGGCAGAGCGGGGGGTGAGTGAACAGAGGGTGGTCAGGGTGAGTGGTAAAAGCAGGGGCGAGTGGGCAGAGCGGGGGTGAGTGGGCAGAGCGGGAGTAAATGAGCAGAGCAGGGTCAGTAGGCAGTGTGAGGGGTCAGTGGGCAAAGCATGGTCAGTGGGCAGTGTGAGGGGTAAGTGGGCATAGCATGTTCAGTGGGCAGTGTGAGGCGTGAGTGGGCAGTGTGAGGGGTCAGTGGGCAGAGCAGGGTCAGTGTGAGGGGTGAGAGGGCAGAGCAGGGTCAGTGGGCATGTGAGGGGTCAGTGGGCAGAGCAGGGTGAGTGGGCAGTGTGAGTGGTCAGTGAGCAGAGCAGGGTCAGTGGGGCATGTGAGGGGTCAGTGGGCAGAGCAGGGTGAGTGGGCAGTGTGAGTGGTCAGTGAGCAGAGCAGGGTCAGTGGGCAGAGCAGGGTGAGTGGGCATTGAGGGGTCAGTGGGCAGAGCATGTTCAGTGTGCAGAGGAGGGTCAGTGGGCAGTGTGAGGGGTCAGTGGGCTGAGCAGGGCGAGTGGGCAGAGCAGGGTCAGTGAGGGGTCAGTGGGAGAGGATGGTCAGTGGGCAGAGCAGGGTGAGTGTGAGGGGTCAGTGGGCAGTGAGGGGTGAGAGGCCAGTGTGAGGGTCAATGGGCCGAGCAGGGTGAGTGGGCAGAGCATGGTCAGTGGGCATAGTGGGGGTGAGTGGGCAGAGAGGGGTGAGTGGGGGTGAGTGGGCAGAGCAGGGTGAGTGGGCAGAGTGGGTGAGGGGGCAGAGAGGGGGTGAGTGGGCAGAGTTTGGGGGTGAGTGGGCAGAGTGGGGGTCAGTGGTCAGAGTGGGGGTGAGTGGGCAGAGCAGGGTCAGAGAGAGGGTCAGTGTGCAGAGTGGGGGTGAGGGGGCAGAGAAGGGTTCAGGGGGAAGAGTAGGGGGGTGAGTGGGCTGAGTTTGGGGGTGAGTGGTCAGAGTGGGGGTCAGTGGTCAGAGTGGGGGTCAGTGGTCAGAGTGGGGGTCAGTGGGCAGAGCAGGGACAGAGTGGGGGTCAGTGTGCAGAGAGGGGGTGAGGGGGCAGAGTTGGGGGTGAGTGGGCAGAGTTGGGGGGTGAGTGGGCAGAGTGAGGGTCAGTGGTCAGAGTGGGGGTGAGTGGGCAGAGTTGGGGGGTGAGTGGGCAGAGTGGGGGTCAGTGGTCAGAGTGGGGGTGAGTGGGCAGGGTCAGAGTGTGGGTCAGTGGTCAGAGTGGGGGTGGGTGGGCAGAGCAGGGTCAGAGTGGGGGTCAGTGGTCAGAGTGGGAGTGAGTGGGCAGAGTTGGGGGGTGAGTGGGCAGAGTGAGGGTCAGTGGTCAGAGTGGGGGTGAGTGGGCAAAGTTGGGGGTGAGTGGGCAGAGTGGGGGTCAGTGGTCAGAGTGGGGGTGAGTGGGCAGGGTCAGAGTGTGGGTCAGTGGTCAGAGTGGGGGTGGGTGGGCAGAGCAGGGTCAGAGTGGGGGTCAGTGGTCAGAGTGGGGGTGAGTGGGCAGAGCGGGGGTGAGGGAGCAGATCGTGGGTCAGTGTGCAGCGCAGGGGGATGAATAGGCAGAGGAAGTTAGATCGGGACAGGACCTTTGATGACGTCACGGTCATGTGATCTGTGACTCCTCCCATCATCGTGACGTCATCAAAGGTCCTCAAGCAGGATGAAGAGAGATCGCGTGTGGTTGGGGAGCTGTGGCAAGGGGGGGGGTGACCGGACAGTGGAGGGGGTCTGTGCTGAGAGGCGGGGGGTGACCGGAGAGTGGAGGGGGGCGATCGGGGAGCGGAGGGGCAGTGGTGATAGGCTGGGGGTGACCGGACAGTGGAGGGCGGCTATGGTGACAGGCAGGGGGCTGATGGGGCAGCGGGGGGAAGGCAGTGGAGGATGGCTATGGTGACAGGCAGGGGGTGATGGGGCAGCGGGGGCTGTGTGCAGGGCCGGTGACGGGATAACGGCGAGTGGTGGCGCTTTAGCGCCCACTGCGAGGCACTGTGCCATTTTTACAGCGGCTCGCGGTGAGCGCTACGCGCTCACCGCTCGTGGGTCTGCTACTTCCGATTCCGGTCTTTGTAACAGGGCGCAGGCCGTCACGGAAGTTGTGCGGATAGACCGGAAGTGGCCTTCGGGTTTTATATATAAGATAATATATATATATATATATATATATAGCAGATGGCGTCATGCACTCTTCCAGCATCTTTTCAGTTATTCTGCATCTCACAAATGTTCTTCAGTGTGATCCAAACACCTCAAACTTTGATTTTTCTGTCCATAACACTTTTTTCCAATCTTCCTCTGTCCACTGTCTGTGTTATTTTGTCCATATTAATCTTTTCCTTTTATTAGCCAGTCTCAGATATGGCTTTTTCTTTGCCACTCTGCCCTGAAATCCAGCATCCTGGAGTCGCCTCTTCACTGTAGACATTGACACTGGCGTTTTGCAGATACTATTTAATGAAGCTGCCAGTAGAGGAGCTGTGAGGCGTCGATTTTTTAAACTAGAGACTCTAATATACTTGTCTTGTTGCTCAGTTGGGCAGCGGGTTTCTCCCACTTCTCTTTCTATTCTGGTTAGAGCCGGTTTGTGCATCCTCTGAAGGGAGTACACACTGTTGTAGAAAATGTTCAGTTGCTTGGCAATTTCTCGCATGGAATAGCCTTCATTTCTAAGAACAAGAATAGACTGTCGAGTTTGACATGAAAGTTATTTTTTTCTGCCATTTTCAGAGTTTCATAGAACAAACAGATGTAATGCTCCATATTCTCAACTAGCTCAAAGGAAGGTCAATTTTATAGCTTCTCTAATCATCCAAACCATTTTCAGCTGTGCTAACATACTTCTACAAGGGGAATTATCGTGTTGGAGTGCAACTGCCCAGTCTCTCAATCAAACGGGTGCAGCTTGCACAGAGGGAGAAAACTGGAAAAAGGAGAAAAAAGACCTCTGTATATGAAGCGCACAACCAGACAGGTGTCTATGCTGGTCATTTTTATTTGTGATCCAACATGGTGAGGGCTACGCAGAGACCCAGGTTAAAAAAAATTAAAACCAATTTGGTCCGGACCATCACAAAGTGCACTATATATAATGTTAGTGCAACAAAATACACAATTGGTATTACACCAGGGAGGAAACGGTACCAAAATCAATTGTGGATCGTAATCAAAGGATCACAGTGGAACTCAAATTAAATACCATGGTAACCTTGTGTCTATAAATGCCACAGTCACTTCCCTGACAGCATGGCCGGACGCTGGTGCTACAACCGCCCCCATCTGTGGGTTGTGGGTGACTGAGCACCAGTATACAGACACCTGTGTTGCCTCTCAGAGGAGCCATCAACCTGCTGCTAGGTGCAATAGATATTTACTGGGCAATATTTTGGTGAGTTTTTTTCTGATTTTATGTCCTATGACTCATAAGCATGAGGGCCCTTGACGATGGGTTACAGGCTTACGTATTTTGGCCCAAAATATCTACTAACACCTCACATTTTTCATCTCTAGTGTTTTGTTGCATCTTGTTTTATCTGCAGTTTGAGGCTGGGCCATCTGGGGGTGTCTGTCATTTTGTGAGGCATATAATCAGTGCGGAGCAGCCCGCCTGGTCTAATAGCAGGGCATGACCAATAGGCTGCTCTAACATTATGCTTCACATACACCTGAGTGGCAGAGCCCTATGATAACTTTGTGTCTATACATGCCACAGTCACCTCCCTGACAGCATGGCCAGTCACTGGTGCTACAACCGCCCCTGTCTGTGGGTTGTAGGTGACTGAGCACCAGTATACAGACACCTGTGTTGCCTCTCAGAGGAGCCATCAACTTGCTGCTAGGTGCAATGGATATGTACCAGGCAATATTTTGGTGAGTTTTTCACTATATAAATGAATAAATATTATTATTATTATTAGTAGTAGTAGTATGACATGAAATAGTGATTGCACATTTTCAAGAAGCAATATCCATACTATGGTGTTTCATCAGTGTGAGCAGACCTATAAAATCATGGATGTAAAGCACATGATGGCCATATACTATTTTTATATGACTTGCTATAACATAACAGTAGAACAGATGTCCTCGCCTGCTACTGACCCTCTGCAATAATAAAAATAATAAAGGTTTGCTCTTCAAAAAAATTAAAATATTAATGAAGAAAATAAATATTCAAATAAAATTACCCCCAAAATATTAAACTTTCTTAAATGCATGGTTTAAGGACATTGTAAGTAGAGATGAGCGAGTACTAAAATGCTCGGGTGCTCGAAGCTCGGGCCGAGCATCCCAAGATACTCGTGTACTCGGCCTGAGCACCGAGCCCAATGTTATCCTATGGGAGACCCGAGTATTTTTCTGGCATGACCCCCAGCAGCATGGATAAACCCTAAAAGTGTCACAAAAGTATCAGAACAGTGCTGAAATTATATGGGAACAGCATGGGGAAGACCCCTGTAAGCATTTCAGACCCCAAGGTCACTGCTGTGAACAATGTTGTCAGACTATTATGCCACTTTTACGGACTGTCAAGAAAACATTTCAAAATGAAACCAAAATGGATTTTCCTGGAAAAAATATTAAGGGCTCATACCCACTTGTGAGACAGAGTTGGTGTATGTTAGTTTTTTGGATTACATGAAAGATTTTTTGTAAAAAAAATTGTGTGGTAGTCCATGCCCCTGGGAAGAGACATGAAGTACATGAAGGCCTCTTTAAATAATGTGCCCATTTTAAGGAAGTTTGTCTTTTGTAGCATTGCCCTAGGCAGGGCAGCCAAAAATTGTGTGGCACTCTTATACCCCTGGATAGAGACGTGCATGAGGGCCTCTTTAAATAATGTGCCCATTTTAAGGAAGTGGGTCTTTTGTAGTATTGCCCTTTGGCAGGGCAGCCAAAAATTGGGAGGCACCCCAATGCGCCTGGAAAGTGATGTGCATGAGGGGCTCTTTAAATATTGTGCCCATTATAAGGAAGTGGGTCTTTTGTAGTATTGCACTAGGCAGGTCAGCCAAAAGTTGGGAGGCACTTCAATGCCCCTGGATAGAGGCGTGCATGAGGGCCTCTTTAAATAATGGGCCCATTTTAAGGAAGTTTGTCTTTTGTAGCATTGCCATAGGCAGGGCAGCCAAAAATTGTGTGGCACTCTTATGCCCCTGGATAGAGACGTGTATGGGGGCCTCTTTAAATAATGTGCCCATTATAAGGAAGTGCGTATTTTGTAATATTGCCCTAGGCAAGGCTGGCAAAAATTGTGAGGCACTTAAATGCCCCTGGAAAGAAACATGAAGGAGAGCCTCTAAATATTGTTCCAATTACAAAGGAGCGAGTCTCCTGTACTTGTAATGCCCATTCTGTAAATATGGACTAAAACATTTATCTCTGGGGGGTATACATGAAACTACTGCCTAACTTTTGAATGGTTAGGGTCATCATCATCATAAATATGATGCAAAAAAAATATATTTTCGTGGCATCATGAACCACGGTCGCACTTATAATTTGTTGGTGGCGGATGAGGAGAAGGAGGAGCAGTACAGCAAGTAGCCAAAGTCATGAAGTGTGTACCCATGTGTGGGTGTGCGGAGGTGCATGGTAATTTATCGGCACAAAATTTAAATTCCGCTATCATTTGGTGGTGGTGTTGTGAAGTCAGGCCCAATCCAACCCGTGTTCATCTTGATCAGAGTCAGCCTGTCAGCATTTTCAGTTGAGAGGCGGGTGCGTTTATCAGTAATGATTCCACCTGCGGCACTAAAAACATGCTCTGACAAAACGCTAGCGGCAGGGCAGGCCAGAACTTCCAAGGCGTAGAGGGACAATTCCTGCCACGTGTCCAGCTTGGATACTCAATAATTATAAGGCACAGAGGAGTCTAGGAGAACTTTCGTACGATCGGCAAGGTACTCCCTCAGCATCTTCGTAAACTTTGCAGTCCTTGTGACACTACCCCGCAATTCAGGGCCTGTGGTACGGGAGGTGCTGAGAAAAGTGTCCCAGATCTTTGAGAGTGTTCCCCTACCTCTGCTGGATTGGACTTGTGCTTCTCTCGGCCGGACGGCTTGGTTGTCCACCGAATTGTGACCTCTGCCGCTAGCGTTTTCAGAAGGGAATTTTTTGACTAATTCCGTGACTATGGCCTTCTGGTACTGCAGCATTTTTGTAGACCCCTCCGCCTCGGGAATAAGAGAAATAAAGTTCTCCTTGCAGCGTGGGTCTAAAAGTGTCACCAACCAGTAATGAGTGTCCGCCAAGATGTTGATAACGTGAGGGTCACGAGACAGGCAGCGTAACATAAAGTCAGCCATGTGCGCCAGACTGTTAACAGGCAAGACTTCAGGGTCCTCACCAACAGCATGACTTTCCATGCTGGCCTCATCATCCTCCTCTACCTCTCCCCTGTCCTCTGGCCATCCACGCTGAACCGACTGACGGGTGTGCATGTATTACCGTCAATTCCGCATGAAAGTAGCTCTATTTCTTCATCCTCCTCGTCTTAGTCCTCCAATGCACGTTGGGATGAGATGAGGCTGGCCTGTGTGTAATCAGCCAGTACGGTTTCTTGCTCCAACTCATCGTGCTCCGCCTGCAAAGCATGGTCTTTGATTTTGAGCAGAGAGCATTTTAGAAGACAGAGAAGTGGGGTGGTGATGCTAATGATGTCGTCATCGCCGCGCACTTGCCGCTCACCATCTTGGTGGAGTCCTCAAAGTTTTGGAGGATGGTACATATGTCGCACATCCATGTCCACTCCTGAGGAAGTTTGAACCGTTTACCGATGGCCTAGTTGATGCTGGTACTCAACAACTGCCCTATTCTGCTCACAAATCCTGACCAACATGTGCAGTGGGGAATTCCAACGCGTGGAGACATCACACACCAGTCTGTGAGCCGGAAGCTGCAAACGCCGCTGAAAGCCGGCAAGGGCGGCAGAAGCAGTAGGAGACTTTCTAAAATGGGCACACAGGCGGCGTACTTTGACGAGCAGATTCGACAGCTTCGGGTAGGATTTAATAAAGCGCTGAGGTTGAGCACATGGGCCATGCATGTGGACATGTGTCAGCTCTCCTCAGAGCCGCCACAAGGTTCCGGCCATTGTCACATACGGCCATGCCTGGCTGTAGGTTCAGTGGTGGGAGCCAGTGATCTTCCTGCTGTTTCAGAGCTGTCCACAACTCTTCAGCATTGAGGGGTTGGTCACCTACACATATTAGCTTCAGCACAGCCTGTTGCTGCTTAGCTGAGGCAGTGCTTCAGTGCTTCCAGCTTGGGACTGGTGTGTAAGGTGAAGTGGAGGAGGAGGAGGCTGAGAATCATGACGTTCCGCAGCTGTACACTGTGGGTGAAACCCTGACTGAGTTAGGGCCTGCAATCCTTGGTGTCGGAAGGACGTGTTCTGTCCCAAGCTCAGACTGGGTCCCGGCTTCCAGAATGTTAACCTAGTGTGCCGTCAGTCAGATGTACCAGCCCTGCCCACAAGCATTTGTCCACGTGTCCGTGGATAGGTGGACTTTGCCTGAAACTGAGTTATTAAGGGCACGTATGATGTTTTGTGACACTGCTTATGTAATGCGGTAATGGCACACCGGGAAAAATAGTGGCGGCTGGGGACCGAGTAACGTGGGACAACCGCCGCCATCAGGTTGCGGAATGCTTCCGTCTCCGCAAGCCTAAAAGGCAACATTTCCAGCGCAAGCAGTCACGAAATGTGTGCATTTAGAACTGTGGCATGTGGGGCGTTGGCAGCGTATTTGCGCCTGCGTTCCAAAGATTGGTGTATGGATAACTGAACGCTGCACTGGGACAAGGACGTGGTTGATGATGGCGCTATTTCTGCTTGTGCAACTACAGGTGAAGGACAGGTGGCATCTTCAATAAAAAAGTGCAGGAGGAGGTTAGGGCACCAAAGCATACAGCTTCATGGGCGGATAAAGTCTCTGGAGCAATCAGAAGACCACCTGAGGTGCCTGTCTCAAAGGCAAACATGCAACAAGTCTTTAAATAAAGCGAAGACAGCACTCACCAGTGTGTTGTTCGGTTTTAATCAGGAAACTTAAACATTCGGTGCAGGGAGGGAGAAAAGAGGCCAAGATGACGACGGCACCGTTTCGCGCAAATGCGCTTCCACGGGTCCAGTATAGTCCACATACAGTGTTAGAGTAGGACCCGGTAAGATGAGAGCACTTTGGCGCAGTTACCGGGCTCTTCGCAGTGACGTCAGTGATGAAGCTAAGTCTCTCAATTCATTTATTCCAGTACAGTATTTACTGTGTTCTTTTTCATACATGCATTCCTTAGCTGCACAGACAATCCTGCATTTCATGTATCAGCCATTTAGCTGTTTCTCTAGCATATTGTGTTCAGTGTTACGGCAAACTTACTCCCTTTAGTCCAGATGTGATGCAGGCTGGTATACTGGCACAATGAAGTTTGCTATATACCCTGCCTCCCTGCGCCTGTATAGAGCTCTATTAGTCCTCAGAAGGACTGTTGTGGTAATTAGATTGTCAGCCCTGCACCTACACTAGCTGAAAGGCCACAAATCTGTCCCTCAATCAGCAGCACCTCTCCCTACACTGACTGGCTGTGGAGCACAGTGACGAGCACAACGCGGTCAGGTCTTATAAAGACCTGATGTTGCTGTGCGGCCAGCCAATCACTGTAATGCCACAACCAACATGGCTGTGGCATTACAGTGTCTGTCAGCCAATCCCTGCATGTGGGCTGGCTCTGTAAAGAGTGCAAACATGCAGGGAGGTGGACCCCGAGCATAGCAAGAGTATCGCGAGATTACTCGTTACTCGTCGAGTGCCCCGAGTACCGAGATATTCGTGCGAGTACTGAGTAGTGACAAGCATACTCGCTCATCCCTAATTGTAAGCTTCCTTGAGTTCTTAGCAGCTGCCACTTCTGGCACTGTTTCAAAAATTCAGACCCTACAGGTATCAAAATATTTCCAAACTCCAGGAAGCTTAAAATAGTTCATTTGGAGCTCCAAAATATTTTACACCTTGATACAAGCCAGTAGACCCAATGGCTGGAGACACTCCTAATCATATGATTAGGAGTTGTTTCCAACCACCAGGTCTTCCGGCGAGCGATTAGGTCAAACAAACAGGGAACGTTTTTGGACCATTTTAATTTTCAAACTTCTTCCTTAACCAAGCTGCGTTTGCCGAATTTTTTTTTTTTTTAACAAAATCTCGGTTTTCCGACAGAGATCCAAATCTCTGATGTACTCAACAAATTTGAAATTGGTAAACATGTTCGGGGAAGGTTCGCTCATCTGTACTTAAAACCATATTCAAGAAGTTTAATACCCCTTCAAGTGCTATATAGGATTTAAATTTTTCTTTTTACATCAAAAATGTTATTTTAGACCTAAATAATGTTTTTTCATAAGGTTAACAGAAGAAACTGAACCATAAAGTTTTTTGTGTCATTTCTTTTGAGTATACTGATGCATCACACGTGATAGGAAACCACTGTTTGAGCGGACAGCAGGGCTTGGAAGGGAAGAAGTGTCATTTGACACTCTGTATGGAAAATTGACTGAAATTGTTAGCGGATTCCATGTAGCGTTTGGAGGA
Organism: Allobates femoralis; assembly: GCA_033576535.1. Taxonomy (NCBI): domain Eukaryota; kingdom Metazoa; phylum Chordata; class Amphibia; order Anura; family Aromobatidae; genus Allobates; species Allobates femoralis. The sequence goes on from JARQOC010000002.1 coordinate 353,806,616, forward strand.
CCCCTGGAATGCCTAAACAGTGGAAACGCTCTACAAAAGACCCCATTTTGGAAAATAAACACCCAAAAAACACATCTATATGTGTGGTGAGCACTTTAAATCCCCGAGTACTTCAAAGAATTTATAACGTTGAGACATGAACATTTTTCACAAAAATTTTATTTTAGCCACAATATTTTTCATTTTTGCAGGGGCAACAGGAGAAAATGAACCCCAAAATTTGTTGTGCAATTTGTCCAGATTACACTGATACATGCTTATGTCAGAGAAAACTACTGTTTTGATGTTCTGAGCTGTCAGGCTGCTGATCTTCAGAGCATTCCTCCATTATCGTTCTGGAAAGGGTTGAGTTGCACAAATTGTGGGGTTTGTGTTTGTCTTTTGGTCCAAAACACGTAAGCTTTTGAGCCCCTACACGGCTCCCCACGGATCACAAGTCCTATCCACTAAATTCTTATCTCAAGTGAGCAAAGGACAAAATAGAAAATAAATTCTCTTACCACAGCAGATTCTGGTCAGACGACCATTACAAACAGTGCTGTGTGCAGCTTTGCCCAGGTTATAACTGAAGGCATTATGAATGCAAGACACCAACCCCAATCACTAGCAACCTCCTTTCACACAGAGGGAGTGACCACTGATTGTCCTGCACACACAATGGGCTCCATATAGGGCGCAGTTCACACAGGCCTGCACAATGTATGCCCAGCCTCTTACATTAGCCCCCATTTCAGTAGGCGGGCTGTTGTGGCATTCAACACCCGCCGGAACAAACGCACCCAACGGCCCAGCTACACACAGCAACAAAAGAGTGCAAGAAAAAACCACAATGACAGAAAACTGAAATTGTGGAAATTTAGTTAGTTTTAAACTACTGTTTTGATGTTCTGAGCTGTCAGGCTGCTGATCTTCAGAGTATTCCTCCATTATCGTTCTGGAAGGGGTTGAGTTGCACAAATGTTCCAACTTCCTAGTGATTGCTCTGTTACTTAACTAGGCTGCCTCTCCTAGAAGGCTGCAAGTTGAACATCCTGTCTGAAGTGCTGTGTGGTCTGCCTTCCTGTTCCTACTCTGATCTTTGTTCCTCTGTTATCTGACCTGGACTGTTGCTTGATTACTCTTTAGCCTATTCCCAGTTTTTGTTATTAATCTCTTGTTTATTTTGCCCCCTGTACCATGACTTGGATATGTTGCGGCCCGTTGACGGGGGTACTCAGAGCCGGGCCCTTCTGTCGTCTAGGGTTGTGGGGTGTCATGGTGAGATGATCCAGCTCCATGGTCCCAGGCATGGCAATAAAAAAATTGGGGAGGAAATGAAAAGAAAAAACAAAATAGGAATTTGTGACACCACCCGTGGTTTATGGCCAGTTTAGGCCACCGCTGCATTCCAGGCCTCTGGGGATGATGGTGATGGCAGGCAGCCGGAATGGTGAACCCTCCACACACAGGGCTTTTTCCCCAGGGCAAGTATAGGGACAGAGTCTGACACGTACAGCAGCCAGCACGGCTCAACAGCTGCCGGCGGGGTTCAATGTCACTTACAATCAGGCCACGTCTGCCTGCGTTGCGATCCAGTTGGCAGCTCTGCAGGCGAGCTCTTACTGCTGTCATGCAAATCACAGTCTTGCACACAGTTTTTAGTTTGACCGGGTCTTTACTTAAGCTCCACAGTTCACACAGCCAAAAAGTTGCAGGTCACACAGTACGACAGTATACAGGCGATTCCGGTCACAACCTTGCAGCTAGGACAGTTTGCTGGTTGCACCCCCTTACTAAGTCTTCTCGGGCCTCTGTTCTCGGTCTCACGCAGAGACTATGGTTCGGCAGTAACGGGTTTTTCCTGGGCTCTATTCTTTGGGAATCCCTCGTTCGATGGCCTTCCCTTTGTTGTGTCAGGGTTTGGATTTCGGACATAAAGACCCTTCACCACGCCGGTTAACTTATGGCAGAGGCATGCATCATCCTACCACTTCAACAGGGCTGGCACCCTGGTTCTGGCCCAGTGCCTTGGTGCTCCGGTGGCTCAGGGACACCTTAGACCCCTTCTCTCTTCCCTCGGTATGTAGCCTTGGACCCAGACTAGCCATATGGTGGCACAGGCCGCCGGGTCCGGATTCTTCCTCTCTGGTGTTACTGTTTCTAGACTCTCGGGCAAAACAGCTTAGGAGTTCTGTTCCTCTCCCACTACAGCTTGTCAGGAACTCGAACCTGAACTCTCTACTTGTCTGAGCTCTCCTAACTTGGTGTTCCTGGGTTTTAATCCATTTCCTCCACCCTTTTCCCATGTTCTTCCTCAACTCTCCACCTGCCACTTAGTCCCTTGCCTGACATGAAGTAACTAGGACTAGGATTGGGGGTTGTGTTGATTGTTTGTGCAGAGTGACAATTTATCAGTCCCAGCTGCAGTGTCTTACTGTGGCCACCGGTCCACAGGGGCACCACAGATAAACCTCTGTTTAATCTCTGAATCCTCTTTGGGATTTCCTAGAAAATTTTGACGTGGACCATTACTTGACTACATCTCTATCTACTTCCTAAATACTGGGAAATCCCCTGGATCTGGCCCCAGATTACATGAACTCTCTGCTGCTTTTATCCCTGTAAGTAGTGACTGTGTCACAACTTAGTTTTATTAGTGATTAAAGTAACATTCTGTGTCACAACTTAGCTTTTGTAGTGATTATCTGTTACGCCCACAGGGCGTGATGATGTAGAGTGGCCTCACTAGACCACTGATGATGCAGTGGTAGGTGTATACCCGATATTCAAGAAGCAGGAGAATGACTTTAGTAAAACCAAGGATATTTATTAAAGAAAGTTTAACAAAAGAGAAAAGGTGCCTGAGGGGAGGACCCTCTTGATCGCGACACTGTACACTCATAGTGAAGGTAATGCCTATACAGAGATTCACCCGTTACAACACCAGGAGGCCTAAATGACGCGAATCCCGGACCAGATGGGTGTGACCCAAACAGACCAGACAATAGATATGAAGAGACCGTGGAATACTGGCTCTGTGGGAGAGATGAATTCTGGGAGCTCCGTTCAATCCTGGAGAGACTGATCCAGCCAGTATAGGAATCCAGACGGTTCTGTGCACATCAGAAGAGGCCTGGTCAGCCTGAGGAATCTCTGGAGACAGAGGAGTTAGTACCATGAAGAGCAAACAGCAAAGGTCTTCCTAGTGCAGAGCTCAGCAGAGAGAGGCTAGGACAGCAGCAACGAACGCAGAGAATGAACATGTTTGCCAGGCACCACCCATAGTGGCAGGATGCCATTTATGCTCAGAGCAGCTCAGTACTCAAGCAGTGACCTAATGGAAAACAGGTGTAGTGCTTCAATAAGTGTGTGCAGGATGCCAGCGTACATCCTAACAACATTCCCAGGAGACCTGCCAAGAGGACACAGGTACCTATCAGAGAAGGAGACAGACGGTCACATGGAGCTATGACCAGTGTGAGCAGAACCAGTGGAGCTGAGTGGTGATCGCCGATCTCCCTGCTTAGCAAAGACCAGCCCCATGGCCGAGGGTATGACACAGGGTATCACAGCTGCCATCTACCAAGATGGTGAATGTGAAAAAAGGGTGGGCATTGCAGCAATAAAATGAACCCGAACAGGATGCCAAGGAAACTCTCTATTGATTTCAGAGAAAGAAAATAAAGTTGTTAGAGTGGCCCAGCCAATCACTTGAGCTAAATCCAATAGAAAATTTATGGAAAGAACTAAGGTTGAACATTCATAGAAAAGCCCGCAGAATCTTCAGGATTTGAAAAGTATTTTGTGGAAGAATGGGCCAAAATCATACCTGGATAAATCATACTGTGATTACTTATGGGTGCACCACCGTTATGCGATATTTAGGATAAATAAAAGGATGGGGTGCTGCTTGTCAACAGAACATAATTATCATTAGAAGAAAAAGAATTGACAAAAAAACCTGCACTCCACATCCGAATAATGTAAGATGAAAAAATATATCTTTATTTGAGGCAAAATGACACACAAATTAAAACCATTTAAAAACCAGTAAACAAACATTACAAAAAACCACAAACATAATGGGTATAATACCACATAGGGGAAGGGGGCCCCTTCAAACCCTGTATTCATGCCTGATTCATTAACACCAATGGTACAACAGTAATCATACACTGAAGTCAAACAATACAAGTCTGCACCAAATAGTTAATCTTATTGCACCTTGCCCCTGGAAACAGTGAGCTATATAAAATGACAAATTGTACAAAGAATAAATGGTGCACAGAAATGATGACAAACAAAACCTAATATTTGGTGAAGCTAAAATGACAATTGACATTCAGCCATTTGCAGCTCCTGTGAGCTGTGTTGCCTGTCAGCAAAGAGTCAAAGCTGGAGATTTCTCCCCTCACCTGTCCATAGACAGCATGGAGCTGCAGCACAGCAAAGGAGGTCCCTATATCCCTCAGTGATCCCAGGGAATAGGAATAGGTATTTGCTAGTAAGAAGCACGGTGTGTGCAGGCATGAGCAGTGGGGGCCCCTAGATGCCACGCGTATCGCCGCACAGGGCGGCTTCGTCAGGGAGGTGTGGCTATCAATTGTGCCATGCTGCCTCTTATATCCTGGATAATGAGCAAATGAAGACAGCTGCGGCCGGCACCATGGCAACAATTGGGACACTAGAAATGATGTCAGTGTGGGCGTGTATTGAGGACTGCTCAATAAACACTGGCCCACTATGAGGAAGTGGTGGAACACACATAACATAGATTAAATAGCTCGCTTTAGAAAAATTCAAAGTAAAACCTGGCGGTATAGTTGGAGATGGGTCAGAAGAGGGTGGTGAACTCTGGGGTCACAATTTGTGACACCCAGCTGTCAGACCACTCCCCCAGTCTGGGTTTTTTTTTTTTTTTTAATGTATTTTTTTTTTTATTTTTATTTTTTTATATATTATATAAGGGGATCAACATTACAGTTGATGAATAAATAGAGGAGAATGGCAGGTTCTGGGGTCGAACAGCGACACCCTCAGAGCCCTGTCACTTCCTCTGGATATATAAGTGTTGGAATATTAGAGGGGGACACAGTGAGCCCACACAAGAGTCGGCGCCTCACGTGCGGGTCCACATGTGCAAGTCAAATCACTTATAACATCGATTTGACCTGAAAATGCTCTAGAAGAAAGAAACATGTCAAACCAATTCCCCTTCCTGCCTATGGTGCACCCAACTTCTAGTTGTCTACTAAGTACATGTTGTTATCAAAAACACAAACACACTTATCACAATGTCAGTTTTCAAAACCCATTGAACCACCAAGACCGAGCTATGCGATCATCAAATATATAATTAACTAAGCAAGTGTTTACAAATAATATTTACACCACAAATCCTACATAGGGTACCAAAGTCAATAAGCAATAGAGAGATTACCAAAGGGAATACAATGAACAAATAAGGGGAAAAAAAAAAAAGGGAAAAAAAAAAAAAATAATAATAATAATATATACTTTCATGTGAAAAATATATATACAATCATATGCATAGATGCAAATGCTGATGGTGATGAAGAAATTTTGCAATCTCCATGGACAGCACCAGGACCAATATCCTGTTTTATAGCCACGCAGTCCAACCGATCTAAATAGAGGAGTGCCAAGCGATATATATCCAGATGAAATAGACTGACACTGGAGGATCCTATTACAGAGCCTAGGAAACAAGCAGGAGATAATGAGGAGTGAAGAAGATTAGAAGGAACCAAACTTGTCAGCCCCCTCCTATTAACAAGACTCCTAGACCCCTAAGAATCCTGTGAAATTTAATTCCTCATTTATTCCATGGGGGCAACCGATTTAAGGAGGAAGATCCACCTTGACTCCAATTGTAAGAGTAGCTTCCTCCTGTCACCCCCCCCCTTGGATGAGGTGGTAGTTTCTCTAGACCTAGGACCCTGCATCCAGTTGTACGTCCCCCATGGTGTAACAAGAAGTGTGAGGCCACCGATGTGAGAGTCAGACCCTTTTCCAGATGTTCACTGGCCAGATTTATAGTTGAAAAATGTTTTTGGATCCGTTTTTTGAGCTCCTATCCCGTCATCCCCACATAAACTTTCTTACAGGGACATATCAAAGCATAAACCACCCAGGTGGTTCTGCAATTGATATAGTACCTCAGGGAGTGTTTTACATTATCCTGTGGATTGATGAAAATTTCTTTAGTGGGTGGCATAGATGGGCAAATATTGCAAGAGCCACATGGAAAGGATCCTTTGAGTCTCAAGCCTCTCCCCAACCTTTGTGTAGGTCGTTTAAAGTGGCTCCGGACCAGTTGATCTCCCAGGTTAGGGGCCCGCCTTGCTGTCATTAGTGGTCTCTCACCAACCAGTGGACCAATCTTTGGGTCCAAATATAGTATGTCCCAATGAGAACTGAAAATGCCACCCACCTTAGTCCACTGATTGTGGTAGTTGGTCACAATCCTGATGGAGTCATCCTTCGGTTTATATTGCTGTTTGAGAAGTGATTCTTGCGTGCAGTTCTGTGCTCTCTGAAAGGCAGCCGAAATAACTCTGCGTGGATACTGTCGGGAGGAAAACCTATTAGTTAGGGCTTGGGACTGAAGGAGAAAATCCCCATCCATGGTACAATTTTCTCCTCGCCCTCAAAAATTGCCCCACCAGAATACCTCTCTTTAGATGTCCTGGATGGAAACTCGAGTAATGTAGCAAACTGTTGGTTGCTGTTGGTTTCCTATATAGATTAGTATTAAGATGTTCATCCCGAATGGTAACCCTCAGGTCCAGAAAGATAGCTTCGGAAGACGACATGCTGAAAGTAAGAAAGATGTTAAGTGCATTGGCGTTGAGTTCCTCAATGAAGGCTTTACATGTGGCCTCATCACCCTTCCACACGAAGCACACGTCATCAATAAAACGGAACCAGCCTTGAACATGTTCCTTATATGACACCAGATGGTATACGATCACCTCCTCCCACCAACCTAAAAATAGGTTGGCGAAAACCGGGGCGCAACGCGCCCCCATTGCCACACCCGAGACCTGTCTGTAAAAGCAGTGGTCAAAGATAAAATAACTGTGTGACAACAGGAAATCCAAGAGGTCAATGAGGAATGAGTCGTGCTGTCTATCTGTGCCCGTTTGTTTATCAAGAAAGTACGTGATAGCCTCCATGCCATGTTCATGTGTGATGTTGGTGTATAGTGACTCAGCGTCACAAGTCACAATCAAAGTACCTTCAGTGATCCGAAGAGATCGGGTCTTCTTAATGAAGTCAGTCGAGTCCTTCACATACGAAGCCAAATTCTGTACCAACGGCTGTAGATAAAAGTCCACGTATGATCCCGCCTTTTTACAGATACTGCCCACACAAGAAACAATCGGTCGTCCCGGTGGTTTTTCCACACACTTGTGAATCTTTGGGAGAAAATATATCGTCGGTATTACAGGTTCAGAGACCCACATATAATTCCTCTCTCTTATGGTTATCACACCACTGCTCACAGCTGAATCCAAGAGCCTATAAAACTTTTTCTGGAAGAACCCTGTAGGATCCGACGGTAGTTTAGAATAAAATCTAATATTCCCTAATTGTCTCTGTGCCTCCTCTATATACATATTGCAGGGCCAAATGACCACATTACCCCCCTTATCTGCCTCTTTTATAATTAAGTTAGTATTGCTCCTCAATTCAGAGAGCGCCTTTTTTTCTCTGGGTTTCAAATTCCCACCCCAACCTGGCAGATCCGGCAAGCGTTCGATATCTCATTTCACCAGGTTAAAAAATGTCTGGATGGGTGGAAAGAGGGACAAGGGTGGGGCATGGGTAGATCTACTGCGTAAGGGGCAGGGTCTCCTACCTGGACCAGATGGTATATCTTCCAGAAGGTCTTGAAGATCTTGTAAGGTTCTCTGTTCCATTCCAGCAGTGTTGTTGAGTACCATTGGGTGTCGGTGGACTGCATTGAGCACAAGTCTACGACAGAATAAATACAAATCCTTAATTAGGCTGAATTTATCCAAGGGCTGTTCCGGAGAGAAGGTCAAACCTCTTTGCAATACAGAGAGTTGATCCACTGTCAAGGTAAGATCAGAAAGGTTAATAACCTGTAAGGTACCCGATTGTTCTTCCATGGATTGGTTGGTGGTCATCGTTGGCGAGTTTCGGGCTGTCAGTAGCGAGGGTTGCGACCCTGTGGCTTCCGTTTCGGTCGCTGTGGGGCCGATGGTGCTCCCATTCCGCCTCCTATGGGCCCTCCTACCCCCCCGCCTGGTTCGTCTTCTGACTCGCTCTCCCGTGCCCCTAAAAAATCACTATCACTGGAAGGGTCAGAATCCGGAATTGTAATTGGAATGCTATTGGGAACTGTATTGGGTGCTGGTTTAGGGGGCGGCTTCTTTGGTGGTCCTTTTGGTGCCCGAGGGGTCCTACCATTACCTTTATGACGCCACCTAAACGCACTCTTACTAGCAAAATCTGTTTTATCCCTTTTAAACTTTTTCTTTTTCCCTTCTATTATCTCTCGTTCATATTTATCAATTGTTTCCTTCATTTTTTTGAGGAAAGGATTGACCATACTGTCCTCATCATACTCCACCAATTTGTCCTCTAGGGAAGAAATTTTCTGTTTAGTCGAGACAAGCAGTGCCTTATCATGCTCCAACAGCATACCAATAATAATTCGTGAACATTGCATTAAGCCTTGTTCCCAGGTATTTTTGAATGTTTCCGTGGGTTCCCAAGCGGGAAAAATCTGGACCCTTAGTCCCTTGGTATAATGGAGAGCTTAAGGTACTCCTCCAAGCAACGAATATTCCACCAAACTCTTGTAGCCAATTTGTGGCAACTTTCGATTTCCCTTGTCAAAGAGCTAAAATCATCCTGATCACCATTTGCATCATCTCCTCCACCACCAAAAATTCTGCTGGACTCCTGCTGCCATGACTGTTCCCTAGCCTCCCATGTTGAGGCCATGACTGCCAGCCAAAATGTAAATCAATCAATAATAATTACAACAAGTCACACGTGTGCACACCTGAATGGAGGAACTCCAAAAACAGACTGTGATTACTTATGGGTGCACCACCGTTATGCGTATTTAGGATAAATAAAAGGATGGGGTGCTGCTTGTCAACAGAACATAATTATCATTAGAAGAAAAAGAATTGACAAAAAACCTGCACTCCACATCCGAATAATGTAAGATGAAAAAATATATCTTTATTTGAGGCAAAATGACACACAAATTAAAACCATTTAAAACCAGTAACAAACATTACAAAAAAACACAAAAATAATGGGTATAATACCACAGGGGAAAGGGGCCCCTTCAAACCCTGTATTCATGCCTGATTCATTAACACCAATGGTACAACAGTAATCATACACTGAAGTCAAACAATACAAGTCTGCACCAAATAGTTAATCTTATTGCACCTTGCCCCTGGAAACAGTGAGCTATATAAAATGACAATTTGTACAAAGAATAAATGGTGCACAGAAATTATGACAAACAAAACCTAATATTTGGTGAAGCTAAAATGACAATTGACATTCAGCCTTTTGCAGCTCCTGTGAGCTGTGTTGCCTGTCAGCAAAGAGTCAAAGCTGGAGATTTCTCCCCTCACCTGTCCATAGACAGCATGGAGCTGCAGCACAGCAAAGGAGGTCCCTATATCCCTCAGTGATCCCAGGGAATAGGAATAGGTATTTGCTAGTAAGAAGCACGGTGGGGTGCAGGCATGAGCAGTGGGGGCCCCTAGATCCCACGCGTATCGCCGCACAGGGCGGCTTCGTCAGGGAGGTGTGGCTATCAATTGTGCCATGCTGCCTCTTATATCCTGAATAATGAGCAAATGAAGACAGCTGCGGCCGGCACCATGGCAACAATTGGGACACTAGAAATGATGTCAGTGTGGGCGTGTATTGAGGACTGCTCAATAAACACTGCCCACTATGAGGAAGTGGTGGAACACACATAACATAGAGTAAATAGCTCGCTTTAGAAAAATTCAAAGTAAAACCTGGCGGTATAGTTGGAGATGGGTCAGAAGAGGGTGGTGAACTCTGGGTCACAATTTGTGACACCCAGCTGTCAGACCACTCCCCCAGTCTGTTTTTTTTTTTTTTTTTTTATATATTATATAAGGGGATCAACATTACAGTTGATGAATAAATAGAGGAGAATGGCAGGTTCTGGGGTCGAACAGCGACACCCTCAGAGCCCTGTCACTTCCTCTGGATATATAAGTGTTGGAATATTAGAGGGGGACACAGTGAGCCCACACAAGAGGCGGCGCCTCACGTGCGGGTCCACATGTGCAAGTCAAATCACTTATAACATCGATTTGACCTGAAAGTCCCCTTATTTGTTCATTGTATTCCCTTTGGTAATCTCTCTATTGCTTATTGACTTTGGTACCCTATGTAGGATTTGTGGTGTAAATATTATTTGTAAACACTTGCTTAGTTAATTATATATTTGATGATCGCATAGCTCGGTCTTGGTGGTTCAATGGGTTTTGAAAACTGACATTGTGATAAGTGTGTTTGTGTTTTTGATAACAACATGTACTTAGTAGACAACTAGAAGTTGGGTGCACCCATAGGCAGGAAGGGGAATTGGTTTGACATGTCACTTTCATCTAGAGGACTTTCAGGTCAAATCGATGTTATAAGTGATTTGACTTGCACATGTGGACCCGCACGTGAGGCGCCGACTCTTGTGTGGCTCACTGTGTCCCCCTCTAATATTCCAACACTTATATATCCAGAGGAAGTGACAGGGCTCTGAGGGTGTCGCTGTTCGACCCCAGAACCTGCCATTCTCCTCTATTTATTCATCAACTGTAATGTTGATCCCCTTATATAATATATAAAAAAATAAAAATAAAAAAAAAAAATAATAAAAAAAAAAAAAAACCCAGACTGGGGGAGTGGTCTGACAGCTGGGTGTCACAAATTGTGACCCCAGAGTTCACCACCCTCTTCTGACCCATCTCCAACTATACCGCCAGGTTTTACTTTGAATTTTTCTAAAGCGAGCTATTTACTCTATGTTATGTGTGTTCCACCACTTCCTCATAGTGGGCAGTGTTTATTGAGCAGTCCTCAATACACGCCCACACTGACATCATTTCTAGTGTCCCAATTGTTGCCATGGTGCCGGCCGCAGCTGTCTTCATTTGCTCATTATCCAGGATATAAGAGGCAGCATGGCACAATTGATAGCCACACCTCCCTGACGAAGCCGCCCTGTGCGGCGATACGCGTGGGATCTAGGGGCCCCCACTGCTCATGCCTGCACACACCGTGCTTCTTACTAGCAAATACCTATTCCTATTCCCTGGGATCACTGAGGGATATAGGGACTTCCTTTGCTGTGCTGCAGCTCCATGCTGTCTATGGACAGGTGAGGGGAGAAATCTCCAGCTTTGACTCTTTGCTGACAGGCAACACAGCTCACAGGAGCTGCAAATGGCTGAATGTCAATTGTCATTTTAGCTTCACCAAATATTAGGTTTTGTTTGTCATCATTTCTGTGCACCATTTATTCTTTGTACAATTTGTCATTTTATATAGCTCACTGTTTCCAGGGGCAAGGTGCAATAAGATTAACTATTTGGTGCAGACTTGTATTGTTTGACTTCAGTGTATGATTACTGTTGTACCATTGGTGTTAATGAATCAGGCATGAATACAGGGTTTTGAAGGGGCCCCTTTCCCCTGTGGTATTATACCCATTATGTTTGTGGTTTTTTGTAATGTTTGTTACTGGTTTTAAATGGTTTTAATTTGTGTGTCATTTTGCCTCAAATAAAGATATATTTTTTCATCTTACATTATTCGGATGTGGAGTGCAGGTTTTCTGTCAATTCTTTTTCTTCTAATGATAACCTGGATAAATCATGTGACTAGCTTCTCCATACAGGAGGCGGCGTCTTGAAGCCATTATCACCAACAAAAAAAATTTCAGTACATATGTTAAATATTTTTTTCCTGTGTCATTTCTCATTTTTACGCATCACTAAAATCATGGACATCTACTGTAGGCTTTGATTTATGTGCCTGTGTAGATTGGATGAGTTGACAAATTAATGTCAATAGTGTCTTTAGAAATACAATGGTCTGAAAAAGTGTTTTGCTGCTTTCCTGATTTGATTTCTTATACTTTTGCATATTAGTCACACTTAAATGTTTCAGATCACCAAACAAATTTAAACATTAGAAAAAGATTACACAAGTAAACACATAATGCAAACATGACCGAACTTTTTAAATTTGGTACGAACATTGATGATTCATTTCATAATCGGAAACTCAAAAATATTTTAAGTTTAAAATGGCTCTAAAACTTTTCCTAATTGTTTGAGGCCAAAACTCTTGCAGGAAGACCTGCTGACCGAGAAAAAGACCTAACCTTATGGTTAGGAGTGCTCCCTGACATCGAGTCTATCAACTTGTGTTAACCTGTAGAATTTTTGCACTTTTAAAATAATTTGTTTAGCTTCCTGGCACTTGCAAGCGTTTTGACACCTGCACTGTGTGAACTTTTGAAGCAGTGGCGAATGTGGCAGCAGTTGTGAAGTCCAGGAACCTTACAATATCACTTAAACATCTGTATACGAGAGCTTTTTATAAAATAAAATTAAAAAATTATATATATTATATATATATATATAATATATATATATATTTATATACAGTACAGACCAAACGTTTGGACACACCTTCCCATTCAAAGAGTTTTCTTTATTTTCATGACTATGAAAATTGTAGATTCACACTGAAGGCATTAAAACTATGAATTAACACATGTGGAATTATAAAGTTAACAAAAATGTGTGAAACAACTGACAATATGTCTTATTTTCTAGGTTCTTCTAAGTAGCCACCTTTTTCTTTGATTACTGCTTTGCACACTCTTGGCATTCTCTTGATGAGCTTCAAGAGGTAGTCACCGGAAATGGTCTTCCAACAGTCTTGAAGGAGTTCCCACTTGTTGGCCCTTTTGCCTTCACTCTGCGGTCCAGCTCACCCCAAACCATCTCGATTGGGTTCAGGTCTGGTGACTGTGGAGGCCAGGTCATCTGGCGTAGCACCCCATCACTCCCCTTCTTGGTCAAATAGCCGTTACACAGCCAGGAGTTGTGTTTGGGGTCATTGTCCTGTTGAAAAATAAATGATGGTCCAACTAAACGCAAACCGGATGGAATAGCATGCCGCTGCAAGATGCTGTGGTAGCCATGCTGGTTCAGTATGCCTTCAATCTTGAATAAATCCCCAACAGTGTCACCAGCAAAGCACCCCCACACCATCACACCTCCTCCTCCATGCTTTACGGTGGGAACCAGGCATGTAGAGTCCATCCGTTCACCTTTTCTAAGTCGCACAAAGACACGGTGGTTGGAACCAAAAATCTCAGAGTTTTCTTTATTTTCATAACTATGAAAATTGTAGATTCACACTGAAGGAATCAAAACTATGAATTAACACATGTGGAATTATATAATTAACAAAAAAATGTGAAATAACTGAAAATATGTCTTATATTCTAGGTTCTTCAAAGAAGCCAACTTTTGCTTTGATTACTGCCTTGCACACTTTTGTCATTCTCTTGATGAGCTTCAAGAGGTAGTCATCGGAAATGGTTTTCACTTCACAGGTGTGCCCTGTCAGGTTTAATAAGTGCGATATCTTGCATTATAAATGGGTTTGGGACCATCAGTTGTGTTGTGCAGAAGTCTGGTGGCTACACTACTGAATAGACTGTTAGAATTTGTATTATGGCAAGAAAAAAACAGCTAAATAAAGAAAAACGAGTTGTCATCATTACTTTATGAAAGGAAGGTCAGTCAGTCCGAAAAGTTGGGAAAACTTTGAAAGTGTCCCCAAGTGCAGTTGCAAAAACCATCAAGCGCTACAATGAAACTGGCTCACATGAGGACCGCCCCAGGAAAGGAAGACCAAGAGTTACCTCTGCTGCGGAGGATAAGTCCATCCAAGTCACCTTCACCAGAAATTGCATGGTGAACAGCAGCTCAGATTAGAGACCAGGTCAATGCCACACAGAGTTCAAGCAGCAGACACATCTCTACAAAAACTGTTAAGAGGAGACTTTGTGCAGCAGGCCTTCAAGGTAAAATCGCTGCTAGGAAACCACTGCTAGAGGACAGGCAACAAGCAGAAGAGACTTTTTTGGGCTAAAGAACACAAGGAATGGACATTAGACCAGTGGAAATCTGTGCTTTGGTCTGATGAGTCCAAATTTGAGATCTTTGGTTCCAACCACCGTGTGTTTGTGCGACGCAGAAAAGGTGAACGGATGGACTCTACAATCCTGGTTCCCACCGTGAAGCATAGAGGAGGAGGTGTGATGGTGTGGGGGTGCTTTGCTGGTGACACTGTTGGGAATTTATTCAAAATTGAAGGCATACTGAACCAGCATGGCTACCACAGCATCTTGCAGCGGCATGCTATTCCATCCGGTTTGCGTTTAGTTGGACCATTATTTACTTTTCAACAGGACAGTGACCCCAAACACACCTCCTGGCTGTGTAACGGCTATTTGACCAAGAAGGGGAGTGATGACCTGTCCTCCACAGTCACCAGACCTGAACCCAATCGAGATGGTTTGGGGTGAGCCGGACCGCAGAGTGAAGGCAAAAGGGCCAACAAGTGCTAAGCATCTCTGGGAACTCCTTCAAGATTGTTGGAAAACCATTTCTGGTGACCACCTCTTGAAGCTCATCAAGAGAATGCCAAGAGTGTGCAAAGCAGTAATCAAAGCAAAAGGTGGCTACTTTGAAGAACCTAGAATATAAGACATATTTTCAGTTGTTTCACACATTTTTGTTAACCATATAATTCCACATGTGTTAATTCACAGTTGTAATGTCTTCAGTGTGAATCTACAATTTTCATAGTCATGAAAATAAAGAAAACCCTTTTAATGAGAAGGTGTGTCCAAATATTTGGTCTGTACTGTATGTATATCATATATATATATATATATATATATATATATATATATTGTGGAGCCCACTGGGACGGGGTACTCGGTGCCGGACCGGGGTACTGCTGGGGATGTCACAGCGATCTTGGTCCGGAAAGTGTCCCGGGTTCCGCAATAAATGGGGAGATATTTACAGGGGAGTTTGTCGTGACGCCACCCTTGGGTTGTGGTCAACCGCTGCAGTGTACTTCTTTCAGGAGGATGAATGGATGCTGCAGCCAGGTGGATGAGCCTGCCGCGGGTTGGGACAGCTCCTGACAGGTTAAAATGGTGCATAAACAGTTCTGTATACCTGGAATCAAACACGGACACTGAAGCAGGGTTCACTGGGTTTTCTCTCCAATTCTTCCAAGTCACACAGTGCACGGTACAGTTCAGTTCTTAACAGCTTTACACAGTTGACTCCGGTAACACTTGAACCCTCTGCAGCCAGGTTGTCACTCTGAGACCCATCACTCTTTCTATATGTCCTTTCAGGCTGATTCTCTCTCTCTTCTTCTTGGTGGATTGCGGAGCGGCAGCTTGTTCCATTAATGTAGCTTCCCCCTAAGTATATGGCCGGTAAGCTGGGTCCTCCTAGTTGCTGCTGTGCCCCCAACCCTATAGTGGGAACATGGATCTAGAATCTGTGTTCCCGGTCATTTTGTCTGGGGAGCTGGTGTGAAACTTCAGTCCCCCTCAGAGCCGACACTCTGGTTCCAGCCAGCCTTGGGTGTCCCTGTCTTGCAAGGAATCACGGGGCTCTTTCTACCTGTGTAACTTCCCGGGTACGTCAGGAGAGTCTGTCCTGTCAGTAATTTGTCAGCTACCGTCTTCCTCGGACCCGGTGGTACCGGTCCGGTCTCTGTTGTTTCTATCTTTACTTGTTCACTCTCACTTTACTGGTCACTCTGACTTTTCTGGTCTTGGCTGCTCGGGACTCGCCTACTAACTAACTACTTCCTGTTTTCCATTTTTATACTGGTCCGTTACTTGACTACGCCTCACCCACTTATAACTGGCACTACTACCTCTTGCCTGCCTAAAGCCCCAGTTCCGGGTTGGGTTTTATGTCAGTGGATGTGTGTTTTGGAGATGTTTGATATACAAGCTGTCACTATCTCTTGGCTGCATTTCCTACCTGTGGCCACCCTGGTCACAGGGCCGCCACATTCTCCCAGAGTTAAACCGGCGTGTCCTCACTCCGTCCGGCATGGATCCCCCCAAAAAACATTTTTTTATCTTGCAAACACTAACATTAAGCATATTTGTCATCCTTTACGGAGGTACGGAACTTAAACGTTACATTTAAATATTCATATAAATAACACATAACATAAATTACTTGTCTAAAAAAAAAAAAAAAAAAAAAAAGTTTGTAAAAAAGTCTTCCTAAAAAGTGCCAAACTTCCTAAAACAGCACATTACTTTCTAGCAAAAAGTAATAAAGTTCTTAAAAAGTGCAAAAATACTGCACGAGTGCTTCATATGCACAGTCTCAGAAGTGCAAATGGGTTTTAAAACGAATGGGGAGCACACTGAGTGCTCAACTATATACAAAGAAAGTTTATGCCAAATCATCGTCCATGGCATCAAGTGTCTATTAAACATATAAGACAAACAGGGGAAAAAGGCTATCGTAACATTCATTCAGGATTGGGATGGGGTCAGTAAGGATCACATCACATTCACACTCACTCTTGCTTGTAGCAGTCCGGGTCTTCACTTCTGTTTCTTCTTCTCTACCTTCCATGGCAGGATCTGTGGAGCTCTCTTAGGGAACAGTTCCAACTCTTGTAGAGCTTGTACCAACAAGTAGCTGCTAGGCGTCTGGGTAGCTGCATCTTTAGTGGCTTTTACTGTAACTGCCTCTGTTGGAATTGCTGAACCCGTGTTCACAACTGGATCCGTGTATATTACTGGTTCCAGGTGAACGACTGGATCTGGATCCTCTAAGGCTGGGGGTTCTTCCTCCTCTGGTGTTCTGAGGGATAGTCTCCTTACTTTAACCCCATATGGACCTCTCTCTCCAGGCACAACATTGTAAGACACCCACTCGCCAATTTGCACTTTCCTCTCCGGGTGTTCTACAGGCAAATATTCCTCAACATCTTGCCTGTTAATGAAAATGTCTCTGGGTGCACCAGGTTCATGGGCGAATGCAAATCCTCTACCCTCTATTATCTTTACTATCTATCCCCAGTGCCGTGGGGATCTGCGCACTTCTTGGTCGCAACAGGCCTCTGCTTTTGCCTCTTCAGTACGGGCAATAACAACTTGTTTTTGTACCTGCCGTTCAATCTCTTCTTTCTCCCACTTGCGCACACAGCGTCTAATATACTCCTCCCAGGTGATCAGTTCTGCAGGGCCTACTGGGCCGCCAGGGTCCCCAAAGAAACCCATAAGATCATCGCTGGCCTCACTCCTCTCCCACCAGCATCGGAGTTGCTCCCCACTCACCTCTGATGTTACAGGTGCAGGTATCAGGGGCTCCGGCAATGGCAGCCATCCCTCTTCCAGGGCTCCTAGTGGGTCAGTCACTCTTGGCAGGCACGGTGAATTCAGGAACGGACAAATCAATCAGGGTCGTGGTGTGGCATTCTTCCTTGCTCCCGGTGCGACTTTTAGAGGCGCCACCCAAGGCGGGTGGCGCAGACACAGTCTGCAGATTCTGACGAATGTCTATTTGAATCCGGGTCCTTTGCTCCGCTTGGGCCCGAGTCATTTGTAGGGGTAGCAGCCGCATCAGACCCCTCCGGGTGTCTTGAATCTCCGGACATTTTCTGCCGCCTTCCGCCATGCTGCTGAGGTCACCAAAGGACTTCTCCTGGCCGGGTTCTTCCATGCACTCTCTTGGTGGGCTCTCCGGGTTCACTTGGGGTCTTTCTCCTGCAGCGCTCTCTTCAGCGTCCTTCTCTTTCGTCCGTGTGTACCGTAATGGCGACTGCTCCGCATCCGGTTTCCTGTCCCGCCTTCCTTGGGCGTCTTCTTCCACTCCCACCATATCCTCATTGGCTGTTACAATTTGAGGCGGAGGTTCTTCCTTAGGATTGATGGCTGGCTCCCCCGGAGTTAAGGGGAGCCAAGGTCGGCTTTTCTTTTCCAGCTTTTAGACACGCTGAGTTCGGTTCTATTGGATTGGATCCATCTTAAATTCCGCAGTGGGACAGGGACTCCCTTTTTCCACCTGATGACATTAGAGCGGTGAGGTTTTTTTTCTTCCCGCGCGTCGCGCGCTTTCTAATGGCGGAATTTAAAATTACAGTCCTTTTGGCGCAGTTCAAATTCAGTTTGCCGCGCGCTCAGCAACGGCGGCAGATTCAAAACAGTCACTAATCATGGCACACAATTCCCGGTTTACCGGGCATGGTAGATCCTGTTTGTGACGCCAGGTTGTGGAGCCCACTGGGACGGGGTACTCGGTGCTGGACTGGGGTACTGCTGGGGATGTCATGGCGGTCTTGGTCTGGACCGTGTCCGGGGTTCTGCAATAAATGGGGGGATATTTACAGGGGAGTTTGTTGTGATGCCACCCACGGGTTGTGGTCAATGAGGAGACCACCGCTGCAGTGTAAATGAGCCCGCCCTGGTCGGGACAGCTCCTGACAGGGTAAAATGGTGCATAAACAGTTCTGTATACCTGGAATCAGACACGGACACTGAAGCAGGGTTCAGCGGGTTTACTCTCCAATTCTTCCAAGTCAAACAGTGCACGGTACAGTTCAGTTCTTAACAGCTTTACACAGTTGACTCCGGTAACACTTGAACCCTCTGCAGCCAGGTTGTCACTCTGAGACCCCTCACTCATTCTATATGTCCTTTCAGGCTGATTCTTTCTCTCTTCTTCTGGGTGGATTGCGGAGCAGCAGCTCGGTCGCTTAATGTAGCTTCCCCCTAAGTGTATGGCCAGTAAGCCACGTCTCCCTAGTTGCTGCTGTGACCCCAACCCTATAGTGGGAACATGGATCTGGAATCTGTGTTCCTCGTCAGTTTGTCTGGGGAGCCGGTATGAAACTTCAGTCCCCCTCAGAGCCGACACTCTGTTTCCAGCCTAGCCTTGGGTGTCCCTGTCTTGCAAGGGATCACAGGGCTCTTTTACCCGTGTAACTTCCCGGGTACGTCAGGAGAGTCTGTCCTGTCAGTAATTTGTCAGCGCTACCGTCTTCCTCGGACCCGGTGGCACCGGTCCGGTCTCTGTTGTTTCTATCTTTACTTGGTCACTCTCTCTTCACTGGTCACTCTGGCTTTTCTGGTCTTGGCTGCTCGGCACTCGCCTACTAACTAACTACTTCCTGTTTTCCCTTTTTATACTGGTCTGTTACCTTGACTACGCCTCACCCACTAATAACTGGGACTACTACCTCTTGCCTGCCTAAAGTCCCAGGCTCCGGGTTGGGTCTTATGTCAGTGGATGTGTGTTTTGGAGGTGTTTCATATACAAACTGTCACTATCTCCTGACTGCAGTTCCTACCTGTGGCCACCCTGGTCACAGGGGCGCCACATATATACTAGCTGTTCTACCTGACTTCGCCCGGGTTAATAACTGCTGTTAACAAAGTAGGAAGTGTTAACAAAAATGTATTCTGCACACAAAAACCACAAAACAAATAGATAGAAATGTAATTATTAAAAGGCAAAAACTAAGCTAATAGAACTTTTCACAGCATATATTTCAACACCACAGATATTCCACACAGATTTAACTAAATTGGCCAAGTAATGTGAAGTAATCTTCTACTCCTTATTCGAGAGCCTTTTTATAAACGACATTCTTAGTTCTTCCTTCAGGTGCAAAGACGAACAGATTTTTGGCTGTTCCAACTCTTGAACAGGCCACATAAGGTTGACCATGAGAAAAGTATGGATATTGTAAATCAATTCCAGCTACTTTCAAAGACTGTCCCTGAGCCTTGTTGATGGACATAGCAGATGCCAGTCGAACAGGAAACTGGAGGCGTTTAAAATCAAAAGGCAAATCAGATGGAATAAGAGGAATTGTTGGAATGAAAACATCTTCTCCTGTGGCACATCCTGTCAAAATGGTTGTGGAAACAGGTTCTTAATCAAGAGTCTTGTTCCATTACACAGCTTTGGTGGATCCACATTTCTCAATAGCAGAATAGGTGCTCCAGGTTTTAGAAAGAGGTTGTGAGGACGAAGTCCTTGTGGCTCCAAGGAATTGAGGAACTCAGTTGGATAAAATAATACTTGAGCAGGGTCTATTACTGTATCCACTGACTTGTAGGTTGTGCAAACACCTGGAAGGAGATTTAGAATTTTGAAGACTGATCTTGTTGACGCTGTCATTTTTGGGAGCTAGAATAGCTCTTTCACACAGCCAGCCAGAATTTTTGAAGTGGAGTAGAATGTTTGGAAAAACCTTTGCTTTCAACTCCTCAATGGAAGTCACAATGCAACAAAAGTTGCTTGGGAAGGTGATCTGTCCAGTGGTTAAGTTTACTGGTGCCTTGCCATCTCCAATAGTCAACAGCTGGCTCGAAAACAGTTCAGCAGACACATCGCCTGTCATGTAGACCCTCATGTTTGTGTTCAGTGACATTTTCTTTATTTTTCTCCAAAGGTACAATGCTTTGAGACAGGCATTAAGTTCGTCTGCAGGAGTTGATCTTGAAATAACAGGTAGTGTTTGGCGGAAGTCACCTGACAAAACAACAACTACTCCTCCCATGATATATTTGTTGCTATGCAGGTCTTGCAGCAGTCTGTCCACTGCTTCCAGAGCCCTTTTGTGTGACATGGTGCATTCATCCCAAATGATGGCACTGCATATTTGAAGCAATTTGGCCAGTCCTGATCCCTTGAAAAAACTTACCATCAATGCCAAAAATAAAAAAAAAACACTGCACTTGCAGGATGCAGTCAGACCCCACTATGTGAAGCAGCCCAGGCGTAAGCAGATGAATCACCTCTACCTACAATGAGATGTGGGAGGCGACTTGCCATGCATATAATGAGCTTGAATAGGACACCATTCACACTGATACATATGATGCAGAGTGTCTGATAACTACCCGCTGGTCCTGCCACCTGACCAAGTGGGACACCCAGTACGATGTCTTCGCACCACTAGATGAACGGCGCCCCATGGGGCCCGGTTGTACCCCGAAAATTTTTCATGGTAAACAAAAAACTCTCTTATATGGGGTAGTCATTCATGTATTGGCCAAGACACTTAAGCTCATAATCCACGTCACGGATCCGCATAGCTTAGTCCTGATCCCTTGGCAATATTACACACGGGGCTGTCACTATGAGACAGGTTAAGTTGTAGTTTGAATATCGAATGTGCTGTCCTGCCACCTTTTAAAAGCGTAACTGCAATTCCAGAAGATGCCACTGCAAGTGCAATCATTTTTTGTTGTTGAAATTTTGCCAGGAGCAAGTTGATTAGAAATGTCTTTCCTGTTCCACCTGGAGTATCAAGGACGACAATCCCACCTTTGTTGGTTTCACTGAAACTTAAAATGTAGTTATTATAAGCGTCCCTTTAATCTGGTACCAATATGGGCTCGTTCTGAGACACAAATGCTGTCAGTTCATTAATATTCTATAGGGGGTGAGACAATGCGCAAATAAGATCTTATCTTCTTACACATATCGGCAAGAACCTTATTGAAAGCTGCTCACTTGGAAAAGTTTTGTTACACACAACAAGTATGCGCGCCTGGATACAGCTGCTGCACGACCCACACAATCCACGATCGACATGGCGAACTATAGTTGTATTGGGACGAAGTGTCTCAGGATCCACGCTGCTGAATGAAATCAGAAACTTGAACACTGGCTTAAATGGGTGTTCTTTATTCCTATGCGTTTCGGAGCATTACCATGCTCCTTCCTCAGGGTTATGTACCTGCCCTTCTGGAATGCCTCCACTTCATCAATAATACGTCCATTTTTCTGGAGTTCAAAAACTATTTGATAACTTCCTTTGTGGACGTATTTGCAGATATACTTGATTGATTTCACAGAGTTGAAAGATTCAACATTTACAGTTGTGGCCTAAAGTATTGACACCCCTGCAATTTTGTCAGATAATACTCAGTTTTTTCCTGAAAATGATTGCAATCACAAATTTTTTGGTATTATTATCTTCATTTAATTTGTCTTCATTAAAAAAAACAAAAGAGAATGAAGCAAAAAGCAAAACATTGATCATTTCACACAAAACTCCAAAAATGGGCAAGACAAAAGTATTGGCACCCTCAACCTAATACTTGGTTGCACAACCTTTAGCCAAAATATCTGCGATCAACCACTTCCGGTAACCATCAATGAGTTTCTTACAATGCTCTGCTGGAATTTTAGACCATTATTCTTTGGCAAACTGCTCCAGGTCCCTGATATTTGAAGGGTGCCTTCTCCAAACTGCCATTTTTAGATCTCTCCACAGGTATTCTATGGGATTCAGGTCTGGACTCATTGCTGGCCACCTTAGAAGTCTCCAGTGCTTTCTGTCAAACCATTTTATAGTGCTTTTTGAAGTGTGTTTTGGGTCATTGTCCTGCTGGAAGACCCATGACCTCTAAGGGAGACTCAGCTTTCTCACACTACATTATGCTGCAAAATTTGTTGGTAGTCTTCAGACTTCATAATGCCAGTCACACGGTAAAGCAGTCCAGTGCCAGAGGCAGCAAAGCAACCCCAAAACATCACAGAACCTCCGCCATGTTTGACTGTAGGGACCGTGTTCTTTTTTTTGAATGCCTCTTTTTTTCTCCTGTAAACTCTATGTTGATGCCTTTGCCCAAAAAGAGAGAACATTCTTTCAAAACGTTTTAGGCTTTCACAGGTAAGTTTTGGCAAACTCCAGCCTGGCTTTTTTATGTCTCGGAGTAAGAAGTGGGGTCTTCCAGGGTCTCCTACCATAGTCCCTTTTCATTCAGACGCCGACGGATAGTAAGGGTTGACACTGTTGTACCCTGGGACTGCAGGGCAGCTTGAACTTGTTTGGATCTTAGTAGTTCTTAGTTCTTTATCCACCATCCGCACAATCTTGCGTTGAAATCTCTCGTCAATTTTTCTTTTGCGTCCACATCTAGGGAGGTTAGCCACAGTGCCATGGGCTTTAAACTTCTTGATGACACTGTGCATGGTAGACACAGGAACATTCAAGTCTTTGGAGATGGACTTGTATCCTTGAGATTGCTCATGCTTCCTCACAATTTGGTTTCTCAAGTCCTCAGACAGTTCTTTGGTCTTCTTTCTTTTCTCCATGCTCAATGTGGTACACACAAGGACACAGGACAGAGGTTGAGTCAACTTTAATCCATGCCAACTGGCTGCAAGTGTGATTTAGTTATTGCCAACACCTGTTAGGTGCCACAGGTAAATTACAGGTGCTGTTAATTACACAAATTAGAGAAGCATCAAATGATTTTTCTAACAGTGCCAATACTTTTGTCCACCCCCTTTTTTATGTTTAGTGTGCAATTATATCCAATTTGGCTTTAGGACAATTCTCTTTTGTGTTATTTCATTGAAGACAAATTAAATGAATATAATAATACCAAAGAATTTGTGATTGCAATCATTTTCAGGAAGAAACAGTATTATCTGACAGAATTGCAGGAGTGTCAATACTTTTGGCCACAACTGTATGTGGGCCTAGAAGATTTATGAGAGCAAAGGGTTGTAAAGCACTACCCACCTGTTGTCAATTTCTATCTCTTGAAGTGATGATACAACAAGCATTTTGAGCTTTGCTGTGAAACCACCACCCCTGGCTTTCTTCTTCAGTAGACTTGATATCCATCTTGTCCTGTTTGGGTTTGTTGGACCAGGGATTGTGGGTAACGCTTTGAACACCTGTCATCAATCATACAGGGAGAATTTTTGTTGAGACTCCCACATGGACCATTGATCATGTTTTTTGTGATGGTGTCAAACAGCAATGGGTCAATCTGAGGGTCTGGCAATTTGGCACTGATGATATTGTCAATTTCAGTAGGCTGTATTTTTTGCTTTAGCCAGATGAAGATGTGGGCGTGAGGAAGGTCTCTTTTTTGCCATTCAACTGAATACATCCAGCACTGCATCTCACCATAAATATGTGATTTTGTGATGAGATTAGTCATTTTTGAAAGTTTCTGTTTGAAAACCTGAGCAATAAGGTCATGGCGATTCATTGTTTTTTGGCCCGGCAACATGTGCCCTCCAATTTCCTCCCAGGCAGGATTGCAAGAAAAGGTGATGAAAAGATCTGTGTGTATTCATGCATGTTTTGTGGGCCTCCAGTGACAGTTGATGGAAGAATAACCATTTTCCCCAAGTCTTTTGGATCAGCATAATTTGCAACAGCATCTCTAAGGTGAATATATTCCTCTGCCGTGAGCTTCTTTTGATTTAGTCGGATATATAAAAGACGTTCACTCTCAATCTTTGCATACATGTCAACAATAAATTGGTGGAAGAGGTGTTTGCATTTCAAGATGTAATTTTCTTCTGCAAATGTTGTCATGATTCTATATGCATAGAAGTGCATGACAGACACTTTTTTCCAGAAGGGTTGCCTATTGTAGGATCTGTCTGAGGTATTCCAAAGTGATAGCCATCCTGTCCCTGCCAAAAGATGATGCTATATTGCATAGCATCATAGGACCTGTGAGTTTCTGCTACTCGTTGCAAACTATTGTTCCTTTTCTGAAGCACGTCACGGCTTTGAAAATCATTACTTACAATTAAGATGGCTACCTCATCAAATGTGGGAGCATTGAAACGTTGCTGATGTTCACCTTGTGGTGTTTTGTCAGCTCGAATGACAACCTTGTAATCGTCATTTGGCATGCATTCAAGTGCAGTCTTGAACATATGGATTGTTGGAGTGAAGGAACTGCTGCAAAATAGTGACAATATCAAGGCGAGTGTTAGGAATTAAAGAGCATCTGCGCTGAGACTCTCCTTCTGCATTTCCCATGAAGAAGAGTTGAAGAAATTGAGGTTCTTCTCCTTGTAATGGAAGCAGTGACCCAATTGAGTGGTAAACCTGTCTTTGAACTAAAAGTTGGCATAAATCCTGTTGTAAACATTTCTTTTGTTGCACCAAATGATGTAATTTGGAAGCAGGAGTTGTACTTCCTAATGTTGTCCAAGAAATGCTTTGATATTGTAATGGTACCTGTCATCAGAGACTTTAGGGGATCTGGTGGTAACAGGAGAGGTGGAAGTGTGGCACCCCAGGGGTTAATGTGACACAGTAACATCAATCAGGGTTAACTCCCCACACAACCCACTACACTACACTAGCGCCTCCAGGCCAGAAGGGGGAGCTAAAGCTGTTCCCCTATATATTCTGGTGTGGAGAGGAAGTGAGTAGTTCAGTTCCTGGGAGAACTGAGGAAGAAGGACTGGGGTAAAGGAGCTGTCTTAGGGTACCTTTACACACGGCTACATTTGTATCTTGTCACCAGGTAACTTACTGGTTGCAGTGAAATCATGGATACAGGATTCCATTTGTACACAGCAACAAGATAGAACCATGTATCCATGATTTCACTGCAACCAGTAAGTTACCTGGTGACAAGCTACAAATGTAGCCGTGTGTAAAGGTACCCTTAGGCTCACCTACGGTCCGCTGCTCAATTCCAGGCCTAGCCAGGGTCTGAGGAAAGGAGTTAATAGGAACAGAGGAACACGTCTGGGAGACTGAGTTACCCGATAACTCGCCCCGGAGGAGCACAAAGATCGTATACCGGATCCGAAACTCTGACTGACACAAGCAGCACAGTAATCACCGGACTAGTAGAGGTTGTATATCTTCACTGTACCTCAGTGAGGCAACATGGCGGGGTCAGAAACACACGGAAATGTGGCACCCCACTATGTAGGTGCCACAAAGGGGTACTGCACCCATAAAAGAGGTGTAGTCACCCCAGCTGCAAAAGGATTTATAAATGGAAGGCGGGACCCCAAACCCACACCCCACACTAGGTCATACAGTGGGAGGGAACCCGGGAGGGTATATAGTCACCCCCAGGGGGAGAAAGGAGGGTCTTGGGCTGGAGGTCTTTGACCGTCGGCCCTCGTCTCCGGGTCGGAGAGTTAGTGGAGATCCAGGCAGGGAGCAGGCGGCAGGAAGGAGGGTCTCCTCGGCTGAGGGACCCAAGGACAGATAGAACAGATCCCAGACAGAGGAGAGAATGGAGCAAGAAACTCGGAGGGAGTTCGCTCTAGGAAAGAAACCGGGTACCGGAACCCGCACCTGTAGGAACCTTTACGGCCTGCAGAAAATCCGCAGCACGCGGGTATCTCTAGATACAGCCCTGATTCCCAAACGACCATTAGAGGGGACCAGACGAAGCTGGCAATCCGCTGTGTGAGTCGCAGTATTCAAGGAGCCAGAGTGTTCAACAGAAGGTTACCCAATGGGAGCAAGGGAAGGAAAGAGAGACAGCAGGAGGTCAGATCTATTCTTTACAAGATCAGGCTTCACACAGCTACTGGGAAGCAGGGAAGAAAAGGAACAAGAAAGTCACATAAAGGGGGTTCCATCCATCTACCAGAGATCCGCTTGCAGCCACCCGTAGCCACTTGTCATTTTAACACCTAACTGCACTGAGGACTGTAATGACTCTGCAAAAGTTCCAGTAAAGTACCCGGTAAAGTGACTTTGACTCTGATACATCTTTCTTTCCACAAACTCATTCTTTTCACAGAGTTGCTGCCCCGGAGGTCCAGTCCTGCCTGTGGAGGACTATACCATCTCAGCTGCAACACCACTGACCTCAGGACTGTAGCGGCGCTGGTGACATTTCACCAGGTACTGCAGGTGGCGTCCCGACAAACTATAAACTTGTATATAATCCCTGTAAATAAATCCCCCTTTTAAAAGATAGGCCCAGGACACAGGATCAGGCACGGCCGCCATTCCCCGTGACACAGCAGTTAATACCTTTGCCGCCTGATACCCGAGTCCCCAAAGCCTGGACGAGATAGAAAGACTCAAGTTGCCTAGCAAGTGGGTACCTGTGAGGAGAGACAGGGCTGGCAGCCTAGCTAAAGCGGCAGCAGGGACACACACACAGCGCAGGAGTGGGAAGCCAAGGACCTGGACAGGGTGGGAGCAACCTGGCCCCGGTACAGACTCCGTGGACAGTAATCTGCTTAACAACAACTCCAGTGAAGATGTGGAAAACTACAAAACATTGAGTCTGTGTGATCCTTGTGCTCAAACCCTACGTTCCCTCACAAACTGTTATTATCTCGACCACTACCCCTGCCCTGCATCATCCATAGACTATCATCACCGGCTGCCAAACATCATCCCCGAAGGTTCTGCAGCAGCGGTGGTCACTCTGACTACATACCACATGTGGCGTCACGACTTTCTACCCTGTAAATAACCCCAACCCTTTATTGTGGGCCCGGGACATGGTCTGGACCAAGACCACCGTGATACCCACCGTGACACCCCTGTTCGGTACCGAGAACCCCGTCCCAGAGGGCTCCACAACTTGGCGTATACAAACAGCATCTACCATGCCCGGTAAACCGGGCATTGTGTGCCGTGATTTGTGACAGTTTTGAACCTCTCGCCATTGCAGAGCGTGCGGCGAACATAATTTGAACTGCGCCACAAGGACTGTAATTTTGAATTTCCACCATTACAGAGCGCGCGACGCGCGGGAAGAAATGGGGGGGTGTCATCGTGGGCGGCACTCTGCAAAGCGCTCAGACGTCATCCGGAAGGGAAGAGAATCCCTGGTGCACAGCGGAACCTTTGTTAGACATCCGGACGGAAGCGTAAGACAGGAGGGTCGACCTCAACTAAGGGGGCACAGGATGTTGCAACCAAGAGATGCTGTGCCACCGAGCAGCGGTGAAGCACCCGGCGGAGCTCCAGCACCGGATAACAAAGGAGTACCTGGTGGTGCTGTGGCGCAAGGAGCAGCACCCATCGTGCCCCTCCAGATGCCATACACTCCGGGAGCAATGTGGCTGCCCCAATACCCCAGTGAGCCCCTACACCCTTAATGACTTTATTACTAAGATACAAGCATACTATGTGATGTACCCCCTAACTGAAGCCCATTGTGTCAGTATGATTATTGAACAGTTAACCGGCAATGCACGGTGGGAAGTAGTGTCCTGGCCGGACACAGACAAGGACACTGTAGAGCATCTTGAAGCTGGATTGAAAGCAGCATTTGAATCCAGTGCTGATACCCGGGCTAAAATGAGGTTCTTTGGATGTCAACAAAAGCCCAAGGAGAGTGCCAGAGACTATGCCTTAAACTTGCAGAAAGCACTCAAAGCACTTAAACTAGCCAAACCTGCCTTAGCCCCGGGAACTGACATGATGCTAATTGAGCAATTCATAGAAGGCCTCCTATCCCCTTCTCACAGAGGACAGTTGAGTATGATGATTATTCAGAATCCTGAAATGACTTTTGCTGAGTTAAAAGATAGAGCCATCCATTTTCAGCAGGTAGAGGAGCCCCGGGATCAAAACTTCATCCAAGGCCCTACAGCAGCACCCCAGCAGCCAGGAGTATCAGCGACATCTGCCATGTTAGCGACTGCTGCTGAATACAGAGAGCCTATCTCTAATGAGGCCCTCAATCAAAAGCTATATTCCCTGACAGACACTGTTGTTTCCATGGCTAAAGTCATCAAGGAGCTGCGTGGATCCAAGCCTGCACCCAAGATCGAGTTGGCGACCAGTAAAGAGGATGTCCCGTGGATGAGGCCCAGGAAGTACCAAGCGATGAGAGGACGACCCAGCGACCACTATCAGCCGAATGGATAGCCCATTTGCCGTCATTGCAAGGAGCCAGGTCACTTTGCCTGGGAATGTGCTTTAAACGAGGATCCCCTGGGATTCTCAGGAATGAATTCTCAAGGTCCTTCAGCCTGGTATGACAAGTTCATGGGAGGAGGTCCAGTCATCCCTATCTTGTTGAATAGCATTCCCTTCAGTGCCTTGTTGGATACCGGGTCCCAGATAGCATCAATTCCACATGTTCTATACAAAAGGTATTGGGCTGATTCAGACATTAGTAGTGATCCAACTGACATTCCAGTGAACTTATGTGCTAGCAATGGTGAACTAATACCGCAAGTTGGGTTCAGAGAAATGACCATTCAGATTGGGAAGGTAGAATTGCAGAACCAGGGTATTATAATTGTAGATGTTGACCGGCGAAAACGTGAACCAGTAATGTTACTAGGAATGAATGTAATTGAAAAGTGTTTTTCCCAGGTAATTACTGTCTTACAGCAGATCGCCGAGACTGCCAGAGCCAGGCAACTGAGACTTCTGCAAAAAGAAATAACAGCCCTGATGTTGAAGCAACAGGTAGACATATCAGGAGATGAAATTGGAAGTGTATGGGTAACTGACCCGATACCCATTGTAATACCTTCCAAAACTGAAATGTTGGTCTGCTGTAGAGCCGCAATAGGCATAAAAGAGCAAGGCTATCAAGCCCTGGTAGAACCCGTGTACTCAGACAGTAGTCCCACTGTACTGACGGCAAGAGGAGTAGTTGAAGTACACCAGGGAAGAGTGCCATTAAGCTTTCTAAATTGCGGGGAAGATGAGGTCACCCTACCAAAGTATGCTACCATGGCTAAATTGTTCATAGTTGATATCAATGCCATCACAGCCGTCGAGCCCTTGAACCCGTCAAGTCAGGCGGATGACAATGGCTCAGGAGAAAAGCTGGAGGATTGGTACCAAAAGCTACATGTGGGTACCAGTTCTACTCCTCTCTATCACAAAAGCATGGAGTATACTGGGTAGTAAAAGAATACGAGCAGATATTCAGCAAACACCCGTTAGACTTTGGGCAAATTAAAGAGGTAGAGCACACTATACCCACAGGTAATCATCAACCTATAAAAGAGAGGTATAGACCATTACCACCCGTTCACTACCAAAGCACCAAAGACATGCTCAAAGAGATGAAAACTGCCGGGGTAATAAGAGACAGTTGTAGCCCCTGGGCAGCGCCTTTACTGTTAGTTAAAAAGAAGGACGGGACCATGAGAATGTGCGTAGACTACCGGCAGATCTACCGCATTACACACAAAGATGAATACCCGTTACCTAGGATTGAGGAGTCATTAGCCGCATTAAAATCTGCTAACTACTTTTCCACCCTAGATCTGACTAGTGGATATTGGCAAGTTCCAGTGGCAGAGGCTGACAAGGAGAAGACAGCGTTTACTATGCCAATGGGCCTCTGGGAGTTCAATTGTATGCCATTTGGACTCTGCAGCGCACCCGGTACCTTCCAACGCCTGATGGAGAGCTGCCTAGGCCATAAGAACTTTGAAACTGTCCTTCTGTACCTATATGACGTCATAGTCTACTCCAAGACTTATGAGCAACATCTACAAGACCTGTCAGAAGTATTCGAAGCCTTGTCCGGATACGGCATGAAGATCAAGCCATCCAAGTGCCACCTTCTCAAGCCAAAGGTGCAGTACCTAGGACATGTTTTGAGTTCAGAGGGAATAGCACCGGATCCTGATAAAGTCACTGTGATAAGGGATTGGCCAAGACCCACCAATGTGAAAGAAGTGAGGCAATTCCTAGGCCTGGTAGGCTACTACAGAAGATTTATCAGAGGGTTCACGAAGTTAGCAGCTCCCCTCAGGGCCGGGACGACAGCTAGGCAACCCTAGGCAGTCGCCTAGGGCGCCATCTTGTGGAGGGCGCATTCCCGCCTCTCTCCACTGCTCCTCCATTAGCCGTCCGCCCGCAGAGTGACCCGCTGACACCGGGCGGAGCAGAGGATTCGCCGCATGCTGGCTCCAACATTCCATGGTACAGAGTGTCTATCAGACACTCTGTACCAGGGCCGTATCTAAGGGGGGCTAGGGGTGCATTTGCCCCGGCCCGGGCGCAGCAGACAGGAGGGCGCTGTCGGCCCTTCTGCTGCAGCGCCCGAGGTGTCTCCCCACCGGTCGGACATTGCGCGGGCACCCTCCATACTGCTCCCGCTATCAGCTGACAGCAGGAGCAGTGAAAGTGCCGCGCGCCGGCTCTTGCAATCAATAGTACAGCGTGTCTATCAGACACGCTGTACTATAGAAGCCGCGCCTTCAGCCGCTTTGTTCCCCTCACTTCCGGGTCAGGGGGACATCAGCAGCATGATCTAATCACCTGACCACGCTGCTGACGTCACTCGGCGGCCCTGCATAGGCGGCAGGATGGGGAAAAGTGCTCCAGCTGCAGGAGCTGAAGACCCCAAAGATTCATGTAATTAGGGTAAAGGGGAGAGGCTGGGGGAAGAAAACTGGGGGGGGGCAAGGAGATAGGGGATAGATGTAAGCCACACTGGGGGAGGACATGGGGGGAGTATGTGTGAACCACACCAGGGAGGGGGAGATGGGGGGAGTATATGTGAGCCACACATATACATATGAGGAACAAATCTGGGGGGTATATGGGCGCTGTGGGTGGAGTATGGGGTCAGTAATAGGAACAAACGTGGGGGAGTGTGGGGGCAGTATGAGGAACATAGGGGGAGCATGGGGCAGTATTAAGAACAAACATGTGGGGCAGTATGAGAAACAAACAGGGGGAGACTATGGGGGCAGTATGAGGAACAAACAGGGGGAGAGTATGGGGGCAGTATTAGGAAAAAACGTGGGGGAGTATGGGGGCAGTATGAGGAACAAACGGGGAGTATAGGGCAGTATGAGGAACAAACTGGGGGAGTATGGAGGCAATATTAGGAACAAACATGGGGGGAGTATTGTGCGGCAGTATTAGGAACAAATGTGGGGGGAGTATGGGGGCACATACAAACGTGGGGGAGTATGGGGCAGTATGAGGAACAAACAGGGGGAATATGGGGGCAGTATTAGGAACAAACATGGTAGGAGTAAAGGGCAGTATTAGGAACAAACATGGAGGGAGTATGTTGGCAGTATGAGGAACAAACGGGGATTTCATGGAGGCAGTATTAGGAACAAACATGGGGGGAGTATGGCAGCAGTATGAGAAACTAACAGCGTGGGAGTATGGGGGATGTATGAGAAATAAACATGATGGGGAGTATGGGAACAGTTTGAGGGAACAAATGTGGGGGGGTGGATTATGGGGGCTGTATGAGGAACAAACATGGGGGGAGTATGGGGCAGTATAATGGACAAACGTGGAGGGAGGGATGATTGGGGTTATATGAGGAACAAACATTGGGGAGGGAGGATAGGGGCAGTATAAGGAACAAACATGAGAGGGAGTATGGGGGCTGTATGAGGAACAAATGGATTGGCAGTAAAGGGGCTGTATGAGGAGCAAACGTGTGGGGAGGAGGATGGGGGCTGTGTGAAAAGAAAACGGGAGGATTAGGGCTGTGTGAGGGGCAAATGAGGGAGAGGGTGGAGGCTATATGAGGAGCAAACAGGGGAGGGGAGAGGGGCTGTATGAGGAGCAAATGGGGGGAGAGGGTGTGGGCTGTATGAGGAGCAAATCGGGAGGGGAGAGAAGGGCTGTATGAGCAGCAAATAAGGGGAAGAGGTTGGGGGGAGTGTATGTAGACGCAGCATGGAGCGCAAGCAGGGGGGATTTGAGAACACAGAAAACGGAGTGAGGGGTTGATAAGTATGGACATAGTATGAGTTGGACAGTATGGGAAACAATGGGGAAAGTTTGAGGATCCAGTATAAATAGTGAGAGGGAGATGGCTGCTGAACAGTATGTGGAGTAAAGGGGGATGGGTGTGGATACAGTATAACGAGTGAGGAAGGGATGGCTGCCACACAGTATGTGGAGTGAGGGGGCATGGCTACGACACAGTATGTGGAATGAGGGGGGATGAATGTAGACACAGTATGTGGTATGAGTGGGAGATAGGTGTGAACACAGTATGTGGAGTGAGAGGAGGGAAGTAATGAAGAAACTTTAGGGCATGAGAAAAATGTAAGGGGGCACAGAATAGAGAGTGAGTAGTGTGAGGCTGTATGGAGAGGGGGCAGCATGCGGGGACAGTGTGAGGCCACAGCCAGGAGAGGGAGTGTGATAAGGGAGGACAGTATAAACAGTGGGCAGTATAGGAGGACACAGTGTGAGAGGACAGTGTGACCAGGGAGTTCACTATGGAAGGAGAGGGCAGTGTGATGAGGGGCAGTGTGGAAGACATGTACAGAAAGAGGGACAGTGTGTAAATCATATTTTGTGCAGGAAACAGTGAGGAAGTACAATTATTATTCCAGGGTCAGTGTAAGGCAGATATTTTTGCTTTGGAGAATTTTGATCATTTTGTTATTTTTAAGGGTATCGTGTCGGAATGGGCTGAAGACTGGAAAAGATGGACGTCTCCAGAGACGAGCTGTGGATGTGAAGTCATTATGGCATCTGGACAAGAAGAAAAGAAAAAGGCAACCCCGATCAGAGACAAGGTCATCTATAAGGTACCTGGATGTAAATGGTTGTGATACTAATTCTCATTAGTGCTGTAGTTCCTGTGTCGTCTGATGATGACTGAACAACTCCCAGCACCTCCTTACCATTGTTAAGGATGTGGTAGGAGTTGTAGGTTCATGCAGCACAAATATGTATGGGTCTGATCTGACATTATAATTGTTTTACCATGTACTGATGGGGTTCTGATGATGATTTTTTTTTTTTGCTAGATGAGGGTTGTGATGCTGTACTTATGTACTGATAAGGGTTATATGTATGTATGTATTTCTGTACCTCTGGTGGTTCTGGTCATGTATCCCTGTACTGATGAGAGTTTTAATGCTGTGTTTCTATACTGATGAGGGTTGCATGGATGTATTTCTGTACCTCTTTTTTATCCTAGGCATATTACGGGGGGATGGGGGGGGGCGCCGTTTGCCTTACCTGCCTAGGGCACCAAAATGCCTTGTCCCGGCACTGGCTCCCCTACAAGACATCCTGGTAGGACAAAAAGGTCTTCAACCAGTAATCCCCCTTTCCAGTGGAGTGAAGAAAAGGAAGAGTCCTTCAAAAAGCTAAAGTGTGCACTGACGGGAGTAGAGATCCTGGCGTATCCGGATTACCATCAACCCTTCATTCTGTACACGGATGCCAGCAACGTGGGACTGGGAGCAGTACTGTCACAGAAGCAACGAGGCAAAGAGAGAGTTATTGCCTTTGCAAGCAGGAAACTCCGGCCTATGGAAAGAAACCCTGAGAATCACAGTTCCTTCAAGTTAGAACTACTGGGAGTAGTTTGGGCTGTAACCAAGCATTTCAAGCACTACCTGGCAGCTGCAGAATTTCCCTTCTACACTGATAACAACCCATTGACCCACCTGGACTCAGCAAAATTAGATGCATTGTAGCAGCGATGGATAGCCCGGCTGTCTAACTACAATTTTGTCATCAAATATAAGGCAGGCCGCAAGAACAGGAATGCAGATGCCTTATCCCGGATGCCACACCTGAAAGACGTAGAAGAGGAACCGGAGGAGCTGGAAGAAATTGAGCTACCAGCCTTTCACCGTTCTAAGGTAGAAAAGTATTAACCCGGCATCTACCAAAAACAACAGCAGGCGAATCTCAACCTGTTAGCACAACATGGATGGGCTGACACTCAGGATAGCGATCCAGCTGTGAAGCTAGTGAAAGAACTGCTTACACAACAAGGTGCATACCCTAATCAGAATGCTCCAGCTGAGACCCAACAACAATGGAAGGAGAAAAGCAAGTTGTTCCTGTATCAAGGGAAGCTCTGCAGAAGGCACACCAACCCTAAAACACATGAGTTGGTCTGGCAGATTATCGTACCCAAGAGAGATGTCAAAATGGTTTTAGAAGCCTACCACGACGGTGCAGGACATTTTGGATGGAAGAAGTTTGAAGTGCTCTTAAGAGAGAGATTCTACTGGGTTGGCATGAAGAAATCAATTGAAGATTGGT
This sequence comes from Allobates femoralis, assembly GCA_033576535.1. Lineage (NCBI taxonomy): Eukaryota > Metazoa > Chordata > Amphibia > Anura > Aromobatidae > Allobates > Allobates femoralis. The sequence continues at coordinate 353,841,479 of JARQOC010000002.1, forward strand.
GTAGAAAATGTGGCCCATGCAACCTCAGAAGTAAAGATCAACAGAAAGCCCCACTCCAGTCAATAGTAATCAAACAACCACTTGAGTTAGTTGCGTTAGACCACGTCAAGTTGTCACCAAGCCAGTCAGGCTTGAGAGGAGAGACAGGCAGGAAAGTTGAGTGATTGGAAGTGAATGGAAGTCACAGAATCATATACCTCGCTTGTGAGGAGAGACAGGCAGGAAAGCTGAGTGAATGGAAGTTAATGGAAGTTACAAAATCATGGAATAATGCAGGAATGTTGGTTAGACAAAATGGCATTACCAGATTTTCGAAATGCCCTTCTTGCATATTAAACGCCACTCCTATGCAGTATCATGTCTCCACATAGCCTACCACAAATTGTGATCTCCCCTCACCCAGTAATATGATGTCTTCACAAAGCCCCTCACACAGTATGATGTCACACAGAGTCCATCATACATTATGAAGCCCCCACAGTTTTCCACAAGTACTTAAAATAAAAAAAAAACCTGTCAACTTTCTCCCAGACACACAAGCTCAATGGTGGAAAAATGATTTGATGACTACTTGTCCCATCCTTGCATTCACCTGTATCTGTTTTAGGCTAAGGTCACACTTAGGAGCTTGCAGCCATTTGCAGGATGCAGTAAAGGCTCCGTTTTATTCCCTTGCCATTTTCATGGCATGTATCTTACTTGTTGCCATGCGTTAATGCTACATGGATGTACCATGCATTAACGCTTCCGTTAACACATGCGTTAACACATGGTTCATACATGTACCATGCATATTTGCCTATATATGTAACGGATCAAAATAGGGATTCTAACACTCATTTTTCCACTTTTTTCATTTATTTAGTAAGGATTTTAACATCAAAGTATTAAAATAGCAACATTTGAGACACCCAAAAAAAGCTTGGAAATTTACACTCTGAAAATATGTCCATTTGTGAAATAGACCAAAATGGTGTCTCTGTTCTGATACAATTTATTAGAAGGGGATTGTAGCAACATAAAACACAGGTAATTATAGTGAGAACTTTAATTAAGGTCCCCACTTTCCCCTTTTCTGCCCCCCCCCCTCCCTTTTTTCCTTTTTTTTTTTTTTTTTTTTCTTTTTCTTTTTTTCCCCCCCCTAAAAAGGAAAAAGAAAATACTATATTTATAAACATATAAAGAATAATAAAAAACAGGTCTTGCTATAAAGTTGTCAGGATGATCAAATTTTGAACATGCTTAAACAATGTAACAAATGCACAGCAGGAGTGTAATAACAGAATTTATTAATATGTGATAATCATCATAAATATATTAATACACACTAATGAGTAGTGTATTAGAAAATAATCTAATACTCCTTTTGTGCAAGATTCAACTCCATAACATGTGAAAGGGTTAAAGTTTTAAATGTCTTTATGTCTTTATTACTAACCATTGCAAACTATGTTCAGCTGTGGGTGGAGGTTTCTTTTTTATATATGCATATGCTTTTGTATTTTGTATTTGCTAATGATTAAGGAAGGTGTTCTTCCGAAACGCGTCTAGCGCTCAGCTAGCACGCTGAATGATTTTATAATTTTCAAAAAAAATAAAGAAAAGAATTTTAAGAAGACAAGCATCGGTGGTTTCTACTTCACATTGTTTCCTGGGCAGTTGTCAAAGCTGCCACACCAGGTGCAGGAATCCAGGAGGTTAATGGGCGGTGGAGCGGCCTTCCCTTTCCCCTTTCCATTTGAATGAACCATGCATTAACGCATGCATTGCGCATAGACTTCCATGTTAAAAAGAACGCATGCGCTTTTGCAAAAGCACTAAGAAATGCTGCAGACCACATTTTTCGCGGAACTCGCATAGAGTCAAACACTTTGCACTTTTGCAATGCTTTTTTTGCATTGCAGTCTATAGGTGCGTTAATGCATGCCTTTTTACACATTTTCAAATGTAAAAAACACATGCTTTTGGTGGATGCATGATGCAAATGTGACCCTAGCCTACACAGAGTTCATGATCCGTATCCCATACCACTCATTCCTGACTTATTTGATCAGATTTCTGGTGCAAAAGGGTTCTCCAAACTTGACCTTAAGAGAGCCTATAATTTGATCAGGGCCAGACAGGGGAATGAGTTGAAAATGGCGTTTAATATGCCAGAGGGGCATTTCGAAAATCTGGTAATGCCATTTTGTCTGACCAATATTCCTGCATTATTCCAGCATTTTGTTAATGTGTTTTTTCATCTCTTGGGGAAATTTGTAATCATTTACCTTGATGATATGTTCATATATTCACGTGATTTTGTGTCTCTTCTGGAACACGTAAGACAAGTTTTACAAATTCTCAGAGTGCCTGAATTGTCTGCTAAGTTAGATAAATGTGTGTTTGCCATTTATGATCCTCTATTTTTGGGATACAATATTTCAGCTGCAGATTTTCAGATGGATCCCATTAAATTACAGGCTATTTTGAAATGGGACTCCCTAAAGAAACTTAAAGCTCTTCAATGTTTTATAGGTTTTGCAAACTAGTATTATATCAGGGTCTGTCTCTTGATAAACTGTGTATGTGTGCCTTCTTTTAAAAAAAAAATATATATTTTTGGCCAAACATAATTCTCATATTGGTTACTACTGGTTATTAAGTTAGCATTTGAGGAATGGCAAATATTTCTGGAGGGAACTATTCATCCTGTTATACTAATTGCCAACCATAAGAACCTTCTGAACCCTTTAGTCAGTAAAATATCTTATACCAAGACAAGCTTGGTGGTCATTATTTTTTAATTGGTCTAAATTGTTTTAAAGCTAATGCTTTGTCCAGAAGTTTCCCGGACTGGGAACCCTGTTAGGAACTTGTCCCCATTCTTTAGAGGGCAGTGGTGGTGTCAGCGCTCAGTACTGAGTCTGAGATTGCTAGGGCTGAAAGTGATGCGCCAGCTAAGATTCCGGTGAGCAAGACATTTGTTCACCTTAATCTTCATCTCAAGGTTCTAGGAGAGCATTACGATGTCCTGGCTGGTCATCATTGGGTTAAAGTTACTCTGGATCTGATATTGCATCACTTTTGGTGGCCAGAATCTGGAGGGATGCAGTGTCTTATGTGTTTGCTTGTGCAAACTGTGTAAGCTCAAATCTTGCTCTAGTCCATTAGGATATTTGCAGCCTTTGAGTGTTCCAAGTCAACTTTAATAATAAATAAAGATGTGCTGGAAGAGAAAGGCGCAAATATGGTCTTATTTTGAGAAGTTATGGTGAGAATTTATTATTATTATTATTATTATTATTATTATTATATTATTATTTCTTTATATAGTGCCATTGGTTCCATGGCGCTTTACATAAGCAGTGGGGGTAACAAGGACAGGTACAGTACATATGAGCAGACAATGCTTGCTGATACACGACGGGAGAGGTTCCTGTCCACGAGGTCTCACAGTCTATGGGGGTGGGGGAGGACACGATAGGGGGGGGGTAAGCGCCAAGCGGTTGGTGGAGCGGCGCTGGGTCTCATCGTGGGTTGTAGGCTTGTTGGAATAGATGAGTTTTCAGGTTCTCTTTGAAGCTCTTGAGGGTGGGCGAGTGTCTGACGTGCTGGGGGAGGGAGTTCCAGAGTCTAGGGGAGGCGCGGGAGAATTCTTGTATGCGGTTGTGGGAGGATGAGATGAGGGGGGAGGAGAGGAGGAGTTCTTGTGAGGAGCGTAGGTTGCGTGCAGGTTGGTATTGGGAGACCATGTCGGAGATGTAAGGGGGGGACAGGTTGTGGATGGCTTTGTAAGTCAGGGTTAGGATTTTAAATTTAGATCTTTGGGGGTGGGGAGCCAGTGGAGTGCCATGCGGAGAGGGGAGCTAGGGGAGTAGCGAGGAGACAGGTGGATTAGACGGGCAGCTGAGTTCAGGATAGAGTGGAGAGGTGCAAGGGAGGAGGCTGGGAGACCGGTGAGCAGTAGGTTGCAGTAGTCAAGGCGGGAGATGATGAGGGCGTGGACGAGAGTTTTGGCGGTGTCGTGGTTAAGAAACGGGCGGATGCGTGAGATGTTCTTGAGTTGGAGTCGGCAGGAGGTGGCAAGGGCTTGGATGTGGGGCTTGAAGGAGAGGGAGGAGTCGAGGGTGACCCCGAGGCACTTTGCGTGGGGGACTGGGGAGAGAGAGCAGTCGTTGACTCGGATTGACAGGTCTGGCAGAGGGGGAGGGCGGCTGGGGGGGAAGACTATGAACTCTGTTTTGTCCATGTTCAACTTGAGGAAGCGAGCAGAAAAGAAGGATGAGATGGCGGACAGGCATTGGGGGATTTTAGACAGAAGGGAGGTGATGTCGGGCCCGGAGAGGTAGATCTGGGTGTCGTCGGCGTAGAGATGGTACTGGAGGCCATGGGACTCAATGAGTTGACCTAGGCCGAGGGTGTAGATGGAGAAAAGTAGCGGTCCAAGTACCGATCCCTGGGGGGACGCCGACAGTAAGGGGGTAGGACGAGGAAGAGATGTCGGCGTGGGTGACGCTGAAAGTGCGGTCCGTAAGGTATGAGGAGATCCAGGAGAGGGCGAGATCGGTGATGCCAAGGGATTCTAGGATTTGGAGTAGGAGGGAGTGGTCGACTGTGTCAAAGGCGGCGGATAGGTCGAGGAGGAGGAGGACGGAGTAGTGTTTTTTCCTCTTTGCGGTCAGGAGGTCATTGGTGACTTTAGTAAGGGCAGTTTCGGTGGAGTGATGAGGTCGGAAACCAGATTGCAGGCGGTCAAAGAGGGAGCTGGAGGATAGGTAGGACGACAGTTCAGAGTGGACGTGTTGTTCGAGTAGTTTGGAAGCGAAAGGGAGAAGGGATATTGGGCGGTAGTTGGCGACGGATGATGGGTCGAGGGAGGGTTTTTTGAGGATGGGTGAGATCAAGGCGTGTTTGAAGGAGGAGGGAAAGACGCCAGTAGTGAGTGACAGGTTGAAGAGTTGGGTTAGGGCAGGGATGAGGGGGGTGGTGAGGTTTGGGATGAGATGGGTAGGGAGAGGGTCGAGGGCACAGGTGGTGAGGTGAGATCGTGACAGGAGGGTGGAGAGCTGGGCTTCAGTCACGTTGGAGAAGCTTCCTTTGGTCGAGGAGGGTTGGGCGGTAATGGTGGTGGGTTGGGGGGACGTTGGGCCAAAGCTTTCTCTAATTTTATCAATCTTGTGTTTGAAAAAGGTGGCAAAGTCGTCAGCGGAGATGAGGGGGGAAGGAGGAGGTGCTGGGGGACGGAGAAGGGAGTTGAAGGTTCTGAATAGTTGTTTGGGGTTTCGGGACAGTGTGTTGATTAAAGAAGAGAAGTAGGTTTGTTTTGCGGCAGTGAGTGCGTCCTTGAAGTTGGAGAGGGATTGCTTGTAGATTGTGAGGTGGGCCGTGGAGTGGGATTTCTTCCATCTCCGTTCAGCGACCCTGGACGTTCGGCGAAGCTCTTTTGTGAGAGGGGTGAGCCAGGGTTGTCTGTTTGTGCGGGTTTTGGTGTGTGTGAGGGGGGCAGCCTGGTCGAGAGCTGCAGTTAGTGTGGAGTTGTAGAGGGTGGCGGCAGTGTTAACGTCAGGTGAGGAGGCAAGGTCCGTGAGAGGGAGGAGGGAGTGGGAGAGTGAGTTGAAATCGATGGCTTTTAGGTCTCTGCGCGGGTGACTGAGTTTTCGGAGAGGGGGGGGTGAGGAGGGGGGAAAGAGGGAGGAGAAGGTCAACAGGTTGTGGTCAGATTGGAAGAGGGGTGAGTTAGAGAGGTCGGTGAGGGAACAGAGGCGGGAGAAGATGAGGTCAAGCGTGTGGCCGTCTTTGTGAGTGGCTGAGGAGGACCATTGGGAGAGGCCGAAGGAGGTGGTCAAAGATAGGAGTCGGGAGGTAGGCGGGTCGGGGGTGTCGATGGGGATGTTGAAGTCGCCCATGATGATGGTGGGGATGTCGGAGGAGAGGAAGTGGAGGAGCCAAGTGTTGAAGTGGTCAAGGAAGGAGGTGGTGGATCCCGGGGGTCGGTAGATGACCGCGAGTTGGAGGTTGCAGGGGGAGAAAATGCGAATAGAGTGCAGTTCAAAGGAGGGAAAGGAGGCGGAGGGAGGTGGTGTAGTAGGGATGAAGAAGCAGCTGTCGGACAAGAGTATACCCACACCACCCCCAGAATGTTGATCAGAGGCTAACCTGTATGGGTTGTGAAAGCCACAACCAACCATAGAAGCATGTACCCCAAATAGCCATAGCTATCACGAAGAGATAAAAACAAAATAGAGGATATAATGGTGTAGATTCCGTGCTATCCGGAGGCAAAAATCCAGATCCAGGAGAGATAAAATTGATTTATTATGTTACACATTTCAGAGCTTAAACTTGCTCCTTCCTCAGACAAAATAACAAGCACCATTTGTGATTTTGTCTGAGGAAGGAGTGAGTTTAAGCTCTGAAACACGTAACATAATAAATCACCTTTAGTTTTTACTGAATCTGGATTCTTGCCTTCGAACAGCGCAACATATTCTCTATTCCATGCTCAATTTTGATTTTACCAAGTCATCTTTAGACAGACATTTCCTTTACCGGAAATGTATCTTCTTCTGCTGGTATACAGTCATTTTAGCAGTGGTGGATAAGTTTTCTAAGAGAACACATTTTATTGCCTTATTGTCATTACCTAATGGCAAGACCTTGGCACAGGTGTCTGCATTTGAGATTGTCAAAATCTATGGAGTCCCCTCTAATATTGCCTCTGATAAAGGTACTCAGTTTATTGCCAACTTTTGGAGAGCTCTCTGCTCTTGGATAGGTGTTAAACTATCTAATTTGTCGGCATACCACCCTCAGTCTAATGGACAAATAGAACATGTGAGTCAGAATTTGAAGAAATATTTAAATATATCTAGAGCCAGCTAAGCGGTGCAATCATGCAGGGTCTGGCAATCATGCCAACTGCATAAGTGCCAACTGTACAAGTGTTATGCAGTCACACCAGGCAAGAATCTAATGGTCATCTCTTCTCTCTTCATACAGGTATAATCTGTAACTTCCATTCACACAGATTTCCTGCCTGTCTCTCCTCACAAGAGAGGTGTATGAATCTGTAACTTCCTTTCACACAGCTTTCCTGCCTGTCTCTCCTCACAAGAGAGGTATATGAATCTGTAACTTTCATTCACACAACTTTCCTGCCTGTCTCTCCTCACAAGAGAGGTACATGAATCTGTAACTGTTATTACTGTGTTTCCCCGAAAATAAGACACAGTCTTATATTAATTTTTGGTCCAAAAGTTGCACCATGTCTTATTTTCGGGGTGGCGCCTTATATTAAGCATCATCCACTATCCCTCTGTAGCCCCCCATCATCATCCACTATCCCTCTGTAGCCCCTATCATCCTCCATTATCCATCTGTAGCCCCCTCATCCTCCACTATCCCTCTGTAGCCCGCCATCATTCTCCAATATCCCTCTGTAGCCCCCAATCATCCTCCACTATCCATTTGTAGCCCCCATCATCTTCCACTATCCATCTGTAGCCCCCTCATCCTACACTATCTCTCTGTAGCCCCCATCATCCTCCACTATCCCTCTATAGCCTCCAATCATCCTCCACTATCCCTCTGTAGCCCCCATCATCCTCCACTATCCATCTGTAGCCCCCTCATCCTCCACTATCCCTTTGTAGCCCCCTCATCCTCCACTATCCCTCTGTAGCCCCCCATCATCCTCCACTATCCCTCTGTAGCCCCAATCATCCTCCACTATCCCTCTGTAGCCCCCATCATTCGCCACTCTCCCTCTGTAGATCCCATCATCCGCCACTGTCCCTCTGTAGACCCCATCATCCGCCACTGTCCCTCTGTACACCCCATCATCTGCCGCTGTCCCTCTGTAGCCCCTCATCATCCTCCAACATCCCTCTAGCCACACACACATACAGTCAAACACACACACAGTCAGACACATCACTGGAGCCTGACGGAGCTTGCCGGAGCTTACCGCCACCACCGCCGACACTTGATGTCCCCCGGTGCGTACATAGCCGGGCACCGTAGATGTACGATGGTAAGCCATCGGCCAATCAGGCGGCTGCTGGCGTCTGATTGGCCGCGGCATTACCGTACATCTACGCTGAGCAGCGCAGATGACCTCTGTACAGGATTGGTTGATGGCTTACCATCGTACATCTACGGTGCCCGGCTATGTACACACCGGGGGACATCAAGTGTCGGCGGTGGTGGCGGTAAGCTCCGGCAAGCTCCGTCAGGCTCCAGTGATGTGTCTGACTGTGTGTGTGTTTGACTGTATGTGTGACATCAAGCGGCGGCAGCAGCGGTGATGGTGGCGGCGGCAAGCTCCGAAGCAACAATGGCGAGCGGCAGAGGCAACTGAGTAGGTGAGTATGAATTTTTTTCTTTGTGTGCCTGCCACGTCCTAAATTTTTGGCGGGGGGGGGGGGGGTGCCTTATATTAAGCACCCTGGCCAAATCCCTGGGGCGCCTTATTTTCGGGGGGGGGAGCCTTATTTTCGGGGAAACACGGTAGCAACATACTTGTCTTTTATTAATGTAATATACTGAAATCATCTTACTGTGTGTGATGTGGGATGTTCAGATGTCATCTTTATCTCAGAAGTGTTTATGACCCATGATGCCCAGGAACTCTGTTTATTTGTCTTGCATTTATTGCCTCCTGCTGTCCTGAGTTTCTTTGATTGATTAACGAGTTTAATAGACGTAGATCTAAGCAAAAACTCACTATATATCTAGAGCCAGCTAAGGGGTGCAATCATGCGGGGTCTTGCAATCATGCCAGCTGCATAAGTGCTGACTGTACAAGTGTTATGCAGTTACATCGGGCAGTAAAACAGGGCAGGAAACAGGTAAGTCATGCAAGACAAACAAACAGATATGTAATTTGTTCACTTGTGCTGCAATTATGTATTCACTATGTAAACCCCAGACTACTCTTCACTACTGACCACTCATCCACCACTACAGCTCTCCTTCCTGCTGCATCTGACCCACGCTACCCCCATCCCTCGCTCACCATCCACAATGTTTCCCCTCCTTTGCACTCTCACTCTCATCCTTCTCCACTTCCTGCTATCCTTGCTCATCCCTCCACCCAGCAACAAAGTACTTCTATCACCCTCCATCCTACCTAACCACCTCACCCACTCCTCTGAATTATTCCTTCACTTTCAATCCTCCATCTCCAATCAGGCACGCCCACCACGTAAACTCTCTTGCTCCCACCTGCTAACCCTCTCCCTGCTCCTCCTACTTGCTGGCGACATTTCCCCTAATCCGGGTTCCCGCCCACCACATCCCCAAAGTCACCTACACCCCACACCCACGTCCCATCACCAACTTTCATAACCTCACCATCACTCACCCTCGCAACCTGACCAACCTTAGACCCATTCCCCCAGCCCCTGCTCCTCTAATCTCCCTGCCAGGCGCACTCTGGAACACCCGCTCAGTCTGTAATAAACTCCCACACATCCATGAACTCTTTATTTCTAATAAACTCTCATTCCTTGGCATCACAGAGACCTGGCTCACCCCCTCCAACACGGCCTCCCCTGCTGCACTATCCTACGGCCAATTCAATCTTTCCCACACACCCCACCCCTCTGACAAACATGGCGGAGGTGTCGTCAAACGACACCTGCTCCTTCGCCCCTATTCCATTACCACCCTCTGCTACTCTCCCATCTTTCGAAGCCCACTCTGTCCGCATCTTCTCCCCCTGTAACCTCCAGCTAGCCATCATTACCGCCCCCCTGGATCCATCCCCACCTTTCTCAACCACTTCACCACCTGGATACTTTATTTCCTGTCTACTGACATCCCCACCATCATTATGAGTGATTTCAATATCCCCATTGACACTGCCCACCCAACCACCTCTCAACTTCTTTCCCTGACCTTCTCCTTTGGGCTCTCTCAATGGTCCTCCTCTACCACCCACAAAGATGGACACACGCTGGATCTCATCTTTACCCATCTTTGCTCCCTTACTAACCTCACAAACTCAACCCTCCCCCTGTCTGACCACAATCTGCTGACTTACTCCTCCCTCACCTCCCGTACAACACCAGCTCCTCTACGCAAACTTGATCATCCCTGTAGAAACCTAAAACATATTGATCTACACTCACTCTCAGAATCCCTTCTCCCTCTCACCAACGTAACATCTATATGTGACACAGACACTGCCACCACCCTCTACAACACCACATTAACCAAGGCCCTCAACCTAGCTGCCATCCTCACATACCATGCTCCACGCACTAACAGGCAACCCTTGCACACCACCCTCACTAAAGACCTGAGACAGGCATCCAGGGTCGCCGAGAGGCGATGGAAAAATGAACGTTCTACTAAGAACTTTGTGCTGTTCAAACAGTCCCTCATCGCCTTCAAGACTGCACTTACTGCCATCAAACAAAACTTCTTCTCATCCCTAATAACCTCCCTGTCCCGCAATCCCAAACAACTTTTCAAAACCTTCAATTCCTTACTCTGCCCACCTGGTCCCCTCCCTCTCCCTATATCTCTGCAGGAGTCCTTGCCTCCTTATTCAAAGAAAAGATTGACAGAATCAGAGACAGCTTTGATCCACTGTCCCCACAGCCTCCTCTTTCACGTACACTGCCCTCTCCTTCCTTCAACTGCTTCCCCCTCATAACTGAAGACCAGCTCTCCTCCCTCCTGTCAAAATCACACCTCGCCACCAGCGCCCATGACCAGCTCCCATCCCACCTCATTCCCAACCTCACCTCCATTATCATCCCAGCCCTAACTCATCTTTTCAACCTATCACTTTCCAGTGGCACCTTCCCCTCAGCCTTCAAACACACCTTGATCACACCCATCCTCAAAAAATCCTCCGTCGACCCCACAACTGTCTCCAACTGCCGCCCTATATCTCTCCTCCCTTTCGCCTCTAAACTACTTGAACAACATGTCCATTCTGAGCTGTCCTCTCACATCTCCTACTGCTCCCTCTTTGACCACCTGCAATCTGGCTTATGACCCCTCCACTCCACTGAAACAGCCCTAACCAAAGTCACCAATGATCTACTGACTGCCAAAAGCATGCACCACTACTCTGTCCCCTTCCTCCTCGACCTGTCCGCCGCCTTCGACACTGTTGATCACTCTCTTCTACTTCAGATCTTGGAATCTCTTGGAATCACGGACCTTGCCATCTCTTGGATCTCCTCGTACTTAATGGACCGGACCTTCAGCGTCACCCACTCCCACACATCCTCATCGCCCTACCCCCTATCTGTCGTGGTCCCCCAGGGCTCGGTTCTTGGACCATTACTGTTCTCAATCTACACTCTTGGCCTAGGGCAACTCATTGAATCCCATGGCCTCCAGTACCACCTCTACGCCGACGACACCCAAATCTACCAGTCTGGTTCTGACATCGCCTCCCTTCTATCCAAAATTCCACACTGCCTGTCCGCCATCTCATCCTCCTTCTCTGCTCGCTTCCTTAAGCTGAACATGGACAAAACCGAGTTCATACTCTTCCCCCCAAGATGCTCCCCCCCACTACCTGACCTATCCATTGTCGTCAACAATTGCTTTCTCTCCCCAGTCCCCCACGCCAAGTGCCTCGGGGTCATCCTTGACTCTTCCCTCTCCTTCAAGCCCCACATCCAGGTCCTCGCCACCTCCTGCCGAGTCCAGCTCAAAAACATCTATAGGATCTGCACTTTCCTTGACCACAACACTGCTAAAACCCTTATTAGCGCTCTCATCATCTCCTGCCTCGAATACTGCAACCTCCTGCTCACCGGCCTCCCCAATACCTCCCTTTCACCTCTCCAATCTATCCTGAACTCCGCTGCCCGCCTAATACATCTGTCTCCCCGCTACTCCCGTGTCTCTCCCCTCTGCCAAGCCCTTCACTGGCTCCCTACTTCCCAGAGATCCTGGTTTAAAACATTAACCATGACATACAAAGCCATTCACAACCTGTCCCCTCCATACATCTCTGACATGGTCTCCCGATACCTACCCTCACGCAACCTGCGATCCTCCCAAGAGCTCCTCCTCTATTCCCCCCTGATCTCCTCTTCGCAGAACCGCATACAGGATTTCTCCCGTGCTTCACCCATACTCTGGAACTCACTGCCCCAACACATCAGACATTCTCCTACCCTGGGAACCTTCAAAAGAAGCCTGAAAACCCACCTCTTCCGCCAAGCCTACCACCTGCAATGAGATCCGGTCCACCACACCGCCTCACTACCAGCACCTCCCCCTCCCACTGTATCCCCACCCACCCCTCGTTGACAGTGAGCCCTTGCAGACATGATTTCTCCCCTCTTGTATCTGTACGACCGAATTATCCACATTTATTGTTACTTGTATAGTTACAATGGTACTTGTCCTAGTCTGCCCCTTTTAGCATGTAAAGCGCCATGGAATATAATGGCGCTATATAAATAAATAATAATAAATTGTTTTGTTTCCAATAATTAGGAAGAGTGGTTCTCGTTCCTTCCTCTCGACAAATTTGCCATCAATAATCACCACCATTAATTTTCTGGCATTTGTCCTTTTTTTGGTCATTATTCCCATTTGATTCGGATGGACTCTTAAAATAATTTCTCCTGTTGGACCAAGGTACCATAGTCTTGATACTGCATATATAGGTATAATGTATATGTGGACCTTGAAGAAAAGTAATTCTGCACATGCCTTTCTTTTACTGTAAAATGTTATCTTAAAATGAGTATAACACACTTTACAGACAGCCTCCATGCTTTCCCCCAGAAATAAAAGAATTGTTAACTGACACATGGGCCAAGCCAAAATGGGATTCCCTGCCCTGTCTGTAGTTTCATTAACTGATGCTATTTTGAACTTGTCCTGATTGAACACATGTGCTTCCCTTTCTTATATTTCTATGGTTAATCATGTAGTGGCTTTGAGAAATGTGAAGAATTCAGATATAATTTGCCAGAGGAAATTACTTTCAAATGAATTCATGGCACCATGGATTATGAGTTTTTTGTTAAACAAAGAATGGGTTTAAGCAATATATCTTCCATGTTACTCATTGTACTTATAACATTGTGTTTCAGACATTGGCACTCATTAACCTGTTCCACACTTTTTCAGATCAGTATGTTCAGACAAAACTTATTTAGCGTAAAATTGTTGAAAGTGGAGTGGATGCATCCAAGATTTTTGACAATTCGAGTTCTCAAAGCAATCATTGTCTGTGGTGCAAAATAATCAAATGAAGGCAATGGATATAAATTGAGATTGGAATAAGGTTTTTTTTTTTTTGTACATGCTATTTGAATGCTAAAATTGTAGAGATACAGTATTTCTTAAAATTATATCACAATACAGAAAAAAAACTATGCCAAAGTGTTAAAGGGAACCTGCCACCTTGATCTAGCCCTCTCTCCTATCACTAGCTGTCCCTGCACCTTCCTAGCGGTTCCCTAACCATGCCTCTCTGAGACAAAGGGGCCCTATAATGATTTAGAAAATGAATTAGAACTTACATATGGTCTCCATCTAGGAGACTGGAAAGGCGGGCTCCATGATTCCCTCCTCGCAGTGTCCAAGCACGCCCCACTGGGCGTCATCCCTCCTGCTGCTCTGCTGCCTTCTTTTGGAATCTCCCGCCCTGTCTGCCAGTATAATGCCCGGGCCAGAGCATCATATCCAGCCCGGCGCCATATGGGTCTGATCATGTGATCGTCCTGGTTCATTATCGGCTCGGGTTCAATATGCGCATTGCGCATGGCAGAGCTGGGCCGATCATGTGATTAGGCCCATAATGCACCGGGCTGGATATGATGTTCCGGCCCGGGCATTACAGGAAGGTTCAGGGACAGGTAGTGGTAGGAGAGAGGGGTAGTTCAAGGTGACAGGTTCCCTTTAAGAGTTAACTTTTTTCATTATAATATTTTTGTGTATGTGTTAGTTTAAGAAAGGCTACATTTGGGGGTGCAATAAACTGAAAAAACTTTGGGGTGATACCCAAACTTAAAGGGATCCTGTCACCTCCAAAACACCTCCTAAGCTATCAAAACATGTCCCTGCACCATCCTATCACTAATCTCACACTTCTTTTGTCTCCTAAAAGCATCCTGTGAAAGTGCATAAAAACGTTTTAATACTCACTCATTAGTGATTATAATTAGCAGGGGTCATATTCTTTAGTCACCAGGGGGTGTTGTTTAGCAGCTCCAGGATCCAGCCTGTCTCTGTATGTGCTGCTGTGAAACTGAAACTGAAGGCAGGACTAATGATTTGCATTCTGTGAGTGATAGAGGCGGGGGAGGGCAAAGCCTGCACATCACAGCAGAACACACAGAGACAGGGTGGATCCTGGAGCTGCAAAACAGCCCACCTTGGTGACTAAAGAATATAGCCCCTGCTAATTATAATCACTAATGAGTGAGTATTAAAACGTTTTTATTCACTTTCACAGGATGCTTTTAGGAGACAAAAGAAGTGTGAGATTAGTGATGGGATGGTGCAGGGACATGTTTTGCTAATTTAGGAGGCGTTTTGGAGGTGACAGGATCCCTTTAATATTAAAGGTCAATAATCTGAAAATGTACTTATCACCACAACTGGTTCTACTTTCATTTGGAATTGAATCTATACCCTGCAAATATAGACACATCATATGTTACATTCTGTTAACCATTATGTTGCTTATTGCAGCCAAGGGGAAAGAAGTTTCACCTTCATCCACAGAAGATGTAACGGACAAAGTATCACTTCACAATAACTTTGAATTTAATGCAACACTTAAGAATAAACTATTTAAAAAATACAATTTAAGGTGGAAGTCATGGACAAAACATTTTATGCTGAACCTCCAACTGGAGATAAGTGACCAAGATACCCTCAGCATATCTCAGAATTGAACTGCAAAGGTGCCTAATGTTATTAACTGTTTCATTACTTCTTATTGTTTTAGTTATAATATGTAAATTTTTTTACTTACAACTGTCATGATGTTACATTACTTAGTGTGATCCTAGGTAATTAAACTGTACTACCTAAACATTTTTTTCCTACTGCCACTATCCCTTTTTCACAGGTTTTCCCAACCGACTTTAACTTATCCTTCCCCTTCCCCAATCTATTGAAAATCCTTTAAAAAAATTGTTTATGTAAACTGCTTAACCTCTCCCTTGTTACATTTCCTTATTGTCCTTATTGCTTCTTGTTTCCTTGAATTTATCTTTTTCTTTTCCTGTAGTTTCCTTAATAGTTTTAAAATTTAATAAAAACATTTTGTACAAGAAAGGCTACATCTGTAGTTCATATCATAGAATCAGTTTAATAGATTTAATAGAAAAGCTGCAGCAACACACATAAATGATCTTCAAAATGATATAGTCAATGCAAAAAAAAAACCCTGATTCTTTTTACCAACTATCATTGATAAGTAAATTTAATACTACATACAGATAAAGCGATGTAGAGACACAGTACTGCGCATACCTTTAATTCAGGTGTGGGAAAAATACTATAGAATAAGGATGCTATAAAAAATAGAAGTGCTAATAGTTTATTTTTATAAATTAACAATATGAAAAGATAGAGAACAAGAGAGAAATCAACATCACATCAGTTTCAGATACAATGATGACATAGTATTAGATGCAGCAGACAAACAATACTTGATATTTTGTATTAGGTAGGGGAAGAGGAGAGGAAGAGTAGTGATGAGCGAATATTGCTCAAACATGTTCACTCATTTCAAATCGAGGATGAATGCAGCATTATTCGTTTGGCCCCTAGAACACGAACAATTTGCTGAAAAGTCGGCAAGTTGGGGGTTTGGTTGGTAAGACTCGGTTCATTTTAAGTTTTTGCCGTGATAGATGGATAAGTAGATGAAAGGATGCTTCTTCTTCACTGTGGTCTATTATGCAGCAGAGCTGAGATTGCAATGTGGGACCTCGTGGTGGATTATTGTCGGAGGATGTGTTGTTTCGACTTTTAATAAATGGGTAAATGTGGCTTAGTAGTGTGTTTTATTTTTAATAAAGGAATTTTCTCCATATTTTATTTCTAGTAAAGGATTTTTTTCTGTGTGTGTTTATTAACTATTCTCTTACTGGATTGGTGATAGATAAGTATCAGAAGACGCCTAGTATAACCAATCCAGGGCTTATTGATAAGCTGCCAATACAAAGCTTTAATTAGATATATAAAGAAGGAGTCAGCACTCACCAGTATTCTGCAGCAGTGGTCTCTTTAATCCAGTGTGTTCAAGGATTCATGACAGGGTGCAGGGAGGTGACCACGGAGGGCGGACGACCACGCCGTTTCGCAAAAAATTTGTTTGTACGGGTCCGGCGAAACGGCGTCGTCATCCGCCCTCTGTGGTCACCTCCCTGCACCCTGTCATGAATCCTTAAACACGCTGGATTAAAGAGACCACTGCTGCACAATACTGGTGAGTGCTGTCTCCTTCTTTATATATCTACTAGCTGCAGTACCCGGCTACGCCTGGGTTAATAAATAACTGATGTTAGCTATAACAAAATAGAATTTGAATATGTCATATTAATGACCTGTTAGAAAATAGAAGCTGAGCTGTGATTGGTTGCTATAGGCAGCCTAATAAATCTCCAGCCAACAGTAAACCCTCCCCCCGGCCGGGCAGTATATGTTACCTCACACAGATGTTTATGTTTGGAAATTAAAGATAGCACACGTATGAGGCGAGTTGTGTGAGGTGATTTGTGCACATCTGTGTCTGTCTGTGTGGTGTGTGTGTCCCTGGGGTGTGTGTATGTGTGTGTCCCTGTGGGGTGAGTGCATGTGTCCCTATAGGGTGGTGTGTGTGTGTGTCCCTGTGGGGGTCTGTGTGGTGTGTGTGTATCTGTGTTGTGTGTGTCTCTTTGTGGTATGTGTGTCCCTGTGGGGTGAGTGCACGTGTCCCTATAGGGTGTGTATGTGTGTGTCCCTGTGGGGGGGTGTCTGTGTGGGGTGTGTGTCTCTGTGTTGTGTGTGTCTCTTTGTGGTGTGTGTGTCCCTGTGGGGTGAGTGCATGTGTCCCTATAGGGTGTGTATGTGTGTGTGTCCCTGTGGGGGGGGTCTGTGTGGGGTGTGTCTCTGTTGTGTATGTCTCTTTGTGGTGTGTGTGTGTCCCTGTGGGGTGAGTGCATGTATCCCTATAGGGTGTGTATGTGTGTGTGTCCTTGTGGGGGGGTCTGTGTGGTGTGTGTGTATCTGTGTTGTGTGTGTCTTTGTGGTGTGTGTGTCCCAGTGGGGTGAGTGCATGTGTCCCTGTGGGGGGGGGTCTGTGTGGGGTGTGTTTGTCTCTGTGTTGTGTGTGTATCTTTGTGGTGTGTGTGTGTCCCTGTGGGGTGAGTGCATGTGTCCCTATAGGGTGTGTGTGTGTCCCTGTTGGGGGAATCTGTGTGGTGTGTGTGTGTCTCTTTGTGGTGTGTGTCCCTGTGGGTGAGTGCATGTGTCCCTATAGGGTGGCTATGTGTGTGTGTCCCTGTGGGGGCGTCTGTGTGGTGTGTGTGTCTAGGTTGTGTGTGTCTCTTTGTGGTGTGTGTGTGTGTCCCTGTGGGGTGAGTGCATGTGTCGCTATAGGGTGTGTGTGTGTGTCCGTGGGGGTGTGTATGTGTGTCTCTGTCTAGTGTGTGTGTGTCTTTGTGGTGTGTGGTCTCTTTTGTGGTGTGTGTGTGTGTGTTTGTTCGGGTGCGTGGTGAGTATCCAATGTTGGGGCTGCACCTTAGCGACTATACACTTGCTGTTACTCTTTGTGTGCGTGTGGTGTGTATACATGTCCCCGTGCGTGGTGAATATCTCATGTTGGGGCCCCACCTTAGTGACTATATGCTGGTATATGCTGTTAGTCTTTGGTGCTGTCATTAAGCCCCTCTCATTCACAACTGTCAACTGGTAACTGTCACTTTTTCCCCATTATGTAGATTGGGGCAAAATTGTTTGGTGAATTGGAATGCGCAGGGTTAAAATTTCACCTCACAACATAGCCTATGACGCTCCCGGGGTCCAGACGTGTTACTGTGCAAATTTTTGTGGCTATAGCTGACAGCTGTCGATTTTCCTCCTACACTTTTCCATTCACTTTTTCCCCATTATGTAGATAGGGGCAAAATTGTTTGGTGAACTGGAACGTGCAGGGTTAAAATTTCGTCTCACAACATAGCCTATGACGCTTTCGGGGTCCTGACGTGTGACTGTGCAAACTTTTGTAGCTGTAGTTGCAACGGTGTAGATGCCAATCCCGAATATACATACATACATACACACATACATACACACACACATTCAGCTTTATATATTAGATTATTGCTTGTGCTGTGGATTAGCACCACCAGGGGAAGAACCTGCCTATAGGGCAATCCGCCCGGAGTATGACAGTTGATATTGCCATTAAGTGCCCTGAAGCCTTACTACTCGACAAAGCTTTAATTAACCCCTTCTGTCACCTCAATGTCACTGTACCAGGACATCAGGAAAAACCAGGTAAAGTGCCAGGATTTACCACTTCTCATGAATGTGAAAAAAATCTGGGGTGGCTGTGGGCTGCTATTCTATAGCATGGGGGGGCCAAAAACAATGGGCCCCCACACTGAGAATGCCAGCCCCCAGCTACCTTGTTTTACCTTGGCTAGCAATTAAAATAGAGCAAAGCCTGTGCATTTGTTGTGCTAGCCAAGTTAAAACTGGTCAGCTGAAGGAGGCAGCCAACAGATGACCACTTAATCTGTGCTGATAATTAAAAATACTGTGAATCCCTATGCATTTTTTCCATTATTTATTTATATTGCACACTATGATGGCAGGTTGGTTGCTACACTATTTTGTATGGCAATCAAGCACAGACACCTATACAGTTTTTAGGATTGTATTTTGAGAGCAACAGCCAATTAGAGACACTCTCACAGAGATTGAGTGTCTGGGATTGGCCGTTGCTGGTCAGTGCAGTGAATATGTATGAATCTTAATGAGTGGCCCTGGAACTAAGCAGCGTGAGACTGGTGAGCTTGTTCACTTTGTATGTGTGTCTGTCTACCGATGAGAGGCTTGGCAGCTTTTGGACACCTTTGGAGGTGATTTCTGTGCATTTCATATTGCCTGCTATTAATTTGAATAGGGTTTGGGGGAGTTTGATGAACAGTTTGTCAATCAATTCAGCAAACAACCTGATGTTCACCAAACCGCACCAAACACTAAAGTGTTCGATCATCTCTAAAGAGGAGCTGGAAAATGACACAGTCAAGAAGTGTAACACTAGAGAGGTTATCCTTACAATGTATGTCATTTGGTTGGCCAATGGCCAGATGGGCCCCTCCTATGCAAGCAATTAACTAAACCAAGGAAACTAAGAAGGAGGTTTAGAGCCCTTTTACATATATATCGAGGTCAAAAATTGTTATGTTTTTCAATTGAATTTATTAAGTACATATAAAATTCATTACATAACATGTGCAGAGGATATACATAGTTTACATTTATTTTATTACAATGATCAAGAGTTAAGGTGACGTTGTGACTATTAAAATTTTCCCAAGTTATAGGAAACACCCCTCCTAGCTAGACAGGGGGTGTTGAGGGGGTTCTGTGGGTATTAAATGAGTTTATTTCCATGTACACTGTGCAAGTCGCGTTATAGTTATACAAGGTGCCAGGTGTACCGTATAGTGAGTGCACTACCTCCAGTAGGGGAGTCCTGTGAGGTCTTGCTGGACTATGTCCTCTGCAAAGCCCCTACAGTTCGTCCACCTCTGGTGGAGTGCTAGTCACAGCCAGCCCCTGTACAGTGTGAAGCGCAGGCACAGTGTTCATTTTCAGTATGGAAACAACCCCTTCCCACAGCCTCCACACTTACCCATGTCTGGGAGGGAGAAATTTGAGTATCCAGGCGCCCCCAGACGCGTTTCGCTTTATGCTTTTTCAATGGGGTCCGTAATAAGCCTGCCAGCCGACATCTTTTTATATCTACACTGCCTCCTACATGTGTATCTCATTTCCGCTCCGCCTCCTCCACGCCGACCCGCGGCCAATCCCGAGGCAGGAGAGTCAGTGGCCACCTGATCTCATCCAGCCAGTCAGGGATGCCTGCGGTGTCTCTGGGGGGCGGGAGCGGATGTTATACATAGGAATCCTTACCAATGGCTTTGTACCAAGGGCGGAAGTGCCGTTTCCGCCATTTTGGAAACTGGTGTATCCTGTGAAAGCCATAATGACCTCATAGTGAGGGCGGAAGTCAGCATTCCGCCATTTTGGGTACAGGCACCTCACAAAGGACCTACAGAAAACGCTTTTAAAAGTACTAGGGGAGATTAAAGCAGAGGGGAATGTATGTAAGGGGTCTAGTCCTAGAAACACAGGGCTATTTCACCTTATCCTTACATGATGTGTACCTCATTTGCAATGTTCTCTACTGCAATATATCGATAGTCAAATATGCATTCCAGACATATACCAACCCGACAGCACCCATTCACCCATGCTTAATGTGGATCAGTAGGGTTGGCGTCCGGCGCATCTCCCTCCGATTCTCCCCGCATATACATAGATATCCTTATGTCTAGAGAGTACACATCATATACCCGTGACAACAGTCATTGTATAAGGTCCCCAAATATAATTTCCAATATCATTACAGTCTTCAATACTTCTTCCCTTGTATAGGCACCATATGTGAGGTAAAGTCCATCGGTAAACAGTTAGTGTCCATAATCAGATATCGTATGGCAGTACGGTAGCATCATATACTCATATCTAGAAAATAAGGAAAAAATGGACAAAGTGAATTAAAAATTACTTTAAAAACACTTATTAAAAAATGATCAACAAGTCAGCAGTTTACAGCAAACAAGTCCTTCATAGGAACGGTACAAAGCTCAATTTTTCGTTTAATCCCTTTGGGCTCATTGTTTCTAATTTTACAATCCACCTACACTCTAATTGCGCTAGCCTCTTAGTGTAATTCCCACCACGAGATCCCAAATTTAGAGTATCGATGCCTCTAACCCTAAATCCTGTTGGATTGCAGTTATGTTTTTTCTTAAAGTGTCGGGGTATGGTCTTCAACAAGGGGTCGTCCACTTCCAATTTTACCGCCGCTTTAATATCGCGAATATGTTCACCAACTCTGACGCGTAATTCCCGTGTGGTTAGTCCAATATAGACCAAACCACACGGGCATGTAGCGTAATAAATGACATTGGTTGTGGAACAACTTATGTATTTCAAGATTTTATATTCATTTTCACCCTTAGTATCCATAAAGGATGTGGATCGGACCATACTCCGACACCCCTTGCAGTCACCGCAGGGATAAAAGCCTATCCTAGGCTTTGTACCCCCTATGGTGGGTTGATTTTTTTGCACATAGTGGCTATGCACAATTGTATCCCTTAGATTACGACCTCTCCTTGCGGTCATGGCAGGGTGGGCTGTGAGGACTTGTTTGAAGGAATCTTCCCTCCTCAATATGTCCCAGTGTTGTTTGAGAATTCGTCTCATACTGCCCCACTGGTCATTAAATGTTGATATAAATCTTATTACTTTTTGGTCCATTTCTCTCGTTTTTGGTTTCGGGATAAGGAGATTTTCTCTAGGAGTTCTCAACGCTCTTTGATATCCATTTTTTATACTCCTTTTAGTATACCCTCTCGCCAAAAATCTCTCCCTCAAGTCACACGCCTGCTCCTGAAAATAGCTCTCTGTAGAGCAGACCCTTCGGGCCCTTAAAAACTGGCCAGTGGGAATCGCTGTTATTGTGGATGGCGTGTGACTAGAGGTCGCGTGGAGCAGCGAATTCACGGATGTTTTTTTCCGGAACATGTTAGTCTGTAATGAGCCGTCTGGGTGGACCACCAGTTTGATGTCAAGGAACTCGGCTTCCGAGGTGTGCTCCTTAAAAGTTAATTTTATGTTGTACTTGTTGGTGTTCAGCATCTCTTTGAAGACCCTCAGTTCCTCACCTGTTCCTGTCCAAAGGACCAGAACATCGTCGATATATCTTAACCAGCACTGCGCATGGGACGCAGCCCACGCCCCATCCCCGAAAACCTCCCTCTCCCAATAGCCGAGAAAGAGGTTTGCGTAGGACGGAGCGCAGGCCGCGCCCATCGCAGTGCCTCTGGATTGCAGGTAGTACCGGTCCCTGAACAGGAAATAATTATGGGTGAGTATATATTCCAATAGTTCCAAGATCAATCTCACCAGTGGCCCATCCAGACTGCTCATATTTAAGTAAAACTCAACAGCCCTAAGACCATCCCGATGTTCAATGCAGGAGTATAACCCCTCCACATCAGCTGTAATTAGGGTAGTACCAGGATCCACAAAGACCCCATTGATCTGCCGCAGGACGTCCGTGGTGTCCCTGACATAGGAGGGAAGAGTTTCCACCAGCGGGTGCAGGTAGATGGTCTTAGGGCTGTTGAGTTTTACTTAAATATGAGCAGTCTGGATGGGCCACTGGTGAGATTGATCTTGGAACTATTGGAATATATACTCACCCATAATTATTTCCTGTTCAGGGACCGGTACTACCTGCAATCCAGAGGCACTGCGATGGGCGCGGCCTGCGCTCCGTCCTACGCAAACCTCTTTCTCGGCTATTGGGAGAGGGAGGTTTTCGGGGATGGGGCGTGGGCCGCGTCCCATGCGCAGTGCTGGTTAAGATATATCGACGATGTTCTGGTCCTTTGGACAGGAACAGATGAGGAACTGAGGGTCTTCAAAGAGATGCTGAACACCAACAAGTACAACATAAAATTAACTTTTAAGGAGCACACCTCGGAAGCCGAGTTCCTTGACATCAAACTGGTGGTCCACCCAGACGGCTCATTACAGACTAACATGTTCCGGAAAAAAACATCCGTGAATTCGCTGCTCCACGCGACCTCTAGTCACACGCCATCCACAATAACAGCGATTCCCACTGGCCAGTTTTTAAGGGCCCGAAGGGTCTGCTCTACAGAGAGCTATTTTCAGGAGCAGGCGTGTGACTTGAGGGAGAGATTTTTGGCGAGAGGGTATACTAAAAGGAGTATAAAAAATGGATATCAAAGAGCGTTGAGAACTCCTAGAGAAAATCTCCTTATCCCGAAACCAAAAACGAGAGAAATGGACCAAAAAGTAATAAGATTTATATCAACATTTAATGACCAGTGGGGCAGTATGAGACGAATTCTCAAACAACACTGGGACATATTGAGGAGGGAAGATTCCTTCAAACAAGTCCTCACAGCCCACCCTGCCATGACCGCAAGGAGAGGTCGTAATCTAAGGGATACAATTGTGCATAGCCACTATGTGCAAAAAAATCAACCCACCATAGGGGGTACAAAGCCTAGGATAGGCTTTTATCCCTGCGGTGACTGCAAGGGGTGTCGGAGTATGGTCCGATCCACATCCTTTATGGATACTAAGGGTGAAAATGAATATAAAATCTTGAAATACATAAGTTGTTCCACAACCAATGTCATTTATTACGCTACATGCCCGTGTGGTTTGGTCTATATTGGACTAACCACACGGGAATTACGCGTCAGAGTTGGTGAACATATTCGCGATATTAAAGCGGCGGTAAAATTGGAAGTGGACGACCCCTTGTTGAAGACCATACCCCGACACTTTAAGAAAAAACATAACTGCAATCCAACAGGATTTAGGGTTAGAGGCATCGATACTCTAAATTTGGGATCTCGTGGTGGGAATTACACTAAGAGGCTAGCGCAATTAGAGTGTAGGTGGATTGTAAAATTAGAAACAATGAGCCCAAAGGGATTAAACGAAAAATTGAGCTTTGTACTGTTCCTATGAAGGACTTGTTTGCTGTAAACTGCTGACTTGTTGATCATTTTTTAATAAGTGTTTTTAAAGTAATTTTTAATTCACTTTGTCCATTTTTTCCTTATTTTCTAGATATGAGTATATGATGCTACCG
Source organism: Allobates femoralis (assembly GCA_033576535.1). NCBI lineage: Eukaryota > Metazoa > Chordata > Amphibia > Anura > Aromobatidae > Allobates > Allobates femoralis. The sequence goes on from JARQOC010000002.1 coordinate 353,865,390, forward strand.
TACTGCCATACGATATCTGATTATGGACACTAACTGTTTACCGATGGACTTTACCTCACATATGGTGCCTATACAAGGGAAGAAGTATTGAAGACTGTAATGATATTGGAAATTATATTTGGGGACCTTATACAATGACTGTTGTCACGGGTATATGATGTGTACTCTCTAGACATAAGGATATCTATGTATATGCGGGGAGAATCGGAGGGAGATGCGCCGGACGCCAACCCTACTGATTCACATTAAGCATGGGTGAATGGGTGCTGTCGGGTTGGTATATGTCTGGAATGCATATTTGACTATCGATATATTGCAGTAGAGAACATTGCAAATGAGGTACACATCATGTAAGGATAAGGTGAAATAGCCCTGTGTTTCTAGGACTAGACCCCTTACATACATTCCCCTCTGCTTTAATCTCCCCTAGTACTTTTAAAAGCGTTTTCTGTAGGTCCTTTGTGAGGTGCCTGTACCCAAAATGGCGGAATGCTGACTTCCGCCCTCACTATGAGGTCATTATGGCTTTCACAGGATACACCAGTTTCCAAAATGGCGGAAACGGCACTTCCGCCCTTGGTACAAAGCCATTGGTAAGGATTCCTATGTATAACATCCGCTCCCGCCCCCCAGAGACACCGCAGGCATCCCTGACTGGCTGGATGAGATCAGGTGGCCACTGACTCTCCTGCCTCGGGATTGGCCGCGGGTCGGCGTGGAGGAGGCGGAGCGGAAATGAGATACACATGTAGGAGGCAGTGTAGATATAAAAAGATGTCGGCTGGCAGGCTTATTACGGACCCCATTGAAAAAGCATAAAGCGAAACGCGTCTGGGGGCGCCTGGATACTCAAATTTCTCCCTCCCAGACATGGGTAAGTGTGGAGGCTGTGGGAAGGGGTTGTTTCCATACTGAAAATGAACACTGTGCCTGCGCTTCACACTGTACAGGGGCTGGCTGTGACTAGCACTCCAAAAGAGGTGGACGAACTGTAGGGGCTTTGCAGAGGACATAGTCCAGCAAGACCTCACAGGACTCCCCTACTGGAGGTAGTGCACTCACTATACGGTACACCTGGCACCTTGTATAACTATAACGCGACTTGCACAGTGTACATGGAAATAAACTCATTTAATACCCACAGAACCCCCTCAACACCCCCTGTCTAGCTAGGAGGGGTGTTTCCTATAACTTGGGAAAGTTTTAATAGTCACAACGTCACCTTAACTCTTGATCATTGTAATAAAATAAATGTAAACTATGTATATCCTCTGCACATGTTATGTAATGAATTTTATATGTACTTAATAAATTCAATTGAAAAACATAACAATTTTTGACCTCGATATATATGTAAAAGGGCTCTAAACCTCCTTCTTAGTTTCCTTGGTTTAGTTAACAGTCAAGAAGTGGTCTGAAAGGTAGGAGAAGAACCAAGAGCGAGCAGTTTGTTTAAAGCTGATAGAGAGGAGCATAATGAGGAGTAGCTCATGATCCACAGTGTCAAATGCAGCAGAGAGAGCCAGGAGAATCAAAAGGGAGTAGTGATCATTACATTAAGATATTAGTAGATCTTTTTCAGACATTAATTATGCCAGTTTCAGTAGAGTGTAAAGAACGGAAACTGGATTGTAGAGGGTCAAGAAGAGAATTATCCAAAAAATAGCAGATTAGCGAGAGTGGACCAAACATTGCAGGAGTTTTAAAAGAAGGGAAGATTAGAGATACGTCTCTAGTTAGCAGTGCACTTCAGATCGAATGATGCTTATTTTTTTATTAAAGGAGTTATGATGGTATTCTTGAATGAGAAGGGAAAGGTTCCAGAAGAAGGGAGAGGTTAAATATTTTTGTTAGGTGGGTAGTGATAGCTAGGTAGAGGGGCTGAAGGAAATTTGAGGGAATAGGGTCATGGGTGCAGGTTGTATGGTAAGGGAAGTGGAAGCAAAGAGTCTTATAACTCCTTTTTCTGTCACCCGTTAAAAGGTGAAAAGTGAGTTTGAGGTGTGGAGGGAAGGATATCCAAGCTGTCAGATAATTGAGCAAAAACGTTATTTTGTAACACATATGACTGATTTTTTTTCCTTGAAAATAAGGGGCTGGGTCATCAGCACTGAGGCTGGTGTGGTGGCCTATGCTTTAGGGCTCAGGAGGGAGTGGAAAATATTTGAAGAACTATGACATCACTTACAAAGGACATCTTGTTCTTCTTTACACTTAACATAATTCTTAAAGGCATTGGTTGCATTGTTTGTGATTATTGTCCTGCAGAATAAATTTGATGCCAATCAGATTCCTCCCTACAGGAGGAATGGACAAATACCTGCCTGAATTTTTCAGCATTAAGAATACCATTAATTGTAACCAAAGCTCCAATTCTATTTGCTGAAATGTAGCCCCTGATAAATTTTGTTCGCCCATGCATTTGCATGGGCAAGCCTTATATGAAATGCAGAACAGAATAGTGCATGATGATGAGATATATGGTCTGTCTGAAAGAACGACTGTCTGAAGAAAGCCTTTTAATAAAACTGGTGTCAGTTTTTTCACTGGCAGTATTCGATCCAAAAATACAGTTGATAAACATAACCTTAGACTGATGGGAGGCAAGCACAGGAAACTATGGAGGCAATTCCTATAAGACTAATATACCAATAAGTGGCCCTCCAAAACAATATAATAAAAAAAAAATCAAATCCAGGAGTCAGGCCAAATATACACAAATGTGGCAATTTGGGAAATGTGGCAAACACATTACAATTGATTAAAAATAGAAGACATTAAAAAGACCGGTACACTACACAGGTAAATCCTCAATGTCATGGTATACTGCAAAATTACATTTGTCAAACTTCAAAAAGACCACAAGTGGGTACAATGGCTGACCAATCCAGTGTATATGTATTCACATATCACCAGGGAATTCGTCCTACTTGGAAATACCCAGTGCAATGCCTCATTAACTAGATCATTGTAAACAGCAAGTGCAAGTGCCGCCGCCGCTCTCCATGGAGGTGAACATTTCTGCATCACCTCCATGGAGAGCGGCGGCTTAACTAGCAATTATCCTAAGTATCTGGAACAGCTCCTCATTGAGGACGCTGCCCAGCAATGTACATATGGTAATAGCGTATGTACCGCGCTCTCACAGCCAGGACCCGCCGACTGTCAAAGCACATTACAGACAGCCGACAAATCCCGGCTATTCAGTAATGTCCCAATTTAACCTATCAATGATTTTAAGCACCATGTCTCTAGAGAGGGGGGCAATCCCGAGAGATATGGTGCCACTGCATTTACACATATTAACCCTTTATTCCCGGGGTTCATTACCGCATATGCAGCATCTGTGCTCATATGCTGCACAGATGCTGCACATGCAATTTAACCCCACAAAAGTATACAAAAGTGCCATCAGCTGGTTGTTTAGTAATCATCTTGCGCCGCTGATACAGCGGTAAAAGATGACTACTTACTGTACCGGCAAAGCGGGAAATTTTAACTCTGTGGTTTTGACAGCCGCAGAGCTTAAATTCCCCGACAAATGCTGCCCGCGCGGACAGCATCACAATCACGCACCACACACGCACTCACACCTCACAATCACAGCACACTAACATACATACAGCCAGCCACACGACCACACGCACCACACTCGCACCACACACACCCACAAACATGCACAGCACTCACATCACTATCGCGCATCAAAAACGCGGCGTTTTTGACGCATGATAATGTGCCTCCAGCCTCAGGCACAATGTCTTGTGAGGATCCATTTTTGGGCTCAAAATTGAATCCTCACAAAAAAAAAAGCATGCTAACTTGTGTGGCATTCTTCTACTGCGCTTTTCTTGTAGGGTACCATTTTAATTGACAAAAATAACGCAGCACCTAAAAAACACTGCAAAAACGGATCAAAAAGGCACAGTGTGAATAGGTGATCCATTTTTTTTAAAAGCTGATCCATCTTTGCAGCATAAAAAATTAAAAACGCAGCAAAAACGCTGTGTGTGAATGTAGCCTTAGGCGTGCCATTATATATGCATTGTCTTTTTCTTATTTAGATTGCAGTTTGACATTTTGCGTTACATTGCACCCTCTTTTCTTGATTTATTTTAGTAGTGTACTATTTTTCTGATTGATTTATAGAGTGTGAAGAATGATTCATCTTATTCCCACAGAATACATATACTGTAGCTTCTTCAGTAGCTCTAAGCTTTTTAACTCTTATAAAAAATGCTATGACTTTCAAGCATCCTAATTTATTATTATGACTGCATCCACTGGCTACATTTGTAAAATATATTATTTTTTAATAATTGTGGCAGGGTTAATTATTATTTAATGTTTAATTGCCAAACAATGTACATAAACTAGAACTAGAACTCTGCAATTTATCATCTTTTGCAGTCCCTGAGAGCTCTCTACATAGATTAGACAAATCATTAAATTGTTAAGGAAGCAGAAAATCACTTGAAGAAGCCAATGGGAATTTCTTCAGCAGCTCGTTTACATAAACAATTAGCAGTAATGTAGCTTGCTAATTAACTTGATTTAGTTCTGCTTGTGTCATGTATTCTGAAACAAAAAAAACATATGTGAATGATTGTGTTAGTTATTTAGCCAAATTAGTCTACTACGGCAAGTTACAGTACTCATTGCATAAAAAAGCTTAAAGTGACTATAGCCAGAACACCCAAACATTGAGAAACCTACAATTTTACATTGTCCTAAAGTGTTTAAAAAATTGTTTTCAGATTTTTTATATTGTTTTCCTCAAATAAACACTATGCCAGTATTTACATGATTTAACTCCTTAGTGACCAAGCCACTTGACCTTAATGACCACGCCAAATTTTAAATTCTGACCATTGTAAATCTTTGTGGTAAAACTCTAGAATGATTCAACGGATCCCAGTGACTTTAATATCTTTTTATCTGTGACACACAGTGTGGCACCCTGCGGTACAGGTAGCCACAGGAACACTTCCACATCTGGTACACCTCACACATACAACACCTTCCAACCCAGGCCTGTAGGGGGAACCCCACTTGCTGCCCTTAGACAAGATCCCCTATAAATACAGGTGCTGGGAGCAGAGTTAGGCAGTACAGTTACTGAGAGGACTGTGAAGAGGTCCTGAGAGATAGAGAGATAGAGAGCAGTGCTAAGCTCCTTTCAGGGACCGTGTGGATTAGTTCCAGTCAGGACTGTGAATAGCCTTAGCCAGTGTGAGGTACCCGAGAGTGAGGGACAAAGGCAAGGCAAGGAACAGAGCAACGGGGGCAGAGGAGCCATACCGACTCAGTCCAAGAAGTAACCCAGACACCGGAGTCCGAGTCTGCCAGGGAGAGTTTAGCCCAGCGGAAAACACCGGTATACTGAGGAGACGCCAGTCTCCCGAGCACCCGCAGCACCTTCAACACGAGACCCAGGGACCGCAGGAGAATAGCTGGATCCAACAGAGGGTTCTCAGTGCAGTCAGAGAGACACAGAGGAAACCAGGCCAGGTTTCACACAGGTCAGGGCTTCAACGCAAGTAAGACAGGGACAAGGAGGACTTACAAATCACTCGTTGTGGAAATCCTGAAGTGCTTCCCGACCACCTGGGGTGTACCCTGGATAGTGCCGGTTTACCATCAGTAAAACTACTCCCAGTGTGTGTGTCAGTTCTTACAGCCCTGATCCTGTCCAACACAGAGACTGTAGAGACATCCTGCTGAGGCGGTCGACAGGGTATGGGGTACTCGGGTACCGGGGCTGATGGCGGTTCTGATGGGGGGATCACGGCTGGTCGATCCCCGATCCCGTGCCCTGGACCCTCAATGGCGGGGAACAGTGGGGGGAAATAAGGGGATTATTAACGTGACGCCACCTATGGTACCTGGTAATGGTTTACCAGCACTGCAGCCAGCCACTGAGGTGATGGTGGGTGCAGCAGAGTATGGAACAGCTCCCCACAGGTGGAGATTTACCTCAGGGCAGCGGGGATGTATGAGGAGAGTAGTAGTCAAGTCCTTTCTGGCACAGTGGTGAATTGCAACGGTTAGACAGGCACACAGACACACTGGGGTTGTTGTTTCAGTAACCTTTTACTGGTGGTAACGTAACAGGTGCAGTCCAGAGTAGTAACCAGGTTCCCGCTGCAATGTGGGACTTCCACCTTTGAAGGGTATTAGGCCTCTTTTGTGTCTGTGCTCTCCGGTATGGGCTGAGAACTGCATGAGCCTGAACCCACCACTTCTTCTTCTCTGATCTTAGTCCTTAGCTGACAATGAGGTCCTTCTACGGGTTCCCTGTTCCTCCTATGGCCCCTGGTCCTATGCTTGGTCAGTTTAGTGTCTCTTTCTTTTGTGTCCTCAGGGCTGCACCCCTCCTGAGTCTTCTGGGATTTCTGCTGCAGCTCTGAAGGCTGGCAGCGTCGGACTCCAGTGTCCGTGTGTACTAAAGGGCTAAGCAACGGGTTCCCTTTCTCAGTTCCCTGTCTTCTCCACTTGCCTCCGGCCCCTTCCCTGGGGTGTGCACAGCGGTCAGTCATCCCTGGTCCTGGGCCTGAATCCCTTCCCAGCGACCATCAGCACTCTCTCTCCCTTCATTCTCCTCACTGGACTCAACTCCAACTGAACTACTGGGACTCACTAACTCCTCCCCTCAGCCTGAGTGTTCTTAAAGGGGAACTGACTTAATGCAGCCAGTAGAGCTCCCCCTTCAGGTCTGGGGTGGAAGGTGGTGTGTGCTGTACTAACCAAGGTGTTAGTCCTTCCTTACACCGGTGGAACTGTGGCAGTCCCCCTCAGGGGTGCCACATTCCCCCCTAGTTAAATACAGTCCTCCGGGTCTGAAACATTTTTCCATAAACACAACATGTCATAACTATTTACATTTGATTATTGTACAGAGTCTTAAAAATGAAAAATGTACAAAAACCAGGGATAAGAAAACAGGTAACCAGTCTATACAACGCTAGTCCATCCGCTAAAGGCTGTTTTAGGGGGTGTTCAAACAGGGGTTTTTGCCACTAGCAGTCCTGTGGCTATGGTCCATTTTTGAAAATAGTAAAAAGGGAATTCAAAAGTCCAACGGGTTAAGTCTCTTAAAGTTCAAAAAAACATAACTATATACAATACCGGTGTCTCTGCTTAAGAGGCCTGGCTTCACTTATACCACCCCCAGGCACTTTCTTTTCCTAATTGATGTGCATGGGGGCTAATCCAGTTCCTCCACCCTTCTGTACACTACCATTACTAACATATTTACATTTTGCATATATTTACGTTTTCCCAAATTTTGCAACTTATTCTCTGAACCTGAGTGGTGGGTGTCATAGATTGACACGTGTCGACTTACGTGGCTCTGGCGTAGGATCTGTGAGAGTGGGTCTACGTGTAACTGGTAAACTAGGTAGCAGTCTGCGACTACCTGATCTCACAGTAGGAATGGCAGGTACATCGATTGCAGGGATCTCTGGTTCCGATACAACGGGTGGTTCTTGTACTCTTGGTATTTCTACTGCTGGTGGAAACATCAATGTTGGGATTAGATATGTACCTTCTATTTGAGGCCAATCTGCTGGTAACTCTCCAATGATTGTCTGGACTGTCTTTGGCTTCTCCTGCTCTATTGGCTTTGGACAAGGTACATTCTCTTCTAGTTGAAGTTGTTGAGGGCATCTCTTTAAATGATCTCTGGACACTGTTGCTGTTGTTTCACCATGATCTTTGCTGATTAAACAGGTTTTCTTCAGGAACTACTATGCCTATCTCAAAGTCTACTGGCAATTTTCCTGGTCTTGCTCTCATGAGGTATGCAGGAGTGAAATTTGTTGAACTTACTGGGATGTTGTTGTAGATGTCAACTAGATCTGGTAACTTCTCTGGCCATTGGTTGCGTTTTTCTAAGGGCAGAGTTTTCAGCATTTCGATTACCAAGTGATTCATCTTTTCACACATTCCATTAGTTTGAGGATGGTAAGACGTGGTGCGAATTTTCTTGCATCCGTATAGGCGACAGAACTCTTGAAATATTTCAGCTTCAAAGGCAGGTCCTTGGTCTGTCAATACCTGTTCTGGATAATCATGGGGTCTGCAGAAATAAGCCTGAAATGTTCTTGCTGCTGTCTCAGCTGTTAAGTCTTTTACCGGAGCTACTACAAGTAATCTGGAATAGTGGTCTACCGTGGTAAGAGCATAGGTGTAGCCTGATTTGCTGGGTGCGAGTTTGACTTGATCTAAGGCTACCAATTCTAGTGGTTGCTTGGTGATTATAGGTTTGAGTGGTGCTTTCTGGATGTTATGGTCTCTTCTTCTTAATGAGCATGGTCCACAGTTTTTACACCATCTCTCTATGGAAGATCTCATGCTGAACCAATAGAATCTTTCACGTAACAGTATTTCCAGTTTTCTCTATCCAAAGTGTCCTGATCCATCGTGGTACGCATCCAATACCGTTTGGACATCTCTCTTTGGAACCACAACTTGCCATACCATTTCGTGTTCTTGGGTTGATGTACCGTCTGCACAGTTGACCTTGATAGATGAATAACTGGCCTCTTTCTTTCCACAGGTGTTGGGCTTCTAGTGGAGCATCCTTTTCAAGTTTGGAATCCGGTTGGGTTATCAACTTCTTCACAAGGCTCACTGCCGAATCACTGTCTTGAGTCTCCTTCCATCCATAGTGAGGCAACGGGTTTAGCTCAACAGTCTGATGGTTCTGGTAGATGCGATCTTCAGTGATTTTCCATTTTCCGCTTTTATGGAAAGTTGGGAGCTCTATTTCCTCTAAGTCATTCTCTTCTTCAATTCCTTTTGGATGTATTTGAGGGTTTCTGGAGAGGGCATCAGCATTTGCGTTGTTGAGGCCAGCTCGATATTTGAAAGTAAAGTCATAGTTTGATAGTCGAGCCATCCAGCGTTGCTCCAGTGCTCCAAGCTTCACGGTATCCAGATGTGTCAACGGGTTATTATCTGAGAAGACCGTGAATTTCGAAGCTGCGAGGTAATGCTTGAATCTTTCTGTTATAGCCCAGACCAAGGCCAGGAACTCCAAATTAAAGGAACTGTAGTTTTCCGGGTTCCTCTCGGTGGGTCGAAGCTTTCTGCTGGCGTAGGCGATTACTCGCTCTTTACCATCTTGAATCTGGGAAAGGACTGCTTCCAAGCCTACATTGCGTGCGTCGGTGTAAAGGACAAATGGTAGGTTGTAATCAGGGTAAGCCAGGATTTCCTCACCCATTAGAGCCTGCTTCATCTGTTGTAAGGAGTTCTCTTGTTCTTCTCCCCATTCCAATGGTGGCTCTGAAGATCTTCTCTTTTTAGATTGGCTTATTAGAAGATCTTGTAGAAACCCTTAATGAATCTTCTATAGTATCCAACCAAACTCAAGAACTGACGTACCTCGCTGACGGTGGTTGGTCTCTGCCAATCCTGGATTGCTGTTACCTTTTCCGGGTCTGGTGCTACTCCATCTGCACTGACCAGATGTCCCAGCTATTGGACTTTAGGTTTCAGGAGGTGACATTTAGATGGTTTGAGCTTCATCCCGTACTTTGCTAAAGCTTCAAATACTTCTGCCAGGTGTTACAGGTGTTCTTGGTAGGTTTTGGAAAACACGATGACGTCGTCCAGGTATAAGAGTACTGTTTCGAAGTTCCGGTGTCCCAGGCAACTTTCCATGATTCTTTGAAACGTTCCTGGTGCATTGCATAACCCGAATGGCATGATGTTGAATTCGCATAGTCCCATTGGCATTCTGAATGCAGTCTTCTCCCGGTCTTCTTCTGCAACAGAGACCTGCCAATACCCACTAGTGAGATCTAATGTGGAGAAATAATTAGCAGTCTTTAATGCAGCAAGAGACTCCTCTATTCGGGGTAACGGGTAAGCAACTTTGTGAGTGATCTTGTTGACTTCCCTATAATCCACACACATCCTCATCGTGCCATCCTTCTTTCTGACTAATGTGAGGTAGCGACGTCGGATGGCACGGAAGAAGGCAAAGATCCAGGCACAGAAGTTCACAGCACACGGTTTATTATGCACAAGTCCACAGTATGCACAAACCTCCGGGTTCTAGGATGCAGCCTGGTACACTTCATACAGCCATAATATTGGCACACAGTCCTTTATCATGGGTTCTCTCCAGTCCAGGTCTCACCGAGATCAAGCCCTCCGGGCTAGGCCGTGTTGTATCAGCACACAGCCTCTGCACTCTCCTCCTGTCCTGGCCGCTCACTAGTCTCATCAGTCTTCCTTCAGACTGAAGCTCCACTTAGAGAACCACACCCTGTGTTCCTGCCTAGCTTTTAACCCTTGCCTCCCTCTGGGAATCCTCTATGAACCCGGAGTGGAGTGCTTCCTATACGTGGAGGGAGCACAACCTGGGAGACACATACCGGCCATCACAGATCATCCCGGTCACTGTCTCACATACCCCCCCTCAGCTCAAGCGTGCGGGTTTGAACTCCAGTCACTAAACACGGGCCACGAGACAAGGCATCAGCGGTGCCCTGCAACCTCCCGGCCCGGTGTTCTACAGTAAACCGATAGTTCTGCAGAGAAAGGAACCACCGGGTGACCCGGGCGTTCCGTTCCTTGGCGGACCTCATCCACACAAGCGGGGAGTGGTCCGTCACGAGCCTAATTGCCGTGCCAACAAGTAATAGCGCAGGGACTGAAAGGCCCACTTGATGGCCAAACACTCCTTCTCCACAACGCTATAGTTTTGCTCGGGAGGGGAGAGCTTCCGTCCTTAAGTAGGTGATGGGGTGTTCCTCCCCCTGGACCACCTGGGACAGCACCGCCCCCAGCCCGACCTCCGAGGCATCCGTCTGCACAATGAACTCCTTCCGAAAATCGGGGTTGACGAGAATGGGCTGTCCACACATTCACTCTTAGACTTTTCAATCACCCTAAGTAGAGCATCTTTTTCACCTCCTCTGAGATGGCTTGTCTCCGAGCCTCCCGCACCCTGTAAGGCTTCAGGCGTACCTGGGGAGAGGAGCTGCGGAGGTAAAATCAAAATTCTGAGATTAGAGGAACCGATTGTATTATTGTTCTATGATTAGTGACCCGTGGGGACCTGAAAATTCCTCAATGAGAGTAGAAAGCTATAAATCCATGCGAGACAGTTTACGTAAAAAGTGTCAAAAGTTCATTGTCCTCTAACTGTGGTCTGCTGGAAGATGTGATATCCCCAAATACCCTTTCAATTGATGTAAAAATGCATGAATCCATGTGAGACATTCAATCCTGTTTAAAATGTGTCAAATGTTGTTATCAATTTGTATTCCCAAATTCTTCTGTTTTTGACATTTGAAGTTATTTTTTAAAATGAGCAGCCTCATATTGGTTTACTGTGGGCAGAGCTGGAAAAATGCTTTGCTACAAGTAGATCCATATGCTTTTCTTTTATTGTGTGGTGATGAGAATTAATTCTTGTTCTGAATATTTGTCCGGTCTCCTCTACATACATACAACCTGTTGGGCATTTGGCACATATAATTAAATACACCAGATTGCTTGTGATGCAACTGAAGTTACCTGGGATCTTGTAGTCCTGATCAGTCCTAGGTATTTTTATCTTGTCCATTGTCATTATAGATGGACAGGTTTTGTACTTTCTCTGGTTGCAAGGAAAGGTTCCTGTAGCTGCTGGAGAGGACAGGGCGCTTCTCACAATGATGGTTTTTAGATTCGGAGGTTATCTAAAACACAAGAGTGGAGGATATGGAAATATTGATTTTAAATCAAGCATTTTTTTGTAGGAGTGGTTGCAGTTTCCGTGCAGCTCCTCTTAGCACTTCCAGACTTGGATTGTAGGTGACTACAAGAGGAACCCAGATGTTTTCTTCTCTAGTTTTGTAATGTAGGAGATGATTCCTTGATATTCTGGTGGCTCTTGTTATCTGGATTTCAATTGCTCTTGGATGGCAGCCCTGGTTTAAAAAGGTCTTTCTGAGGTCCTCAAGGTGATTGTCTCTCTCTGTAGGGTTGGAACATATCCAATTGTATCTGATAGCCTGGCTGTACACAATAGTTTTTTATGTGTTTTGGATGAAAACTGTCCCGTCGGAGATATGTTGGACGGTCAATTGGCTTCCGGTACAGAGATGTCTTTATTTCATTGTTCTGTAGCTTAATAATGGTGTCTATAAAACTGATTTCAGTGCAGGAGTAGTTGAGTGTTAATTGTTGTGTTGGTGGGATGAAACTGATTAAAGTGTTCATGGAACATATTTAGCTGTTGCTCAGATTCTGTCCAGATGGTTAAAATGTCATCGATATAATGGTAATAAGATATGTTCCAACCCTATAGATACAGAGACAATCACTTTGAGGATCTCAGAAAGACCTTTTTGAACCTTCATCTCACCCTGCTTATGTATATATGTGTGTGTCTTCAGAATTTGTGTCATTATCAGCCTGATGAAGGGGCCAGAGTGTTACGAAAGCTTGCTTTGCTTACCATCCTTTCAGTTAGCCATTAAAAGGTATCAACCACTGAGGACACTCAGATTCTAATATTTTTCATTCTCATTCATTCATTCATTCTTTGTGTGCATTGACAAAGTGCATTGTCGGTAAGCCATGTTTTCAACATGCATTTCGTTCAACATGCGTTTTTTACCAGTATGTGAAACATAAAAGCTTTAACAATACAATACGCACATATATCACCACATGAGCGACTTCAGATATAATATGCATAGTTACTCGAGATGTGAATTTTTTTTATATATAATTAATAAATGAATTTGGTATCTATGCATTTCTATATTTGGCTATGTCATCTGGGATTTATTTCTATGTTGTATTTTATGCTGCTTCTCTGTTTCCATTGAGGTAGGAGTATTCTTAAATTGACTACTGAATGATTAATTTAACAATAGCAATCAGGGTTCACAAGAGATACCATTTTATCTGTGTGTACAGTCATGGCCAAAAGTATTGACACCCCTGCAATTCTGTCAGATAATACTCAGTTTCTTCCTGAAAATGATTGCAATCACAAATTCTTTGGTATTATTATCTTCATTTAATTTGTCTTCAATGAAAAAAACACAAAAAGATTTGTCTTAAAGCCAAATTGGATATAATTCCACACCAAACATAAAAAAGAGGGTGGACAAAAGTATTGGCACTGTTAGAAAAATCTTGTGATGCTTCTCTAATTTGTGTAGTTAACAGCACCTGTAACTTACCTGTGCACCTAACAGGTGTTGGCAATAACTAAATCACACTTGCAGCCAGTTGACATGGATTAAAGTTGACTCAACCTCTGTCTTGTGTCCTTGTGTGTACCACATTGAGCATGGAGAAAAGAAAGAAGACCAAAGAACTGTCTGAGGACTTGAGAAACCAAATTGTGAGGAAGCATGAGCAATTTCAAGGCTAAAAGTCCATCTCCAAAGACCTGAATGTTCCTGTGTCTACCGTGTGCAGTGTCATCAAGAAGTTTAAAGCCCATGGCACTGTGGCTAACTTCCCTAGATGTGGACGGAAAAGAAAAATTGACGAGAGATTTCAACGCAAGATTGTGCGGATGGTGGATAAAGAACCTCGACAAACATCCAAACAAGTTCAAGCTGCCCTGCAGTCCGAGGGTACAACAGTGTCAACCCATACTATCCATCGGTGTGTGAATGAAAAGTAACTGTATAGTAGGAGACCCAGGAAGACCCCACTTCTTACCCCGAGACATAAAAAAGCCAGGCTGGAGTTTGCCAAAATTTACCTGAGAAAGCCTAAAACGTTTTGGAAGAATGTTCTCTCTTTTTGGGCAAAGGCATCAACATAGATTTTACAGGAGAAAAAAGGAGGCATTCAAAGAAAAGAACACGGTCCCTACAGTCAAACATGGCGGAGTTTCCCTGGTGTTTTGGGGTTGCTTTGCTACCTCTGGCACTGGACTGCTTGACTGTGTGCATGGCATTATGAAGTCTGAAGACTGCCAACAAATTTTGCAGCATAATGTAGGGCCCAGTGTGAGAAAGCTGGGTCTTCAACAGAGGTCATGGGTCTTCCAGCAGGACAATGACCCAAAACACACTTCAAAAAGCACTAGAAATGGTTTGAGAGAAAGCACTGGAGACTTCTAAGGTGGCCAGCAATGAGTCCAGGCCTGAATCTCATCGAACACCTGTGGAGAGATCTAAAAATGGCAGTTTGGAGAAGGCACCCTTCAAATATATGGGACCTGGAGCAGTTTGCCAAAGAAGAATGGTCTACAATTCCAGCAGAGCATTGTAAGAAACTCATTGATGGTTACCAGAAGCGGTTGATCGCAGTTATTTTGGCTAAAGGCTTTGCAACCAAGTATTAGGCTGAGGGTGCCAATACTTTTGTCCGGCCCATTTTTGGAGTTTTGTGTGAAATGATCAATGTTTTGCTTTTTGCTTCATTCTCCTTTGTGTTTTTTCATTGAAGACAAATTAAATATAGATAATAATACCAAAGAATTTGTGATTGCAATCATTTTCAGGAAGAAACAGAGTATTATCGGACAGAATTGCAGGGGTGTCAATACTTTTGGCCAACACTGTATATATGCATCTATCAGTGTGTTTTATCAGCCTACGACTAAGGATTTCATCCGAAACCCTTCAGACAGAGCTGTCTGCTCATGATGCTTTTAAATTTGTATGAGAATATCTAAATAAAAGGATCAAAGTGTGAATAAAGATACTGTACCCTCATTTGCCGTCGCTATCGGGTTAATTGATTCTGTCCTTCATAGCCTTCCAAATATGCAAATAAAGTCTGTGGAGCCTCGTTTAGGAGTCTCAACACAGGACTAGCCAGATATCCCTCCAGGAAAGGACCTAGCCATGGGGTGGCTCTTTAAGGAGACCACCATAACCACCATATTAAGTGGCCCTTTGAGGCAATATCCAGCTCTTTACAAGCTTAAAGATATGACAAGGGAATACCAAGGCCAGATATCCATCCACAGACAGCTGTTTCGGGCTGTTGCCCCTCATCATTGTAGGAGTCTGGCTAGCTGGGAGCAATGCCTAGTAGACCAACAACATGAAG
Organism: Allobates femoralis; assembly: GCA_033576535.1. Classification (NCBI taxonomy): domain Eukaryota; kingdom Metazoa; phylum Chordata; class Amphibia; order Anura; family Aromobatidae; genus Allobates; species Allobates femoralis. The sequence goes on from JARQOC010000002.1 coordinate 353,880,423, forward strand.
CAACCACTGATGTCAGGTTGACCAGTCCAAGAAAACACTGCGGGCAGCTGACTAAAGCGCTCAACACAGTGAATTCCTAGGTGCATTGCCCCCTGGGAATTACAAATATGCAGATAAAGTCTGTGGAGTCTCGTTTAGGAGTCTCAACACAGGACTAGCCAGAAATACCTCCAGGGAAGGACCTAGCCATGGGGTGGCTCTTTGAGGAGACCACCATAACCACCATATTAAGTGGCCTTTTGAGTCAATATCCAGCTCTTTACGAGGAATTCACTGTGTTGAGTGCTTTAGCCGGCTGCCCGCAGTGTTTTCTTGGACTGGTCTCCCTGAGATCAGTGATTGCTTCATAGCCTTCTAGGCATGCATGCAGCCTTTGGGGTCCAACTGAGAGACCTTAATGGATTCTGCCCTTCATGGCCTTTCCACGACTTTAACAGTCTGTGTGCTGCAGCTGATAACTATAGGACTTTGGTTATACTTATATATTATGTATATTGTTATGTTTTTCTGTTTGAGACTTATAGTGTGTGTATTATAGTAAAGTTTTTTGAGTTCACTTCTTGCGTGCAAGACTGTTCTGCAAACAGGTGGTTTGATACTGCATACAGAGGCTGGTGAACAAGCCACAGGTCCCTGGCAATCTGTAGCCCCGTCACCATCGCCGTGAATTGACCTCGAAATTGAGGCGTGTAATTGGGCAATTTGGAGGCGTTCAAAAAGATTGCGTCTGGTTCCGATTTCACTGCTCTGCTCGAAAATTTGAGGCAATCAGGAAGGGGAATTTCCCGGCTTTTGGCATGTGTACGGGCGATAGGAATGGAATCTGCTACGCCTAGTGTTTTCCAGGAGTCGTGCCACAGCGTGCTGGATACCGCGCCTCGTCCGCGATGATTGGTGGTGGCTACTTCGCCGCACTGAACAGGTACGCCCACATTCCTTTGGGGATTGTGGCGTGTGAAGCGGCGTCGGGAGTCTACCAGATGTTTCCCACTGTTGGTGTGGCAACTTCCGGGACGACACATCGCCTCAGTTTGAGGGCAGAATTGCGGCGTGTAAAAGCGCCTTCGGCGTTCGGAAGCAACCATGAAAAACGTGCACGCACACGTTAGATTGCCTCCGAACGCCACTGAAAGTGGCAGCGTGTAAAGGTACCCTAATAGTGCTTGGATAGACCTTTCAGAATATGTAAAAATCATTACTGTAAACTGTGTAGTTCTCTTGCTATAAGCACGTACATGCACACCTTGTAAAAGTGATTGACGTGACTCCTGCAGTCTGACACTCACAGCATGTAATGGTTATTTAAATACCCACGCGTATCTAATCCAAGCTGGTATTCTGTCTCTCGACTCTGCTGAAGTTACTCTGAATCTATTAGGTTTTTGTTGGCTGCTGGGGAGATGGTTGAGAGGGGGGAGGTGTTTTGTGCTACAACTCTTGTAGTAACATCACTACAGTCTGTGCTATCTGTAAAATATTTCTGTTCTTTTGGACATTGGTTTTCCTGCATACATGTAATGTGTGTATCTGCTGAGCAAATGATCAAATGTTCATATAAACACAAAGAAATATCTCAGACTGCTGATGAGTAAGGACTAACGTCCGAAACGTGTCCAGCCAGGATGTGTATGTTTTCTAATTTTTTGAATAAAGCTATCCCGTGATTATGGACATGTGTCCCTGGATCCTCTATTTTCTTTGACATCTCAGACTGCACACACTACACACATTCCTCTGATACACACAATTACATTAATATTTTAGAACTGCAGCTAACACCGAACATCTCCTCCCCTTCCTATTTCCTCTGTCTGCAATGAGTCGCACAACATACAGAAAGCAGGAGGACAGGGCTATGTAGTGATGTATGAATATGCATCCCTTGTGTATTGTGCAGCAGAGAACTCACTGTGATTGACAGATGGAATTAATAATTTATTTTGAAATTTACACAGGTTAAGAGGGAAGCATAAATAATAGAAATGTATGAATAAAGAGAGCTTACAGAAAGGAATTAGAAAATTATATAAGTTACATATAGATTTTTGACCTGACAGATTCCCTTTACGGGATCAATCGGCACCGATAGTTTCCAATGCCAGTTGGGAACGATACCTGTGGATGTCAGCTGTCATATACAGCTGTCACCCATTGGGTTTTCGCCTTCGGGTGACTTCATTCACTTATTTCTTACAGCAGTTTTAAAAGTGGAGTAAGGATTAAGGCATCTTAAAAACTGTCATTTTAGTGTGTCTTGACTGTGGTTAAGGAGTTAAAGATTTTAATCAAAATCATTTGCCAAGGATATTTTTCAACTAGTGATGGGCGAGTCCTAAATTACTCGGAATCGCTTGACTCTAGCGAGTCCGAGCCCGGGACTCGCTACTTGTTGCGAGTCTAGCGAGTCCAATGTTAATGAATGGGGAAGCGAGTAATAGCGAGTAATGTGCGATTTACAAATCGCAGATGTGTCTCGGAAGCGTCAGGCTCTATCTGCTACAATAGCTAAATCATGTTTAATAGGCTCCCGCTGTCACAGCACAGTTAACTCTCTGCTTACCGACGCTACAACAAGAAGAAGAAGGAAGACAGGAGACAGAAGAGAGAAGAAAGAAGAGAGAAGACCTGGGTCTTTGGAAGGATATGTGGTGGTAATAAAGTTGGAGTCCCTAATGGTGTCTGTGTCTTTATTTTTAATAAATAATTTTTCTCTGTGTGGTGTTTTTTTTAACCCTTTATTGGAGATTCTTAGTGGCCACGTCAAACCTGGCCTGACATTAAGAATCTCGGGCTTAATACCAGCTTATATAACAAAGCTGGTATTAACCCCTTTATTACCCAGCGTGCCACTGCCACGTGGGGCCGCTGGAAGAGCGGGGTTCAGCGCCAGAGGATGGCGCTTCAATGGACGCGCCATCTTCTGGGGCGGCTGCGGGCTGCAATTTGCAGTGGGGGGTGCCCAAAAAGCTTGGGCCTCCCTGCGCTGCGGATTCCAGCCCCCAGCTGCTTAGCTGTACCTGGCTAGACATAGAAATTGCGCGGAGCACCACGCATTTTTTTTTTATTATTTCATGAAATTCATGAAATAATGAAAAAAAAAGGGCTCCCCTATATTCTTGTGTTTGGCCAGGTACAAATAGGCACCTGGGGGTTGGGAGCAGCCCGTCGCTGCCTGCTGGATCTGGCTGGTTCCAGTAATACGGCGAAGCCCACGTCAAATTTTTTTCTGAAAAATCAATAAAACAATCCTAAAAAAGGGACTGCATCTTTATTAACCCCTCGCCCATGGTCCAGGGGTTAAAAAAGATGCAGTCCCTTTTATTTACATTGTTTTATGGATTTGTCAGAAAAAAATTTGACGTGGGCTTCGCCGTATTACTGGAACCAGCCGGATCCAGCAGGCAGCGACGGGCTGCCCCCAACCCCCAGGTGCCTATTTGTACCTGGCCGGACACAAGAATATAGGGGAGCCCTTTTTTTTAATTATTTCATGAATTTCATGAAATAAAAAAAAAAATGCGTGGGGCTCCGCGCAATTTCTATGTCTAGCCAGGTACAGCTAAGCAGCTGGGGGCTGGAATCCGCAGCGCAGGGAGGCCCAACTTCCTGGGCACCCCCCACTGAAAATTGCAGCACGCAGCCGCCCCAGAAGATGGCGCCTTCATTGAAGCACCATCCTCTGGCGCTGAACCCCGCTCTTCCAGTGGCCCTGGTGGTGGTGGCACGCTGGGTAATAAAGGGGTTAATGCCAGCTTTGTTTTACAAGCTGGTATTAAGCCCGAGATTCTTAATGTCAGGCCAGGTTTGACCCGGCCACGAACAATCTCCAATAAAGGGTTAAAAAAACACAACACAGAGAAATTTTTTTATTAGAAATAAAAAAAAAGCCATTAGGGACTCCATCTTTAATTAAAAAAATCCTCTTCCGTCCGACTTAGTCCAAAACGCGATGTCCTCTCTGCTACATCCCTGTGCATAGATATAGATGTCTATGCACAGGGAATGAGCAGACTGAGAACAATCTCAGCTCTGCTACATCATCTCTGTGCACAGGGAGAGCAGGCGGGCTCTAGGACCCTGGAGCTGCAGCAGCCTGCACACAGAGCAGACAGCTGGACTCCTTACTGTGCGAGTTTCCCTGCGATTACTTGCACAGTAACGAGTCCAATGCAAGTCAATGGCAATCCTAGTTTTGTCAGAGTCTCTGACAAAACTAGGATTGCCATTGATTTGCATTGGACTCGTTACTGTGTGAGAAATCGCTGGGAAACTCGCAGAGTATCGAGTCCTGCGAGTCCCTTACTACTCGCCGAGTAACGAGTCCTAGCGAGTAGACTCGCCCATCCCTATTTTCAACATTTATGACACATTTACTGATGAATAGAATAGATTTTATTATTAAGATATAACTGAAAAGAAAGGAAAGTCACCATCAATTCTTGCATTTTTAGCATGAACACTTATTGCACAGTCTAAGTACTTAGTTATGTGTTTTCAGCTGTAGGTTTAATACCATTATGTCTTCCTTTAGCTATGGAAGCAGTACTATAAACTTTATGTCTGATGAGTGCTTCAAATTTCTCGTCAAAGACTCGTCAGAAGCATGCAGAAAATAGTTTTTTTCATGACAGTTTCAAAAGTACCATATATACTCGTGTATAAGCCGAGTTTTTCAGCCCAAAAATTGAGCTGAAAAGTCCCCCCCTCGGCTTATACACGGGTCAATACGATATGTGGTGTGTGGGGGCTGTGTCCGGGTGCTGGGGAGGCTGGAGGAGGCGGGGGGAGGCTGCTGACAGAGCGGCCTGTCACATGGGGCCGCTCATTAGATATGCATGGCTCCCCCCGCCCATCACAGCGGCAGGGGGAGCCGTGCATACAGCCCCCAGATGTATACAGGCCCCCAGTGGGGTATACAGCAGGCCCCCAGTGGCACTCGACCCCACACTGTGCAGAGCCCCCCCTCCCGCTGCATTATCTTACCATCCAGCGTCTTCATCACCGCCGGTCCTCCCATCCATCCTCGCGCGCTGTGTTCGGGTCTCACGTGACCCGGCGCGATGACGTCATCCGACTGCGATCGCCGGGTCACATGAGACCGGGAACGCAGCGCGCGAGGATGGACGGGAGGACCGGCAGTGATGAAGATGCTGGATGGTAAGTTAATGCAGCGGGAGGGGGGGCTCTGCACAGTGTGGGGGGCCTGTATACCTCTGGGGGCCTGTATACCTCTGGGGGCCTGTATATCTCTGGGGGCCGCCTGTATACCTCTGGGGGCCGCTTGTATACCTCTGGGGGCCTGTATACCTCTGGGGGCCCCCTGTATACCTCTGGGGGCTGCCAGTATACCTCTGGGGGCCGCTTGTATACCTCTGGGGGCCGCCTGTATACCTCTGGGGGCCGCTTGTATACCTCTGGGGGCCTGTATACCTCTGGGGGCCGCCTGTATACCTCTGTATACCTGCTGTATACCATACTGCTGGGGCCTGTATACCACTGGGGGGGCCTGTATACTTCACTGCTGGGGGCTGTATACCACTGGGGGGACCTGTATACCTTACTGATGGTGGCTGTATACCTTACTGCTGGTGGCTGTATGCCTGTCCTGGTGGCTGTATACCATACTCCTGGTGGCTGTATACCATACTCCTGGTGGCTGTATACCTCACTGCTGGGGGTTGTATACCTGTGCTGGGGTCCACCCTCGGCTTATATGCGAGTCAATACGTTTTCCCAGTTTTTGGGGGCAAAAGTAGGGGGGTCGGCTTATACACGGGTTGGCTTATACACGAGTATATACGGTAATCATTTTTAATTTTTCCATTATACAGTGACACCATTTGCTTTTTTTTAATGTTTTCTCACAGTAAAGCACTTTGTCAGATTAACTTCTTTTTTTTCATTAAATATTTTTGTAATGTTACTAGGTGACTTAAACATGCAGTCATTTAGATTTACATTTCATGATACACTCAAATTCCTGTTAAGCTGGGGTCACACTTGGAAGGGTAATTGCGGTTACCGCATCAAGATCCAGATGAGGTAAGCGCAATTGCCTTCAGACAAATTTTTTTCACAAAATGTGTCCTGCAAACCGCAATGCGGTAACCGGATTGCTCAGGATGTGTAATCCGGAGCAATACGGTTACCATATACTTTGTTCATCCCTGCTTCAGCAGGGATGAACAAAGGGTTAATTTTAATGATAGATGTGGACAACATGTCTTGAGGGGGTGCCCACCCTCCCTAGAGACATGCTGTCTACTCAGGTGGGCATGTGAGGGGTTAACCTGGGCATTTATAGTATTATCGGCTATTGTTGGCGTTTTCAATTTTATGAATGAATCCGGCGGCTCCTCGCTGTGTAGTAGATACAGTACATAATTGTACGTACTGTATGAGCTGCTAGCCTTGGTCCTGAAAGCATTAACATTAGGTCTATGGGCAGCTCACCGCCGGGATAAGCAAAGTATATGCGGTAACCGCATTGCTCAGGATTACACATCCTGAGCAATCCGGTTACTGCATTGCGGGTCAGAGAACCGTTTAGAAAACTGCAGCCTACATGATTTTTCATGCAGGCTACAGAGCCGTAGGCGTAACCGGATTGCTTGTGAAGCAATCCGGTTTTTAGAATAGGCTCCTATGAGGAGCGTTTCCTGATCCGGTTTTGAGCTTTTTAAAAGTTTTACAATGCGGGATGAAACCGAGTGCCCAGAGAAAACCCATGCAAACAAGGGGAGAAATACAAACCCCTTGCAGATGTTGTCCTTGGATTTGAACCTAGGAGAGGTGGACTTCTGGATGAACCCCCAAGCCAGGTTTTCTTTGATGTAGTCAATGTAGAAAATGGGTGGCATTACCACAGTATAGGCACAGCTTCTTGGCAAACCTCTCCTCAACATTCGCGTTCACTCAACTTGATCGGTCGAGATCTATGGGCTCAGGAACCAGTGTTGGAGCTGGATCCAAATGGATGAGAGGTCTTTGGAAGGATGGAGCTAAACAAGGAAATTGCCTCTCATGGATCCCCTCCTCGGACTGCTCCTGAAGGCGGAGGTCGATTCAGCATGGCGAGGGAGATAAAGTCATCCAGGATATTGGATAGATCTTGAACCGACAATTCATCCTTCAGTCTCCCAGACAACCCAAATCAGATGACTCCAATCAAGGGTTTGTTGGACCACTGTAGCTCAGAGACCAGAGTATGGAACTGGATAGTATACTGACCAACAGAGAGGGAACCTTGTTGTAGGTTGAAGGGAGCTTTGCAAAAGGTGTCCAGGAAGTGCTGGAGATGGGATACAATGGGATTGTTCTGCTCCAATAAGGGATTAAACCAAGGCTTCTCCCTCCAGGTGAAAGGCAAGCAATGTTACTTTAGCTACATCCATCGGATACTGCTGAGGCAACAACCAAAAATGCAGCTGAAACTGGTTAAGAAGCCCACTGCACAACTTGGGATCTCTGGAATACCAAGTGGGCTTGCAGAGATGAGGAGAAGGTGCAGTAGCAACCACTGTCCCAAGCACTGGAACCTGTATAGGAGGAACGGCTGCCATTTGCATGTTGTTAAGCGTTCGTCCACTGACATCATGTAATTCAGCATCCGGGTTTGCATCTCACATTGTTGGTCAAGCTTTTTCTTGATGTAAATCTTTGAGCTGTGTAGCACTGGTGGGCTCGGCAGCCTTAAGAGAACTAAGTCTGGCATCTAGGGACTGCATGAATGTCACAACTTGATCCTGACTTTGTCAAAGCCCAGCTAGTTCTCTTTGGGCAGAGAATTGGGGATCAGCGGGGTCCATGGCCTGGGCAAAATCTGTCATGCCAAGACAGGTGGAATGAGGTTAGTGACTTCACTTGACCACAGAGGATAATGTGGCAGCTGAACCCAGAAAGTAGCCAGACAAGGAAGTCAGATATCTGATAAACTGTAAGGCTTTGTTGATATGCAGCAACAGGAGAACCCAAAAGTTAAGCACCCTGGGCCGAAACACTGAATTCCCCCGAGGGAGCACCAGAGAGTGAATCCCTTAATAGGGATTGTCCCGGCACAGCCACGGAGGCTCAAGTGAGAAAGCTCCAAGACCAGAGGGTCAGACCCAAGGGGAACAATGAAACTGGAGGGGAAGGAGTGAGATTTCTAGGGCACAGAAAAAGGAGCCAAGACAGCAGGAGGAATCCAAGGATAGGTCCAGGAGGTCAGAGGATACCGTCAGGATGAGTGGGTGGACGGCAGGTAGTCAGGACGCCAGAACTAGTAGAACATCGTGGGATATTAGTAATTAGGTACAACATGACTAAATACACTGGCGCTGGTCGGAGACCTGGGAACAGAAACTGAGCAATGCGCAAAGTTGCCCAGTCACCTTCCAAAGGAAGTGAGGACCTTAAATACATGCAGGCTTCTCAGCGATTGGCTGAGGGGTGATTACCAGAAATGGTGTATTGGCCCTTTAAATGAACTGACAGTGGCACGCACACCCTAAGCGCGCTCCCCCAGAAACCCGTGAGAGGAGGCGGAGGAGACACATCGGGAAGCAGGAAGCAGGGGGAGGAGTCCGGAGTGTGTACTGGGTGAGTATGTGTGCGGGTAATATGGATGTGCTTGCAGCCAGATGGGACCCGATCTCTTTTTACCTGGAGATGAGTCCTACTGGCCGAGACGTTACATGGCTGCAAATTTGGCACAAAAACTGCTGGGCGGGACATCCGAATTTAGCAATGTGAGTACACAATTACTCGCAAGGTAATGAGTAAACCAAATACCTGTACTATCCATGCGAGTAGCGAAAAGTAATGATTACACTCACTCATCACTAGTTGTAATCACTGTGGGAGCAACAACAAGGTTCGGTGTAGTATGTAATGACGCGTAGAGGGGCTCAAAGCAAGCTGAATGTGGTGCATAAGACACTTTCAGAGTGGTCACAGATCATGGCCTCTGCACCCTTCTGCACAAATTTAAAATGCCTACTAAGATGCCATCATCAGTATCACTATTCCAGTGATCTTTGCAAAGTTTGTGGAATGAGATGGTGGTCCCAGAAGAAGAGGTGGAAGAAGAGGAAGATGTGGAAGAGATACCAATATATCAATGGTCCGGACTCTCGTCACCCAGCCAGGTTGCATGCCAGGGTGGAGTCAGTGACAAAGGGGAGGTTCATGAACCCAGACAAACTGTTAGTGATGGTGCAGGAGCCAAGGAAATAGATGATGAGGAACAAATGAAGGACGACAAGGATAAAGAGGTGATGGGCACAGAAGAGTCAGGAGATAAAGAAGAAATTATTCCCCTTTCTGTTGTCTGAAGTTGGCGTGAGAGGACAGAGGTAGGAAGCTCGACTGTTGCTCCGCCAGCATCACAGCAAGTTCTTTGTAAAAAAAGCGCTTTTAAACAATCTTAGGACTGGTTTTCCCAAGGTAGGCAGTGACGGACTAGGTACAAATTGCAGATCAACACTTTCAATCCAGGGAATGTTGGGTCGTCCACACAGAAACATTAGCAACAGCATTTTAACTGTTAGACGCAATTTCTGTGAGTGATTTGACTAATTTTATTAACCAGCCCATCCAGCAGCAGAACGGACTACAAGTCTTACACATAGTGAACAGCTGGAGAGGATGGTGCAGGGGTATCTAGAGCTCAATAGCCATGCTTTAAGGATTGGTTTGGACCCTTCTGCATTTTGGGCTTCAAAAATGGGGAAATGGCCTATGCTTGCCAGTCACGCCTTGGAGGTTTTTTCATACCCAGCAGCCAGCGTTCTCACAGAAAGAATATGTCTTCAGTGCTGACGGTGGTGTTCTGACAGATCAGCACATTCAGCTCTCCCCTGAAATTGTAGACCACCTAACTTTCATCAAGATAAACAAGTCTTGGATCTCCAAGGAGTTTTTCACCCCAGTCACAGACTGGGCAGACTAGGTGATGTTGTACTTTTCAGTGTGCTGCATTGATTTCACCATTATACAATTTTTATTCTGGCTCAATTCATGCCACTTTAGTGGCATACGGCGTTAATATTTTTTTAAATGTGGAGACTCCTATTGAGATCTCCTTCTTGTCTGTTTCCTGAATTTAACATGGCTTTCTGAGCATGATGTCTACTCATGTCACTCATCTCCCTGATACTAATCAATGATTAACCTTGAAATGCTATGGCATTCCCTGTTCCAGACCCTGTGCCATGCATGCAGACTGTGCCATTGTACAATTTTTATTCTGGGTCAATTAATTCCACTTTCCTGTTTTCTAGCCTTAATTTTTTGAACTGTGGAGACTCTTATTGGGGTCTTTTTCTTGTCTTTTTCCTGAATTTAGCAGGGCTCTCTGGGCACCATGCCTACACTTGTCACTGACCCACCTAAATAATTATTCCAGTGGTAGTCAATGAAGATTATACTTGTGCCATCTGAGTGTGCTGGAGCATTAAATATATTGGAGTTTTTGCATGACGTTTGAGGACTCCCTGCCCATTATGCCTATACATGTCACTCACTTATCTAAATCCTTCTTCCTGTAGTCAGTGAAGCTTATGCTTGTTCTTGTTGTCATTGTGGTGGAGCATAACATTTATTGGAGCGGTGGAATGAGGTATGAAGGCTCCAAGTCCAACAGTCCTACACCTGTCACTGATCCCACCTGTTCCTGATCAATGTTTAACCTTCAAATGTTAGGGCAGGCCCTGTTCCAAACCCTGTGCTATGCACACAGGCTGCACCATCATACAGTTTTTATTCTGGGTCAATTTATGCCACTTTGGTGGTATCTGACCCACATTTTTTTAAATGTGGAAATTCTTCTTGGGATCTCCTTGTCTCTGGGCTCTCTGAGCATAATGCTTACATGTGTTACTCAGCCCTCTGGTATTAATGAATGTTTAACCTTCCAATGCAAGACCAGTCCCTGTTCCAAACCCTGTGCCATGCATGCAGGCTGAACCATTATATAATTTTTATTCTGGGGCAATTGATTGCACTTTGCTGATATCTGGGCCTAATTTTTGAAAATGTAGAGACTCTTCTTGGAGTCTCCTTCTTATCTGTTTCCTCAGTTTAGCAAGGCTCTCTGTCCATGATGGCTACACATGTCTCTCATCCCTCTGTTACTAATGAATGGGCAGACTAGGCACTTTTGTACTTTTCAGTGTGCTGCATTGATCTCAACATTATAGAATTTTTATTCTGGGTCAATTGATGTGACTTTTAAGGTGTCTGGCCTTATTTTTATCACATGTGGAGACTCTTCTTGAGCTGTCTTCATTGTGTGTTTCGAGAATTTAGCAGGGCTCTATTAGTATTATGTCTACACCTGACACTCATCTCCATGTTACTAATTATATTGAAGCTTGAAATACTGGGCCAGGCCTTCACTCATGCATCTATAATGCATTATTATAAAAATTGTAATTCTGGGGAATAAATGGCACTTTTCCTAGTGTATGCTTGCAATTTGTGCTGTTTTGGCAACTTTAGTCCCCTTTTAAGGTTCTATGCCCTTCATTTTATCTCCCATTGATTTCAATGGGGTTTGGAAGTTCAGTGAACTGTTTATCAAACAGTGGTGACGATATGCTAATTCGGCCAACCAAACTGAACCTGAACTTTAAAAGGTTCGCTTATCTCTATTTGTAAACAGACACAGATTTCACAATCACTTGTTTGAGTCCAAAAAATACTTATTTGTGAACAGATACAGATTATGCAATCAATTGTTTGAGGCAAAAAAGGTCTGTTTGGGGGATCACAAAGATTTAGCAATCAATTCTTCTATGCAAAACATGCCTCTTTGGGAACCCACACAGATTCGTCAATCACTTGTTTTAGGTAAACAATGCCTATTTCTGGATAAACCCTCTCATCCTAGCTATCTAAGTAGATTGAGTAGCTATCTATCTGTCTGTTTAGCATGTAGCAGCATGGAGCAGCATGCAGCAGCACTGTCCCTAAGCAGTAACACACTCAATTTGGCATATCCATTCCTTGTCTGTTGAGAGACGTTATTTAGGTAGCCAATGACACAAGCTCTTGTGTCTTAACATTTTGGATGGTTTCTGCGCTCTGTTCTGCTACAAGAACCTCCACACTGTGTCAGGGGGGAAAAATTGAGTCCGACGCTCCTCTGACCACTTCCCCTTCCCCCCTCTCATTAAATATGTCATGCCCTTTATCATAGACAGTCATAGGGTAGAAGAAAAGCATTAGGACAAGCACACAAAGGATTTTTTTCATCCAATCATTTACCAAGCAAAACCGAGTTGGCCGACCTTTTATCAAGCTGTTTGGTTCCCAATCCTAAATACAAATCGGACAGGTTCATGCTGAATATGAAATTGGCGACCATGTTCAGAAAACGTTTGATGAACACTACAGGACACATATATAGCCTAAGTTGCACAAGATCAGAAATACATAAACTAAGTAATCTGATCTGCAGTTTAAAGGGAACCTGTCACCAGGTTTTTGCAACCTAATCTGAGAATAGCATAATATAGGACCTGAGATCCTGATTCCAGCGATGTGTCACTTACTGGGCTGCTCAATGTAGTTTTGATAACATCACTGTTTAATCATCTGGAGATTATCATTGGCCTGCTGCCAGGTAGTCTGGCATATTCACAGACTGCTAAATCTGCAACAGAGAAAGCACTAATTTTATCAAAATGACAGCAAGCAGCTCAGTAAATGACACATCGCTGGGATCAGGGTCTCTATTTCTACATTATGCTGCTCTCAGATGGGATGGCAAAAACCTGGTGACAGGTTCCCTTAACATGCAATCCATGGATAGGTGTGGCGATGTTTCTTCACATACTTTTTTCATGTAGCTATTCTTAATTGTTGATACCATACTACATCCAAGACCTTTCTCAAATCAATCAAAGATTATAAAACAAAATGGATATGGGCTGTGTAACTATAAGATCTAGATAGACACTGGCCAAACATGGTACAAATAGATTTAAACCATATGTCAGTACAGGGCTGAACTTGTTAACGTGTATTCTCAGAAGTGATGGAAAAAGGGAACATGCATCAATTGACTCATGGAAATATCATCTCAGGCATAACAATTAAAAGATGCCACTTTAGTAATTTGCCATTTATTACTAGACGTACGTAAGCAGCTTTATTTTCCTATTGCAGAGGAAGAACATATTTAATCAATAAAATATATTAATTATTTATGGCCTTCAATATGTTCTCTTTTAGTGGTAATATTGAAAACTTCTGCACATATAACTTGTGCAAGTTTTCTCATGTTTTGTCACCACTTTTAAAATTGCACTATTATTCTTTAACCACTTTCTGGAAATACTCATGACTTATGAAATATGTTGTGTACCCGATATTTACAATAAAAAGCAACAGCTAATGTCCTGTAGATGAGAATGTTTGAAGGGTTGTCGCCTCTTCTAAAATGGGTAAAATTGCAAAGTGATTGTAACAATAATAACTTTGCAACTTACTTCTTATTAAAAAATCTACTCTATTTTCAAGAACGGAGGGATTTTTTATTTTATAGTTTACTATTTGATCCATTGACTGCCGAGGTGGCTGGTAACCTACCTATCACGCACTGATTTGCGCTGACTCTCTGTAGTCTATGTAGGCGTGCTGCCGGGGTTCCTAGTTCTGGAGTTATAGGACCGTTTTGGATATCGGCCGTTGATAATGTCATGCTTAGGGAGTGAGGGATTCAGGTGGATCTAATCTGACCCCTATACTGGGGTCCCTGGCTCGCCCTGCTCTCGGAGGTACCTCTGATGGTGAGGAGGTCCAAGTCGACACCCATTTTCCTAAGCTCCTGCAAAGCCCTAGGCTGAGAGTCCCTACCTCCACCTATGGATCAGGAATCACAGCTACTCCCAAGGAAAGAAAACACAAGAAAGACTTCAGCACGACAGCACATGCGTCTTCGCAGCTCAGTGACTCACCTGGAATCTCCTCCCCCTGGCCTTTAAATAACCTTCCCTTTCCTCTATTAAATGCCATTGATAAAGTTAGACTCATCCTGGTCACCGAGCTGTGAAGATGCATGTGCTGTCGTGCTGAAGTCTTTCTTAGCATTTCCTTGGGAGTAGAAATTCCTGATCCTGGGTGGCAGTAGGGCCTCTCAGCCTAGGGCTTTGCATGAGCTTAATGAAAAATAATTAACCCCAAAGATACAGATAATATAACAAACTTTATTTAGGCAACAATACAAACACACATCATCACCAAGGTGATATTACCTACACCAGTAAATATGGATAAAAATCAAATAGTATGCTGACTCAGGATTTCATCCAACCAATTGGGGCTCTACATTCAATTCTCTTTCTACATACCAGTGAAGTTTACAACCTTATTTTTGCTGGTGTCCCCGCTCAACGAAGGCTTATCCTGTACTAGCTTAAATACCTATACTAAGATAGGGCTCACAAAATTAGATCTCACCCTCTAATTGGGAATTACAATTCCTGCCACTAAATACTATTGATTATTAAAAATGTCTATACACCAACAACAAACTAACCACAGTCAGGAAAATCAAGGTCTGACGGTTTTTGCCATATAAACATCCTTAGTACATTCCAGTACGAGCTGGTCTGTCAGACTTATCTTTTTGTACTTTAGAATATGAGGTGGTGCAGTATCCTGTTCATCAACCTCAGCCTCGATGCGTTTCTCCATTAACGGTATTTCCGTGGTACGGGTTCTTCAGGAGGCACAACATATGGATACAAGGAACTGATATATGAATGTGTAACCATCTAAAACAATGATAAACCAAAATTAGTGGCAGTTTACACAAAGACATATCTAGTCACTGATAAGTACTTATATAAATATGTTAATATACAGTATGTTGTCACCTGCTAGTCACTTAAAGGGAACCAACCACCTCAGATGACGTGTATAAGCTGTTAATACATGTCCCTGGACCCTACCTACACCATTGCAGCTATCTTTTTGCTAAGAATATTGATAACAGCAAACCGAAATAAACAGTTTATAAACTTACATGGCTTTAGTACATGAGGGCGTCTCCCTTGGGCTCCAGTACGAGAGGGCTGTGTCTCCAGCAGCTTGAGTGGCTTTCCTCCCCCTCCCTCTCTGTTTGCAGGACGTCACTGAAGGACGTGATATTATCTTATTGTGGGCGGGCACGCAAGCCAGCTCCCGTCCGTGCACGTCTTCTCAGTGACGTGCTGCAAACAGAGAGGGAGGGGGAGGAAAGCCACTCAGGCTGCTGGAGACACAGCCCTCTCGTACTGGAGCCCAAGGGAGACGCCCTCATGTACTAAAGCCATGTAAGTTTATAAACTGTTTATTTCGGTTTGCTGTTATCAATATTCTTAGCAAAAAGATAGCTGCAATGGTGTAGGTAGGGTCCAGGGACATGTATTAACAGCTTATACACGTCATCTGAGGTGGTTGGTTCCCTTTAAGTCTCCTCATCTTGACAGATACTATGGATGATTTCGTTGTTATTCACATCAGTATTTCAGGATGGTTGCAGCCGATAAAAATCACAAATAACCTTCCCAACAATCCACTATTGAATAAATTATTAAGGCAACCATTTAGTTATCTCAAATTACAAGATGAAGTGACTAAACAGAAGGAACGTGATCTTACCATAAGATACATAGAATCTTTTACCCACGGCACTCTAGGTTCTATTAGGCCTATGGGTCTGTTGTCACCAATATATAGAAAGAGACTTGCTATAAGGCTTTTCCCATTAGCCTTTTATAATTAAAATTTCCAAACATTGATCATTATCAGATACTTGGTTAGGTGTATAATCTGTGGAGAAATATAGAAATGTTGCTCCTCCTACGCTGAGCGTGGTAGCATCGCCATCCTCATGGCAACACGGCTACTAATATTGCGGGGTAGTTCCGGGTTCGGGACCGCGTCCCGATGGCAACGCGTAATGTAGCGATGATGCATTTCTGGTGATGCACTTCCGGTTGTGCAAAACCCGGTCATGAACGTAAACACCGGGTAGGGAGACAATATGTGAGCCACACAACTGCTTTGGCTTAATGCTAATGAGGACTCACTATATAAGGAGCCACAAGTGAATCTCCCTGTAGTTTCAGCTTGGACTACAGGGGAACGGTGTAGACCCACTGGTGAATGTAAGTGCACTTAAACATGGAGATGAATGACTGTATGGGACAGCTGCTGATCAGAGTTAATGTGCTTTGATGTATTTGCAGCTACCCTTATCAGAAGTGGGAATCTCATTTGTTTCATCTGGTTATTGATTGGAAGTTTCTTTCAGTAAGTGGTATTATTGGCCATTTGGTGGAATGTGGTCTGTTTATATATAGCTGTGGAGTCCTTTTGGTATATGAGCTTATGTTGTCCCCATGACATATTCTTGCAGCATTTCAACCCAGCATGAATTTCTTAACCCATTGTGATTGTCGGGTGTAAAAGATTCTATCTATCTTATGGTAAGATCACCTTCCTTCTATTTAGTCACTTCATCTTGTAATTTGAGATAACTAAATGGTTGCCTTAATAATTTTTTTAATAGTGGATTGTTGTGAGGGTCATTTGTGATTTTTTTTATCGGCTGCAATCATCCTGAAATAATGAATAACAACAAAATCATCCATGGTATGTGTCAGGGTACAGGTACCGTCACACGGGGCGACGGGGCTGGGGATGTCAGCGGCGACTGGCGGGAGTGCGCACGTTTTTGACGCCCCGCCAGTGTCGCGGTCCCCCATTTACATGGGGCGACATCTCCAGCCCCACGCCGGCGAGCTGACAGGCGGCATCGCCACCAGGGTGTCTGAAAACCCCAGCGGCGATGCAGGACAATGGGAACCTATGGCTCACATCGCCTGACGGTCGCCGGCAGCCGGTTACATGGGGCGATGTGTGCACATCGCCCCAGACCGGCCGCCTGGTTTCAGAGCACCGGTCTGAAACCAGGCGACCTCCTGGCATCAACGACATCGCCCCTTTACATGAGGCGACGTAGGGGCAATGTCGCCGCCGATAGGCGACGCCCCTATGTCACCTATGTAATTGGCGACGATGTCGCCCTGTGTGACGGGCCCTTACCTTTACACACAGAGATAAATGGCTTGCAACTCACGGGTTGCAGTGAAATCATGAACACATTGTTCCATTTTGTTGCCATGTACAAATGAAATAATGTGTCCAGGATTTCACTGCAACCAGTGAGTTGCAAGCAATTTATCTCTGGGTTTAAAGGTACCCTTAAGGTACCATCACACGTAACGATATCGTTGCCGATATCATTCAAAAGTCACGTGTTCTGTGACGCTTGAACGATGTCGAAACGACATCGTTGCGTGTGACGCTACAAACGATGAATGATCAGTCGGCTGATCGTTCATCGTTTGATTTGAGGTTCTGTCCTCAAATCAAACGTTGGTCGCCCGGTGGACACGCAGCATCACTGCGTGTGACACCGGGAGACGACCGATAAGCCAGCTCCCAGCGTCTCTTTGCAAGCGCTGGGAGCCGGTATCCAAGGTAAACTGCGGGTAACTAGGCAGCGCGCGCTACCTAGATACCCGATGTATTCCTTGGTTACCAGCCTTCTCCGCTCACCAGCTGTGTATCTTGGATACCAGCAGGTGAGCGGAGAAGGCTGGTAACCAAGATATACATCGGGTATCTAGGCGCTGCCTAGATACCCGCAATTTACCTTGGAGACCAGCCTGCTCCCGCTTACCGCAGACTGGCAGCGGGAGCAAGACATCGTGGAAAGGATATTTAAATCATTTCCACGATGTCTCTGGTCCATTGATCGCTGGTGAGTTTGCCTGTGTGACAGCTCACCAGCGATCTGAACGATATTGTTAGCGATCGCGCGTTCATGTCACATGATAATCCGCTTTTTTAAGCCCTTAGAAAAATTGATCGGTTTTTCTAAGGGGGCCAATAGTGTCCCCTGAGGTCCTGGACGTTTTTTCGGACTTTTTTTCACCAAAAACGCATGCGTTAACACATGGTGCCTATATGTTAACGCATGCGTCTTTCATAGGGCCCAATGTTAAAAAAAGTATGCGTTTTTTTTATGCACCCTAAGGCCAGGGTCACACATATCATCTGTTTTTAGCTTAAATCTGTTTCTGGGAACATTTTGGACATTTTTTTTTCAAAGTACAAAAACGCATATGCGTTAACGCATGTGTGTTTTTCAAAAATGCACGTGTTTTTATGCAGCAGCCCAAAAACGCTGCTAGCAGTGTTTTTGGGGTGCTTTAAAAAAACACATGCATTTTTTTAACATGAGGCCCTATGGAAGACGCATGCACATATAGGCACTATGAGTTAATGCATATGCATTTTTGGTGAAAAAAATGACTAAGTCCAAATTTTCCCAAAAACGTCCAGGACCTCAGGGGACACTATTGGCACTCTTAGAAAAACGGATGCATTTTTCTAAGGGCTTAAAAAAGCGGATTGGGATGTGTAACCCTGGCCAAAAATGTAGAATTGTTTTTTGGGATGCTGCCCAAAAACGCATATGCATTTTTGAACTTTGAAAAAAAATGTCCAAAATGATCCAAAAATGGATCTGGGCTGGAAGAAATAGGGTCTGAGAACAATCTATATCCTTGTCACCAGACATTAACCCTAGTGGTGGAGATAATGATGCTTGTGATGATGAGACTCAGATACCTGATTCAAATGTGTACTTTTGTATGCATTCAGGGCAGGAAGACAGTGTATCTGAAAATGAGGCGTGTGACAACAGATATAATTAATGTAATCTCCCACCCTCTGTAGTACTATCAAGCACCGGCTGGTACGTCACTTGTGGCGCGGTGCATTATGGGCCACTCACATGACCTCCCCCATTGCATTATAGGCCTGATCACGTGATCGGCCCGGCTTCAATAAGCGCATAGCGCATGCGCGGAGCCGGGCCGATCACGTGATCAGGCCCATAATGAACTGGGGGCGATCACATGATCGGCCCATAATGTACTGGGGGAGGTCACATGAGCGGCCTATAATGCACCGCGCCAGAAGTGACTTAGCGGCCAGTGCTTGATAGTACTACAGAGGGTGGGAGATTCCAAATTAAAGAGGCAGCTTGCATGAAAGAATAACGCCGCCCAGCGGGGTGTGCTCTACACCATCGAGGAGGGCACAATGACGCCTGGGGCCGCCTTTCCAGTTCCCAAGCCTCAGGGACTCCTGTAAGTCATAACTTATTTTTCTGCAGCTTTATAGGGTGGATTTAACTCAGAGAGGGATAGATAGGGAGCAGCTAGGAAGGTGTAGGGACAGGTAGTGATAGTGTAGAGGCTTAGATCCAGATGACAGGTTCCCTTTAAGGGTGGAGGCACACTAGGAGCGTGTAAAACGGAGCGTTTTGTACGCTAGCCATTTCTGCGACTGCGTCGCGTATTTGTCCGCGATTGCGGTGCGAGTTGTGTGCGAGTGTGGTGCGAGTGGGGTGCGTTTGCAGTGCGAGTGCGATGCGAATGCGTTTTTTCAGTCACAAACAGCGATCCAAGTGTAAGGTGTTTTTGAGGCATGGAGGCATGCAGGTGCACTTCAGAATTGGAATCAGCTTGTACTTCCTGAAACATACAAGCGTATTTCGCGCATGTAACTCGCATGGTGTGCTGACTTCATGCGAGAAAAAAACGCCGCCATAGACTAGCATTGGCCGTACGCGCGTACGAATCGCACACATACGCAGCATGCTGCGAGTGGAATCGCATTGCCGGCGACATGCGAGAGGCGACTGCGTAAAACGGTCCACTGTGCCCTGGCCAATTTGTTAACATCAGTGCGAGTGACATGCGTTTTTTACAAGCGTGAGACTCACGCGAGTCTCACGCTAGTGTGCCTCCATCCTAAGGCCCAGTTACACACACAGATAATTGTGCAGAGATTGTTCTCAGATCTCTGGTTGCAGTGCATGGACACATTGTTACATTTTGTGGCCGTGTACAAATGGAAAAATGTGTCCATGATTTAATTGCAACCAGAGATCTGCGAACTATCTCTGCACATTAATCTGTGTGTAACTGGGCCTTTAGGGGTAAAACCTCTTTCTCCACTGCTTCTGCCTCCTTCACCACCTCTAAGGCCTTCACCTGCACCCAAAATCTCTCCGTTAATGTGACATGGAATCCAACCATGCAATAGGAATCCACTATACCTAATTACTGTACTACTAACAGGGCTGTGTTTACATTTAAATGCCTGTGAGATATGAGTCAAATAGATGAACAGTAGGGATGAGCGAGTAGTGAAATATTTTGACTCGCTGAAATCGTAATGAGTAGGTTTTAATACTCGCATATTCGTTACGAGAAGCAAGTACAATGCAAGTCAATGGGAAATGCATGTACTGTTCTGCTAGACACTACAAAGTGGTCTCTGTCCTCTCACAATCACACCTGCCCCCTCTGTCCTCTTCACAATCACACTGCCCCTTCTGTCTTCTTCACCATCACACCTGCCCCTTCTATCCTCTTTCACAATCACACCTGCCTTTTCTGTCCTCCTCCTCCTCACCATCACAGCTGACACACACATACACACTCACAAATACACTCACACATACACACACACTCATTCACACACTCTCAATCAAACACACCTTTATGATGCTGTGATCCTGTTGTCCATTATGCATATGCAGGGAGCCCCCGCGGTTCCCGGTCTATCGTGACTTCCGGGTACTGCCCCACGAGCTCCTTCACGGCTTGTACATCAATGCAAGCTGGCGGCCGGCGGACCAATCAGAAGCCTGCAGCTGACGTCGGCGTCAGGAGGCTTCTGATTGGTCCGCGCCTCTCATTGATGTAACAAGTGTGAAGGAGCTTGTGTAGGCGGGACCCGGAAGTCACGATAGACCGGGAACCGCGGCGGCTCCCTGCATAATGAACCGGGGCATGGCTTTTGTTTCTATGGAGCCCCGGGCCGCAGTGTGAAGCCTCGCGGGCCGCATGCGGCCCGGGGCCGGTGTTTGAGACCCTGCACTAGAGGAAGATGTGGTAGAGATAACAAGATCTGAAAGGTCCAGACTGTTGACAGCACAGAGTCAGATGTGATCGATGAGGGCTTATGGAAGCATCCAAATTGTTGGTGAAGGTGTAGGAGCCAAGGAAAAATTGGAGAAGGAAAAGGCGATAGACACAGAAGAGTCAGCAGATGAGGGAGATCTTGATCACCTTTCTGATGTGCGAAGTTGGCAGGAGAGGGCGGAGGAAGCAAGCAGGAATGTTACCTGGCCACCAAAACAACAAGGACTTGGGCCTCATCGATGCGCAAGATACATGAGCACATATTTGCTGCACTATTTGCAACACGATCCCTAGATTGTTAGTTAGGATTTGAAGTAGTGCCAACTACTGGGTTGCACACTGTTAGATCCCAGGTACAAGAGTAAATTTAGCCAAATGCTTCCTGCCTTGGATGCATGCAGGAATATCAATAGAAGCTTTCAAGCAAAGTTTAGTACTGCTTTTCCCCAAAACATCAGTGATGAACACAGTGCACATTGCAGTTCTACACTTCCAACCCAGGTAACATCGAATCATCATTGCAGAAACATTACCATGAGCAGTGTATTTGTTAGAAACAATTTTTGGGGGTCAGTTGACCTTTTATTTAGAACATCCTTTGCAATGCCAGAAGAGAGGACAAGTCTGACATATAGTCAACACCTAGAGAGGATAGTGTAGGAGTATCTACAACTGAATATTGGTGCCATTTGTGTGGACCTGGACCCATGTGCATTTTGAGTTTCAAAAATGGAAAAGTGGCCTGAGCTCGCCAGTAATGCCTTTGAGATTTTGACATGCCTGGCAGCCAGTGTTCTCTCAGAACGTGTCTTCAACGCTACTGGACGTGTTCTGGCAGATAAGCACATATGGCTATCCACCGACAGTGTAGACCAACTAACATTTATCAAGATGAACAGGATCTCCAAGGACTTTTTCACCCATGAAAGGCTGTGTTCACACACAATTTGCGTTTTTTTTAGCACTCCTAAAAGCACTTGCGTTTTTTTAAGAGTGCCAAAAAATGTGCCTTGTGTGTGTGAAAGCTTTCAAAACGTTTTTGCACTTAGTAATTTTTTCACCAAACACCCAAATAACAAAAAACGCGTGGCATAAAAAATTGTGTTTTAGCTGAAGGAATTTTTTTTTCCGTTTTCCTGCCGACCAAGGGGGGCGGTGGGGGTGCTATCATAAAAATTTTTTTGGTATTTTCTTTGTTATATAGAGGGGGTGCTATTGAAAAAAAAAAATTTTTCATTTTTGATGACCCCTTTACAAAAGGTGTCTGCATGTGCCTTGCGTTTACATTTGCGTTTACCACCGTTTCCCATAGGGGCCCATTTTAAAAAACACATGCGTTTTTGGGGAAACACACCTGCGTTTTTTTCCAGCACCCAAAAACGCTGCATGCAGCGTTTTTTGGGGTATGGAAAAAAAACGCAAGTGGTCCTGAAAAACGCATGTACACTCACATGTACCCTGCGTTAACGCACCTGCGTTTTTTTTTCACACAACAAAAACACAGGGATGGGCAAAAAAAACGCATGTGTGTGAACATGGCCAAAGACTGGGGAGACTAGGCACTGGTGTACTTTTCATGGTGCTGAATTCCTTTTACTATTATAAAATTTACACTCTGGGGCAAATGATGTCATTTTGCTATTGTCTGATCCTAATTTTTGGTAATTTTTGAAAAAGTATGAATTCTTGTTGAGGTCTTCTTCCTGTGTGGTGCTTGACTTGAGCAGGGTTCTCTGAGCATAATATTTACTCCTGCTAGTGTGGTGCCCCAGGGTCCGGTTGCCACAATACTGAGCTTGGAAGCAATAAAAGTTACCCACATCAGGTGAAACACACACACACAACACCTTCCCAACTCCAGGCCAGAAGGGGAAGCTCTAACACAAGTTCAGGGAAGGTCCACTATAAATTCTGGTCTGGGGGCGGGGTTAGGCAGTTCAGTTCCTAGGTGGACTGTGGAAGAGATATGAAGGACTGGAGCCATGCTAGGCTCATCCTAGGATACTGACCAGCCAGTGTGAGTGACCCGTAGGTGAGGGTCTGAGGAAGTGGAGGAGTAGGTGTGGGGAGTGGAGCAGCACCAGCTCGCCCCAGCACCAAGCACAGGACGGACTTCGGAGTCCGAGGTCACAAGGTACTTTATGCCCAGCAACCAACACCAGAGGGCGGGTGATTCCAAGTTGCTCACTCAAAAAAAGGTTAGGAGACACAGACGCCCCAAAGAGCTCAAGGAGATGCAGTGAGAAGAGAGTAATATAAATAGAGCTCAAGCCGCCTGTCATACGGCCAAGACAGAATAAGGAAGGAGAGGTTCGCAGCACCGCTTCAAGCAGCCAGAGCCCACAGGGAGTAGCGCAGTATGGTGGCCTCAGAACTTGCCAGGTGTGGAAAATCTCAACTTGCTTCCAGGCTCCGGACCCCTAACACCACTTGTGAACTGTGCCCTGGATGAACCTGCTACTTACTTCAGTAAAGGTAAAGGAGACTGTCACCCCTGTGTCTATCGGTTATTTCGTACATTAAGTCCTTGCACCCCCAACAAATCCATCACCTCCATAGACCTTACGGTTGCCCTGGGGACCAGCTCTTCCCATGACAAGCTAAACCATCATAGCTGCTACTCCCATCATCCCTAGACCTCCCGACTGCAGCAGCATCTATACCGGTCGCATTCCACAGGTGATGTCACAATAAAAACTCTTTTACTTCATTTTAATATTTTTCTTTAATTTTTTTTTAAAACTTCACCTTTTTACTGATCGCCCGACGAGTGGATCACGGACCGGGTGACGCCACCATGACATTCCACAGCCCCAACGACTTTGGGAGGGCCCGGTTCCGAGTACCCCACTGTCCCTGTCCAGGGCGAGTCAGCTTTCTGGCATCACAAACAGGATCTACCGACCCGGTATCAACAGGTCTTGTGTGCCTTAGACTGTATTGAACTGTGAACAATCGCCATTTTTTTTTCGCCCTGCTCAGAGCGTGGGAAAGCAAGGGGCGTGCTGTTGTGGGCGGGCCCAGAAAGGGCACAAACATAGAAGAAGGCCTTATGCTCTGACAAACTCACAGGGAACAGGGAATAGGAATAAGCTCACCTCTCCTTCTCAGAAGATCCAGTCAGGTGCTGCAGCTGACGGACGGCCACCGCCTGAGTCAAGGAATATAATGAAGATATGCTGGCACCTTCATCCGATGTAAAGTTTTACTTTATTATGTAACTCCCAACATTAAAATAAAAGCATCTTGGTGGCTGAACATGCCCCGTCACGGGGCATGTTCAGCCACCAAGATGCTTTTATTTTAATGTTGTGAGTTACATAATAAAGTAAAACTTTACATCGGATGAAGGTGCCAGCATATCTTCATTATATTCCTCATGCTCTGACGTCAGCCCACGCAACACTGGAAATCCTGTCCCCAAAGGTCCTTAGAGAAAGGCCCCCACCAGAAACCAGAGACATTTTTCGGCTGAAAGCTGAAGCAGGGCTGCGGTTCACCAAGGGGGAGAACGATGTCCATCCCAGTCGAGGAGCAGCCCGCGGAGGAGCGTCCCACAGCACCCAGCGATGCCGCCGGGGAAGAGGCCGCGGCACCTCTGGCCACCGCCATGTTGCCGGGCGTGACGTGGCTCCCACAGTACTCAGGAGAGCACGATACCCTCAGTGACTTCTGCGAGTGGATTAAAAGTGTATTCGGAGTGTACTCTATGAAGGAAGAACAGCGTGTGACAATGTTAATGGGACGGGTGACCGGTGAGGCCTGGTGCAAGGCGAAGGCCTGGTCCACGCTGACAAAAAAAGTGAAACAAATTTTTGTAAAACTAAAAGAGGCCTTCGAGACACAGCCGGCCGCTGAGGTTAAAGGTCCAATTCTTCAGGTGTAAGCAAGGGGTGCATGACAGTGTACGCAGCTATGCTTTGACTTTGCAAGAGCACTGAGGGACATGAAGCAGGCAACCCTTAGAGTGCGCCGAATGAGAACAAACTGTTGACCGACCAATTCATCGAGGGCATGCAGGACCCGACCAATAAGCCCTGGCCATGCAGCAGCCAGGAATAGACTTTACAGACTTTAAAGATCGGGCCCTACAACTGCTGAGAGATACCACCATCAGCGGCCCTGCGCCCTCACAAAGGCTGGCCCTAACCTACCATATGGGGGCAGAGCCTTTCATGACCCTGCTGGGGCCAGTGCACAGACTTTAGAACCCTCACCTCCGAGGGTGTGCACCTCCAGTTGCAACAGCTGACCCAAGGAATGGCCGACCTGGCTAAAGTAGTGAAAGCTATCCAAGGAGCCGGAGCACCAGATTGAATCAACCTACCCTCCAGCCCGGATGACATCCCATGGATGCTCTAAAGGAGGTACCCCACCAGCTGAGGATGACCCACCGACCCTTCTGTAGCTGCTGCAACGAGGCGGGACACCTGGCAAGATCCTGTCCTTTAAACGAGAAATCCTTGGGGCAGAGAGCCAACCCCCAGGAATAAGATCCGCCCGGCCCACCGCACTGACGCAACAGGTACGTGGAAGGGCGACCGGTCCTGCCTGTCGTGCTGGACAGAATCCCCATGAATGCTCAACTGGACAACGGGTTGCAGGTGACCACGATAACCTATATCCTTTATAAGCGTTATTGGGCAAAGTCCTAAATATTGCCAGCCACCCAGATGACAGTTTCACCATTTTTAGCGAGTAATGGCAGCCCATGCCACAGCTAGGATTTTAAAGAAGTGGCCTATTAAAAGTGGGGTGGGTAGGACCTACGTGAACAAGGGTATGGTGATGAATTATTAAAGATGTTGACCTGCAGCACCAGTACAACCAATGTTGACAAATGAGGTACAAATGTGATTGAAAAATGTTTGGCCGAGGTTATTGTGTTGTTACAACAGGTTGCCGAGACCGCCAATTCCAGGCAGCAGAGGACCCTGCAGAGAGAGATAAGGGCCTTGATGCAGAGACAGCAGGTGGAGCTGTCTGGAAGTGAAGTCGGCAGTGTAAAGTAAGTGACCCAATGCACATTGTAATACCTCCGCGGAATGAACAGTAATATGGTGCAGGGAGGCCATAGGCCTCAAGGGGCAAGATTACCATGTACTTACAGTAGATAGTAGGCAAGAGCTGTAGTTGATGTCCCAAGGGGAGGGTACCTGTATGCATTCTAAACTGTGGGGAGGAGGAGGCCAAACTGCCATGGTATGCTACCATTACCAAGCTGTACACGGTCAGTAGCAATGCGATCACTGCTGTAGAGCCCTTTGGACTCGCCAGAGCAGACAGAGGACAATGGCACTGAGGGGCAGCTGGAAGACTGGTGCCAGAAGCTACATGTAGGCACCAGCTCCACTCCCTCTCATCAGAACCGTGGAGTGTACCGGGTAGTCAGGGAGTACAAGCAGGACTTCAGCAAACATCCATTAGACTTGGGCAGGCAAACGGGGTGCAGTATTGTATACCCATGGGGGACCATCCACCCATCAAGAAGAGGTACAGGCCTATACCACCAGCCCACTACCAATGTGCCAAGGAAATGTTATGGGACATGAAGGTGGCTGGGGTGATCAGAAATAGTTGTAGCC
Organism: Allobates femoralis; assembly: GCA_033576535.1. Taxonomy (NCBI): domain Eukaryota; kingdom Metazoa; phylum Chordata; class Amphibia; order Anura; family Aromobatidae; genus Allobates; species Allobates femoralis. Next base: position 353,907,049 of record JARQOC010000002.1, read on the forward strand.
CCTGGGCAGCTCCACTAGTCTTGGTTAAGAAAAAAATATGGTACTATGAGGATGTGTGTTGACTATAGACAAATTAATCGCATTACACATAAAGATACTTATCTATGGTGAATCGGCTACCGAACCTGGCAGTTCCATAGCGCCTCCTGTTAAACCCAGATCAGTCAGAGAACTGCCTGAGGATAAAGAAGGGCCGCAGCTGCCTGAAGCTGGCGGTATTATGGCACCCTCTCATGAGTGGTATATGCTGAGATCTGCAACCAAAAGCACATACAATAACCTCCACCCCGTCACTGACAGAGGCCCTGAATAACACGAGCACTAAATGCTGCCAGCAGCTCCTCGTTTTAATATAAGTCCGGTCCGTGGTGGGGCTTATATTGGGTCAGGAACCAACCCAGGTAGCGTTAAATGAGCACACGGACGTGGGAATGCTTGATCAAGATAAAAAGAGAAACTCAAGATTAAATTTATATATTTAATCACCCTATTGGTACACTAGATATATTACAATTATTATTAAGATGTTACAAATATTACAGTCAGTTATGCAAATAGAAGGATATATGGAATACACAGAATTACACACACATGTGATCAGTTACCTTAATGCTGATGGCACCACAAGGGTATTCTCCTGGCTTGGTGGAAATAATGCCTCTTTAGAAGAAATACAATATGGAGATGGGGCAGCAAATTTGGATACATTATGGGCTGACCCCTGCCTCCACCCATCTCACACTTCTGGGCTGTCTCACAACTCCCACCCCTCTGAGTGGAGATATAGATATCCAAAACTTATTTTCTGTCATAGCCTTGTCTGTGAGCATCACAGACAGAAAACAATGCTTTCATATTTTCAGTTATGATTTTATCTTCATCTGGATATGAAACATGACTATGCTGAGAGCAGCCTACTAGCCAATATTACGTTTAGATGGCTTACAGTCATCATACATTCATATAAATATAAGTCCTATGACCATCTAGATATGTAGATTTCATATTTTCATTCGACATTATCATAGGATGGACGACTTTCCCCTCCACTTGTGATACAGGGAAATTAGATTTGTCCCTTCTCTGCAAATCCCAGCAGAGAGTCATCCTTTGGATAATGGCTGGGTACAAAGTGTCATCTAATCTCCATTTCCTAGGAAGCTCCATACACGTGGCTAAATGACATTTCCTTGGCTGATTAGCATATCACAGGTGAGGAAGAGCCCTTTTGTGTGGCTTGTCTGGCTACCAAGGGTGGGGGCTTATTTCTTTATGAGTGAGATATGTTTTACCTGAACAGACAACTATTGCTTTCTGGGACCAAAATGGAATCTGGGGGATATGGCAATATTCTTACAAATATTGCTTAATCATATTATCCATTATCAACAGTTGGTATTGGCAGGTTCCCATGGTGGAGGCTGACAAGGAGAAGACCACCTTCATGACCCCGATGGACCTCTTCGAGTTCAACTGTATGCCATTCGGGCTCTTCAATGCACCAGGGACGTTCCAGAGGTTGATGGATTATTGCCTGGGGCATAGAAACCTCGAGACTGTGCTGCTGTACCTAGATGATGTCATAGTATACTCAAGGATTTATGAAGACCACCTAAAGCATCTAACAGAAGTCTTCAAGACGCTATCCAACTTTGCTATCAAAGCCGTCCAAGTGCCACCTCATCAAACCCAAGGTGTAGTACCTGTGGTGAGTGCAGAAGGTGTGGCCCCAGACCCTGACAAGGTTACAGCAATCCAGAGTTGGCCAAGACCCAGCACCGTCATGCCGTGTAACGGGGCTTTAAGAGGGATCTAGAACCTTAGCATCACCCTCTGTGTTGTTCAATACCTCGCCCTCAGAGCTACAATTTCCTGCACTGACTATAAATTCACTTAGGTGTCCGCCTCAGGTATCTGACTTTCATCATCATCAGCTTCATTGTCTCCACTAACAGGGGTTAAAGTTTGGTAATAAGGGTCTACATTATGCTTGGACCCTTCTTTGTCTAGCCCTGGATCCGATTCACCAACATTTTGTGCATTGGTGCAGATCACTTCCTCTTATTGACTCAGTGAAGCTTTGGAGTAAACTTCTGATTCCCAGGCTATACTATTCGTGAACAGGTCTGCAGACTTGGTCATCTGGGTTGACCCACAGTCAGTTGGGCGGCCAGAAGTAATAAGTATATATCATATAACTAGGTCCCACAGGGATGAGCCCACAGACTCTTAAAGTGGTAGAAAGTCCATGAAGGGAAGAGTCCATTAAGGTCTCTGAGTCAGACCTCAAAGGCTGCATGCATGCCTACTTAACCAGTAGGGAAAGCACAAACGATGCAAAACATGGGAAAGGGAAATATAACATTCACAAAAACACAGGCCTCGGTCAAGAAAAACTGAAAACAAAACCAACTCAAAAAAGTCCTTCTCTGGACAAAATTCCAACTAATGGATACATCATCAACCAAACAAGATGCCTTTTTTACGAAAGTCCACTCTCCGTGACATTAAAGCAAACTTCCAACATTCTCAGCATTGCCAAGGCTGAATATCGGCGTTGGTGTGGTATTCCAATGCTGAATGGTCTCAGGGGGTCACAGGAGCTTATCAGAAGCAGTCTCCACCACCACCTGCCTACCAGCACACTCCATCATGGCAACCACTGGAGAAGACAATGGAAGAACTAGGGGATGACCATATCCTTTAGGACTGACAGAAGCAATTTGTGGGACACAGACAGGACAGGCGCTGTGGGTTTGGGTGCATCTTGGTGGCTAACAAAGAGAGGCCTGTCCTCCACCCGATGCCACATTCTTTCCCAGTCAGCCTCCTCCCACAACTCCTCAAAGTCGTCAGTGGTGGCAACCCAATTAATGCCACCCACGAACCACACATTGATGCTCATCACCCTCATGAAAGTGTCCCCCTCTGTTGTTCTGTTGTGAATTCTGCTTGTGGCTCCCTCCTGGGGTTGTGGCTGGTAATGCAGTTGATCCTGTTTTGCACTCTTGGTCAGGTGAATTGGATAATTGCAATTTTGACTGGGATATTTAAGGTTGCAGGATTTCCTCAGTCCTTGCCAGTTGTCAATGTTCCTGGAGGTGTTTCACCTCTGTCTGATCTCTCCTGCCCTGCTGCAAGACTTCCAAGCTAAGTGTATGGTTTAGTCCTTTTGGGGCACACATTCTGTGTGCTTTTTTTTTCTGAAATGGTCTATTTTTGCTTAGAGTGCTTGCTGTGTTAACTTGCTCTCTGTTAGGAAGTTTTCTTCCTAGGATTTTTGTGCTATTCATTTGTTATGGGATTGTTCAACGTTTTGTGTCAATATACATATTTTGAGAATTGTAGGATTCACAGGAGGTTTGCAGATCTACAGGGTGCCGAGTCTTGAGTAGACTCAGGTATTTTTGTATTATCTGCAGTGGATATTTTTGAAGGGATTTTATACTGACTGCAATAGTATCCTGTCCTGTCTTTATCTATCTAGCTAGAAGTGGCCTCATCTTTGCTTGATTCTGTTTTCTGCCTGAGTGTGCTTTTCCTCTTACTCACAGTCAATATTTGTGGGGGCTTTCTATCCATTTGGGGTTCTGCTCTGAGGCAAGTTAGCATTCCTGTTTTCCTCTTTAGGGGTAGCTAGTTCTCCGGTCGTGTTGAGGTGTCTAGGGTATGGTTAGTCACATCCCACGGCTACTTCTAGTTGCGGAGTTAAATCAGGAACTGCGGTCAGTACAGGTACCACTTTCCTTTGAATTTTATTCATGCAGGTCCAAGGTCACCGGAGCATAACACTCCTCCCTGAACAAAGATGGTGCGCAGTCTTTTGGGAAGATGGTCACGCAACAGGGTGAACCGGTTGACGCAGCACTGATGCCTAGTACCTTGTTCAACTTGGAAGCCAAACTCCCTCCACTTGAAAAATGCCACCACATTAGTTCAGGTACACTCGTCATAGAAGTAATTGGCCCTAGACCCATACAACCACTCCCGGGCCATGTTATCCGCAAACCTAATCTAAAACACAGTTGTGCAGATGCCAAAAATGTGTATTGTAAATGTAAGAAATGAAATAGTGATTGCACATTTTTAAGAAGCAATATCCATAGTATGGTGATAATAAGCGTGAATGAAGCAGCAAGTGAAACTGTTGTGGTATCACGTGTCAAGGAGGGAGGGACTGCCTAAATGTCTAAGTAAGAGCAGTCCCCCCAAAAAGCATGTTACAGGACTACCTGAGGCTTCTGAGGTCAAAGATCAAAATACCTACTGGTACATGGTAGCTGGCCTTGAAAAGTGCTGGGGAATAGCTAATTAAAATTGATGTATGACAGAGGGACCTACAAAATGTATAAGTCAAGGCCCTCCCAATGGTTAAAGGCGAAAAAAAAAATCACAGATAGACTGTGTGAACAAACGCTAAAAGCGATATTTTTTTTCTGTCTTTTTAGCCTTGTATACAGGTGATTATCTAGGGAAAACTGTTTCTGAACCTTTTTGACCTGTTAAATGGATTTAGGTTAGGTTTGGTAGTTGTTCTTGTGTATCTTTAACAGTGGCGTAATCCTGCAACAAAGTTATTCCCACAAACCACATGTGAGTAAGAAATGCATACAGGCATATTATCCAGGCTCTTTCCATTCTGTTTTATCACATTCCCAACCATTTCAGCCTTTTCCTCAGGCCCCCAGACTTCCTTTGTAGAGTCCAGTAAAAAATTACTCACTTTTCTCATTGACTTAAATTGTACTCGCTATTTGGAACGAAAACATAATTATTAAAAAGTACTCATAGCGAGTATAGGGATTATGAATATTTTGGTACTCACTCATAAGTATAAGGCTAGGGTCACATTTGGGCAGGCAATTGTGTTCACCACATCCATATCGGATGCGGTGAACGCAATTGCCTTTACACATTTTTTGGAAAAATGTGTGTAGAATACCGCACTCCAGTAACCGGATTGCTCAGGATGTGTAATCCTGAGCAATCCGCTACTGGATAGTTTGCTCATCCCTGCTGCTCCAGGGATGAGCAAACTGTTCTATGTATTCTAAATCGATAAATTTAATAAATAAATGATTGATTGAGGTCTCTAGGGGGGGCTTACTCCCCCTAAGACCGTACGCCCACTCAGGTGGGCTTATCCTGCAATGTCCAAATGCGACGGGCTCCTCATAGCTCCGTGCATGACCCCCAAACTCCCCCCCCGTATCTATATAGAGGGGTCTCTTCTGCATCCGCTTTTCATTGTGAAGCCATAGCAGGCCCTCTGTGCTCTGCAATCGTCCCGCTAATTAAGTATAGACTTGCGCCTCTGGCTGCTTTGGTTGAGGAAGGCCGCGTCAAAAGGGGTGGGCTAACTTCGCGTCATACCGATAGCCCCGCCCCTTTCATGACGCGGCCACCCCGTGACATCCCCGTTAACCCCTTGGAGCCTGATACCCGAGTACGCCAGGCTGGGCTGACAAAGCCTGCATAGAGTTTACAAAAAAAAAACACATGAAGGACTCCCACACTATGAGAAATAAGATTCTCTGGTCTGATGAGACAAAGATAGAACATTTCAGTGATTATTTTAAGCGATATGTGTGGAGAAAACCAGGCCCTGCTCATCATCTGCCCAATATAATCTCAACAGTGAAACATGGTGGTGGCAGCATATGCTATGAGGTTGTTTTTCAGCTGCAGGGACAGGACGACTGTAGTTGCAATGGAAGGAAATATGAATGCGGCCAGGTAGAGATATCCTGGATGAAAACCTCAGACTTGTGTAGTACAACCATTGACATACCTAAGGGTGGAATCACTCTGTCCATGTGATATGCAACTAAGTTGGACGTGTCACCAGGTGCATAACTACAATAGGTGCAGGGTTTGCGATCGCACCCGGGCCCTGCAGCCTAGGGGGCCCCAAACGTCCCTTTGGCCCATAGAAAAAGACTAATGTTATTAAATATTTGCAATAATTGGGGGCCCCATTGAAGCTTTCGCATCGGGGCCCCTGGGCCTGAAGTTACGCCACTGTGTGTCACAGATGATTAACCTGGAATGGCCTCCCCCTCTCTGGATGGGAGCATCAGCTGTTTGTGTTTCTAAGCAGCTCCACACTGCCATCCTAACAGGGAGAGGCTATTCCAGGTTAATCATCCATGACACGTCCGACTTAGTTGCATATCACACGGACAGTATGATTCCAGCCTAAATGTCACCATCAGACACTCTTCAGTAGAAGCTGCTCTGTGTAAATGCATGTCCTGTCTGCTGGTGTATCCTTGGAGACATTCCAGCAACTCATGGAAGCTTGAAACATTCATCTGCACATAGTCTTCTCATGGTCTCTGCGAATCTCCAGGTACAAGGTTGAAAAAACTCCTGGTGTCCTCTATCGAGAAGTTAGAGGGTGTAACCAATATCGATGCTGCCATCGTCGTCTTCTCCATTCCTTATCATAGGCTGTAGCTACCTGGTGGCTCAGTGGTTAGCACTGCAGCCTTGCAGCACTGAGGTCCTGGGTTCAATTTCCACCAAGGAGTTTGCTTGTTCTCCCTGTGTTTGTGTGGGTTTCCTCCCACATTGCAAAGACATACTGGTAGGATGTTTAGCTTGTGAGCCTCAATGGGGACAGCATTACTGATGTATGTAAAGTGCTATGAAATTAATAGTGCTATATAAATGAATAAATATTATTATAGCTACCAAATGTGCCAGTTCTTAAGAGGCATCCATATACAGAATGCTGCATGTGACATAGCCATTTTGTAGTTTTAGGTAAAGAAAAATGGGTCTGGGGATTTTTATTATTATTATTATTATTATTATTTATTATAGCACCATTAGATTCCATGGCGCTTTGCAAAAGAAGTGGGGAGAACAAAGACAAATACAGTATATATGGACAATTAAGTCTTGCAGATACATTAGGGGAGAGGACCCTGTCCACGAGGGCTTGCAGTCTACAAGGGGCGGGAGAGGAAACAATAGGAGGGGAAAGCGCCGAGCTGGTGACGGTGCGGCGACCGGGTCTCATCATAGGTTGTAGGCTTGTTGGAAGAGGTGAGTCTTAAGGTTTCTTTTGAAGTTCCCATGGTAGGCTAGTGTCTGACGCAATGGGGGAGACTTCCAGAGTATGCACGGGAAACGTCTTGTATGCAGTTGTGAGAGGATGAGATAAGGGAGGAGCAGAGAAGGAGCTCTTGGTAGGATCAAGGTTGCGTGTGGGCAGGTATTGGGAGACCATTTTGGAGATGAATAGGGGGACAGGTGGTGGATGGCTTTGTATGTCAGGGTTAGGATTTTAAATCGAGATCTCTGGGGGGTGGGGAACCAGTTAAGGAGACTGGGGAGTAGCAGGGAGACAGGTAGATTAGTGAGCAATGGAGATTAGGATAGAATGGAGAGGTGCAAGGGAGGAAGCAGGAAGACCGGTGAGCAGGAGGTTGCAGTAGTCAAGGTGGGAGATGATGAGAGCATGAACCAGAGTTTTGGCAGTGTCATGATCAAGCAAAGAGCGGATCTGTAAAATGTTCCTGAGCTGGAGTCGATAGGAGGTGGCGAGGGCTTGGATGTGGGGCTTGAAGGAGATGGAAGAGTCAAGCGTAACCCCAAGGCAATTGGCATGGGGGACTGGCGAGAGAGAGGAGTCGTTGACAAGGATGGATAGGTAGAGGGGGAGAGTGACTTGGGGGGAACATGATGAACTCTGTTTTGTCCATGTTCAGCTTGAGGAAATGAGCGGAGAAGAAGGATGAGATGGCGGACAGGCATTTTGGAATTTTGGATAGTAGGGAGGTGATGTCGGGCCCAGAGAGGTAGATCTGGATGTTGTCGGTGTAGAGATGGTACTGGAGGCAATGGGACTCAATGAGTTGACCTAGGCCAAGGATGTAAATGGAGAAGAGTAGTGGTCCCAGAACGAGCTTTGGGGGACGCTGTCAGATAGGGGGTAGGATGAGGAGGAGGTGTGAGTGTGGGTGACGCTGAAAGTACAGTCCGTTAGGTATGAGAAGATCCAGGAGAGGGTGAGGTCAGTGATGCCAAGAGATTCCAGGATCTGAAAGTAGTAGGGAGTGGTCAACAGTGCCAAAGGCGGCAGATAGGTCAAGGAGGAGGAGGATAGAGTAGTGTCGCTTGCTCTCGCGGTCAGTAGGTCATTGGTGACTTTGGTTAGTGCTGTTTCAGTTGAGTGATGAGGTTGGAAACCGGATTGTAGGCTGTCAAAGAGGGAGGGAGGTAGAGAGGTGGGAGGACAGTTCGGAATGGACGTGTTGTTCAAGCAGTTTTGATGCGACGGGGAGAAGAGATATGGGGCGATAGTTAATGACAGATGATGGGTCAAGGGAGGGTTTTTTGAGGATGAGTGTGATCAACGCATGTTTGAAGGATGAGGGAAAGACCCCGGTAGTGAGTGATAGGTTGAAGAGATGGGTTAGCTCAGGGATGAGCACTGTGGTGAGGTTTGGGATGAGGTGGGAGGGAAATGGATCGAGGGCACAGGTGGTGAGGTGGATCGTGACAGGAGGGAGGAGAGTTGATCTTCTTTCACATTGGAAAAGCTTCCTTTGGATGGAGAGGGTTGGGCGGTGATGGGGGGGCCGGGGGCACAGTGGGTCAATGCATTCTTTGATTTTATCAATCTTTTGTTTGAAGAAGGTAGCAAAGTCGTCGGCAGAGATGAGGGGGGAGAGAGTAGGTGCAGGGGACGGAGTAGAGAGTTGAAAGTTTTGAATAGTTGTTTGGGGTTGCCGGACAGTGTGTTAATTAAAGAAGAGAAATAGGTTTCTTTTGCGGTGGTGAGTGCGTTCTTGAAGTTGGAGAGGGATTGTTTGTACATGGCGAACTGTGCAGCGGAGTGGGATTTCTTCCATCTCCATTTGTCCACCCTGGACGTCAGACATAGTTCTTTAGTGAGGGTGGTGAGCCAGGGTTGCCTGTGTGTGCGGTTTTAATATGTGTGAGGGGATGGCCTGATCGAGGGCTGTAGTTAATGTGGTGTTATAGAGGGTGGCAGCAGCATTGGTGTCAAGTGAGGAAGCTAGGTCTGTGAGAGGGAGAAGGGCATCAGAGAATGGGTGGAAAATCGATACGTTTAAGGTTTCTGCGGGGATGATGATTTTTCGGAGATAGGGGTCGTGGTGGGGGGAGAGGGAGGAGAAAGTCAGCAGGTTGTGGTCGGATAGGGGGAGGGGTGAGTTTGAGAGATCAGTGAGGGTACAGAGGCGGGTGAAGATAGGGTTGAGCATATGGTCATCCTTATGAGTGGCTAAGGAGGACCATTGGGAAAGCCCAGAGGAGTGGTCAATGACAGGAGTCTAGAGGCAGCGGAGTGAGGGGTGTCAATGGGGCTGATGAAGTCACCCATGATGATAGTGGGGATGTCGGATGAAAGGCAGTGGAAAAGCCAAGTGGTGAAATGGTCGAGAAAGCTGGCGGTATATCCTGGGGGACGGTAGATGAAAGCCATCTGAAGGTTGCAGGGGAGAAGATGCAGATAGAGTGCACTTCGAAGGAGGGGAAGGAGGTAGAGGGCAGCGGTGTAATTGTGGTGAAGGAGCAGCTGTTGGACAGGAGTATACTGACTCCTCCACCATGGGTGTTGCTTGGGCGGGGTGTGTGGGAAAGAGTGAGTCCGCCATAAGAGGGTGCAGCAGGGGAGGCTGTGTCGGAGGGGGTAAGCCATGTTTCGATGATGCCAAGGAATGAGCGTTTGTTGGAAATTAAGAGGTCGTGAGTGAATGAGAGTTTATTGCATACTGAGCGAGCATTCACAGTGCTCCGGGTAGGGGGACTGGGGGTTGGGAGAATTGGTATAAGGTTGTGGGGGCTGCGAGAGCTTGTGATTGGTATTGGTTAGAGGTATAGGTTAGAGGTGGGAGAGGATATGTGATGGGGGACCAGGATTAGGGGATATGTCACCTGCGAGTAGGAGAAGCAGTGAGAGGGTTAGAAGGTGGGAGAATGAGAGTTTACGTGTTGGGCATGCGTGTTTGGAGACTAGGGACTGTGTGTGGAGGACCAATTCGGAGATAGGGATGAGGTGGGTGGGTAGGATGGAGGGACAGATCACTACAGCCTTGGTGGGTGGAGGGATGAGCGGGGTTAGAAGGAAGTGAAGTAGAATGGGGGTGAGGGTGAAAAGAAGGGGAAACATTGTGGCTAGTGGTTATGTATGCAGCATGTAGAGGTAAGATACCATAGAGGTGGGATGGGGCTGGGGAGGTGCGCGGTCCAGGCAGGGGTGAGATAGGGCTAGGGATGAGTGAGGTGGAGTATGAAAGGGGATGTTTCCAGGGGTTAGGAGGAGGGTGACAGCAAGTGAGGATGAGGAGGTTATAGCAGGGTGCTGGCCATGGGAATAGGGTGCAGTCAGGGCTGAGAAGCAGCTAGGGACGGGGTGCAGTTGAGGGTGAGACACAGTTTGGGATGTGATGTAACCAGGAATAGGGTGTGGCTGAGGGTGGCTTGTAGCTTGGGATGGGATGCAGTCATGGATTTGATGATGTCAGGGATGAGATACAGCTAGGAGTGAGATGCAGCCAGGGACGTGATGCAGCCAGGGACGTAATGTAGCCAGGGATTAGGTGCAGCCAGTGAAGAGATGCAGCTAGGGATGAGATGCAGCCAGGGATGAGACACAGCCAGGGGTGGGTGAGATGCAACTAGGGGTGAGATGCAGCCAGGTGTGAGATGCAGTCGAGGGTGAGATCCAGCCAGGCGTGAGATGCAGCCAGGTGTGAGATACAGCCAGGGTAAGATGCAGCCAGGGTTGAGATGCAGGCGAGGGTGAGATGCAGCCAGGGACGTGATGTAGTCAACAATCTATATACACAATTTTAATACGGCAGAGAGTGTTTACAAAAAAAAATGTAAACGTGAGATAAATGCGCATAGGGTCTTATCCTTTTAACAAAGGGTTATAGCCGTGTATATTAGGAACTGCTCACCTGGCTCGGTTGTGTTACCCACAACCAGTATAATCGCCTGTAAGATGGCTTGTAGAGAATGGCTGCTGCAGTGCCGCACCTTCACGATAACCGTGGAAACAGGAATGCTGTAATGGGACAAAATGCCGGATTGCCCGCGCTGCCACCAGGAATCACCAGGAAACAAAGAGTTAACTGGGCAGATGTTTCTTTATTCTATCCTACGCATTTCAGAGCCTCTATCCGAGCTCCTTCCTCAGGGAACATGTTCCCTGAGGAAGGAGCTCGGATAGAGGCTCTGAAACGCGTAGGATAGAATAAAGAAACATCTGCCCAGTTAACTCTTTGTTTCCTGGTGATTCCTGGTGGCAGCGCGGGCAATCCGGCATTTTGTCCCATTACAGCATTACGAAAAAAAATGGCATTTCTAATGGATCTATCAAAAAAAGCTCACAAACTGATGAAACTAGGTTCTCCCTAGGGATGAGCGAGTATACTTGTTACTATTCAGTACTCGCCAAATAGTACGGTACTCGGGCTACTCGTTACTCTGCGAGTATCCTTGCGATTATTCGCTAAGTAACAAGTACAATGTAAGTCAATGGGAAATGCGATTAATTCCTCAGCTGCCAGACCCTATAAAGAGGTCTGGCAGCAGAGGAAAAGGCTGCAATGGCCACATGATTGTTTATAACTGCAAGAGGACCCAAGATGGCGGCGTAGCCATGTACTAACCGCCATGTGCAGGCCCGGGGGTGTGCCTCAGCCCCTAGAAGAAGGAGGGCCAAGACTGAGGCGCCAAAAAGTGTGGCCGCCAAGATTGCCATCAATCAATCAGGGGGGCGGTCCACAGGAAGTTCTCCGGCAGTGGCTGCCAATAAAGAGACAAATTGGAAGAGAAGGACAGAACAGCCAAGGATCCTTTGTACCCGGCAGCATGGCGGCACCCCGTTGGAGAGATGTACTGCATGAGCTTGAAGAACAAGACAGAGCTGCGCAAGGCGATCCAGCAGTGGCGTCCCTCTTAACTCTAGAGGGGGATGCTGACTACTGGAGGGACACGTTTGGACGGCTCCACCAGGACATGGAAGAAGCCCTGACCTGGGTGTGCCGACAATGGAGCGCGGAGCCTATGAACTGTCATCAATGAGAGAAGGCGATGAAGCGCAAGAGGCAGCGGTTGCAGAGCAGGCAGTTGTGGAGTACCGTGCCTCGTTACCACCCGTACCACCTCCCATCCAGACCCGGGACACGGGAGTTCAGACCAAACCACTGGCAACACCACCGTCCCGTACCAGCAGCTACCTCCGGCTGGAGGCAGCACGGACGTCCCCTACTGACCTAGACGTCATCGTCGAAGCGGAGGACGACGAGACAGACTACGAAGAACTAGAGGACGTCGAAGAAGCATCGGGAGGGAGCACACCAGAAGCTGCGAGGTGGACCGCATGGCAGCAGCAGCGAGGAGCCCCCACCACAGTGAGCTCAGAAGAGACGAGAGTGAACTCCAGAGTCCCAACTGGCAACTCACCACCCCCACAGTACCGGTCACCCCAGCCATCTCCAAAACCTTTAAATGAGAGAGACCAAGTGACCAGACAACGACGCCGAGAGGAGTGGTTCTAGAGAGAACAGGCAACAAGGTGACTACGGGACGAGGCAAGATCGCAGCCCCCGCTTCCAGTAGAATTACGTGGCCAAGTAACCGTCGTCTCCGTGTGCCAGGACGAAGGATAGGGATTCCTAAAAGAACCCGGACTTCAGGATGATGTATTTTTTGCCAGACACGATATAGAGTCATACCTGCAGCGAGGACACCCGGACAGAGACTTATACCGAGGTAAGCAGGTCACTTTTGAGCGTTGTCCCGGCTCATTAGGCTGGTTCACCATTAAAATTTTCAGCAATAGACCCCCAGACCCCCAATGTTGAGACATTGCACTGTACATAGCCCCTTTTTCCAGCAACCATGCCCCTTTATTTTTGCCTTTCCTTTTTGCAATCCCTAAGAATGAAGAGTGAGTCCCTGTGAGTTTTATTTTGAATCTGAAGAATCAGAGACTTTTATTTTTTAACTTTCCCTAGTTGATGATGTGTGCTGTATGAGCAGCGGCCCAGTGGTGATAAATCACGCGTAGTTAGTACCGGTCCCCATTGGGCCAAGTTAGATAATGTCTTTTATGCAGATAGTCATAGCCGGAGAGTAATAACTTTGCCAACAGGTGACCCGAGGACCATGGGGTCTATCATACTAACTTCTGCATTGTCTATATATGTGTAACGTTTGAAGTAATGTGCCTCCTAGCAAAAGGAAGAAACCTAAATATGCTTGATTGTAAATAGTTTTCCCAGTTGATGTTGAATATAAAATGCTTTTTCACTTCCCAGTAAACAGGTACAGATACTCGCGGACGAGTAATATTCCATGAGGGGGGTATGTGGTGCCCCACAAAAGCAGGCGTTACAGAGGGGTACTACACCTGTAAAATAGGTGTAGATACTCCAGCTGCAGGTGGACCCTATGATGGTGGATGGGACCCATTCCCAGCACTCCCACATTAGCTGAGCGGTGGAAGGTTACTCGGGAGGGAATAAATTCACCTCTAGGGGGATCAAGGACGTCGTTTGCCAGAAGTCTCTCGGCTGAGGGACTAGGAGGAGATGGAGGAAGAGGAAAGGTTTTAGAAAAGAAAGATCAACTAAGTGGAACGATGCGGAAGGTCACACCGGGTCGGTTTCAAGCCGAGCCGGAGGAAAGAAGAAGGGGGACCTTGAGGAGGTCCTGAAAGAGGGCACCCAACGGGGGAGTCTGGGCCCTAGCAAGAAAGGGAGATCCTCAGAGTGGAGCGCCCATACTCCAGGGGATACTCCAGTCCACCAGGGGAACGCCAAGCCCTGGGATCCGACCAAAGTCCAGCTTTGCAGTCGGCAACCGGCTGCTGTGGCTTGTTCACCAGCCACAGCACCCTGCCATCAGAGAGGTCTGCCTGCTTCCTCACCAACGAGGGAGGGGACTCCCGGTACTACCTACACAGAGCTACAGGGTATAGATCGATCTAAAGCAGGGAAGAACGGACACGGGTTAGTTAATGAAGGTACACCAAGGCTTCCACCATACCACCTGGGATCCCCTTGCAGCCACCAGTTAAGCTACCTGTCTTTGTAACATCTCAAGTGATGTGTAATATCTGAAAGCTGAACTGTAAACTGTAACTGCTGCTACAAGTTAACAGTAAAGTACCCGGGAGAAAGTGACTTAACTTCTGCCTGTGTTTTTTCTGCATCAACCTGTTCCATTGCAGGAATGCTGCCCCGGAGGTCTAGCCCTACCTGTAGGGGACTTTACCAACCAAGCCACACTACCATCTACCTCCGGCGGACTGTGGCGGCACTGGTGACCCATTACCAGACACTACAGGTGGCGTCACGAGAACTGTATATAGAATTCCCCTGTAAACATAACCCTTTTTGAAGTGTCACCCAGGACACAGGATCAGACGCGGCCATCACTCCCCATGACACAGGAGCGTTAACTCCTTGGAGCCTGATACCCGAGTACCCCAAAGCCTGGGGATCAACATCACTGTTGGCTTTCCCGCCTGTAGTTTCAAATGAACAGCTGATTCTGGTCAGCTGTTCTTTTGAAGTAGCGCTGCTGTCAGGGTTCATGTGAGTTCATGCTTGCCTGCATGAACTCACATGAACTTTCCCACGGGTGCACAGCATGAAATGATAAAAACCAATGTGTAGGACTCCGCGCTATTTTTATGTCCAGCCAGGTACAGCTAGACAGATGGGGCTGCAATCTGCAGCACATGGAGGCCCAAGCTTTCTGGGCACCCCCCGCTGCGAATTGCAGCCCGCAGCCACCCCAGAAGATGGCACATTCATTGAACTCATCCAGGGCCCCGGTGCCATGGGCCACTGGGTAATAAAGGGGTTAGGGTCAGGTCTGTGTTATCAGCTGGCCCTAAACCCGAAATTCATGGGGTCACGCCAATATTAGACATGACCACAATGAATTTCTAGTGAATTTTTTACAAAAAAACACAATACAGAGAAAAAATATTTTATTAGAAATAAAACAAAAAAGACACTTAGAGACTCCATCTTTATTATAAATCCTCTTCCGTCCGCCGTAGTTCAATCCAGGGTTCTTATTTAGCTCTGCAACATCTCTGGTAGAGAACCTCTACCAGATATGTAGCCGAGCTGTGCACCCGTGGAAAAGTTCATGTGAGTTCATGCAGGCAAGCATGAACTCACATGAACCCTGACAGCAGCGCTACTTCAAATGAACAGCTGACCGGAATCAACTGTTCATTTGAAACTACAGGCGGGACAGCCAGCAGTGAGACTTCACCGCCGGCTTTCCCGGTCTGTGCTGCGCTCCCCAATCACTGATGCCCCCTCCCCGCTCACTGATGCCCCCTCCCGGGGAAAGCCGGCGGTGAAGTCTTCTCACTGCCAGCTTCCCCGCCCGGCTCCTGCGCTCCCCTCTCACTGGTACTGCACTCCCCGCCTGGTCCTAACTTAGGATCGGGTGGGGAGGTGGTGGGGGGAGCGGAGGATCCCGCTGTCAGGCGGCGGGGAAGCGAGTAGGGGGCTTAATGATTATTTAAAACTCGGCGGCTTTTTACCGCCGGCTTTTAAACAATCATGTGGCCATTGCAGCCTTTTCCTCAGCTGCCAGACCTCTTTATAGGGTCTGGCAGCTGAGGAATTACTCACATTACTCGCTTCCCCATTGACTTACATTGTACTCGCTATACTGGTAACGAGTACTGAGTAACGGGACCTACTCGCTACGAGTATAGCGAGTCTGAATATTTCAGTACTCGCTCATCCCTAGTTCTCCCGCACCAGTATTACGCCGGATCCGTCAGCCAGATCAGTAATAATCAGTAATAATACTTGTGTGGAAGCATACAAGTTGCATCTCGTTTTTACAATTGCAGGGGATGAATTTTTTCCTGTATCCCCACCGGATTCAAAAACCGGTAGTGTGAAACCAGCTTTAGACACAAACATTACACAGTACATAGCAAGAATATATTTATAAGAATTATTCAGCACAGGTACATTTTTTTAACACATCCAATTTTGGAACTTTTTATTATTGCAAGACATATTGACTGAAATGTCATTTAAATTACCAACCAAATGTAGAAAGGTTGCAGAACATCAAAATCGCACCAAACACTCATTGTGGAATTGTAGCCTTAATGGTTTTAATGTTATGGCTGAACAACGGTGTGTATTTGTCATCTTCTCCCCATATGACCTTACAATACTATGACGTAGTTATAGGGAGATCTGTTTGCTGTTGTCAGGATGTTCTAATGTTGTTGGGCATTATTTCAAAACACTAACAAACGTTCTACTTGAAAGTGATCAATTTGAACCACCACTGTGTTCTTTAAACCAGCCTGAGGGTTTCCACCTTCAAAGAGAACATCTTACATTCAGCTGATTATCTGTCACTTTGGAATCAACAGTGCTGTCTATTTAATTTAACTAGCATGTTGTCAGTTTAACCAAAAGCACAACATATCCAAATGTGGTAAACATGTGTTGGCATCTAGTGGGCAAAGAATCCTCATCCCTGTTCCTTGCTCAGTAGTAGGACATCTTCCAAAGAATGCTATTCACACAACATTCTTATGACCTGAATGTGTCAGTTTATATGGCCGACCTGCATTGATTTCTTGAATGAAGAACAGAATATTGGCACAATGTTGCATAACTCCTTGGATAAACCGAGGCCATATCTCTTCAGTTAAACCAGATTGCTTGGTTTACATTTCTTGTCCTGTCTGGCTCAGATGTCTGTTTTGTAAATTTCCAGTTGGTGTTTCCTTGTCTTTGGAAAATATTTGAAAGAAGATGTGAAGACACAAATTGCAGGTGTTGTTTTTCATCCTTGGAAACAAAATATCTCCTTTGTCAAGTAAGGTGAATGTGAGCAGCTCCAAAATATATGCTTCAAAATGAAACAGGTAACATAGGCTGGGGTCACATTTAAAACGTGAATTGCATTCACCGCATCCAGATCCGGATGCGGTGAAAGCAATACCGGTCACACACATTTTTTTACAAAAATGTGTGCAGAATACCGCACTGCAGTAACCGGATGGCTCAGGATGTGTAATCCTGAGCCATCCGGCAACTGCATAGTTTGCTGATCCCGGCTATTGCCGGCATTAGCAAACTGTTCTTTGTCTTCTAAAGATTGTGATTTAATAAATAAAAGAATGGTTGAGGTCTCTAGGGGGGGCTTAGTCCCCCCTAGAGACCGGACGCCCACTCAGGTGGGCTACACCTACAATGCCCCCATGCCACGGGCTCCTCCGAGCTCCGTGCATGTTCCCCAACCTCCTCCCCCCCCTTCCGGATCTCTATAGAGGGGTGCCTGCACCCCTCTGTTAGAAGTATCCCTAATTGTGGCATAAACTCAGTTATTACAGTACAAATATAGTTGTATAGTTACGTGCTTCTTCATGATCTCGCAATATCTCTCCATGGGCGGGGCTGTGTGCTTCTGCCTCCGCCCAAGAAATCATGATGCCCGCCCCCACTGGCCTTCACCCTGTGTTTTCAGGGCGGCCGCGCCATGAAAGGGGCGGGGCTATCAGTATGACACAAACATAGCCCCGCCCCTTTCATGATGCGGCCGCCCTGAAAACACAAGGTGAAGGCCAGAGGGGGCGGGCATCATGATTTTGTGGGCGGAGCCAGAATCAGCAAACTATGCAGTTGCCGGATGGCTCAGGATTACACATCCTGAGCCATCCGGTTACTGCAGAGCGGATCATAGAACTGCTCCGAAAACTGCAGCCTGCATGATTTTTAACGCAGGCTGCAGTGCCGGAGACGGACACCGGATTGCTTGTGAAGCAATCCGGTGTTTAGCATTGGCTCCTATGAGGGGCGTTTCCTGGTCCGGTTTTGAGCTTTTTGAAAGCTCAAAACCGGATCAGGATTCTTAAAAAAAAAAAACATAGATGTGACCCTGGCCATACACTGGAACAAATATAGCACTTTTGAAAAAGAATAACCACATTCAACTGAATTTCATCTATGGCTGAATAATTCATTTTTCTAGAATCCCAATCTCCATGTGGATTAATCCGGTTAATAGATTGCGGCATGTCTGAAGCCAATTGCATTCACCGCATCCGGATCTGGATGCGGTGAACGCAATTCTATATTTAAGTGTGACCCTAGCCATACACTAACCTCGCCACATAATCGTTCTAAAACACACACAAGTCTGGTATTATCCTTCAAAAATATAAATCTGATTAATAAGCAGCAAAACTACAAGAGAAACAAATGTACCATCTAATATATAAAGCTGAATGTGTGTGTATGTGTATGTATGTATGTCCAGGATTGGCATCTACACCGTCGCAACTACAGCCACAAAATTTTGCACATTCACATGTCTGGATCCCGAGAGCGTCATAGGCTATGTTGTGAGGTGAAATTTTAAACCCACGCATTCCAATTCACCAAACAATTTTGGCCCTATTTACACAATGGAGAGAAAGTGACAGTTACCAGTTGACAGTTGTGAATGAGAGGGGCTTAATGAGAGCGCCAAAGACTAACAGCATATACCAGCATATAGTCACTAAGGTGGGGCCCCAACATGGAATATTCACCACGCACAGGGACATGTATACACAACACATGCACACAAAGAGTAACAGCTAAGGTGGAGCCCCAATATTGTATACTCACCAGGCACCCGAACACAAACACACACCACAAAGAGACACACACAACACAGAGACACTCACCACACAGGCACCCCCCCACAGGGACACACACAAATACACACCTTTTAGGGACACATGCACTCACCCGACAGGGACACACCACAGGGACATACACACATACACACCCCACAGGGACACAGAGACACACACACACACACACACCCCACAGGAACACACAGACCCCATAGGGATGGACACACACCACAGAGACACCCCTCGCCCCACTAGGACACACACCACAGGGACACCCCTCCCCCCCAAAAGGACACACACCACAGGGACACCCCCACAGGGACACACACACCACTGGGACACACACACACCCCAGGGACACACACACCCCAGGGACAAACACACCACACAGACAGACACAGATGTGCACAACTCGCCTCATACGTCTGGTATCTTTAATTTCCAAAAATGAACATCTGAATAAAAACAGCCAATGTGCAACACATGTGCCATATAGGGAATTAAGGCAGATGTCAGTCACATGAGCTGTCTTTTATGTGTATGTGTGAGGTAATATATACTGCCCGGCCAGGGGGAGGGTTTACTGTTGGCTGGAGATTTATTAGGCTGCCTATAACAACCAATCACAGCTCAGCTTCAATTTTCCTTCAGGTCATTACTATGACATATTCAAATTCTATTTTGTTATAGCTAACAGCAGTTATTTATTAACCCTGGCGCAGCCGGGTAGTACAACTAGTTTATATATATATATATATATATATATATATATATATTATACAGTTGTGGCCAAAAGTATTGACACACCTGCAAGTCTGTCAGATAATACTCAGTTTCTTCCTGAAAATTATTGCAATCACAAATTCTTTGGTATCATTATCTTCATTTAATTTGTCTTCATTAAAGAAACACAAAAAGAATTGTCCTGAAGCCAAATTAGATTTAAATCCATACCAAACATAAAAAAGGGGGTGGACAAAAATATTGGCACTGTTAGAAGAATCATGTGATGCTTCTCTAATTTGTGTAATTAACTGCACCTGTAACTTACCTGAGGCACCTAACAGGTGTTGACAATAACTAAATCACACTTGCAGCCAGTTGACATGGATTAAAGTTGACTCAACCTCTGTCCTGTGTCCTTGTGTGTACCATATTGATCATGGAGAAAAGAAAGTAGACCAAAGAACTGTCTGAGGACTTGAGAAACCAAATTGTAAAGAAGCATGAGCAATCTTAAGGCTACAAGTCCATCTCCAAAGACCTGAATGTTCCTGTGTCTACCGTGCACGGGTACAGCAGTGTCGGCGTCTGAATGAAAAGGGACTGTATGGTAGGAGACCCAGGAAGACTCCCACTTCTTACCCCGAGACATAAAAAAGCCAGGCTGGAGTTTGCCAAAACTTACCTGAGAAAGCCTAAAACGTTTTGGAAGACTGTTCTCTGGTCAGATGAGACAAAAGTAGAGCTTTTTGGGCAAAGGCATCAACATAGAATTTACAGGAGAAAAAAAGAGGCATTCAGAGAAAAGAACACGGTCCCTACCGTCAAACATGGCGGATTCCCTGATGTTTTGGGGTTGTTTTGCTGCCTCTGGCACTGGACTTCTTGACCGTGTGCATGGCATTATGAAGTCTGAAGACTACCAACAAATTTTACAGCATAATGTAGGGCCCAGTGTGAGAAAGCTGGGTCTCCCTCAGAGGTCATGGGTCTTCCAGGAGGACAATGACCCAAAACACACTTCAAAAAGCACTAGAAAAGTTTGAGAGAAAGCACTGGAGACTTCTAAGGTGGCCAGCCAGCAATGAGTCCAGACCTGAATCCCATAGAACACCTGTGCAGAGATCTAAAAATGGCAGTTTGGAGAAGGCACCCTTCAAATATCAGGGACCTGGAGCAGTTTGCCAAAGAAGAATGGTCTAAAATTCCAGCAGAGCATTGTAAGAAACTCATTGATCGTTATCGGAAGTGGTTGATCGCAGTTATTTTGGCACACCTGGGGTGTATGTTCTTTTCTTTGAATGACTCTTTTTTTCTCCTGTAAACTCTATGTTGATGCCTTTGCCCAAAAAGAGAGAACATTCTTCCAAAATGTTTTAGGCTTTCTCAGGTAAGTTTTGGCAAACTCCAGCCTGGCTTTTTTGTGTCTCTGGGTAAGAAGTGGGGTCTTCCTGGGTCTCCTACCATAGTCCCTTTTCATTCAGACACCGGCGGATAGTACGGGTTGACACTGTTGTACCCTCGACTGCAGGGCAGTTTGAACTTGTTTGGATGTTAGTCAGGTCCTTTATCCATCATCCGCACAATCTTGCGTTGAAATCTCTCGTCAATTTTTCTTTTCCGTCCACATCTAGGGAGGTTAGCCACAATGTTT
Organism: Allobates femoralis; assembly: GCA_033576535.1. Classification (NCBI taxonomy): domain Eukaryota; kingdom Metazoa; phylum Chordata; class Amphibia; order Anura; family Aromobatidae; genus Allobates; species Allobates femoralis. The sequence goes on from JARQOC010000002.1 coordinate 353,928,102, forward strand.
TGGGCTTTAAACTTCTTTGATGACACTGCGCACAGTAGACATAGGAAACATTCAGGTCTTTGGGATGGACTTGTAGCCTTGAGATTGCTCATGCTTCATCACAATTTGGTTTCTCAAGTCCTCAGACAGTTCTGTGGTCTTCTTTCTTTTCTCCATGCTCAATGTGGTACACACAAGGACACAGGACAGAGGTTGAGTCAACTTTAATCCATGTCTACTGGCTGCAAGTGTGATTTAGTTATTGCCAACACCTGTTAGGTGCCACAGGTAAGTTACAGGTGCTGTTAATTACACAAATTAGAGAAGCATCACATGATTTTTCTAATAGTGCCAATATTTTTGTCCACCCCTTTTTTATGTTTGGTGTGGAACTATATCCAATTTGGCTTTAGGACAATTCTTTTTGTGTTTGTTTCTTTGAAGACAAATTAAATGAAGATAATAATACCAAAGAATTTGTGATTGCAATCATTTTCAGGAAGAAACTAAGTATTATCTGACAGAATTGCAGGGGTGTCAATACTTTTGACCACAACTGTATATATATATATATATATATATATATATATATATATATTATAATTTTATGTATATATATATATATATATATATATACAGTATAATTGCCTAATCGTGTTTGCCTGAGGACGAAATCGCGCGCCAGCGCTCATTGGCCGCTGCCAGCCGCATCAACCAATGAGTGCAGCGTATGCAAAACAGCCACACGCATTCAAAACTCATGCCAAGCTGAAACCTGGCGACAGCAACGCATAGGCGTCTATCGCCAGGATACACTCATCCGGCCGCGGCTATCACACAGGTACCCACCGCTCCGTCCTCACCACCCCATTCTCACTCCTGCCACCTTCCCCCTCGCCTCCCCTGTTCCCAGCCGTAGCCTCCAGCTACAAAGTCGCACTCTGTACAGCGGTCATGTGACAGGGTGGGCTGATGTGACATCACACAGCCCGCCCTGTCACATGACCAGCTGCACAGACTTCAGTACCCAGCATCGCTCAAGACAGCCACGGGTGAGAACAGAAGGGGCGATGGGGATCCTGCCCCCCCACCTCCATCCTGCCCCCCTGGCTCCATCCTGCCCCCTCGGCTCCACCCATACCCGCTTGCTTCATCCTGCCCCCCCCGGCACCATCCTGCTCCCCCGACTCCATCCTGTGCCCCCCCTCGCTTCATCCTGCTCCGCTCACTCCATCCTGCCCTTTCCGGCTCAATCCTGCCCCGCTCGCTCCATCCTGCCCGGTCACTCCATCCTGCCCCCCCCGCCACCATCATGCCCCCCCGCCACCATCATGCCCCCCGGCTCCATCCTGCCCCCCTGCATCACCATCCTGCCCCCTCCAGCTCCATCCTGCCTCTAGCCTCCATCCTGCCCCCCGCATCCTGCCCCCTGCCACCATCCTGACCCCCATCTCTATCCTGACCCCTGCCACCATCCTGTCCCCCCGGTCCATCCTGCCCCCCTGATTCCATCCTGCCCCCCGCATCATCCTGCCCCCGACTCCATCCTGCCCCGCTCGCTCTATTCTGCCCCGCTCGCTCCATCCTGCGTCGCTCGCTCCATCCTGCCATGTTTGCTCCACCCTGCACCACCTCCATCCTGCCCCCTGCCTCTATCCTGCCCCCCGCCACATCCTGCCGCACACCGCCACCGCCACACACCAACACCACCGCACAACACTGACACCGCCACACACCGCAGACACCGCTTCACACCAACATCGCCAGCACTGCTGGCTTCATCCTGCCCTGCTCGCTCCATCCTGCCATGTTTGCTCCATCCTGCACCACCTCCATCCTGCCCCCTGCCTCTATCCTGCCCCCCGCCACCATCCTGCCCCTCTCACCACCATCCTGCCCCCGCCTCCATCCTGCCCACCCACCTCCACCCTGCCCCCACGCCTCCATCTTGCCCCCCTGCCAGAATCCTGCCCGTCCAGCTCCATCCTGGACTGCTCGCTCCATCCTGCCCCTCCACCTCCATCCTGCCCCCGCCGCCATTCTGGCCTCCCGGCTCTATCCTGCGCCCCCGTCTCCATCCTACTCCCCCGACTCCATTCTGCCCCAGGCTCCATCCTGCCCCCAAATGCCTCCATCCTGTTCCCCCACTCCATCCTGCCCCTTTCCTGCCACCATCCTGCCCCCCCCCATCACCATTCTGCTCCTCCAGCTCCATCCTGTTCCTCTGGCTCCATCCTGCTGCCCAGGCTCCATCCTGTCCCGCTCGCTCCATCATGCCCCCCCACCTTCATCATGCCCCTCGCCTCCATCCTGCCCCCCCCCCGCCATCATCCTGCCCCGCTGGCTCCATCCTGCCCTGCCGGCTCTATCCTGCCCCGCTCGCTCCATCCTGTCCCTCTCCATTCTGCCCTTGCTGATTAGTCTTGCCCGCGCGACTGAACACCAACACCGCCGCACACCGCCACTGCCACACACCAACCCAATGCACAACACTGACACCGCCCACACACCGCAGACACCGCTTCATACCAACATCGCCAGCACTGCTGGCTTCATCCTGCCCTGCTGGCTCCATCCTGCCTCACTCGCTCCATCCTGTCCCTCTCCATTCTGCCCCTGCTGATTAGTCTTGCCCGGCGACTGAACACCAACACCGCCGCACACCGCCATCACCGCACACCGATACCGCAGCACAACACTGATATTGCTGTACACCCACACTGCTGTACACCGACTCAGCCGCACACCGATACTGCCGCACACTGACACCGCCACACACTGACATCACCACACGACACTGATAGTGCTGCACACCGACCCTGCCGTACACCAACACTGCCGCACACCCACACCACCACAAACCGACACCGCTGCACACCGACACCGCCGCACAACACTGATACTCCTGTACACTGACACTGCTGTACACTAACACTGCTGTACACCGACACTGCCCACACACCGACACCGTTGCACAACACTGATAGCGCCGCACACTGACACCTCCGCACACTGACACTGTCACACAACACTGACACTGCTGCACACTGACACCGCCACACACTGGCACTGCCACACAACACTGACACTGCTGCACACTGACACCGCTGCACACCGAAACCGTTGCACACCGAAACCGCTGCATACAGACACCGCTAAGCAGCGTCACTGCTGTACACTGACACTGCTGTAGGTATCTACTATATAATTGCCTAATCGTGTCTGTCTGTCCAGAAAATCGCGCGACAGCGCTCATTGGTAGCCGCCAGCCGCGGCAACCAATGAGCGAAGCGTATACAAAACAGCCGCGCACATTCAAAACCCGCGCCAAGCTGAAACCTGGCGACGCATCGGCGTCACTATCGCCAGGATACATGCGTCCGGCTGTGGCTATCGTCAGGTGATCCGATGGTAGCTGCGGCTCCTCTACTGCTGCACAGAGGTCCGCGGCGAGCCAGCCGGGAGATGCCTGGCGACAGCTTGCAGCGGTAGTACCCCGACCGCCATATTGGAACAGCCACATTACGGGTATTCCTATATGGCGGCCGGAATTCAAATCCCCTGTCAAGCCGCGCTACTTCTCTGATTGGTCGCCGCGGCCAGCAGCGAACAATCAGTGAAGCGGCGTGGCTTGGCGAGATATATGCATCCCGCGCCGCTGATTGTTCACTGCTCTCAGCGGCGACCAATCAGCAGCGCGGGATTCAAAACCCTTGCCAAGCCATGCTCCGCTTTTAAAACACACGCCAAGTGCGCTGATTGGTCGTCGCGGCTGGCGGCGACCAATCAGCAAAGCGGAACACGGCTTGGTATATTGGCACGCAATTGTGTGACGCACTTCTCGGCTGTTTACAAGGCTGTCAGTCATAGTGTGACGAAGTTCACTCCTGTTTACAAGGTATTCTAGAATACCAGGTGATTTCAGCAGATCATGCCGTGTGACAGGGCGATAGCGACGTACACAGCGATCCTGAAATAAATCCCATAGGCGTGCTTGGATGTTGTTTTTTTCGCGACGCATCTGCGGCGATTAATGGGTGATACTGCGTTCCGATTGGCTGGCCGTGTCCGAGGCGCCTTATTTGATGACCCTGTAAGGCTCACCAATGGGAACGCAATTGCGTCCACCAATTGCAGTGATAGGGGCGCAGTGAAACCCACTCTAGCATGCCCTATCAAAACAGTATGCCCACATCGCTCCTGTGATTGTGGTGTGTGACGCGGCAATGTGTGAAGGGAAGATCGTTTCCAGCCTTCTGCGGGTGATTTCCGGAACGCAGGATCGCTGGAAATCGCACGCGAGATTGCTACGTGTGACAGCTCCACAGTGGTCTGAAAAAAGTGCCCGAAATGTGCGTGCTCACATCAAATCACCAGCGATATGGAAGCCATATCGCGGCGTGTAATGGTACCTTTAGTGGCCAAGACAATTTCTACCTCAATGAACTGGCCAACTTTTTAAATCTGACCAGTGTCGTCCTACGAGGTAATAAGTCTGGAAAGCTTCAATGTATCCCAGTGATTCTGAGATTGTTTTATCTGATGTATTCTACTTTACTGTATATTAGTGGGAAATTTAGGTTGATGTTTTTGCATGTATTTCTGAAACTTTAATATCCGTAAACCTGTTACTAGTGTTGTGCAAAAAAATAAAAAAATAACATTTAGCACCTGTCTACTTTACGTCTGCATTATTTTTCAAATGTTTTATAAATGTAGACAAAGCTGAACTCATCATCTTTCACCCATCTCGCACACCTCCCTTACCTGATCTATCTATCACAATAGATGATATCACACTTTGCCATGTACCTAATGTCTGCTGCCTCGGAGTGATCCTTGACTCTGCCTTATCCTTCAGACCACACATTCAAGCTCTCGCCACCTCCTGCCGCTCACTCAAAATATTTCCAGAATCTGTCCCTTCCTCAACCCTTAATCTACTAGACTACTAGTGCATGCCCTCATTATCTCCCGTCTCGACTATTTGCAACCTCCTCCTCTGTGGCCTCCCAGCTAACTCTTGCACCTCTCCAATCTGTCCTCAAATCTGCTGCCCGACTAATCCATCTCTCTCCACCCTGCTCCTCCACTTCTACCCTCTTCAAATCCCTCCGCTGGCTCCCAATTCACCAGCGTATCTACTAGGTACTACCATTCACTTACAAAGCTGTCCACAATCTGTCCCCCCATATATCTCTAATAATCTCCTAAACTATCTCCTGATATCATCCAACTCATAATCTCTGATCCTCCCAAGACCTCTTCTTTTCTTCCACACTTGTACGTTCCTCATCTAACTGCCTGCAAGACTTCGCCCGAGCATCCCCCATCCTCTGAAATTCAGCACATCAAAACGTCTGACTGTTCACTACACTCGGAACTTTCAAGCGGAACCTGAAAACCCATTTCTTCAGGACAGGCTACAGCCTGCAATGACCATGGTGCCACCTCACACACGGACCCAGCATCCACCACATGGACCCAGCGCCCCACCACCACCGAGCAGACCCAACCTACTGTCTCTCTCCCCACTGCCCTGTAGAATGTAAGCCCGCAAGGGCAGGTGTGATAAATGGACCCCTTTAATATATAATGTAGGAGGATTTCTTATTCATCCGGACCATATTGTATTTTGCAAACTTGTAATGGTCAAGGAGAATTTCCTACAGTATTTCTAAGGCTGGTTTCACATAACGATTTTGTGCCTGTCCGTGGGATACGACTTTGAAGGGGGACCCCACGGACAGGCACGGATCCATATGGATCCCTGCAATCGGATGGCAAACAGCCATGCCGATCTGCAGGATCCATGTGGATCCTGCGGTCCCCTGTCTCTCCCTACTCTGCCTCCTCCATCTTCTTCCCTCTCCTATGCTTCTCTGTCCCCCCGCTATTCTTTGCTGTGCCCCCGCTATTCTATCCTCCTCTATATCTATCCTGTCCCCTGTCCTCTTCCCTGTCCTCTCCCTGTGTGTAAAAAAATTAAAAAAAACCTCCTCCGGAGGATACATCACCTGTTACCGCTCCAACGCTGCACACGATCAGGACTGAAGGACCTGTGATGATGTCAGAGTCACATGACCCGGTCAGCTGACCGGGTCTCTTACATCATCACAGGCTCTTCAGTCCTGATCGTGTGCAGGTTGGAGCCGGTGACAGGTGATGTATCCTCCGGGAGGAGGTTTTTTTATTTTTGTACACACAGGGAGAGGACAGGGAAGAGGACAGGGGACAGGATAGGGATAGAGGATGATAGAATAGCGGGGGCACAGCAAAGAATAGCGGGGGACAACATATAGAATAGGAGAGGGCAGAAGATGGAGGAGGCAGCAGCAGGGAAAGGCAGGGGATACGGAGCCGACATCGGATCCGAGGTGAGCTCGGATCCGATTGTCCATAGGCTCCCATGCTGTGGGCACTAGGATCAGCCTCGGATCAGCAGTGATCCGAGGCTGTCCGATGTGAGTCACGGACACAAAATCGTAGCAGGCTACGATTTTGTGCCCGTAATTACATCGGATGGGATCGGATGGTGCCAAAATCGGATGTAATAGTGGCACATCGATCCCATCCGATTCCCATAGGGGAACATGGGGTCCGATTTCGGATCCGATTGTATCCGTTTTGGAACGGATACAATCGGATGACCGAAAATCTTATGTGAAAGCAGCCTTAGATGACTGTGGTTTTAGTTAGCATGGTAATGTAATTATCTAACTTGTTTGTCATAGAAGGCCAGAGAACTTAATTATGCTAATCATCCATTCTATGTTACCCTGTGAATGTTGACTTTATGTAAATTGCCCGAGCCACTATTGTTTTAATGTCATGGTTTGCAGACTGAATGTCTCCTACTAACATTCCATTGTAAGGGCTATATCAATCAGTATTTGGCTCTCCATGTCAGGATTGCAATAATACTAAAAATATGTTAAATGAGACTTGAGGTCCAGCATGAAAAGACAGTGTTATTGCACCAATCTGACGTCCCCAACATCTTGCAATGAGGGCTGAGGGTATATAAGGAGGACTGTTCACTTTGACCAGCAGATTGAAGATTGGATACAGGCAGCTAATCTAGGATCTTTGGGTCCGGTTGGGAGCCATAACCCCAGGCCTAGGCATTTCGGTTCCGACCAAGGGGATCAGAACTTGGACTATAAAACCACAAGGACTTCAGCATCGAATTATCGGATTTGGCTGTGATGACAAAGAAGGAAGCCACGCAGGTTGGGACAACCCAGTCACCTGCCTACAGACTTTGCCGTGCTGACTCAGCTTTCTAAATCTGGCATTATTTCTTTCTCAGTGGGTGCCTGCAAAAGCAGGGTGCCACTGGTTTGGAGTAAATAGCCCTGGAAGATCTGAGGCACAAAGATTCTAAACCCTAGTGAGCAAGCAGAAGGGTGAGACTATGTTGCCTGTTACATTATGTGTTGTGCTTGGTTATGTGTTATATGCTGTTCACTGTTTGGGGATCCAATAAAGCCTTGTTATTGTGATTCCCTCACCCTGTTTTGTCTGAGTAGTGTTCTGCCCACGGTTAAGGAGCTCGGAAGTTCAGTTGGGGATGAGCCCTGGTCCACATTGCCTTGCTAAAGGCGGCTGGGCCAGCGGACGAGAGCACCTACTGACCCCGGGTCTCAACAGCAGGTTCCTCTCTCCCTTCTGTACCAGTCTGTCACTGTTAGTTTGTTCAGTATATTTTTAACTGTTTGTATGTATCCCTTTCTCATGTACAGCACCATGGAATCAATGGTGCTCTATAAATAAGTAATATAATAATAATAATAATATAATAATAATAATTTTGTTGGGATGTTCAAAGGATTAAATAGTTAGCAAAAATGTCCCATTTTTCCAAAAAATTTTTAAAGGGACCTATTCAGATTTAAATAATTCTGAGGTATCTTTATATTGTAAACTCTTCAAAAGTGATACCATTTTAAAAACCGCACCTCACAAAAACTTCAAAACTGCTATGATGAAAAAAAAAACATGTTTGATTGATAGAAGAGGACCCAGCACTAACTCTTAAAGTATAACTCATAAAGAATGGGAGAGAAGGTATATGGTTAACCCTTCTATGGGATGTTTATTAAAAATATTAAAACAAATGAAAACTAATTAAAATTTATAACAAGCACCTGTGCGACTGAGCGGTTCTAGAAAAGTACATTATTACAGAATAGTAACGGTCCTTTAGAAATAGAAAATATATATAAACTATATGTGCTAAGGATTTTAAACATATATATAACTATATATATAAACAGGAAAAAAGTCACTGCAGCACTCAGTTACTGCCAAATATGTATATATGCTGACAAGCAGTTTATATTTGAGAATTTTTTTTAAAAAACTTAAGTTTTTAAAAAAAACTCAATGTTCACATGTTTTAATTTACGAAGGTTCTTGGTACATATATTGGTCAATATCTGTTTGCCCATCAACCACCACACGGTGACCTTAGATCTGATGGGTCTTACGCTGACATCCCTGTCCTCCTTGTCTCTCCCTGTCCCACATCTTCACTAAGTCTTGTGCTCTACTGAACCTTCATCTCTATTTCTGAGTGGGTGGACTCGTCTCATTCACAGACCACCTGGGGTTAATGGGGGTGCAATGTGTAGCTGTGGAGCCAACAACTCCACCTATTAGGTATAAACAGAAAAAAAGCTGCACAGCACTCAAGATATAATGTGAACTGGTGCAAGCTGTGATGCTGGAATAAACAAACAGGAAAAAATTCACTGCAGCACTCAGTTACTACCAAATATGTATATATGCTGACAAGCAGTTTATAGTTGAGAAATTTTCTTTAAAAAATTATGTTTTTTCAAAAAACTCAATGTTCACATGTTTTTATTTACTAAGGTTCTTGGTACATATATTGGCCAATATCTGTTTGCCCATCAACCACTACACGGTGACCTTACATCTGATGGATCCTACGCTGACATCCCTGTCCTCCTTGTCACTCCCTGTCCCACATCTTCAGATCTAAGGTGACCGTGTAGTGGTTGATGGGCAAACAGATATTGGCCAATATATGTACCAAGAACCTTAGTAAATGAAAAAACATAAGTTTTGAAAAAAATGTTCTCAAATATAAACTGCTTGTCAGCATGTATACGTATTTGGTAGTAACTGAGTGCTGCAGTGAATTTTTTCCTGTTTGTTTATTCCAGCATCACAGCCTGCACCAGTTCACATTATATCTTGAGTGCTGTGCAGCTTTTTTTCTGTATATATATATATATATATATTATATATATATATATATACAGAGAGAGAGAGAGAGAGAACCTCTGTACAGTTGGGTATTACTACAGATATTTCCTAAAAATAGTACAGGGTCTTAGGGTGTTAAAATAGTAGGTACTATGGGTACTACTTTTAACCTTGACAGTGTGACCTCCAAAAAAATGGGTGCGAGATTTGTTATGTAGAAGGTCTTGCTGCTCTTTGAACTCCCACGTCGGTGGTGTTGAAAGGATATCTCGGGATGTCGATGGTGATGCATTTTTTTATGAAATTATTAAAAAAAAAAGTAGAGCTTGTCAGTATGTATTCCTCCTTTGAGGTAGGGCTAGTTCTTAGTTGTATAAAGTGTCTTACCTTCAGAGGATGATGCCTAAGTTGTGTGGTGCTGTACTTGGGTTGGTGTAGTAGTGTCTATAATGGCCACTTTACACGCGGCAACAGGAAGATAGAAAACGGCAGGTGTCGGAGACAATTGTACCTTTTACCTTCAAAACACCTTGAAGTGGCTGCGTGTAATTCAGGTATCTGCAAGGTGTTTTGAAGGTAAAAGGTACAATTGTCTCTGACACCTGCCGGTTTCTATCTTCCTGTTGCCACGTGTAAAGTAGCCATAAGGGGTACCCTTGGATGGTGTTACTGGTTCAAAAAATGGTTTTTCAGATCATCCCTTGTCCAAGCATTTTAAGAACTTCCATAACTCTGACACCAAAAACCTAAAATTTTGCGTAATACAAACAGTGCACATGGACCTGGGAGGAGGAGACTTCATTGCGAAGATGTCTCGATGTGAATCCAAATGGATTTTTGAAATGGATAACATGAGCCCTAAAGGACTAAATCAAGAACTTGAGCTATTTGGTTTCTAAAAAACATTCTAAAAACACTCTAAAATATTTAAAAAAAAAAACTACAGTCACAAAGATGCGGCTACATCAACCCACCTCCCCCAAGCAGGGGATAAGACAGAATCATCTCTCCCCGCAAGTGTAAGGGTACCTTTACACGTCGCCACATTGCATGCAATTTCACTTGCAACTTACTGGTTGCAGTGAAATCATGGAGATATTGTTCTATTTGTACACAGCAACAAAATGGAACAATGTGTCCATGATTTCACTGCAGCCAGTAAGTTGCAAGTGAAATTCCATGCAATGTTGCGGCATGTAAAGGTACCCTTACACATCTAAAAGCAGGACACACCCACTAAAAATTTTTGCTAATGATATTTAAAGTTATTTTGCCAAACTATGACCTTCACAGGAGCATTTATAGTTATCCGTTCCCTATGGCACCAAGATTGGCAGATGTAACTTAAGCACTACACCTAAGAAAAGAAAAAGAAAATATACTACCCCTATATATGGAAGTTCAATATCACCCCAGATGGTCATACATTCACAAATAAGGGAATAGTAATAATTGGGTTTCAAGAAATACCTCAACTCACATCCCCATACACGTAGCTCCAAATGTATAACTCCACCTGAGCAGGAGAATAAAATAGTGACCACACAACTCACAAGAGACATTTTGATATGTACACTAAATAGCACAAATTTAAAGAACAACTTTTGTCAACTTTTATTACTTGCATCTTATTGCACCAGGAGGGGTAGATACAGCCTGAATAAACAACCAATCTATAGCATAAGCATGCCATTACACCGAGAGTGTTAGATGCAACTCAAACAATTCTCCAAAGGGTAGTGACAGAAAACACACTACCCTAGAAATGGGGGCTACTCAAATCCCCAGAGAAGCATGCATGTACAAGTATGAAAAAGAGTAATGTAGAATAATCAACCTTGTAATACCATACAAATGGCACAAAACCACCCAAATTAATAGCAAAAAAAAGGCATGTACATATAAACCATTGTGTCAACTACCGTTAGGATATACTATTCAACAACCATTGCAAAGCTCCTACTTGGCCTGTATACACACATACACACTTTTCTTAAGAGGTCACTTACAAGTCTGATTTGATCACACCAGGAACAAGGACATACACATAGAGACTGTGGAAGCAGGAGACCACCAATTCAAACAGTACACTTTTAAGATACCCATAGGATATGTTTCCAACAAATAATGAAGTCACGAAAGTATCACAAGTTGCACTAAAACTATACCCTCCCTCCAACTCTTTAAAGTGTGGACTGGAGCACAAAGATACTCTAATTTAAGCACACCAGAAGCAAAGACACACATAGATTTTAGAACTAGCAAACCATTAGTTTAAAAGATCCTATAAGATGTTCTACATGCTTCCACTCAACAATGAAGGTACACACATAACACAAGATGTACTAAGCTTTATTTAGTCTCTACCAATTGAAGCTGTTGATTGCAGCACCCAAATAACCCTATTAAGTCACTATGGGCAAAACACCCAACCTCAGTAGAGGGATAGTAATAAACAACCAATGAGCTCCATCCATCCCCTTTATAAGATGGGCACAGAGGCAGGACTGTTAGATACCCTAAGGAAGGAGACCGTTGCCTCCGAAATGCATTGGTGAACAGAGGACCTGACAGTTTGCCTGCCCTTCCCGAACTTTCCTCGCTCGTCTGACAGAATATGACATAAACCCTGCCCACCCGGTCATGTGACTCTGATGCTGCAGTGACGTGGACGTCAACTGACACGGAACCAGGAAGCGCACAACTGGGAAGTGCTGGGTCATCTTCTATAAATCAAACATGTTACCCTTATGGTCCCTTTACACGCCGCCACAGGGGGTAGCAACAGGCAGGCATCACACGTGCACGCGCGCGTTTGCAATGGTGCCTAACGATCCCTGGTGCCGCATATACACGCCGCCACAAAGTGCTGTGGAGCACCTTCCCTGATTTACATGCCGCTACCACAAGGGAATATGGGCGTACATAAGCGTGCCAGAGTTGTGTATTACGCGACGCTCGTACGGTGATTGGACAATGCAATAGCATCATGATTGGCCAGCCAGCGCAGGAAGGCTGGCCAATACATGACGCCATTGCAAATGTGGAGTGTGACTGGTCAGCTCACTGAATATGGCGCCCTGTACAGGGACAGCCAATGGTTACACAGTAGCCCCCACCAATGATAGCTGATGGGGAGTGGTAACCATGACGCTGTGGATCGCCCCTGGGTTTTCCCTAGGCCACGCAAAAACCTTGCCTGTGCCCCGATTACACGCCACCACCATAGGGATTGTGCCTTCCTGTTTATGAGCACGGCCCAGACACAGGTATCAGAAGACACAGGAAGGCAATTCCTGAATTACACGCCGCCACATCATGGTCTTTTCAAGGCAACAGGCACAATTTGGCCGATGCCTGGTGGTTTCTACCTTCCTGTGACGGCGTGTAAAGGGACCATTAAGGGTGAATTACACGCGGTATCACCCAGGCCTCGTGCTGCAACTCGGTCATAGACATAAAGCTAGCTCCAGTGTTCTCACTAACTAAATTAAAAAAATAACCCTTCAGGTGCTACATAGGACTTAATTCAATGTGGAATTAAAAAAATGTAAAGTTTTACTCTAAAATGTTGATTTAGTCACATTTTTCCATTTTTTTACAAGGGATAACAAAGAACAATAGACTTTACAATATGTTACCCAGTTTCTCCTGAGTAAGTTGACAATCCTTAGGTGGTCAGAAACCTCTGTTTGGACAAATGGCTAAGCTCAGAAGGGAAGTAACACTATATGAATTTTGGAACACAAATTTGTTTGAAATAGATTGTGTGTCTATATCACATTTGTAGGGCCTCTAAAGTGCCTACAGTATACAGCTGAATCCCCCCCCCCACACACACACAATTCATCCCTTTTTGGAAACGACACCCCTCAAAGATTTTATCCATGAATATATGAGCGTTTTGAGCCCACAGGTACTACACAGACTGACTACCTGAGTTCCTCTAGATACCAAGGAATGCCCTGCTGTGCGCCGCTACAAAAAAGGGACCACTGGGGATAGAATAGCAATGATGGACCTTCACTAACCAGGGATGGGATACCTCCTGCACTCACCTGAGGCTGTACCCTGATCTCTCTATTGACCTGACCTCACCCTCACTAGTGAGATGGAGGGTGAGAGCGCTAGTCCCACAACTGCACTAATTAATGCTTGGGGAAGTAAAAGACACAGGGGAAAACACCAAAGGAATATAACACCAACTTCTCTACTATAGTCAGACATTGGGACTCCAGTCATCACCAGTTGGACTACAAAAAGGCACGGGTATCTACAGAGGCGAAAAATTCCTTCTCTGTGGCTTGTAAAACAGTGTAAATTTTCTATAACTGATGCCCTATGCTGGTACAAGTTCACATAACTTCTCCGCAGTAGTATTCCAGTGGAGGTATCTCAGCCTCCACTCACTGACTCTGGATTCAGAAGCTATGGCAGCCTTTACACACACTGAATGACCCCTGACTTGCCATGTGCCAAATAAACAGTTTCATTATAACACCTGAGATACAACCATGGGTGGAGGTATGAGATAGCTAGACACACCATCTCCCTAGCTATCTATTTACCTAACTCTGGAACGTCTTTAGAAATCTCATGGCACTACAGGTACCAAAGTAGACCTTTCAGGTTTACATGCAAGAGGGCAACCACCTGTGTGATACATACCAGTCATTCACAATATTGCCTTTTACATACCTTACATCCGGCATTGTCAGGTGATGAGTGCTACGTGTCACTTACTAAGGCTTTTCAAAGCATTCACTGATCTCAGGGAGACCAGTCAAGGAAAACACTGCGGGCAGCTGGCTAAAGCGCTCAAGCACAGTGAAATCCATGATGCAATGCCCCCTGGGAATTTGAATATGCAAATGGAGTCTGTGGAGCCTCGATTAAGAGTCTCAAACACCGGACTAGCCAGATATCTGGCTAGTCCCGTGTTTGAGACTCTTAATCGAGGCTCCATGGACTGCATTTGCACATTACTAAGGTTTTTGCAAGAAGATGCACAATTTGTTCCAAAGGAAAACTTAGCCATCAGCAAATTAGGATGCAACGATCCATAAAGAAAGAAAAATTTCTGAAATTTCTTTGCCGTCCTTGATCTTCTGGTTCCACATGATGCTAACCATTGCATTTTCACCAGCAATATTTCATGGGCCAACCCCTACTGTTTTAATTTTTTTTATTGTGTTTTATGCAAAGTCATTTGGGATATTTTGACCATGCAGCTGTCAAGATAAATCAACATGCTAGAAATATAAGCAAGCTGCCTAAAAATGTATTTTTGACACATAACAAAGCTATTAATTCCATGATTAATATTATTATCTGCAGTTTTTGTGACTATGAGGTTTTCTGCAGTTAATTGGTCTCAATCTCCCCAGTTGGACCTGGTTAGTGTCAAAATTATCTTTATCTACTGTTTGGTGTACATATAGTATTCCTCTACCACTTTCATTCAAGCAACAATGAATGTGTTTCAATAGCTGCAATTATATCTTAATACATACAAACATCCTAAACATCATAAATTTATGACTATCATTTTGAATGAAAGAAAAAATGAATGGAAACAGATGGCAAAAACATTTCAAACCAAAATTCAAATTTAGTGTTATTTAATATTTTGGTACATATTAGCTTCCTAATTGATTTTACCTTATTATTAATATTTTAGAAACATCAAATTGTCAAAACTAAATTGTTCCACTTGCATGACTCAAATTTACAGTATATTCTAGCTTTTGTGTTGAAAACCACAACTCCCAGCTCCAACTGACTAAAACATCTAATACATCTGAGCCACGCAGTACAGTCTCATCACTTCCGCCAACATGTGACGTTCCACATCTTCAGCGGTACATAAGGACAGCATGGCACAGTTTTACACTGACACCCCCTGATCGCACAAGCACAGGCAAACATGACAAGGGAGAGATTGTGATTCCTGCAATAGACTCGCCCCAGAGCCGTGGAGCACTCGAAACCAGGCTTTGGCGCTTCAGGGGGATTCACAGGGGTCAAGACCCGGCTCCGTGACCCTGGGGATCAGTCTTTAAAAGTTCAGGGGGATATGATTTAGGGGATAATTGTAATGATGCCACCCGTGGTATACAGCTATTGAGGCCGGTGCTGCGGTTCGGGACCTCTGAGGGTGATGGATGGGCAGCTGTGGTGATATCGCTCCCTACGGGTGGAGCGGTTCCCCAGGGAAACCGGTAAAGTCTATGGTGGTGGTCGGCAATTGGGGTGCAGGACCTAGGATGCCGAATAACCAACAGTCAAGCAGGGGTAGTTTCCTCTACCATTATTGAAGCAGTAGAGGCTAGGGTATAGTCCACAGTCCATGTTGGGAATCCGGGTGGCCTGGAAGCCAGGGTACAGTCCACAGTCAATGTTGGGAATCCAGGTGGCCTGGAACAAAGTTTAGGATCTCCTCACCCAGTGAGTTCTGACGCCTTCCTGCTGCGCTCCTCTCTGCTGGTCCTGGCTGCCAGTAGCTAAGCTGCGACCCTTTTTGCCTGCTGGAAAATCTATCACCAGTATGGCAGGCAGCTCGAGCCCTTCCCTGGTGTCTCTCCTCTGGCCAGTGTCCCTGAGCTCTTTAGGCTGCTGTGCCTCCAGGTGCTTTAGTGGCCAGAAGACTTGGAATCTCCCGCCATCCGGTTTTTGACTGCTGGGCCTAGAGCACCCTTGCAACCTTGGACTCCAGTGTCCGGTTCTGGCGCTCTGCTCTGGGGTGAACCGGGTAACTGGCTCCACTGCCCAAGCCTACTCTTCTCCCTCCACAGACCCTCTCCTACGGGTCCCTCATGCTGGCTAGTGAGTATCCTCGGATGAGTGTGACACCGCTCCAGTGCGCAGAATGTCTTCACAGTCCTCCTAGGAAGCGATCTGCCTAACCCCACCCCCAGGCCAGAATTTATAGGGGAGCTTTCTCTTCTGGTCTGGAGTCAGAAGGTGTTGTGTGCTGTGGGCTTACCTGGTGTGGATACCAGGCATGTGCTTCCAGGCATGATCCTACCGCAAGGGAGGCAAGGCCATTGTGGTAACTGGACTCTGGGGTGCACATTCCCCCTAGTGAAATTCAGTACTCCTGGACTGAGGAAACACTTTTTTGCAAAACACAAGAAATAACAATAACAGTAGATAAATTGTACAGAGCCTCAAAACGAAAACTTACAAAAACCCAGGAAAATATGAAAAACAGTCACTATGGTGCTTAGTCCTTCCATCATTGGCTGATGAGGAATTATATACAAGATTGTCTTTACCACAATAGTCCTGTGGCTTATCTAATATATAAAAGCCGAAGGCCACTTCCGTCACTTTGGCCAGCACTTCCGTCACTTTGTCATCGGCTAAATGACGTCAGCGCAGCGCTACACCCGTCCAGGGTGGACCAACATGGTGGCCCTAAGCGGAGCGGGACTCAGCCAGCCCCGCCACACTTACGGCTGCCAGTACAGTGACACACACGGTCGGGAGACGACCGGCGTCAGCCAGCCGTCTCCCAGCCGCCACACATCACGGGCGGGAGACGACCGGCTTTAGCCGGTCGTCTCCCGCTCACGGGCTGCCGGCCGGAGAGAGTGCGAGCCGCGGCTGCCAGGACCTCAGCCGCGGCTACCTATGGCACGGAGGTCCGCGGCGAGTTAGCCGGGAGATGACCGGCTTTAGCCGGTCATTATCCGGCTGGCGAGCCGCTGAGCTCCATGCAGTACATAGCCGTGGCTGAGCTCCGCCCAGCCGCGAGCCAGCCGCCATTTTCCGCCGTACCACGCGCCACTATACTGATTGGTCGCTAAGCTGAATGCGGTGACCAATCAGAATAGCGGCGCGCTCTACGGCGCGATACTTCAAATACACTGAGTCCAGTGTATTTGAAATATGACTGCATAGTGCGCGCCGCTATTCTGATTGGTCGGCGCGCTGAACTGCAGCGACCAATCAGCATAGCGGCGCGCTGTATGGCGCCATACTTCAAATACACTGAGTCCAGTGTATTTCAAATATGGCGGGATAGTGCGCGCCGCTATTCTGATTGGTCGGCGCGCTGAACGCGGCGTCCATTCAAAATAGCAGTGCGCGCAATGCCGCCATATTTGAAATACACTGTAGTCGGTGTATTTGAAGTATGGCGCCATACGCGCGCGCTATTCTGATTGTCCCACGCGTTCAGCGCGCCTGACCAATCAGAATTGCGGCGCGCGCTATGCCGCCATATTTGAAATACACTGACTACAGTGTATTTGAAATATGCGCCATGAGCGCGCCGCTATTCTGATTGGTCGTCGCGTCAGAGTGGCGATGAATCAGAATAGCACCGGCGCGCTATGCTGCCATATTTGAAATACACTGGACTCAGTGTATTGAATATGCGGCCCTAGCGCCTGGCTATTCTGATTCGTCACGCGCTGAACGCGGTACCATTCAAAATAGCGTGCGCGGCAATGCCGCCATATTTGAATACACTGTATACAGGTGTTTTAAGTATGGCGGCATCGCGCGCCGCTATTCTGATTGGTCGCGCGCAGAATGCGGCGACCAATCAGATTAGCGGCTGCGCTATGCCGCCATATTTGAAATACACTGACTCAGTGTATATGAAAGTATCGTGCCATAGAGCGCGCTGCTATTCTGATTGGTCGCGCGTTAGACGCGGCGTCGAATCAAATAGCAGTGGCGCTATGCCGCCATATTTGAAATACACTGTATCGTGTATTTGAATGTATGGCGCATACGCCGCGCTATTCTGATTGGTCCCCGCGTTTAAGCGCGCCGACCAATCAGAATGCGGCGCGCGCTATGCCGCCATATTTGATACACTGACTACAGGTATTGAATATCGCGCCCTAGAGCGCGCTATCTGATTGGTGTCGCGTTCAGAGTGCATGAATCAGAAAAGCACGGCGCATTGCCGCCTATTGAATCACTGCCAGTGATTTGAATGATGGCGCTACGCTGCGCTATCTGATTCGTCACACGCTGAACGCGGTGACCAATCAGATTAGCGGTTGCGCAATGCCGCCATATTTGAAATACACTGGACTCAGTGTATATGAAGTATCGCGCCATAGAGCGCGCTGCTATTCTGATTGGTCGCCACACTGAACGTGGCTATCAACAGAATAGCGCGCGCGCTATGCGCCATAATTAAAATACACTGAGTCCAGTGCATTTGAAATATGGCGGCATAGCGCCCGGAGCTATTCTGATTGGTCGCCGCGTTCAGCGTGGCGACTAATCAGATTAGCGGTGCGCGCTATGCTGCCATATTTGAAATACACTGGACTGTGTATTTGAAGTATCGCGCCATAGAGCAGCCGCTATTCTGATTGGTCGCCGCATTCAGCATGGCGACCAATCAGAATAGCGGCGCGCTCTATGGCGCGATACTTCAAATGCACTGAGTCCAGTGTATTTCAAATATGGCGGGATAGCGCCCGGCGCTAGTCTGATTGGTCGCCACGCTGAATGTGGCGACCAATCAGAATAGCGCCGCGCGCTATGCGCCATAATTCAAATACACTGAGTCCAGTGTATTTGAAATATGGCGGCATAGCCCGCGGCTCTATTCTGATTGGTCGCCATGCTGAATGCGGCGACCAATCAGAATAGCGGCGCGCTCTATGACGCCATATTTCAAATACACTGGACTCAAACTGCGTGCTAACGAGACTCCAGAAGAGAAACGGCATCGCCTGGACACCGTTAGCAAATGCAGCTGCTGCATGCCGTGAACGTCGCAAAAATAACACTTCCACGTGCATATTCATTGATTCTGCCCACAATACACCTTCAATGTCCCCATCCATCGGATGTGTTCACACTAAACCTCCTCTACCAGTTTCCAATTCTGCACGTAAGCACAAACAGTGTGCTGACGAGACTCCATACGACAAGCAGCGACGCCTGGACACCGTTAAGGCTGCTTTTAATAAACACATCACACATGAATCTCCTAAGTCAAAAAAATGCCATTAACAAATGCTGCTGCTGCACGCCGTAAAAATACAGCTCCCACCTCCACATTCATAGAACCTGCACATGATACATATTCCACCTCCTCATTCAGTGAATATGCGCAGAGTGACAATCCTCAAACAGTTTGACGCTTTATATATGTTGGTTTACACAAACACTCTAATGCTCCTTTACCAACACCTGTACCTCTACATCCTACAGGTTTCACTAATGATGACAGTACCATAGTAGAACACAGCTGTGGTGCTATGAACTATTTATGTGAACATTGTCAAGCATTACATTTTACTGCAGAAATACCATCTGATAAAAATTTTACTCTGTGTTGTCACAAGGGTAAAGTCCATGTACCCATACCCCAATATCCTGAGGCCTTCAAACGTTTGCTGAAAGGAGAAAGTGAATTCAGTAAAAATCTCATGGACAACATCCAAAGCATAAACAGTTAATTTGCTTTTGCCTCCATGGGTGCTAATATTTCCCCACCACCTGGATATGGCCCATACTGCTTCCGTGTACATGGACAAATATATCATCGCACTGGAACACTACATCCGTCTGGTGATCAAGTTCCAGCGTATGCCCAACTTTACATTTTGGATACCGCTACTGCTAATCAACAACGTTTGCAATGCCAAGAGAATCAAAAATGTAATCCGACTTTGATGAGTATGATTGCTCTTCAATTAGACAATGTCAATCCATTTGTAGCTGCCTACAAAATGTTACGTGATGTGGAACACGAGGAACATCTTAAATCTGTAGAAAATAGCACTATCATGCCAAATATAACCATGGCCCTTAAACAAGATCGGAATCAAGACCCTCGACGGTATAATAATCCCACTGTCAATGAAGTGGCCGTCGTATTTGAAAATGACAATGGAGAGCCACCATTCAATCGAGACATATTCATTCATTTAAAACCTGACCCAAAAAACCCTTTGGCCCCAAAAACACAACAAGTCAGCATTCTCCACAGCAATTTGGATGCTTTACTGTATCCTTTATTTTTCCCTTATGGAGACCAAGGCTGGTATGATGGACTCAAACAACAAGGCCAAAATCCACGCAGGATTACACAACTGCAATATTACTGCTGTGTGCTGTCTGTCCGTAATCACTTTAATCCACTCCTGAATGGTGGCAAGCTAACACAGCAGTACTTAGTAGATGCTTATGTGAAAATCGAAGCTAATCGTCTAAATTATATCCGTAAACACCAAAAGGATTTAAAAGTGGAGGATTACTTTGTACTCCAAGAACATCTACTGAAAAAATCCATAGAGAAAGGCATCCCCATTGAAAAAACTGTCATTTTACCATCTTCCTTTGAAGGCAGTCCCAGAAACATGCTCCATAACATTGTTCTGCAACACATGATTCATGGTCCCTGTGGAGAACACAACCCCAATTCTCCCTGTATGGATCTTGGGAAGTGTACCAAAGGTTTCCCAAAAGATTTTCAACCATCTACTGTCATTGCAAAGGATGCCTATCCTACTTATCGCAGAAATTTGGGCCCATCATTTCAACACCATTCGAAGATGATTGACAATTCGTGGGTAGTTCCATATAATCCTTTCCTACTATTGAAATACAAGTGTCATATTAATGTCGAAGTTTGTGGTTCCATTCAGAGTGTCAAATATTTATTTAAATATGTCTACAAAGGACATGATAAAGCCAATCTTGAAATTTGCCAGACTAACATCCAACATGATGAAACACACCAATTCATGGATTCAAGATATGTTAGTGCACCCGAGGCAGCTTGGCGAATATTTGCTTATCCGATGCATAAACAATCTCACAGCATCATTCGCCTTGCCGTACATCTGCCTCATTCTCAACCACTGTATTTCCATGAGAATGACTCCATTGCCAACATCAGCCAAAAGCTCCATAGGAATTCTACACTTATGGCCTACTTCGAGCTTAATCAGAACGACCAACATGCTCATAATTATTTATGCCACCAAATTCCTGAGTACTATGTTTGGAAAGAAGGGTCTTAGCAACTTAGAAAGTGAGGGGGTGGTTCTGTTATTGGAAGAATGTATACTGTCAGTGTGAAAGATCAAAAACGCTACTATTTACAGTTGTTGTTACTGCATGTCAAAGGGGCAACCAGTTTTGAGAACATTAAAACTGTTAACGGAGTCACACATCTAACTTTCAAAGAGGCAGCATTAGCACTTGGATTACTATTCGATGATAGTCTCTGGAGAAATACCTTACTTGATGCCTGTATTCTCAACATGCCTGCACAGCTTCGTGACATGTTTGCCTATATCTGTATTTTTGGTCCTCCAGCTAATCCTCTTGAGTTGTGGAATGAATTTAAGGAACACTTTCTACAAGACTATTGCCATGCATACCACTCCAAAACTCAAGAGTGTGTGAATTGCGAAGGATATGCTATGACAGATGTACAAGATGTTCTGAAAGGTCATGCCAAAATTTATAGTGATTTTAATTTACCACACCCAGTAAAGAAACCACAACTGCTCCCACACTATGACAAGGATTATGAGTTAACAACAGCTGCAGAGATGAAAGCTACTCTAAATGAGGAACAACTTTTGGCCTATAATGCTGTAATTCAAGCTTTAGAAGACACTACTTTAACACCAAAGTGCTTTTTCATCGACGGTCCGGGTGGCAGTGGAAAAACATACCTATATTATCTACTCCTACATCAACTAAGGGGACAAGGAGACATTGTGTCACCTGCTGCCAGTACAGGAATTGCAGCTAACTTGCTACAAGGAGGACGAACAATCCATTCTCTTTATGGCATTCCAATACCGGTCAATGAAACATCTGTTTCCAGAATTAAAAATAATACAGATGCAGCCAAACATTTGACGACTACAAAACTTTTTATTATTGATGAGTCTACAATGCTATCTAAATATGCATTGCATGTGATCAATCTACTTTTACGGGATGTCATGACAACAGATGTCTTTAAGAAAAATAAAACACCATTTGTAGGTAAAGCTATTGTTCTTGGAGGAGACTTTAGACAATGTCTTTCTGTCATTGCTCATGGAACAAGAACATATGTTGTAGAGAGCTGCATTAAATATTCACAACACTGGCAACATTTTACTCGATTGCTGCTCATCAACAACATGCGCTCCATTGATCCTGATTACAGCAGTTGGTTGCTTCAACTGGGAAATGGTGAACTCTCAAATAATTTTAACCTTGGAGATGATGTCATCGAAATTCCTCCAGACATGATCTGCACTGGCTCTTTAATAAGTGATATCTTTGGAGACAACATTTGCATTGATATTAATAACAACGAAAGCATCAATATTGCTGCATCACAAGCCATTCTTTGCCCAAAAAATGACGATGTTGATCATGTGAACTCTAAGGTCATGGATAGCCTGAGTGGTGACTACACAGAATATACCAGTGATGATTCAATTGATGCTGATGATTCTGATGACCCTAACCAATACCCACTGGAATTTTTAAATTCACTTACACCAACTGGAATGCCTTCACATCGGCTGAAACTTAAAATTGGCACAATTGTCATGCTCTTACGTAATCTCAACAGCAAAAAAGGTCTCTGCAACGGTACTCGGTTAGTTGTCACTGCTTTACTTCCCAACATGATTCAGGCGAAAGTAATTACTGGGTCCGCAACAGGAAATGTTGTCTTCATTCCACAAATTGATTTGTGTCCATCAGAGACTGGATTGCCTTTTAAATTAAGACGCCAACAGTTTCCTGTCAAGCCAGCATTTGCCATGACCATCAACAAATCTCAAGGGCAAACACTTAATAAAGTTGGTATTTTTCTAACTGAACCAGTATTTGGCCATGGTCAATTATATGTAGCATTTTCAAGAGTGAGGCAAAGCTGCAATGTTAGGGTAAAAGTGGTAGATACACCTGTTCAAGGAAAATTAATCCTGAAAGTACAAAAGTATTTACACAAAATATTGTTTATAAAAATATTTTATTTTAAAGTTAGTTTAGTTATATAGATAGTCAGTTTAAAAAAAAAAAAAATTAGTTTAGCCATACATATATAGCAAAAGAAAAAACACAAAAAAATTAGTTTAGCTATAGATATATAGATTTCAACTACTTATATAGAAAATAGATATATAACATACGTAGTCATTATATGCTATTAATTTATTAATTTACATACTTTATAGTATAGATATAGCAACCAACTTGAACACACATTATGTAGACAATGGTAGATGTGTATCATCCAAATTTCTTTATCTTAAGCTCCAGCAGTAGAGCTGCTGAGAAATTTGCTTCTGTTTTTATACAGGGAGAAGTTTTTGTGAACAGCTAAGAGACGGGTGGGATGGCTGTTCACACACATCTCCATCTCAAGGTGTGTTCTGTACACATAGATAGATAGGTAAATAGATAGATAGAAAAATAGAGATTTAACTTTCACATGAGCATTTTTCTGCTATTTGTTGAAGTTTTGGTGGAAAAAACACATTTTCTGCACTTGCTGCCCAAGGGCTGACCTACGGCACACTTGCCGCAAGTTGCATGCAATGTATATGGAATTTGTGGTTCACTGCAGGTGCAGCACACATGGTTACGGCAGTTTTGGCCGCAAAAACAGCAGTTACCGGCGTTTTTTTAGCGACTGCATTTGGTGCAGCTGCCGAAGCCAAGTTTGCCGCATTTACAGCAAGTTAACCGCAAGTTCCATATACATTGCATGGGACTTGCTGCAAGTATGCTCTAGGTAGGTCCTTAGCTGCCGAGTGCAGACATTGTACTTTTTTCATCCCCATCTTCTGCAAATAGCAGAAAAAAGCTGATGTGAAAAGTGTCAAAGCATTAAGAAATAGTAATAAGGTAGAGTAGGGCCCCATCAGATGTAAGGCCACCTTACCGTGGTTGGTGGGCAAACACATACTGGCGGATACGTAGACTATGAATATTGATATCTGAAATAAAGCTACTGAATTGATACACAATTATTAGCCCGTAGGTGTACTAAGAGCCTTACCACAGAACAATGAAATTTTCAAAAATTACATTCACCATACAAACATAGGTAGTTGATGGATACATATCATGTCTTAATTGCATTATTGTTAATTCTTACTAAATAAACTGTATATGGATTCTAGACCACCCGATTCTTTAGAATCGGGCCGCCAGCTAGTTGGTCTATATTTAATTAAAAGTTCAAGAATGTGCAAAAGTTCATACAGTAAGTCCTGTGGGTACGGTATGCTTGGTGATTACTAGGTTACGTAGTTACATGAAAACAAAACATATTTACATCTTCAGCTGGTTAAATGTGTACTTAACTGGCTAACATTCCCTGTAACGGGCTGGGATCTGACCTATGTTACTACGAGTGGATCTACGCAGTACAGGTATTTTTGATTGTCTGGTCTGGTTGCTAGTGTCTTCTGATGATGTTGTGGCTACACTATCCACTATTCTATGTGTAGACCTCTGTAGCACAGGTATACCAGAGTGTTGTCTAAGACTCACCATGGGGCTGACAGTTTCACCACTAGCAGGGTGTTGATTTTCTTGTTCTACTGCAGCTGGTGATTCTTCAGGTGGTTTTGGAGTCTCAAATGATGCAGGAACAACACGTTGGGGAAATGTTAATACAGGGACTAGTATGACTCCATTCATCTGGGTCCATATTTTGGGAAAGTCTCCAAGAACTGTATGGATCATCTCTTCTTTCTGTTTTATGGATTTAGGTAGATCGGGGACTTCTCTTCTGCTTCTTAATTGTTCAGGACATCTCTTTAGGTGATCTCTTGAAACTGCCGCTGAGGTCTCTCCTCCATCTCTACTGACTAAGCAGACTTTGGAATTGTCAAGATTTGAAGGCAATACGGTGTATGACTCTGCTTCCCACTGGTCATCCAGTTTGTTGGTTCTCCGCTTTCTTTGTAGGACTTGCTCTCCTGTTGTTAAGAGAACTGCAGGTGCAGTTTTGTTATAGGATCTCTCTTGCCTTTCTCTTGTT
Organism: Allobates femoralis; assembly: GCA_033576535.1. NCBI lineage: Eukaryota > Metazoa > Chordata > Amphibia > Anura > Aromobatidae > Allobates > Allobates femoralis. The sequence continues at coordinate 353,953,315 of JARQOC010000002.1, forward strand.
GAGACAGGTTTTTCTCGACACATTATTGTACTTTACGATATCTCTGTTAATGTTCTATATCCCAATCTGCCTCTGGTGGGTTGATTTCAGATGTTAACACTCCAATGTCTAAGTCTATGGGCAACTTGCCCGGTCTTGCTCTCATTAGGTACGCAGGGGTATAGTTGGTGGAACTCACAGGAACATGATTGTACCAGTCTACTAGGTCTGGCAATTTTTCTGGTCACATGCTTGCTTCCTCCAGTGGCAGTGTTTTCAAAAGGTCTATCACTACCTGGTTCATTTTCTCGCACATGCCATTGGGCTGTAGATAGTACGACATTGTTCTTATTGTCTTGCATTTGTACAAGTTGCCAAAGTACTGGAACACCTCTGCCTCAAATGCTAGACCTTGATCTGTCAGTACCTGTTCAGGGTAGCCATGGGGTCTGCATAAATGGGTTTGAAAGGCTTTTTCTGCCATCTTCGCTATCAGGTCTTTCACTGATACTACAACCAAGAAGCGTGAATAGTGATCTACAATGGCGAGGAGAGAACTACCGGTATGCCAGGTAACTGCACCACTAATAATGTAAAGAATATTGGTTGAAGCCCTGTGCTACACAACTAAGACAGGTGCAACAATAAAAGAGCAAAATATGTGTTAAACAGCACCACGGAATGCCATTCCATTCCTTGTCTCCGTATAGCCTGCCTGGTACTACCACCAATGCATATGTAGCTCCATATACTGGAGCAAGGTGATATCAACTATCTTGGTGCCTTGTTTATATATACTTGCCATTGTTTGTGTGCCACTTCTGTGCCTCTATTCATATGGGTCGTGATTATGTCATTTATGTATATAAATAAGTTGATTTGTAACCATATGTGAACAATAGGTAGTATTGTGTATGTACAGATAGTGGTACATCGGTACATGTATCAGAGCACTTTTTTGTTAGGTGGTTTACTCAGTTGCCTTGGCATATAGGGAGCACACCCACAGCCTCATGTGGAGGTTTTTATATGTTTTTTAATTGTTTTTAAATGTTTGTGTTGATGCTTTGCACATGTAAGTGTATTGAATAAACTTGATTTTTGTAATTTTTCACCAACACCCCGTTGCAGTGTCTTAGTCCCTGTCATATTGTCATATCCGCCCGTGGTGCTGTTTAACACATATTTTGTTCTTTTATTGTTGCACAATGGTGAGGACACACACATAGCCTGACTGGCTCGGGGTCAACTTCACGTGGTCTAAGGCTACAAGTTCAAGTGATTGCTTGGTGACACTAGTCTGTAAAGGGGCTCTCTGACTGTCATGATCTCTCCTTCGCAGGTTGCACGGGTCACAGTTTCTACACCAATTCTCAATTGTTTTCCTCATGCTAACCCAGTAGGATCTCTCACGTAACAGCACCTCCAGCATCTTCCACCTAATGTACCCTGCTCCATCATGGTATGCCTCCAGGACCATCTGGAAATCTCTCTTCGGGACTATTAATTGCCACACCAATTCATGGTTTTGTGCATTGATGTGTCACCTGCACAGATTACCCTGATAGGTGAACAACTTGCCCTTCTCTTTCCACAACTGTTGAGCTTCTTGTGGAGCATCTAAACCTGGGCATGAGTCAGTCTGTCGGGCTTTTGGCCTTCTTGGACTAGCCTACCAGGAGGTCCTGCATGGGCGCTGCCATCTTTGTGAAGCCCTTGATGAAACACTGGTAGTAACCTACCAGCCGCAGGAACTGCCTTACCCCTTTGATTGTCGTGGGCCTTTGCCAGTCACTGATCACTGTGACCTTGTCATGGTCTGGTGCCACACCTTCAGCGCTGACAACATGTCCTAGGTACTGTACTTTAGGCTTAAGTAAGTGGCACTTGAACGGCTTCACTTTCATGTCAAACCTGGATAATGCCCCAAATACCTCAGCCAAGTGCTTCAAATGGTCCTCATACGTCTTTGAGTAGACTATGACGTCGTCAAGGTACTGTAGCACGGTTTCAAAGTTTCTGTGCCCCAGGCAACACTTCATCAATCTCTGGAACGTTCTTGGTGCATCACTGAGTCCAAACGGCATGCAGTTAAACTCACAGAGGCCCATCGGTGTCGTGAATGCAGTCTTCTCTCTGTCCCCTTATGCTATGGGTACCTTCCAGTACCCACTGGTGAGATCTAAGGTGGAAAAATAGTTAGCAGTTCTCAATTCAGCTAATGACTCTTCAATTCTGAGCAATGGGTAAGCATCCTTATCTGTTATGTGATTAATCTGCCTCTAATCTACACACATTCTCATTTTACCATCTTTCTTCTTTACCAGGACTAGTGGAGCTGCCCATGGGCTACAACTATCTCTAATCACCCCAGCCTCTTTCATTTCCCATAACATCTCTTTGGCACATTGATAGTGAGGGGGCGTACAGGCCTGCATCTCTCCTTGATGGGTGGATGGTCACCTGTGGATATGTGATGTTGTACCCATTTTACCTGCCCAAAGTCTAAAGGATGTTTACTAAAAACCCGTTCATATTCTTGAACTTCCCAGTAAACTTCATGCTTTTGGTGCGAAGTGGTGGAGTCAGTGCCTACATGTAGCTTCCGGCACCAGTCCTCCAGCTTCCCCTCAGAGCCATTGTCCTCCCCCTGGTCAAATGGTTCCAAGGGCTCCACTGTCATGATGGCGTTGTTATTGACAGTGTACAGCTTAGCAAGGGTAGCATACCTAGGTAGTTTGACCTCTTCCTCCCCTCAGTTTAAGATACATACAGGGACCCTCCCCTTGCGGACATTAACTACCTGTCACGGGTGTGTCAGGAGGCACGGATGAGACTGTAGAGGCCAGTTACAGACGGTCCCAGCTTTTGGCTAAACAGTCAAAATCCTTAAATTCCCTCTGTCGCTTTAAGGGGCATTTCCGTGTTTAGTGAAAGCTAGAGGTCGCTAGGACCCAGCTGATACCTTATTTTGAGCTGCGTATATTTTCCCCTTGACTCCCAGGATGCACTGCTGCTGATAGCTTGTCAGGTGTTTGGAGGAAGCTTCTAAGCTCTTACAGTGTATCCTGGAGTTCTGTTGAATTGCTGTGTGGATCTTCTCAAACTGTGTTTCTTCCCTTCCCTCCTTGTTTGTTTCCCTTGTATGTAACTTTAGTTGGTAGCCGGGCTGACTAGTGTTCACCCGCTCTGATCCTTATTTAGTAGGGGTTCAGGGTCAGTCAGGGAATAGTTATCCTGCCGGCGACAGTTGCAGAAATAGTATAGGGATGTTAGGGGAGCTAGGTGCCAGCGCTAGTTTATCTAGGGGTCACCATCTCCTCTTTTGCCCTTAGCATCAGGGACTCCTCCCCCCCCCCCCTTTCATCATCTAGCACTGGGTGTCTCTCTATACCCGCATGATATTATCACCAGCCGCACCTTAATTAAATGAAAAGGGTGAAACTGATTTTTTTTTTTCTTTCTTCCTTTTCTATTCATGGATCCTGTTTCCGCTTTGGCCCAGCAGTTCCGGACTCTGACTCTGAAAGTTGCATACATCCGTTCATCTTTGCAGGGTCAGCAGCTGCAAAATGTTGTGATGGGGGACCCAGCGGGTGGTAAGGTCAGACCTGAACCTAAGATTGCTCTCTCTGACAGGTTTGCAGCAGCCAGAGATAAATTTGCTGCATTTAAAGAAGCCTGTAAACTATACTTTAGGCTTCGGCCCTATTCCTCTAGAGATGAGCAGCAGTGTGTGGGAATTATTATGTCGCTGTTGCAGGGGGATCCCCAATCCTGGCCATTCCCTTTGCCACATGACTCTGCTTGTCTCCGGTCTGTAGATGGGTTTTTTGATGCTCTTGGACTCATCTATGATGATCTTGACCGTGTCTCTTTGGATGAATCCAGATTGCGTCACCTCCAACAGGGAAATCGGTCAGCAAAGACTTACTGTTCTGAGTTTCGTAGGTGGGCTACAGACACTAAGTGGAACGATCCGGCCCTCTGAAGTCAGGGACTCTCAGAAAGGTTGAAGGATGCTCTGGCGGTTTATGAGACCCCAGAATTTCTGGAGGCTGCCATGTCTTTGGTTATATGTATGGATAGACGCCTTCAGGATAGAAGGGGTAAATCTTTTCCTCCTGAGAACCTTTCTCAAGGTAGTACCCTATTGCCAGGTGGGCAATCAGAGGGTGAGTTGTTTCTCTCAAACATGGATGAATCCATGCAACTAGGAGGAGCGACCGCCTCCAAAGTTTCTTCTGGCATGTACCAAGGAAAAAAAAAGGGGTCTGTTTTTTTCTGTGGTAAAAGGGACCATTTTATTGGAGCCTGTCCCTCTGTTCCCAAGCGGAGTGGAATACCTGGGATTCGGGTTACCATGGGTGGTGTGGAGGTAAATGAGCAGGAGGTGTGTGTATCTTTCACATATAATTCCCGTTTTCTCCTGAGAGCCAAGGTGGCGATAGAGAGCAAAACAAAAAAAATTCTGTTTTTGTGGATAGTGGAACAGGGGTCAGCATGGTGGATGCTCGTTTTGTAAAGACTCATGGGCTTACCTGCAGTTTGTTGTCTAGACCCATTCATATCTATCCCATCGACTCAGCGCCACTTGCTCAGAAGTCTTAGAGACATTGTGGAGTGGAGTGATTTCTGTGTGGAGAATTGCTTGAATACATCTTTTGCTGCAGTCTCTGCTTTTTCACTGGCTGCATATCTTTCAGAGTATGAGGATGTGTTCTCAGAAAAGGGTTGTTAGGATTCGCCTCCTCACCATTCATATGACTGTCCTATTCACCTCAGTTCTGGAGCTAAACTACCCAAATCCAGGCTGTTTAATATATCTGGCCCGAGAGACAAGCCATGAAGGATTTCATTGCCGAGAGTCTGGAGTAGGGACATAAAAGGCTCTTATCTTCGCCAGTTGCAGCAGGATTCTTTTTTGTAAAAAAAAAGATGGGGGCCTTCATCCTTGTTTAGATTTCCGGGAATTCAATCAGATAACTATTCCCTCCCTCTGATTCCTGATTTGTTCAGTCAGATTGTGGGAGCTAAATGGTTTTCCAAGTTGGATTTGAGGGGAGCCTACAATCTGGTTAGAGTCAGAGAGGGGATGTATGGACGACTGGTTTTAATACCCCTGAGGGCCATTTTGATAGTCTTGTGATGCGTTCAGGCTCACTAATGCCCCTGAGAGTTTTCCAACACTTTGTGAATTATATTTTCCATCATTTGGTGGGTAGAATTGTGGTAGTTTATGTGGCGCCCCGCAAATGCAGGCGTCACAGAGGGGTGCTGCACCCTAAAAGAGGTGCAGATGCTCCAGCTGCAGGTGGACCCTAAGATGGTGGGTGGAATCCATTCCCAGTAATCTCACATTAACTGAGCAGTGGGAGGTTACCCGGGAGGGAATAAATTCACCTCTAGGGGAAACAAGGAGGTCTTTCAGCAGAGTGGCAAACTAGGAGCAAGAATAGTCTCCCTCTTTTTGGGCGAGAGGGGGAGAGGGTTTGGAACAGTCGGAAAAGGAGGAAGATAGAAAGAGTGTGGAACGAGGCGGAAGGTCACACCGGGTCGGTTACAAGCCGGACCGAAGGAAAGAAGGGACCTTGAGGAGGTCCTGAAAGAGGGTGCCCGACGGGAAAGTCTGGGCCCTAGAGAGAAGGGGAGATCCTCAGCGTGGAGCGTCCATACTCCAGGGGATACTCCAGTCCAACCAGGGGAATGCCGGGTCCTAGGAACAGGCCAAGTCCAGTTTGCAGTCGGCAACTGGCTGCTGTGGCTTGTTCATCAGCCGCAGTACCCGCCATTGGAGAGGTCTGCCTGCTTCCTCACCAACGAGGGGAGGGACTTCAGGTACTACCTACACAGAGTTACTGGGTATAGATCGATCTAAAGCGGGGAAGAACGGACACGGGTTAGTTAACGAAGGTACACCAAGGCTTCCACCATACCACCTGGGATCCACTTGCAGCCACCCGTTAAGCTACCTGTCTTTGTAACATCTCAAGTGTTGAACTGTTAACTGTAACCGCTGCTGCTACAACCAACAGTAAAGTACCCGGGAGAAAAGTGACTTTTCCTCTGCCTGTGTTTCTTCTGTTTGAACTTGTTCCCACAGGAACGCTGCCCCGGAGGTCCAGCCCTACCTGTAGAGGACTTTGCCAACTTGCCGCATTACCATCTACCTCCGGCGGACTGTGGCGGCGCTGTTGACTCCTCACCAGACACTACAGGTGGCGTCACAACAACAGTAAATATAATCCCCTGTAAATAATTTTTCAAAGAAGTCTCCCAGGACACGGGATCAGGCGCGGCCACCAGTCCCTGTGACACAGGCGCGTTAACCCCTTGGATCCTGATACCCGAGTACCCCTAAGCCTGGGGCTTGACATTTACTTGGATGGTATTTTGATCTACTCACCCGATATGGCGATATATCAGTCTCATGTTAAACAGATGCTACGGATTTTAAGGGACAACTAACTGTATGCTAAACTGGAGAAATGTGTTTTCACCGTTAAGGAGGTCCAATTTCTGGGATACCTGTTTTCACCTTTAGGTTTTCGGATGTATCCAGAGAAGGTTCGGGCGGTGCTTGACTGGGATCGTCTGAAAACTTGAGGGCATTGCAACGTTTTTTTGGGGTTTACCAATTTTTTTACCGTAAATGTATTAAAAATTATTCTGTAATTGTGAAACCCCTCATGGACATGCCTAAGAAGGGGCCAGATTTTTCTATGTGGTCAGACTCCACTCACCAGGCTTTCTACTGCTTGAAGAGATGCTTTGCTACCGCACCTATCCTCTGTCAACCCGATCTTTCTCAGCCCTTTATTGTTGAGGTGGATGCTTTTCGGCAGCAGAGAGATCCTTTTTCTTTCCCATGTTACTTGAAATCTGTGGCCTGCTTAATATTGTGGATCACCCAGTTTTCCTTTTATTTGCCTCACCTGCAAAACTGATTATCACAGGTATCTGAGATTGATTTCAGTGATCCAAAGAACCCTGAGACACAATACCATCAATGGGTTTCATTGAAAAAAAATGAGAAAAAAACCCTATGAAACTTAAAACCAATTTGCATAATAATTTGGAACATGGTGCACGTTGCTGAGTCCTTTGGGCGTGAGACTGGAGCCCTTCAATAAATTGCTCAGTCAACAGCTTGTTTTCATCTTGTATACTGTCGGGTATCAATCTGTTTCATGGCCCTCAGCGCCTCTTGGAGGTTTAAGGCATAGTTCCTTATATTGTCCTGCACCCGCTGCTTACACCCATAAAATCTCATTTTAATTTCTGCTGCAGTACGGGTGTCAAAGGTTTCTTTTAACCTGGCAAAGATTTGTTTAACAGTTTGTTTGTCGATATCTAGCCAGGACTTTATTTGATGTTGGGCCGCACTGGTCAACTGTCCCATTAACATGGTTACTCTCTGGTCCTCAGTCATAGAATATACCCTGAACAAATTCATCATCCTTTCTTTGAAATCAGTCAGGGTGTCCGCTTCCTCTGAGTACTGCGGCAGCCAGGTCGCTTCCGGCATGTACGGCATTGAGAACAGCATGAATGGCGCTGCTGAGGGTGCTATAGCCGCGTCTTCGGCTTGGGCTATGACCTTGTCTTGGGGAGCGGCTGGGCCCACTGTGGGCTCCCTTTCCTCTGGGTTAGACATCATTATCCCCCCTAGTGAACTGCAGCCAGGTTCTCGGTCTTTTGCAGTGGATCAGTCTACTGTTCCTCAGGCGGGGAGTTGAGCATGCAGAGGCTGATGTTAGAGGGCAGATGGCAGAGCTGTGCTTCTCTTCGTGCCCTTTCAATGGTCCCACCCACGACGGCACACCCCCTTCTTTTCCCGCATGCCGCATGGGAAAGCAATGGTGACTGTTCACATTTCAATAAATCAATGGCTCACTACACCCGTGGGCATCAGGCATGATATCCTCTTCATGATGCCAGAGAACTGACTCACCCCACGGCCGTGGGGCACTCAGAACCAGGCTTTGGCACTTCTGGAGGAGTCACAGTGGTTAGGACTCGGCTCCGTGACTCTGGGGACCAGTCTTTAAAATTTCAGGGGGATAGAATTCAGGGGTAAGGTGCTGTAATGCCACCCATGGTATCCAGTTATTGAGGCCGCTGCTGTGGTGCGGGATCTCCGAGGGTGATACATATAGGCAGCTTGGTGATATTGCTTCCCACGGGTGGAGCGGTTCCCCGGGCAACTGGTAAAGTCTATGGCAGTGGTCGGCCATTGGGGTGCAGGACTTGGGCGCGGAAAAACCAACAGACACGCAGGGGTTGTTTCCTTTACCTTTACTGAAGCGGTAGAGGCCAGGGTATAGGCCACAGTTGATGTTGGGAATCCAGGTGGCCTGGAAGCAAATTTAGGATCTCCTCACCCAGCGAGTTCTGAGGCCTCCCTGCTGTGCTCCTCTCTGCTGGTCCTGGCTGCCTGTAGCTAAGCTGCGACCCTTTTCTCTTGCTGGAAAGTCAATCACCAGTATGGCAGGCACTCGAGCCCTTCCCTGGTGCCTCTCCTCTGGCCAGTGTCCCTGAGCTCTTCAGGCTGCTGTGCCTCTAGGTGCTTTGGTGGCCAGAAGACTTGGAATCTCCCGCCCTCTGGTTTTTGGCTGCTGGACCTAGAGCACCCTTGCAACCTTGGACTCCGTTGTCTGGTTTTTGCGTTCTGCTCTGGGGTGAACTGGGTAACTGGCTCCACTGCCCAGGCCTACTCTTCTCCCTCCTCAGACCCTCTCCTACAGGTCCCTCATGCTGGCTAATGAGTATCATCGGATGAGCCTGACACTGCTCCAGTCTGCAGGATGTCTTCAAAGTCCTTCTAGGAACTGAACTGCCTAACCGCACCCCCAGGCCAGAATTTACAGGGGAGCTCCCCTGATCTCGGGTTACAGAGCTCCCCCTTCTTGTCTGGAGTCAGGAGGTGTTGTGTGCTGTGGGCTTACCTGGTGTGAATACCTTATCTTGCTTCCAATCATGACCTTACCCCCCATGGGAGGCAAGGCCATCGTGGCAACTGGACTCTGGGGTGCCACACAATTCTCTGGTGTGACACCATATGTGCTCACAACCCTGACCAGGCTGGAAGACCATTTTCACTACTCCAGTGAAACAGAGTCCTACCAGCCTGGTAGAGCTGCCACCAGTTATTCGTTAGATATAATCCCGGCCAACTTAACAGGCTTAAATTGGGCAGAAACCAGCCAATGAGAGCGTATAATAGAAACTAAGGACACGGATGTTTGAGGGTTAGTGCATTGGGAAAAAAGCAAATCAGGATTAAATTATATATTTAATACTGTAAGGGCTCACTAGATGAAACCATATATACACAATGAATTTACAGGTATTACCGTCAGATATGCGCATAAAGATTACAGAGCAAATATGCAGTTGAAAGAAATCAGTTATCTGTTCCATGTTGCTGGCAGCCACATGGAGGTGATGTGGAGCCTGAGGATTTCTTGGTTACTCCCAACATGTGACATGACCTCCTTGACAGTGAGCAGTGAAGACATATGGCCAGGGCCAGTACTTTTTAACTCCTTGGTTGAACACTTCCTCCCCACCCCAGGCTGCCCCTTATTTCTCTCCCCTTGTTCCTGGAATGAAAGATTCACAAAAGCTATAAATTGGTCATAACTTCCCACTTGGAGGTCTGTGGAAGATAATTATAGCGCCATCAGATCCAGCTGTGTCCCCTCTACGCTTGGAGACCAAACACAGCTTTCCTACCTGGCTTCTGCTAGCCGTTCTTTGTATCTCCCCAACCCATGAGGATAGAAAGAATTTTTACCCAGGTTTGTGTGCAGCTTGCCCTCATGATTCCAGAGGTATAGTTTGTGTAGGTCTCATATATACAGTACTTTCATAACTCTGCATAACACCACGGTGCCATTGAGTCTGATAGATTCCTCTGAGGCTTCTTGCTCAGCATGGGTTCTCTCCTATCAGAGACTAGATATCCTGGCTTCTGAATTATTGTTTGTCTCCTCACAATCTGCCAATGGATAGACTGCTACCTGCTATCCTGAACAATAGATGTATGTAGCTGGATTCCATGGTTTAATCCTTTCCACCCCTCCCCACCCCCTTGAAGGATATATCTGAGGATTTATGATTGATTCATAACCGATATCTCCCATGTTCGTCACAGCTTTGTCCTCATCTTTAGTAAAATTAATATTTGGGTGAGGGCAGGATCTGGAGTGAGCTTTCAAGGTATTACAATGTGAAGGACTAGGCCTGTGTACAGATTTGGGCACAGAATTTATACTTTTATCAAAGTAAAAATATTGGCCTCCGTGAATCAAATTTTTGACATGTCCCAGCTTCTTCCTTATTTTTATTAAATCATTTTTTGGGGGCCTCATTTGGTATGAATTGTATAGGATGAGATTGGACTAATGTATACTGATAGGCACAAAAGGAAAACATTTTTTGTTTTTTTAAATGTTGGATTTCTATGATATGTTATACATGCAATTAAAGGCTTTTCAGTATCAAGATTCACTGCAAACCAATTAATATGCAATAAAATTTTCCTTAAAATACTGTATTTATCGAACCTGACAAAATTGAATTTTAAAAGATTTGACCATAAGTCATACATGCCAACTACCAAGAAATGCACTCACTACTTGGAGATTTTAATTTTGGTATCTAATAGAGGGCAACTTTGTATATTTGTAACGACTTCCTCTAAGGGATGTGTGTTGTTATTTATCTAATTATTTATCTAATAATTGTCAATGACATCCAACCCTCGTCTTCTCTTTCATTTGACTTAAAATAATGTAGTTACCACAGACGGCTTTGGTAACTACATCTAAATAAACATTACGAGAAGTAGAAATTAATCCTTATGCTTGTCAAACAAATGAATCCTCGCTATTTTCAAAGACAGCTAAGCCAACAGATTTCTATTTTTGTAGCTCTAACAACTTAATTTTTCTTCCTGTGATGCCAATATCAACAAGCTGTAGAGAGACAGTTCAGCGGGACAAAGCAAAAATTTTACTAATTTTATGAGAATAACAAAGGATGAAAAAATATGGCACAAAATGTTAAAATCTGGGCAAAGGAGTTTAAGTGAAAACAAGCAAAGCCTAAACTAATGTTGATCATGACTAATATACTTATATAAATATTTGTATATTTATTACAATGTGTGTGATTGTTTTATCTCCCACAGCATATAATTACTATAGTCCATACCTAAATATATTTTATGGGAATGTGTCACCATTAGTGATGAGTGAGCATAATTGTTAGTATTCACTACTCGCACGATTAGTATAGTATTGGGTTTACTCGTTACATTGCGAGAATATTCGAGTATCCCGCCAAGCATGTTTGGCACCTGATTTGCAGCCACTAAACATGCTGGGCTTATTAACCAATCACAGTAATGCTACAGCCATCTTGGTTGTGACATTAATGTGATTGGCTGGCTGTGCAGCATCATAGGGTCTATATAAGCCCTGCTGCTGCAATTTTGCACACTTTGCATCCAGAACTAGCGTTGTAGTAGCATAGAGCAAGATCGAGCAGCTGCTAGGGAGAGTGTTTCAGGCATCTATATAACACAAAAGCCCTTTTTAGAGCTACCTGCAGTGTATACTTGGCCACTGTAGTGTAAGGAAGGAGAGTGTTTCGAGCAGGGAGAGTTTAAAAGAGCCTTTCACTACCTCCATAAATACCAGAATACCATAGCTCTTTTCAAAACTGAATTCACTGAACAAGGTCACAGTATAGGGAGGGAGAGATTGTGCATTAGGTAGGGAGAGGTTAAACTGATGTTATAGTGTACATATTATAACAGCTCTTGTCAGAGGTCTTTTTTCCAGCACACAGAGTAGTTGCATTTTGTGCTGCCTCTTGTTGAAAAGCACTAGTCCTTCTTTTCCCTGTTATTTTTGGGGTGACAGCTTGGCTCGTGCCATCAACATCAGCCACATTAATATGGTGCTAGTGCGCTTGCAAAATCCAAAACAGTACTAGCATTTTGTGCTGCCTTGTACAAAGTAGGCACTGGTCCTTTTTCCCTGCTGTTTTTGGGGTCACAGGTTGGCTTGTGACATCAATATCAGCCACATTAATATGGTGCTAGAGCGCTTGCCAAATCAAAAGCAGTACTAGAATTTTGTGCTGTCTGGTACAAAGTATTCACTGGTCCTTTTTCCCCACTGTTTTTGGGGGGTCACAGTTAGGTTGGCTTATACTGTCAACATCAGCCGCATTATTACGGTGCTAGCGTGCTTGCCAAATCCAAAGCATACTAGTATTTTGTGCTGCCTGGTACAAAGTATGCACTGGTCCCTTATCCTCAATATTTTTAGTTTCACAGCTTGGCTTGTGCCATCAACATCATCAACATTAATATGGTGCTAGTGCACTTGCCAAATCGAAAGCTGTACTAGCATTCTGTGCTGCCTAGTTCAAAGTACACACTGGTCCTTTTTTGACAATATTTTTGGGGTCATGGTTATCTTGGCTTGTGCTATCAACATCTGAAAATATGTCACCAAAATCCAAAATGCCTAAAAAGCCTATTCTTAAAGGAAAGGAACGTGGGCGTGGTATTGTCAGACAAGGTACTGAGTCTGTGATAGGTCAGAAGCTAGATACATCGACTATGTTCCAGGGAAAATTTCTCAGTCTGGAACGTAAACGTGTATGGAAGCCAGAAGAGCAACAGTAGATTCTGTCTTGGATTACAGGAAAGGCCTCTATGTATTTCTCAAGCAGCATCAAATCTTCCACGACCACAGAGTCTACTTTTGATGCACAGAAGGCAGGCGTATCCAATCCTCAAACTGGTCCTCCTTTCTCCCCCCCAATCATCAGTCGCAGGAGACATATGACCCCAAGCTTGGCCACTCCGAGGATCTGTTTTGTACGTATCTTTTGGTTGGCTCTAACTTCTCACCGTACAGCTTTCAAGAGGAACTGTCACACTTAGGAGGTAAGGGAGTCAAGTAACTGGATGGTGTGATGGGCCAAGGGATTCAGGGGAGCTAAACTGACACACTGGGGGTCCCTGGCTCACCCTGCTCTCGGAGGTACCTATGAAGGTGAGGAGGTCCGAGTCTCCACTCTATTTTCTTGAGCTCCTGATTATCACTAGGCTGAGCGCCTCTACCTCAACCCACAAATCTGGAATTACAGCTATTCTCAAGGCAAAGACTTCAGCCCAGCAGCAAACTGCACAGCACAATGACCAAGAGTAAACTAACTCTATCAGCGGCATCTGACAGAGGAGGCAGAAAGCTATTTAAAGCCAGCGTGAGGGGATTCCAGGTGAATCACACCCAAGCCTCACATCAACCCCTCAACCAACAGCTGAGCACAAGACCTTCACAACCGTACCTCATGCAGCTCTTGCAGAAATGCAAATACAACACACACAGCAGCATCCAGCAAGGTCAGGTGCAATCTAAGTGTGTGACAGGGATGTGAGGAAGTGGCGTACATTGATGTCCAAGTGTTTGAGGACCTATGGCCAGAAGATAGCCAGCTTGAGGAACCTGATTTACCTGATTTCAATAAACCAGCTCATCAGCAAAGGTTATCTGTGCCTGTAACAATGTCAAGGAGGGAGAAGTTGAACAAAATGATCAGGGGGTACTTAAGTGACCATACCTGCATCCTTCCTGATGCTTCAGTTCCCTTTAATTATTGCGTGTCCAAGCTAAACACTTGGCCCGACCTCTCCTTATACGCCTTGGAGGTTTTGGCCTGCCCAGCTGCTAGTGTGATGTCAGGGTGTGTTTGCAGTTCCGCTGGGACAATCATCACTGGTCGCACATGCCCCTGTATGGAAAATGCCGACAGACTTACTCAATTCTTATTAAATTCAACAAAGACTGGGTTTCTCCTCAGTTTGTAATCCCTCCAGTTAAGAGCAAGCCAATCTAAATTCACCAAAAATTGTTACTGCTGTTAAAGTCTGCCCCTTCCCATAGAAACCCCTTTTCTACCTGCGTCAACAATGACACAGCCTGTAGGGCTAATTTCTGTAAACACAATGCACATTGTGTGGTGTACAAACCAGGATAGTACTCCTACTCCAGCCTAACAACTATTTGTTATTTCCTTGTTATCACCTTGTGATAGTGGCTTCCCGCATCGACCATGACATAGCCCCTAGATCTAATTTTTGTAAACACAATGCACATTGTGCAGTGGATAAACCAGGATAGTACTCCTACTACTCCAGCCTAACTACAATGTGTCATTGGAGGTCCTTATGATGGTGGCTTCCTGTGTCAACCGTGACACAGCCCCTAGGACAAATTTTTGAAAACACAATTCACTTTGTGTAGTGGACAAACCAGGACAGTACTCCTACTCCAGCCTAACTACTATTTGTCATTGGATGCCCTTGTGATGGTGGCTTCCCATGTCAACCATGACACAGCCCCTAGGGCTAATTTTTGTAAGCACAATGCACATTTGCAGTGGACAAATCAGGATAGTACTCCTACTCCAGCCTAACTACTATTTGTCATTGGAGACCCTTATAATGATGGCTTCCTGCGTAAACCATGACACAGCCCCTACGGCTAATTTTGGTAAACACAATGCACAAGGTGCAGTGGACAAACCAGGACTGGCCAGTAGTCCTACTAAACTAATATTTGTCATTGGAGGCCATTGTCACAGGTTGTTCCACATTGCGACTGAGACAGGTGATACATTTTTTATAGAAAAGTCAGTCACTATAGTTGTCAAAAAAACCATCCCTGGGTTGTCTCACATTGTAACTGAGATAGGGGATACATAATCAAAGGCAATTTACACTCACTGTTGATGACCAACTGATGGCCTTCTGAAAGCTTGAATTGAGGGCCACAACTATTACAGTCGTCCTAAGTAGATAATGTTTATCATGGGAGGCCCTTGTCATGGTGTTTTCCTGCATCTATGACACAGCCCCCAGGAGTAATTTTTGGAAATCCGATGCACATTCTGCACTGGACCAAGTACTAGAGTATCAACAAGTCTTTTCCTCCTATACTGTATAATCTGGGAAATTTTGACTATCAAAATATCTGAGCCGTTTGGAGGAGGTTCTCCAATCCATCCTGGAGGGGGGGTACCATATATCCATTGTCCATACACTTGCACAAGTGATATATTTGAACTTATCATCTAGTTGGCTAGTGGAGCTTTATTTTTACTGTTGCTTGCAGGCCGCAGACACTGCTTCCTTATTGTACTCCATGTTGCTTGCTCTTCTTTGTAGTATCTGCTTTGAAATGAGTTAAATGAGCGACTAAGGGTTCTATAATATGAATACATGAGGGCACTATCAAATGTAAACAAGAGGATCCTCCAAAATTTAGAGAGGAGGGCCCTTCCAAAAGTATATTACAGCGCCACCTGAGGGCTCTCACCAAACTCGGGTTTCCGGACACCTGCAAGCCCTCTGAAAGCTTGAATTGAGGGCCACAGAATGACATGGACGAGGAGAAGGGTAAAGCCCAATTCCACAATGGGCACATTGTAAACTGCCATGGAATATATTCCACTGTTGGAATCTCTATGAGGGACTGCGCAAATGTACAGATGAGAGGCCCTCCCTGATGTTTGTTACTGCTCCATCTCTGGGCCATCACAAAACTCCGACATCTGCAGGCCCTCTGAAAAATTTAATTGAGGGCTGCAGAATTACATGGAGGAGGAGAAGGAGGAGGAGGAGGAAGAGGAGAGTAAAGCCCAACACCCCAATTGCCACATTTGAACTGGCATTGTAAATTGTTATGGAATATTTATTCCCGTCTCTGAGTCTCAATGAGGGAGGGACCGCCCAAATCTATGTCCAAAACGTATGTTACAGGGCCACCTGAGGCCCTTCAGGTCAAAGATCAACATATCAATGGGCACATTCTAGCTGGCCTTGTAAAGTGCTGGGGAATAATTAACTAAAATTATGCATGACTAGCTGTAGTACCCGGCTACGCCCGGGTTAATAAATAACTGATGTTAGCTATAACAAAATAGAATTTGAATATGTCATATTAATGACCTGTAAGAAAATAGAAGCTGAGCTGTGATTGATTGCTATAGGCAGCCTAATAAATCTCCAGCCAATAGTAAACCCTCCCCCTGGCCGGGCAGTATATGTTACCTAACACATACACATAATAGACAGCTCATGTGACTGACATCTGCCTTAATTCCCTATATGGCACGTGTTGCACATTGGCTGATTTTAATCAGATGTTTATGTTTGGAAATTAAAGATAGCACACGTATGAGGCGAGTTGTGTGAGGTGATTTGTGCACATCTGTGTCTGTCTGTGTGGTGTGTGTGTCCCTGGGGTGTGTGTATGTGTGTGTCCCTGTGGGGTGAGTGCATGTGTCCCTATAGGGTGTGTATGCGTGTATGTCCCTGTAGGGGGTCTGTGTGGTGTGTGTCTCTGTTGTGTGTGTCTCTTTGTGGTGTGTGTGTGTCCCTGTGGGGTGAGTGCATGTGTCCCTATAGGGTGTGTATGTGTGTGTGTCCCTGTGTGTGTCCCTGTGTGGCGTGTTTGTGTCTCTGTGTTGTGTGTGTCTTTTTGTGGTGTGTGTGCGTGTGTGTCCCTGTGCGGTGAGTGCATGTGTCCCTATAGGGTGTGTATGTGTGTGTCCCTGTGGGGGGGTCTGTGTGGTGTGTGTCTCTTTGGGGTGTGTGTGTGTGTCCCTGTGAGGTGAGTGCATGTGTTGCTATAGGGTGTGTGTGTGTCCCCTTGGCGATGTGTGTGTGTCTCTGTGTTTTGTGTGTCCTAGGGATGGGCGAATCTACTCGCTAGGACTCGTTACTCGGCGAGTAGTAAGGGACTCGCAGGACTCGGTACTCTGCGAGTTTCCCAGTGATTACTCGCACGAGTCCAATGCAAATCAATATCAATCCTAGTTTTGTCAGAAACGCTGACAAAACTAGGATTGCCATTGTTTGCATTAGACTCGGCTACTGTGCCAGTGATAGCAGGGAAACTCGCAAAGTAACTGCTGTTTATTTGCGAGCCGAGTCCAGCTGTCTTCTCTGTGCAGCTCCAGGGTCCTACAGCCCGCCTGCTCACAGAGATGATGTAGCAGAGCTGAGATTGTTCTCAGTCTGCTCACTCCCTGTGCATAGACATCTATATCTATGCACAGGGGATGTAGCAGAGAGGACATCGCGTTTTGGACTACGTCGGACAGAAGAGGATTTTTTTAATTAAAGATGGAGTCCCTAATGGCTTTTTTTTTTTATTTCAAATAAAACATTTTCTCTGTGTTGTGTTTTTTTAACCCTTTATTGGAGATTCTTAGTGGCTGGGTCAAACGTGACCTGACATTAAGAATCTCGGGCTTAATACCAGCTTGTATAACAAAGCTGGTATTAACCCCTTTATTACCCAGCGTGCCACTGCCACCAGGGCCACTGGAAGAGCGGGGTTCAGCGCCAGAGGATGGCGCTTCAATGAACGCGCCATCTTCTGGGGCGGCTGCGGGCTGCAATTTGCAGCGGGGGGTGTCCAGAAAGCTTGGGCATCCCTGCGCTGCGGATTCCAGCCCCCAGCTGCTTAGCTGTACCTGGCTAGACATAGAAATTGCGCGGAGCCCCACGCATTTTTTTTATTATTTAATGAATTTCAGAGTCAGAGTCTCAGAGTCAGAGTCGGAGTCTCAGAGTCGGAGTCGCCTCAGAGTCGGAGTCGCCTCGGAGTCGTAGTTGCCTCGGAGTCGGAGTCGTCTCGGAGTCAGAGTCGTCTCGGAGTCGGAGTCGTCTCGGAGTCGGAGTCGTCTCGGAGTCGGAGTCGTCTCGGAGTCGGAGTCGTCTCGGAGTCGGTGTCGGAGTCGGAGTCGTCTCGGAGTCGGAGTCGTCTCGGAGTCGAGTCGGAGTCGGAGTCGTCTCGGAGTCGGAGTCGTCTCGGAGTCGGAGTCGTCTCGGAGTCGAGTCGGAGTCGTCTCGGAGTCGGAGTCGTCTTGGAGTCGAGTCGGAGTCGGAGTTGTCTCGGAGTCGGAGTCGTCTCGGAGTCGGAGTCGTCTCGGAGTCGGAGTCGTCTCGGAGTCGGAGTCGGAGTCGTCTCGGAGTCGGAGTCGTCTCGGAGTCGAGTCGGAGTCGGAGTCGTCTCGGAGTCGGAGTCGTCTCGGAGTCGGAGTCGTCTCGGAGTCGGAGTCGTCTCAGAGTCGGGGTCAGGGTCGGAGTCGTCTCGGAGTCGGAGTCGTCTCGGAGTCGGAGTCGTCTCGGAGTCGGAGTCGTCTCGGAGTCGGAGTCGTCTCGGAGTCAGAGTCGGAGTCGGTCTCGGAGTCGGAGTCGTCTCAGAGTCGGAGTCGGAGTCATCTAGGAGTCGGAGTCGTCTCGGAGTCGAGTCGGAGTCGTCTCGGAGTCGGAGTCGTCTCGGAGTCGGAGTCGTCTCGGAGTCGAGTCGGGAGTCGTCCTCGGAGTCGGAGTCGTCTCGGAGTCGGAGTCGTCTCGGGAGTCGGAGTCGGAGTCGTCTCGGAGTCGGAGTCGTCTCGGAGTCGGAGTCGGAGTCGTCTCGGAGTCGTCTCGGAGTCGGAGTCGTCTCGGAGTCGGAGTCGGAGTCGTCTCGGAGTCGTCTCGGAGTCGGAGTCGTCTCGGAGTCGAGTCGGAGTCGGAGTCGTCTCGGAGTCGGAGTCGTCTCGGAGTCGGAGTCAAAAAAATGCGTGGGGCTCCGCGCAATTTCTATGTCTAGCCAGGTACAGCTAAGCGGCTGGGGGCTGGAATCCGCAGCGCAGGGATGCCCAAGCTTTCTGGGCACCCCCCGCTGCAAATTGCAGCCCGCAGCCGCCCCAGAAGATGGCGCGTTCATTGAAGCGCCATCCTCTGGCGCTGAACCCCGCTCTTCCAGCGGCCCTGGTAGCGATGGCACGCTGGGTAATAAAGAGGTTAGGGCCAGCTTTGTATTATCAGCTGGCCCCAAGCCCGAAATTTATGGCGGTCACGCCAATATTAGACATGACCGCCATGAATTTCTATTAAATTGTTTTAAAAAAAACACAACACAGAGAAATTTTTTTTATTAGAAATAAAAAAAAAAGCCATTAGAGACTCCATCTTTAATTAAAAAAATCCTCTTCCGTCCGACGCAGTCCAAAACGCGATGTCCTCTCTGCTCATCCCTGTGCATAGATATAGATGTATATGCACAGGGAATGAGCAGACTGAGAACAATCTCAGCTCTGCTACATCATCTCTGTGCACAGACATTCATGTCTGTACACAGGGAATGAGCAGACTGAGAACAATCTCAGCACTGCTACATCAGGCAGCAGGCAGGCTCTAGGACCCTGGAGCTGGCAGCCAGCACACTGAGCAGACAGGACTCTTATCTGTGCGAGTTTCCCAGCGATTACAGTTGCAAAGTAAACGAGTCCAATGCAAATAAATGACAAAACTAGGATTGCTTCAGGCTGAAGCTTCCGAGACACATCTGCGATTTGTAAATCTCACACTACTCGCTATTACTCGCTTCCCCATTCATTAACATTGGACTCGCTAGACTCGCAACGAGTAGCGAGTCCTGTGCTCGGACTCGCTAGAGTCAAGCGATTCCGAGTAATTTAGGATTCGCCCATCACTAGTGTGTCCCTTTGTGGTGTGTGTGTGTTTGTTCGGGTGCGTGGTGAGTATCCAATGTTGGGGCTGCACCTTAGCGACTATACACTTGCTGTTACTCTTTGTGTGCGTTTGGTGTGTATACATGTCCCCGTGCGTGGTGAATATCTCATGTTGGGGCCCCACCTTAGTGACTATATGCTGGTATGTGCTGTTAGTCTTTGGCACTATCATTAAGCCCCTCTCATTCACAACTGTCAACTGGTAACTGTCACTTTTTCCCCATTATGTAGATAGGGGCAAAATTGTTTGGTGAATTGGAATGCGCGGGGTTAAAATTTCGCCTCACAACATAGCCTATGACGCTCCCAGGGTCCAGACGTGTGACTGTGCAAAATTTTGTGGCTGTAGTTGTGACGGTGTAGATGCCAATCCCGGACATACACACATACAGACACACATACACACATTCAGCTTTATATATTAGATAGAGGGACCTACAAATGCCCTCCCAATTGTAAAAGGCAAAAAATGCCAAAACACTATATTTGAGCAAATACTAAAAGGGATATTTTTTTTCTCTTGTTTACTTAGCCTTATCTTATACTAGTAAAAAGGCCCGATGCAATTGCATCGGGAGTGCGGTGAAATGAATTTGTGTGTATACAGGCGGGTGAGTGGGTAGCAGAGTATACAGGGGGCTCTGTAGGTAGCAGAGTATACAGGCGGCTTTGTGGGTAGCAGATTGTACAGGCGGCTTTGTGGGTAACAGAGTATACAGGCGGCTCTGTGGGTAGCAGAGTATAGAGGCGGCTCTGTGGGTAGCAGAGTATATAGGTGGCTCTGTGGGTAGCAGAGTATGCAGCCGGCTCTGTAGGTAGCAGATTGTACAGGCGGCTTTGTGGGTAGCAGAGTATACAGGCGGCTCTGTGGGTAGCAGAGTATACAGGCGGCTCTGTGGGTAGCAGAGTATGATGTGGCGGGAGGCTGGAGGGGTGAGGAGAGCAGAGGCTGGAGGGGTGAGGAGAGCAGAGGCTGGAGGGATGAGGAGAGGTGGGGCTGGAGGGTTGAGGAGAGGTGAGGATGGAGGGGTGAGGAGAGGTGGGGCTGGAGGGGTGAGGAGAGGTGGGGCTGGAGGGGTGAGGAAAGGTGAGGATGGAGGGGTGAGGAGAGGTGAGGCTGGAGGGGTGAGGAGAGGTGAGGATGGAGGGTTGAGGAGAGGTGGGGCTGGAGGGTTGAGGAGAGGTGGGGATGGAGGGGTGAGAAGAGGTAGGGCTGGAGGGGTGAGGACAGCAGAGGCTGGAGGGGTGAAGAGAGGTCCGGCTGGAGGGGTGAGGAGAGATCCGGCTGGAGGGGTGAGGAGAGGTCCAGCTGGAGGGGTGAGGAGAGCAGAGGCTGGAGGGGTGAAGGGAGGTGGGTGTGGAGGGGTAAGGAGAGGTGCTGCTGGAGGGGTGAGGAGAGGTGGGAGAGCTCCGGCTGGAGGGGTGAGGAGAGCTCCGGCTGGAGGGGTGAGGAGAGCTCCGGCTGGAGGGATGAGGAGAGCTCTGGCTGGAGGGGTGAGGAGAGCTCTGGCTGGAGGGGTGAGGAGAGCTCTGGCTGGAAGGGTGAGGAGAGCTCTGGCTGGAGGGGTGAGGAGAGCTCTGGCTGGAGGGGTGAGGAGAGCAGAGGCTGGAGGGGTGAGGAGAGCAGAGGCTGGAGGGGTGAGGAGAGCAGAGGCTGGAGGGGTGAGGAGAGCAGAGGCTGGAGGGGTGAAGGGAGGTGGGGGTGGAGGGGTGAAGAGAGGTGGCTCTGTGGGTAGCAGAGTATATAGGTGGCTCTGTACGTAGCAGAGTATGCAGGCGGCTCCGTGGGTAGCAGATTGTACAGGCGGCTTTGTGGGTAGCAGAGTATACAGGCGGCTCTGTGGGTAGCAGAGTATACAGGCGGGTCTGTGGGTAGCAGAGTATAGAGGCGGCTCTGTGGGTAGCAGAGTATAGAGGCGCCTGTGTGTGTAGCAGTGTATACAGGCGGCTCTGTGGGTATCAGAGTATAGAGGGGCCACTGTGGATAGCACAGTATGATGTGGCGGGAGGCTGGAGGGTGAGGAGAGCAGAGGCTGGAGGGGTGAGGAGAGGTGAGGCTGGAGGGGTGAGGAGAGGTGGGGCTGGAGGGGTGAGGAGAGGTCTGGATGGAGGGGTGAGGAGAGGTGAGGCTGGAGGGGTGAGGAGAGGTGAGGATGGAGGGGTGAGGAGAGGTGAGGAGAGGTGAGGAGAGGTGAGGCTGGAGGGGTGAGGAGAGGTGAGGGTGAGAGGTGAGCGTGGAGGGGTGAGGAGAGGTGAGGGTGGAGGGGTGAGGAGAGGTGAGGATGGAGGGGTGAGGAGAGGTGAGGATGGAGGGGTGAGGAGAGGTGAGTGGGAGGGGTGAGGAGAGGTGAGGCTGGAGGGGAGGAGAGGTGAGGGTGGAGAGGTGAGGGTGGAGGGGTGAGGAGAGGTGAGGGTGGAGGGGTGAGGAGAGGTGAGGATGGAGGGTGAGGAGAGGTGAGGATGGAGGGGTGAGGAGAGGTGAGTGGGAGGGGTGAGGAGAGGTGAGGCTGGAGGGGTGAGGAGAGGTGAGGGGGGAGAGGTGAGGTGGAGGGGTGAGGAGAGGTGAGGATGGAGGGTGAGGACAGCAGAGGCTGGAGGGGTGAAGAGAGGTCTGGCTGGAGGGGTGAGATGAGGTCCGGCTGGAGGGGTGAGGAGAGGTCCGGCTGGAGGGGTGAGGAGAGGTCCGGCTGGAGGGGTGAGGAGAGGTGCGGCTGGAGGGGTGAGGAGAGGTCCGGCTGGAAGGGTGAGGAGAGATGCGGCCGGAGTGGCGACATCACCGCTCGGCGGCAGGTCGTGGCTGCGTGCTGGGGCTGATCGCAGCTCCAGGCACACGGCATTGTCCTCTGCGGCGGGTTGGGTGCTGCAGAGAGGGATAAGTCCCTCCCCTGAGGTCAGACATGTGACCTGAGGGGAAGGAGCGGATTGGGTGGTGTGTGGTAAAGACAGGACGGGCATCTGACGGTCCTCTCACTCCCATTGGGCGCAGCCGGGCAGAGGACAACGTCACTGGCTCCCGGCACCCGCCCACAGCCCCTACACCGCAACTCCACCAGGATGGCGACACTGAGGCCCCAGCGGTGAGAGAGCGGGGAGGGGCGGAAGCCACCGCCGGCATCCGGGCAGCGTGGACCTGGCGGAGGCGGCGAGTCCGGTAGCGATGAAGCGGGGCTGACAGTTGGCAAGATGGCAGCGGTGTCAGGTAGTGCGGCTGAGGATGGAGGAGGCTGAGAGGATGGAGGAGGCTGTGAGGATGGAGGAGGCTGTGAGGATGGAGGAGGCAGAGGGGATGGAGGAGGCTGTGAGCATGGAGGAGGCTGTGAAGATAGGGAGGCTGTGAGGACAGAGGATGCTGTAAGGATGGAGGAAGCTGTGAAGATGAAGGAGGCAGAGGAGATGGAGGAGGCTGTGAGGATAGGGATACAGTGAAGATTGAGCAGGTTTGAGGATGGAGGAGGCTGAGGGGATGGAGGAGGCTGTGAGGATGGAGGAGGCTGAGAGGATGGAGGAGGCTGAGGGGATGAAGAGGCTGTGAGGATAGGGAGGCTGTGAAGATGGAGGAGGCTGTGAGGATGGAGGAGGCAGTGAGGATGGAGGAGGCTGAGGGGATGGAGGAGGCTGAGGGGATGTAGGAGGCTGGGAGGACGGAGGAGGCTGTGAGGATGGGGAGGCTGTGAGGATGGAGGAGGCTGTGAGGATGAAGGCGGCTGTGAGGATGGAGGAGGCTGTGAGGATGGAAGAGGATGTGAGGATGGAGGAGGCTGTGAGGATGGAAGAGGATGTGAGGATGGAAGAGGCTGTGAGGATAGGGAGGCTGTGAAGATGGAGGAGGCTGTGAGGATGGAGGAGGCAGTGAGGATGGAGGTGGCTGAGGGGATGAAAGAGGCTGAGGGGATGGAGGAGGCTGGGAGGACGAAGGAGGCTGTGAGGATGGGGAGGCTGTGAGGATGGGGAGGGTGTGACGACGGAGGAGGCTGTAAGGACGGAGGAGGGTGTGAAGATGGAGGAGGGTGTGGAGTATAGGGATACAGTGAGGCTGGAGGAGGCTGTGAGGATGGAGGAGGCTGTAAGGATGGAGGAGGCTGTGAGGATGGGGAGGCTGTGAGGATGGAGGAGGCTGTGAGGCTGGAGAAGGCTGTCAGGCTGGAGGAGGCTGTGAGGATGGGGAGGCTGTGAGGATGGGGAGGCTGTGAGGGTGGAGGAGGCTGTTAGGCTGGAGGAGGCAGTGAGGCTGGAGTAGGGAGTGAGGCTGGAGGAGGCTGTGAGGATGGAGGAGGCTGTGAGGATGGGGAGGATGTGAGGGTGGAGGAGGCTGTGAGGCTGGAGGAGGCTGTGAGGCTGGAAGAGGCTGTGAGGCTGGAGGAGGCTGTGAGGATGGAGGAGGCTGTGAGGATGGGGAGGCTGTGAGGGTGGAGGAGGCTGTGAGGCTGGAGGAGGCTGTAAGGCTGGAGGAGGCTGTGAGGATGGGGAGGCTGTGAGGATGGGGAGGCTGTGAGTGGAGGAGGCTGGAGGAGGCTGTGAGGCTGGAGGAGGCAGTGAGGCTGGAGGAGGCTGTGAGGCTGTGAGGATGGAGGAGGGTGTGAGGAAGGAGGAGGCTGTGAGAATGGGGAGGCTGTGAGGGTGGAGGAGGCTGTGAGGCTGGAGGAGGCTGTGAGGATGGAGGAGGCTGTTCAAATCGTATACTTACAATCCGCCGAGCGCTGGCTGCTGGGAGTAGAAGGAGGCATTGTGGTGATAGGACCTTGCATGATGTCAGAATGAAATCAGCGTTCGGGGCTGTGATTGGTGTGCTCGCGGTCATGTAATATAAGATGGCCGCAAGGGGGCCAATCACAGCGCAGAAGGCAGATGTCATTCTGACATCATGCAAGGTGCTATAAGCACAATGGGTGCTTTGCTAGCTCCGGCGCCCCGCTGTCATGGAATGTGGCGGTGAGCAGCGGGTGAGCGGCGGGGGAGCGGGAGGAGGTGGCGGGTGAGCGGGGGGCTGTGCGTGGAGCAGGCAGTGGTTGGGGTGTGGGGGTTTCTGGTGTCCGGCGGCATTTTTTTTGAGCTTCTGGCCAGTGACAGCGGCTCGCGATGGCGCTTGCGCGCCATCGCTCGCAGCGCGTGATAGCGGCACAGTGGCTGGAAGCGCAAAACTGCTGATTATGTATATAGATGCAAGTAATTATGCAGGAAAACTGTTTAACCTTTTTGGCCTCTAAAAATGCAATTTAGGTTAGGTTTGGTAGGAGTTCTGTGAGTCTGTAAAAGTGGCGTAATACTGTCACAACATTATTCCCAGAAACCATATGTGAGTCAGAAATGCATGCAGGCATATTCTCCAGGCCCTTCCCTTTATGTTTCATCACTTTTCCATCCATTGCAGCCTTTTTACAGCCCTCTCAGACCTCTTTGTCGGGTCCAGCAGATAATTACTTGAATTTCCCATTGACTTGCATTGTACTTGCTTTTTAGAACGACTACGCGATTATTGCAAAGTACTCATTACGAGTAAAGCAATTACGAATATTTCAGTACAGTTCAGTCATTCCTAGGTGCTGTCAAGAGGAAGATGAGAGACACCGGATCTAATAATGCAGAGCAGCTGACCACTGCTATCAAAGCAACATGGGCTTCCATAACACAACAGGCTGATCGCCTCCATGCCATACAACATTGATACAGTAATTCATGCAAAAGGTGCCCCAACCTAGTATTAAGTGCATTTACTGTACATACTTTTCATTAGACCAACATTTATGAGTTAAAAAGCATTTTTTTCAGTTGGTCTTATGTAAAATTCAAATTTTCTGAGATAATGACTTATCATTATCATAATCATCAACATTTTCAGAAATAAACACTTGAAATAGATCACTCTGTTTGTAAAGACTATATAGTATGTATAAAATTTTCAGTTTCTCTGATTTTTCTCTTTGCAGGTGTATTTTTGATTAAAATAAACATTGTTCTCTTATTCTATAAACTACGGAAAACATGTCTCCGATACTCAAAGCTAAACATTTTGTATTTATTTGCGGAAAATGAGAAATCGTCAATATAATAAAAAAGAAACAGTGCTTTCAGACCACAAATAATGCAAAGAAAACAAGCTTATATTCATTTAGAAAGAATACCAATTTTTTAACTCAGGAAGAGTTCAGAAATCAATATTTGTAGGAATAACGATAATTGAAATCACATCTTTCATGCATCTTGGTATGCTTTCCACTAGTCTTTCACGCTGCTTTTGGGTGACCTTATGCCACTCCCGGCACAAAAATGTAAGCAGTTCTTCATTGTTTGATTACTTGTTACTATCGATCTTCTTAATTACATTCCAGAGGTTTTCAATGGAGTTCAGATCTGGAGATTGGGCCATGACAATGTCTTGATGTGGTGCTCCTTCATCCACACATAGATTGACCTAGCTGTGTGGCATGGGGCAATGTCCTGCTGGAAAAAACAGAGTTGAGGAACATTGCTTGAGCAGAAGGAAACAAGTGTTTTTCAAGGATAACCTTGTATGTGGCTTGTTTCATACGTACCTCGCAAAGATTAACCTTCCCAATTACAGCCTTGCTGAAGCATCCCCAGATCATCACTGATTCTCCACCTAATTTAACAGTGGTTGCAAGTCACTGTGGTTTGTACGCCTCTCCAGATTTCTGTCTAACCATCAGATGACTAGGTGTTGGGCAAAGCTGAAAATTAGACTCATCAGAGGAGATTACCTTACTCCAGTCCTCTATGGTCCAATTCTTATGGTTTTTGGCAAACTTCAGCCTGGCTCTCCTTTGCTTCTCATTGATGAAAGGCTTTTTTCTAGCTTTACATGACTTGAGCCCGGCCTCTTGGAGCCTCTTACGAACTGTTCTTGCCGTGCACTTCACCCCAGCTGCCACGTGCCATGTCTTTTGTTGGTTCACTTGATGTCAGCCTGACGTTGATGAGTGACATTCCAATAAGATGACGGTCCTCCCGGTCAGTGGAGAGTTGCTTTCGCCCTGTGCAGGTCTGTAGCTTTGTTGTCCCCAATGTCTGCTGCTTGACCTTGTTGTAATGGACTGCTGTCTTCGAATTTTTAAGGATGAAGGCAACATGATGCTCACTGTATCCCTCTGCTAGTAAAGCCAGAATTTTTTTTTCCTCACACAAATCTTTTCTTTTCAACTCCTTTGGCATGGTTAAAAGTTATTTTTTCATTCAAATAACTTTTGGGCTATTCCTAGCATTTGTTTTGCCATCCAGCTGGTCCTATTGCAAGAGGATTGTGAAGACCACAGCAGTGTTTTTATACTGTCCCTCGTTAAATAATATTTGGTTCATAAGCACATTAAGTAGAATGAAGTGTACTTTGGATTCATCTGACACTGGAATGGAATGTCTGTCAGACTTGTAGAGATGGTGATTTTAAGAAAACTTTGCAGTGGTCTCTTAATTTTTGTCAGAGCTGTATATGGGGACATTTGTTTAAGACTTTTGTCCAGACATAGCGCATGTGATGAAGAGCTTACAATAATACTGTTCAGCATAAAAAGTGCATCCCATAACCAAAACACTGGCTATGTATGTGAAAACAGATCCTTTATATACTGCACTGAGTCTGCATATTCCATGCTAACAGGATAGATCAGAGGTCCCCAAATCCAGGCCTCAAGGGCCGCCAACAGTGCAGGTTTTCAGGATTTCCTTAGTATTGCACAGGGCTTGGAATCATTACCTGTGCAGATGATCACATTAGCACCTGTGCAATACTAAGGAGATCCTGAAAACCTGCACTGTTGGCGGCCCTTGAGGCCTGGAGTTGGGGACCTCTGGGATAGATGGAGCACCATAAGAAAAGTAAAAGACATAACTGAGATAGTTTACCAGCCAAAACTGAGTGAAGGACCTGCAACTTCGTGACCCGTAAGCCCCTATGTACATTTTGCACTAGCTTCCTCAGTGTGAATAGCCCTATAAGGATGTAAAGCATATAATGTCCATATGCTATTTTTATATGAATCGCTATCATGTAAGTGTAGAACAGATGGCCTTGCATACTGCTGACCCTCTGCAATAAAACAAATTTGCTCTCCCCCCAAAAAATAAATAAATAAAAAATAATAATAACAATAAATAAATAAATAAATATAAATATTCAAAACAATTCAAGAAAAAATATTAAGCTCTCTTAAATGGATGGTTTAAGGCCATTTTAAGCCTCCTACACTCTCCAGCCGGTGCCACATCTGGCACTGTTTCCAATATTCACACCTTGTAGCCTTCAAAAACACCTGCAAACTCCAGGAAATTTTAAAAAATCATTTAAAGCTTCAAAAAATTTTACACTTTGATAAAAGCCAGTAGACCCGATAGCTAGGGACACTCTTAGCTATTCGGTTAGGGGTATTCCCAGTCAGCAGGTCTTCCGGTGAGCGTTTTGGCTCCAAATAAACAGGTAAAGTTTTATGGCCTTTTTGAATTTCAAACTTTTTCCCGAACAAACCGCCATTTGATGACTTTTGGGGAAAGTGTTTGGGTTTCTAATCCCCGAGCTGAATCGGTCATGTTTGGTTGAATTTGAAATTGGCGAGCATGTTCGACCAAAGTTTGCTCATCTCTATCTCTGAACACCATGCCTACATCTGTTTCTTATCTCCCTGTTCTTGATCAATGTTGATGCTTGAAATACTGGACCAGGCTTTGTCCCATGCATCCATAATGCACAATGATGAAAATTTTAACTCTGGGCAATAGATGGCACTTTTCCTTGTGCATTCAATGAATGTAGGCACCATCTGCAAGGAGCAGCGCAACAGATCATTGTGCTCAAAGATCATCGCAACTTGCAGTTTCTTAGATCTGCTACATATCTTTCTCCACATCAGTCTCATTAAACTTATTTTTTAATCAATTTAATTTTGTCATCTCATACTGCCCAGGTTTTCATAATGGGAAAGCAGATCCACGCTACACATTCCATACCTGGGGTGCCACTCAAGACCATTCTGTTGCAAACAAACTTTGTCAGTAATACAGAACAAGAATTTATGGAAAACTGTCAAGGAGGCCTATGATGCTGACTCATTTGTCAACAACCGGACTGATGTGGACTTAGTCCACATGAATGGTATGAGGGTCCAAAATCGACGTATATATGTCCCAGATGTTCTGAGATTGTAGATTCTCAAGTTAGTTTATGACTCCAAGTTGACTGGTCAAAGGGGGGTACAGAAGATTCTGAAGTTCCTGAGCCATTTCTTTTGGTGGCCTACCTGTCTGAAGGATTTGAAGAACTA
Source organism: Allobates femoralis (assembly GCA_033576535.1). Lineage (NCBI taxonomy): Eukaryota > Metazoa > Chordata > Amphibia > Anura > Aromobatidae > Allobates > Allobates femoralis. Next base: position 353,982,177 of record JARQOC010000002.1, read on the forward strand.
TGTTCACTCTTGTGAGATATGTGCATGCTATAAGACTCCTTGTGTGTCACCCACTGGATTTCTACCTGTTCCATCTCACCCTTGTAGGTCTGTTTCTATGGACTTAGTAGGTGGAACTACCCACATCTGGGGGGATGAATTCTATCTTGGTAGTAGTGGATTGCCTAACTGTACTGGTCTCCCCTCAGCTAAAGAAATGGTGGATCTGGTGACACAGAATATTGTCCGGCTGCATGGGTTTCTGGATAAAGTCAACTCAGATCAGTTCACGTCCACGTTCTTTAAGGTTTTTTTTTCTGTGCTTGATATTAATGTCTGTTTATCTTCAGCTTATCATCATCAAACTAATGGGCAGATGGAGTGGACCAATCAAACTCTAGAGCAATAGCTTTGATGCTATATCAGCCACTCACAGGATGACTGTTTGGAGTTTCATCCTCTAGCAGAGTTCTCCTACAATACCTCTCAGAATGCATCTACTAAGGTAACACTCTACTTTGCAAATGCAGGTTTTCATCCAAGCATTCTGCTGGCAGTTCAATGTTCCACTGCCAGCAGTAGTAAAGAGTTTGATGGTGATGAAACAAATTCGGATGTTCTAAAGGAGTGACTATCTACGGCACAATAAAGATACAAGAGACCAGCCAACAGATTTCAGAAACCAGCATCCACAATGATTTTAAAATATGTTTCCTCACAGAAATTGTGATAAAAGATCATCAGCTCTTACAAGATCACCGGTATTGTGAGCTTGGTTGCCTATCATCTGAAGTTACCAAGCACCATAAAGGTACAGCCTGTTTTCCATGTCTCTTTACTAAAACCTTTGTCTCCTAATACCTTTCAGGGATGCCTTGCGCCTCCTCCTCAACCCGTGTTGGTGGATGGGCAAGAACAATTTGTGGTGGAGGAGATTCCGGACTCCAGGAATCATCTTCAGTATCTCATAAAGTGGCAGGGTTATCCACCTGAGGAAAACTCTTGAGAACCTGTGGATAACATCAATGCTTGATAGATTGCTCAGTTTCATCAGAGATACCCAGAGAAACCTGCTCAAGTATCCTCCTGAGGATGCTTCTGAGGAGGGAGTAATATCAGGATAATTTTTCAACTGAATTTTCAGTGCTTGTTACCTTAATCAAGATGGTGACCACTATCTCATTGGGGTTATGAGCTTCCTGATGGCTGCCTATTTAAGTTCAGGTCCTACATCATGTCATTGCCTGAGTATTAAGATTTCTACCGGGCTGCTCTGTGTCATTGACTTGGTTTCTCTGATTGTTCTGTTTCTAATCTCTAGCTGGTATTAAAGACTTTCTGTCTGATCCCACCTCCCCCTTGGATTCTAATCCATGTCTGGCTTCACCTGCTCCCAGTGACCTGCTCTACCTAGGCTCTTCACTCTGCTCACCTGCATCTGCAAACTTGCTTCAGTTTGGAACACCTCCATTTGTCTGCTGAACTTAACAGTTTTCAATGCTATTTCAGCTGCTTTTGTATGCTATTATACTGATGTAGCGCCCCACTGGCCGGGATGCCACATAGGGGTACTACACCCACAAGAGAGTTTGTGGTATCCATGTGACCAGGGAACATGGGATTTCACATGGGGACCCTCACTACACCCATCCACATACCGTAGACCAGGGGGCCAAGGTTATCCTGTTGCTAGGGAGCCGGGCCTGATGGGAGGAGCTTAGGTGAAAGAGCGGGAAGAAAGTTAGTCAGAAAGAGTCAGGGAAAAAGGGTTAGTGAGAACTCTGCGTGGAGCACACTGTAGGGCACTTCAGGAGAGGTGACCCAGACTGAAGGGGGGATCCTAGGGTGTTGAGGTGCATCCGAATCTGGGCCGGTCAGTCTACCAGCCGGAGGGACTCCATCCAAGAACAGAGAACCGGCTCCGAAAGTGGTGCAGGCGTTTACCCCGAGCCGCCAAACCAGAGGGACATGAGCTTCTCAAGGGAGTCATGGCCGACACCCAGCGTACATCTCAAAAGGTCTAGAAGAGGGTCTGGAAGTCCAGGAGTGGAGCCTTCCAGAGAGGATCCGTGGGAACCGGCTGAGGGTTCTGTGTGCGGGAGCAGTGAGGAGAGGGAGAGTGCAGTTAGGGACAGAAGAAAGGAATGGCAGGCACACCACCGAGGGTCCCTAGAGAGATGTCCCAGTTTCCTGGTTACTACCCAGGCCAGCAGTCCCAGTCAACTGTAACAACTAATGCTGCCTGAAGTACCAGTAAAACCCGTGCAGAGTTAAGACTGCGTGACGTGTCTCATTTGCCTGCGCCTGAGGAGCTGCACATTTGTTCCCTCAACAAAGACTGTTTGCCAGCATCTCCACCTTACGAGCTGCCTCCCTGTGTAAAATCCCTATTGATCCACAACTGTCCCAGGGATCCTGCTCCACCTACGGGGAGTGTTACCAACTAGCTGCGTCATCATCACTACGGAGGTCTGCAAGCAGCAATGGTATCATTAACGGGAACCGAAGAGGTGGCTTCACAAACTCTTTTTATTTTTATTTTAACCCTTATTCACCGACCACCAGGGCCACGGGCCTGGGCATAGGCCGCCTGTTACATCCCCGTGAACTACAGCACGGGACTGGGTACCCCATGGCCCTGGGGTGGGTCATTGACTTTAGCAGCTTGTGCTGCAAGAGACTTTTTGGATTTATAATCTGCTAAGTGTACACATGTTTATTTAATTGTGTGCAGTCAGTACTGTTCAGGACTGTGTCAGGACTTGTGTGCTTATTATCTCTACCATGTTGTACTGTAAAAATGAACTATGCTTGCCTATATGCTTATGGTGCTGGCTGCACAGCACACTACTGTTTACAGATCCTGCTTCCACAATTATGAACTTGTTGCTCTACTGATGTAAATACTTCACATGTGAATACAAACTTGAACTTGAACCTTAAATAAGGCCTACATTACTGACCAACTTGGGCCATTCTGGACCCATACAAAATATAAACCTAAAAAATTGCAACCTCTAATTCCCCACTAAATCTAGAGAAAGGGAATAGCAAACTATGTGATCCAATGCAAAATATAAATGTTTATTTAAAGTGCAATCATACAGAAATTGTACAAGACTATAACCTGGTGAAATACAAAATGACTGGGGAGTGGATAACCACTCGAGGAAGGTACACATAAAAGAGATGATCATTAGAAAAAAGAGGTGGTTGCTAACCTGATCTCAAACAGTTCATAATAGATAGTGATGAGATATGATACCTTCAGGTTACCATACTTGTAACATGCTATTATGATCTGACTTTAGGATTCTGGTTTGGGATTTAGACATTCCCAAGCTTGGGTGGGATATAGGGATCCACTGTGATGAGATCTATTATGAACTGAATATTCTGTATGATTGCACTTTAAATAAACATTTACATTTTGCATTGGATCACATTGTTTTCAATTCTCTTTCTGTAGATTTAGTGGGGAATTAGAGGTTGCAATTTTTTAGGTTTATATTGAACTTGAACCTTGTCTCAGTCTTCTGTATTGTCCCACACCATTAGAATTCTAAAGTATCCACTAAAACATTACAGGGTTGTAAAAGTGATAAGACAGCTTTTTTCTTCGGGTCAGTACGATTACAGCAATACCCTAATTACATTGTTTAGGTTTTGCTACTTTTGCACAATAAAACAATTTGATAGAAGAAAGTATTGTTTTTACATTTGTATTCTTAAGAGCTTAATAGCTTAATAGCTTTTTAATTTCTCTGCTGATGGAGCTGCCTGGTTACTTGTTTTCCTGTGTGACAAGATGAAATTTTTAGCAATACTATTGTTATTTACATGCGACTATTTGATCTCGTTTTAATCCACTTTTTTTGATGATATTATAAAAACAGTGTTTTTTGCCACCTATTTAGTATTCTTTCACTGAAGGGGTTAATTTGTGACAGTTTTATAGAGCGAGCGAATCTGGACATGTTGATACCAAATTTTTTTTTTTTTTTTTTTTTGCTTTTTATTTTCTGTTTTAATAAAAAATTTACATTTTTGTGGCTTTTTTACTTTGTCCTTGTCAGGGGGTATTACATTTTATTAGTCAGATCGCTGTTATAATCCACTGCAATGCACCAGCATTGCAAAAGATTATAACTGTCATTGTTCCACTTAATGCATTGACAGAAATCTCTCACACCATGCTTCTGTCATGGTGTAAGAGTCTTTCTGTAACTGGGGGACCCAGAGGTCATCATGATGACAACCCCATGTTGCCATGGCAGTGATAGGGTACACATGATCACATTACGGGGTAATGGCGTTCCTCTCCCAGCCCCATAAATGCTGTGATTGCTCTTGATCGCAGCATTTAAAGGGTTAAACTGGCCGAGCTGTGCAGGCACTGCAACTGGTAGTAAGACCTGGGTCTCGCTCCAGGACCAAGTGTCTGCAGGTCCGCGCTGCTGCCTCGAAGATGTAACAAAGACACCGGGATGCTCTGTATAAAATCTTTTTCTGCTTTATTTCCAACGCTCAAATCCCAGGTCCTCAGGGAATGACCTGAGGAAGGAGCTGGGATTTGAGCTCCGAAACGTGTCGGAAATAAAGCAGAAAAAGATTTTATACAGAGCATCCCGGTGTCTTTGTTACATCTTCGAGGCAGCAGCGCGGACCTGGAGACACTTGGTCCTGGAGCGAGTTCACATTCCCACATCGTGGAAGTGCGGTCCCTGTGGAAGCTGCTAATTTTGAGTGATCAAGCTGGTTGTGGGCTTCACAACCAAACCAGGTGAGCAAATTGTGAACTACATGTTACCAATCTCCTAAGTGGGATAAGACCCTATGCGCATTCTCATTTTTATAGACCCGGGTCTCGGCTTACACAAAAAATGGAGATCGGGCAGTGATCTTGCCGGCACAGCCTCTGTGTCTGCACAATTGTCTTGACATACCTAGCACATCATCAGTCGGCAATGAACAATCATGGCGTACTGGGTACATCATTTGTTGACAAGCGGTTAAAGCAGTAGCGTAGCTGGCGGGGGGGCAGGGGGGTCGAGCGCCCCGGGCCCCCCAGCACCCCCTGGGGGCCCTGTGCTGGCAGCCGGCCGCTGCGCCGGCCGGAGAGGAGGGAGGACGGGACTTCCTGTCCTGCAGCTCTGCCTGCCCCTCCTCTCCTCCTCCTTACAGCAGACGCACGGCGGCCGCGGTGAGTGTGCACCCGCCCCCCCCCCCCCCCCCCCCCGATCCTCAGATGATGGGGTTGCATGAAAATTCTCTGCTAGCACCCCCCCCGGTCCTCAGATGATGGGGTGGCATGAAAATTCTCCGCTAGCAGCCCCCCCGGTCCTCAGATGATGGGGTGGCTTGAAAATTCTCCGCTAGAACCCCCCCTTCCCCCGGTCCTCACATGGGGCCGGAGCAGGCTAGCTACGCCACTGGGTTAAAGTGAAACAGTTGTTTTAATTCTTGTTTTATAAATTGTACACATGAAAATTAGTAACTTTTTAATACAAATGCACATTTTTCTGTGCCAGAATGGATTAGTCATTATCAGAATTCTCAATTCTGAGGTAAAATCTGTATTCAGCACAGACTTTCCCATTACTGAGATAGGGGATGGCAGTTGTTACTGATGAGATTCTCTGATGATAGAAGAAGGAAAGTGCTAGAAGCAGAGAGAGGAGCTACAGTAAGAGGGAGGAGCTAGATACAGAGGCCTGCCCCTTCTTTCATATTCTATCTAGGTAGATTCTCACCAGTAACAACTGCCATCTTTTATCTCAGTAATGGGAAAGTCTTTTCAGTGGATTCAGATTTTACCTCAGATTTGAGAATTTTGATAATTACTGAACAATTCTGGCTGAGAAAGAAGCAAATTAGTCTGATAAAATATATTACATAGTTGCCTATTTTCATGTATACTATTCATTTATTAATTAAAAAATAAAATGATGCTTATGCTTTAATGTTTGTTTGATAAGATAAGCTTGGGAAAATATCTCTTAAGCCCCTTTCACATCAGCATTTTGCGCTGATCGCGGAAGTTGCGGTGAAAAAACCGCAACTGCCGCGATTACCACATAACGGCCGCACTTGCGGTTAACTTGCAGCAAGGCCCATGCAATGTCTATGGGGCTTGTGGCAGGTGCGGCAAGTGCGGTACATTTGCGGTTTCGGCACTTGCAGCCGTGAAAAAAACGCCGCCAGCCGCGGTTTTCCCGCGACCGCATCTGCCGCAAGTGCCGAAACCGCAACTGTACTGAACTTGCCGCACCTGCCACAAGCCCCATAGACATTGCATGGGGCTTGCTGCAAGTTAACCGCAAGTGCGGCCGTTATGCGGTGATCGCGGCAGTTGCGTTTTTTTCACCGCAACTGCCGTGATTAGCGCAAAACGCTGATGTGCAAGCAGCCTTACACGCAAAAAAATGAAAAAAAATTGATGGTAAAAACTAACACCTTGATCAAGCACTGAGATGAAAATGTATTGCAAATCGGTCAGTTTTTATCATACAAGAAAAATCACTAATATCTAAATGAGATCTAAGTGTTGAACGCTTGTTCACTTCCTTTTGCTCCCTGCACAGTAATCTTTGCACATATTAGCAAGAATGCCACTCTGTGTGCAGAGTTATCTGTGCAAGATCAAGGTGTTACTAATATGTTTAACATAAATTAAATGGTGTCTGGAGAAACATAATTTCCTGGCAAGAAATGAACAGCACAAAGACAAAAGAACAATCTAAAGAACTCAGTGGTAGAGAATTTATGAAATACCAGCAAGTAGATAGATATTATTCCAAGGATTTGTTCCTATTCTTTCCTAACATTCTATTTAAACCTTTGTGCCAGAGCTACCGTAGCACATAATCGCAGGTCATATTCTGACTATGTGGAGTCTACCTGCTGAGAATGTACAACCATAGAGATATTGTTTGATACACATATTAATAAAATAAAACATAAATATTATATAACATCAGTTTTACAGCAATAGACAAAATATTAAATTTAGATTTCAAACAAGAGAAATTTTAATTGAGAAATAATTTTTTGCATGGGTTAAATGCTGATATGACAGAATGAGTTAAACTATAATTGGCTTAATATTTAATGCCACTGACTGGTCCAGCACTAGAGTTTTGCTTAATAATGCTGCCATGAAACATTATAAAGCAGAATTCTAGTGTTGGGCCAGTCAGTGGCATTAAATAATTGTCACATTTTTCTTCCGAAAAGATTAGCTGTTTTGCTAAGGTTGCAGAGCCTTATTGATGCACTAACGCCATCAGTAAGAGGACACAATTGCTAAGGGATTAGTGTGTCTGTGTCACAGCTTGTTTTTGCCATTATATTATTCCGATGATGTGCAAATTTAGTATTCTGCTGCAGGGAAACAAGAATCACACTGCGAAGTGCCACAAAGCTGTCGTGTGTGTGTGTGTGTGAGTGTGTGTGTGTGTATGTATGTGTATGTGTGCGTCTGTGTGGCGAGTGGTTTCTCTGTGGTATTTCTGGGTTAGTCCAGCGAAAGGTCATATACAACACATAGTGAAACAATGTTGTTCCTTTCAGGCAAATTGCATTTGGTTTTCTCTACTGGACTCCAATATACATTTATTTGATGTTTGTAAAAACAACATTGCTTAGGCCCCTTTCACACTGGCGTTTTTGCCAAAATGTGGCATATGCAGCGGTTGCGGCCGCAAAAAAACCCCGCTGCTGACAGCGTTTTTTTCGCGGCCACAATTGCTGCAACTACCGCACCCGCACTTGCCGCACCTTACCGCAAGCCCCATAGACAATGCATAAGGATTGCCGCAAGTGTGCTGCAAGTGAGGCCTATGTTGCCGGATCCGGGCAAAAACGCCTATGTGAAAAGGGCCTTGAAAAGGTTTGCTGAAATGAGTTAACAAATTTCATTCTGACAGATGGTCTGCTGCTTGCTTGTAGATATATGAAAATATCCAGGATGCACTTTTGTTCCATCAAATTTTGGGGAAAAGTGAGGTGTGTGTCTTATAATCCAAATCTACATGTACTGTAGGGAAGGGGGGACTGCTGTGGAGCGGTGTCCGGAGGATGGATCAGGCTGCAGAGGCGGCCGGAAGTCACAAGCTCCCACTCATTAGCCTCATTTAATATGCAGTACACCCGCTGTCCATCACCTCGGTGCTGAAGCTCCACTGAGTTTTGGACAGGGGAACGGAAAATATATTATGTGCCTGCACTCCCCCCTCCCATCCTGGATATGCTGCGCATTCCCATCATTCTATATTCCCCCTGCTTGCGCGCACATAGTAAAATAACAAATGCTTTTAACTCACCTTCCGCCACTGGCTCCGTCGCTCCCTGATCCTCGGTGTCTCTTTTTGTGTCTGTGTCCAATCCGATCATGTGACCAGGACACACAGTGATGACATCACTGTGCTGTGCCGATCACATGATCGGATTGGGCACAGACACAGAAAGAGACAGAGGATCTGTTAGCAGCGGAAGGTGAGTTAAAAGCATTCGTTATTTACTATGTGCTCGCAAGCAGGGGGGGATAATAGAGTGATGAGGGAGACATAACCGGAATGCTGGGAGAGGCATATGTGCCAGAACAGGGGGGCTATATGTGCCAGCACAGGCAGACTATATGTGCCAGGATAGGGGGACTATATTTGTCAGTACAGGGGGGGCTATATATTCAAACACAGGGGGGCTATATGTTCCAGCACAGGGGTGCTAGATGTGCCAGCACAGGGGGGCTATATGTGCCAGCAGAGGGGTGCTAGATGTGCCAGCACAGGGGGGGCTATATGTGCCAGCAGAGGGGTGCTATATGTGCAAGCACAGGGGTGCTATATGCCAGCACAGGGGAGCTGATTTGATTTGATTTGTAAGACGGACACTGGCTTTGTAAGATAGACCCCATTTAACATAAAATAATTTTTTTTTTTTTATCTTTTTTCCTTCACCTAATTTGGGGTGCGTCTTATAATCTGGTATGCCTATAAAGCGAGAAATACGGTATGTTATATACAGTACTGTGCAAACATTTTAAGCAGATGCGGGAAAATGTTGCAAAGTAATAATGCAATGCATTAAAAAATAGAAATATTAATAGTTTACTTTGGACGATTTACAAAACCCAAAGTGAATAAACAAAACAGGCAGCTACATCAAATAAATATTGGTGTGACACTGACCACCCTTTGTTTTCAAAAGAGCACCAAAGCGTTAATTCTTTCAGGTACACTCATACACAGTTTTTGAAAGCTTGGCAGGGAGGTTGTTCCAAACATCTAGGAGGACTGACTCCAGATCTTCTGTAGATGTACAAATCCTTCTGCCTCTTCATGTAATCCCAGTCAGACTTGGTAATGTTGATATTAGCACTCTGTAGGGGACATACAATCAACATATGTTAGTAGAAGCTTCTAGAGCGTATGCATATTGATGAGCCACGAGCTTCCACTGATGTCACTTGTGAATGGTGCTTATGTTCTCCTGCATGGCTGGTCTCACAGTTCGCAATCACACAGGAGAGACACAGCATGTCGCGGAAGATGTTACACTGCAGTGGGTAAGAACGGGTGGGTGGGGAAGCCCCACTGCAGAGGGGGAGATAGGTAGAAGGCAAGGGGGCCGAGACAACGCATTGAGGGAAGAATGTGGGGGGTTTAGGCACAGCACTGGGGGAGGGGAGAATGGGGGCTGGAGACATTTTGTAGACCTTTGTGAACATAGAATTGACTATATAACTAGTGTCATAGTGACTCTTCATTTCAGGGAGTGGCTGAGGAAGTGCCTGGGACCTGTCTGATGCTGTGTGAGGATCCTAAGATGCACTGGGGCACTCACATGGGACATCATTGGGTAGAAAATAGGAAAAACAAAACAATTTTAGATATTGTAAAGAACCGCAGGGAATTATTAAAGGAAGTATATTTAAAAAATAGCCTAGATTATAGGGATAAATTAGATGCGACCTTAAAGAGGACCTGTCACCAAACCAGGCATGGTGATCTAATTACAGCACTGGATGCAGCATGTCTGCAGCATGCAGGCAAGGGGTCCCCCAGCACTTGAGCAGCCCTGTACCCCGAGATAATACACTTAGAAAACTTACATGCTCCAGCCATTAAGGAGGTGGCTAGGGGCTGCAGCCAAGGGCAGATTCACACCCCCTGCATGTGTAATCTGCCCACCGCTGCCAATCATTCTCTCCCTCTTCAGCAGCATTTAAACAGAGGGTTTTTTTTCTCCCAGAAAGTCCGTTTAGCCCCGCCCCCTGAGGGGCGGGGCTAAACGGGAGAGAAAAAAAAGTTGGAGCATGTAAGTTTTCTAAGTGTATTATCTCGGGGTACAGGGCTGCTCAAGTGCTGGGGGACCCCTTGTCTGCTTGCCTGCAGAGATGCTGCATCCAGTGCTGTAATTAGATCACCATGCCTGGTTTGGTGACAGGTCCTCTTTAAGAAAAAAGTTGCAGGCCTTGGACTGACCCTTTAATGATATTGACCGTATGTTTGGAGAGCCTATCCTACTTTGCTATTCCTCCCTAGCCATACACATGCACGCACTAATATTCCACAATAACCATACACATTTTTAGATTTCCTCTTTTTGTGGGGCTCTAAGGCTGCATTCACACATTTGCGTATTTTGCTGCGCTTTTTTGCGCACGCTTTTCGCCGCGTTTTTCGGCCGCGCAAAAAAGCGCAACAAAATACGCAGGGGCTTTCACACATTGCGCTTTTGTAGCGCCCTTGTGACTAGGCGCCACAGAATGGTTTTGCATTTATTATTTATGTAATATTATTGTAAGTTGCTAGTTTAGGATTTCAATCTTATGAAGTCTATTTTTATCACTCACTTAGGACCGCACCACTTAGAGTAGGGGGAACTGGAAATATAGTAGGTTCCACAGGTGGGGGCGGAGCTTAGGACTGAGTAGAGTGACAGTTGACAGTTTTACCTCAGACGGTGCTGGGAAGGCAGACAGAGTGGTCAGGCCGGGCAGCCCAGCTGAGTGGAGGGTGCCCCATCTTTATGTGGGGACCCAGGACAGATGGCAACGGGCCAGGGCTGGTAGGAGCCAGCTGGTCATGTTGAGGGGACACCGGTGACATGGACAACCGAGGCAGCCAGGAGTTCAGCCCTGACTGAAAAACCGACGAGCTGTAGGCCCAACAGAAACGGGTTGCTGACAGCGCCACAAGGCACCTCTCCCCTCAGGGCTGAAAACCAGTTCAGGACACTAGAAGAAACTAAAAGGGACAGACATATACTGCGGTGCTGGAAGGGAGCCTTCTGTATCCCGTTTTCGGGTTGCCTTATCCAGGCCGAGTAGTTGACAGACCTTATCTTCTAGACACAGACCGTAGGACTGGCGGGGGAGCTCTTCAAAGGTGGTAAAGATTGAAAGATCTAGAGAAAGAAAGTAGTAGACCCTGAAAGACTAAGAGAGGACATCTAGAGATTCCATAAGAGAAACCCTGAGTTGGCAACAGCACCCTGAAACCAAACTGTACCATGTCTTGTTATGCCATCAGTCGGAACCAAGTAAAGCAGAGTTAAACTAGAACTGTTTCTGTTATTCTTCCTGCTGCAGCCCGGAGGGATTAACATCATCAACATCTTCATAGCAAAGGGGTAAGAACTGCACCACCATTACCATCACTGTCCTCCCTCACCGTCTCACCTCAACATCGCTGCCCTGAGGCAAAGCTCCACCTGTGCGGAGCTGTACCACACTTAGCTGCCTTAACCATCACCTCAGTGGCCGGCTGGCAGCGCCGGTACCATCTTATCGGACTCTACAGGTGGCGTCACGTTCCCCTGTAACTAACCCCTTTTAACCCCCACCGTTTACCATAAACATCTGGTATAATTGATCACCAGGGCACGGCACCGGGGTCCCGACCATCCGTGACTCCCCACACAGTAGCCCCGGTGTCCGAGTCCCTCATCCACCCTAGCTCTGGTTGAATCAAATTGGCGTCACAAACAGGACGAACCAGCCTGGTATCTACCAGGTGAAGTGTGGCTAAGGGACTTTATTACTAACTAACTGTGTGGATTACAAAAACTGAGTTGAGCCATCATTACACCGCCTCACAAATTTAAACTGCGTCACTGCAGCAGGAGAAAGAGCGGGAAGATAAGCCCCGCCTCCTCCGCTCTGCCGAGGAGTGACAAAGGTAGTGGCGGGCTCCGGAAAAGCCCGAAAGACTTGCCCATAGGAACTTCGTGGTGGGCGGGCTTAAAAGTGCAAAAACAACTATGTGCCGACTCAGGGGCATGCCTCGGCCCCTCAACAAACATGGGCCATTCAAGAGGCGTCAAAAAGTCTCCCCGCCCCCATTGCTCTCAATCAACCAAGGGGGCGGTTCGAGCACTGCAACGAAGGATCCAGCGAGCATGGAGCCCGGAGGAGAGAAGACCGCCGAACCAGAAAGCCTGATCCGGTTCTCCGAAGAGCCCGACATGACTGGGGAGGAGGACCGAGAGGAAGGAGCAGCCGGCGGCGCAGAGGAGGCCGGGCCCCGCGAGCTATGGAGGGTCGCGGTACCAGCACCAACAGCAGTGACCGGAGAGAAGAGAGCAGCGCTCTGCACCGACAACAATGGACACACTTGGCAACCGGTAGGTCGCCCCTGGTTTACCTGCCCTGAACCGAACGACGAGGCTGAGCGACATCGGCGGTGCGTAGCTTGGTATGTGAATGAACTAGAGACTTGCCAAGCCCGCGTCATGGCCCGCAATCAGCCCCCATTGGTCCAAGACCAACGTAAGTGGGGGTGGTCACTATTTTCAATGTTAGTACCGGGTACGGGTTTCCCAAGGAGGGGGGCCTTTATCAGGAAGTCCACGTCGGTCGGAAAAATGTACAAGAACACCTACTGCAGGGCCACCTGGACCGGGACCTGTATCGTGGGGATAAATAAACACCACGCAGGTCTCCGTGGGAGGTTTGCAATCTGGGTCAGTAAAGTTGAGCAGTGAAGAGAGTGAGCCAGTATTGCACTGTTTGCAAAAATGAAAAATGTACTTTTAAATGCACGTTCTTGCATTATCCTGTTTTTTGTTTTTTTTTTCTTACAGCATTTGATGGACAATAATCAGAGATGTATTACCTGGTCCCTGTTGGACCGATAAGGACTAGATTATAGTCAAAGTTTGATGCAACGTTTATAAGCAGTGAGCCTCCCGCAAGGGAAGAAAAGAAGCAATCTTATTGTTAATACCAGTTAAAAGTTAAATACGTTATAAATAGTTCTGAACTAAGGGTGGAGGAACTGGACTAGACCCCATGCATATTAAGTTAGGAAAAGAAAGTGCCTGGGGGTGGTTTAAGTAGAGCCAGGCCTCCTAAGCAGATACACCCTAAATGTTCAATGTTATATGTAAAAATGCATATTATTCCAGGTTTGGTTTAACACCCGCGGACGGGTGTGTTTCACCAAGGGGTGTGTAGCGCCCCTGTGACTAGGCGCCACAGAATGGTTTTGCATTTATTATTTATGTAATATTATTGTAAGTTGCTAGTTTAGGATTTCAATCTTCTGGAGTCTATTTTTAGCACTCATTTAGGACCGCACCACTTAGAGTAGGGGGAACTGGTAATATAGTAGGTTCCACAAGTGGGGGCGGAGCTTAGGACTGAGTAGAGTGGCAGTTGACAGTTTTACCTCAGACGATGCTGGGAAGGCAGACAGAGTGGTCAGGCCAGGCAGCCCAGCTGAGTGGAGGGTGCCCCATCTTTATGTGGGGACCCAGGACAGATGGCAACGGGCCGGGGCTGGTAGGAGCCAGCTGGTCATGTTGATGGGACACCAGTGACATGGACAACCAAGGCAGCCAGGAGTTCAGCCCTGACTGAAAAACCGACGAGCTGTAGGCCCAACAGAAACGGGTTGCTGACAGCGCCACAAGGCACCTCTCCCCTCAGGACTGAAAACCGGTTCAGGACGCTAGAAGAAACTAAAAGGGACAGACATATACTGCGGTGCTGGAAGGGAGCCTTCTGTATCCCGTTTTCGGGTTGCCTTATCCAGGCCGAGTAGTGGACAGACCTTATTTTCTAGACACAGACCGTAGGACTGGCGGGGGAGCTCTTCAAAGGTGGTAAAGATTGAGAGATCTAGAGAAAGAAATGAGTAGACCCTGAAAGACTAAGAGAGGACATCTAGAGATTCCATAAGAGAAACCCTGAGTTGGCAACAGCACCCTGAAACCAAACTGTACCGTGTCTTGTTATGCCATCAGTCGGTACCAAGTAAAGCAGAGTTAAACTGGAACTGTTTCTGTTATTCCTCCTGCTGCAGCCCGGAGGGCTTAACATCATCAACATCTTCAAAGCAAAGGGGTAAGAACTGCACCACCATTACCATCACTGCCCTCCCTCACCGTCTCACCTCAACATCGCTGCCCTGAGGCAAAGCTCCACCTGTGCGGAGCTGTACCACAATTAGCTGCCTTAACCATCACCTCAGTGGCCAGCTGGCAGCGCCGGTACCATCTTATCGGACTCTACAGGTGCCATCACGTTCCCCTGTAAATAACCCCTTTTAACCCCCACCGTTTACCATCAACATCTGGTATAATTGATCACCAGGGCACGGCATCGGGGTCCTGACCATCCGTGACTCCCCACACAGTAGCCCCGGTGTCTGAGTCCCTCATCCACCCTAGCTCTGGTTGAATCACTTTCTTTACTCCAGAAAGCGCAGTGATGTCACAGAAGGGAGGAAGAATCCTGCTTCCTCCTCCCCTCTGTGACAGCCCCATTAGATTTCACAGTGTATTAATATACACTCTGTGACAGCCCCATTAGATTTCACAGTGTATTAATATACACTGTGAAATCTAAATGAAACAGAGGCAAGTGTATGTAAAATAAAAAATAATGAATACTTCATCTGTCCGACGCCTTTTCCGGTGTTCGGTCTTCGGTGCCAGGTGAGATGTCTTCTGCCAGGACCTGTGGTGACGTCAGAGGGGCGTTCCCAGCGCTGATTGGCTGCTCGCGGTCATGTGATATGTATCACATGAACGCGAGTGCCCGGTGAACGCCCCTCTGACGTCACTACAGGTCCTGTCTGAAGACATCTCACTTGGAACCGGATACCGGACAGCGGGAAAAGGCGTCGGACAGGTGAAGTATTCATTCTTTTTTATTTTACATACACTTGCTTTTGTTTAATTTAGATTTCACAGTGTATATTAATACACTGTGAAATCTAATGGGCGGCCACAGATGTCACAGAGGGGAGGAGGAAGCAGGATTCTTCCTCCCCTCTGTGACATCACAGGGAGAAAACGCAGGAGCAGCTGCGTAAAGAATTGACATCTCAATTCTTTACGCAGCTGCGCTTTCTCCCTGAAAACGTACTGCGTATTTTTGCACAATGTCTGCACTGCAAAGTGAATTTCAGATTCACTTTGCTGGCAGACAAAAGGCACATTGCGTATTTTGAAAAGCGCGCGTAAAAAAGCGCAGCAAAATATGCAATGTGTGAATTCAGCCCAAGGCTGCTTTCACATCAGCGGTAATCGCTGATCGCGGCAGTTGCGGTGAAAAAAACGCAACTGCCGCGATTTCCGCATAACGGCCGCACTTGCAGTTCACCTGTGGCGAGCCCCATGCAATGTCTATGGGGCTTGCGGCAGGTGCAGCAAGTGCGGTACAGTTATGGTTCCAGCACTTGCGGCAGATGCGGTCGCGAAAAAAACATGGTCAGCCGAGGTTTTCTCGCAGCCACATCTGCCGCAAGTGCCTAAACCGCACCTGCCGCACACTTACCGCAAGCCCCATAGACATTGCATGGGGCTTGCCTCAGGTGAACCGCAAGTGCGGCCTTATGCGGTAATCACGGCAGTTGTGTTTTTTTTCACCGCAACTGCCGCGATTAGTGATTACCACTGATGTGAAAGGGGCCTAAGATGTGCTCTAGGTAGATATATTTCTGTGATTTTGGCTTTTTTTATTGCTTTATGCTGCTGAACATTCAGTTTTACATATATTTTACTATTGCTATTATTGAATTACTTGTGCACTGTATGTCAGTATTATTGTAACGTGTATGTAGGTATTATATTGTGGGGGTTTTTTGTGAAATGTATGAGCACTGTATCCATTATTTGGTTTGTAATACTTGGATATGATAAATTGATATTATTTTTGACTCTATATTGAGGTCTCTCATTGTATGCAAAGTGGCTTTTTCAGGACATTGTTTACTTACTTTCCCTTTTACTGTATAAATACAAAAAGGGGGAGACAAGAGGCGCAATAATGCCCTATCACTAGTGATAAACTGAGTATATCAATAGGTGTGCACTCACCTGGTCCAGTTGTGTGACCCACAACTGGTTTACAAGCATTCGGTTTATAGCTGCTGCAGGACCTCCACCAGCCACTCGTACGTGGAAAAACGCTCCTATATAGGGAAGATGGTGTGTCACGGTCCGCGCTGCTGTCTCAGTGGGATCCCAAGGAATGGATGTCTCCAAGAAGTCACAAGGAAGGCAATGGTTCCAAAGCAAAGATCTCCTTTATTCACCTACGCGTTTCGGCACCTATCCTGGCACCTGGATTTACCCTGATGAAGGTGCCAGGATAGGTGCCGAAACGCATAGGTGAATAAAGGAGATCTTTGCTTTGGAACCATTGCCTTCCTTGTGACTTCTTGGAGACATCCATTCCTTGGGATCCCACTGAGACAGCAGCGCGGACCGTGACACACCATCTTCCTTATATAGGAGTACTTTACCTTTTAATCAGACATGTTTGCCTTAATTATGGTAAGGCCCTGTCACACATAGCAAGATCGCTAACGAGATCGCTGTAACGTCACAGATTTTGTGACGCAACAGTGATCCCGCTAATGATGTCGTTATGTATGACACGCACCAACGATCTGGCCCCTGCTGTGAGATCGTTGATAGTTACACACTGCTCTGGATCATTTCTACGTCGTTGCGCTCCCGCTGGGAGCGCTACATTGTTGTGTTTGACAGGGTCAATGACCAACGATCTCAATGCTACGCTAATGAGTGACAATTCCCAACGACCTCGGTATAATTCTGGATCGCTTTTGCGTCGTTTTTCACATCGCTGGTGAGATACCTGTTTGGGTACCATCACACCAGGTGACATCGCCGGCGATTTCGCAGGCGACGCATGGGCGTGGCCCATCATCAGTGTCATTGGCGACGAGTCGCCCCGTGTAAAGTGGCGATTTTTCGCCTTAAAATCGGCTGAGACTGGTCACCTGGTTTCAGAGCACTGCTGTGAAACCAGGCAACTACTCTCAGGCGATGTGTATGCATCGCCCCGTGTAACATCGCGATCGGCGATGTTACAGGCAATGGGAGCCATAGGCTCTCATGTTACAGGATCCCTGCTGGGGTTTCTAGACACCCCAACAGCAACGTCGCCTGAAACATCGCCAAAGTGTCGCCGGAGGTATAGCCGCGTGTAAACACGCGATGCGGGCGGGGTACCAAAAACATGCGCGCTGCCGTGCGTCACCTGCGATATCTCCGGCGATGTCATCTGGTGTGACGATACCCTTTGACATCTTACCAGCGATGTGAAAAATGACGTACCAGCCAGCGATCTCTGCACATCGTTATCGGGATCACTGGTGTGTCGTTATGTGTGACTAGGCCTTTAGTTTTGTTCTGCAAAGTGATTTTGATACACAATTTTGAGCACTGTATATTGGACTGTTTTTTATCACTGTATATTGGCAGTAGCTGATAGGATTTTTTCTTTTTGGTATTATGTGAGCACAGTATACTGGTATTAATTAATGAGATTTTTTTTCTTTTTGCACATATTTTGGCATTGTATGTTGTTGGACATTGTTTCACTATATATTGGTATTTTTTTATTTCTTTCATTATTTGAGCACTGTGTTTTGGCATTATTTGGCTTTGTATATTGGAATTATTTAGCACTTTATAGTGATATGTTACCATATATTTTTTACATGTATTCTGTATTTGCTGTCTTTATTGTTTGTTTAATGTCAGCATTGTGTGTTTGATGTCTGTACTATGTATTTTTGTTTGCATTGTGTATTTTCTGTGTGGACTTGTTATGTATATTTGATGTGTTGCATATTTAACAAAAGCATTGTGTTTTGTAATCTTTATTGTGTATTTTATGTCTATATTGTGTATTTGCTGTGTGTATTTGTGTAGATCAGTGATGTTAAAAGCTATGCCATTGGCAATGTATTTTGCTATTGGGAATACCCCAAGTGGACCAGTTTCAACAGAGATACCAAACTAAGCATACTGCCCAGTGCCAGCATCAGCAGTAGTATGTTACACAATAAGGCGGTTTTGTATTGACAACATACAACTTAGATTCAGTGTGGCTCCTTTATGGGACCCATGTTACTGTGTGGAAGAAAGACTGGCAATCTACTTGCGTATCATGTCAAGAAAATGTGATGGAGAGTACAACTAAAGAAATTTCATATAGTGCTGATAGATGTACCCCAAGGCTAGGAGCAAACTGTGAAAGTGATCATGAACTTTTGACAGCAAAGTTTGGAGTCAAACTGTGCAATCAGACTAGAAAAGAAGCTGTTTCACACTTCAATTTGACCAACATACCTGAAGTTTTTTGGAATGATCTATTCTGCATAATAAATTTAAATCACTGGACATGGATGAAAGCAGGGGCGTTGCTAGGGTCAAAAAACATCCGGGGCTCGGGCCCACTGAGCTGCATTTTTCGGAATAAATTTAAATAAAACCCAAGTAAAATGTACTTTAATAACCAGTGACACTCTACATATATAATATTAACAGATTTAATGCTTTAAAACATTATAGCGATTGCCAACATGCACTCAATAAATACACAAAATATAACAGTATTAGGCCAACATCCAAGTAATCCTAAGGCTTCTTTCACATGAGCGCTTTTCGGGCGATAATACCGTGATTTTAAAGTGCATGAATTTCGCTGTCAAAAAACGCCATTAAAGAACATGTTCTATAATGGAGGACAGAGAGAAAGGACCCGGAGGACTTGAGCAAAGATGAGGCTCGTCCTGGGACAAGACTGTGGAGAGACGGAAGGAGCCTGTGCGCCCGAGTCTGCAGTGAAGTGGAGGGTCAGGGCTGGCACCAGGGACCCGACCCTGAAAGATAGGAAGTAGACTCCAAGCTCCAACTACAGAACCGGTGGCCACGAGGTCCAGAGGAGCTGTGGCCAACTCCCAGCACATCCGCCGAGTAGGCAGCTGTATTAGGGTCAGGGGAAACAGCCGGTAGCCTGACAAGGCCTGTGACTGCTGGATTGGGGCTCTGTGCGCGGAGGCGTGTGCAGGATAGAGGAGAGCAGACTACCCGCACCGCCAATGTAGTTGAACTGTGACCTGTAGTACATGCAGAGAAAACTTAAGTAAACCGGGTTGGGAACTCAGAATTGTGTGAGACTGTTCCTTTCCTACTTGAGGAGCGGTAGGCTGAAACACCGCGCAGGCAGCAGGAGCCTGCCTGGGAGATGTCCCGATCAGTGGCGTAGCAACTGTTTGTGGCGCCCGGGGCCGAAAAATTTGCCGCCCCTTTGGTTGTTGATAATCCGGAAGTATACATAGTATACACTGTCTGCCCCTATATACAAGAATATAACTACTATACTAAAACACAAAGAGAAGGGGTGCAATTGGGGGGTAAGTATTGGGCCAAATAGCCACTCGCCTATTGGGGTTGTCACTGTGCATCGCCACCTCTGCACAACCCCAGTATATGGCAACAAGCAGGACTCAAGGAGGACCTGGGGCCAGAGCAATTTTCACCGCTGTACTGTGGAGTTCATAGTGTAATAAAAATGCAAAAAACTTTATTCTTAATATTATATCACAATACCAGGATCTGAGGATCTTCTATTTGGAGGTCAGGGGCTCTCTGACGCCATGTTGCTGCCTGTGTCGCTGTCTTCCTCTTTTGACACTGCAGTGCGGTGGATAAAAGAGCATTAATTGGTTAATAACAAGAAGTATGGAGTGTACTAACTGAGCCAAAAATCCTCCCCATACCAGTTGGATTACTATATGGATTTTAGTATTAGGGTACGGACACACTGGTGTGAAACTCTGATGAGTGCAATGTGCGATTTTCTCGCATTGCAATCAATTTCTGAGAGCATACTAACGTGTGTTGGACGCTTTTTTCTCATCCAGATTCAGGATGAGAAAAAAGTTGCAACATGCTGTGACAGTATGTGATTCACACCTAGACTCGACAATGCAAGTCTATGAGTCCGACAAAATCACGGACCGCACACTGACCATCCGAGAGGCATCAGTTTTTTTCACTGATACATTCTCATTCTGTAGCTGAGACAACTGTAAAATGTTCCTGTAAATGATTCTACAGTAATAGCTGCTGAGGAAAGAACAGATTGCACACAGATGTGATCTGAGAAAAATGTCGGACACTCGCACAGCAGTTGCCAAACAGACCAAAAAACAGATGTCACTCATCCGACTCTCCTGGATGAGAAACAGATCGATTTTAAGGCGGCGGGAGACTGTACCACCAACTCCCCAGCACCGTGCTGTGCACAGACAATATACGGTACACTGTCTATGCACAGCACGGAGCCGAGGACATCCCAGAAGAGGCACAATAACCACAGACAGGAGGCGGGAGAACATTGAGCCCACCCAGAAGAACTACAACACCCAGCACCCAACACACTACCCAGAAACCATACAGTAATGCCAGAACAGGCAGGAGAGCTACAATTCCCAGCATGCCACACCCTGCCAACACAGGAAGGTGGAGGCTGCCGCATGTAGGCAGAGACACCTGGTACAGCTGCCATTATCACCACACAGCCCCACTCCTCTTGCGCACCCGTCCTCCTCTCCTCTGTCCCTCCTGCACCCCCGTCCTCCTCTCCTCTGTCCCCCTGCACCCCGTCCTCCTCTCCTCTGCCTTCCTGCACCCCCGTCCTCCTCTCCTCTGTCCCTCCTGCACCCCCGTCCTCCTCTCCTCTGTCCCCCTCTCCTCTGTCCCCCTGCACCCCGTCCTCCTCTCCTCTGCCTTCCTGCACCCCCGTCCTCCTCTCCTCTGTCCCTCCTGCTGCTCCTCTGTCCTCCTGCACCACTGTCCTGCTGCACCCCGTCCTCCTCTCCTCTGTCCCTCCTGCTGCTCCTCTGTTCTCCTGCACCACTGTCCTCCTCTCCACTGTCCTGCTGCACACCCGTCCTCCTCTCCTCTGTCCCTGCAGCTGCTCGTCTTCTCCTCTGTCTCCCTGTTCCTGTCCATCTGCCCCCCTGTCCTCTTCTCTGTCCCCCTGTTTCTGTCCTTCTGCCCCCCTGTCCTCTTCTCCTCTGCTCCCCTGTCCCCTGCACAGTTTCCCTCACCTCTCCGGGTCCATGGGGGGCCCGCTGGGTGGCGCAGCCGCCAGCACCGCAGCCGCCTCCATCGCACGAGCACTTGGAGCCATCACGGGACAGGAAGCAGCAGAGCTCCCAGCGGCTTCCTGTCAGCGTGATCGCTCTCAGCGCTGGGGGACCAGGAGGGGGCACAGTACATGCGGGCGCCACGGCCGGGCGGCAATGCACTACCAGCGGCAACACCCTCCCTCTCCCACAAAGACTTCAGTTTTCATATGGAGTCTGGGGGAGGGAGGTAAAGAAAAAAAAAAGCTTGCGCTCCCCTGCCGTTTAAATACAGCCCTGCTACCGCCCCCACACACGTGCCGCCTGGCGCGGACCGCTGCCCCCCCCCCATGCTACACCACTGGTCCCGATCCTTCCCTGCAGCCCGATCAGCCCCGCTAGCTCCCCAGCACCCTAACACTCCATTACTCTGGATGCTCTGGGCATCTGCTCCACCCGTGGGGAGCGACACCATACCAGCTGCCATTCCATCATCTCCAGAGGTCCCGGCCTGCAGCAGCGGCCACTACAGCTGCATACCACGGGTGGCGTCATGACAAACTACTCCCTAATTTTTTAACCCCCTTTCTATTGACTGCCCATCCGGGTGGCCACAGACCGGGTCACGCCACTGTGACATCACCCCAGACACTTGAATGACATCGAGGTGCCGGGCTCAGAGTACCCCACAGCCCCCACGGGGCAAGTCAACTACTACTGCCAACATGCGCATACAGAAATTAAGTTTTAGAGAAATTATTAAAAAAAATATTCTTACAGTTTTCCCCAGAGGCTGTGAGTCTTTCTATGGTGTCAGAGGGGCCATAGATGTCTCCTGCTCCAGCTCCTGCAATCTGCAGCTCCAGGGCACAGGGGACACTATCATCTGCTGGCAGCCAATCACAGATGTGCTTATAAAGTGAAAGCTGTGATTGGCTGATAGGAGATGAGGCACAGATGTCCCTGTGTGCAGTGATATGGATGGAGCAGGGGACACACTGCACAGCCCCCTCCCTCTTATGGAGGGTATGACAGGGTTAATGTCCTGCTCCCCCTCTCTCCATGGATCAGCAGCAGCAGCACAGAGAGCAGAGGGGGCCACACTGAGTGCCTCTCCCTCCCCCCTCAGCACAGTGAGTGACTATACAGACAACCAGCAGGCAGCAGCAGCATTATCAGCATACTTATCTACAGCACATTGTCCCTGCACCTCCTCCTGTCAGCACTGACTTTGTCTCGGCATCCACATTCCCTAGCTCCGGGGCCCCTTGCCACTCTGGTCTCTGATGCACTGTGCACCAGCCATATGATCTCCCCTGCACTGTGCACCAGCCATATGATCTCCCCTGCACTGTGCACCAGCCATATGATCTCCCCTGCACTGTGCACCAGCCATATGATCTCCCCTGCACTGTGCACCAGCCATATGATCTCCCCTGCACTGTGCACCAGCCATATGATCTCCCCTGCACTGTGCACCAGCCATATGATCTCCCCTGCACTGTGCACCAGCTATATGATCTCCCCTGCACTGTGCACCAGCCATATGATCTCCCCTGCACTGTGCACCAGCCATATGATCTCCCCTGCACTGTGCACCAGCCATATGATCTCCCCTGCACTGTGCACCAGCCATATGATCTCCCCTGCACTGTGCACCAGCCATATGATCTCCCCTGCACTGTGCACCAGCCATATGATCTCCCCTGCACTGCCACCCCATAGTCTCCCATCAGTGTAGAAAAAAAACAACATAAATACTCACCTCTCTCTCCTCTGTCCTCAGTGAGCTGCTCCAGTCTCCTCTCAGCATGTGTCTGCCGGCCGCTCTGCACAGCTCCGTGATGTTGTTACCGCCCCCTGCCAAGCTGTGCTGTAGAGCGGCCGGGACTTAACAGAAAGTGGCCCTGGCCCTGACAGCCGGCGAGATTCGGGGCTCTATGCATAAGAATCGGGGCTAGAGCGACGTCCCTGGATGAAAGGAAGCCTGAGGAATTATGGACAAAATATAAAGACTATTATTGCTGAAAAATCCAAGACAATAAACAAGAGGCACAAGACACCCACACATCCATAGTTAATAGAAGAAACCCTAAAGATCATCAAAGAAAGATAAATGGGTAAAGCAAAAAGTAACTAGTAGGACGCAGACAACATCAGTAAAAGAATAAAGAAAGCCTTTCGAACAGAAAAACAACTTTATTACCAAAAGATATGTACAGAGCCAGAAAATGAACATTTCAGCCAAGAGTGGGATTGTTGAAAGACGCCAATAGGAACAAACTAACTGAGCCAGAACTGATTATGGAAAGATGAAAATAATACATGGAGCATCAATTCAAGAATGAGTCAGTGATACGTGAAGAAACTGACAATATGAGAAAAGATAAGGCACATAAGGAGGGAGCAACACCAAACAAATTGGATGTGTATCAAACAAATGCTTTATTTATTGAACAGTGCAGGGAAAGTTAAAAACATTAAAAAACACATAGGGGCACTCTGGTGACATGGTGGCAAGATGTTATACAGAAATAACAATGGCAAATGGTGAAAAGCATATACAGAGTTGCCGTGTGAACAGGCTTTTAACAAAGAGCAACCAAAATTGGTAATTAATTGTCTGTCCATACATGATGAAACTGAGACTGGAAATGACAGCGAACCCAATATCTTGAAAGATTAAGTCTTTGCTGCAATAAAGCTTTTGTCCAAGCAACTGGATGCCACAATATTCCAATAGATTTTTACCAACTGAGTTACACATGGATAGTAAATGTCATATAAATGGACTCTCCTCAATACAATTTCTAACATAATTTCCGGAAGCGGAATTATTTATGGTCAAAACTCTCCGCTTCCAGAAATTATGTTAGAAAAAATATTCCAATAGAGTTAAAAAAGTCTCCTGAAGCAGCTGTTGATGTCATCACATGCCCGTGTCAACAACAGGGCAGGCTTCAGGTTTTTGTGGACCCCGGGTGAAAGTATCTCAGCCCCTTTATATAGGTATAGTACAGTGCCAAAGAATTCACTCACTTCTTACATTACATGAGTAATATTTATTGCAAATTCTACAATAGCATACAACAGAGGGGATTTATTCAATTCAACCCCTTATGTGCCAATTCTTGTAACCTAAGATCGCCAACAGTCTCAGTGAGCATATCTCCCCAGCCTGCTCCCTCATCTTTCACACATTTCACCCCCCTCCCCCCAGTGGGCCCAGCTTGTGTACTCACCCTATCCGTTATGTATATTATCCCCCAGGGTGTAGCATGACCCCCTATCCTTTATATATATACCACTCCCCTCAGGGCCCAGCTATCCAGATATATATATATATGGTATATATATATATATATATATATATATATATATATATATATCAATTTGAAACTTTTGAGCAGCACCAAAAACCGGGTGCAAATCTGTCCAACAAGCCACTACTTGTAATTTATATGCGAAAAAATGACAGCAGCACTCCAACAAATCTTCAATAGCCTTTAATCGGCCTACAGGTCGACCCGCGACGTTTCAGCCACCACGTGGCTTTTGTCTAGCAACTAGTCTCAGCCCTCTTACTTCCTTTTAAAACCCACACAATTTACATAATGTACATAATATACACATCAATTACACCCTTTATACCGTCTACACATTATACATTCTATATGCAGACTTTCCAATACCCCATACCCGACCATTCACTAGTGAAATGTGACATTGATTATAGCATTAACAGTACATCAAAGCTGCTTATTCACATAATGCCTCTTTCATGACCTTAATTGGTTGAATCCTCATCCCAGGTGGTGTGATAACAGTTACACTTGCGGTCTATTATGATTATTAGTGGCCCAAACACGTGTAGCCCCATTTCTCACCGCTCCATGGTGCACGCTGCCGGGTCCGTCGCACCGGAAGTGACGTTATTCTATGTGCGTCCCGCTTCTATGTTGCTAAGAAGCACAAGAAGCATTACGGGCGCCATCTTACTAACGTTCGCGCATGCCGGGAGGGGGGACGTTGACCCCCTGGCTTGCACTAAGTATGGTGCAGTTTGCAGGCTTATTGGTGAGGGGATGTGTGCTGGTATGTTTGTTCTGGCTCCCCCTAGCGATAAAGAATGGAGATTCAGCCTATTAGAGGTAATAAATATATATGCACCCAAAACCTGCAAAAAACTTACATAACCTATGTGAGGACATTGTATGAGGTGATATAGAAAGGTTGGATGTGGGTATTAGGAGTGTAACCAGGAGCGGAGACAGCCGGAAGGTCTCGGGGTTGTAAACCCGCAGCGGAGTGTAGCGCGCATGCGCGAACGTTAGTAAGATGGCGCCCGTAATGCTTCTTGTGCTTCTTAGCAACATAGAAGCGGGACGCACATAGAATAACGTCACTTCCGGTGCGACGGACCCGGCAGCGTGCACCATGGAGCGGTGAGAAATGGGGCTACACGTGTTTGGGCCACTAATAATCATAATAGACCGCAAGTGTAACTGTTATCACACCACCTGGGATGAGGATTCAACCAATTAAGGTCATGAAAGAGGCATTATGTGAATAAGCAGCTTTGATGTACTGTTAATGCTATAATCAATGTCACATTTCACTAGTGAATGGTCGGGTATGGGGTATTGGAAAGTCTGCATATAGAATGTATAATGTGTAGACGGTATAAAGGGTGTAATTGATGTGTATATTATGTACATTATGTAAATTGTGTGGGTTTTAAAAGGAAGTAAGAGGGCTGAGACTAGTTGCTAGACAAAAGCCACGTGGTGGCTGAAACGTCGCGGGTCGCCCTGTAGGCCGATTAAAGGCTATTGAAGATTTGTTGGAGTGCTGCTGTCATTTTTTCGCATATAAATTACAAGTAGTGGCTTGTTGGACAGATTTGCACCCGGTTTTTGGTGCTGCTCAAAAGTTTCAAATTGATATATTTCCATTGTTTGAGATTTGCACCTGTGCTACTTGAATGGAACCAGGAGCGATGCATTATTCCCCCGATGATGAGGAACGGATCCTTAAAGGTGCTGACCAGGATATCGCATTTTTGAGTGCTCCGTCTGTGGTCAATATAAAACGCAAGTATGAGAATGATTCAAAAAGACTTGTGTCCCTTGAGCTCCATGTGGCCACATTGGGTCAGTATTATCGATCAAAACGGATCCCTAGAGGTTTAAGGTCTGGCGTGAGACCTACATTGTTTATGGAAAATGCAGCATACTGTGAAAAGTTTGCCACCATGTCTGATCGATATTCGTTGGACACCATATTGTTGAATATGGAATTTTTGCAGGAAGAGATTACACGGTTGCAAACCGATATTAAAGAGACAGTGTTAGCCTTAAAGGCAAATTTGAGTGAGGATGATTGCAAAAAGTTCATGGAGACTGTCATTACTAAAGTGGAAAAACTAAAAAAAGAGTTGGAGGAGACTAAACGAGTGAAGTGGCTAAGAGATATGGAGGACTATAAATCCGGGAATGTGTATAATTGGCAGAAGGAGCCACAACCGGGTTGGAAAAAGAAAGGTGGTTGTTGGGCCCGACGCACTAAAAAGAGTGATGCGAGATTGTATGTAAACCCCATTGACTTTGTTTCTCCCAGATCACGTCGACGACGAAGGGGAGGACGGCACCACCGGCGCAACAAAAAAGAAGAACAGGGACAGGAGGCAGAAGCCAATCAAGAAGAAAGACGGTCTTTAATAATGAACATATCGGGTAAAAGTTTGAATGAGGCCCAAATTAATGTATTAGAAAAGGGTTTGAATTTTTGCCCCACCGGTCACGTCGAGTGGTTTAATGTGGATGTGGAACTGTATAAATTTTTTAGGATGATTAGGTTGAAACATTGGTTTTCCAAAAGGAAAGCGTTACCAAAGGTCAAATTAAGTGAATTTTGTTTGAGTGACTTTAAACTGCATAAAAAAAGTGAGTTTGATCCGGATGAGAACGTGTCGGTCATCGATGCATTCATAGCGGCGGTGAAAAGGGATGTGAAAGAGTTAGAGAATAAGGGCACTTACACATATAGAAAGCCTAATATAACGAAGGAGGAGCATTTAGCTATAACTGAGTTGGCAAAAATGAAGAGCTGATTGTACGACAAGCTGACAAAGGAGGGGCGGTAGTGGTGCAGGACAGGCAAATGTATTTGAAGGAAGTATTTCATCAGTTAAATGACCAGAAAGTATACAAAGGTTAGAGAGAGACCCAAAGCACGACATACAATGTATTATATCTAAAATTTTAGGAAAAGCGGAATTAGAAGGTGTAATAGATGGAGATATGGTTGATTTTTTGTACATGGAGCACCCAGTAACCCCAGTGCTATACACGATCCCGAAGGTGCACAAATCTATTGAACAGCCCCCGGGTAGGCCCATTGTAGCGGGCATAAATTCAGTATTTAATAACTTGGGAATATTTTTAGACAGGGTGTTGTCACCTATAGCAACATCAGCGGAGTCCTATATTCAGGACACAAAGAGCTTTTTGGAGAAATTAAAAGAGGTAAAATTGGTGGGCAATTGTATACTGGTATCTTTTGACGTCACATCCTTGTACACCTCCATTGACCATGATAGAGGTTTACGGGCAGTAGCCTCTAAATTGGATAGCACATGTTATACACCAGAGGCCAAACAGTTTATTGTAGATTTATTGGAAGTAGCCCTGAAATATAATTATTTCTTATTTGGTGACACTTTTTACCTCCAGTTGTCCGGTACCGCTATGGGTGCAAAAATGGGTGCTCTTACGCAAATACCATGATGACGGTACTAGAAGAAAGATTCATCTATCCCTCAAGCCATTTTTGTAAAGTACTGAAATGGTGGAGGTATATAGATGATACATTTGTACTATGGGAAGGCATGTTAGAAGAGTTGGAGTTGTTCCATTCCTTCTTAATACTATTGATGGGTCTATCAAATTCACGAAGGTAGTTTCAAACAAGGAGATCCAGTTTTTGGATGTATTGGTAAAACTGGAAGAGGGACGTTTAGAAACCACATTGTACACGAAACCTAGTGACCGAAATAAATTGTTGCATTACAATAGCCATCATCCGGAACCCTTAAAAAAAGCTGTCCCCCTGGGACAATACAGACGAGTGGATAGAATTGTGAGTGACGTACATGAGTTGGGAAAAAAGTTCGAGATTCTCACCAATAGGTTCATTCAAAGGGGTTACCCTAAAGGCCTATTACAGAATAGTTTGGCTCGCATGAAAAAAAAAAGGAAAAAGTTGCACATATAGGTAAAACACCGGCTAGAATTCCCTTAGTAATGAGATACGGGGAGGAGTCTAGGGACATCTCTAACATCATTCTTAAGCACTGGTCAATGTTAGGGAAGTGCTTGCCGGAAGTGGAGGAGTTTAAACTTAAGCCTTTAATTTCATTCCAAAGAGGGAAAAACCTGAAGGATAAGTTATCCAGATCCGATTTTGGTCCTTTGAAAATGTCTAGACAGCCCACTTTGACGCGGGGCACGCGGGTGGGTTGTTACCCCTGCGTATCCTGCGTGAATTGCTCGTATATGGTGAAGGGAGCAGAATTCTCTCACCCGCAGACAGGAGAAGTGTTTAAAATCCGACATTTTGCTACTTGTATGACAGACCACGTCATATATTTATTGGAATGCCCGTGTAAACTGTGGTATGTGGGTGAAACCACACTTGAATGCAAAACTAGAATAGGGCAACATAGGGGCACAATACGCCAAAAAAGGAAAGACCTACCAGTTCCAAAAAATTTTTATGGATATGAAACATACCGAAAAGGATCTGAAGTTTAGGATTATCGATGTGGTACCTGCGATAAGGAGAGGAGGCGATAGGAATAAGTTGTTGCATATAAAAGAACTACAGTGGATAAGGCGCCTTAATACGTTGAAACCAAATGGGTTGAACGTTGAGTATAGGCTGGCAGTTGCTATGTGATCTGTTCCATATTCATTTCGGGGATTAATGCTGTAAATGATACTAGTCACTGTTTGTACACTCGCACTGTCTAATAACCTGTTTTGGTTTCTTCCAGCACCGACACTTGGGTTGAAAATCCTCAAGAATCCCATCGGGGGGTGACAGACGTGCCAAACGGTCATATATGAGAAGTGCCCCATACATGTAATTATACCCCAAGAAATTGTATTTCACTCAATGCTCCTTGGCATGAATTGTGATCAATGCCCTTGTACATGGTTTGGCTGTATATGCAAGCGCCATGTGGATAGAATTATTTTCGGTCACCTGTATTAAAAATGGAATATAAAGAAAAAATATGTGGTTATGGTGCAGTATTTATAAATATGGGGGTATTTGCCAGAATGTGATTGGTGTAGATGAGTGGTCCCCGGGGAGCTGGAATAGCCGGGAGGGGGGGACGTTGACCCCCTGGCTTGCACTAAGTATGGTGCAGTTTGCAGGCTTATTGGTGAGGGGACGTGTGCTGGTATGTTTGTTCTGGCTCCCCCTAGCGATAAAGAATGGAGATGCAGCCTATTAGAGGTAATAAATATATATGCACCCAAAACCTGCAAAAAACTTACATAACCTATGTGAGGACATTGTATGAGGTGATATAGAAAGGTTGGATGTGGGTATTAGGAGTGTAACCAGGAGCGGAGACAGCCGGAAGGTCTCGGGGTTGTAAACCCGCAGCGGAGTGTAGCGCGCATGCGCGAACGTTAGTAAGATGGCGCCCGTAATGCTTCTTGTGCTTCTTAGCAACATAGAAGCGGGACGCACATAGCATAACGTCACTTCCGGTGCGACGGACCCGGCAGGGTGCACCATGGAGCGGTGAGAAATGGGGCTACACGTGTTTGGGCCACTAATAATCATAATAGACCGCAAGTGTAACTGTTATCACACCACCTGGGATGAGGATTCAACCAATTAAGGTCATGAAAGAGGCATTATGTGAATAAGCAGCTTTGATGTACTGTTAATGCTATAATCAATGTCACATTTCACTAGTGAATGGTCGGGTATGGGGTATTGGAAAGTCTGCATATAGAATGTATAATGTGTAGACGGTATAAAGGGTGTAATTGATGTGTATATTATGTACATTATGTAAATTGTGTGGGTTTTAAAAGGAAGTAAGAGGGCTGAGACTAGTTGCTAGACAAAAGCCACGTGGTGGCTGAAACGTCGCGGGTCGCCCTGTAGGCTGATTAAAGGCTATTGAAGATTTGTTGGAGTGCTGCTGTCATTTTTTCGCATATATATATATATATATATATATATATATATTAATGGTATATATACATATATATATATATAATATATATATATATATATATATATATATACATATTCCAAAAGTGTAAAAAAAATAGGCAGCTCTTCAATTCTATAGCTGAAAAAAAGACCTTTATTGGCCTGTGAGCAGGTGACGTTTCAATCCTTGTTGGATCTTTTTCAAGCAATGACAGGGTGTAAACTTTCAGTTTATATAGTGTCTTATTTACATATTTAGTAAACACATAATTAATCCAAATGAATACAAAAAGTGCTTCTATAGTGCATATTCACAGTGTTTACATTTATAAAGTGCTTTCATATAGATTCACATGTGTATTTCCATTATCATATATGAACCTGATGTATTACAGTGCTTTACAGAGCCTCTTAATCTTTGTATCCTACTTAATTAAACTTAATTCATACACAGGTACACAATAAAATTAATTTACTCCCATAAGCTTTGAAATTGGTTTCATGTAGATACAGTACCGTGCTGCACTCCAGGCATTGCGAAAGTCAGAGTGCACATGCACATGATTACCGCATTCTTACGGGACCGATCATACACCCTTGCGCATGCGCAGTGGTGTATCTGACTCCGTACACTGACTGAGCATGCACAATGGCTCCAAAATGTCTCATGATGTCCATCAGAGTCCGGAGCATGCGTACTTCCTCCCCTTACCTCCGCGATGTCCCTCAATCACCAGAGCATACATCCATTACTTCCTGCTTCTAGGATCTACATACGTACAACTAAGTCCCACTGGTAAAGTTGAATTAAACAATGAATCTGGCCCAATATCTCTCTATTATAACTAGCTTTTATTACCACACAATCTTTATTTCTATGGGTATTTTTGAATAGCGGACCTTTCATTTAACTAGGACCTAATGTGGCCACTGTACCCTCCCCACGGTTTCACCCACTTACCGTGAGTATCACCCTGGCTCTTGCATACTGGACCATAGACATCACCAGTACTCAACCAGTAGTGTCCAGGCCAGCACACAACGGGACAGCACCACGATCCATTAATTTCCATGGTCCTATCATACTACCTTTCTTAATGGGCTACATCAATCTACATATGCATTAATCAATTCATATATAAGCTTTCCAAGGTGATGGCCAATGTCAAGTCACTCTGTAATTCTCTATTTTAGCAAAAAAAAATTACAGAAAAAAATAATCTTATATATAAGAAAATTACTTTGCAAATAAGGATGAGTCATCACAGTGCACTTAAAAACAATGATAAGATATTCATCTGTTGAACAGTGTTCTGTAGGAAAATAAAAGACAGTCGACATATTAGTATAACAATACAACATTCAAAAAATCACCCTATCTATCCATTTCAAATGACAAAGAAACAATGCCTTATAAAATAGCACCCAATTTAAAATTCACATTCAATCCTTGTGGTTTTAACGTGTTTAGCCTGAAGATCCATTCTAATTCTTTCCTTTTCAACTGTTTCTCTCTATCTCCACCTCGTCTTAGAGGAGGCACCATGTCAATGATCCGGCATTTAAGATCTCTTTCCTTGTGCCCCTTCTCCGTGCAGTGCTTTGGAACTGGCAAATCCATTTTCTTTTTTCATATGGTATACCTATGCTGATTTAGCCTTGTCCTAAAATCTAGCATTGTCTCGCTTATATACCAAAGTCCGCAAGGACATTCAGGTAAATAAATTACAAATTCAGAAGAACAAGTTAAAAAATGCCTCATTTCATGTCTTACCACTGGCTTCGTGTACAAATCTACTTCCTTTCAGCATATAACTACAATTTACACACCCTAAACATGGGTAGCATCCCCTTCTAACCTCCCCTGTCAGTGTGCCTTGTTTTGATTTGTTCAATACTCCTATATCTGAGTGGACTACCGCATCTTTTAAATTATATCCTGAAGAATCGGACTACACGCCCTACTGGGTTACCATAATAATAAACCTAAACTTACCCACACATATCCCCACCAACACATCACAGGTAAAGGAATATTGTGAGTCACTTGAACCCAGTTAAATATTTAAATATGCAAATTTTATTCAAAAAAGCACACAGTACATATATAAGGAACAATATTAAAAGATATATATTCAAACAAAGTACACACCAAAGTGACATGCAGACACCAGCCGTGGGAACCACAACTGAGGAGCTCCTTATATATGTACTGTGTGCTTTTTTGAATAAAATTTGCATATTTAAATATTTAACTGGGTTCAAGTGACTCACAATATCCCGCATCTTTTAAATGATGGCCCCGTCTATAGGTGATCAATGGTTGATATTTAAATTCTTCAATGTGGGGCAAACAGTTCTTTAACATTACCCAATGCTTCTTTATAATGTTTGACACTTCCCCACGTTCCTCACCATAAGAGGTTACAAATGGTATTCTCTTTCCTACATCTTGTTTCTTTTGGGTATCCTCTTTCTCTAAATCTATTTACTTGTTCATCAAGCAAAACACCAAGTTCGTCATGGTTGCTCACTATTCTCTTTACCCTCTTCATTTGACCATATGGAATGGCTTCTTTAATTTTTCAGGGTGGTGGCTTTCATACCTCAACAATTTATTCCTACCTGTTGGTTTTCTATATATAGTTGTGGTAATTTCCCCTCCACTATCCTCACCATCACATCCAAAAATTGTATGTTCTCTCGTGACCATACCAGCGTGAACTTAATTGTTTAATTTATCTGATTCAAGAATAACAAGAAATTCTGTAACTCAATTTCTGTACCACTTCACAGGAGGAAGATGTCATCTATGTACCTCCACCTCTTAATCACCTTGTCATAGTGGTGGGATACAGAGATGACATCTTCCTCCAATGTTGACATTATGATGTTTGCGTACGCGGGCGCTATATTGGCACCCATAGCGGTTCCGCGCATGTGAATAAAAAATTCTTCCCCAAACATAAAATAATTTTGTTTCAAAACAAGTTCAAGCAAATCAATCACCAGTTGCTTGAAATTATTACTATAAGTTGTATACTCTAGTTTCTTCTTTACTGCATATAACCCAAAATCATGACTTATGGACATATACAATGACACTACGTCAAATGACACAACAATGACCTTTTTCTGTAAACTCACCCCTCTTAGCAGCTCTAAAAAAATGCCCAGCATCCCCTATATATGAGGGCATATCCTGTGCTAGTGGGCTCAGTATTTTAACAGGAAATGTCCCAATTCGAATCGTCACCGACCCCATCCCGGACACTATAGGCCTCCCAGGTGGGTCCGAGAGGGACTTGTGCACTTTTGGAATAACATATATAACTGGTGTTCTAGGGTTGCTAACAGTGTGGTAGTCTATTATTTCTTGATTTATAATCCCTTTTTCTTTAGCTGGTTCAAGAATAGATTTTATGTTCTTTTGAATACTAAATTTGGAGTCATGATCCACTTTTCTCGTATACCTCCACATCGTCTAACTGACGTGTGATCTTTCTTATGTATTTGACCTTGTACATGATGACAACGGCACCCCCCTTTTCCACCGGCTTCATAATGAGGCTTTCGTCATGGACAAGGTCTTTTGCCACCCATATCTCTAGTGTAGTGACATTAGGTTTTTTATACGCCACTGGTGTCCTCCCTCTCAACATTTCAATATCTTGTTTAACTGCTGTAATAAACGACTCTATTATTGGAACATTTTCAATGGGCATAAAATCACTCCCCTTACTCAACCCTAAGTCATTTAATCGTATCTCACTATTACTTGATACCTGTTGACCTTCTCTGTTTGAGAACCAAAGTTTTCTTTTAATGGCCCTGAAGAACTTATGCAAATCAACCTGTAACTTAAACCAGTGAACATGCTTAGTAAATACATATGTCAACCCCTTGTTTAGCACATCAAGGTCTTTTTTTCAACTAGATAATTTTAATTGGAGTGCTGCCTATTTTTTTACTTTTGGTATGTACCTGATAAGTGGAAAGCTATCAGGGTAGGCCTGCACCCGTGAGTAATACCTCATTGTGCTGGTCTTACTTTTTTCTTTATATATATCACCCACTATGGCCCAGCCTGCCCCCTCATCCTTTACATATGTCCCCTTCTCCCATGGCCCAGACATTAGACACACACACAGCTCTGCTAAATGCACGTATAGAGACTACATGCAGATACAGACACACTCAACCCTGCAACATACCCATTTATTACACTGGACTGGACTTGATGAAAAAGAAGAAGGAATCAAAATTGGTAGATGAATTGTGAACAATCTAAAACATGCAGACAATATAACACTGATAGTAACAGGCATAGATGGAATGAAGGACTTATTATGGAGTATCAAGATAGAAAGCTCAAACATGGGACTGCTTCTCAACACAAAGAAGACAAATATATTGACTACAGCCATGTTAAACAGGGACACATTTGAAATGGACAGCGATGAACTGGATATTGTAAAGGATTTCAATATACTCAGATCAATGATCACTCAAGATGCAGTGATGACACCAGAAGTAATAGGAGAATAGCTATGGGAAAATCAACAATGAAGTCACTGGTCAAGGTCTCACAAGCAACATTTCACTGGTGACAAAGACATAGCTTATACATAGTCTGGTATTTTCTGTAGCAACATATAGACATGAAACATGGACAATAAAGAATCAAGACAGAAGAATAAACAATGGCTTGGAATGTGGTGCTGGAGAAGGATTTAATGATCCATTAGCAGTTTCACTGTACCGGCCATGCACTTACACATGCATGGCTTAATCTTTGGAACAAGCATATGCTACTGGCAGGAACAAACCAGTTTTGGAACAAATCATGCCAGACATGTCACTTGAAGAAAGGATCATCAACTATGACATGCCTACTTTGGAAATATCATTAGAAGGACAATTGTACTAAGAATATAAGGAACAAGGCAAAGAGGAAGAACAGCAACAAATGGCTTGATACTATCAAGAAAATGGTGGAGACGACTCTGGTGGACCTATCTAGATTTGCACAAGATCGATTTTCCTACAGAGCGTTCATCTATCATGTCTATCATGTCACTATGGCTCAAGATTGAAATGAAGATCTGTGAATAAAAATAATGCTGCAGCAGAATACATTTGAAGCCAATGAGATGACTCTTATGATGGCTAAGTATTATTATTATTTATTTTAGCACACCATTGATTCCAAGGTTCTGTAAATGTAGACAGGGTTACATACAAAATACAAATATACAGTGTATTACAATGAACAAATTATCAAAAGCAGATTGATGGGAGAGGACACTACCCTTGAAGGCTTGCAGTCTACAGGTAAGAATGTGCTTAAAATTCATCCCTGACATTTGAAACCACATAGGCCCATTTTACCCTCCTTTACATTCACTCCTGCCTAGATGATGGTCTCTATTACAAATATGACTGCTGTTATTCTATTATTACCAATTATACTGATATATAAGGGTAAAATATATTGCCACGCTATGACAGCTTAATACCACTATAGAGTGATAGAATATTACAATGATCATTACTGCACCAAAATCAACATTTTGATAATGCAATATCAAAGAACAATAATACATCCACATACTGCAAGCAAATACAGTAGTAGTAATCCCCAATACTAATTATTAACCAAAACTACAGTACTAAGGCTCATCTTACCACCATACAGTGATCATATAGTGATAGCTATCTGTCCCAAACCATATAATGTATGTATATGCAGTACTCTTGCTAATCTAATCATTCCCTTTTCCTTACTTTTTACATTTTGCCCTGATTCCCATGACCACATCTTTCATCAACAGCTTGGTTTAGCAGAATCTAGCACATCGACATTACTTGCTCACAACCCTTCTCACAACCTATACATTTAGGGTATATGCCCACAAGCAGGATTTGCTGCGTTTGAGATCAGGTTTTGCCTTGGTTTTATGTAAATCTATGCTAATCTAATCCTGAGTTTTTGGTTTCCAGCAAGACCTATATTATTAGGGAAAAGCTTTCACACACATTGGTTTTTGTTCTCTGGAGACAGTGTAAACACCACAGGATTTGCTGCATTTTTTGTTTTCCAGCAAAACCTATGATTCTAGGATTAGCTGTCCCAACACACTGGTTTTTGTTTGGTGAAGAAAGTAGAAACACCTCAGGTTTTGCTGTGTTTTACAAAGAATGAGCATGTCAGTTCTTTGCTGAACTTTTGCTAAAGTGGAAACACCTGTGGTATTTCCATTTTCTGTAGAAAAAAAACAGTGTGTGTGTGAATGCTTTTCCCTGATCACATAGGTTTTGATGGAAACCAAAAACTCAGGATTAGATTAGCGTAGATTTACATAAAACGAAGGCAAAACCTGATCTCAGATGCAGCAAAACCTGCCTATGTGCACACACCCTTACACAAACCACAGGGTAACCTCTGTACTGTAGTACCCTCACAGTAATTGTACACCCTCCTTGTCCTGTAAAGTAAGAATGTCATCCTTTTGTTCCTCTACATCAGGGTGGGGAACGTCCGGCCCCCGGCCGGATCAGGCCCGCCACGACCTTCTGTCCGGCCCACGGCCACATTGCCGTAGATCGCAGTGCTCCGGGCCGGCAGCTGCACTTTCCTGCTACCGGCCCTTTAAGGCAGCGTGATGTGTGCCTTCTGAAGATGCAGACAGCGTTCAATACTGAACACTGCCTGCACGTGAGAGACACCTCCCCTTCACACAGACAAGTGCAGAGCCAGTGTGAGGACGAGGTCTGTGGGCGGGGCTACCATGTAATGTGCTCTTCCATCCGTCCCACAGATGAGTTCGGAGCTGCAGCCCCAGCAATATGTATGTGTGCCACTGACCCCCCCAGTGTGTATGTGTGCCACCCCTAGTGTGTGTCCCCTCAGTAGCAGCATGTGCACTACCTCAGGAGCATCATGCTTGCCCCTGTGTAGCAACATGCTTACACTCCCAGCAGCATCGTGTGCTCCTCGTGTGCTCCTCTGTTTGCCCCCCCCCCCGGAGCTTAATGTTACAGTGCCCCCCCTCAGTAGCTGCATCTTTGCCCCTACAGCAGCATCAAGTGCCCCCCCTCAGCGTCCCCCCCCCATAGTAGCAGCATGTGCCCCCTCTCAGCTGTATCATGTGTGCACCCCCCCCCAGTGCTGTATATGCCCCCAGCCTCCCCAGTGATGTATATGCCCCCAGGCCTCCCCAGTGCTGTATATGCCCTCAGCCTCCCCAGTGATGTATATGCCCTCAGCCTCCCCAGTGATGTATATGCCCCCAGGCCTCCCCAGTGCTGTATATGCCCTCAGCCTCCCCAGTGATGTATATGCCCTCAGCCTCCCCAGTGATGTATATGCCCCCAAGCCTCCCCAGTGATGTATATACCCCAGCCTCCCAGTGCTGTATATGCCCAGGCCTCCCAGTGATGTAGATGCCCCCAGGCCTCCCCAGTGATGTAGATGCCCCCAGGCCTCCCAGTGATGTATATGCCCAGGCCTCCCCAGTGATGTAGATGCCCCCAGGCCTCCCAGTGATGTATATGCCCAGGTCTCCCCAGAGATGTATATACCCCAGCCTTCCAGTGATGTAGATGCCCCCAGGCCTCCCCAGTGATGTAGATGCCCCCAGGCCTCCCCAGTGATGTAGATGCCCCCAGGCCTTCCAGTGATGTATATGCCCAGGTCTCCCCAGAGATGTATATACCCCAGCCTCCCAGTGATGTATATGCCCAGGCCTCCCAGTGATGTATATGCCCCCAGGCCTCCCAGTGATGTATATGCCCAGGCCTCCCCAGTGATGTATATGCCCCCAGGCCTCCCCAGAGATGTATATACCCCAGCCTCCCAGTGATGTAGATGCCCCCAGGCCTCCCCAGTGATGTAGATGCCCCCAGGCCTCCCCAGTGATGTATATGCCCTGGCCTCCCAGTGATGTATATGCCCAGGCCTCCCAGTGATGTATATGCCCCCAGGCCTCCCAGTGATGTATATGCCCAGGCCTCCCAGTGATGTAGATGCCCCCAGGCCTCCCCAGTGATGTAGATGCCCCCAGGCCTCCCCAGTGATGTATATGCCCTGGCCTCCCAGTGATGTATATGCCCCCAGGCCTCCCCAGTGATGTATATGCCCCCAGGCCTCCCAGTGACGTATATGCCCAGGTCTCCCAGAGATGTATATACCCCAGCCTCCCCAGTGATGTAGATGCCCCCAGCCTCCCCAGTGATGTATATGCCCCCAGGCCTCCCCAGTGATGTATATACCCCAGGCCTCCCAGTGCTGTATATGCCCAGGCCTCCCAGTGATGTATATGCCCCCAGGCCTCCCCAGTGATGTATATGCCCAGGTCTCCCCAGAGATGTATATGCCCAGGTCTCCCCAGAGATGTATATGCCCCCAGCCTCCCCAGAGATGTATATGCCCCCAGCCTCCCAGTGATGTATATGCCCCCAGGCCTCCCCAGTGATGTATAAGCCCCAGTCTCCCAGTGATGTATATGCCCCCAGGTCTCCATACTTATGTATATGCCTCCGGCCTCCCCAGTGCTGTACATGCCCCGAGCACTAATTATTTCCCCAGCGTCCCTAGTGATGTGCAGACCCCTATCCTTCCCAGTGCTATACATGCCCCAGCGATGTATATGCCATCAGTGTCTGCTATGTATGTATATACAGCAGTCTTAGTGTCTCCTGTGTAATGTGTATACAGTAGTCCCCATGTCTCCGATGTGATGCGTATGATGTACAAAACAATTGACTGCGCTCTAGGCAATACAAAAATGATAAAGCAGCTGTGAGAAACAACAAGAAGAATATCACCAAACATCACAGCCGCACCAAAGAGAAGCAGCTCCAGCCGTCCCAGTGAGTAAGGTGAGGTTATTATTTGTTTGACCAAATATAGCGGATAATTTTCAAGGAGATAACTGTGTGCGGCCCACGAAGGATGGTAGAGATTTCAAAATGGCCCTCGGCATGAAAAAGGTTCCCCACCCCTGCTCTACATAGTAATATCTTCTTCCACATATATATCCCCATTCTGGTGTGTATGTTCCTCATTTCGGGCCCATACTGGCATATACAGGTGCATCTCAATGAATTAGAATGTCATCAAAAATTACATTTATTCAGTTAATAAATAGAAAAAGTGAAACTCATATATTATATGGACTCATTACAGAGAGAGTGATCTATTTCAAGTGTTTATTTATGTAAATGTTGATGATTATGGCTTACAGCCAGTGAAAACCCAAAGGTCATTATCTCAGAAAATTAAAGTGGGGAGAATGAAGGGTTCTAAACCACACTACTTCCACGATACATCAAGGCTGAATATAATATTGTTTTATTAGTCAACACATTTAAGGGCTCCCAGAAACACCCTGAAACATGCCAATATGATGTTGATTTTTCCTGAGGAAGGGACCAGGAAGCTATGAAACACCTTGACAAATAAATATTATATTCACCCTTTGATGTGTCATGTAATACGGCAGCGCGCTATTTAAGCCTTCATTCTCCCTAATCTCTATGCACCACGCTGGGGACTGCAGCAGCCGTGATATGCTTTTATAGAGGTTGTAACTCTCACAACCACACAAGGTGAAGCCTCTGATACCTATTTAGGTGATATTTTGTCTCTCAGACCCTTCATCCTCCCTACTTTAAAGGGATCCTGTCACCTCCAGAACGCCTCCTAAGCTACTAAAACATGTCCCTGCACCATCCTATCACTAATCTCACACTTCTTTTGGCTCCTAAAAGCATCCTGTGAAAGTGCATAAAAATGTTTTAATACTCACTCATTAGTGATTATAATTAGCAGGGGCCATATTCTTTAGCCTTTAGGGCATGTTGTTTTGCAGGCTCCAGCTTAGGAGGCGTTCTGGAGGTCACAGAATCCCTTTAATTGGGTCTTCATTGGCTGTAAGCCATAGTCATCAACATTAATAGAAATAAACACTTGAAATAGATCACTCTTTTTGTAATGACTCTTTATATGTGTTTCACTTTACATATTGAATTCCTTAAATAAATTTACTTTTTGATGATATTCTAATTCATTGAGATAATAATAATAATCTTAATTTATATAGCACCAGCATATTGTGCAGCGCTTTACATTTTAGAAGTTCAAATGCACTGTATATATACAATTGAGATGCATTTGTATGTTCCCTATCCTGGTGTATATATACTTCATCCTAGTATATATGTGTCGCAGTGTAGTGAGAATGCTGATGAGGGAATGGCAGGTATGGGCATGGTGACAAGGGAAGACTATTCTGACCCTTGTCTAGGAATCCTGAATGGCCCTGATCCTGAAAGTATCTCTGAAGGTGAGAAGGTTCTGGCCTCCAGCCACTCCATAAAACTCTTCCACCAGCCCTGCGCTATTCCCCCCTCACCTCCCTCCACAGAACTGGGATACAGCAACTCCAAAGGAAAGGACTTCAGCAACTGAAACACACCGGTCAGCACAGCACGGCTTCCAGGCATAGAGTGCAACTCTATCAGCAGCACCACGTGGTGGAAGGAGAGGCTACTTAAAGGCTAGGGGGAGGGGAGTTCAGGTGAGTCACACATTAACCCCTCAACCAGCAGTTGAACCTAATAGTGAATGCAGTTCTAGAGCACAACACAGGAGGCCAGGACCTTCACAACTATCAACCATGAAGCTGTTAAAGACAAACATACACAGCAGCATCCAGCAAAGTCAGCGCCATCTAAGCACGTGACAATATGTCACCCATCCTGGTATATACAGTATGTCTCCCATCCTGGTGTATATGTCCTACAGCCTAATATATATCCCTATCCTGGTATATTTGTCTACAATCTTGGGCACATCCTGGTAAATATGTTCTTCTTCCTGGTATATTCCTCCCTCATACTGGTATTTATGTCTCTAATCGTGATGCATATGTCTTTCCTCCTGGTATATATGGCCTTCATCCTGGTACAAAAGTCTTCCATTCTGGATCAATGCTGGTATATACACTGATGAGCAAAAAGGTAACAATATTTTGAACTTTTGAATTTCAGGCTCCATATCTCACCATCCCTGACAGTTTTGAGAGTGAGATGGCCTTCATTTTAT
This sequence comes from Allobates femoralis, assembly GCA_033576535.1. NCBI lineage: Eukaryota > Metazoa > Chordata > Amphibia > Anura > Aromobatidae > Allobates > Allobates femoralis. Next base: position 354,023,913 of record JARQOC010000002.1, read on the forward strand.
AGACAACTGTCTTGGCTCTCTCATACTAAAATTTGACTTGCAACTATTTAGCATATGATTAGTTATGCAGATTCTTGTAATTTCACTATGTTGTTACTGTTTCTCTTTCTGTACATCACAAATAACAACCTATTCTCACATTGCCTAATACCTTAGTGTGTTATTTTGTTGATTCCCAAGAAAATGTCACTGGGTTGAACCAAAGAACAGCCATGAAAAATATTTCCCAAGAAAAGAGGAACAGCATAATTCAGCTCAGTAGGAAGAATATGAAATGTACTCTGCCCATCCATTCAAAAACAAAGAGGTGAATGCCCAGCCAAAATATCGGAGTCAAGAAGTCGGCTTATCACAAGGTCAATCAGTTCTGGGACTACAAACACGGCAATGGAGGTGGCTTGTATGCTTCGTAATAGTGAGATCACAGGTGTTCATGCAAGCACTGTACAATGCACATAACACAAGTCTGGAATGGTGGCCCAAAAAAAATTAAAAAAGGCTCGACTTCAATATCAACCTAAGAAGAGTTCACTAAAGTTGTCAAAAACTGGTGATTTGAACTGATAGACTAGGCTCCGTTGGGTTCAAATGGATCTGGAAAAAACAAGGGAAATAATGGCTAGTGGATCGAGACATTAAAGGAACTGTCAAGTTCAGTGGAGGTAGCCTGATGATATGGTATTGTTTTACAGCCAAAAGTGTTGGACACTTGGCCAGGATTGACGGTGTTCTCAATGCTGAGCTATATGTGAGTATCCTACAAGATGATTTACTTTGTCTAAACTTGAGCACTATGGGTATGAAAAGGACAACATAGTGTTCCAGCAGGACAATTGTGGTGTCCCTGCGACCAGGGTGGCCACATGAGGGAACTGAAGCCAGGTAGAAAGGAGACAGTTTGTGCAACGAACACCCTCAGCACACACACCCACAGGAGCACAACACTATTCAATAAGTTGTAATAACTCATACAACCATAAAATAAAAAATATATAAATTTGACAGGTCCCAAGTTGAATCTCTGCACAAATATACATTTACATGCAACAAAAAAGAAACACAAAAAACAAATCCCATAAGTGCCATGATAAATCCATCTTTATCATCAGAACACAACGCTCAGCATTTTCAACCTGAATGCATTGAACAAACCAAAAGAAAAAAGGTGATCATATCCTCAAGTTTGATTAAACAAGATTAAAAGAACCAAAAATGTTAACCTCTATTTATACATGTAAATTTGTTTTCTATTATATTACTAAACATGTCATTTATGAAGTGTTTAATAAGAATAGTACAGTAGTTAAATCATCATTCTATAAAACATGAACTAATCAAGCCATTAATAGTACGTTTTTAAAGTGGCCTTTTATCATCAATTTGCCCCTTCTAGTGGGTGAAATGTATTCTTGTCCATAAGCACTTACTAGCAATCGCCATTTCCTTTTGTGTCACAGTATGTACGGCCTTTCACTGTGTTCGGCTCCACCTGAGTTATTATCTGACTTTTGTGCACTTTTAAAATGTCTGGCTTTCTTGGATACACAAATGATGGTGCTGGACCAGAAGGATGCAATGAAGTCAATTCTACTTCTTCATTTTCACAGTCTTTGGAGAGTACAGTAGCCAGCCACCAGCGCCAACCATATTCACAGGTCACATAGCCAGTTATGTCATCCATTGCCAATCTTGTGCCGCCTTCTATCACTTCATGGACTTCACTGTCTTTACTGAATGAAAACATCCTTGTTTTTATTGCTGAGTCCCTTTGATGGGTTCTGCTTCCTGTAACCGATGTTTTAATAAACTCTCCTCCTCTTCGTAGTCCTGGTTTGTACAATATTCAATACAATATTGTTCATTCTCAGGTTGAGCCCTAACAAAGCTTTCTCCTATATGTCCTCTCCTGCTTCTAAGCTGTAACATATCAAAATAATACAGTAATGTCTAAAAATCATGGATTATTTGGTGAATATAGACCCCACACTTTTAGACCACAGGCTGAACAGATCTGAATTCAAGATTTTCGAGTTGACACTATAATAGTTAAATATTTTAAAATATGATCCCATCTTGATCCCAACTTGAAATTTGGTACAGATGAGGCTAAGAGCATAGCAGACACATGGGCAGTTTTGGAAAATCTTAAATTATGCCAATTGTTCGGAAATGTGTTTTAAAATTTTGAGTTTACGATCGCATGGGTAAATAATTAACAAAGATACACTTGTTTCATATCTGGCGAAAGCCTTGACAATTCTGAGTAGAATGGTGTTTATTTTGTTTCTCCATCTTATTTCTAGCCCAAGATATGCTACAAAATGTAAAGCCAGACCAGGCCAAAATTCACGCTTTTTTAAACCTTTAAAAATCTGTAAAAAATTTATTGATAAAGAAATAAATTCCAAACTTTTTAGTAGTAATTAACTAAAGTTGTACTTCATATAAAACACTTCATAAATTACATGTTTAGTGATACAATAGAAAACAAATTTACATGTATAAATAGGGGATAACATTTTTGGTTCTTTTAATCTTGTTTAATCAAAAGTGAGGATATGATCACCTTTCTTCTTTCGGTTTGTTCAATGCATTCAGGTTGAAAATGCTGAACATTGTGTTCTGATGATTAAGATATATTTATCCTGGCACTTATGGGATTTGTGTTTTTATGTTTCTTTTTTGTTGCATATAAATGTTTTATTCAATAAGTTGTAATAACTCATACAACCATAAAATAAAAAATATATTAATTTGACAGGTCCCAAGTTCAATCTCTGCACAAATATAACCAAGAACACGAGTATCACACAGGCATTTTTTCACAATTTTCAAACTAACATTTATTTCACAATTGCGCATCAAAATTTTGAATTTGATTTTTCCCAAACAAAATATAAAAAAAATAGTCTTGTGACATATCAAATGAAAGCTGTTACTGTTCTGAGTAAAATGATGCCTCTCCCATTTCATTATCTTATTTATAGCCCGAGATAAAAAAATGTAAAGCCATTCTAGGCTAAAATTCTCACTTTTTCAAAACTTTAAATATCTGTAAAAAATTAACAGATTAAGAAAAAGATTCAAAACTTTTAATTTGTAATTAACTAAAGTAGTACTTCAAATAGAAAAAAAAAATAAAAAAATCTAAAGACGTAAGGTAAAAAAAAATATTCATATTTAGATCACTTGATATGGAATGACCCATTGATGCTATTAATATTAAAATATTTTAAAATATGATCCCATCACGATCCCAACTTGAAATTTGGTACAGATGTGGCTAAGAGCACAGCAGACATATGGGCAGTTTTTGAAATATTGAAATGATGCCGATTTTTCGTAAATGCGTTTTAAAATTTTGCGCTTGCGATCACATGGTAAAATATTACCAAAGATACTCTTGTGACATATCTGGTGAAAGCCTGTACAGTTCTGAGTACAACGGTGTTTATTTTGTCTCTCTATCTTATTTCTAGACGGAGATATGATAGAAAATGTAAAGTCATACCAGGCCAAAATTCGCACTTTTTTAAAACTTTAAAAATCTGTAAAAAATTAACTGATGAAGAAAAAAATTCAAAACTTTTTTTGTAATTAACTAAAGTTGTACTTCATATACAAAAAAATTTTAAAAAATCTGAAGACGTCAGGGAAAAAAAAAATTCATTTTTGGATCACTTGACATGGAATGGCCCGTGTCTGATTCCAGGTATACAGAACTGTATTGTACTTCTTACCCTGCCAGGAGCAGCTCAACCCGCTGCGGGCTCACCAATCCAGCTGCAGCCCATCCATCCCTCCATCCTCCTGGCAGAGCTGCACTGCAGCGGTGGTCCCATTACTGACCACAACCCGTGGGTGTTGTCACGACAAACAATCCCCTGCATATATATCCCCTTTTACCGACCAAGACCGCCGTGATATCCCCAGCAGTACCCCGGTCCGGTACCAAGTACTCCGTCCCAGTGGGCTCCACACAATGACCTGAAGCAATGATTAAATGACAATGAAGAGTTGATGGATTGGCCCTCCCCAGACCTCAAACCAATATGGTAAAGATGGGTAGAGTTGGGTAGAGTTGAAGAAAATGTTGTATACATACTGTACCAGTATGCACCAACATTAAGAAAGTGCAGAAGAGACCTGGGATCAAATTTCGGTCAAGACATGCTTGAATCTGATCGAGAGCATGCCTAGAAGGATTCAGGCAGTGTGGAAAGCCGAAAGTGAGTGTCAAAAACTAACAAAAAAAAATTCTATTTACATTTTTAAGAGCAAAACAGTAACAATACAATGACATAACGATAATCTGTTTAACTAATCATATGTTAAATAGTTGCACATCAAATTTATGCATGAGATAGTCATGATTATTGTCTATAAAATGAAGGTAGTCTCATGTTCAAAGCAGTATTGAATGGTTGATGTTTTGAAGTCAAAAGTTCAAAACAGTGTATGTCCTTCATAGCAGTATATATATATCCATATCCTGGAATATATGTCCTCTATCCTGGCATACATGTCTTCCATCCTGAGCTCATGCTGGTATATATGTCCTCTTCCTCAAGAAAGGATATTGGCTGCAACATTAACACTAGAAATATGTGAAAAAGCATATTAGCTAATGAATGCAAGGTTGGCTATGTGCAAAGCTGCTCAATGTGAATAAGGCTTACAGGCACAGCAGAAACTGCTTCATGATATAGAGGAAAAAAAATGAGAACTTAGCTAATGCGATAGCCATAGCATTTCAGCCCGGTAACTAGCGTCAATGTCTCTCATACTACCGGGTCCTATCTTTGTGCCTCTTCCTGCGGTATGAATTGCTTGAATGGGTGTCTGTGCCACTAACTGCAATTTACCTGTGTGTATGGGTGTGTCAGGACTTAGGCTACAGCAGGATGTAGAGTCTCAACATGGCTACTGGGTGGAGGAGGATGCACAGTCAGAAAACGTATCATATTGACGCTAAACACGGCCAGAGACACCTCCATGTGTGAAAGGTGCTAGCATTATCCATCGCATTAGATAAGTACTCATTTTCTTTATTAAGCAGTTTTGTACTCCTCCCTTTTGCTTCCTTATAATGATGCCCAGCCCCGGCATCAGCACCCGGTGTACCCGGGCAAGTGCCGGGGCCCTGACCTGACACAGGGGCCAATCATCACCCACACACACCACGTCGTCACTCCGCAATAATTATTTACCCCTCCTTTCGCTCTCCATAAGGTTATATGACATATGACAGTCCCTGTCATGTCGCTAAGGCCGCGATTGGGTATCCAAGGGGCGTGCCCGCACCACTTCCCCAGCAACACCAACATTCAGTGCAGAGGTAGCTGAGCAAAGAGGTGGGCGGGACATGATGAAGAAGACTGCCCTGCTTCTACCAACCACTCACACTGAGGGACGCAGATGGGTGGGGAAGCAGGGGACATCCATTATTGGACCCCGATCATAGTACCGCTACCGAGAAGACCGACAAACATCTCTGTGGGAGCAGGAAGCGGAAGCATCTCCCAGCTTGCATGGCCAACGAGGGGAAAGAAGAAAGGAGGGATAAAGTAGCAGAAGATGAAAAGAGAAAGTGCGAGAAATATATGGTAGAATATAGATATTAGATAAAAGAGGACATTAAAAGTTGAAAAGCAGACAGAATAGGCCTTATAATATGGCCTATGATGTCATAATTGTCTCATTATAACCCCTAATATGCAGAAAACATCGTTGGTTAATAATAATACATACTTCCATTTATTCTTCATCTGCGGCCCCTGAATAAAGCATTGGTGACCCCATTATCCTGGTGAATAATGCAAAAGGACCTATGTAATTTTCCTGAATGTTTCCATTCACTGACAGCCAGCAGAAAGTTGAAAAACAATGAGAAAAGGGGCATTTAATAATGATAATAATAATTGATGCCTTGATAATAATTGTAAGAGGGTATCATCCTTTGCCTCCCCCCAAACTTGTGTCCTGTACATCGATCACATCCATCCCCAGTGTGTAGGATCAGGATGGACTCATTGTCTGGTCAATATACACGAGGAGGCTCCACAAACTGCTCAACCTGTCCGGATTCCACGGATGTCAGTGTAGGGGGAGCAGGTTAACCAGGGGTGAACTACAGCAGGTGCAGGGGTTGCAATCGCACCCTGTCCCTGGGGTCCCAAAAGTCCCTTTTGCCTATAAAAGAAGACTAATGCTACATTCAGACATACCATTTTTTTCCTTTAATTTTTGCTGCGTTTTTAGCTGCAAACAGGAGTTGTCCTCCAAAAAGCACTAAAAAATAAATCATCCATTTCTGATCTGTTTTTGCTGCGTTTTGGGTGATGTGTTTTATTTTACAATTTACAATGTCTCCTATGGGAAAAACGGATCAGAAAAATGCCACAGAAACTGACATGCTCATTCCTAATTCCTAACATGAGCATTCCTAAAGGGAAAAAAATGGATCACTTTAAAAGTGCATTGTCTGAATGGCAAAAATAAAAACCCTTAGGGTGCCGTCACACCAGGTGACATCGCCGGAGATGTCAGCGGCAACGGGCGGGAGAGCGCACAGTTTTGGTGCCCTGCCAGCGACGTCACCACAGGGGTGTCTAAAAACCCCAGCGGCAATGCCGTAACATGGGAACCTATGGCTCCCATCGCCTGTGAGATCGCCGTCCCCCGTTTACATGAGGCGATGTGTACACATCGCCCCAGAGTATTCGCCTGGTTTCAGAGCGCTGCTTTGAAACCAGGTGACCACTCAAATGTGTCGCCCTCGCCTATTCACATTAGGCGACGCATCGGTGATGTCGGCGGCGCCCCAGCATCGCCTATAAACTCGCCGCTGAAATCACCAGGTGTGACGGTACCCTTAGACTTGGCTGGGATTTCATTTGAGTGATCCGTTTTGAGCAGTGCACTGCAATAAATGGATGCAAAACATGGATGCAAAAACACACAGTGTGAATGTAGCCTTATGCTGTTAAAAAATTGCAATAATTGGGGGCCCAGTTAGAGCTTTTGTATCGGGGCCCATGAGCTTCAAGTTACGTCACTGGGGATAACCCTCTTGGTGGTGCAGGCTAGAAGAAGAGAGACAGTGTACCGAAGAGAGACAGAGAAGAGAGAGACAGTCCAGAGTGGGGGAGAGAGACTGCACGAGAAGGATTATATTTATAGGGGTTATACATATAGATAAATAATACAGTCCAAAGCCTTTATATTATATATATACAGCCAGTATGTGTTAAAGGGGGCCCATTGAGAATTTCACCTGGGGCCCACAAAAATCTTGAGCCGGCTCTGATAATATCCCTCACTGTGCCACCTTATAATATCAATAATGGCTCATCTCTGCTTCCTTGTAATTGTATAAGAGCCCCGCTATGCCTTCTTTTAATACAGGAGAAGTGGAGAAGAGGAGAAGTAAGGAGGAGGAGGTCTCGGTCCCCGTGGGCTAGAGCATGGTACCGGTCACCTCAGGAGGTTACGACTGACAGCTGTGGAGGAAGAACGGAGCCCTTGGAATATGGAGTGAGACGTAGATCCCCATACGCCCATATCTGGCAAGGGTACAGAAGGGCTGATGGACGACACAGGGAACTGGCCCTGAACACGGCACAGATGCTGTATGCCCTCACCGTTGAACTGGAGGCCCCATGTTCCTAATGGGAGCTTTAGATGAACCCCGACACAACTTGGAGAAGGCGGACGAACTAGGAAGCAGTATCCGGAAGGGGTACAACTGAGCACCCGTGGCTGTCGGTACCTGAGCTCTGTGTGCGGAGGCACTAAGAGGCTGGGGAGCAGAGCAGTGTCGTGCTTACCCCAGAGGAGAAACTACCTTACAGTGCTGAGAGAATACCAGGAAAAGCGACACCCAGTAAGAAAGAGAGATAAGAACACCAACAGAGGCTCGACTGCATTATCCTTGTTCTGGAGAAAATGCTGAACCGGAAGTTGGCAAGGGAAGCACCTGGCAGCCATGCTTAAATAACTGAGTAAAAGTAACAGAACTCCAACTGTGGTGTGTGAGACTTTTCTTAGCGATGACCACCGGCTACAGAGGCTGCATGAGACACCGGGGTGCTGATGACCTAATGAACATCTGCTAAGGTACGAACTGAACCCTCCTTCCAGCTGCCCTGGGGACCACGCTCCGCCTGCGGGGAGTGAAACCATCCAAGATGCCGGTCATTGTCCCCAGAGGTTCTGAAGCAGCTGCGGCCGCCAATGGCCACGCAATGCAGGTGGCATAACAAATTCCCCTTTTCACTGTCTTCCCCGTCAATCTCCCTTTATTAAATGTCACTGCTAGGGTAATGGGACCAGGTCTTGGCCCCCGTCTGTCCCCGTCAAAAGAACCGAAAGTGAAGAACAACTGCTTGCCGGTTCCCGAGTACTGCCAGCCCTGGAGTGGTCATGTCACTTATCGTCCCACTGTGCTGCCTCATAATAATAATCTCCTGCTTTGCCGGGCAAAAAGGAAAATAAAATACTGTATTTTCTGGTATGGCACAGGCAGTAAGATGAAGTGGTGACATCATACCACGTAATGGACCCTACATTTTCCTGAGTTCTGCCAGGTCACAGGCCAGCAGCTGCCTATAACTGACTGAGTAACAGGACTAGCCAGGGGCCTACAGCTTTCTATTCTACCAGAGTTGTTAACAATATATGAGGATGCATATACTATTAAAAATGTTGAGGGTTGATGTAGCGCACTGCTGAATTGGCGCATCAGATAGCCAATATAGCTCTGGGTTTCTGTCAATGTACACAAAGTTCCAAAAACAAAAAATGTCCCCTCAGCCAATCACTATCTTAGGGGGGTCACTTCTGTAACTGGCTGAGTTGTTATTTAATTGCATTTTATGTTTGTCGAGACAAAAACAAAAAGTAAAGAACAGTGGGGACCAGTTAAGCATAAATATCGGAGAAACTGGGGATTGGTTTCAGTGAGTATTGCTTTTTTATGCCACATACAGCCTTATAAAAATGATAGGCTGGACAATCCAACCAGAAGTCAACCCATCTACTCTACATTCACAAACCACCGTATATGTATGCAAAAGAAGAAAAATGATCCAGTGAAGGAAGAAACTTCATTGAAGGTGATATATTGTAAAATTTCACTTCTATTTAGATGTAAGCAGGGGCCCATAGCTTTCTACTATACCACAGTTGTTAACAATTTCTGTATCTACAGAATGCAGTCCACCGTACATTCACAAACCACCGTATATGTATCCAAAAGAAGAAAAATGATCCAATGAACGAAGAAGCTTCATCTGAGGTGATATATTATAAAATTATACTTTTATTTAGAACTAGCTGCAGAGCTCAGTGTTGCCCCGGTGTAATGCCCATATACAGTTGTAATGCCCATATATGGTAATATCGCCCATATATGACAATATCGCCCATATATTGTAATGTATGTATGTGTGTGTGTGTGTATAAAAGCTCCGCCCCTCCCAGTAGCCCTGCCCTTACACATAGCCCAACATAGCCCAACCACTCCCAGTAGCCCCACCCCTTTCATAGAGCTGCCCATGTATAGACCTGCCCCTTCAAAGCTCCACCTCTACACATAGGCCCAGGGTGGGGCAATATGGAGAAGGCAGAGATATGTGGAGTGGGTAGTGGGCATAGTTATGTGGAGAAGGTGTGGGTATGTGAAGTGGGTGTGACTATGTTGAGTGGGCAGGGTTATGCCATGGTTATGTGGAGTGGTTGGTAGGCATGGCTATGTGGAGTGGACGTGGCTAATGCCACATACACACATATACACACATACATACTCTCAACATTATACAGGGTGGGCCATTTATATAGATGAACCTAAATAAAATGGGAATAGTCGGTGAAAATAACTTCCTGTTTGTGGCACATTAGTATATTGGAGGGGGAAAGCTTTTCCAGATAGGTGGTGACCATGGCAGCCATTTTGAAGTTGACCATTTAGGATCCAACTTTATTTTTATATGGGGAGAGGGTCATGTGACACATCAAACATATTGAGAATTTCATAAGAAAAACCAATGGTGTGCTTGGCGTTAATGTAACTTTATTCTTTCATAAATTATTTACAAGTTTATGACCACTTATAAAATGTGTTCAAAGTGCTGTTCATTGTGTTGGATTGTCAATGTCACCCTCTTCTCCCACTCTAGACACACTGATAGCAATACGGCAGAAGAAATGCTTGCACATTTCATACAGAAAGGCTTCCTGTATCCGTTGTTTCAGATGCTGCACGTCTCGTATCTTCACAGCATAGACAATTGCCTTCAGATGACTGATGAGGCAAACTTTTTTGTGGATGGAGAAGTTAACAAACAAAACTACCACAGTTAGTCTGACACTAACCCACAGTGGGTAGATCCCTCCAAGACTGTTGGAACACAAAAACTGATGGTATGATGTGGTACATGATTCAGATATCCAGTGGCATTGAGATTTCCACTGATTACGAATGGCCCCACTATCTTTGTACCCCCACACCATACCATCAATTTCGTTGAAGCATTCCAGAGTAATAACCTTATAAAATGACCATGGTCAGAATTGCAAAAAATGGCCTGGTCATTAGGATGAAAACAGGCTTTGTTTAGGAAATCATCACATATGTATTTTATGGTCTGTACACTATATTAAATGTTAGCAGTAATGGATAATAAAATGAACTAAACTTAAAGTTCAAAACATCCAACCATTGACATAAATTAGGAAAAAAACATATTTCCACAATCACTAAAATTGGATCAAGTACAAAAGATGACATCATGGATAAGTAAATTAGATTAAAGTTTACAATAATAATGCTATTCATATCCTTTATTTAATTTCATATGACAGGGAATATTCATGGTTTTTTAATTAAATAAATTTACTCTTGTTTGTCCTGGATGCCAGTAAGCTCTTACTCAGTAAGTAAAAATGATCATCTATATCATAAATAATAAGCAGCAGCTGCAATGGTAGCAGTACTAGTTATGTAAGCTATAGGGTAAAATTTGTTATGCCAGTACATAGATGGGAATGCATGCAGTTTTTTTTAGGCAAAATTGAATATTGTTTTGTTTGGACATTACTTCTCATCATAGACTAAATGACAAAATGTACTTGCAAAAAAGTAATATATTTTTGCTTGGCAGGAATGAGCACACCCAACCTATAAAGTTCGTAGTCCGTAACGGACATTTAGAGACCTCGAATTCGAACAAAGACTTCACACTGAAGTTCAGAGTTCAATAATTGGATACTGTTCCCCTTACAATATTGCACACTTTCACTCTTTATGGACGTTTATGGGGCACTAAAGGTTGTTTTTAATAAATAAGTAAATAATAATAAAAAAACAACATACCATCCACCCCATTTTTGATAACCAGCCATGGTAAATCAGAAAGCTGTGGGCTGCGGCCCTCAGCTCTCTGCTTTACCTTGGCTGAATATAATAAATATTATAGGGGACCCTACACCATTTTTTACAACTATTTATTGAAATAATTATAAAATAGGCGTTGCGTTCCCCCTATTTTTGATAACCAGCCAACTTAAAGCAAATAGATGGGAGCTTGTATTAATTATCAGGCTTTGAAGCCCCAAGTTTATTTAGTCTTTCTCAGCCTAAGAATAGCAGCCTGCAGCAGCCCCAGAAGTGGTGCATCCATTAGATATTCAAATTCTAGTGCTTTGCCTAGATCTGATATTTTTGGGGTTTACAGTGCCTACAAGTAGTATTCAACCCCCTGCAGATTTAGGTGGTTTGATTAAGATGCAAATAAGTTAGAGCCTTCAAACTGCAAACGAGAGTAGGATTTATTAACAGAAGCATAAATCTTACAAACCAAAAAGTTATGTTGCTCAGTTGAATTTTAATACATTTTAAAAATAAAAGTGTGGGTCAATTGTTATTCAACCCCTAGGTTTAATATTTTGTGGAATAACCCTTGTTTGCAATTACAGCTAATAATCGTCTTTTATAAGTCCTGATCAGGCCGGCACAGGTCTCTGGAGTTATCTTGGCCCACTCCTCCATGCAGATCTTCTCCAAGTTATCTAGGTTCTTTGGGTGTCTCATGTGGACTTTAATCTTGAGCTTCTTCCACAAGTTTTCAATTTGGTTAAGGTCAGGAGACTGACTAGGCCACGCCATCACCTTGATTTTTTCCCTCTTGAACCAGGCCTTGGTTTTCTTGGCTGTGTGCTTTGGGTCGTTGTCTTGTTGGAAGATGAAATTACGACCCATCTTAAGATCCTTGATGGAGGAGCGGAGGTTCTTGGCCAAAATCTCCAGGTAGGCCGTGCTATCCATCTTCCCATGGATGCGGACCAGATGGCCAGGCCCCCTGGCTGAGAAACAGCCCCACAGCATGATGCTGCCACCACCATGCTTGACTGTAGGGATGGTATTCTTGGGGTCGTATGCAGTGCCATCCAGTCTCCAAACGTCACGTGTGTGGTTGGCACCAAAGATCTCGATCTTGGTCTCATCAGACCATAGAACCTTGAACCAGTCTGTCTCAGAGTCCTCCAAGTGATCATGACCAAACTGTAGACGAGCCTTGACATGACACTTTGAAAGTAAAGGTACCTTACGGGCTCGTCTGGAACGGAGACCATTGCGGTGGAGTACGTTACTTATGGTATTGACTGAAACCAATGTCCCCACTGCCATGAGATCTTCCCGGAGCTCCTTCCTTGTTGTCCTTGGGTTAGCCTTGACTCTTCAGACAAGCCTGGCCTTGGCACGGGAGGAAACTTTCAAAGGCTGTCCAGGCCGTGGAAGGCTAACAGTAGTTCCATAAGCCTTCCACTTCCGGATGATGCTCCCAACAGTGGAGACAGGTAGGCCCAACTCCTTGGAAAGGGTTTTGTACCCCTTGCCAGCCTTGTGACCACCACGATCTTGTCTCTGATGGCCTTGGAATGCTCCTTTGTCTTTCCCATGTTGACCATGTATGAGTGCTGTTCACAAGTTTGGAGAGGGTCTTAATAGTCAGAAAAGGCTGGCAAAAGAGATAATTAATCCACACATGTGAAGCTCATTGTTCTTTGTGCCTGAACTACTTCTTAATACTTTAGGGGGACCAAACAGAATGCTGGTGGTTTGAGGGGTTGAATAATAAATGACCCTCTGAATTAACTTTTAACGCTTTAAAAAAAAAAAAAATTTAAAAATCATTTTGGCTGCAGTGCATTTCCCACTTCCAGGCTGATCTACAGTCCAAATGTCACAATGCCAAGTTAATTCTGCATGTGTCAACCAGCTAAATCTGCAGGGGGTTGAATACTACTTGTAGGCACTGTATGTCCCCACACTACCTCATTTACCAATTTATTAATTTAAATAAATCCTCAGAGTTCTAATGTAATCCAATATCCGATACTGTAATGTCCCACGACACCCATTGAAATCTATGGAGCCTTATTCTCAGAACAAGGCTCCATAGATTTAGAACGCACAGAATTTCTGACAAGAAGAAGAAAATCCATTCTACCACTGAGCAGAAGTGACTTCTGGATGCTCATTCTGAGAACAAGGGTCGATAGGTTGGAGTAACTCCTGGTTAGTGCTGGGCAAGAATTTCACACACTGACCTATAAAGCCTCGTTTTGAGAATGAAGAACAGGAGTAGGTCAGCACTGTCACAAATATAATCAAGGTCCGTGCAAAAGCATAACAACATGTGTTTTAGAAAGGAGAAAAGACCAAAGTGCAGTATAAGGCACAGGAATCTGAATGTCTGAGTCAATTAGCAAGGGGCCTATGCAGGGCCGGCGTCAGCACCCGGCGTACCCGGGCAAGTGCCGGGGCCCGACGGCTTGGAGGGGGCCCACCGGGCCCCTGAGGGCTAGGGTCACACTTGTGTTGTGACCCTAGCCTGACGCAAGTATTGTCTGCTGCAGCGCAGAGCGTTTAACGCTATGCGCTGCCAGCAACTGAGCCCATAGAAACCCGCAGTTTACATTGACAACGAGTGGTTGTCACGGTAAACGTCGGGTTTCTATGGGCTGCCTCCAGCGCATAGCAGCGTTGCAACATACAATACTTGCATAAGGCTAGGGTCACAATGCAAGTGTGACCCTAGCCTCAGGGGCCCCTGAGCACTGCCCCCACAGCCAGAGCCATATCCAGGGGGCAGCTGGGGGTCATTTTCAGGCTCCTGCAGGCTGCAGCACCGGAGGTCTCCCTCCTCCCCCCTCCACGGGAGCGACAGAGCTGCACACACTCTGCTTACAGGACCTGCGATGATGTCACATGGAGGGGAGGAGTCAGGGGTCTCATGATCAGCTCCTCAGTGTATCCAGGACTCTGCTGGCCACCAATGATGCTCAAATAAGGTGAAGTTTGTGTGTGGTCAGGAGGCATTTACAGTGTGAATGTAGCAGAGGTGAGTGTGTACTAGGTGTATGGCAATTAGGTGAAGGTTATGTGTGGGGTCAGGAGGGATTTACAGTGTGAATGTAGCAGAGGCGAGTGTGTACGAGGTGTACGGAGCAGAGCCGTGTGTGTACGAGGTGTACGGAGCAGAGCCGTGTGTGTACGAAGCAGAGCCGTGTGTGTACGAAGCAGAGCCGTGTGTGTACGAGGTGTACGGAGCAGAGCCCTGTGTGTACGAAGTGTACGGAGCAGAGCCGTGTGTGTACGAGGTGTACGGAGCAGAGCCGTGTGTGTACGAGGTGTACGGAGCAGAGCCGTGTGTGTACGAGGTGTACGGAGCAGAGCCGTGTGTGTACGAGGTGTACGGAGCAGAGCCGTGTGTGTACGAGGTGTACGGAGCAGAGCCTTGTGTGCACGAGGTGTACGGAGCAGAGCCTTGTGTGCACGAGGTGTACGGAGCAGAGCCGTGTGTGTACGAGGTGTACGGAGCAGAGCCGTGTGTGTACGAGGTGAACGGAGCAGAGCCGTGTGTGTACGAGGTGTAAGGAGCAGAGCCCTGTGTGTACGAGGTGTACGGAGCAGAGCCCTGTGTGTACGAGGTGTACGGAGCAGAGCCCTGTGTGTACGAAGTGTACGGAGCAGAGCCGTGTGTGTACGAGGTGTACGGAGCAGAGCCGTGTGTGTACGAGGTGTACGGAGCAGAGCCGTGTGTGTACGAGGTGTACGGAGCAGAGCCGTGTGTGTACGAGGTGTACGGAGCAGAGCCCTGTGTGTACGAGGTGTACGGAGCAGAGCCGCGTGCGTACGAGGTGTATGGAGCAGAGCCGCGTGTGTATGAGGTGTACGTAGCAGATCCGCGTGTGTACGAAGTGTACGGAGCAGAGCCGCGTGCGTACGAGGTGTATGGAGCAGAGCCGCGTGTGTATGAGGTGTACGGAGCAGAGCCGCGTGCGTACGAGGTGTATGGAGCAGAGCCGCGTGTGTATGAGGTGTACGGAGCAGAGCCGCGTGTGTACGAAGTGTATGGAGCAGAGCCGCGTGTGTACGAGGTATGTGTACCAGTGGTAGCCCCCCGCGGATTCCGCTCCTATAGTCTCAGCCACCTTTGCCAGCAGCATTCTTCTCCATAGTCTCTTCTGCCGCTGTCTGCATTCTGCAGCTCAGCATGGAGGGGCACGATGTCATCACTGTGCTGATATGTGCAGAGCGACCAGAGGAGACCGGAACAGCGAGAAGAAAGGTGAGGAGAAGAGAGATCTGGACGGCCAGACACTCCGCTTGGCTGCGGTGCCACCATATGGCAGTGCGGCTCCATTGAGCTGCTTGCATTATTTGTGCTCTTCAGGATGCTTGTGTATATACCAAGCATCCTCAGACGCACAAAAATGCAACATTTTGCATTTGAAGGGTAGTTTTAAAAGGCGCAAGGGAACGCAATCGCATTTTAGCCCGCTCCTAACAATGTGTAATATACTCACTGTCAGAAACAGCTCTTGCTGGATTCGGCAGTCACTGTTCCTGTAAGGCTGCCTTCACATAGGAGTTTTTTTTTAAATGTGGCAGTTGCTGTAAAAAAAACCTGCATCTGCCGCATTTTCCGTCTAGCGGCTGCACTTGCTGCACGTTTGCGGCAAGCCCCATGCATTGTCTATGGGGCTTGCGGTAAGTGTGCGGCAATATATATATATATCATTATATATATATATATATATATATATAGTCCGCGATATGTACTTAAAGGGGGCCCACTGAGACCTTTTCGCCCGGGGCCCACAGAAACCTGGAGCCGGCCCTGGGCCTATGAGCTGTAAGAATCTCCACACTGCCTTTGTCCTTTACTAGGTTGTTGTGGAGATTGTCATCCTGGGCTGGCTCTGTGCTGCAGTTGAACTGCATTCAGCTCACTTGATTAGAACTCTACCTAAGGCGGCCGTCACACGCTGAGATATCGCTAAAGATATCGTAGACGATGTTAAATTTGCATATCGTCCGAACGACGCGCAAAATCGCTCATCACGACGCTACACCCACAGACATCGCTCAGACGATTCCCCGATCCACCCATCCAGCGATCGTCTGAGAGATGCAGTTATCAGCAGTGGACATCGTTCAGCTAAAGTCACACAGAAATCTCCTAAACGATGTGGGAGCAAATGTGGGCGTAATTGGAGCCGATAGGCGTGGTACATGGGCTCCAAGCTGCGCCCCTCACTACACCATTGGTGCTCAGTACTGCGTCCTCATTGGGTCAGATGTCCTTTGAAACATGGCGGCCTCATCCCCACAATGTCCTGTGATATTGATCGTAATGTATATGTGTGCTGTAGCACATAACTAAATTGCAATGGGCAAAACGTACAGCCGCGTTATGTGTGCCGCGCCCGCCAACATTGTGTGGGTATATGACAAGGTGGACACTATATAGCAGGGTCGGGGACCACGCAGAATCGATTATCAAGTTGACGCAATTGGGTGCACAGTTCGGAGATATTGTGCAGCCGACGCCTATGTGTGGTGCTGAAGACAGAGCTTTCAAAATGGCGCCCTGTGAGGGCAGCCAATGGCAACGCATCATCTTCCACCAATGCGAGCTAGTGGTGAAGCAGCCAATCCGAAACCATTTCGTTGCACGAATCACCACTGAGGAGGTCAGGCAATAGGAAACTCCTGACACGCCTACGTGATGGATTTTGCCATCGCTGAAATCACACGTTTCGTGTGATGTCGGGAATTTACACGTGTCGATTGTGCGTATTTAATTGGCCGATATCGTCAGATCTGAGAACCGAACCTCAGATCACGATTTAGAGATTTGATCAGATATCGCTCGTCGTATCTGGCCGTCACACGCACAGACATCGCTTACGCGATGTTTAATCTGCCGCTTTCAAGCGATATCTTGCACGATATCTCAGCGTGTGACGGCCGCCTAAGTAAGCTAGCTGCCCTATTCTGTGTTAATTGTACATTTGCCTTTGGAGATGTAGGATTGATCTCTTTATGCTGTGAACCAGACCTTGTCTGATTAGTTACCTTACCTGGACTTGACTCTCTGCTTGTGACCTGATTTCTCTTTCTGTCTGTTCCTCTGTATTCTGTTTTGTCCCACTGGTTTCCTGACTTAAAGGGAACCTAACCCCACAAACTGATCCCCCCACATCTTTATACCTGTCTCTGCACCCCCTCTTATCATTTCTAGCCATCCCTTTTGCAGAAAAAAATCGATTTTGTAAAGTAGAGAAAAGGTTATATTACTTTGTCCTGTGTGAGTTCTACGTTTCTATAATAGTCTTAATCAGGGTCGGACTGGGGTGTCTGGGGCCCACCAGGGAAATTGATTTCAGGGGCCCACCCACCCATCAGCTATATGTAAATACCTGGTAGCTGTTATACCCATTATATTGGCGGCTCCTGCACATCACTCTGCGCTCAGCAGAACTGTGATGTATAATTATTGTATTTTATATTAAAGAGATTCTTTGGTGAAAACAAGTTATCAGTGATCCACAGGTTCAATAGGTGATCACTTATTTATTGGTGGAATCCGACCTGTGGAAACCGTATCATCAGAAGAATGTGGGACTTATATCCCAATTATTAAAGGGGTTTTCACATAAACAAAATTAATTTTAAAGTTCATTTTAATCAATAGATTTTGGAATAATAATTTCCATAATTTGAGGTGTTTAAATATAATGTTCCTGTGTCGAGAGAATCCCTGTACGGTCAGACACATCCATTACACAGTACACAGCAGGGACACATATAGAAGTTTATCTTAGCCCAGGAACATTTTCTTTTAAACACATCCAATTGTGGAAATTATTATCATTACAGGGTCTACTTATTATTAAGATGAACTTTAAATTAACCTTGTTCGTGGGAAAGGCCTTTAAAATGCAGCCGTTAGTAATGATGTAAGTATTGCGCATGGGTGAGGTGTACTTTACCGCAGCTCATCACATGAGCTGCCATAAAGTATACCTCACGCATGCGCAATGCACAGCTTGAGGTCTGTCGGTACACCGAAAGGGAGTACCGACGTCTGCAGCGCCTGAAATGACGCGATTAGCGTCATATCGGCTGATCCGCCCATGGCGGAGGGCGAGGAGGATTCCAATGGTTTATCACGCCCATCGGGGCGTGAATACAAGCACTAAAGGCGGCGAAAAGAAGTCACAGGGAACACCCTGTGCGACGTCTCAGGAGACAAGAAGCCGTAGTTGTAGAGGTATCAAAATCACTTTTTGAAAGTTTTAAACTACACAATTTTTACACAAAGGGATAGGTAGAATAGCATAATGATGGTGCAGGGACAGGTATTAATAGGATGGGGGGTGATTTTTAGGGGTCAGGTTCCCTTTAAAGATTACAGCATCTACATGACTACATCACCAGAACCACCGTCAATACAATAGTACCTCACCAGAACCACCGTCAGTATATCACCAGAACCATTGTCAATACAGTAATACATCACCAAAAACAACCAATACATCACCAGAAACCCCTTCAATACAATAATACATTACTATAACCCCTGTCAGTACATAACTAGAACCATCAGCAATACAATAATACATAATCAGAACCACCGTCACTACATCACCAGAACAGTACGTTCCCTATATAAATGTGTATGCAGATTAAATGTCTCATACTGTTCATACTCCTTCCACATGTCCCATACTGCTCATCCTCCTCCCACATGTCCCATACTGTTCACCCCCGATGTGTCCCATGCAGCTCATCTTACATCCATATGTTGCATACAGCTCATCCTCACCCCCATTCCCCTGAACCCCATGTTGCTTATCTTCCCCCAATATGTCTCACGCAGCTCATCCTTCCCCACTATCCCCTTCCAGGTTACATGCAGCCTCTCAACACCCATGTTCCACGCAGCCTCTCCCCTCCTATGCACCACGCAGCCTCTCCCCTCACTTGTTCCACGCGGCCTCTCCCCCATCCCTCATCTATGTAGCTTCTCCCCTCTCCCATGTTCCATGTAGCTTCTCACCCACATTCCATGTAGCTTCTCCCCCCATCCCCCATCCATCCATGTACCCTTTTCCCCCATACACCAAACCATCCATGTACCTTCTCCCCATCCCCCCTCTATCCATGTACCTTCTCCCCCATCCATCCATTTTCTCCCCCTTTTTCCATGCTGGCCCCCATCCATCCATCCAGCTACTCCCCCCTTTCTATGCCGCCCCTATCCATTCATCCATCCCATTCTCCCCCCTTTTCTATGCCGCCCCCTATCCATCACATTCTCTCCTCTTTTCCATAATGCCCCCCACACATCCATCCCATTCTGCCCCCTCTTCCAGGCCACACCATCCATCCTTCTATCCCACTCTGTCCCCCCCAGGCTACTATCTTCGGCTGTAACAGCGCCTTACCTGACTCCATGTTTCTGATCCCGGATCCCGGCAGCTTCTTCCTCTGCAGCGCTCGGTCTCTCGGTCACCGGCACCAGGAACCAGGCACCAGGCAGCTTCTTCCTCTGCAGCTCCCGATCTTCGGCACCAGGCAGCTTCTTCTTCTGCGGCTCCCGGTCTCTGGCACTAGGCAGCTTCTTCCTCTGTGACTCTCGGTCTCCCACTCGCCGGCACCAGGCAGCTTCTTCCTCTGCGGCTCCCAGTCTCCCACTCGCTGGCACCAGGAACCCGGCACCAGGCACCCGGCAGCCTCTTCCTCTGCAGCTCCTGGTCTCCGGCATCAGGCTATTGGGGGCAAAAACACGCTGCTGCTATGGGGGGGTCACAGACATACTGCTACTACTGGGGGTGGGGGAGCACAAACACACTGTTACTGTTGGGGGGCACACAAATATTGCTGCTGGGGGGCACACTGATTGCTTATGCTGTTGGTGGGCACACATATTGATGCTGGGGGGCACACATTTTGCTGCTGCTGGGGGGGGCACACATATTGCTGCTGCTGGGGGGCACACTTTATGCTGTTGCTGGTGGAGACATATTGCTGCTAGGGGCTGGGCTGGCTCCAGTCCGCAACCTATATATATGTATATATAAATATATCCCTCGCAAATGTATTCCCTACCATGCTGTCTCTCCGATCCTGTGCATATCTCTCCCCTTTTGCGGTCTCTCCTCTCTATGTGCAGTCTCTATCCCCTGTGCGCTGTCTCTCCCTTGAGCCTGTCTCTTACCTGTGCTTGTTCCCCTCCATGTGTACTGTGTCTCTCCCCTACACTTGTCTCCCCCTTTGCCTGTCTCTTTCCTGTGCGCTGTGTCCCCCATGCACACCTATCTCCCCCTGCGCGCCTGTCTTCCCCCTGTGCCTGTCCCTTCACCTGTATGCTGTGTCTCCTCCCTGTACCTGTCTCCCCCGCTGGTGTAATTTGCCCCTGACAGGGCCCAGAGTGCTGCTCCACACCGCACCCTCGGGGGCCCTGCGCTGCCCCACACCTCACCCTCGGGGGCCCCATGTGCTTGCCCCACACTGGGGGGCCCCAAGTGCTTCCCCCAACACAAGGGGGCCCCTGAGTGCATCCCCCACACCAGGGGGCCCCTGAGCGCATCCCCCAACACCTAGGGGCCTTTGAGCACTGCCCCCACACCGGGGAACCCCCAAGTGCTTCCCCCAATACCAGGGGGCCCCTGAGCACATACCCCACACCAGGGGGGCCCTGAGCACTTCCCCCAAAACCGGGGGGACCCTGAGCACTGCCCCCACACTGGGGGGCCCCTGAGTGCTGCCCCCACACTGGGGGGCCCCTGAGTGCTGCCCCCACACTGAGGGGTCCCTGAGTGCTGCCCCCACACCGGGGGGGCCCCTGAGCACGGCACCCACATCGGGGGGGGCCCTGAGTGCTGCCCCCACACCGGGGGTGCCCCTGAGCAAAGCCCCCACACCAGGAGGCCCCTGAGTGCATCCACCACACCAGGGGGCCCCTGAGCGCTTCCCCCAACATCGGGGGGGGGGCCCAGAGCACTGCCCCTACACCAGGAGGCCCCTGAATGCATCCCCCACACCAGGGGGCCCCTGAGCACTTCCCCCAAAACCGGGGGGCCCCTGAGCACTGCCCCCACACTGGGGGGCCCCTGAGTGCTGGCCCCACACTGGGGGGCCCATGAGTGCTGCCCCCACACTGAGGGGTCCCTGAGTGCTGCCCCCACACCGGGGGGGGCCTGAGCACGGCACCCACACCGGGGGGGCCCCTGAGTGCTGCCCCCACACCGGGGGGCGCCTGAGTGCTGCCACCACACCGGGAGGGCCCCTGAGCGCATCCCCCAACACCTAGGGGCCCTTGAGCACTGCCCCCACACCGGGGAACCCCTGAGTGCTTCCCCCAACACCAGGGGGCCCCTGAGCACATACCCCACACCAGGGGGGGCCCTCAGCACATACCCCACACCAGGGGGGCCCTGAGCGCTTCCCCCAAAACCGGGGGGCCCCTGAGCACTGCTCCCACTCTGGGGGGCCCTGACTGCTGCCCCCACACTGGGGGGCCCCTGAGTGCTGCCCCCACACTGGGGGGCCCCTGAGTGCTTCCCCCACACTGGGGGGCCCCTGAGTGCTGCACTTACACTGGGGGGGCCCTAAGCACTGTACCCACACCAGGGGGACCCTCAGGGGCCCCTAAGAGCTGCCTCCCTTCTAACCTTAAGGCTGCAGCCGGTGGTCTCTCAGACCTCCCCTGTGTAGTGTGACTGTGAGCTGCCTGCAGCTGCTCTATTTCCTGTGTGCGGAGATACAGGAAATAGAGGGCTGCAGTGATCTGATCTCACTACAGGTGAGGACAGGGCGACAGGCTGTCTTGGGGGGCAGTGCTCAGGGGCCCCATAAGGGTGAGCTTTAGGGGCAGTGCTCAGGGGTCCCATGAGGGTGAGCTTTAGGGGCAGTGCTCAGGGGCCCCTGAGGGCTAGGGTCACACTTGCTTTGTGACCCTAGCCTGATGCCACTATTGTCTGCTGCAGCGCAGAGCGTTTTAATGCTATGCGCTGCCTGGAGCCCATAGAAACCCACAGTTTACCTTGGCAAGGTAAACTGTGGGTTTCTATGGGCTCCGTTGTCTGGCAGCGCACAGCATTAAACGCTATGCGCTGCAGCAGACAATACTAGCATCAGGCTAGGGTCACAAAGCAAGTGTGACCCTAGCCCTCTCTAAGCAGTCTGGGCCCCGGGCCCGGCACTTGCCTGGGAGAGCTGGGTGCTGACGCCGGCCCTGCCGCTCGGCCCGCTCTGTTCAGCAGGGGGTAGTGAGAGGTGGGGCTAGGTGGGCGGGGCCTCTAGACCTGAGGGCCTCCCATGACTTTTACCCGGTTACCCGCCAGAGCAGTCCGAGGCTGGTCTTAATAGGCGTGCCTGTCTGTTGCTCCCTTGTAATTATGCTTGCCCCTCTCTGCTTGCTGCCTTTCTGAGTGTCTGGCCGCGTCATGAAAAGGGGGCGGGGCTAACGGCATGACACGATTTAGCCCTGCCCCTTTCATGACGGGGCCAGACACTCAGAAAGGCAGCAAGCAGAGAGGGGCGTGCATAATTACAAGGGAGCAGCAGACAGGCACGCCTATTGAGACTATTATAGAAACGGAGAACTCACACAGGACAAAATAATATAACCTTTTCTCTACTTTACGAAATCGATTTTTTTCTGCAAAAGGGATGGCTAGAAATGATAAGAGGGGATGCAGGGACAGGTCTAAAGATACGGGGGGGTCAGTTTCTGGGGTTAGGTTCCCTTTAAGGATTGAATTGGACTTTGCTTCTGGATATCCCTACTATTACTGTGCCATTTCCTGGTCCTGACCCCAGATTGTTTTGACCTCTGTTTACTACCAGTAAGTAGTAATATTATTATATTTCTTTTCCGTTATTACAGTCTGTTTTCTGCACATCAGAGATTAGTTGTTACTGTATTGACTTGTGTCACATGTGCTAGTTAAATCATACAAAATTATTTATTTATACATTTAACAATATAAAAACATTTAAAAACAACAACAACAACCTCATGTGAGGAAGTGTAGGTACACGTCTGGTTCTCCCAAATAAACACCACTTAACAACAATATGGTTGAATAGAAAGTGCTTGCGCGAGCAGAGATTCACATAATAATGTCATGAGACTAGTAACATTAGCTATGCACATTAATATACATCAATATAGATAACCTTTGTGGTACAAAACAGCATTACATAGATACCAATACAAAAATACATGCAGCATATAGATTATACCCGTGCACCTAGTTACATGCAACTATGTGCTGAACACCATTCAATGTATATGTATGTGTGTGAGCTTTCAAAGTATCAATGTAACCTGAATGTGAGGAGGGGAGACCAGGGGGCAAAGGAGGAAGATGCCCCATGCGTTACACCAACATGGGCTTCCAAAGGAAAAAAAAAACTCTGGTTGAAACAGCAGCAGAACTCCAGGACTGCAGTCAATATGTGGCACTTACTCCCCACCCCCTTTATGAGAGGCTTCTGGACTCTAAACCAGACACGTTTGGCAACGGTCTAAACTTCCTGAGTGATGACCTGTGAAAGCTGTTACGAGTAGTTCTAGCTGGAACAATATGGGGTTGCAAATGGCTGAAATTCTAAACGGACCAATAACTCCAGTATTAGGACCTCCAGCCACACACTTCCACCTTACGTATCTTGAATCATTCACTCTCAGGTCTGTACCTGAACGTTTACTGTCATTCACGCAGTCACAGACAGAGTGTCCATTCTCAAGGGGGCAAACAGCAGAGATGTCTTCCTGTCCCTTCACAGGACACTTTCTCACAGATGGCTTAGTGGGAGTCACCATCCTCCCCCTAATACTCTTCTCAGGATAACACCCTATTCTTCAGTAGATGTTTAACCACCTCCACTTGAGACATACACTTCCGTTCAAAGGTTTGGGGTCATTTAGAAATGTTCTTATTTTTGAAAGAAAAGCACTTTTTTTTTTTCAATGAAGCTAACATTAAATGAATCAGAAATACACTCTATACATTGTTAATGTGGTAAATGACTATTTTAGCTGCAACTGTAAATGTCTAGTTTAATACAATATCAGCATAGGTGTATAGAGGCCCATTTCCAACAAGCACCACTCCAGTATTTTAATGGTACATTGTGTGCAAGTATGTCAGCACAGCTGAAAACAGTTTGGCTGATTAGAAAAGTTATATACCTTCCTTTGAGCTAGTTGAGAATCTGAAGCATTACATTTGTTTGTTCTAGGAAACTCTCAAAATGGCCAGAAAAAGAGAACTTTCATGTGAAACTCAACAGTCTATTCTTGTTCTTAGAAATGAAGGCTATTCCATGCGAGATATTGCCAAGAAACTGAAGGTTTCCTACAACGGTGTGTACTACTCCCTTCAGAGGAAAGCACAAACAGGCTCTAACCAGAGTAGAAAGAGAAGTGGGAGGCCCCGCTGCACAACTGAACGACAAGACAAGCACATTAGAGTCTCTAATTTGAGAAATTGATGCCTCACAGCTCCCCTACTGGCAGCTTCATTAAATAGTACCCGCAAAATACCAGTGTCAACATCTACAGTGAAGAGGTGACTCAGAGATGCTGGCCTTCAGGGCAGAGTGGCAAAGAAAAAGCCATATCTGAGACTTGCTAATAAAAGGAAAAGATTAATATGGGGAAAAGAACAAAGACATTGGACAGAGGAAGATTGGAAAAAAGTTTTATGGACAGACGAATCAAAGTTTGAGGTGTTTGGATCAGACAGAAGAACATTTGTGAGACGCAGAACAACTGAAAAGATGCTGGAAGAGTGCCTGACGCCATCTGTCAAGCATGGTGGAGGTAATGTGATGGTCTGGGGTTGCTTTGGTGCTGGTAAAGTGGGAGATGTGTACAAGGTAAAAGGGATTTTGAATAAGGAAGGCTATCACTCCATTTTGCAACATCATGCCATACCCTGTGCACAGCGCTTGATTGGAGCCAATTTCATCCTAGAACAGGACAATGACCCAAAGCACACCTCCAAATTATGCATGAATTATTTAGGGAAGGATAAGGCAGGTATTCTATTTGTAATGGAGTGGCCACAAAATTGTCTGGGTGACCCCAAACTTTTGAACGGTAGTGTAGGAGCAGGCCTGACCAACACGGCAGAGACAATAGCACTCAGACTCTTATTTCAAGGGATGTCAGCGGCTGAGAAATGGGTTTAGTGCAGTTTGGACAGACCCTAATAAAGTGATCAGCTTGACTACAATAGTAAAAAGACCTCCTAACTGTATGAACTGCAGATTGGCTAATCACATTCCCCAACTGCTTAGTTACATCACGACCCACATGTGTAGCCTCCAAAACAGGAATGGCCACCAGGGGCAGGGTTGGTTGAGATCTCTCTCTCATGCATCTGTTCAACCTTCTAGCAAGTGCCATAGCAACCTCAAGTGCCTCTGGAGCAGCATTCTTAGTCATGGAGTCTTGTATCCACTCTGACAAACCCAGACAGAACTGACTCCTCAGAGCAAGGTCATTCCACTGAGTGTCAGTGGCCCACCTCCTGAACTCAGAGCAATATTCCTCAGCTCACCACGCTCCCTGCCTGTGGTTACAAAGTTTAGACTCAGTCAAAGAGACACCATCAGGGTCACCATACACCAGGACCAGAGCTGCAAAAAACTCATCCACCGACCGCATAGAAGGAGAATCAATCAGCACAGAGAAGGCCCAGACCTGGGGATCCACCTTAACAAGGGAGAGTATAATCCACACATGCTGTTCCTTGCTCCCTGAAGAACGAGGACGAAGCATGAAGTATAACTTACAGACCTCCGTGAGAACAATAAATTTATCTCTCCTTCCCGAAAATCGGTCAGGGAGGGATATATTGGGTACTGGTACAGCCAGGGCATGAGTCGCAGCTAACTACCCAACAACTTCCTGAATTTGACGCACCACCTGGTTACGCAAGGTAGAAACCTCCCGAGAGAATTCCTTCAGCAGGCATGCAAAAGCTTGTGTTAAAGCCATTTTGGCTTCAGGGAATATAGTGGGTCGCTGATTATGTCATGTGTGTAGTGGACAAGGGGAATGGAGCATGAAGGGATAATGTGCAAGGGTGATTGGGAGGACTTTGGGTCCCTGACTAGCCCTGTTTCTAAAGGTACCTCTGAAGGGTGGAGGTTCAGGACGCCACCCTATCCCTCACCTCCTCAACTTGCCCTCACGTAAGAGCCCCTAGCTCCACCCACGGACCAGGAAAAGGCCACCTCTCCAAGTTAAGGGAATAGCAGCTGCTCTGGCAGCATGTCTGCACAGCACGGGTCCTAGATGAGAAATGAACTCAATCAGCGACATCTGGTCGAGAGAAGCAGAACTATTTAAGGCTGAGAGGGTGAACAGCAGAAAGCTCAGACACACCGATCACCTCCACCTAAACTATGACTCACTGCCCACCTGCTGAGCCACCCACCACACATTCAGCAACTGCAGCTTCAATATCAGCCCTGACTGAGTCAAAGGAAAAATATTTCTGGTTTAAACAGCAGCAGAACTCCAGGACTGCAGTCAATATGTGACATCTTCTATGTACAAAACTGACTGCTTGGCCATTCACTGAATGAACTTCTACAATTAAGCATTGACAGACAATAGCCATATGATATTTACAGTCATATGAAAAAGTTTGGGCACCCCTCTTAATCTTACTTTTTTTTTTTTAAATTGTTTTTTTGCAACAGCTATTTCAGTGTGATATATATAATAACTGATGGACACAGTCATATTTCAGGATTGAAATGAGGTTTATTGTACTAACCGAAAATGTGAAATATGCATTATTTCAAAAATTGACAGGTGCCAAAGTATGGGCACCTCAACAGAAAAGTGACATTAATATT
This sequence comes from Allobates femoralis, assembly GCA_033576535.1. Lineage (NCBI taxonomy): Eukaryota > Metazoa > Chordata > Amphibia > Anura > Aromobatidae > Allobates > Allobates femoralis. Next base: position 354,051,157 of record JARQOC010000002.1, read on the forward strand.
TAGTAGATCCACCTTTTGCAAAAATAACAGCCTCTAGTCACTTACTGTAGCTGTTAATGAGTTCCTAGATCCTGGATGAAGGTATTTTTGACCATTCCTCTTTACAAAACAATTCCAGTTCAGTTAAGTTTGATGGTCGCCGAGCATGGACAGCCCGCTTCAAAACATCCCACAGATGTTCAATGATATTCAGGTCTGGGGCCTGGGATGGCCATTCCAGAACATTGTAATTGTTCCTCTGCATGAATGCCTGAGTAGATTTGGATCGGTGTTTTGGATCATTGTCTTGCTGAAAGATCCATCCCCGGCGTAACTTCAACTTTGACACTGATTCTTGAACATTATTCTCAAGAATCTGCTGATTCTGAGTGGAATCCATGCGACCCTCAACTTTAACAAGATTCCCGGTGCCGTCATTGGCCACACAGCCCCAAAGCATGATGGACCCTCCCCCAAATTTGACAGTGGGTAGCAAGTGTTTTTCTTGGAATGCTGTGTTTTTGTGGCGCCATGCATAACGCCTTGTTGTATGACCAAACAACTCCATCTTTGTTTCATCAGTCCACAGGACCTTCTTCCAAAATGAAACTGGCTTGTCCAAATGTGCTTTTGCATACCTCAGGCGACTCTGTTTGTGGCGTGCATGCAGAAACGGCTTCTTTCATAACACTCTCCCATACAGCTTCTCCTTGTGCAGTGTGCACTGTATTGTTGACCGATGCACAGTGACACCATCTGCAGCAAGATGATGCTGCAGGTCTTTGGAGGTGGTATGTGGATTGTTCTTGACTGTTCTCACCATTCTTCTTCTCTGTCTTTCTGATATTTTTGTTGGCCTGCCACTTCTGGCCTTTACAAGAACTGTCCCTGTGGTCTTCCATTTCCTTACTAAGTTCCTCACAGTGAAAGCTGACAGGTTAAATCTCTGAGACAACATATTGTATCATTCCCCTGAACAACTATGTTGAACAATCTTTTTTTTCAGATCATTTGAGAGCTGTTTTGAGGAGCCCATGATGCCACTCCTCAGAGAAGATGCAACTAGGAGAACAACTTGCAAGTGGACACCTGAAATAGCTTTTCTCATGATTGGATATACCGGGCTATGAAGTACAGAGCTCAATGAGGTTACCAAACCAATTTAGTGCTTCAGTAAGTCAGTAAAAAGTAGTTAGGAGTATTCAAATCATGAAAATCAGAAGGGTGCCCATACTTTGGCACCTGTCAAATTTTGAAATAATGCATATTGCACATTTTTGGTTAGTACAATAAACCTCATTTCAAACCTGAAATATTACTGTGTCCATCAGTTATTACATATATCACACTGAAATAGCTGTTGCAAAAAAACAATTTTAAACAAAAAAAGAGAGGAAGATTGAGAGGGGTGCCTAAACATTTTTATATGACTGTAAAAAGAACACTTTGGGGCAGATATGCTAATGCTAATGTGTTTTTTTTTACTTTTTTGTAGGCAAAAAGAAACACATTAGAGCACACAAAATAAGTGGAAATGAAAAACAAGTGCAGAAAACAAGGCTCCCTGTTCCACTTAGATAATATATAGGAGCACATAAACAATTGCCTAAAGGGAACCTGTCAGCTCATTCTACCCCCCAAACCTATCACTACCGGTCCCTGCGTCTTGGTAGCTGATCGTTAACCATCCTTCTCTGAGCTAAATGTGCCCTATGATGTTTAAGAAAAACTGTTTTATAGCTTACAAGCAGTCTCCATCCGGAAACTGGAAAGGTGGTCTCCGAGGCTCCATTCTCCCCTCCTCACTGGCTCCTAACACAACCCACTAGGCATCCTCAGTCCTAGTGCTGTGCCACCTCTTTTTGAAATTCCTGCTTCCTCTGCAACTACGATGCACCAGGCACATGCGCAATTCGCATATTGAAGCTAAGCCGTACACGTCATAAGCCCCGGCAATGCACTAGGCTAGATATGATGTGCATGGCTTGGCTTCAATATGCGCACTGCACATGCGCCAGAGTCGGGCCGAAACGTGATCAGCCCCCACAATGCACTGGGCTGGATATGACGTTCCGTCCCGGCACACCATAGTTACAAAGGAGGCGGGAATTTCAAAAAGAGGTGGCACAGCACAAGGAATGAGGGTGCTCTGCGGGTCATGCTAGGAGTCAGCTAGGAGGGGAGAATGGAGCCCTGGAGCCTGCCTTTCCAGTCTCCGGATGGAGATTGCTTGTAAGTTATAAAACATTTTTCTTAAAATTAATAGGGCACATTTAGCTCAGACAGGGATGGTTAGGGATCAGCTACCAAGGTGCAGGGACAGGTAGTGATAGGTTAGGGGGTAGAATGAGCTGACAGGTTCCCTTTAAAGAAAAAGATTTTGTAAACAGTAATGACTACATGCTCTAAGAATAGCAGAATGTAAGGTACAATAAATGAGGACTCTCTTAGGGTACCTTTACACGCCGCAACCGCGACGAGGAATCTGACTGGCGATATATCGCCCCGGCACCATCGCCGTCAAATTGCCTTACAATTGCGGCGTGTAATTTGGGAATTTGGCGGCGATAAAAAAGTTGTCGCTTGGTTCCAATTTCACAGCACTTCTCCAAAATCAGAGGCAATCATGAAGGCGACATTCCCGGCTTTTGGTCTGTGAACGGGCGATAGTGATGGAATCTGCGTCACCTATTGATTTCCCGTAGGCGTGCCACAGCTTGCTGGAGACCGCACCCTATCAGCGATGATTGGTGGTGGCTACTGTGTTTCCATTGGCTGTCACTTGACACCGCACCATATTTGAACAGCTGTCCATTCACCACCACACAATGGCAATGGCGTCATGTATTAACCAGCCTTCCAGCGCAGGCTGCCTAATCAGAACGCTATTGCATTGTCTGATCAGCGTGTTTGGAGCGCAGTATACACTAGTCTGCCATGCCTATGTTCTCGCAGCGCTGAACATGTACGCCCACATTCCTTTGGGGACTGCGGCGTGTGAAGTTGTGACGGAACTCCACCAGATTGGTTCCGCTGTGGGGTAGGTGATTTCCGGGGCACATCGCCTTAGGTTGAGGGTGAAATTGCGGTGTGTAAAAGCGCCATCGACCATCTGAGGCAACCATGAAAAACGTGCACGTGCACATTAGATTGCCTCCTATCGCCACCAAAAGTTGCGGCGTGTAAAGGTACCCTTAAAGAAATGGATATTCTCATACAAATTATTCAATGATAGAGTTAGGGCTAGAGGCAAAGAATAGAAAATCTATGTAACAATTGCATAATCTCGTTGTAAACCAAACGTTACTATCTACTCATGCAAACAAAGTTAGTACCCATAAAGCTGTAAATACCACATCAACCTGGCTTATAGGTCTTATTAATATTACCAGGGGCGAGGTTGGGCTGGGGGGACAGAGGAGAGGATGCCCCTTTGCCATGTGGCTGTTTGGAGTTTGCTGGGTGTCAGCACTTGTACCTGGTTGCAGACAGCTGGCATATTGTCGGCCCGTCCGCTGTGCACACTGTGTGTGCTGAAGAGACATCACGTCACACAGCAGTTGAAGCTGCTTCTACTTGGAAGAGAGGAGCAGTACAGGAGATGAGATGAGGAGCAGTAATTTAGCACTCAGATTGATGCCTGCACCCAGGACTGGAGAGTATTACACTGTGCAGTGAGGAGGTCGCACAAGCTGCTGTCCTCCTGACAAGTCCCTGATGGATTGTTATGTTCTATCTGGTACACTACAGTAAGTTTATGGCAGCTTCTTGAACTTTTAAACAGATCGGTATCACTATCTGTGTCGCCCAAGCATCACCCAATCTGTATGATACTTCAATGCGTGTGCCCTGAACGGTCTATAATTTCCATCACTACACATTCTGAATCCACCCTCTTAACACTCATGAGGGCAGGTTCTGCATGTGTAGTGATGGAAATTATAGACCATGCAGGGCGCACGCATTGAATACATAGATTGCGCAATTCGCTATTCACTTACATAACTTACACAAAAATGGTATGCATGTGTAATAGCGCACTTGTTACCTTTAGTGATGAATGGTCACAAGCCAAATGCTGTAGAGAAGGGGGTAAAAGGTTATAGATATAAATAACAATATTAGATTGAAACGTTTTAACCAGTGTTCCAGTTTCTGGTTTCATTCATTCAGCAGCGCGGATCGTGAGACACTTCGTCCCAATACAACTAATATTAGATATTCCTGATTAGGGACTAAGACAGAGCAAATGTGTTGTTAATGAACTGAAGCACCTGGAGTGGCAACGTAACTCACCATCTACAGTACACTTGGTCATATCCAATGGAATCAATATGTAATGTAAGACGCAAGTATGCTTATCAATATAATACCTATGACCATAGGATTTATTGCGAAAAAAGGTTAACCAAATTATAAATAGCTGTGAAGATAAGCCAATAACTAAATACCTAGAACAATGTCTGTTGTAAATGTAATGCAAGAAAGAACTGCATGGAAAACCAGCCAGGCTTGATGGAAAATCCACAATCCGAGAAAGGAGGGAAGAACTTTAAAACAATGTGTTAAGTATTGAAATTGATACGGCAGAATTGAGTAGTTTGAATACACAAATCCCGGGGTTGCGCTGGCTATTAACCCCATGTGCTGCCTCTGTGTGGTATTTCAGCACAGAGGCTGCAGATGCGGCTACTAACCTGGTTTTTGAAGGGTCTATAGATATTGATGTGGTGACAGCATGTGTCCAGGGAGTGTTCACACTCCCAGGACACATGGTGTCATCACACCCTGGCTCTGCAGGGGTTAATTTACTGTTAACAGCAAAGCCAACAATGGTCGGTTTTATAAATTCGCTGTAAATGACTGCGGCATGGGCGTACCCAGCATGTGGCAGGGGAGGGCAGGTGCCCCCCCCAAGAAGGGAGCAGGAAAGCCACCACAAGGCTAATTAGTATGCGATGCTGTACAGACTGCAGCCTGCAGAGCATTGCTTATCTCCTTTCTGTGCTGAGGGAGGAGAGGGGGGGCTAGAGTGAAGAGGGAGGTGGGGGATGGGCCATTCTGGCTGGCACTGCTTTCCATTACAGGTGCCCAGCCACATCACACTTCGGAGACAATCCCGAGGTCTCCTGTGATGTCACACATCCGCCCTGCACTTTCCTTCCCTCCAGACTCAGAGAGGATCATCACTGGTAAACGAAGAACAAAACACTGCTAATATGTATGTATGTATGCATTTGTGTAAGTCTGTGCTTATATGTCTATGTGTGTATATATATATGTGTGTGTGTACAGTGTGTATATGTATATATATATGTGTGTGTGTCTGTTTATATGTGTGTGTATGTACATTGTGTATGTGTGTGTATATATATGTGTACAGTGTGTATGTGTGTATACATATTGTGTGGGTGTGTGTACAGTGTGTATATGTGTGTATTTATATATGTGTGGGGGGGTGTACAGTGTGTATATAAATGTGTGTCTCTGTGTATATTTGTATGTATATATAGGTGTTTACAGTATGTATATGTGTATATAAATGTGTGTGTCTGTGTATACAGTATATGTATATATGTATATATGTATATATATGTGTGTGGGTGTACAGTGTATATTTGTGTGTATATATATATGTGTATGTGTGTGTGTGTGTGTGCAGTATATATATGTTTATATAAATATGTGTGTGTATATGTGTGTGTGTACAGTTGTGGCCAAAAGTATTGACACCCCTGTAAATCTGTCAGATAATACTCAGTTTCTTCCTGAAAATGATTGCAATCACAAATTCTTTGGTATTATTATCTTCATTTAATTTTTCTTCAATGAAAAAACACAAAAGAGAATGAAGCAAAAAGCAAAACATTGATTATTTCACACAAAACTCCAAAAATGGGCCAGACAAAAGTATTGGCACCCTCAGCCTAATACTTGGTTGTTCAACCTTTAGACAAAATAACTGCAATCAACTGCTTCCGGTAATCATCAGTGAGTTTCTTACAATGCTCTGCTGGAATTTTAGACCATTCTTCTTTGGCAAGCTTTTGCAAAGGGTGATCAACGAATTTAAGAAAAATCTTCAGATTAGGAAAAGAAGCAAGTTTTTAAGGGATCAGGAGGATTACACACGCAACCAGGTGTATAGATGGCGAAGTGGGGAGCCGTACAACCCTCGTTACAGTTTCTCCTCAGGCAGTGGAGACGAATACCCTATCTCCCTCGTTTTTTAGGTCAGCGAAAACGTGGAAAAGGCAAACGAGGAGGGGGAAGAGGAGGGGGTCCCACTTCACAATTCCCATTTCCACCGAACCTACCATTCCAGCCACCGCCACATCCGATGACAACGAGGTCCCAGGTAAGACCAACACAGTCTATAATATCTCCTCATATGCCCTATCACCGTCAGAGTCAACGATTCTACAGAAGGGACTCAGCTTCTGTCCCACCCCCAGATTTGACTCATTTAACACTGAGTTAGAATTGGGGAGATTCTTCAGAAATCTAAGACTAAAAGCACATTTTCAACGTAATCCAATTGATTCCAGCACTGATAGTCACATAGATACCAATATTAGATTGATTGGCCTTGGCCTGAAAACACCTAGTACTTTTATGCCACCTTGGTCCTACCATCCAATCGAGACATACATACAACTAGTCCAAAGGGATATACGTCAATTAAACACACAGATTGAACAAGGGGAATTTCGCCTCCAACACAATTTGACCCCATTAGAAAGCCGTGCCATTCAGAGCCTTAGAGCTAATAAGACGATAGTGATCAAGCCCGCCAACAAAGGTGGAGCAGTAGTGGTAATGGACCACAGCTATTACATAGCAGAAATCAATAGACAGTTGGCTGACATGGAGACATATTCCCCTATCAATCAGGATCCCACACTAGGCATAAGGCTAATCATAGATAGATGTGTTAATCATTACCTTACACAAAAAACTTTCGACACCAAAACAGCGGAATTTCTGAAGAACCCGCATCCGGTAATACCGGTATTCTATATTTTGCCCAAAATACATAAAAACCTTACCCGGCCTCCTGGCCGTCCAATAGTGGCGTCAACAGACTCCATCTTATCTCCACTAGCCATCCTACTAGATAAACTCTTAACTCCCCTATCCCACTGATCCCGTCCTATCTGAAGGATACCTCACATTTTTTATCAATTCTAAAAGGAATTCGTCAAATCCCTACAGATGCATTGCTGGTAACGCTTGATGTCAATTCAGTCTACAGTCATGGCCAAAAGTTTTGAGAATGACGCCAAAATTATATTTTCACATGATCTGCTGCCCTCTGGTTTTTATTTGTGTTTGTCTGATGTTTATATCACATACAGAAATATAATTACAATCTTATTATGAGTACCAAAAGGTTATATTGACAGTTAGAATAAGTTAATGCAGCAAGTCAATATTTGCAGTGTTGACCCTTCTTCTTCAGGACCTCTGCAATACTCCCTGGCATGCTCTCAATCAACTTCTGGACCAAATCCTGACTGATAGCAGTCCATTCTTGCATAATCAATGTTTGCATTTTGGCAGAATTTGTTGTTTTTTGTTTGTGCACCCGTCTCTTGATGATTGACCACAAGTTCTCAATGGGATTAAGATCTGGGAAGTTTCCAGGCCATGGACCCAAAATCTCTATGTTTTGTTCCCTGAGCCATTTAGTTATCACCTTTTGCTTTATGGCAAGGTGTTCCATCATGCTGGAAAAGGCATTGTTGGGCGCCAAACTGCTCTTGGACGGTTGGGAGAAGTTGCTCTTGGAGGACATTCTGGTACCATTCTTTATTCATGGTTGTGTTTTTAGGCAAGACTGTGAGTGAGCCGATTCCCTTGGCTGAGAAGCAACCCCACACATGAATGGTTTCAGGATGCTTTACAGTTGGCATAAGACAAGACTGGTGGTAGCGCTCATCTCTTCTTCTCCGAATAAGCTGTTTTCCAGATGTTCCAAATAATCGAAAAGAGGATTCATCAGAGAAAATGACTTTACCCCTGTCCTCAGCAGTCCACTCCCTGTACCTTTTGCAGAATATCAGTCGGTCCCTGATGTTTTTTCTGGAGAGAAGTGGCTTCTTTGCTGCCCTCCTTGAAACCAGGCCTTGCTCAAAGAGTCTCCGCCTCACAGTGCGTGCAGAAGCACTCACACCAGCCTGCTGCCATTCCTGAGCAAGCTCGGCACTGCTGTTAGTCCGATCCCGCAGCTGAAACAGTTTTAAGATATGGTCCTGCGCTTGCTGGTCTTTCTTGGGCGCCCTGGAGCCTTTTTGACAACAATGGAAGCTCTCTCCTTGAAGTTCTTGATAATGCGATAGATTGTTGACTGAGGTGCAATCTTTCTAACTGCGATACTCTTCCCTGTTAGGTCATTTTTGTGCAGTGCAATGATGGCTGCACATGTTTCTTTAGAGATAACCATGGTTAACTAAAGAGAAACAATGATACCAAGCACCAGCCTCCTTTTAAAGTGTCCAGTGGTGTCATTATTACTTAATCATGACTGACTGATCGCCAGCCCTGTCCTCATCAACACCCACACCTGTGTTAATGGAACAATCACTAAAACGATGTTAGCTGCTCCTTTTAAGGCTATGTGCGCACTTGCCGGGTTTTGGGCGGTTTAGCTGTGTAAACCGCCGGTTTGTTTACATTAGGTTTATGTAAATTTATGTTAATCCAAACCGGCGTTTGGATTAACATTTTAACCAATGTAAACCGACCAACGCTGTGCACACACCGGCGGTTTACACATGCTCATCCGTTGCTAACCCGCAGGTTTCCCAGCGGGTTAGCAAAGAATGAGCATGTTCTAAAAACCGGCGGTTCTGCAGCGGCTGCAAGCAGAATCATGTGCTGCTTCCAGCCGCTGCAGACTCGCCGGCGAGAACACGCTGTGCAACCGCCGGCTACCGCCCGTCACCCGCCCGGCTCCCGCCGCACATACCCGCCAGGAAGCCGGTGGACGGCTCCGGAGCTTCCTGGCGGGTCCGCCCAGCCGCCGCCGACAAACCCGCCGGTAAGTGTGCACTTACCCTAAGGCAGAACTGCAATGATGTTGAAATGTGTTTTGGGGGTTAAAGTTCACTTTCTAGGCAAATATTGACTTTGCATTTAATTGCTGTTAAGCTGATCACTCTTTACGACATTCTGGAATATAAACAAATTGCTATTAGAAAAACTGAAGCAGTAGACTTTGTAAAAATTAATATTTGTATCATTCTCAAAACTTTTGGCCATGACTATATACCAGTATTAGCCATTCTATGGGATTACAAGCGGTTACGTGGTTCTTAAATAAATTTTCAAACTACGAGTCAGAAAAAATTTCCCTAATTCACGACTTATTGACCATAGTCCTTGAGCAGAACTACTTCCTCTTCCAGGACCAATTCTATGTTCAGCGTAAGGGGACAGCGATGGGTTCCAATGTCGCACCCCCCTACGCTAACATATTCATGGCCAAATTCGAGGAAGATCATATCATCAGTCACCCATTGATACGACAAAATAGCATTGCATGGCATAGCTACATTGATGATGTCTTCCTGGTATGGAAAGGCTCCGAGTTTGAATTGTCTTCCTTTTTAGAAGACATCAACTCATACAACAATGATTTATCATTTATTATTCATAGTGATTATCACCAGATCAATTTATTGGACACCATGGTCCAGAAGGGAGAGGGTGGTGTACTGCTCACGGACTTATGCACGAAGCTTACGGACACAAATAGCCTGCTTCACTTCACAAGTTGCCATCCCTGGCATATTAAAAGATTATTACCTCACTCTCAACAAATGAGAGTCGCCAGGATAATATCAAATTCTACAACACGAGATATACGACATACCAAAATGAGTGACAAATTCAGACAACGTGGGAACCCACCATATCTAACAAAACCAAAATCAATAACAGCTCCAAAGGAACCCAAACAACCACAGGTTGCATGTGTAACCACATACCACCCTTACCATACATTGGTCCATAACATCATAACCAAACACTGGCTGGTTCTAAGCCATTCATATCCCGATATACCCGAATTCAGATCAAAACCACTATTCTGCTTAAAACGCACAGTCAACATACGGGACCGGTTGGTTAGGGCAGATGTGGGCTCTAATGTTAAAATGTCACGACAAACTTTTTTATCATCACAACGTGAAGGTACCTATCCATGCCTGAGATGTATGCAGTGCTCACATGTAATTAAAGGTAATAAATTTACCCATCCACGCTCGGGTAAAACTTTTAGAATCAAAGGATTCTATACTTGTGACACATCCTTTGTTGTTTACCTGATCAAATGTCCATGCGGTCTCGGGTATGTTGGCAAAACCACATAACATATCCGGGACCGCATCAGTAAGCATAAAAGTACCATCAGGTGTGGTCAGACTCTGTTACCGATCCCTAATCACTTCATTACATGTAAACATTAGATTTCACAACTACGATTTCAGGTCATTGAACATGTGCCACCGTTTAAACGGGGTGGCAATAGGATTAAAAGGCTCAAGCTACGGGAATCATACTGGATCCATCACCTTCAGACCCTTGAACACTTGGGTCTGAATAGGGAATGCGATTACAGACTGACCATCTTGATTTGTGTCTAGCTTCGTGTATTTATGGTGGTCAATTTTAATAAAACCTATATATGCTCAGGGACTGGTTCCTCTGTGACACAGTGTTGTGCTACAACAGACCACAAAGTCTGATACAGAAGGTCATAGTAATTGGTTTACATAAGAAATACTTTTCAAAATTGTCACCATTGTTTTCCCCATTGTCTATCCTCTAAACATTTAGACAGCATTACTAGTAACGCAATAATTTTGTTATAAATGCCATTAAATACTTATATCTAATGATTCTCTCCTCTGTTCCTAACAGAGACCATGACACTAAAGTGTAGAACGCCTGTAATCACGTTCCTCCTTCACTGGGTATAGGAAAATATGCACCGTTGTCTTTACAACGTCACCGCACTATCAGGAAGTTTGATTTCACTCTGCGCATGCGTGTACTCAGTTCCCGCATGCGCACTAGCCATGCACTCCATATGCGTTCCAAACACCAGGAACCAATCACGCGCGACCGGAAATACGTCATTTTAGGCCCGCCTGCTGCCCATATAACACTGGGCTCCGGGATTTCACCACACACACAGACGCCATCGCAGACACACGTAACCAAAGGTAACCAGGGCACACACCTGACCTCTCTACCCCCAATATAGCGATCCTATATTCTGATAGGATCTTGCTTATCATTTCCTTTTTTTTCTTCATTTAGGGCTTTGCCTTAACTACCTTGTAACCACTATGGGTATAAGAGTAAGTGATATCCCATGAAATACATATCTATATATGGATAGGGAATGGAACATTTTGCTAGAACTAACTTAGTGATTCCACATTATATTTATTAATCTCATTACCTGTTAGAAACAACAGCTTTGAACTATAAGAATTCCACCAATCACTACATCCAGACAAGCAGGGAATTTCTCTCAACTCTCTAGGTAATTTTAAAGGGTACACCTCCTATTTCTCACATATGGCATATCTAATGAGACTAATATACAACTTCACTTACACACACAGGGAGTTCCTTTGAAATTTACTGCTGTTGTGCATAAAGAATACAAATCAATTACAAACTAGACTAAAAAGCGCTGTTTCTTTAATAAGATATGTATCTTATTTTGCTGTCTTGATTGTTTGGAGGCTGCAAGAGTGGGACACTTACAGGGAGACTGATTATCTCAGTGTGTATTCTCAACCACAAGTATTGCTATTATATAATTTCTTTACTCTTTCTTCCTTAATCTTCCTCTGTGCTTTGTCTTGAGTCTTTAAGGGAACAACCTCCCCTGTTACTTTATTCCTATATATATCCGCTCCTAGACTTGAGTAGTACTAACTCTCTTTTCTTCCTACTATATACCACATGACCCAGACCCATTACTCCCGCACAACGTGACGTTCTGAATACTACCACCAAGCCTTTAGGCACGGACACCCAGCACTTAAGTAACATATTTACAGTGCCTACAAGTAGTATTCAACCCCCTGCAGATTTAGCTGGTTTGATAAGATGCCAATATGTTAGAGCCTTCAAACTGCAAACGAGAGTAGGATTTATTAACAGAAGCATAAATCTTACAAACCAAAAAGTTATGTTGCTCAGTTGAATTTTTATAAATTTGAAACATAAAAGTGTGGGTCAATCATTATTCAACCCCTATGTTTAATATTTTGTGGAATAACCCTTGTTTGCAATTACAGCTAATAATCGTCTTTTATAAGACCTGTTCAGGCCGGCACATGTCTCTGGAGTTATCTTGGCCCACTCCTCCATGCAGATCTTCTCCAAGTTATCTAGGTTCTTTGGGTGTCTCATGTGGACTTTAATCTTGAGCTCCTTCCACAAGTTTTCAATTGGGTTAAGGTCAGGAGACTGACTAGGCCACTCCAACACCTTGATTTTTTCCCTCTTGAACCAGGCCTTGGTTTTCTTGGCGGTGTGCTTTGGGTCGTTGTCTTGTTGGAAGATGAAATTACGACCCATCTTAAGATCCTTGATGGAGGATCGGAGGTTCTTGGCCAAAATCTCCAGGTAGGCCGTGCCATCCATCTTCCCATGGATGCGGACCAGATGGCCAGGCCCCTTGGCTGAGAAACAGCCCCACAGCATGATGCTGCCACCACCATGCTTGACTGTAGGGATGGTATTCTTGGGGTCGTATGCAGTGTCATCCAGTCTCCAAACGTCACGTGTGTGGTTGGCACCAAAGATCTCGATCTTGGTCTCATCAGACCATAGAACCTTGAGCCAGTCTTTCTCAGAGTCCTCCAAGTGATCATGAGCAAACTGTAGACGAGCCTTGACATGACGCTTTGAAAGTAAAGGAACTTTACGGGCTCATCTGGAACGGAGACCATTGCAGTGGAGTACGTTACTTATGGTATTGACTGAAACCAATGTCCCCACTGCCAGGAGATCTTCCCGGAGCTCCTTCCTTGTTGTCCTTGGGTTAGCCTTGACTCTTCGGACAAGCCTGGCCTCGGCACGGGAGGAAACTTTCAAAGGCTGTCCAGGTAGTTTCATAAGCCTTCCACTTCCGGATGATGCTCCCAACAGTGGAGACAGGTAGGCTGGACTCCTTGGAAAGGGTTTTGTACCCCTTGCCAGCCTTGTGACCCTCCACGATCTTGTCTCTGATGGCCTTGGAATGCTCCTTTGTCTTTCCCATGTTGACCATGTATGAGTGCTGTTCACAAGTTTGGGGAGGGTCTTAAATAGTCAGAAAAGGCTGGCAAAAGAGATAATTAATCCACACATGTGAAGCTCATTGTTATTTGTGCCTGAAGTACTTCTTAATACTTTAGGGGGACCAAACAGAATTCTGGTGGTTTGAGGGGTTGAATAATAAATGACCCTCTGAATTAACTTTTAATGCTTTAAAAAAAAAAAAAATTTTTGTGGCACTGCATTTCCCACTTCCAGGCCGCTCTACAGTCCAAATGTCACAAGGCCAAGTTAATGCCGCATGTGTCAACCAGCTAAATCTGCAGGGGGTTGAATACTACTTGTAGGCACTGTATATATGGAAAATTGTCTCTTTTTTCTTTTCAACAGTGCTGATGATGATTACAACTGTTCTATGAGACTGGATGTATTGTATATTTTTTCCTTTTGCTATACCTACTGTATACAGGTTTATTTAATTTGGTCTAAAAATACTGTAAAAATCATGTTACATGATGTAAAGTATTGAGACTTAGGCTGCTTTCACATTGCGGATTTTTCAAATCCGATGCTGTCCGATCAAAATCGGACAGCATCGGATCCGAATTTGGCCCCATGCAGCCCTATGGGCATCGGACCGAATCGGATGTGCACTAAATGCCATCCGATTTGGTGCGATCCGATTCTGTCCAAATTTTTTATCGTTACAAAAATCAGAGACTGCTCCGATTTCTGCACCGAAAATAAAATTTGACAGAATCGGATCGGACTGAATCGGATGGCATTTAGTGCACATCCGATCCGACCCGATCAATTTAACATGGGGCCCTGTGGAGAAGGGTCCGAGGAAACATCTGATGTCTCCTCGGACCCGATTTTACTGTACTGAGCATGCTCAGTACAGTAGAAATGCTTCAAGCTGGGAGCGCAAGGGTTAAAAAAAAAAAAAAAGTTTATGCTCACCTCCCCCCGAGCACCCACCATCTCCCGCTGTCTTCCTGCAGGCTCCCGGTGGCTCCCGCAGGCTCCCGGTGGCTGCAGAGGTCTTCTTCTGCTGTATAGGACCCGCGGTGATGTCACAGTCATGTGACTGCGGGTTACCATGGTGGAACCTGCGGTCACGTGACTGTGACATAACCGCAGGTCCTGTACACATGAAGAAGACCTCTGCAGACACCGGGAGCCTGCGGGAGCCACCAGGTGCCTGCAGAAAGACGGCGGGAGACGGCGGGGGCTCGGGGGGAGGTGAGCATAAACTTTTTTTTTTTCTTTTTTTAAGTCCGGAGGCTACGATTTAATGCCGGATTCCAGGCATCAGAAGGGAGCCGATGCTGTCCGATTTATATCGGACAGCATCGGCTCCCTAAAAATTGTAATGTGAAAGTAGCCTTAACCAGGCGTTGCTATTGTACTTATTGATTTACTTTTATGTTCATGTCATATAGTGGGCCGAAACGTCGGATTTTGCTGGTGTATGTCCAATAAATACATCCCTTTTTACAAATCTTCATTATTTACTTATTATTGGTGTGCCTAGGTTACTCTAAATATTGAGGGTACAACAGTGTCAACCCGTACTATCTGTCGGCGTGTGAATGAAAAGGGACTGTATGGTAGGATACCCATTAAGACCGCACTTCTTACCCCAAGACATAAAAAAGCCAGGCTGGAGTTTGCCAGAACTTACCTGAGGAAGCCTAAAATGTTTTGGAAGAATGTACTCTGGTCAGATGAGACAAAAGTAGAGCTTTTTGGGCAAAGGTATCAACATAGAGTTTACAGGAGAAAAAAAGAGGCATTCAAAGAAAAGAACACGGTCCCTACAGTCAAACATGGCGGAGGTTCCCTGATGTTTTGGGGTTGCTTTGCTGCATCTGGCACTGGACTGCTTGACCGTGTGCATGGCATTATGAAGTCTGAAGACTACCAACAAATTTTGCAGCATAATGTAGGGCCCAGTGTGAGAAAGCTGGGTCTCCCTCAGAGGTCATGGATCTTCCAGCAGGACAATGACCCAAAACATACTTCAAAAAGCACTAGAAAATGGTTTGAGAAAAAGCCCTGGAGACTTCTAAGGTGGCCAGCAATGAGTCCAGACCTGAATCCCATAGAACACCTGTGGAGAGATCTAAGGCACCCTTCAAATATCAGGGACCTGGAGCAGTTTGCCAAAGAGGAATGGTCTAAAATTCCAGCAGAGCATTGTAAGAAACTCATTGATGGTTACCGGAAGCGGTTGATCGCAGTTATTTTGGCTAAAGGTTGTGCAACCAAGTATTAGGCTGAGGGTGCAAATACTTTTGTCTGGCCCATTTTTGGAGTTTTGTGTGAAATGATCAATGTTTTGCTTTTTGCTTCATTCTATTTTTCATTTAAGACAAATTAAATGAAGATAATAATACCAAAGAATTTGTGATTGCAATCATTTTCAGGAAGAAACTTAGTATTATGTGACAGAATTGCAGGGGTGTCAATACTTTTGGCCACAACTGTACCTGATGGATGGGAGAGGCGTCAGGTCCTCACCACGGCATTCTCAATCTGCCGGTGAACCGATCAGCTATGTCAGCTGACCGGCCCATACATCAGCTGATCGGCCGTATACTGATCAGCTGACTAGGTCAGGTGACCGATCAGCTGACTAGGTCAGGTGACCGATCACCTGATGTATCGGCCCGAGACATCCGCATCTATTGTGCTGCCAGGACCTTCAACATGTGATTGGTTGGTAGCGATCATGTGGTATGCACGTCACGTATCACATGATTGCTACTGGTAAATCACAGATCTGGAAGGTCCTGGCACCACAATATACATGGATGTCTCTGCTCCCAGTAACCCAGAACAAACTGGCAGATGGATAAGTATAATATTTTTTTTATTTTCAATACCTTTTGATTACTTTATTTAGCTTTCGCAGTGTATATTATTACACTGCGAAAGTCAAAAGTCCTGTCACACATCCGGTATCAGCGTAAAAGAGAACTGGTAGCACTCACCGGACTGGAATTTCAAACAACTTTATTCTTTTTCATTCTCCATATAAATGTGGTGGTACAGGTGGCTGTGCATAGGGGATGTTGGGGGGAGGATTCGGGGTCTTTATCAACGACGGGCCATTTCGCACCTCTTCACGGCACTTCTACGGATTGCAACCCGTATGCACAGCCACCTATACCACCACATTTATATGGAGAATGAAAAAGAATAAAGTTGCTTGAAATCCCAGTCTGGTGAGTGCTGCCAGTTCTCTTTTTTGCTGATACCGGAAGTGTATGTTGCAACCCGGAAGTGCATCCAGGACATGAGTTTCGACTTGCAAGCCGACGAGCTGAGGTGCTGCGGTGGGTCTCCAGTGAAGGAGGAATCCTTGGGAGGAGACCGGAGGATGGAGGACAAGTGGTGCCCAGCAATTCTGCAATTCCTGAGTGAGTCCTGTCACACATGTCACACGGGGCAGGAACACCGTATTCTTCTTCCCCCGTGTGTCATCACTTCCCCCAGCGCCACCATTAAACACGCTGGAATTGTGCATTGTCTGAATGGCAATACATAATTGCAGCGGTTATAAAGCGGCCTATGGGAGAAAGCGCGTGCTAAAAAGCGCCAACAATTGACATGTTGATTCTTTTTACACGCGCGCTTTCTCCTATAAAAGTGTGGCATATATTTACTCAGCATCTGCATGGTAAAAGTGAATTTCCATTCACTTTACCGGCAAATGCAGATGCGCATTCAGTGGAAAAGCGCGCGCAAAAAAGTGCAACAAAAGTGCACTGTGTGAACGTAGCTTAAGTGATGTGTTCACTGCATTTTCACTGCAAAAACGGATCCAAAAAAAGGATCAAAAATGCACAGTGTGAACATAGCTTTACACACAAATATTCAGGTTGCATTTACATGGGCTGAGGTTGGACTGCTAAATGAGCACAATCAACAATATTCAAGCCATTTGGCGCCCATCTATTGGTCTCTTTATTTTTTCAACGCTCTTTTTATTTGGAAGAAGAAAAAGGAACAATTACAAGCCAGATATTACAACGGTTACAGAAGAATAATACAGTAGGATATTACAGTGTTCAACGAAGGTAGCGAGGTACAATGAAAACCTGAAGTGGTCAGAGTACTGTTTAGTGCAGTTGACCCCGAACTGAGGCTCGTGGGCGTGATATCTGGATCTTTCTTTGATGAGGTAAAGAACAACATAGTATGGAGTCTAGGATCAGTTATGTGGAGCCTCAACCAAATGCAATCCTTGTAAGATATCAGGAGAGGCTCTGCTAGTCTAGAGCGACCACTTAGGGTGGCAAAAAGAGCTAAATCCTTGCCTAGTAAGATACAGAAATAATCATAAGAATGAACAGGATAAAGAAAAGAGTGATATAGGAAAGAGAAAGGAAAAAGAGAGAAAAAAGAAAATGAGAAGAGAAAATAATTGAGATAATCAGAGATGTGGATTGGTAAGGGAAGAGGTGCGAGGAAGGCTTGTGGGGTGGGCAGAATGGCGCCTCAGGTGGACCTGGCGAGTATGTTAGGAAGCTATTTGCGCATGGAATGGTGGGAGAAACCTATATGCAATACAGGGTGACCAAATATCTCAGAATGGCAATAAGATGTGATTAACCGTAGCAGCTAGTTCTGATGTATGATATAGCCTGGATTCACACTTGGGCATCAGTTTTTTCCCTTGTTCTCAATAACTGATCTGTTTTTTTAGGGTGCTTTTTGACCCTTCTGTGCCGCTTCTGTGCGTTTTTTGGACTTTGACATTTTTTCCCTAAACAATGCTCTAAAAAATGGTTTGTTGTTTTGTGCCTTTTTTTGCAGGATCAGTTTTCCCATAGGAGCCCATGTTAAAAAAAACTGATTTGTTTTTTTCCTACACCCAAAAACGCTGCTAGCAGCATTTTTTGGGTCCAGTAAAAAAACTTACACCATTTCAGTCACACTTGAGTGCAGCATCAGTTTTTGGACTTAGAACAAAAAAGTGCAAAAAATGATGCCAATAACGGATCCGAGACCAATAACTGATCAAGTGTGAACTCAGTCATAGAAGGTCAATTTTACGAAGTAGCTGGATGTTACCAGGGACTGTAGTAGAGTGCCAATATATAGTGATCAATGATTTCCCGGCTTCAAGTATAAAGTTTGCAAGGATGGAAGCTTTCTTGCTCTCTGGCCAGAGTGGGAAATTTAAAAATGCTACCCCGGAGTAAGAGAGAAACGTTTATTAAGAACTGTGAGGATCGTCTCCTCCAAACTGTTCCAAAAAGGCCGAATGATGGGCATGTTCACCAAATATGAAGGTAGGAACCTTTCTCTTTTAGGCACCTCCAACACATGTCAGTGGAGGGTCCTTACCACCTGTGGATTTGTTTTGGAGTAGTATACCACCTCGTGATCAGTTTGTATGAGGTTTTTGTGGATACGGATGCATTGGGATGGTCCATGGGAGTTCTTATATATTTGCTTTATTTGTTCGTCCATGAACACAGTCTTTAGATCTTTTTCCCAATGTGCGATATATGCTCTCTTTAATGGGACATTGACCCCAATTAGAATTTGGTTTATAGCTGGGAATAATTTCTTCGGTGGGTGTGTGGTGGCGCATAAAGTTTCGAAAAGGGTGGGAGGTCTGTCTGGGTCAAGGTTTGCTGGACGGGAGTAGAATCGATTGACTAGCATTTCGTAATGCAAAAATGTCAATTTGGACAGTCCTGGGAATCTACGCAGTTCCTGAAAAGGGAGAAGAGCACCTTCTGCAATGAGGCGGTTGATCCTTATGGTAGCCATATGTGGGGGTAAGAAGTTCACAAAATCATAGAGGATGGCTAGGGGGGATAATGGAGGAGCAAGGATGTCGGGTGATCTTTTCCATATGTCGATTGTGGCCTGTGTATGGACATTGAAGATTTGGGAGGGGAGGAGTGGAGCGTAATATCGCAGGAGTAAGGATCGCAAGGGTGCATAGGGACACAGCTTGTTCTATATGGGCCCATTGTTTTTGGTCTGAGCTTCTAAGCCAATGTACAGTACAAGTGAGCTGCGCTACTTGATAATATTTAAGTATGTCCAGGGGAACCCATGCCTCCCATTCTTCTAGGTAGAGTAAGATTCTTGGCATTAATACGGGGACTATTTTTTTACCCGATATATTTAAAGAGAAGGGCTTGGATTCTAGCTAGGAACGAGCATGGGATCGGGATAGGTAACATATTAAGAAGGTACAGGAATTTAGGTAAGATCAAACTTTTCAGTAAGTTCTTTCTCCCCATCCAAGAGATGTAAGGGCTTCGCCATGAACGGATACACTTTTGCGTGGAGTCCAGCAAGGGTTTGATATTTAAGGCCCAGTTTGACTTTCAGATATAATCATGGTAAGAATGTCCGTAATCCTGTTGGCCAGCATTCTCGCATATAATTTCAAATCTACGTTAAACAGTGAGATCGGTCAGTAACTGCCGCACCGCTCTGAGTCTTTACCCTCTTTGTATATAATCGAGATGCTGGCCTCCAACATCTGACGTGGCAATTTTTCACCCATCTGCACCGCATTGGACATGTCAAGAAGTAAGAGGACCAAGGGGAAGGTTTTATAGTATTGTGCCGAGAGACCATGTGGTCCCGGTGCCTTTCCTTTATGGCATCCCCACAGGGCCAACTGAAGCTCCCCCAGGGAGAATGGCTTGGATAGTAATGTTTTTTGGGTTTCAGATAGTTTAGGAAGTTTTAGTGCATCAAGAAATTTTACTGTTGTCTGCCGTTGCAATGACATTTGGTCAGTCGACTCGTCCGGACATACATGATATCGATCTTTGTAGAAATATAAAAAAATTCTTCTTCAATTTAATAATCATTTTGGGTTTTTGAGACCGACCTTGTGATGATTGTGTGGACAAAAGTAGGGGCTTGTCTTCTCCAAATTAGGGATAATGTCAGTGTAGACGCCTTATCCCCTTGAACAAAAATGCGATTTTTGAAGGATGCATATGACTTGGCCGACTGCAGATTAAGTAGGTATTTGAATTGTTGCCTTTTTGTTGTTAAGTATAGTTGGGTCTGTTACTCTAGAGATTTCTTGTGAAGAGATTCCAAGGATGCTATCTCTATATACAAATCTGTAAATTTCAGTTTTTTCTGTTTATTCAAGTAGGAAGCAATTGAGATTAATTCTCCTCGAATGACTGCCTTATAGGCGTCCCAGATCATCGGAGTAGACACTTATTTCGAATCATTCAAATCGAAATAGCAAAGGAGTGCTTTAAGTATTCGGGAATTCTTTGCCGGGGAGTCGAGGATAGATTCTTTAAGTTGCCAAAATCTAATGTATGAGAATGCTTTGGACAGGGTAAGATCAGCCCAGACGAAAAAGTGGTCTGAGAAAAGGGAGGTGGAGATTGCTGTTCTGGGCACAAAAATATAGTCTAAGCAATGGTATGAGATATGAGGTTGTGAATAATATGTGTAGTCGCGCGCTAGGGTTTATATATCTCCAAAGATCAACCAAATTCAAGGATTGGAATTGACTCCTTATCCTAAATAGATCCTTGTGAGAGAGCGGGCTTTTCGCAGTGGTAGTATTTAGGGCAATATCAGCTTTTTTCATAACTATTAGTGTGGAAGCCTCATATAGCATCAGGGATAACACCCCCATCATCCCATTTCTTAGTGTGGTGGGGAATCATATTGTAATGTATTGTAAGGATTTACTCAGGAATCTAACAGCTTATGGGAGCACAGACACATAGACCAATTTTAAAGGTGAACAAGACAGCATTAAACACATGTGGCAGTTAGTAAACATGAGATGCCGCAAGTGAGCAAGTTCATCAAACAGGCAATAAACAGGAATGTTTTGAAGCAATTCCCATCTGAAACAGTTTATGAGTTTTGTGAGGGCCCTTTCACATCAGCGTTTATTTCAAATCGCGGCAGATGCGGTGAAAAAACCGCATCTGCCGCGATTACCGCATACCGGCTGCACTTGCAGCACGGTTGCGGCGCGGTTGCGGTAAACGCCATACAATGTATAGGCGGACTTGCGGCAGGTGCGGCAAGTGCGGTTTTGGCACTTGCGGCAGGTGCGGCCGCGAAAAAAAATGCTGTCAGCCGCGTTTTTTTTCGCGGCCGCACCTGCCGCAAGTGCCAAAACCGCACTTGCCGCACCTGCTGCAAGTCCGCCTATACCTTGTATGGTGTTTACCGCAACCGCGCCGCAAGTGCAGCCGGTATGCGGTAATCGCGGCAGATGCGTTTTTTTTTTTTCACCGCATCTGCCACGATTTGAAAAAAACGCTGATGTGAAAGGGCCCAAACTCCCAGGAAGGCCTGGGAAAGGTACTTAAAAGAACAAGTCCTGAACTTGAAACTGTGCAGTGTAGTTTAAGAAAACTCCCGTAAAGTCCAGCAAAGTCCACAGAAACTTACAACTGCACAAAGCTAACAGGGAAGCTGTAAAGCTTACAGGCACACAGGACTTAAATTTCACAGGGCAGGCAGGCAGGCTGAAGGAAAGTCTGAAACACCCGTCACAGAAGCAGGTTTGCTGGAGAAGCACTGAGCAGGTGTGGAAGTGGAATTGCCAGAGGAGGTTAACCTGAGGATCGCAGAAAGCAGGGCGCCAGGAATTCAATTTAATACTTGAGCATGGCAGGACAGTAGGCAGAGGTTTATAAAGGCAGAGAGGAGGATCACATGAACAAGAGCAGAGCAGGAGACACCAACTTTAAAAGGGGCAAGATGCACAGGATACAATAGAAGATCCAAAGTCTTAACACCTATCATAAGGTATGAGTACAGGAATAATCAAACCCACGCACTCACACCAGACTTCAACTGACACTGAGTAACCTATGTGTTTAATATTACCACTAGTAAAGCCCATATAAGTCACATGCATTTATGTAAACCTTCAAGGTATTGTAAATAACTGGACTTAAAAAAAAAATGTGAAAAAAAATCATTACTCTGCAATTCCAATCAGGGTGAAATTAAAGAGAATCTGTCAGGTCAAAAATCCATATGTAATGGTACCTTTACACGCCGCTACAGAAGGTTAGAAACAACCGGGTGTCGGAGACAAATGTATCTTGCACCGTCAAAACACTGCGCGGTAGCGGCGTGTAAATGAGGTTGTTGCCACCCGTCACTGTCGACACCTGTTTTTGAGCACTGCTCAAAAACAGGTTGGTTTCAACCCGATGGTAGCGGTGTCTAAATGAGGTACAGGACGGTTTTTCCCGACACCTAGTTAACTCCCTGGGGCGTGACACAGTCTCCGGGATACCGCGCCCCATCAGTGATCATTGGTGGAAGCTCCTGCATTACGATTGATTGTCTCTGCATAGGGCGGCATATTTAAGGAGCTGACCAGTCACACTACACAATTGCAATAGCGTGATGTATTAGCCAGCCTTCCTGCGCTGGCTGGCCAATGATGATGCTATTGCTTTGTCCAATCACCGTACGAGCGTCTCGTAATCCACAATTCTGGCACGCCTATTTGTTGTCCCTGCTGCCCCAGGTCCTCCCATATTACCTTCTGTAGCGGCGTGTAAATGAGGGAAGGTGCTCTACAGAAGGTAACCTGCGACACCCGTCGGTGTCTCCAGGGATAGAAAAAACCTTCTGTAGAGCACTTTGTAGCGGCGTGTAAAGGCGGTATCGGGTACCGTTAGCAACCGTTGGAACGTGCTCGTGCACATGAGACACCCGGTTGTTTCTAACCTTCTGTAGCGGCGTGTAAAGGTACCATCATATATAGAAGTCTTACAGATAGCACACAGTGCAGGTCAAAACACATCCACCTCCCAGCAAAGAGCTCAGAGGGGAGGGACAGAAAACCATCTTTAGTAGGCGTGGATATTTAGATAACACTTATACATCTATAATAATCCTCTGTGAAAGTAATGTAGAGGACTAATGCACCAGCTGCCTGGAGGGTTTGAAAATGCTTATAGCATGTAAAGTAAAAATATTTTACATGTTTTTAAAAGGTCTGCCCAGGCACTATTCAAGCGTAATATTAGTATCATAGTGAAACATGACCTGACAGTTCCTTTAAAGAGACAATTGTTCCTTCAAAAAAAAATAAACAAAAACATGAGATTTAATATTTCAACATGTATGATTAAAAGTTACACATAAATTAAAATGCATGCGCTGTAATCACACAACTTATAACGTTGAATGTAGAGTAGCAAAGTAAGGGGCTGAAAGATGGAACAAGCTCAGAGAACCATACCAATTGCCAAAAATGATAATTCTATACTACAGTATGAATTCTAAAATCAAGATTCAAGCCACCTGGTTATAATGTTTGTAGCTTGAAAATCTATACCAATTCTTTTTTAATATTTCCAAATTATTGCCATCTCTTTTTGGCAGAAGGACATGGTCAATGATCCCTGACTTGAGATCTTTTTCTGTATGGTTCTTTTCGATAAAATGTTTGGGAATAGGGAGATCCAACCTTTTTTTCTAATAGAATGTCTATGCTAATTAACACGAGTTTTTAGATCACAGTTGGTCCCTCCCACGTACCACATAGGACAGGGTCATTGAAGTAAATAAACAACATACTCTGTTTTGCATGTTAAAAAAGCCTTATATTATACACAGTTTGTGTTTGAGGATCAATACAGGAGGAACCTTTTAATATGTAAGAACAATTGATACAATTTAAGGAAGGGAAAAAAACATTTGCTTGTATACCCTGTTAGGGAAGATTTTAACCGTTTTTTAATATAGCCTATATCGGATCTTACAAGGTGATCCTTTAAATTTTTGTTGTGTCAATATAAAAAATAGGAGGTTTTTCAAACTCAACTATTTCTGGTAGTCTCTTTCCAAGGATACCCCAATGTTATTTCACAATGAGAGATATTTTTCCATTTTCCTGACTAAATGTTGACCCCAGGGGGATCCAATCCAGAGTTTTCTTTCATTTGTTTTCCAACAAGGCATTTCTCTCAATTTGTTCACTTTCAGTTTATGTCTATATAACAACTTTCTGGGATAGCCTCTTTGTTTAAACTTACAAATCTTGGAATCCAGAGTTTTTCTGAAATCTAATTCTTTGCTTTCTATACATTTAGTTCTCAACAGTCTAAAAGGGAAAGACTATAGCATTTTTTTAGGATGTTGGCTCAAAAAATGCAAAGTATTGTTTCTATCTGTGGGTTTGGTAAACAATTTTCTTACCGAATAATAATTTTCTCCCACCACTGATACATCCAATAATTGTACATTGTCAACTGAGCTCACCATAGTGAAATTAAAGGAAACCTGTCAGGTCATCTTTGCCCCCAAACCTATCACTACCTGTCCTGCACCTTCCTAGTACATCCCTACTCATCCCTGTCTAAGCTAAAAGTGTACTATAATGGTTACGAAAAATGAGTTTTTCATTTACATGTCCATATGCTAATTAGTCATCTTCACTACTCTATGTAGTCAGCCAGAGAGTTCTCGCTCGCTGCATGTTTATCACACCACGGTGGGCGTCATAATAAAATTCCAAAGTGTGTTCCCGTCTTCTCAATTCAATCTTATCCCCGTGTGTATGACTCTGTGGCAGCATCATTTTTGGACCTGAGCATTGCTTTACTTGCGAAGTGTATCTGCCGGCTTCATAATGAGCAGTATGGATGCTCAGAATACCAGAGGAACCAAAAAGTTCCTCTACTTTTTCTTGACTACTCTTCCAAATGAGGAAGATGTTGTCTGTGTATCTCCGCCACCCCATAACATATGAGAAGTGGTGGGGCACATAAATGACAACCTCCTCAATAATACTCATCACCAAATTTCCATAAAAAGGAGCCATATTAGTCCCCATTGCAGTACCCTTCTATTGCTCGAAAAAATCATTGCTGAATAGGAAATAATTCCTCCTCTAAACTAATTCCAATAAATCAAGAATAAATTATTTTGCATCTTCTGAAAAATTCTCATTTTCCAATTTTTTTGTTAATTTTCTTGATACATGCCAACCCAAATTCATGTACAATTGATGTATATAGGACAACTACATCAAATTATACTAAAATACACTCCCCCTTGATTTTCAGATCTTTATTTTTTAATAAAAAGGCTGTAGTATCTTTAAACAAGGCTTGGATTTTAGCACAATTGGATTTAAAACCCTATCAAGTAAAATCCCTGTGTGAATTAATGCAGAATTTGTGCGAGACACTGTAGGGTGTCCTAGTTGGCTAATCAGTTATTTATGTAGATCTTTGACTATTAGTTTTTCCTGTAAGGCATTATTAGTAATTATCTTAATTTCATAATTAATCTCAAATTTGGGGTCAAAAATCAATTTTTTTTATAGAAATTAGTATCATAGATTTGTTCTTTCAATTTAGTGAGATACATTTGTTTGTCAATGATGATGGTAGTTCCTCCTTTATCCACATTTTTTAGGATTATATCATCATCATAGACATGCTCATTAGCAATTTTTTATCTCCTCACTAATCACATTCAGATGATTAAATGTTTGGGGGTCCCCTCTCTCAGGATTTTAATATATTTTCTGACATCTTAAATAAAGGCTGTGATAGTAGGAAAACATGTAGGTGGAACAAAATAACTTTTTTGGTTAATGAAAAGTCTTTCAATGTAAGTTTACTAACAGATGTAGTTGTAGTGACAGTTTTTGTACTGAACCATTCCCTTAATTTTATACGTCTGAAGAATTGGTTCAAATCTACTTGAAGTTGGAACCAATCTTTCTATGAATTAATGCTAAATTTTAATCCCTTATTGAAAAGATCAATCTTTGTTTAATTAAATATCTTGCTGGAAATATTTACAATTAAATTGGACACACATAGATGGATAGATAGATGGATAGATAGATAGATAGATAACTAGAAAAAAATTAGAAAAAAATTCTCTGCAGCACTCAGCTACTACCAGTGATGTACATATGCTAACAAGCTGTACATATATGAGAAAAAAGTTTAAAAACTTACATTTTTTTGAAAAAACTCATAATCCTTATTTTTTTTATTTCTGAAGTTCTTAGTACATACATTGGCCAATGTCTGTTTGCTCATCAACTGCGACAAAGTGACTTCAGGTCTGATGAGTCCTAACGCTGACATCCCTGCCCTCCTTGTCCTCCCTATCCCACTACTAAGTGGGCGGACACCGTCTCGACCCTAGACCACCTGTAGGTGATGAGGGTGCAAATTGCAGACATGGAGCCAGCAACTCCACACCATGCAAAAGAGAAAAAACTGCACAGCACTCACAGACATAATGTGAACTGGTGCCAGCAGGGACGCTGGGTCAAACAACTAGAAAAGGTGGTCTAGGGTCGAGATGATGGAATCACAGGAAGGTGAGTAAATAGCGGAGCAGCATTCACACACACAAGACTGTGTTTTGTGAGAATCAGTTCTTGGTGCAGTTTCCTCACAAAATCCAGCCAAAATGCTGTGTGTGAATGTAGCTTTTTAGTAAGCCATGAGGTCACCGTTATCAGAATAACCGCTAATAGCTATTGCAACGTTGACCTCACCGCTTGCTTTATGACAGTGCTGAGACCTGCGCTCTACTGCTTTACTATAGCGCAGGTCACAGCGCTGTCCATAGCTACAGCGGTTATTATGACAACGGTGACCTCAGCGCTTAGTATATGACGGCGCTGAGACCTGCGCTTTATCACTTCACTATAGCGCAGGTCTCAGCGCTTTCATAATATATATAAGTGGTGAGGGCACCGTTGACACAGTAACAGTGGTCACTACGGCAGCGGTGACATCAGCGCTTAGTATATAACAGCACTGAGACTTGTGCTATAGTAAAGTGATAAAGCACAGGTGTCAGTGCTGTCATATACTCAGCTGAGGTCACCGTTGCTATAGTAACCACTGTTAGTATGGCAAAAGTGACCTCACCGTTTACTATACCGCAGGCCTCAGCGCTGTCATTCATTGATCAGAGACCATGGGAGTGGATGTGTTAATCTTCCCCATGGTCTCTGATGTAGCAGAGCTGAATCTATCCAGGAAGAAAAGAAGAGGACCACAGATGGGTATGAGGGTGGGGAGGGGGTAATAAAGATGGGATCACTAAGTGTCTCTCTGTTATTATTTCAATAATATAATATTTCTCTGTATTGTGTCTTTTTTACTATTTATTTGAGATTCTTAATGGCTGGGTCTAACTTGGCCTGAAATTAAGAATCTCAGGGCTTTATACCATCTGAAAATACAAAGCTGGTGTTAACCCCTAATTACCCAGCATGCCACCACCACTACAGCTGCTGGGAGAGCCTGGTAAAGCACCTGGAAATGGCGCTATGATGAATGCACCATTTTCAGGGGTGGCTTCGGGCTGCTATTGTTTAGCATGGTGGGGCTCTAAAACAATAGGCCCTCACCCTGCTGAGAACACCAGCCCTCAGCTACCTAATTTTACATTGGCTGGCGATTAAAAATAGGATGGAGCCCACATATGTTTTTTTTTTGCCAGCCAAGGTAAAATTACACAGCTGAGGGTGGCAGCTCGCAGCTGTCTGCTTTCACTAGGCTGGACTTAAAAATACTGCGAAGCCACACGTTTTTTTTTAATCAATTATTACAACTATTGTGTATGGCAACTTAGCACAATCACCGTCCAGATTGTGGAAATGCAGTCTGACTGCAACAGCCAGTCACAGAGGTGGTCACAGAGTATGAGCGTCTGTGATTGGCTGTTTGTCTGACAGTGCAGTTAAATGCAAGTAGCTTAATAGGCATTCTCGGAAGGGATTCAGCAGAAGTGGGAGACTTAGCTGACCTGGGAGCAGCAGCAGTAGTCCGGTAAACCTGATCTACCTGTTCTTCTATCATTCTATCTTCACTAGGTCCTGTCACTCAGAACAGACAGCTGTATGGCAGAACAGTAGGAAGAAGACAGTCTACGTTATGTCTGTATACTGTTCCCATGCAGTTTGAGCAAAATTTCATACATCTGTGCCTTATTACAGCCCCCCCATACCTCATCGCTATTCGGTTTGAGTGTCTTTTTTTTCTTTAGTTATACTGTGCCTGCCAAATCACAGTAATGCCATTATTAAAGATGAATATTGCATTACTATGACTGGCAATCAATCCCAGCATGTTTATTGGCTGAAAATAAGTCAGAAAACAGAAAACATGCTTTTCAGCTAACTCGAATATCACGAGTAACAAGTATCGCAAATACCGTACTATTCATGCTAGTAGCGAATAGTAACAAGTATACTCACTCATCACTAACTTTACCCCATTGTAATGGAGAATGGAGTCTGCTGATCCCTGTGGGACTTTCCTTATATACTGTGTATATTGATATATGTGTCTTTCAGACTTATTATATTCTGTGTGAGGTCCCTGGTCTATCGGTCTCTGTGTGTGGAAAACATTTTTCATCATGTCACAAGGTAACCTTTGATCATACAAATGTATTTGATTGTGTACCACACCACCTTTTGGTAGTGAATAATGATTACCTAGGGGTTTTCCTTGCATTACAATTTCTGTGGACATGCTCCAGAGTGTTTAACACAAAGATGGTCTGCAGCAACTATATAGGGACAATCAGGGAGATACTGTACCCCATTTAGGGGCAGGTCCAATCCAAGGAGTCAACTTGGTATCCATAACATATAATAAATAAAGGGACAGTGCCTCACGTTGATGGTGAATCAAGCAAACTTTTTTATTCCGCCATTAATGCAATGTCTTGTTCCGTACAAACTGGATCTGGTGCTTGAGAAAGATCCAGTTTGTTTGGGATTGAAACGTTGCATTAATGGTGGAATAAAGAAGTTTGCTTAATTCACCATCAATGTGAGGCGCTGTCACTTGATTTACTCTATGCTCCAGAGTGTGACTAGTATATATTACTGTTAAATCTTATTTTGGGGTTCAGCGCAATTGGTATGGCTTACCTGAAAAAAACATGTCTTAACATAGACACACTAAAAGGAATTTTATTAACTTATAACACTCCTCAATTAAAATATAATGGTTTAAAATGGCTATAAATAAGTGTAAATACAAAAACTATTCTGCATTTTAATAAATTGTATATAAATAACTAAAAAACTAAAAAAAAAATGGGGAGATGGTTGAAGTCCTTTCAAGTTAATGTTCTGGCATGTCTTTCACACTGAGCTTTTTTTAGGTTCTCTGGATAGAACGTTTCTTTATATGATGTTTAATCCTCTGGGTTTCACCTTGTACTTGCACAGAATTTGTTCTTTAAGTAAAGCACTTGCTGTTGTATTGCTAAAAATATATGAAATGCACCTGGATTAGTTAATAGGATATTTTTCTTGATTTATACTTTAAAGTTATTTTCTGTACCCACCTTTTGATTTGTGATGGGTTAACTGATCTTTGAAAATTTGGTTGTATGGGGTATTGATTTGTCCTAAAAGAGAAACTAATATTACTCAATAGTACCTCTACTGAGTTAAATTAGCTGCAGGTTATTTGTATACCAGTCATTAACTTGCTTCCATTTTGTGGTTAGATTTTTCTAGGATGTTACTTTTCTTTTCTTTTACCTATAACACATTAAAATATGTAGTATTGAACAAAACCGTTTGTGTCCTCCCCTCTGTCTAAACTTGTAATATATAATCCAGTTTGTTCTTTGGGTTGGAGGGTTAGTTGTCTGTCTCACTGTTGGGGTTAATTTAGTGAGCTAAATGCTTGAAAAAGACCTGATATAGGTTGAAACTTTCCACCACATGGGGCTACATTAAAGCTGTCATCTTGGATGAATTTTGAAAAAGACCTGATATAGGTTGAAACGTTGCACCACATGGGGCTACATTAAAGCTGTCATCTTGGATGAATTTTTGGAGTGCTGCCTGGTTTTTGGGAAGTATACTGTTTTTGCATTGCACATTGCTATTTTCAGGATTTTTGCACCCGTTTCTGAAAAAGAGTTTGTGATTTCTTTTTTTCTATTTTGTATCCACACTTAGCAATGACAGTGACTGAGACCTGGCCCCCTATTTGATTAATCCTGACCTGGGTGGTTTTTCCACTCACCTGTTTTCCTGTTCACCTGGTGTATTGTTAATATTTAATAAACTTTTCAGTTTATTGCATGAATCTGGTATTTTGATGATTTATTTTTATTGAGAATATTTACATGAAGGGGTTCAATTTCTGTAGGTTTGGTTATTATAGTCTGTACTAAGTGCCTATGTGAAAATTTTAACTGTGTCTGATAAATGTTACAAATTACATTATGTACAACATGGCCTTTTTTCAAAAGTTGCTACAGTAAATTTTTTTTAGTTCACACCTTGTGTGATCAACTGTTTCTGCAAAGAGGTGCTTTGATACTGCTCCACAGATACTGGCAAACAAGCCACAGGCCTCTAGGATGACGGTCTGAGGTATGGAAATACATGACACTACATACACTCCTGAAGAATAGGGTTGGCCAAGTGCAGTCCTCAAAGGCTGAAAACCATGCATGTTTTCTTTTCAAATATTTTTATTAAGTTTTCAAATAAGAAAACTGTAAATACTTTATGTATTATATTATATAGAATGGTTATTGTAGATATAACATATGTGGGTTATTATCAAATAATACAGATATATCTGTGCAATATATTATTATTATCACAGATTTACAAAGGAAGAACATAAATTTGGGGAAAGGGGAAAAACAAACAACATAATAGGAACTTACATCATAATCATACAAATTGGTTTACCAGAAAGGTAACACATTTCTTTTCACATCCCAAATTCTTATAAATAGTACCATAGCCTAAGTTTCCCAACTACATTCAGATAGTGAATTAAGTAAAATGATACAAATACACCGTTATTGAACTTGAAATCAAAAATCGTAATGTCAGAACGTTAATGGGGTGTCAGAGAAATAAATTTGGCATAAAGCATTGTGACCAAATATCCCATCTAAATTTATATTTATTCAAGTCCTTCTGTCTAAGGGTTATATTGTATTCATAGCTATTGTGGACAGAGACTCTGTCTATTACACCTGCTATGGTTAAGACCTCAACTTGTTTCCAACGTGAAGCTATCAACAATTTAGTAGTTATTAAAATGTGGCAAATTATGTGTCTTAGGTTGTTGGGAAAAGTATCTATTCCCAGCAGCAGAAGATCCGATTGTGGATTGAGGAAAATTCGTAAACTAGTGATGTTCTTAATAATATTTCTAACCTCTGCCCAGAGATTATTGAGCTTAGGACATACCCAGAAAATATGTGAGAGGGTCCTCACCCTCTCGCATCCCCTTCAACAGTCGGATGGTGTCAATGGTGAGAATTGATGAATTCTCTCCGGTACCATGCATGTTTTCAAGATTTACTTAGCATTGCACAAGGCACTGGAATCATCACTAGAGAAGAGTGAACCTTTGGAAGTTCGAATTTGGTTTGGTTCGCCGAATGGGTAATGTTTGACGAACAAGTATGATGAACAGTTTGATGAACATCCAAACCCTATTGAAAACATTGGGAGCAAAATCAAGGGCCTAGAAAACACCTTCAGAGCAGCACAAAAGCTGCCAAACACAGCTCAAAGTAGGGACAGACACCAGGAAAAGTGCCATCTATTTCCCCGAGTTAAAATGTTCATCATTGTCCATTATCGATGCATGGGACAAGGCCTGGATGAGTATTTAAAGCTTCAGGTGAAGGGATGGTGCTCCAAACGCCCTACTAAACTCTGGAAACAGGCAAGAAGACCCAAAAAAGAGTGTCCATATTTCAAAAAAAGGGCCAGATACCACCAATGTGGCATCAATTGATCCTGAATACAAATTGTAGAATGGCTCAGCCTGCATGCAGGGCACATGGTCTGGAACAGGGCCAGGCCTAGCATTTCAAGGTTAAACATTCTTGAGTAAAAAGTGATGAGTGACACTCATAGGCATTGTTCTCATAGAGCACTGCTAAGTTCAGGAAACAGACATGGAGACCCCAAAAAGAGTCTCCACATTTCAAAAAATTAGGGCCAGATACAACGAAAGCAGCATTAATTGACCCAGAAGGAAAAGTATACAAGGGAGCAGCCTGTTTGCATGGCACAGGGCATGGCCTAGCATTTCAAAGTTAAACATTCATGTCTAACATATGAATGAGTGAAATGAGTACACGACATACTCACATAGCTCTGCTAAATTCAGGATACAGACAATGACACCTCAACAAGAGTCTCCACTTTTGAAAAGATTATGGCCAGATACCACCAAAGTGTAATTAATTGACAAAGAATAAAAATTGTGCAATGGCAAGATGAATGCAGCATGCTGAAACGTACAACATCGCCTACTCTGCCAAGTATATTGAGATCCATGACTTGTTCATCTTGATGAAAGTTAGGCAGTCTACCCTTTCAGGAGACGGCTGGATGCGCTTATCCATCAGGACACCACCAGCAGCGCTGAAGACACGTTCTGAGAGAACAATTGCTATCGGGCATGACAAAATCTCCAAGGTGTGACTGAGAAGCTCAGGCCACTCCTTCATTTTTGAAACTCAAAATGCAAAAGGGTCCAAACCGCCCAGATGGCATGGATATTAAACTCTAATGTAGATACTCCTGCACCATCCTCTTCAGTCATTCACTATGTGTCAGACTTGTATTCATATCTACCGTTGGACAGTCTGGTTGAAAAAAATGGTCAAAGGACTCCAACAAATTGCTTCTGACAGTTTTATTGCTGCTGCTAGTGATGGGCGAATCCTAAATTACTCGGAATCGCTTGACTCTAGCGAGTCCGAGCACAGGACTCGCTACTCGTTGCGAGTCTAGCGAGTCCAATGTTAATGAATGGGGAAGCGAGTAATAGCAAGTAGTGTGAGATTTACAAATCGCAGATGTGTCTCGGAAGCTTCAGCCTGAAGCAATCCTAGTTTTGCCATTTATTTGCATTGGACTCGTTTACTTTGCAAGTAATCGCAGGGAAACTCGCACAGATAAGAGTCCTGTCTGCTCTGTGTGCTGGCTGCCGCAGCTCCAGGGTCCTAGAGCCCGCCTGCTGCCTGATGTAGCAGAGCTGAGATTGTTCTCAGTCTGCTCATTCCCTGTGCATAGACATCTATATCTATGCACAGGGATGAGCAGAGAGGACATCGCGTTTTGGACTGCGTCGGACGGAAGAGGATTTTTTTAATTAAAGATGGAGTCCCTAATGGCTTTTTTTTTTATTTCTAATAAAAAATTTTCTCTGTGTTGTGTTTTTTTTAAAACAATTTAATAGAAATTCATGGCGGTCATGTCTAATATTGGCGTGACCGCCATAAATTTCAGGCTTAGGGCCAGCTGATAATACAAAGCTGGCCCTAACCTCTTTATTACCCAGCGTGCCACCGCCACCAGGGCCGCTGGAAGAGCGGGGTTCAGCACCCAGGATGGCGCTTCAATGAACGCGCCATCTTCTGGGGCGGCTGCGGGCTGCAATTTGCAGCGGGGGGTGCCCAGAAAGCTTGGGCATCCCTGCGCTGCGGATTCCAGCCCCAGCTGCTTAGCTGTACCTGGCTAGACATAGAAATTGCGTGGAGCCCCACGCATTTTTTTAAAATTATTTCATGAAATTCTGAGATTCTGACTCTGACTCTGACTCTGAGACTCTGACTCTGAGACTCTGACTCTGACTCTGAGACTCTGACCTCTGAGACTCTGACTCTGAGACTCTGACTCTGAGACTCTGACTCTGAGACTTTGACTCTGAGACTCTGACTCTGAGACTCTGACTCTGAGACTCTGACTTTGACTCTGAGACTCTGACTCTGAGACTCTGACTCTGAGACTCTGAGACTCTGACTCTGAGACTCTGACTCTGACTCTGAGACTCTGACTCTAGACTCTGACTCTGAGACTCTGAGACTCTGACTCTGACTCTGAGACTCTGAGACTCTGACTCTGAGACTCTGAGACTCTGACTCTGAGACTCTGACTCTGAGACTCTGACTCTGAGACTCTGACTCTGACTCTGAGACTGACTCTGACTACTCTGAGACTCTGACTCCCGAGACTCTGACTCTGAGACTTACTCTGAGACTCTGAACTTGACTCTGAGACTCTGACTCTGACTCTGAGACTCTGACTCTGACTCTGAGACTCTGACTCTGAGACTCTGACTCTGAGACTCTGAGACTCTGACTCTGACTCTGAGACTCTGACTCTGACTTGACTCTGAGACTCTGACTCTGAGACTCTGACTCTGACTCTGACACTCTGACTCTGACTCTGACTCTGAGACTCTGAGACTCTGATGAACTCTGAGACTCTAGACTCTGACTCTGAGACTCTGACTCTGAGACTCTGACTGACTCTGAGACTCTGACTCTGAGACTCTGTGACTCTGAGACTCTGACTCTGATACCTGACCTGACTCTGAAATTCATGAAATAATAAAAAAAAAAATGTGTGGGGCTCCGCGCAATGTCTATGTCTAGCCAAGTACAGCTAAGCAGCTGGGGGCTGGAATCCGCAGCGCAGGGTTGCCCAAGCTTTCTGGGCACCCCCCGCTGCAAATTGCAGCCCGCAGCCGCCCCAGAAGATGGCGCGTTCATTGAAGCGCCATCCTCTGGCGCTGAACCCCGCTCTTCCAGCGGCCCTGGTGGCGGTGGCACGCTGGGTAATAAAGGGGTTAATACCAGCTTTGTTATACAAGCTGGTATTAAGCCCTAGATTCTTAATGTCAGGCCACGTTTGACCCAGCCACTAAGAATCTCCAATAAAGAGTAAAAAAAACACAACACAGAGAAAAAATTTTATTTGAAATTTAAAAAAAAGCCATTAGGGACTCCATCTTTAATAAAAAAAATCCTCTTCTGTCTGACGCAGTCCAAAACGCGATGTCCTCTCTGCTCATCCCTGTGCATAGATATAGATGTCTATGTACAGGGAATGAGCAGACTGAGAACAATCTCAGCTCTGCTACATCATCTCTGTGAGCAGGCGGGCTCTAGGACCCTGGAGCTGCACAGAGAAGACAGCTGGACTCGGCTCGCAATGTAACAGCAGTTATTTGCGAGTTTCCCTGCTATCACTGGCACAGTAGCCGACTCTAATGCAAACAATGGCAATCCTAGTTTTGTCAGCGTTTGCCATTGATTTGCATTGGACTCGTGCGAGTAAACGCTGGGAAACTCGCAGAGTACCGAGTCCTGCGAGTCCCTTACTACTCGCCGAGTAACGAGTCCTAGCGAGTAGATTCGCCCATCCCTAGCTGCTGCTAATGTTCTACACTGACGATTTGATGTAACCTGGTTTGTAAGTGTAGATCTGCAATGCATACTGTGTCCCTAACTGATGTATTGGAGAAAATTAGTCCAAAGATTGTCTACCAGCTTTTTTTGATACTCCAGTATGCGCATGTCCCTGTCCAGGGTGGGAAGCGTATGGCTAAATTTACCCTTGTACCGCGAATCCAAGAGTGTGGCAACCCAGTCGCTAATTGGTCGCTAGTTAGAATCCTAACAATATAGGCATCATGTTGCAGATAGTGCAGCAAGAAGGCGCTTATGTGTCTGACGCATCCATTAGGCTTAAGTCCTTGTTGTGTTGTTGGTGGCAGAGTAAAATTCTGGCTTACTTTCTCTGTCCTCTCCCACCAACCTCAGATAACAGAACAGGGAATCTGATCTTTCTCATCTAATGACTGTTCTGTGCCCATCACCTCTTCATCTTTATCCTCCTATCCTGAACTTTCACCACCAGTTTTTCTGGTACTGTGGGCCACTCTGTGTCGCTCTACTCCACCCTGACATACCACCTGCCTGTGTGATGAGAGTATGGACTTCTGAGACATTGATATCCTTTCCACATCCTCCTCATTTTCCTCCTCCTCTTACTGTGTGTGGTACCACCACCTCTTGCCGCAGACTTTGAAAAATTTTTGCTTCAGCATATAGATGAGCAGCACTAACCATCTTAGTATCCATTTTGAAATTGTGCAGAAGGGTACAGAGGTCCTTGATCTGTGTCCACTCTGCAAACGTCACTTGCACCACCTTTGGCTCGCATTGACTCACTGTATGCATTATTACTTACTGCTCCAGGAGGATTTGTTGCTGCAACATGTGCAGAGTGCAATTCCACTGTGTCGGCACATCGCATATCAAATGGTTAACTGGTTGTCCGAAAGACCTCTGTAGCTTTGCCAGTTGATGAACTGCAGGATGATAACAGCAGAAGAGAGCACACAGTGACTGTGCTTTGTGCAACAGCTCATCCAGGCAGAGATAGTGACATAAGAACTGTTGGACAACCAGGTTGAGGACGTGAGCCATTCAAGGCATGTGTGTAAGTAGGCATGTGTGTAAGTTTTCCCTGATATAGAGCCACCATCATGTTTGCACCTTTATTGTACATTGCCTTTCCTGGCTCCAGATTTAGTGAAGACAGTCATTACTGAAACTTGGCCTGCATACCTGTCCACAACTCTTCAGCTGTGTGACTCACATCTACAATGCATTTTAATTTCAACTCTGCCTGATGGTAGAATGACCTAGCAATGCAGTATGGAGGTGGGGTGGATTCTGTCTGAAATGTTGCAACATTAAAGTAGAGACAGAGGGAGAAGCTGGAGACCCTAGAGGAGGTAGAGAAGGCAGAAGCACTGAATGCAGAT
This sequence comes from Allobates femoralis, assembly GCA_033576535.1. Taxonomy (NCBI): domain Eukaryota; kingdom Metazoa; phylum Chordata; class Amphibia; order Anura; family Aromobatidae; genus Allobates; species Allobates femoralis. The sequence continues at coordinate 354,088,044 of JARQOC010000002.1, forward strand.
GTAAAGGCAGAAGATTTTTCCAAATGTTTTGGATTTCAGGCTTGGGGAGTAGCCCCTTTCACGCCCCACAGCCACCAAAGTCACAAGGTGGCCAGTGAGGGAGATGTAATGCCCTGGCCATATTAGCTCATCCAGGTGTCAGTGGTGATATGCACTCTGTAAAACACAGTGTTTCTTAAGAAATGGATGATGTTGTCTGCGACATGCTGGTGTACAGCAGACACAGATTGCTTCGAAAAGTAGTGATGACTTGCCAACTGATAATGGGGAGCTGCCACAGCCATAACATTTCTCAAACCGTTTGAATCCACCAGGCAGAAAGGCCGCATTTCTGTGGCCAAAAAATAGGAAATGGTGAAGTTTAAGCTCTTTGCTTTGGGATGTGTAGGAGGAAATAAATCCTTTTTGCGACCACAATTGCAGGGCTGGCTGCTGTGCTGAGAGAGGGTGGAGTAGAGTGTACCCAACAAACTGTTGCATTGTGAAGAAGGTGCAGGCCAAGATGTTAAGGTAGGTTTACAAACAAGTGATGTGCTCTGTGTCTGGAATCAGTCAACACTGCAGGCATGTCCACTTCCATAACAGCTGAGGGTCTGTCAGTAGCCCCGACTGTAATGGGTAAACAAGTAGAGGAGCTGCGGCTGGACACCTGTCAGAAAACACTTTCGACGATGACGGAGAAGGCAGAAGTAGCAGATGCGATTGATGTGGTGGACATAGTTTGGTGAGGCCTGCTGAGAATAGTTTTACCGTCATTTTCTCCCAGAGTAACACATGCTGCTAGCCTATCTGGTGGTTCTTGCATGTAGTACTCAACTTGTGGAGGCTTTTACCTTTACTCAATTTTTGGGTACAACGATTGCAAATACCATGAATTGGGTCATCTTTTGCTGTGTGAAAAAGGCCCACGGTAGGCTAAACTTGCCACCTCAGACAACTGCATATCCATAAACACTGCTGTCCAGAGGCAAAGTTGTGGCTGAGGATTCAGCACTTGTCAGGCTTGCAACCATCAGTCTCTGTGCGGAAACACACAACCTAACCTCCTTGTCTATCTCCTCTGCTGACCTACTCAGCTGCACTACTCTACATTCATTCTAAATCATATCTCACCATCAACCTCACTGTTGTCCCCCTCCTTGCCATGAGAGTCACCCTTCTCCACTTTCTGCTCTGAACACACAGTACAGTGCAGGTGTTCCTCAGGAATCTGAGTCTCATCATCATCATCATCATCATCATCATCATCCCCTTGAACCTCGGGAGTTAATGTCTGGTGATGAAGGTTTGGATTCTGCTGGGACTGTACTTCCTCCGTCCCTGGATCCAACACCAAAAGATTTTGGGCATCTGTGCAGATGCTTTCCTCCTCTGGAGTATGTTTGGAGCAGACCTCTGATGCCCATGGAATAGAATGCGTTAACATCTCTGCAGAAGTGCCCATCTGTGTTTCCCCACAATCAGTTGTATGGTTGGAGAGTTGTTGTGACACGGGGTGACATAAGAGTAATTGGGGCACCACCTCTGATGACTGTAATGTTTGTGATATCGAGGTGGAGGAATAGGAGGACATGGCACTTGATGCAGCTGTTTCCATGAACTGTAGCAAAATATGGGTCTCATCCGCAACTTGTATCATTCTGCTGCTAGCAAACAAAGAGACTGGAGTAGGCTGTCAAGTAACACAAGTTGTCACTTAGCTTGGGATATGATGAACCAATGTTTGGTTACAGCTTTCAGTAACATTAGCAGTAACATCTTCATCATGTACAACTCCAACACCAAGGCTACTCCACTTTTCAACAACCGTTTCCTCATCCCCTTTCCACCTCAAACTCAGGATTTTCCACTCATCTTTATGCACAAAGCTTTGGAAAGCACTTGCTCGAGGCCAAACAGAGCCTTTTTAGGGGAAACTGAAGGATTTGAGAATCACAGGTTACAGGCAAAATAGACCCTTTTTAGAAAAACTGAAGGATTTGAAAATGACATGTTACAGGCCCAACAGCCTTTTTAGGGTAAACTGAATTATTTCAGAATCACAGGTTACTGGCCAAACAGAGTCTTTTTAGGGGAAACTGAAGTATTTCAGGATCACAGGATACAGGTCAAACAGACATACTTTAGGGGAAAGTGAAGGATTTTAAAAACACAGGTTACAGGACAAACAGAGCCTTTTTAGGAGAAACTAAAGGATTTCAGAATCACATGTTACAGGCCAAGCATAGCCTTTTTAAGGGAAACTGAAGACTTTCAGAATCACATGTTTCAGGTCAAACAGAGTCTTTTTAAGAAACTGAAGGACTTGGCAATCCTTTCTTGCAGGCAAAAAATGTGGCTTTGGCAATGCACACAGGTTTAGGAATTACACTTGTTCTCAGTACATTGTACATGGCTATATCTGGATAGACACTCTCACCCTCCTTTTCTAACTAAAAAGTGATGGAGTAGCTAGCTATCTAATTGTGCAACATTGACAAAGCAGTATGGATCAACAGCAGGATTGTCCCTAGCATCAACACTAGGGTGTTAAAAGGGAAAATGGTGTTGACGGCAAATGGCTGCTTCTTATATCCATAGGGACATGAGTCTTTTGCAGCCAATGAATGAAGCCAGCCAATGACACAAGCCCTGATGTCTTCAACTTGTGGATGTTTTATGTGCCATGATTGGCTGCAGAACAGGAACATCCACACAGAAAATGCCGAGAAATAAAAATGGAGTCTGAAACTACTCTGACCTCTCCACATAGAAGGTAGAAGTAAAGCATCACTTAAATGCAGTAATGCTTTTTTAAATCGTTCACTCACCGAACAAATCTGCGTTTGCTGACTTTTTGGGAAATTTGCTCAAGTGTGCCGAACTGAATCAGCCATGATCGTGCCGAATTTGAAATTGGGGAAGGTTCATTCATCTCTAATCATCACCTTTGCAGGTGATTAAATTAGCACCTATAAAATGCTAAGGAAATCCTGAAAATGTGCACTGTTTTCAGACTTTGAGGACTATAGTTGGCCATTCCTGCCCTAGAAGTCTCTGTAGAGGTAGCCAGGGACAAGAGGAATCCTCGACCCTCTTAGGCCCTGGGCCCACGGTACATTGTTTAATGTTTTTTTGAAGCAGACTTTGAGAATCTGCATCAAAATATGCATGTCTATCCTGAGGCCAGCAAAGTTTATGAAAGGTCAGAAGTGCTGAGGTCACTTTGTTTTTTTTTTCCTTGCACATGTGGTTCCAATTTTCTTTTTTTTGCCCCAAAATCTCCAAGGAGAAAAAACTATGTTTGTACAACACTTATGAACTCTCATAGACTTTGCTGACTTCAGGATAGACATGCAGATTTTGATGCAGATTTTACAACTTTGTTTCAAAAGAAGCATCAAACAATGTACCATGTGTTCAGGGCATTGCAAAAATATGGTGTGGTCACGTTCACAAAAAGCATCCCCCATATGCTGTGAGAGCAGTCACTGGCAAGAGTTTGACAAGCGGTGCCATCACAAACATTACTGTATTTCAGACTCAAGGGGTCACACAGTTGCTGTCCCACAACTTTGAACACTGAGCTGTAGGCTGATTTTCTGCCAAGGAGAAAAAAAAATTTAAATCTCAGTTCTAAGCGAGTGTGACCGTGAGCTTAGTGTGACTGGGAGCGTAAGTGCGGACGGAAGTAAGTGTGTGACTTGTGATTCAGTGAGGAGGTATTTGGGAATCCTGCAACAAATACCAGTGTGAATTGCTGACTGTTTTTTTTTTTAATCTTCTTAATTTTATTGGGCTTTCTTAACTTTCTTTTCTCTCTACAAGTTTAAAGTCTCTTTAAAAGGTTAACTACTTTGCACTTATAACCTGTGGTGTAGCTATACTTACAATTGGTTAATTAAGGGTGGGGGTGCATAATTAAGGGTTTATAAGTAACAGCTTGTTGGGGCTTCAGTCCTTTGGAAGTACACTGAGCTGTAGGCTGCTTTTCTGCCAAGGAGAAAAAAAAAATTAAATCTCAGTTCTAAGCGAGTGTGACCACGAGCTTAGTGTGACCGGGAGCGAAAGTGCGGATGGAAGTAAGTGTGTGACTTGTGATTCAGTGACTTTGGATTCAGGGAGTTTGGAAGGGAGGACTTACTGAATTGCTGGTTGTATTTTATTAATACTTTGCATTTCTTTTTACTTATGATTTCTGTCTGGTGCAATCCCCATCCATTAGGAAATGAGCTCCATAATTGGCAATGCCATCCAGTGTACATCTTGCCACATGTATGCATTCCTTGAACAGCCGGTCGAGGGTGCATACTGCTGTGTGAGATGTGAGTATGTTGTGCATTTGGAAGCCCAGATACTGGATCTAAATGAACAACTGACAATGCTGAGACCCATAGACAATATGGAAAGGAGTCTGCTGCTCACTGAAAAGCTGCTCAATGGGATAGATGTGGGGGAGGATGGTAGCATGGAGCTGCAGGACAGTGAGGCAGTTAGCTGGGTGACAGAAGGCGGGGTAGAGGGAAGAATGCCAGGGAGGCTAGTCCTGATCTGGTACACCCCAATAAATTTGCTAAGTTGGCAGATGAGGGGGGTGTGAGTTCAGGTACAGCACTGCTGCAGCAGGGCATGTCCTCTGAAAGCCAGAGGAGTGTCTGCTCCAGTAAGGGGGAAAACAGGAGAGCAGGGCAGGACAGACAGGTGCTGGTAGTGGGGGACTCAATTATTAGGGGAACAGATAGGGCAATCTGTCACAAAGACAGGGATCGTCGAACAGTGTGATGCCTACCTGGCACTCGAGTCCGGCACATCGCTGATCGGGTTGACAGATTACTAGGAGGGGCTGGTGAGGACCCAGCGGTCATGGCGCACATTGGCACAAATGACAAAGTTAGAGGAAAGTGGAAGGTCCTTAAAGATGATTTCAGGGAATTAGGCTGCAAGCTTAAGGCATGGACCTCCAAGGTAGTATTCTCTGAAATACTGCCTGTACCACGCACCACACCAGAGAGGCAACAGGAGATTAGGGAGAAAAATATGTGGCTCAGGAATTGGTGTAGGAAGGAGGGGTTTGGGTTCCTGGAGAACTGGGCCGACTTCTTTGTTGGCTACAGGTTCTATGCTAGGGACAGGCTGCACCTCAATGGGGAGGGTGCAGCTGTGCTGGGAGAGAAAATGGCTAGAAGGTTGGAGGTGTGTTTAAACTAGGGATTGGGGGGGAGGGTATTCATTGTACAGGAGGGGAAGATAGTGTAAATAGTAACCTGGGCACAAGTAATAAAATTGGGGGTGGCATGGGGGGTGGGGTTAGAACAGTCAATATAGTAGGAACAAATAGAGGTAAAGAGAGATGCATAAATTGCATGTACACTAATGCCAGAAGCCTCACCAACAAAATGGAAGAATTAGAAGTGATTTTGTTGGAAAATAATTATGACATGGTGGGGATATCGGAGACATGGCTGGATGAGAGCCATGACTGGGCTGTTAATTTACAGGGCTATAGTCTGTTCAGAAATGACTGTACGAATAAGCGAAGGGGAGGTGTATGTTTATACGTAAAATCATCCTTAAAACCCATCCTGCGTGATAATATAGGTGAATCTAATGGAAATGTAGAATCTCTGTGTGTGGAGATAAGGGGAGGGGGAAAAAATAATAAATTACTGATAGGGGTTTGTTATAAGCCCCAACAATAATGGAAGTGGAGGAGAATATCCTCATAAAGCAAATAGATGAAGCAGCGACTCAGGGAGAAGTCATTATTATGGGGGAGTTCAACTACCCTGAAATACATTGGGGAACAGAAACCTGCAGTTCTAGCAAAGGTAATAGGTTTTTGACAACTATGAGAGACAATTACCTTTCACAACTGGTTCAGGACCCAACAAGAAGGGGGGCACTGCTGGACCTAATATTAACCAACAGGCCAGACCGCATATCAAATATACGGGTTGGAGATCACTTGGGTAATAGTGATCATAAAATAATAAGTTTTCAAGTATCCTTTAATAAGATGTGTAGTAGAGGGGCTACAAGGACACTAAACTTCAGGAAGGCAAATTTCCAACGGTTGAGAGATGATCAGTGCAATGAACTGGGACGATATCCTGAGACATAAAAGTACACAAAGCAAGCGGGAGACGTTTACTAGCATCCTGAATAGGGCCTGTGCACAATATATACCCTATGGGAATAAGCATGCTAGAAATAGAAGGAAACCGCTATGGCTAAATAAGGCTGTAAGGGGCGCAATAAATGACAAAAAGAAAGCATTTAGGGAATTAAAGCAAGTAAGTAGTGATGAGGCATTAAATAAATACAGAAAATTAAATAACATTTGTAAGGCTGCCTTCACACTTGCAGATGCATCTGCAGCGTTTTGCAGATGCATCTGCAAGTATCAGCATGCAGACCGCGGCCCCTATGTTTATAATAGGGCGCACCGCGGTCTGAAAGCACTCATTCATTCCTATATGTGAACCGTCCGCAGGCGGATGCCTGCTTACAGATCACACACTCCCGCCCGCACTATGGACGCGAGATGTCGCGTCCATGGTGCGGGCGGGAGTGTGTGATCTGTAAGCAGGCATCCGCCTGCGGACGGTTCACATATAGGAATGAATGAGTGCTTTCAGACCGCGGCCGCGGTCTGCATGCTGATACTTGCAGATGCATCTGCAAAATGCTGCAGATGCATCTGCAAGTGTGAAGCCAGCCTTAAAAGCAAATCAAGGCAGCAAAGATTGAGACAGAGAGACTCACTGCCAGAGAAAGTAAAAATAATCCCAAAATATTTTTTAACTACATAAATAGTAAGAAACTAAAAAATGATTGTGTTGGCCCCTTTAAAAATAATCTGGGTAAAATGGTGAATGAGGATGAGGAAAAAGCCAATATGCTAAATTACTTTTTTTTCAACAGTATTTACACAAGAAAATCCCATGACAGACAATATGATAACAAAAACTGTCAATTAAATGTCACCTGCTTAACCCAGCAGGAAGTACGGCATCGTCTAAAAATCACTAAAATTGACAAATCCCCGGGCCCGGATGGGATACACCCCAGAGTGCTGCAGGAATTAAGTACTGTCATAGATAGACTAAATCAGTATTAGGAAGTTAAGAGGTTAAAACTTAACATTTAATCGATTATTCTAAAAGACAAGATTGTCCCACAAACTATACATATAAATTATAACAGTGCCCAAGTGTCACACTATTAAAAAGCTCCGTTTACCATATTAGGAGCTGTTTCTCATTCGAAGGTGTTACCCACGGAGCTCAGTCTGCCCCTTCATCATAGTTCACCTTCAAACTTTTATGCTAGTTATAAGTAGGCTGATGTTATCTCTTACACCCCAAAATAACTTGCATTATTCCTGCATATGAAAATCAAGCAAAGCCCACTTCCCCTTTGTATAGGAAAGATCTCACCGGCTTCTTTTCATCAGAGCAGGTTTCATTTAGAGTTGCTTCCTTCCAGGAGGTCCTTCTGCTAATGACAGCCTGGTTTAGAACTCTCAAAGTATTCTATATATCACCACCATGTTCCACTCCCTACGCGTTTCGGACTAATAATCCTCATCAGGGATGTGTGGTTTGGTTTTCAGTGGGGTCCTAATTACAGGTGCCCCCTATGATGGTACATGCCTCTGTGAAACAAGACATTAGATATTATTCCCTCTTAGTTTTGTCATTTGGTGCAAAGCACCACGATCTACATATATAGTTCCAGTCCCCCTTTGGTGCTATCGCCCCTGGGTACTTACCCAGCATAGCTTGGTGGTCTGAGTGTGGAGGACGCCGCCGCGGCCATCCCGCAGCTTTTATGGCCGTATTTCCCGGTCACACGGCATCCCCCGCCCCCGGAAATGACGCGCGTATCCTCCCGCGGCGTCACTTCCGGTCCGGCGCTTCTGTGGAACGCAAGCATGCGTTCCACACCTCATTCCCGGTCTGTTTCCAGTAATGGGTGGTATCTAGGGCTCATTGATTCCTCCCCCGGGCTATGAGGTCATCAAAAGAGGCAGGTTCTTTGTCAGATCCTATTCCTCCTTGTAAAGGAGCATTTACCTCCATACAAACACTCCCTTTTGACCAAAGTAAGGCAAAAGTCTTACTTTCCTACCATTTATGTTCTATCTACAACTTTTGGAACAACAAATAATTACTTTGACACTCATTTAGAGTCCCCTCAGAACGGAGCTCGTTACATATATATGGCATTCTCATGATGGTTTTTACTGCATGATCACACTAAACCAAACAGGGCAGATATATATCACATATTATGTATTATGGACACAGGCTGGAATATGAGGTTTCCTTTTTTAAGGGGTTTGGGGGGATCGCGTTATTTACAGTGAGATTTTAGAATATGGGAAATAGTAAGGCTAGGACAGATTATAAGTAGAGAGTGATAGATTATGTGCCATCTGAATTCTCCTACATTTTCCCCTCTGTCCCTACCTAACTGCGGAGGTTGGCACCCTAAAGTACCCCCTCCCCGCCCATGGCGCCCCCGCTCCTCGTTGACTCTCCCTCCTATTCTCTCCCTCTACTATCGTGTCTCAAGAAATGGAGAGAAGGAAAGTGCCTCATTCATTCCCTTCGGGGCCACTGTGTTCAAGGTATAGATCCAAAAAACCTCTTTTCTGAGGACCTTATTGTCCCAATCCCCTCCTCTCACGGGTGGTGGGACATGATCAATGCCTATGAACATTAAGCAATTTTCGTCTCCCCCATGAAAGGTGTTGATATGTCTAGCCACTGGTTTGTCACGTTTGTTGCGGATATCGCTCCGATGTTCCCCTATTCTTTTCCTTAGCTCTCTGGTTGTTTTCCCCACGTACTCTAGGTTACATGGACATCTCGCTTTGTATATCACCCCCCTCGTCCCACAATTGATGAATGATCTTATATCATAGGTACGATGGGTTGCACTACTCTCAAAGCTTTTTGTAGTTATGACCTGACTACAACTTGTACAATGTCCACACCTATAGCTCCCCTTCACAGTACTTTTTATCCAGTTTTTATCTTGAGCCAGTAAGTGGCTATGTACCAGTCTGTCTCTCAAGGATCTTGGTTTCTTATATGTGATATTTGGACCATTAGTTAGATGTGGACTTAGTTCTGGGTCCATTTGTAAAATTGGCCAATACTTGGCCATAATTTCTCTGATTTTATCTGCCCCACTTGAGTAGGTGGTGATCATGTGTATCTTATTGGTCTCCTCACCCCTATCTTTCTGTTTTGGTGTAAGAAGTTTTGTTCTCTCCATAACCTTGACCTCTTTCCATGCCCTTTTAATCACTCTTTTTGGGTATCCCCTTTCAGTCAAACGTTCTGTCAGATCCTCTATCTGAGTATGAAAACTGATCTCCGAAGAGCAGTTCCTTCTCATCCTGATCATTTGACTTTTTGGGATCCCTCTCTTATGACTATTGGGATGTCCACTCTCCCATCTCAATAGTGAGTTTGTGGCGGTCTGTTTACGATATGTGCAGGTTTGTAACCTTCCTATGTTGTCCCTCTCAATTAGGACATCAAGGAAGGGGAGTCTTTCTTTCTGTACCTCAAAAGTAAACCTTAGACCTAGGTCATTGTTGTTCAGGCATTCTACTGCGCCTCTGAAACTTTCCTCCGACCCCCTCCAAATAACAAACACGTCATCTATGAATCTAGTCCACAAGATGATTCTCTCCGTGTCAATTGTGGTATTCTCACCAAAAACAACGGTTTCCTCCCACCAGCCCAGGAGCAAATTAGCGTAAGAAGGGGCCATGGAATTCCCCATAGCGGTGCCCCTGAGCTGGTTGAAGTACTTGCCGTTGAAGGTGAACACATTCTTGGTCAGACAAAAGCCCAGTAGGTCCATGACAAAATCATTATGTTTATCACACTGTCTCCCTCTACTCCTCAGATAGTATTTCACCGCTTCCAACCCCTTTTCATGTGGAATTGATGAGTAGAGGGCCTCCACATCAATGCTGCATAGCAGCATATCCTCCTCTAACACCACATCCTCTATCCTCCTCAGGAGGTCAGTTGTATCCCTTAGATAGGAGTTCAGAGTGATCACAAATGGTCTCAGAATTTTGTCGATGTAGACGCCTAGGTTTTGTGTTATGCTGCTTATTCCCGACACAATTGGTCTACCCTTCACCGGGTTAGTACCCTTGTGTAATTTCGGGAGGCAGTAAAACGTCGCCATCACTGGATGATCCGGTAATAGAAAGTCATATTCCTTCTTATCTATGACATTTTCAGAAAGACCTCTATCTAGAAGGCATCTTAGCTCCTTTTTAAAGTCCTTCATAGGACTACACCTCAGGGTTTCATAATTACCTTTATCCTCCAGAATTATACTGCACATCTCAATGTATCTGTCTCTATCCATTATCACCACATTGCCGCCCTTATCAGACGGCTTGATGACAATGGATTGATCTTTTTCAAGTTCACAGATACATGCCATCTCACCTTTACTGAGATTGTGCTTACCGCCCCTCAGGTTGTTCAAACCACCAACTTCTTCTGAGACCAAGTTTACGAATACGTCAACTGCACTCAGATCACTTGTTGGTGGTGGCATCCTCGAGCTTTTATTCTTCAGGTCGGTAAATGGTCCCTCCCCTGTTATGGTGTGGTCAGTCTGCCCCAGATGGAAAAGGGTTCTAATGTCCTCCAAAAGGTCATCGGGGACCCCTAAATTCTTACTGGTTTTTTTGTCCTCCTTTATGAAGTGTTTTTTCCACCTCAATTTCCTCGCAAATAAATTGAGGTCCTTGATTGTTTCAAATATACTGAGATCAGTGGTGGGGACAAATGATAGTCCTTTACTCAGCACCACTACCTCAGTATCTGTCAAGTTTTTAGAGGACAAATTTACAACCTGTAATTTTGTTATACTACTGGGGTTTGCATGGGTACTACCGGTCCTGGGCGGTTTCTTAGTTGGTATCCTGGGTCTAAAAAACCTGCCCCTGGTCCTGGTCTAGGGCTATTATTCTGTTGATTCCGGTTTTCACCCCTTCCTCTCCCTTTTCCCTTCTTTTTCTTATTTTTATTCCCAGTTTTCCCGGCTCCCCTCCCCTCTGCCTCAGATGTATCTGTCCCTGTCGAATAGTCCTCAGGTCCTGTGTCAGGTTGGCCACTGGGTACCCCTTTAGGTGTATACACATACGCTCTATTATTCTTGAAATCCTGCAAATCCCTCTGATAGAATTTATGCTTTCTTTCCTTAAGATGGTATTGAAATTTCTCCAGGGTACTCTGCAAAATAGTCTCTTTTGAGGCAAATTCTGCTTCCCCTGAGAATTTCCTAGTAATTTCTTTTTGTTCTTTGAGGTTCTCATCCAGTTTCCCCAACTGTTTTTTCTCCTCCTCCAGCAGTAATTTCATTAGTCTAATTGAGCTCTCTGTTGCCTCTTTCTCCCATCTCTTGGCCAACTCCGGATTTTTATACTTGTAGCCCGGTGTAAGAGTAATTCTTAAGTACCTGGGGACTATCCCTTCTCTTATGTAACTCTCTAGGGACTGAACTTCCCACCAGGAGATAATCCTGTCCTTATAAATTTTGGTCAATTCCTTAAATGCTCCTGTCAGGGTGGTGGAGTACTTTTTTTGTACAAACTCCCTCTCTGAAAAGACCTCTTTTGCCTCTGCAAACCACTGTTCCGTGTTGAAATCGCCTGATAGGAAACCAGCCATTTGCCTCTCTTATTAATTATACAATTATATAGCAGGATATGGGTTCTCCCCAGTGACTGTTTAAATCACACCTAGGGAGATGGTTTCATCATGTAAACTAAATAAGTATTAGGAAGTTAAGAGGTTAAAACTTAACATTTAATCGATTATTCTAAAAGACAAGATTGTCCAACAAACTATACATATAAATTATAACAGTGCCCAAGTGTCACACTATTAAAAAGCTCCGTTTACCATATTAGGAGCTGTTTCTCATTCGAAGGTGTTACCCACGGAGCTCAGTCTGCCCCTTCATCATAGTTCACCTTCAAACTTTTATGCTAGTCATAAATAGGCTGATGTTATCTCTTACACCCCAAAATAACTTGCATTACTCCTGCATATGAAAATCAAGCAAAGCCCACTTCCCCTTTGTATAGGAAAGATCTCACCGGCTTCTTTTCATCAGAGCAGGTTTCATTTAGAGTTGCTTCCTTCCAGGAGGTCCTTCTGCTAATGACAGCCTGGTTTAGAACTCTCAAAGTATTCTATATATCACCACCATGTTCCACTCCCTACGCGTTTCGGACTTATAATCCTCATCAGGGGATGTGTGGTTTGGTTTTCAGTGGGGTCCTAATTACAGGTGCCCCCTATGATGGTACATGCCTCTGTGAAACAAGACATTAGATATTATTCCCTCTTAGTTATGTCATTTGGTGCAAAGCACCACAATCTACATATACAGTTCCAGTCCCCCTTTGGTGCTATCGCCCCCTGGGTACTTACCCAGCATAGCTTGGTGGTGTGAGTGTGGAGGACGCTGCCGCGGCCATCCCGCAGCTTTTATGGCCGTATTTCCCGGTCACACGGCGTCCCCCGCCCCCGGAAATGACGCGCGTATCCTCCCGCGGCGTCACTTCTGGTCCGGCGCTTCTGTGGAACGCAAGCATGCGTTCCACACCTCATTCCCGGTCTGTTTCCAGTAATGGGTGGTATCTAGGGCTCATTGATTCCTCCCCCGGGCTATGAGGTCATCAAAAGAGGCAGGTTCTTTGTCAGATCCTATTCCTCCTTGTAAAGGAGCATTTACCTCCATACAAACACTCCCTTTTGACCAAAGTAAGGCAAAAGTCTTAGTTTCCTACCATTTATGTTCTATCTACAACTTTTGGAACAACAAATAATTACTTTGACACTCATTTAGAGTCCCCTCAGAACGGAGCTCGTTACATATATATGGCATTCTCATGATGGTTTTTACTGCATGATCACACTAAACCAAACAGGGCAGATATATATCACATATTATGTATTATGGACACAGGCTGGAATATGAGGTTTCCTTTTTTAAGGGGTTTGGGGGATCGCGTTATTTATGGCCAAGTATTGGCCAATTTTACAAATGGACCCAGAACTAAGTCCACATCTAACTAATGGTACAAATATCACATATAAGAAACCAAGATCCTTGAGAGACAGACTGGTACATAGCCACTTACTGGCTCAAGATAAAAACTGGATAAAAAGTACTGTGAAGGGGAGCTATAGGTGTGGACATTGTACAAGTTGTAGTCAGGTCATAACTACAAAAAGCTTTGAGAGTAGTGCAACCCATCGTACCTATGATATAAGATCATTCATCAATTGTGGGACGAGGGGGGTGATATACAAAGCGAGATGTCCATGTAACCTAGAGTACGTGGGGAAAACAACCAGAGAGCTAAGGAAAAGAATAGGGGAACATCGGAGCGATATCCGCAACAAACGTGACAAACCAGTGGCTAGACATATCAACACCTTTCATGGGGGAGACGAAAATTGCTTAATGTTCATAGGCATTGATCATGTCCCACCACCCGTGAGAGGAGGGGATTGGGACAATAAGGTCCTCAGAAAAGAGGTTTTTTGGATCTATACCTTGAACACAGTGGCCCCGAAGGGAATGAATGAGGCACTTTCCTTCTCTCCATTTCTTGAGACACGATAGTAGAGGGAGAGAATAGAAGGGAGAGTCAACGAGGAGCGGGGGCGCCATGGGCGGGGAGGGGGTACTTTAGGGTGCCAACCTCCGCAGTTAGGTAGGGACAGAGGGGAAAATGTAGGAGAATTCAGATGGCACATAATCTATCACTCTCTACTTATAATCTGTCCTAGCCTTACTATTTCCCATATTCTAAAATCTCACTGTAAATAACGCGATCCCCCCAAACCCCTTAAAAAAGGAAACCTCATATTCCAGCCTGTGTCCATAATACATAATATGTGATATATATCTGCCCTGTTTGGTTTAATGTGATCATGCAGTAAAAACCATCATGAGAATGCCATATATATGTAACGAGCTCCGTTCTGAGGGGACTCTAAATGAGTGTCAAAGTAATTATTTGTTGTTCCAAAAGTTGTAGATAGATCATAAATGGTAGGAAAGTAAGACTTTTGCCTTACTTTGGTCAAAAGGGAGTGTTTGTATGGAGGTAAATGCTCCTTTACAAGGAGGAATAGGATCTGATAAAGAACCTGCCTCTTTTGATGACCTCATAGCCCGGGGGAGGAATCAATGAGCCCTAGATACCACCCATTACTGGAAACAGACCGGGAATGAGGTGTGGAACGCATGCTTGCGTTCCACAGAAGCGCCGGACCGGAAGTGACGCCGCTGGAGGATACGCGCGTCATTTCCGGGGGCGGGGGACGCCGTGTGACCGGGAAATACGGCCATAAAAGCTGCGGGATGGCCGCGGCGGCGGCCTCCACACTCAGACCACCAAGCTATGCTGGGTAAGTACCCAGGGGGCGATAGCACCAAAGGGGGACTGGAACTGTATATGTAGATTGTGGTGCTTTGCACCAAATGACATAACTAAGAGGGAATAATATCTAATGTCTTGTTTCACAGAGGCATGTACCATCATAGGGGGCACCTGTAGTTAGGACCCCACTGAAAACCAAACCACACATCCCCTGATGAGGATTATTAGTCCGAAACGCGTAGGGAGTGGAACATGGTGGTGATATATAGAATACTTTGAGAGTTCTAAACCAGGCTGTCATTAGCAGAAGGACCTCCTGGAAGGAAGCAACTCTAAATGAAACCTGCTCTGATGAAAAGAAGCCGGTGAGATCTTTCCTACACAAAGGGGAAGTGGGCTTTGCTTGATTTTCATATGCAGGAATAATGCAAGTTATTTTGGGGTGTAAGAGATAACATCAGCCTATTTATAACTAGCATAAAAGTTTGAAGGTGAACTATGATGAAGGGGCAGACTGAGCTCCGTGGGTAACACCTTCGAATGAGAAACAGCTCCTAATATGGTAAACGGAGCTTTTTAATAGTGTGACACTTGGGCACTGTTATAATTTATATGTATAGTTTGTGGTACAATCTTGTCTTTTAGAATAATCGATTAAATGTTAAGTTTTAACCTCTTAACTTCCTAATACTGATTTAGTTTACATGATGAAACCATCTCCCTAGGTGTGATTTAAACAGTCACTGGGGAGAACCCATATCCTGCTATATAATAATAATACTGTCATAGATAGACCATTATTTTTAATCTTTAAAGATTCCATAATAACAGGGTCTGTACCACAGGACTGGCGTATAGCAAATGTGGTGCCAATATTCAAAAAGGGAACAAAAACTGAACTTGGAAATTATAGGCCATTAAGCTTAACCTCTACTGTGGGTAAAATCCTAGAGGGTTTTCTAAGAGATGCTATACTGGAGTATCTGCAGAAAAATAACCTCATAACCCAATATCAACATGGTTTTACGAGGGACCGTTCCTGTCAAACTAATCTGATAAGCTTCTATGAAGAAGTAAGTTCTGGACTGGACCAAAGAAATGCAGTGGATGTGGTGTATATGGACTTTTCAAAAGCTTTTGATACAGTGCCACACAAAAGGTTGATACATAAAATGAGAGCAATGGGGATAGGGGAAAATATGTGTAAGTGGGTTAAAAACTGGCTGTTTTGAGTGACTGCAACTGGTCTTTGAGATCATATAATGACTGTTCATTATTGATTGTTACGGTTTATGTGTTATATACCAATAAAACAGATTTGTTGAAAAAAACTGGCTTAGCGATAGGAAACAAAGGGTGGTTATTAAGGGAACACACTCAGAATGGGTCACAGTTAACAGTGGGGTATCACAGAGGTCAGTGTTGGGCCCGCTTCTTTTTAATATATTTATTAATAACCTTGTAGGGGGCATACAGAGTAGAATCTCAATATTTGCAGATGACACTAAACTCAGCAGGGTAATCAATACAGAGGAGGACAATTTTATATTACAGGAGGATTTATGTAAACTAGAAGCTTGGGCTGATAAATGGCAAATGAGCTTTAATGGGGATAAATGTAAGGTCATGCACTTGGGCAGAGGAAACAAAAGGTATAATTATGTGTTTAATTGTAAAACACTGGGCAATACTGTTACTGAAAAAGACCTGGGTGTATGGGTAGATGACAAGCTCACATTTAGTGGCCAGTGTCAGGCAGCTGCTACAAAGGCAAATAAAATAATGAGATGCATTAAAAGAGGCATAGATGCTCATGAGGAGAACATAGTTTTACCTCTATACAAGTCACTAGTGCGACCACACTTAGAATACTGTGTACAATTCTGGTCTCCAGTGTATAAGAAAGACATAGTTGAACTAGAGCGGGTCCAGAGAAGAGAGACCAAGGTTATTAGAGGACTGAGGGGTCTGCAATACCAAGACAGGTTATTAAACTTGGGGTTATTTAGCTTGGAAAAACAAAGGCTTAGGGGTGATCATATAATAATGTATAAATATATGAGGGGACAGTACAGAGAACTTTCTAATGATCTCTTTACTCTTAGGCCTGAGACGGGGACAAGGGGGCATCCTTTACGTCTGGAGGAAAGAAGGTTTAATCATAATCACAGACGTGGATTTTTTACTGTAACAGCAGTGAGACTATGGAACTCTCTGCCATATGATGTTGTAATGAGTGACTCACTACTAACATTTAAGAAGGGCCTGGATGCCTTTCTTGAAAACTATAATATTACCGGTTATACATACTAGATTCTTTGATAGGGCGTTGATCCAGGGAATTAGTCTGATTGCCATATCTGGAGTCAGGAAGGAATTTTTCCCCCCAATGTGGAGCTAGTGTTGCCACATGGTTTTTTTTTTTACTTCCTCTGGATCAACATGTTAGGCTATGGGTTGAACTAGATGGACTTAAAGTCTTCCTTCAACCTTAAAAACTATGTTACTATGTTACTATGTTACTGCACTCCCTGATATCACCACTCCTCACACTTGGCATCTCACACTATTGGTGCCATTTTCCCGTTATTTCTCGCAAGACATTGTGACTCTTTTGAAACAGCGTCTGTTATGAGCGCTGATGTCACTGATCAAGTTAACATAGTGGGATTCCCTATTGCATGATGCCCGCTGTGTAAACTGAGACAACATCAGGGAAGTAACGGCTTGTCACACCGTCGGAAGCCGTGCAGTGCTTGGTGTCCCACCATATGGGGCATGCAGTCACTTAATTTTGCTACCATATGCTGGGACTACACCATTTATTTGGGTTTCATTATTTTTTTTTAACTATTTATTTTTTACATCCTTTTTTGTGAGGGTAGGGTGGAATGGGAGACTTTAAAAAATTGGATTTTAATTTAAAAAATGGGGAAAGAGGAAGGTATTGGGGTTATTTTTCAAATAAAATATTTATTGGTGAAGTTTTTTGTGTCCTTAATGACTTAGTTAGTAATATCAGGTATCTGATTCACACCTCAACATTAGTAACCTCTGGCCTTGTTGCCAGCTGACATTACCCAGCTGGCATCAACTCCATATAGCATTACCTTGTTTGCCAACCTACATTAGCAGCAAGAGAGCCAAGGCGAAGCACCAGGAGTGGCGCATATAATGGGAGCGCCACTCCTGGGGTACCTGTAACCTGATAACTTTTTCAAGATTTTTAAATCTATTAAGATTTTAAAGATTACTTAATTTTTCAGCTGTTCAAGTTGATGGATGGATGGATGGATAAATGGATGGAAAGTACAGACAGATTTATAGATAGACGGAAAAATAGATTGATTTTCAAATAAATAGATATGTCAAACAGCTAAATAATGTCCCACCACCTATATATTGTAATCTTTCACCCTTTAATGCCTTTCATGTTGCATTAAAGGTTCTTTTAGCCTTGCAGTTAGCTTTAAAAAATTAATTAATTAAAAATAGGCATGGGGTACCCTCTATTTTTCTTTGCCTGCTGCAGACCACTGCCGGTGGCTTTATTTAGCTGTTATCAAAATTGGTGGGGACTTATTTATTTTTAGAGTAATCAGTTTTGTTGCTTTTCTGGCAACCAATCACAGACACCAACAGAGAGGGTGGGTGTGGCTAAGTCTGTCTTTAACCAATCAAGGGGGGAAGCAGTCAATGTGTCTGAGATTCATGAGCAGGCCTGGACGCATGGTGACTCTAGCGCTGAGTTTTCTAAGTAATAGTGAAGTTTGGCTAGGGTCACATCTGCGTTTTGTTTTATAAATCCTGATCCGGTTTGGAGCTTTCAAAAAGCTCCAAACCGGACCAGGAAACGCTCCTCATAGGAGCCTATGCAAAACACCGGATGGCTTCACAAGCCATCCGGTGGCCGGATCCGGCACTGCTGCCTGCGTTTTAAATCATGCAGGCAGCAGTTTTCGCAGCGTTTCTGGGAACCGCACTGCGGTCACCGGATGGCTCAGGATGTGTAATCCTGAGCCATCCGGTAACTGCATAGTTTGCGGATCCCGGCTATTGCCGGGATCAGCAAACTGTCCTCTGCCTATTCAAGAGTTAAATTTAGTAAGTAAAGTACTGTTTGAGGTCTGTAGGGGGGGCTAAGACCCCCCTACAGACCAGCCGCCCACTCCGGTGGGCTTCTACTACAATTTCCTATGGCACGGGCTCGGATGAGCCCCGTGCATGTCTCCAAACCTCCCGCCCCCCCGTATCACTATACAGGGGTGCCTGCACCCCTCTTGTATAGCGATTCCTGCATGTGGCCCTAAAGTTAGAATACAGAACACATGTAAGCTCATACTTACATGTCATCGTCGGCAGTGTAGTGTGAAATCCCTGGGCGGGGCTGTTTGCTGCAGCCTCCGCCCCCTCATTCCTTATGGCCGCCCCCTCTGTGCCTCATCCAGTGATGTGAGGGCGGCCACGTCATGAAAGGGGCGGGGCTAAATATGTGCCGCGGTTAGCCCCGCCCCTTTCATGACGTGGCCGTCCTCACATCACTGGATGAGGCACAGAGGGGGCGGCCATAAGGAATGAGGGGGCGGAGGCTGCAGCAAACAGCCCCGCCCAGGGATTTCACACTACACTGCCGACGATGACATGTAAGTATGAGCTTACATGTGTTCTGTATTCTAACTTTAGGGCCACATGCAGGAATCGCTATACAAGAGGGGTGCAGGCACCCCTGTATAGTGATACGGGGGGGCGGGAGGTTTGGAGACATGCACGGGGCTCATCCGAGCCCCGTGCCATAGGAAATTGTAGTAGAAGCCCACCGGAGTGGGCGGCTGGTCTGTAGGGGGGTCTTAGCCCCCCCTACAGACCTCAAACAGTACTTTACTTACTAAATTTAACTCTTGAATAGGCAGAGGACAGTTTGCTGATCCCGGCAATAGCCGGGATCCGCAAACTATGCAGTTACCGGATGGCTCAGGATTACACATCCTGAGCCATCCGGTTACCGCAGTGCGGTATTCTGCACACATTTTTGACAAAAAATGTGTGTGACCGGAATTGCATTCACCGCATCCGGATCCGGATGCGGTGAATGCAATTCATGTTTGCAATGTGACCCTACCCTAAGATAATGGCTGTGCCTGTGCCAAAGAGCACACTGTAAAACGGTTTAAGTTGTGTTTGGCAGCTTTGAGCCCCTTTGAAGGTGTTGTCTAGGCCCTAGATTTGCCTTACATTGATTTGTAGTTCAGAAGTTCACAGAACTGTTCGCTGATCAATTTACCAAACATATTCCAAAGAGCCGAACCCAAACTTCATAATGTTCGCTTATGTCTAGTTACATCTCCCTGTCGAAATTCTTCCCCTTTACCTGTGCGTGAGAGTGCTTACGTTCATAATATGTACATATAGAGACATGCTGCATTCACACAGCACATATATAGAGACATGCACATGAAGACCACATGCATACATAAATACAAATATAGTCTCTATAATCAAATCCCATACATGCAGACACATGCTGCTTACACACAACTTATGCATACAGATACATGCATACACAAATCACATACAATGATCAATACATGTCATGTTGCATACACAAAGCAAATACATGTAGAGACATGAATACGGCAAAGCACGCCCAGGGGACCGCTTGGCCATGGAAAAGAGTGCAAACTACCGTGTCTCAATGTAAAACAAAGTCCAATGGTTTATTATCAATCCTCATAAACCGCCTATGGTATACAGGGCATCCATGAACAGGACAGGCACACATGTCAGGTTGTCCCCTTGACCGGGACAGACACCTGGTTAGTCCATACCAGCAATCACTGACCTTTAGTCCATCAAAGGGATCTCTGGCTACAGCCTTTAGCTGGAGAATGCCTCTGCCGATTCGCAGATTCTGGTCCAGTCCGGCTCATACCGGGTGCAATCTTTCTGAGTCCAGGGTGACCCAGGCTCCCTAAGGCTTCCTCAGCTATTGTGGATGCTGGGAAAACACCACGCTTATTCCCCAGACTCTTTCCTCTCCTGTGGTCAAGGACGTTTCATGACCTCACAGCCCATGTGACTGAGAGGGAGTCTGCTTATCTGTGATCTGTCACACCCACAGGAGGATCCAGGTTAGACAGCTATTAGCCTACACTGCTCTTTTAGAGGCCGCTTATTGGTCTCATCGACCCCTTTAGCTGTTACTACAGAGCTAACAACCCTTAACCTTGTGTGTATGGCTCAGGGCCCATGTGAGTCATGTCGGCCATGTGCTATAACGCCGGCATGCCTCTCAATACACAGAGCACATGCAATCATATATACATAGACATTCTTCATACACAAACCACATGCATTCAGATACATGTATACACTCCCTGACAGAAGTTATGTCGCTTATCCATGTTATGTAAATAAAAGCTTATAACCTGATGTTAAATTCATCCATTGGTTGTATAAATTACTCTTTTTTAAAGCTGAAACTCTCCGAAATGTGGTTTAGGTTAAGAAAATAAATTGGCATTAATGCTGAAATGTTGATCATTTAATGAACACAGAATGGTCAGATTTTGGCAAGACAAATGTTTTGTCGCCCACAGAAAGTAATGTGATTTTCAAACAAATAATTAACTTAAATTACAAATACATGTTGTATAACATTGGTAAATGACGTTGTGGTGCTATTAGAGTCATATTTAATATTTTGTGTGACTTCCATGAGTTTGAAGGACTGCATCCATGCAGGTCAACAATGATTCATACAATTTATTAATGAAGTCATCAGGAATATCAAAGAATGCAATCTTTCATGCCTCACAAAGTTCATATAGATTCTTTGGTTTTGTCTTACAAGCTTCCTCTCTCATCCTACCCCAAACATGCACAATGATTTTCATGTCTGGTGACTGGGATGATTCGGGTACTCGCTACTCTCTGAGTATCTTATGAGTACTCGTGAGTAGCGAGTAGTCCGATTACTTTCGCAGTGTATCTATAGATACACTGCGAAAGTACCCTAAAAGTGAATAAAAGTTGTTAAAAATAGTAAAATTACATACTCACCTGTCTGACGCCTGCACCGGGACCGTCCCAGAAGACCTGCGATCACTGGACAAGGACCTGTGACTTCCAGCCAATTAGATGGCCGGTAGCGATCTGGCCAATCAGATGGCGATACCTCACAACCACATGATCGCTAGCGGCCACCTGATTGGCCAGATTGCAAGATCCTGGCAGTACACTAGGACCTTGCAATCTGGCCAATCAGGTGGCCGCTAGCGATCTAGTGGTTGTGATGTGTCGCCATCTGATTGGCCAGATCGCTACCAGCCATCTGATTGGCTGGAAGTCACAGGTCCTTGTCCGGTGATCGCAGGTCTTCTGGGATGGTCCCGATGCAGGCGTCGGACAGGTGAGTATGTAATTTTATTATTTTTAATAACTTTTATTCACTTTTAGGGTACTTTCACAGTGTATCTATAGATACACTGCGAAAGTAATCGGACTCGCTATACTCACAATGAGTACCGAGTACCGGGACCTACTCGTTGCGAGTATAGCGAGTCCGAATAATGCGGTACTCGCTCATCCCTAAGAGACATGTATACTCAGAGCAAAAACATGCATACATACAGAGACATGCTGCATACACAGAGCACATACATATAGAGAGACATTCATACACAGAGCACATATATAAATGCAGAGACATGCTGTATAAGCAAAGCACATACATACTGATGCATGCATACACAGAGAAAAACCCTACATACATACAGAGACATGCAGCACATACATACAGAGAGATGCATACATAGAGTACATACATACATTGAGATACATGCATACACAGAGCACATACAGAGACATGCTGCAAACACACAGTACATACATACAGAGACAAGCATACACAGAACACATACATACATACATACATACATAGAGAGACATGCATACAGAGAGCAGAACCATACATACCTGCAGGGACATGCATTTTCAAAGCAAATACATACACAAACATGCATACACTGAGCACATACATACATAGAGACATGCAAACACAAGTGCAAACATATATACAGTTGTGGCCAAAAGTATTGACACCCCTGAAATTCTGTCAGATAATACTCAGTTTCTTCCTGAAAATGATTGCAATCACAAATTAAATGAAGATAATAATACCAAAGAATTTGTGATTGCAATCATTTTCAGGAAGAAACTGAGAATTATCTGACAGAATTGCAGGAGTGTCAATACTTTTGGCCACAACTGTACATGCAGAGACATGCATACTCAGAGAACATATATACAAATACATGTATAGACTGAGCAGATACATACATACAGACATGCATACACAAAGTGCAAAGATACAGAGACATGCATATACAGAGCACATACATTCAAAGACATTCTCCATAAACAGCACATACATATGGAAACATGCATACACAGAGCACAAACATACATGCATAAACATGCATACTTAGCGCACATTCATATACAGACATGAATACACTAAGCACATACATGAACATAGAGACATTCTTCATAAATAACACATACATATGTGCATACACTGAGCACATACATGCATAGGTACAAGCATACATACATGCAGAGAAATGCATAGTCCAAGTGCATATATATAGATACATGCATACACGGAGCACATGTGCATACAGAGTACATTCCAGGCACGGATTTAAGGGGGCTCAAGGGGCCCGAGCCCTGGGCCACCCACCAAGCGGGAGCCTCCAACCAATATTGGGATAAATATCTCAAAACACGTAAAATACACGTATCTTTGCTGTGAACCGTTTCTAATGATAGGGAACATTTAACAAAAGAGAAACTATTGAAAGTGTAGGAACCTTGCTATGGTCCTACATCATTCTCAGTGGCTGGCGCAGAGTCATGGCACCTGCATTGGCATCCACTGACCTGGCTAGCCAGACTTCCTTAGTACCTGTACCTAATGCTTAGCTTATTATGGCATGCGGCAGCCTTCTCCGATCCCAACAGAAGCTGCTAGGCGGCTCTGCTATACTTTCACATCGCTGCCACTATAACACAGGGGCCCGTGGGCCTGATCCTGGGCGGCCTCGGGCACCTATCACAGCTGCAGCGATTTGAAAGTAACTTGCTGCAGTAGAGGAGATCGGCACTCTGCTGATCATTGGAATTTGCCGCGATCAAAGTTGTGATAATGCATCTGCAATGAGCGGCAAATACAATGGCCTGCAAGCCAAAGTGAGAGAGAAGAACAATCTTGCATCCTGGATTCCTTGTACTCTTTAAATCTGGTTGCTAAAAATGCTGTAGAAAGCTGCTTGAGTGCTGTACATTTTTTTACTTCCTTTAAAAGCTGTTCCTCTTCTTCACACTTTCAACACATCGGCATCAGCTCCTGATTGAAAATATTGACTCAGCAACAGCGTTGACTCTCAAACGTGTCACAACAACATGTTGGTCCTGCAGAGCTGATGTTACTAAGGCTGTTAAGCATGGATATCAGCAGATTAAAGATGTACTTAAACAGATTGCTGATGACTTTGAAGAAAAAAGCTGTGTATGGTGTGAAGCAGAAGGACTGTTAAGACAAATTAATCAGCTTGAAATTGGTATTAACACCACCTTCTGGAATGATATCCTTCAAAGAACAGATGATACTAGTAAAAATCTACAACACGCAAAACTCGATCTAAACACTGCCGTTGCGTCACTGACCAGCTTAACAAAACTGTTGCATCAAAGCGTGACTCCTTCAAAATTTATGAGTAGCAAGGCGAAGAGCTGTCTGGTTCATCTGAGTATGTTCAGACAATAATTCGACACAGGCACCGAAACATGTGTCTCAATCAATTGGATTATGGCCATACGAAAGAAGTACAACTCAGCCCTACTGAAAAAATACAGAACAGAAACTTTCTTGCCTATCATTGATCAGTTTGTCGCTTCTCTTCACTAACGTCTTCAAGCATATAAAGATATATCAAGCAAATTTAGCTTTTTTTAGCCATCTGAAAGAACTGTCTTCAGACGAGCTTGAGGCCACAGCAGAGCAATTCGTCAGGTCTTATTCAGATGACTTGGACATTACATTTATCGATGAACTATGTCAGTTTGTGACATTTGCTAATTTATTCACAGACGAGGAGCTGAAAGATATCAGCACTGAACTTTTCATGTACAAGCTTATCATGGAGATGGGTATGCAGGACACTTTCCCAAATATTGAGATAGCTCTAAGGATAAATGTAATTTTGATGGTAACAAACTGCAGTGGTTAGCGTTAATTATCAATACTCAAATTAATTGAAAACCAATTAAGGACATCCATGAAGCAGGAACGACTTGTAAATTTGGCTATCATAAGCATCGATTCAGATATACAAAAGAATTGGACTTTAGTGACATCATTAATGATTTTGCAGCACAAAAATCAAAGAAAGTGCCTGGATTGTAAAAAAAATAATGATTTTACCTGAATTACTCTGCGTAAATGATTTTTGTAAATAAACTTGCGTTCGTTTCATTTTGTGTTTTTGCAATACATATTGCAACACCTTGAAAAATCGACCTCCCTCCAAAATGGGCTCCGGACACTCACCTCTTAAATCCGGCCCTGGCACATACATACATTTAGAGACAATGTGCATAGACAGCACATACATATGAATATATGCATACCCAGAGCACAAACATACATGTAGACATGCATACAGAGACCACATACATTCAGAGACATGCGACATACACTGAGCACAGACAGATACATGCATATGCAGAGTACAAGCAAACATAAAGACACTTTAATACACAGTGCACTTACACACATACAGAGACATGGTGCATACACAGAACACATGCATACAGACAAGCATACACAGAGCACTTACATATATACACATACATACAGCAACATGCAGCATACACAGAACACATTCATTCAATTACAATTTTGATATTGATATTCAAAATATCCAAGGATAACGTTTGTAGTTGTGTTGCAATGGCTTTAATTGGATACATCTTGATACCCCAAGACACACTTAAGGATGAACTGGCTTTCATGTTGTGTACATAAACACTCTCAAACATGGATGATGGAAAAGGGAAAGATCTACTACAAGGAGACAATGCGTGCCCTTGTACAGATTAGAAAGACCCTAGCAACTAAAAGCACCACCTTGGACCTGACTCCCTAAAAGTTTCACACACATACCAACACACACGCACACTGTGTACACAGGGAAAGGGCGATGTGCAGGAAGACACAAATGCCCAGAGTGAGAAAAATAACAATTGTCTGCCACATGATGCCCCTCTTCATACTGTCACCTACTTCTTAACCTCTCTCTATACTGTCCCCATATGCTGTCCCCCTTTTTCCACAATGCCCCTCCCATACGCCATTCTCTGACATTTTCCCCTCTTTTTTCACTCTATTCTCCTTTTACTTTGCCCTCACACTTATCCCCCTAATCAATTTACCATTTTTGGCGCTTAACATATTGAAATCTGTGGCATCTCTGAAGCAAAGCTGTGTGTGATGTCAGCAGTGCAATGAGGTTACCTCATCCCACTGCTGCACGTTGGCCCATTGGAGCTGAGGGCAGATGAACTCTCCTTCTTTGCTTTTTCAGTGCCTGTGCCCCTGGTGTGTCAATTTGTATTTGCAATTAAACACAAGTGGGAACAGGCATTCTACTTTTACTCCAATCTGGCTGTCAGTGTAAATGAAAGCTTGGAATACTGGCTAAGTTACACTCCAATGGAGTAGCACAATTCTAACCCCTAGGAGTCAGCTATGACTACTGAATGGGGCAAGATGCCCATCTCACCTTATCGCAGAAGTGGCTGTAGTGACCTGGTCCAGATTACGTCTGACCCTTTAAGTACCCCTGGACCATGAGTAACCCTTACATTGCAGCTCACATTCCAGTTACCACTTTACTGTTATCAGATATGTGGTTTCATTTGGATCCATGTATTTGTCCAGATATTTTTTCATTTGTTTTGTCCAGCACCATCTGCTGGTTACATGTATGATTTATATTACTTTACATTGTAAAGTTTTTACATCGAGGTTTTAATAGGAGGAGCTATTCTAGTTTCCACCTAGTCTAGACCAAGCAGAGCTGGGAAACTCCCAGTCTGAGACAAGATACCACATGGAGCAGAGTACATGTGGAGAATCTCTTACCACAAGACCTTTTGGCAGGCACCAAAGCCTGTGATTCTTCTCTGGCTTCAACAGACAGTCTGAATCTTCGCTGTCAGGACCTAAATGATGATCTTCCCTTTCCAGATCTAAATGTGGATTTTCGCTGTCCAGACCTACATGTGCGTCAGACATATTTCTGCATAGAGGAGCTCACGTCCCTGGGGGAGAGGACACACCACATAGAGGGCAAGATGGCGGAATATGCCACAGCCCATAACGAGCTTGCTGAGGATTATTCTCAGATGGCAGGTGATGTTAAACTCCTGAAACTAAAGATGTGGGACTTGGAGGACAAACGTTGGTTGCATAATCTCAAGCTTCGTGGATTTCCAGAGGCTAGTGAGGAAGAGGATTTATCCAACACAGTCCTGCCATTTCTCCAGTCCCTGCTCCCGGACTCTGGAGTTGCAGAGTTGACACCTAGCAGACTTTTCCATATCCCAAAGCCGCCCCAGATCAATAAATCACTGTCCAGGGACATTCTGATCACTCTGCCTGCACTACAAGTTAGATAGAGATCAGATCTTACAGAAAATGTGGCAGGAAAGGGATATTCCGGACTCCTTCTCTGGCATCTCTGTTTTCCCTGATCTCTCACCTGGGACACTGGCCCGCAGATGGGAGTTCGCCCCTCACTGCAAAGTGCTGCGTGATAAACATATTGCCTACAGTTGGGGCACCCCCGTGCGACTGAAGTTCAGATACAAGGGGACAACCCAGATCTTCCTATCTCCGAGCCATCTAGGGAAAGCCCTAAGAGAGTGGAACTTATCGCCCGCGGAGGAGAATGACTCCCATCATCCTCATACCAGGAGTAGAGGCTCTGTTTCCCCTGCTGAGTGGCAACAAGTCAAATAAGCCATGATATCCATGACTGTCTGTATTTGGATGCGGGACCTTTAAGAGGGGGTTTTGGTTCCTTGGTTGCGGGTTCTTGCCCGGCTCTCTGAATATGAGAGATGTCAAGGATTCTCCCGCATAAACCATCCCCCCCCGGCTGGTGTGGCCAAGAGTTGGCCAGTTCTCCAGAAAAGGTTTACATGTATGTTCTATGTTTGCTCTCTTATTATTGTTTTTCTCTATCTTCTCTCTCTTTCTCTCCCTCGACTGGTCTCTCCCCCCCCCCTCTGCCTCCTCCTGTGTGATCCGCCTCCTATCCACGATTCAAAAGGTGACTTTCTTATGTTTACTGATGCTCTATGGTATGGAACATGAACATTGTCTCCTATAGTGTGCGGGGTTTAAATTCCCCATTTAAGCGTTCCCTCCTTTGGAGGGGCACTTTAAAAATGAATGCTGATATATTATGCATTCAGGAATCACACCTCTTAGTGTGAGGATAATCACAGACTCCACAATAGGCTGTACCCTACTGCTCTTTTTGCTAACTCTCCAACGAAGAGAGCGGATGTGTGTGTCTTTGTTAAGCACTCGGTTGATTTTAAATTGATTTCTGCGGTATCTGACCCTTCGGGACGATTCGTCATCGTGGTTTGCACCATAGCCGGAGTTGAGGTGGTGCTCGCTTCGATCTATGCTCCAAATGAGGGGCAGATACAATTTCTTCGCCCGTTGCTTGACGGTCTACAGGACCACCTGTGAGATTTAAAGATACTGTGTGGGGATTTTAATTTGATCTATGACCGGACCTTGGATTGCTCCCGGGGGACGGGGGGGAGGAGTCGAGAGCTTGGTCCCACCTGTCGTGAATATCATCTCCACGACATTTGGCGTTACCTACATACCACAGAAAGGGACTACTCCTTTTCGCACAGATACGCCTCTTATTCGAGGCTGGACTACTTTTTGGTGGAAGACAAGACCCTCCCCGCCTGCGCCTGTGCAGAAATTGGGTTGATAACCTGGTCCGATCATGCTCATGTGTCCCTTGATGTGGTACTTGACTCGCATCCCCCTCCCCCTGGGGCATGGAGGTTGAATCGGGCTTTGCTTTCCGAGCCCGGATTGGTGGAGGCTGTGGGCTCTCTTCTAGCAGAATTTTTTACAATTAACGATAACTGCTCAGTGAATGACGAGACTCTGTGGGCCTCTCATAAGTCCTATGTCCGGGGAGTCTTTTTGCAGAGGGCAGCGAGACTTAGGAGAGCTCAAGAGAGAGAGAGGTCGGATCTACTCGCTCAGATACAAAATCTTGAAACCCTGAATAAACAACACCCGACATCTGCGGCGACATCCCTACTGATCGCCGCCAGAATTCACTTTAGGGCCCACCTACTGCGTCACCACGAGAAATACCTACGCCACTCGAAAACAATCTTTTATGAATCGGGAGATTGGTGCGACGGTTAAAGAAAAAAGAAGCTATGGCCACTATAGCAAAAATGACAGATGACTCAGGACGAACGGTTAGAAACCCTAATGACATAGCTGGCTTCTTTCAAAAATACTATGCTAAACTTTACAACCTTAAGTCGGAAGTAGAGATTCCCCAACCCACTACCAAACTGATTGGGGAGTTCCTGGAATGATTGGACCTACCTTCTCTCACTCAGCAGGAGAGGGAGAGACTGAACCTCCCCTTTACTCTGACGGAGGTTGAGTCAGCTATGCAGGGCACCAAATTGTATTCGGCCCCCGGACCTGATGGACATCCCAACGAGTATCTTCGCTCCTTTGCTGGTGTTTTGGCTCCTTTCCTTCTAAGGAACTTCCACCACTGGCGGGAGATGGGAGTGATTGACCCTTTACATTTACAGGCTACAATAATTACCATTCCCAAGTCTGGCAAACCACCAGATTTGCCGGAAAGCTATCGCCCCATCTCCCTCCTAATTTGTGACCTAAAGATTTTTGCAAAGATTCTAGCGTCTAGGTTGGCGGTTGTGCTTCCTAGGTTGGTTAGCCCGGACCAGGTGGGCTTCGTGGCTGGAAGGCAGGCAAAAGATGGGATGAGGAGGATGATTAACCTTCTTAAATATCTGGAGCTGAAGGGTGACCCTGGGGCATTCCTGTCCTTAGATGCCAAGAAGGCGTTTGATAGGGTGCACTGGGGTTACCTGGAGGCGGTTCTTCGGAAGTTTGGCCTAGTCGGACCCTTCCTCTTGGCCATAATGGCCTTGTATTCCTGTCCCAACGCCAGGGTCCTTGACTCTGGATTTCTTTCGCCTGCCTTTCAGATCATGAACGGAACCCGCCAGGGCTGCCATCTATCTCCGACAATATTTGCCTTTGCGATAGAGCCCCTGGCGGAGAAGATCCGTACCAGCCCGTTGGTGGGGGGTGTTCGGGTCGGCCGGGAGACACATACCATCGGCCTCTATGCTGACGATATCATCATTACTTGCACTAACATATCTCAGTCCTTGCCAGCGACAATGTCCATTCTCCGCTCCTTCTCCTTGATCTCATACTACAAACTGAACGCTACAAAATCGGTCATTCTTCCCATTAACGTTCCAGACATGTTGATCTCGTCCATCTCCCGCTCCCTACCTTTTAAATGGTCGAAGGAGGGAATTCCATACTTGAGTATTGTTCTTACCCCCACTGCCCATTTAGTTAGACACAACTTTAACAACCTTTGCTCAAAAATTTCTAGCGCCACCCGCCTCCTATTCCCTAAGAAGCTCTCCTGGATCGCGCATCATAACGCATTTAAAATGCTTTTGTTGCTGACAATTCTGTATTATCTTAAATGTATCCCCCTTAAAATTCCTAAAGACATGCTTCTTAAACTCCAACAGATCTCTAACCGGTACGTATGGGCAAACAAAACCCCTCGGATTGCGCGAGAAACTATGTATCTCCCGTTACATGCTGGAGGTATGGGCTTACCTCATTTCTCAGCTTACCATAGGGCGGCTGTCTTGGAGGAGGCCAGGAACTGGTGGCATGCACCCACACACCTTAGGTGGGTGCATATTGAATCCTCCCAGATCCCTGGGGGCTCATTGCGGGACCTCCTGGCGGCTGAGTCCGTCCACTCGGTGGACTGGGCTCCGCTGCTCGAGACGTCTCGTACCTTACTCTCCTACTGGAGAGAACTTTCACGGTCCTTGACCAGATTCCTCCCTGATGCTGTCCTTCTGTTGTCCTTTCGCCTGCTGATACCGTCGCTACACACGCGGATGTGGAGAATTGCGGGGGTTGGTGCCCTGGGAGATTTTCTTGCCACTGGTGGCCCTCCTTCTATTGAAACCTTTGAGTCCTTCTGTGAGTCCCTCCCCTCCTGTAGGTCCTCAATTTTTCAGTTTCTCCAACTTACGCATCTGCTGGGAACAAGCACTTATCTTGGAGGTTTGGGGGGTCCACAGAGTCCGTTCCAACTGCTGCAGTTTATCCTTTCTAAGGCTGACCGTCCAAAAGGTTTTTCCAAATTTTATAGAATGCTACTCGGTAGTGACACAATCACGAAACTACAATACATGAAATGCTGGGAGAGGGACCTAAACTTCACTTCTACGGTGGAGGATTGGCACGCCGCTTCCTCGGAGGTGGGAAAGATCTCCAGGTGTGTAAACCACATAGAGAATCTGAAAAAGATTCACCTCCAGTGGTACCTCCCCCCACCCGGGTGGCGTCTTTTGCTAGTCACTTATCACCACTTTGTTGGCGTCAGTGCAGGGGGAGGGGAGATCTGGCCCACATGTGGTGGTTGTGCCCGAAACTCACCCCCTTTTGGGTTTTGATATCCAGTCTTCTACAAACGGGAGTGCTACAAGACCTGACTCCTCAATTGGCAGTTTTGAATATAGGTCTCCAGGACTATCCTCTGCCGCTTAGGGGATGGCCTCCTACATCCTCATTGCTGCACGCCTCTGTGTAGCGACTAAGTGGAAGTCCCATCTTCCTCCCACTCTATCGGAGGTCACTCGCAAGATTAACTGGATTTTCCATCAAGAATACCACCTTGCCTTGAATAGACCCACTAGACTCTCAGTACAGAATCGTTGGGAATTGTGGGCCTCCCACCCTCAGGCCACCCCTGTTTCCCCTGAACAGGTGCCTAGATCTCTGGATATGGGTCCGCGTCAGGACTTCTGAGAGGGACCGGTCTCCTACTCTGGTCCTTCTCTGGCTCTATGGATTTGGGACCTCGCGTGTGTCCCTGAGCACATGTGTACCTGAATGTCTGTATACCCCTATTTACATTTTTCCATACTACTTACTTTGTGTCATTAGTATTGTTACCTAGGAATCTGCATTGATTGTGCTGTTGCGAGGCGGACCCCTTCCCTCCCTGTACCTCCTCACCCCCCCCTTGTGGAGTCATTTCTCTTTCTTTTCACCCTCTGTCATGACAAGCTGTGAAAATACCCTAAGACTGCCTGGGTTCACACTTGGGCATCAGTTTTCGCAAAAGGCTCAAATACTGTATCCTTTTTTTAAAGGGTGTTTTTTGGCTGGTTTTTGACCCTCCTGTGCTGCTCCGCTTTTTTTGGACTTTGTCATTTTTTGCCAAAAATATTAGAAAAAACTGATCAGGTTTTTGTGCCATTAAAAACGGGATCAGTTTTCCCATAGGGCCCATGTTAAAAAACATGAGCAGTTTTTTTACTGCACCCAAAAATGCTGCTAGAAGCGTTTTTAGGGTCCAGTTAAAAAACTGACACCATTGCAGTCACACTTGAGTGCAGCATCAGTTTTTGGCATCAGGTTTTGGACTTAGGCTGAAGGCACACTGTCGTGCATCAAACACGGAGCGTGTTTGATGCACGACAGTGATGAGAGTGTGATGCATGTTTTTGGTGTGTGTGGTGCGAGTGTGGTGCGTGTGAGTGAGGGTGCCTGGCTCTATGCATGTGAGTGTGATGAGAGTGTGGTGTGTGAGTGTGTGTGTGCTGCATGTGAGTGTGATGCTGTCCACGGTCCTGAAGCAAACTTCAGGACCGCTGATAGCATTTACCGTCATATTCCACCTCCGCGGCTGTCAAAGCCGCAGAGTATGAATGTGCTGGTTTCCCGGTACAGTAATGAATTATCTTACACCGCTGTGTCAGCGTTGCAAGATGATTATTATAAACCCAGCTACTGGGCACCTCTTTGTAATTGTCAGGGTTAAACTGCATATGCAGCATCTGTGAGGAGTGTGGACACTCCCTGGAGACTTGATGGCAACATATTATAAACACATTAACACCTTCACGACCTAGGACGTTGTGCAACGTCCTGTGTTTCTGCCTGTTCCTGACCCAGGACGTTGCTCAACGTCCTGGCAGATTTGAGCTGCTGCAGCTCCTGTGAGTGGGGTCGCTCAGGTGTCACAGATGCTGCTGCTGTGTGACAACCTGTAGATGACCCCACAGGGGTGGATTAACCCCCCCATGCCCAGGACCCCTCCGATCGGCAGTTTAAAAGTGAAACTGCCGATCGGAGAAAATCATAGGGATTCACCCCTCCAGATCTGATTGGAGCTCTCCAATCAGATCTGGAGGGGCGGATCGGCAAGTGCCCACCCCTCCTCAGCCCCCTCCAGCTCCATGACTCACAGGGCCCCCCCGTCCTCCTAAACCGCCTGCCCCCCTCTATAATTAGGAATATGCCGGCGGCAACACTGTCCGGTCCCCTGCAGTTGTGTTCCCCTCCAAGCTGCCCCCACCTCCAGGCCCTGTGCCTGGCCCCCCCCCCCTCACCGCTGCGTCCGCCCTGCCGCCGCTGCTGCTGGCCTCCTCTGCCGGCCGGTCTGTGGCCCCGCCTCCTCTCCCGGCCTCCTCCTGCTCATCGGTGGAACGAGGGAGGTAAGTATGTATGTATGTATCTATGTATGTATCTATGTATGTATGAATGAATGAATGAATTGATGGATGGGTGAATGGATAGATGGATGGGGGGTGCATGCGTGGACGTGTGCGTGCGTGGACGTGAGCGTACATGAGTGTGCGTGGACATGAGTGTGCGTAGACGTGTGCGTGCGTAGACGTGTGCGTGTGTGGACATGTGTGTGGACATGTGCGTGTGTGGACGTGTGCGTGCATAGATGTGTGTGTGCATAGACGTGTGCGTGCGTGGACGTGTGCATGGATGTGGATGTGCATGGATGTCAGCGTACGTGTGTGGATGTGTGTGGATGTCAGCGTGCGTGTGTGGATGTGTGCATGCGTGGATGTCAGCATGCATGCGTGGATGTCAGCGTGCGTGCGTGGATGTGTGCATGTGAGGATGTCAGTGTGCGTGCTTGAATGTCAGCGTGCGTGCGTGGATGCCAGCGCGCGTGGATGTCAGCAT
Source organism: Allobates femoralis (assembly GCA_033576535.1). Taxonomy (NCBI): domain Eukaryota; kingdom Metazoa; phylum Chordata; class Amphibia; order Anura; family Aromobatidae; genus Allobates; species Allobates femoralis. Next base: position 354,121,886 of record JARQOC010000002.1, read on the forward strand.
GCAAGGATGTCAGCGTGCGTGGATGTGCGTGCGTGGATGTGCGCATGCATGGATGTCAGCGTGCGTGGATGTGTGTGTGTGTGGATGTCAGCGTGCTTGAATGTCAGCGTGCGTGCGTGGATGTGTGTGTGGATGTGCGTGGATGTGGATGTGCGTGCGTGGATGTCAGCGTGCGTGCGTGGATGTGTGCGTGCGTGGATGTGTGCGTGGATGTGGATGTGAGTGCGTGGATGTGGGTGCGTGGTTGTGTGCATGCGTGGATGATGGGTGCATAGGTGGATGGGTGCAACAAGGGATCAAGTGTCCTCTTGTTGTAGTCTCTGGGATCATAGTCATGGTGCACTGTATGACAGGTCATTGTCATGCAGTGCACCATAACTCTGACCCCAGAGACTGTAGGAAGAGGACACTTCATCCCTTGCTGCAGTCTCTGGATTGACCAGAGGCGATCGAGCGTCGTGGCACCTTCGTTGTGGACTACGTCGGAGGCGATCGAGCGTCGTGGGACCTTCGTTGTGGACTACGTCGGATCTTTATAATAAAGATGGAGTCCGAATTTTGTTTGTGTTTATTTTTTTCAAATAAAAAGATTTTTCTCTGTGTGTATTTTCTGACTATTTACCAGAGATTCCTAATGGCGGGTCTAACATTGGCCCTATATTATGAATCTCGGGCTTAGTGCCAGCTGCCAATAAAAAGCTGGCATTAACCCCTTTATTACCCAGTTTGCCACCGGCACCAGGGCAACTGGAAGAGCATGGGTACAGCGCCAGAAAATGGCGCTTCAATGAATGTGCCATTTTCTGGGGCGGCTGCGGGCTGCAATTCGCAGCATGGGGGGCCCAGAACGCTTGGGCCTCTCCATGCTGCGGATTCCAGCCCCCAGCTGCCTAGTTGTACCTGGCTGGACCAAAAATATGGCGGAGCCCCATGTCATTTTTTTTTTCTAGAATTAGTTCTAGAAGAAAAAAAATGGGCTTTGCTGTATTTTTAGTTGCCAGCCAGGTACAATGAGGCAGCTGGGGGTTGCTGGCAGTCCGTAGCTGCCAAGTTGTACCTGGCTGGACCAAAAATATGGCGGAGCCCTACGCCATTTTTTTTCTAGAATTAGTCCTAGAAAAAAAATAAAAATGGGCTTCGCTGTATTTAGATGCATAGTGAACACTTTGAACCCCCAGGTGAATCACAAATTGATCCGTAAAAATGAAAAAAGAAAATTTGTGTGAAAACAAATGTACTTTTTCCTTATTACGAATCAATTTGTGAAGCACCTTGGGGTTCAAAGTTCTCACTATGCATCTAGATGCATTCCTTGGGGGGTCTAGTTTCCAAAATGGGGTCACTTGTGCGGGTGCTCCAATGTTTAGTCACACAGGGACTCTCCATACACGACATGGTGTCCGCTAACGATTCCAATAGTTAGCGGACACCATGTCGCGTATGGAGAGCCCCTGTGTGCCTAAACATTGGAGCTCCCCTACAAGTGACCCCATTTTGGAAACTAAACCCCCCAAGGAACATATCTAGATGCATAGTGAGCACTTTGAACCCCCAGGTGCTTCACAAATTAATCCGTAATAATGAAAAAAGAAAATTTGTGTGAAAACAAATGTACTTTTTCCTTATTACGAATCAATTTGTGAAGCACCTTGGGGTTCAAAGTTCTCACAATGCATCTAGATGCATTCCTTGGGGGGTCTAGTTTCCAAAATGGGGTCACTTGTGGGGAATCTCCAATGTTTAGGCACACAGGGGCTCTCCATACACGACATGGTGTCCGCTAATGATTCCAATAGTTAGCGGACACCATGTCGCGTATGGAGAGCCCCTGTGTGCCTAAACATTGGAGCTCCCCCACAAATGACCCCATTTTGGAAACTAGACCTCCCAGGGAACGTATCTAGATGGGTTGTGAACATTTTGACCCCCAGGTGCTTCACAAATTCATCTGTAAAATTTAATAAGTACTTTTGTTTTCCATAAACATTTTCTTTTTCATTTTCACAGATTAATTTGTGAAGCACTGGGGCATTCAAAATGCTCACCACCCATCTAGATAAGTTCCCTGGGGGGTCTAGTTTCCAAAATGGGGTCACTTGTGGGGAGCTCCAATGTTTAGGCACACAGGGGCTCTCCAAACGTGACATGGTGTCCGCTAACAATTGAAGCTAATTTTTCAAATTGTTAGCGGACACCATGTCGCGTTTGGAGAGCCCTGTGTGCCTAAACATTGGAGATCCCTCACAAGTGACCCCATTTTGGAAACTAGAGCCCCCAGGGAACTTATATAGATAGGTGGTGAGCATTTTGAACCCCCAGGTGCTTGACAAATTCATCCGTAAAAATGAAAAAACACTTTTTTTTCCATAAAAAATTTCTTTTTTCATTTTTACAGATTAATTTGTGAAGCACTGGGGCATTCAAAATGCTCACCACCCATCTAGATAAGTTCCCTGGGGGTCTAGTTTCCAAAATGGGGTGACTTGTGGGGGAGCTCCAATGTTTAGGCACACAGGGGCTCTCCAAGCGCAACATGGTGTCCGCTAACAATTTGACTGAAAAATCAGCTCAAATTGTTAGCGGACACCATGTTGCGTTTGAAGAGCCCCTGTGTGCCTACACATTGGAGCTCCCCCACAAGTGACCCCATTTTGGAAACTAGACCCCCCAGGGAACTTATCTAGATGGGTGGTGAGCATTTTGAACCCCCAGGTGCTTCAAAAATTCATCCGTAAAATGAAAAAGTACTTTTATTTCCATAAAAAATGTCTTTCTTCATTTTTACAGATTAATTTGTGAAGCACTGGGGTGTTCAAAATGCTCACCACCCATCTAGATAAGTTCCCTGGGGGGTCTAGTTTCCAAAATGGTGTCACTTGTGGGGGAGCTCCAATGTTTAGGCACACAAGGGCTCTCCAAATGCAACATGGTGTCCGCTAACAATTTGACTGAAAAATCAGCTCAAATTGTTAGCGGACACCATGTCACGTTTGGAGAGCCCCTGTGTGCCTACACATTGGAGCTCCCCCATAAGTGACCCCATTTTGGAAACTAGACCCCCCAGGGAATTTATCTAGATGGGTGGTGAGCATTTTGAACCCCCAGGTGCTTCACAAATTCATCCGTAAAATGAAAAAGTACTTTTTTTTCTACAAAAATTTTCTTTTGGCCTAAATTTTTTCATTTTCACATGGAGAACAGGATAAAATGAAACCTAAAAATTGTTGCGCAATTTCTCCTGAGTACATCGATATCTCATATGTGGTCATAAACCACTCTTTGGGCGCACGGCAGGGCTCAGAAGGGAAAGAGCGCCATTTCACTTTTTGAATGGAAAATTAGCTCCAAAAGTCAAATTCCCTTCTGAGCCCTGCCATGCGCCCAAAGAGTGGTTTATGACCACATATGAGATATCGATGTACTCAGGAGAAATTGCCCAAAAATATTTAGGATCCATTTTATCATTTTAATTTTGCTGGAAAAATGAAAAATTGCTGATGAACTTTGAACCCTTATAACGTCCGAACAAAAAATTTTTTTTTTCCAAAATTGTGCTGATGTAAAGTAGACATGTGGGAAATCTTATTTATTAACTATTTTGTGTCACATACCTCTCTGGTTTAGCAGAATAAAAATTCATAATTTGAAAATTGCTAAATTTTCAAATATTTTGCCAAATTTTAAATTTTTTCACAAATAATCGCAAAAATTATCAACCTAAATTTAATACTAGCATGAAGCCCAATATGTCACGAAAAAACAATCTCAGAATCGCTAGGATCCGTTGAAGCGTTCCAGAGATATTACCTCATAAATGGACACTGGTCAGAATTGACAAAAATGGCCTGGGCATTAAGGTCAAAATAGGCCGGGGGTGAAGGGGTTAACCCTTCATTCACCGGGTTAATAGATGCATATGCAGCATCTGTGTTGATATGACGCACAGATGCTGCATATGCAGTTTAACCCCGACAATTACAAAGAGGTGCCCAGCAGCTGGGATTATAATAATCATCTTGCACCGCTGTCAGCAGTGCTAGATGATTCATTACTGTACCGGGAAACCGGTTTCAGGAGAATTTAACAGCACATGGGTGTGACTATCGCACCGAGTGCTGTATGGGTGTGAGTTTGACTCGCACCCATATACTTTTAATGGGCACTCGCGCATTGAAATCACGTGCAATCGCAGCATGCTGCCATTGTACTCGCATTTCCATCGCATTGCGAGTGTAATGTGAGAAAATCGCAATGATGTGACCTGTATCATTTAAAGATACAGGTCCGAGTGCAATGCGTTTTTTTTTTGCAGTACACTCGCATGAGTCTTGTACCAGTGTGCCTTCAGCCTTAAAAAAAAAAAAGTGCACAAAATTATGCAAAAACCTGATCCAAGTCTCAAGTGTGACCCTGGCCACTCCCAGGTCTATAGAATATTCTTGCTATATATATTCTTCTACATAAAGCACCAAAAAAACTCTGAACCTCTCAACTTATAAGCACTACATCTAAAGAATCAGATTCTTAAAGCTCCAGAACCTCAATTCCATGTTAGAATCTAACTCTGAACTGTATCTGCCATGGGATACCCACGTGAAACGTGAAGAATTTACCCATGTTATAGTTCTCCGATCCTGTGAAAGTAAATGCAACTGTTATCCCCAAGACCTGTGTCTGTGGTCATTATTGATGCTGCATGGTGGTGGATAGCAGTCAACAGAGAGCCCCCCATTACAAGGGTTTTACTTGGCCTTGGTCAGAAAATGCTACTAGATAAGTTGTGGTTCACTGGGCCACAACCAATTTTATTGGTTCCATACAGTATATAAATTAGCATAGGAAAAACACATAAAACAAAATAAAATCCTAGGCCTGCTGACCGCTTAATATACTTGCAACTCCTAGCTTACGAGAGTACCTAGCCTAGAGCACAGATCACAACCAATCACTTAGGCTGGCTTCACATTGCGGGCCAGATCCAATCCGAGGCTGTCCATGTAAACCGGACAGCCTGTCACATCGCCATTGGACTCGGTGGCTGGTGTTCCTGCCTCGGCCGCTTGGAGGCGCCGTATTCCTCCGGCTGATGGTGCCGGTGATAGGAGGGCCTTGTCCTCATATGGACCTTCTCCTTCGACGTCTGCCTATGTCACTGAACGCAGCCGTGTTTCTCCTTTGGGTGATGTTGGTCGCAGAGGAGCAGGCCCTGGAGAGGTGTCTGATAGGCGCAGCCTTTGTTCTTCTGTCAGAAGTGGGGTGGTTGGTGCCAGTCGTGCATTACCATCTGGCCTGGTTCTAGGGGCGGTCCGGATGAGATCATCAGGCTGTGAGCTCCAGCCTATGGGAGGTAACTGCGCCCTTCAAATACATTGGAGCCTGTCTTGTAGGCCGCCAGATATAGTTTTGGTTCCCCAGTGATAGTGTGTGTTTAGTTTTGTCACTGACCTTTGCCTGAATTTCTGATTCTGCTACAACCTGTCGATTTTGTACCTTCGCTGCCCTCTCAGTTTTGACTCGGACTCCTGACTACGTTTTTCGGGTCCTGATTTTTCCCTTCCTGGCGACCTTCCTGCTCTGCTGCTCATAATAGGCAGCTACCCCCTGGGCTCCGCTGTAATTCCAGATCCCTGTATAGGGGTTAAGGGTCTCGGGGTTTCTCGGGGTGCTGCCTTACCAGCAGCTCAGCCTCACAGCGGATGGTCGTCACACAGCCCTGACCAGATTTTGGCCCCATAGTATACTATGGGGCCGGATAGAAGCCGTATGGCAGCTCTCTGCCATCCGGTTTATATCTGTCCGGGACAATCCGGGAGAATTCAGAATACTCTCATGGACACAAAAACGTCTGTGTGCTTATCTGATCCGGGGCTGTCAGGTTCACCCTGACAGCCATGGATTGGATCTGACCCGCAATGTGAAGCCAACCTTAGTCACATCTGTTTTCCAGGAGCAAAGAGAGAACTATCAGCTTGTGGAGTCTCTGCCCTTTTATATCATGCAGGTGATTAGCCACAATCATCCTAAACACCGGGAGTCTCTAAATCTAGCATGAAAAATACATTGTTCCTCATCAAACATCAAATAACTAGTTCATTAACACAGTATAAGTCCAGCAGCAGATGAGCGTATGAAAAATCCTCCATGTTTCATCCAGAAAACTCAGACGGCTTTCATTTAATTTTCATCTTATTTTCATCTGCGTGCCATCCATTTGTCCATTTTTTATGTCCGTGTGACATCCATGTGATGTCGATGTGTGATCTGTTTTCAACATCTACATTAAAAAATGTACTTGATCAAATACAGTTTCCTAAGTTAACAACAGAAATATATCTGTAAAAAATGAACGTTTTGTGTGGTTTCCAATTTTTTTCTGCACCCGTAGAAATTAATGTGTGACTCATCTAAGACTCATAAGAGTGTAATTTATGCTGTAATTTTTTTTCTCACAGACAGTTGGACTAAAAGAAAAATTGTTAATCTGAAAAGCCCTTTGGAAAAACATGGGACAGTGTTCAAAAATAGCACACATTTGATTTATTAATTCATATGCATAAGCACATGGATGAAAATCAGTTGAAAATTAGATAAAAATCATCCAAGTTGTCGGGATGAAAATCATCCAAGTTTTCTGGATGAATCTTGGTTTTTTATATGCTCATCTACACCTGACCTAAGGATACCATAAGGGTACCGTCACTCCTGGTGAAGTCGGCGGCAATTTTTTATGCGATGCTGGGGCGTGGCCTATCGCCGATGACATCGCCAATGCGTCGCCTAATGTAAATAAGCGAGGGTGAGGCATTTGAGTGGTCACCTGGTTTCACAGCAGCGCTGTGAAACCAGGCGGCCACTCTGGGGCAATGTGTACACATCGCCCCATGTAAACGGCCGACGGCGATCTGACAGGCGACGGGAGCCATAGGCTCCCGTGTTACGGCATCGCTGCTGGGGTTTTTAGACAGCCCACGGGCGATGCCGCCTGTCAGATCGCCAGTGCGTTACCGGAGGTGTCGCTGCATGTAAACATGCGTCGGCGATGCTGGCGAGGCGCCAAAAATGTGCACGCTCCCGCCTGTCGCCGCCGACATCTCCGGCGACCTCACCTAGTGTGACGTGGCCCTTACACGTCGCAATATTGCATGCAATTTCAAAGGCAATTTGCTGCTTGCAGTGAAATCATGGGCACATTGTTCCATTTGCACATGGCACAATCGAAAAACGATATCGTAGTTACATCGTTTTTGAGTCGTAGTTGCATTGTGATATCGTGACGTGCCTTAAGGCTAGGGTCACACTGAACAGTGCACCCACGTTAACCAGATGCCGTTACAGCAGAGCCCAGGTTGGGCTCTGCTGTAACGGCAACCGGTTAATGTGGGTGCACTGTTCAGTTTGACCCTAGCCTAACACTGTAGATACTAAATGTAAAGGTTTTTGCACATGAATGTAAAAATCAGATGAGTGATATCTCTCATTTTGACGTATAGCAAGTCGCAATGCTATTTTATGTGTTTGTGTAAATTTCCAAATTTTTAGGCGTATTGAACCTGTCCAATTTTCAGCATGCACAATTTGCCTCCAAGAATCAGATGGCACTCGACCATTCAAGTCTATGGGTCTGTGGAAAAAATTTACATTCGAGTTTGGTGCAGTTTTCATGGACTAAAGGCCCAGTTACACACACAAATAATTGTGCAGAGGTTGTTCGCAGATCTCTGGTTGCAGTGAAATCATGAACATATTGTTCCATTTTGTGGCTGGGTACAAATGTAACAATGTGTCCATGATTTCACTGCAACCAGAGATCTGCGAACAACCTCTGCACAATTATCTGTGTGTGTAACTGGGTCTTAATACTGTAGATTGGAGAAGACAGAACAACTTTTTTTTTTAATTCTCCACATCTGAGAAAAACAGATTCCACTCTGATCAAACCCTGATCAGAGTCATATTAGAATAATCAGGCCATTTTTCGTCGTGTGAGCCTAGCTTTATTTACCGCAAGTCGCGCCTGCGCTGCTTCACTGTGGCTGTCCCTGGGCTTTGTTGACATAGCTTCAGCGATGATGTCACAACTACAAAAGCTAGGGTCACATTACCTCTCGGGGTATGCTCAGGGGGGTCAGGCCAAAAACCTAGACTTTGGCAGCATAAATGCGGTGCTACCGCCAGGGTAGCGCGTTTTCGCTACCAATGTTACCCTATGGAGTGTCGGCCCGTAGCGCGGCTCCAACGCGGTTATCTGAGTGAAATCTCACGTTATTTCGTAATGCGAGAAAAGACATTTTCAACAACGTTTTTTCTCGTTTTAGAAAATGATGTGAGATTTCACTCAGATGGCCGCGTTGGAGCTGCGCTACGGGCCACTTCTCCATAGGGTAACATTGGCAGCATTAACGCGGCGCTACTCTGGCGATAGCAGCGTGTTCATGCTGCCAAAGTCTAAATTTTTAGTGCGACCCACCTGAGCGCGCCGCAAATGGTAATGTGACCCTAGCCAGAATATAGGAAAAACTTTTTTTCCCCATCTCTAAGAAAATCAGATCACATTATTATCAAACTCTGATCAAACTCTGATAAGAGTTTAATTAGCATGATAAGACCAATTTTCTTGTATGAGATAAAAATGGTTGTGGGATCCTATCGTAAAAGACTAAGGCCGGCTTTACACTACGGCTGGAATCCTATCTGTGGCTGTCCGCTTGAGCCAGACAGCCCCGGACCGGATCAGCACACAGAACTGGAGGGCTAATTTGCCCTCCAGTCCGGTGTGCAGCCGCACGCAGCTGGCGCCGCTGATAGGTCAAGACCACAGCTCACGGTGAGCTAGTCACGGTCCTGACCTATCAGCGGCGGCAGCTGCATGCGGCTGCACACCGGACCAGAGGGCAAATTAGCTCAATCGGACAGCCACAGATCGGATCCCAGTCGTAGTGTGAAGCCAGCCTTACTGTTTCAAGATCATTGGAATTATTACATTTTCTTCTGAGACACAGCTTCTATCCATAAAATTCTCTTATCATCTTGACAGGAGGCTTGATGAGGTAACACATTCTGTAACTCCAAACATTTGGATTAAAGCAGTCTAGTAATAAATTTTGGCCTCTTTGGTTATTCTAATGAAGTGCTAACATTTTTACGAGTATTGGTAGAGCCAATCGTGTAAATTTAGCCTTCCTTATCTGACATGTCAAAACTTTATCAGATAATATATGAAATTATCACATAACTTGTTTCCACAAAGTATTTTTTTTAAATAAATGGTTTTATTTAGAAAAATATATCTATATATATATAAATATATATACTCGTATAACTCACTTTTTAAAGATTATTGGGACTAAATAACTACCGTATATACTCGTGTATAAGCCGACCCGTGTATAAGCCGACCCCCCTACTTTTGCCCAAAAATCTGGAAAAACCTATTGACTCGTGTATAAGCCGAGGGTGGACCCCAGCACAGGTATACAGCCCTCAACAGTGTGGTATACAGCAGCCCCAGAGGTATATACAGCAGCCCCAGTGGTAGTATACAGCAGCCCCAGTGATAGTATCCAGCAGCCCCAGAGGTATATACAGCCCCAGTGGTAGTATACAGCAGCCCCAGAGGTATATACAGCCCCAGTGTAGTATACAGCAGCCCCAGAGGTATATACAGCCCCATGGTAGTATACAGCAGCCCCAGAGGTATATACAGCCCCAGTGTAGTATACAGCAGCCCCAGAGGTATATACAGCCCCAGTGTAGTATACAGCAGCCCCAGAGGTATATACAGCCCCAGTGGTAGTATACAGCAGCCCCAGAGGTATATACAGCCCCAGTGTAGTATACAGCAGCCCCAGAGGTATATACAGCCCCAGTGGTAGTATACAGCAGCCCCACAGGTATATAGAGCCCCAGTGGTAGTATACAGCAGCCCCACAAGTATATAGAGCCCCAGTGGTAGTATACAGCAGCCCCACAGGTAAATATAGCCCCAGTGGTAGTATACAGTAGCCCCACAGGTATATAGAGCCCCAGTGGTAGTATACAGCAGCCCCACAGGTAAATATAGCCCCAGTGGTAGTATACAGCAGCCCCACAGGTATATAGAGCCCCAGTGGTAGTATACAGCAGCCCCACAGGTAAATATAGCCCCAGTGGTAGTATACAGTAGCCCCACAGGTATATAGAGCCCCAGTGGTAGTATACAGCAGCCCCACAGGTAAATAGAGCCCCAGTGGTAGTATACAGCAGCCCCACAGGTAAATATAGCCCCAGTGGTAGTATACAGCAGCCCCACAAGTATATAGAGCCCCAGTGGTAGTATACAGCAGCCCCACAGGTAAATATAGCCCCAGTGGTAGTATACAGCAGCCCCACAGGTATATAGAGCCCCAGTGGTAGTATACAGCAGCCCCACATGTAAATATAGCCCCAGTGGTAGTATACAGCAGCCCCACAGGTAAATAGAGCCCCAGTGGTAGTATACAGCAGCCCCACAGGTAAATATAGCCCCAGTGGTAGTATACAGCAGCCCCACATATATATGCCCCAGAGGTATATACAGGCCCCCCATCTATATACAGCCCCCCGCCGCAATCCTGTAAAGGAATAGGTTAGTATACTTATCCATCCGCTGCAGCTGTCCCGCCGCCATCGCGATTCAGCATCTTCCGACTTCCAGCGTCTCGCGTCTTCTTCCGGGTTCCTCCTCGGTCGCACAGGCAATGACGTCATTGCCTGCGACCATCGGAAGGAGACGCGAGACGCTGGAAGTCGGAAGATGCTGAATCGCGATGGCGGCGGGGCAGCTGCAGCGGATGGATAAGTATACTAACCTATTCCTTTACAGGATTGCGGCGGGGGGCTGTATATAGATGGGGGCACTGTATACCTGTATACATTGTATACAGGTATACAGTGACTCGCGTATAAGCCGAGGGGGGGACTTTTCAGCCCAATTTTTGGGCTGAAAAACTCGGCTTATACGCGAGTATATACGGTAATTGGGATTTAAAAATGCTCAGTCAATATCTACTGAGATGCAGAATGATTTACTCATACAGTGGCTAAGTGGGAATTTTATTTCCCCATGTGTTATTTTTGGCCATGGACTTTATCTCGAAACGTAGCTTATCCACATTAAGGTAAACATGGTAAACATATTTAATGTAAGAAAAAGTGGTACTGTGAAAAATAGAAGCATTGTTTTGTAATTCTGGACATCTATTTACAAAGCGTGCGTAAAATGTGCTTACATTGAAGAGTTGTCATAAGCTAAAAAATATTTGCATATTAATATACATTCTTTGCGACAACTAGTTACTGTACACAAGTAAAGACTAACTGAAACAGTGTAAGGTTCCTATACCAATGCTTGCCTAAGCTTCACAGGTCCTCTACCAAACACTATAATTACCTTGTACTTCAGTCCAATTACATTGCCATTCATTTAATCATGTTTTATTGCCCATTCTGCCCTAATACTGGAATGGTCAGTCTGCCATGGAAACAATTCTTCCAAAATTGTAAGTCTCTATTTACCTTAGTATACATACACTAATGTAAGCACACTGCAATAAATCAATAGATGAATTTCTTTATTGCTATATATGTCAAAAACATTAGGCACGGTACTTGACTTGTCACTAGAAGGGGCAACACCTCCAATGAGATCACCTTGTCGTGGTTGAATGACTTACTTTTTTGATCAAAACATTTTAACTCATTTCCTCACATTTTTTTTAGCATATATAGCAATAGTGAAGTTCATGTCATCACTAATCGCTGTGTGCTGACATGGTGTATATATATGTCTGTGTATTGATCACATATCGTGTTAAAAGACCTGGATGTTGATTTATTACTAAGGATGTACAGCCAACTGCAAGTACCTTCTTCCACTCATTTTGACCAAACATGGTTTTAATTATGAGCTTTGTCTGGTTTTCCTTTACTCTCCCAGTTCAAATAGAGCCTGGCTGAGCACATGGAAGGATAAGACATTAACAATATGAACCATCCAAAATGAGATCACCTTGCTGTGGTTGGATGGATTTAGACTTTTTAATAAAAAAATATTAACTGCAGTAAGTACGTCACATTTTTTACATATATAGCAGTAGTGGAATTCAAGTGTTCTTTAATCGCAATGTGTTGTCACATAGTGTAATACATTTGATACTGAATGTTTGCAGGCCCAACACACAGCAGGATTATAAGATTCCTGGGACTTTCACATGCTCCTCTTTCAATGTGGTATATTTAATTATGTGCACCATATGCCCAGTGGAGTCTTTTTATGTTGGTGAGACTGGGCAACGTCTAAGAGCAAGGATGAGGTCTCATCGTCACACAATTACACATGAAAAAATCAATTTTCCAGTAGCGGAGCATATTTCTGGCCACGGACATAACATTGATAATATGAAGGTTTTAATTTTGAGAGGTAATTTCAAACCCCAAAAGCAGTGTGTGAATCCAAGCTAATTAGAAGTTTCAATTGTATACAGAACGGACTGAACATCGCTGAACGTTTTATGGCTCATTACCACGTCTAAACAATGTTGTTCAAAGACATGAAAATCTTAGACATCAGTTTTTCTTATAAATTAGTGTCCTAAAGACTTTATAACCACTGGGCCTGCCTGAAGATCCTCTTCAAGGCTGCTTTGTTTATTTTGCCAAATGTCCATTCCCTGTAATGTTTATTCAGTCAAATGTCCAATCATTTTAGTTGTGCATGCATATATTTTGAGTTTCATTCAATACCTTGTCATACCATGCCTGATGAAGAGACCTGAGTCGTCTCAAAAGCTCTCCTTATAACATTATTTATTTAATTTTTGTTAGGTATCACAACCACAAGATTTTTATCTTGTTTCTCACACTGAGAGCAATCAACTTTGGCCCTATTTTAGTTATGTTTGTATTAGTGTCATAGCGTCTCTGTGGAATCTGGCTTTGAAAAAATCCAGAGAGGCCTAAAGATCTACACTAGCTGATAACAAAATCCACCTATTTCTGTTGGAGTTCCTTTATTTTGGTGGCAAATAACAAAGTAGAAAACTAAAACTACAAAGGTGAACAAAGAATAATTTGATAAGAATTTTTCATTTTGCATTTCCATGCAGGCTTTAGCAAACCAAATGGCTACCTAGATGGTATACAACATTTGGAGCAGCTTAGGCAAATTATTATAATCAAATAGATGACATATATACACCCCATTTATCTTATAAGCAGACTGCTGTTGTAGTAGCCTCTATGGCCGTCACATTAACTGTGTAAAGAATTCTTGGTTGATTCTATACTTTCCCAGGGTTTACTAAGTTTGGTAAAAAATAAGTTTGGCAAACTACTTGCACACTATACCTGTGTCCATAATCTTGTAATATATGTTAAACGAAAACATGGTGCTAGTGACATAGTAGTGTGAGAGAGAAAAAAAAACATAACTTGGCAAAAAAATATGTGAATTGCTAACAGCAATCATTCCTTTAGTAGAAGTAGTACAAATGCAGATCACACTTAGCCTTTTTTGCATATCGCAAGAAGCATATCAGTGGTGTAAAGCAAATAGAGTGTTGAATATATGTCACATCATTTGTCCCAGTTATAGCAGGATGATGTAGTCTTTCAAAGCGACACCATCAGCTTGAGGCAGTCTTCTGTTGTCCTTAACACTTTGGCCCCAGTTCATTAAGATTTTAGATCGGTAAACACGCATAAAACACTTTGAAAAGGAAAACTTTTGGATAGCCCCACCAAAATGGTTAATACACAGGGCATGGCAATGCCAACTTAGGCTGCCTTCAGACTTGCAGATGCATCTGCAGCGTTTTGCAGATGCATCTGCAAGCATCTGCATGCAGACCGCGGCCCCTATGTTTATAATGGAGCGCACGGCGGTCTGCAGATGCTTGCAGACCGCCGTGCGCTCTCATTGCCCGCCATTAGTGATCTGTGCGCATGCGGATGCCTGCGCACAAATCACACACTCTCGCCCGCACCAGGGACGCGACATGCTGCGTCCCGGGTGCGGACGCGGGACACCGGAAGGAGCAGATATCGTCCGCATCCGCACCCGAACGCAGCAAACGCTGCCAAACGCAGGCACTATGCGTTCCTATGTTAAACATAGGAACGCAGTGCGCATGCGTTTGAATGCGTATGGGAACGCAGCATAAGCTGCGTTCACATACGCAAATGTGAAGGCAGCCTTATCACAATTATTTGCCTTATGCCAGAGATCTTAGTCCAGTTGTCCACCTAGTCCACTTTTAACGCGCCTGATTCATTAGGAGGAGTGTGCGCCATTAAATTAATCAGGCACACCCTCATAAAGACCAGCAAGGCCAACTCTGATCTTGATGAATCAAGGTCTTAATGTTGCATATAGGATTTCCATTCTCTTTTTTCATTCGGTTAATGACTCCTGTTTACATTCTGCTCCCCAACCCAGAGCACTCTTGGGTCTTAGCAAAATGATACTCCAGAACAACTTGTTACAGATTTATTTGAAAATATTAAACAGTCATATTTTGTAGTTAGATGACACGGTTCTTAAGAAAAGCTATGTTGCTGGTGCTGGCACTGGTGGTAGGGGCTTTGATAGTCATAGTGCAACGCTGATGGAGGACCAATCTATTGCATTGTGCAGACTGTGCTGTTGGAAAATAAGCTCTGTCAGCACATGAAATGTCATCACCTGTTCATCTGGACTAAGAAAAGTGACCATCAAGATGATTAATGCCCAAGCTGTCCTCCTTCCTCTCTTTGTGATCATTTTCTGGTGACCAATCTGCACTGCAAGAGAGACTTGTTGTCATCAGCCCAATCATTATCATCCTTACTAGAACAAATTGTAATGGATTTTCAATAAATTGATGAAGGGGAAGGATAAGGTAAAGTCGAGTGGCAAACCTGGTAAAAAAAAGGGATCAAAGGGGAGGGAGAGTACGGGAAATGTGCTGTGAGTACGGTTTAATTACAGAAGATCACAACTGAATCATGTAGTGCCATGACAATTGTAAATCAAATATTCAGCATATTACACTCAAAATTACAAGAAACAAAGGAAATAGTTAACTACATTTAGTACCATAGCAGTTCAAACCCGAGATGTGCTGTGAGTACCTTCATCATTTATCTCCATGTAGAGGTTCGGTGTAAAATGTTTGGTCCATGAGCACCACCTTAAATCGTATTTTTTGAATTGCTTATTTCTTAGTGTGGCATTAATTTAAAAAATATTGTAAAGTGACTCTTTCTCCATTACATCCTCTATCAATGGGCGTGAAATTTGTTTCCACTTGGCTGCAATATACAACCTAATGATTAACAGACTGTGGAGCCCATTCACATTGAACAACATTAGTTTAAGGTGTCTTGTGAGATCTAGAGTGTAGGCACGTGTGAGTGACAGTTTGTGAGCAACATACTTACAAACATTTCAAGTGTCATCCGGTGGTAGAAAGCAGGGTTAAAAATAAACGTGCCAATTATTCCATTGTAACAAATTTCTTATTAGTTTTTTGGATGAAAAGTCTATGGAAATTGGAAGGAAAAAAAATGTGTATCTCTCAAAAAGAAAAGATCACCTCTTATGGAGGCATCTGTTAATAAAAACAGAAAAACGTCTCCTGTGGAGCAAATGCTTTTAATGGCTGTCTCGCCCCACATCTTGTAGAGCTAATGGAAGGACAGACAACCATTCAAAAGATCAGAAGAAGTGGTGTGAAACCCTCCTTGACCTCTGATTTGGCAAAGGATTTCCCCTGTTGATCGAACAATACCTTGGTGGGGAAACCCCACCTGTAGGGAATCCATATCCAGGGCAGGAAATCCATGAAGTTATTCAAGGTTTTCCTTTGATTTAACATTTAAGTCAGCAAAAATCTTCAATTTTTCATGTAGGACTGGTAGTGTCTTGTTACTTTTAGGGTAGTTGAGAATTAGCTCCTTTGTATGGTAAAAGTGGATCTTGAGTATAACATCCCTTGGAACATGCGCTTGCAGGAATTTTGGCTTGAGAAGCCTGTGGGCTCTCTCAATGATGACGTTATTGTTCGATAGGGTGGGGATAGTCTTCTTGATGACTCTTTTAATATAAGACTGGAGTTCCTCATTTTTAACCAGTTCAGGTATGCTCCTAATTTTATTATTATTTATCTGGTTCCTGTCTCTGTTACTTTGGCCTTAAGGAGCTTGACCTTCTCCCCCATCATTTGGTTTTCTTTGGCCAGCATCTTGGTGGTTTTGGTGAGCTCTGCAACTTCTGCCTCATTGCATTTCACTTGGAAGATCTTTGATTCCATGGAGAATTCAAGTTTGTTGAACTTTTGATTTATATCAGCTTATATTGATTATCTAAAGGCCCCAAAAAGTTTTAGAAAGAATTCCCGATTCATTGGTTGATCCTCAATGAAGTTAAGGAGTGGGTCTAACAAACTGGTTTCACAGGAATCTGGATCATCGGTTGTGGATTTGGGGTCTGTTTTTGAGTGTCTCTTCAACTCCATCTCCTTCCTCTTTTGTCTAGTCACAACAGGATCACATAGCATGGAATTGTTCAGTGATGGCACTTATTCCTGGGACCCCGGGTCCTCCATGTCTTGTTGTTTTTTTTTAAGAGGGTCTGTGGGTCGTCATTCCTGCCCCCTCTATCCCCTTGTTTACTTGCACTTGCACTGCACCCTGCCTCTTACTGGGTGGTGGTGGCATGTCGAATGTGCCACTCTTTTGACCAATCAGTGACATCCCCTCATGGTGTGCACAGAAGTGGACTGTGCAGGCTAGGTTGTTATAGGTAATATAGATCAGCTATGACCGGTGTTTAAGAATTGTCTTGAACCAGCCTTGATTGGCTATAGGTTCTATTCGGCATAATTAAATTAACCACAGATCTGTTGAATGTATGTGGCTAAACTGACTTAAGCCTGTTAGTGCTGAGTATCAGTAGTGTAGTTGGATCCTCCTATTGTGAGAAAGTTCCAATTATAAAGACTAAAAAATATTAGAATCTGAGAGTCTTCAGCGGTTGATATCTTTCAATTGCTAACTAAAAAGATGGTAAAAAATACAGTAGCAAGCTTTCGAGACAACTCGGGTCTCTTCTTCAGGGTCATGACGACACAAATTCTGAACACACCAATATATACACAAATAGAGGGTTGGATTCGGAAGTACATAACACAGGTAAGGTGAAGCAGAACACAGAATGGTCAATGTTGGGAGGGAGAAGGGCAGCTGGGGCAGTAATAAGCATGACAGTTATATTTTTTTTTAAACTAAGATGTTAATTTTCTTTGTTGTCTTAAAGGAGGGTAAGAGATAACCCTATTGAGCCAGGCTATATATGGATTGACTTGGATTTACAGCTTCAGGATCCACTCAGTCTCTGCTCCTGTTATTATTTTATTATTATTCTCCTCTTTGCTGCACCTGTGGGCATGACTCCTCTAAGGAACAGAGAGCCATTTTGTATGTTGTAGTGTTCACAGTAATATGGCTAGATTGGAAGGCCACTACACCTCCTAATCATCATGCTAACTTAATGTTTCCATACACTTCCTCTTCTACTTACATTGTATCATCAGTTCACATTTTGTGTGCCCACGAAATATGCATTCAAAATAGAAATTATACTCCCATATGTCCAAGTTCACATCATTTCATGCCAGATCACCAGGATTGTATTTGAACTTAGTAAAAAAATTGTGTGAGCTGAGGTTCAGTGTAACATACCTAGTCCCAACTACTTATCATACTATAAAGTCATCTTTGTCACATAAAATGCAACATTTTTTAACGAATATTTATCATATCATGTTCAGCAATTTTGCAATACAAACTTACCTTCAAAGAATGACAGCTTTTGAAACCCCTAAATTAGTATTCCAGTTTTGTATTTGTTTTTTTATTCATCCTGTGCCTACATACAGTACAGGCAGTGTAAATATATTTAGTTAATCCTTTCTAACTAAAAATATATGGATTCATTCTTCTTAGTTAGGTCATATGACTCATGGTGACTCTTTGAGGAGGTACCAAGAATGCAAAAAATCTGCTCTGAATTTTATTTGTGCAGCAGGATTGTAGCAAAAATAGGGCCCAATTTCCCCAAAACTATAATAAGAATTAAATAATAACGAATCTGCTCTAGAAATAGGTTCACTATTTAAGCAATAGTCTTACAAAAATATATATTGGAAAAATATACCGCACAATATGTAAAAAACATTATACCACAAATAAAAGCATTAGTTATTTATACTGACATCATACTGACTAATGTTTTGGTGGGTGCCTCTTAAAAATTCTTTATCATATCACTTCTCTCTACAGTTAATGATAAGCCTATTCGCCTCAATATCAAAATCTTCCGTTTTGGGGCAATTTCTATGCACTTGCATGTACTGGCTCTTGGGTACCATTAAAAGCCAATTAGGCAAATGGCAAATATATATGGAACTAGATGGTGGCCCGATTCTAATGCTTTGGGTTTTCTAGAATATAGAAATAGGGATTGCATGGGGAAGGAGGTGAAGGCTGAATAGGGAGGGACTTTGAGGACGGAGTGGCAGGGGGAGTATCGTGTGGCGGGGGGGAGGAGGATGAAGGTAGGAGCAGCGCAGGTAGGGAGAGGACGAACTGGTGGGGGGAGGAGGGAGGAGGGAGAGGCAGGGGGAGGAGGATGGAAGACAGAGAAGGTAGCGGCAGGGTGGGGGAGGATGGAGCGGCACAGGCAGGGGGAGGATGGAGCGGCAGGGGGAGGATGGAACACAGAGCGGTGGGGGGGAGGAGGACAGAGGATGAGGCGGTGGGGTGGGGGAGGGCAGAGCAGCACAGGCAGGGGGAGGACGGAAGATGGAGTGGCGGAGGGGAGGAGGACAAAGGAAGGAGGAGGAAGCGGTGGGATGGGTGAGAATGGAGCGACACAGGCAGGGGGAGGACGGACCAGCAGGGGAGGATGAAGCAATAGCAGCGGGAGGGAGGAGGACAGAGGATAAAGTGGCGGGGTGGGGGAAGGACGGAGCAGCACAGGCAGGGGAGGACGGAGGATGGAGTGATGGAGGGAAGGAGGACAAAGGAAGGAGGAGGAAGCAGTGGGATGGGGAGGATGGAGTGTCAGGGGAGGACGGAGCACAGAGCGGCGGGGAAAAGGAGGATGGAGGACGAAGCGGTGGGGTGAGGAGGCTGGAGCAGCACAGGCAGGGGGAGGTCAGAGGATGGAGTGGCGGAGGGGAGGAGGACAAAGGAAGGACTACTGATCATACAAATGAAAAATATTCTATAAATCTCTGCCAGAGGACCAGGTTCTCCCAAAGCATGATTTTAGGGCAGATGAGAATGGATTTCCACATCCCTATACATTATATACGGTAAATTGTAATAACTTGGTGTGTACCTGGTTCCCATGGCAGTACCCCACTGCTGGACATAGTAGTCTGCTCTATTCTTTAAATAGTTTTGAGCTAAGATAAAATAAATGCAGTGCTTGAGGAACTAGTATTCTCACTTGATATAGTTTGGCAATTTTCTTGGCCGAGAGACCGCTATCAATTAACTGGATGATGCTGTTTTTCTTTTTTTTTGGGACATTACTGTTCCTCAACTGAAACCAGTGATCTTTCACATGGGAATGCAACCTAATAACACACTGAGCTATTAGGGAATGTAAGAACAAGTATAATTTGTAGCAAAAAAAATGAAAAAACTTTCAAATACAAGTAGCAAAATAGCATGAACGCAGAGATATTACAAGAATCTGCATAACTAATCATATGCAAAATAATTGCAAGTGAAATTTATGTATGAGATAGCGATGATGATTGTCTATAAAATGAAGGTAGTTTAATGCTCAAAGCTGTAGTGGATGGTGAGATATCTAGTCTGAATGTCAAAAGTTAAAAACATTGTTACTGTCACGCTTCCGGGGGAATGCGCCCTAGAGTGGACCCACTGGGTCGTGGTACTGAACTCCCCTGGGTGAGCTGATCGTAGTTTACACAACCCCTATACAGGGATTGTCAGGGGCAAGCCCAGGGGATCTAAATACAACAGCTGCTAGTACCAGGGGGCGGCTTGAAGGGTTAGCCTACGGTACAGCAAGGTAGGAAACAGAGGTACTGGGCCTGATGCTGGGAGAGCAGGAATGGCTCTACTGGAGGAGAGTACAAGCAAGGCCTGACCAACAGTCAGCAAGGCAGAAGCAAACTGACTTAATAATCAGACACCTCCCATCAGAGGAGGTGGCCTGATATACCATGGGAAGAGCAGCTATTGGTCAAGGGGAGTGTCAGGTTGGACCTTGCCGGCCCCTAGAGTCACAGGGAAGGAGTGCACCTAGCCCGCCACTGAGTAGGCTCATGACAATGACCACAGTAATGTGCACATGTGCGAACCCGGCGGTCAGCTGACAGGAAGGCAACATGGCGATGGCTCTGAGACACAGCACGCCTGGATGCCGGACGCCCGGTCGGCAGAGGAGCAGGAGATGCCGACCCGGGAGAGGTGAGCTGGGAAGCAGTGCCAGGGGGCCTAACAGTTACCTTTTTGCTCATCACTGTATAATTCTCATTCCATTGTGTACCTTGAAGTAACCGCAAAATGTTTTTGCTGTCCTTCAAATATTATGGTAAACTTGGGACAGATTGTTGAAGGTGCACATCTGTCAAACACCCAAACATAGATATTATAGGATGCCCCGGTGGGTCGTTAAAGGATTTGTAGACTTTAGGGACATGATAAAACATATCCATGCTAGGATGTTGAATATTAATAAACCTTGGTTCATCTTTATTTAAAATGCCACAATCACGTCTTTGTTGGATGAGTTACTTTATTTCCTTTTTCAATATATTAGTATTATTTTTTAATAAATTTGTACGATTTGCAATACCTCAATAATCTAGCTGATTCATCTGAAAAATGTTCATGGTCCATAATTATGATTCCTCCCTCTTATCTGCTGGATGTATAACTATGTTCTGATTATTTTATCATTGTTTGATCACAATACATTCTTTGTGGTTTAAATGATCCCATATTTTTAACCCTTTTTTCTGTAGTATGCATAATGTTATTTGTGATGCATTTTTTGAAAGGGCAAGAGGGGTTCCGAATACTCATGTATTGGATGAAAATTAGATTTACATTTTAACCTCTGGTTCCCCAGGGGATTTTCATTTTCAGTTTTTTTTTCTCCCCTTCCTCTAAGAGCCATAACGTTTTCAGTTTTCTGTCAATATAGACATATGAGGGTTTGTTTTTTGTGGGATGAGTTGTACTGTTGAATGACATAATTCATTTAACGAGATCCAAGATGGCCTCCGCATAGGGAGGACACATTCTTCAGCGCTCCCAATCTCAACTTGCAATCTGGCGCCATCCTGCCCCTGAGAGCATCCGCAAAAGATTTATTTGTACCCAACTAGATCATACCACCTTGAGGTATATACAGAGCCCAATCTTGGGACTGAGAACCTGCTGAGGGGCACCTCGTGGAGTAACTGGCGGGATCCCCCCCTCCCTTGACACAGGAGCGAACCCTGCATCACAGCTCCCGGGCTACAGGGAGGTACAAGCCGGACGGAGGATTTGGAGCCATCCACCACTGCAGTGCCGCTGTGGCCTAAGATGCAGGAGCAGATGACTCCGGGAGCCGGCGAGGTGGAGCGAGGGGACCACTAGAACACGTGAACGTCGGAGTTGCCGCCATTGTGTACGAGAACCCTGGTGCCTGCAGCTGCCTGCGATACAAGAAGTACTGGACTGAGTGTGCTGCGTGGTGCTCCGGACTCCCTGGCTGAGGTGAGGTGCGGAGTAGGTGGGGAGGTGAAGACCATCGCAACACCGGCCACATTATTTGCTATAGAGATCAGGGGAAGCAAAGAAGCGGGTGGCCCTTACTCCATCACCTCTAGAGACTTGTTTGCCCCCCCCCATCCTCCTGGCAGGTCCTCTCGTGTGATCCGCCGAGGTCTGTGGAGCTGGGAGCCCAGCCTGACCCCAGGTTGAGTGGACCTAGGGAGAAGAGGAGCTGACACGGCCGGGGTCAGAGGGAGAAGGGAGAGTGCCTGCCTTGTTAAGTGACTGCCTGTGATAGACAAAGCTGACCCCCTGTTGTGTCTGAGAGTGGGGCTCTGAAGCTTCACTCAATTTCTAGATATCTCCCCCTCTTATGCTCTGCAAAGCCTCACCACCACTCTGTTCACTGCAGGAGGGCCAGAGCAGCAGAAAAGACAGTATCCTAGTCAGACTAAGGGAGGGGAAACACATACACCTCTCTGGAAAACCCCTAGCAAAGCAGGACTAACTTGCATTCAGGCATTCTCCAACAAAGAAGAGTATATATATATATATAATCCCCTGATTACAGAGACTAACACCACAGGAGCTCTTTAGTACACCCTGCTTTCATAGCAAGACCTCCCTCCAGCCTTCCCATAACCGACTCCTTCTAACTATCAACCCAGCTATTCAACATCAAGATAATCCACAAAATAAAGGTGTCCTGGATTGTCTCAACCCTTTGGGTGTTACATTGGTACAGCGGATAAACCTGCTCTCCCTCCACATCTGCTACCTGGGAGCTTTACGCTTACCAGGAGGATCCCATCAACATCCCTCCTACCCTTGTTTTGTCACAGAGACTGAAAATATATACCTGCTAACACCAACAGAGGGGGCTATTACTTCATAGAATAACTAAAGTTATTTTCAATGTGAGACACCTTTCCTTTTTATATCCTACTCCACTATCACAATAATGTCTACTTGAAACCACCGTATGTAGACTAGAGGAGCTCTGAAAGAAATATTCTCAGTAGATCAACGCAATCTTTTGATTAAACATGGGGAAATCTACCATAAAAAACCCCCGTACAGTGTCTAAAGCCACCAAACCAGTCACGCAAGCTGATGTTGATAAATTTTTGAAACAACAAGCTGAACTTGCTGGCTATCCCAAACCCCTAAAATGTGCAGCCCAGCTGACTGAGGAAGAATCAGACTCTGAAGCCGACAGCGATTCAGACTCATGCGACGGAGCGAGAGATAATAAAATCACTCGTTCCTTCATAAAAAGGATCCTGGCCAAAGAACTGGAACCAATTCATAAAGAACTGGCAGAAATCAAACAAGATATGGCACAGCAGGGTCATAAACTAGATACAGTGGAACGCGTTCAAATGACCATGTCTCAACAAACTAATAACCTACTTGAATGTTTGAATACCCATGAAAACCAATTGCATGCTATACACTTCACTCTGGAAGACCATGAAAATCGTGAGCGAAGAAACAACATTCGCATAAAAGGTCTCCCAGTCAGTGGCTTCTGAGGCTCTACCTTCTGCAGCCCGTAAAATTTTTACTAAATTACTGCTGGAAGATGACCCCAGAGACATTGAACTGGTCAGAGTTCACAGAACTCTACACCCTAAACCAAATAACTCAAATCCCCCACGAGACATACTTTGTCGCTTCTTGGACTTCAGAACAAAGGACCTCATCCTACGAAGAGCCCGAGAATCTGAAAAAATAGAGTACGAAAACTCTCACATTCAACTATACCAAGACATCTTGGCTATTACCTTAAAAAAGAGACGACTCCTCAAACCCTTTACTGAAATCCTAACACAAAGAGGATTCCGTTACCGCTGGCTATTTCCCTTCGGAATCTTTATTACCGCTAAAGAAAAGAGACTGACCGCAAGAACATCTGCTGATATAAAAAGCGCTTGCAAAGCTTTGAATGACATCATTCATTTTACCATATAGGGTACTGGAAAATTGGAAAACATTCCAAGTGGGTGAATTTGCAAAAAAAGTGAAATTACACAGTGTTTTTATTCACTATGTTCACTATATGGTAAAACTGACGTATCAGTATAATGCCTTGGGTCAGTAAACGCTCGTTGATACCAAACACGTATACTTTTACTTTAGTCTAAGTGATGAAAAAAATTCTGAAGTTTTTAAAGAAAAAGAATTGTACTTTTGTCGCCATTTTCCGCGACGTATATAGTTCTCACTTTTTGGGATCTGGGGATGTTTGGCGGCTTATTTTTTGCATCTTGAACTGACTTTTCAAATTATATCATTTTTGGGTAGATGAGATGTTTTGTTCGCCTTTTATTGCATTTTATTGCAATGTTGCTGCAACCAAGACAACCATAATTTTGTAGTTTGGACTTTTTTTCCATTGTGCAGTTTACAGATCTGATTAATTGATCTTACATTTTGATATATCAGGCATTTCTGAATGTGACAATACCAAATGTGTGTATTTTTTTTAATAGTTTTGTTTTTAATGGGTAATAAGGGGGGTATTTTCAACTTTTATATTTTGGTTTTTTTTTAAGTTTTTTAAAACTTTTTTTATTATACACTTCAGCCTTTTATTATATGCCTCAGCACTGCACAGTGTGATCGCTTGTGTTATGCCAAGAGATGCTTCACCATCCCTCTGCACAGCATAAACGATCACTTTCATCCATCGATGCCCTTGGTCATGAAGGGGTTAAACTTTTTTGTTTTTTGTAACTGTACATTAATCGTTACTAACAGTTATCGTTTATGTAGATTTTTTTAGAAGATTTTTTTATTCACTAGTTTTCTCATTAGTTGTGTAATGCCTATAAAGGCTTGAAATCGATTAAACTTAGTTAAAGTAGCGAATTTTAAATCATTATGTATCTTCTTATGTATATTTTTTTTCAAGGTATACCATATTTTTTGCTTTGTAAAACTCACTTTCATTTCCCCCAAAATTGGGGGGGGGGGTGGGAGAATGGGGGTGCGTCTTACAAAGCAAATAGTAAAAAAACCTGTGAAAAAAGTGCCATAAATCAGTATTACGTATCAGTATCATGATTACGGTGGCGGCGGTGGAGCAGACAGGTGCAAGGCAGGATCGGCAGTTGGGCAATGCAGCAGGCCTGTAGCTGGGGGTGACGGTGCAGGTGCGATGATCCACAGTCATCCGCAGTAATCCGTGGTGCCCGGCGGTATGTGGGAGGCATAGTGCAGGCCGGCACCATTGCACTTCCGGGATCGGCCGCTTGTTTCCGGTTTGGAGAGAGAAACACCAAATGAGCCCCTGTGTCTCCCATACAGGACTTCAGGAAAATGGCGCCCGAACCAGCGCATGTGTAGATGGAGGTCTCCTCATATGAGCCCATTATAACAGCCGGATTGCATTACATGCAATCCGGTTACCGCATACGGCTCGGCAGCCTGCGTGAAAAATCATGCAGGCTGCAGTTTTCGGAGTGGTTCTATCATCTGCAATGCGGTAACCGCATTGTTCAGGATGTGTAATCCTGAGCAATGCGGTTTCCGTATATTTTGCTTATCCCGGCTGCCGCCGGGACAAGCATAGTGTTAACACTGTTAAAACAGCTTAAATATTAATAATAATTGTGGCCATCATGTCTCTAGGGGGTGCCCACCCCCCCTAGAGACATGCTGCCCACTCAGGTGGGCATGAAATGTGTTAATAACTCATGTACAGTAAGATGGCTCCTGTCAGCTCTGGTCAATTTTCTGAATGAAGCCGTGGCTCCCCTGTGAGCTGCGCACATACTATACGTAATGTACGTATAGTATCTGCGCTGTCCAAGGTCCTGTACGCATTTACAGCAGATCTATGGCTAGCGCACAGCCATAGATCAGGATTGCGGTTCCTTTTTGAATGGAAAATTAGCTGGAATCATTAGCTGACACTATGTCATGTTTTCACAGCCCTTGATGTGCCTACACAGTGGAAAACCCCCACAAGTGACCCCATTTTGGAAACTAGACCTCCCATGGAATTTATCTGGATTTGTGGTGAGCACTTTGAACCCTCAGGTGCTTAATGTTGAGCTGTGAAAATGAAAAAATACTTTTCTTCCATAAAAATGTTCTTTTAGCCTCATTTTTTTCATTTTCACAAGGGCAACAGGAGAAAATGCATCCCAAAATTTGTTGAGCTATTTCTCCTCAGTATACCGATACCTCATATATGGCAGAAAACCACTGTTTGGGTCCATGGCAGGGTTCAGAAGGGAAGGGTATATGTCATACAGTGCACCATCACTGTGACCCCAGAGATTACAACAAGGAGACATTTGACCCCTTGCCGCAGTTTCTGGGTTTACACTGATGGTGCACTGTATGGCAATGATCTGCCATACAGTGCACCATCAGTGAGACCACAGAGACTGCAGCAAGGGATCAAGTGTTCTCTTGTTGTAGTCTCTGAGGGTCTCACTGATGGTGCACTATATGGCCGATCATTGCTATACAGTGCACCATCAGTGTGGCAAACCCAAGTCTCAGAGATCACATGATCTCTGAGGCTTGGGTCAGTTGACCGGATGTTATCATGGCAACGTCAGTTTACCATAGTGATCGGCCCATCATAAATACATTACGATGGATGATCATCGTAGGGAGAGGTAAAAGACTGTGCGCTCCCTCTCTCTGGATCCTAAGTGCTGTGATCGGTAAGATCGCAGCACTTAAAGGGTGACACAGAGCCAGGGCACAGCGATCACACAGAATGCTGTGCCTGACTGTAACATCACTTCTCTAAAGCCTCATCTCCATGCAGGTACATCAGGCTGAGGAGAAGCAGCAGGCACAGGTGGCAGGTGTGCAGGCACAGAAGTGGAGTGGATGGAGGAGGGGATCAGGACTGGAAAGGACAGATGAAGGAGGGGAGGGGAGTGGGAGGAGCAGTGGGCACATGCATCCGGGCGGATGGGCACACAGGACTGGAGGGTAGCAGATGGTGGAGGGGAGGAAGATGATGACCGGAGGGGAAAGACAGAGTAGGGGCAGCGGGCACAGGCATCCAGGTGGGCACACATGGCCTGCACTGCCGCCATGCCTGTCATCACTGTGTGGCATAAGCTGTGTAGGGGCGGCAGGCGGGAACACGTGGGCTGCACCACTGCCTTGCTTGCTGCTAGGAGTGATCTGCCCCCTCCAGCTCTCCAGCCTATGGAAGAGGCTATGACAGCTCCTTCCATAGCTAGAGAATGACTATCCCTGGGATTGGCTGTTCAAAAAAGTGAACAGCCAATCACCGTGATCGTGGGGGCGGGGTGCGGAATCCACCCCCCTGACATCATGGTCTGGTATTCTGTGATCAGAATCACCGAATACCGTGGCACGATGGCAATTACGATTGGTAGTACTAGTCCTAGAAGTTAATATCAACCCTTTAACTAGCCTTATTATGTGGCCAAGGATGTAAGCCAAATCATATACTCGATTTGCATGTTTCTGACTGTTTACTCTTCGTCAGAGGAGAATGCAAGGCATTTAGGTCTCCTCATATACTGACCTGTCAGACCTGACAAGTCATCTCTGCATAAGGAGAAACGTTATAGCATAGATCCCCAGTCTTAATCTCTTCCATAGCCAAATCATATCTCATACTTTGCACTGACAAGAAACAAACACTCCAAAACATTGCATATTGAGAATATGATTTGGCTTATATCCTTGGTCATATGATAAGGCTCGTTAAATGGTCAATATTGAATCTAAGGGTACCATCACACTTGGCGACGTTCCAGCAATCCCGACAACAATTCGACCTGGTAAGGATCACTGGAACGTTGCTACTTGGTCGCTGATGCGATGTCAAACAGTCAGATCTACTCAATGACGCAGCAATAATACGGCGACCCATATAACGACCTCGGCAGTCGTTGGGACCCTGTCACACAGCAGCTAGTCTAATGACTCAGACCTACGTGGCTGAGTTCTGAGTCGTCAACGAGGTCGTTGTTAAGCCATCAAACACACCGATCCATGCTGGCCAGTGGGAGCCAGACAATCAAAAAATGGTCCAGGCCATTTAGACACGATCGGCAATCTCACAGCGAGGGCCTGGTCGCTGCTGCATGTCAAACATAGTGACATTGCTGGCAAGGTCACTGTTGCATCACAAAACTTGTGAAAAAACACATCTCGCTAGTGTTCTTGCTAGGCGTGACGGGGGCTTTAGGATTGCTACTACCAATAGGTGGCACTAGAGTTCAAGTCCTCTTTAAAAAGACAATTTGCATAATAAATTTCCCAGAAGAGCATGCAAGGTGTTTAAGCCTCCTCGTATACTGACATGCCAGACTTGACCTATCATCTCTCCACAAGGAGAAACATTATAGCCTATATACTTGTATCTATTATATAATCGCGAATCGGAAAAGCGCCCCTCCG
Source organism: Allobates femoralis (assembly GCA_033576535.1). Classification (NCBI taxonomy): domain Eukaryota; kingdom Metazoa; phylum Chordata; class Amphibia; order Anura; family Aromobatidae; genus Allobates; species Allobates femoralis. Next base: position 354,150,098 of record JARQOC010000002.1, read on the forward strand.
CGCGCACTTTCCGATGTCGTCATGTGGATACGAATTTAACATTGGGCGCGAAGCGCCCAATGCTGTGCGAGCAATGGCCGCGAGGCCATTGCGAGTCGCTGGCCCAGGGCGAGCAATGGCCGCGAAGCGGCCATTGCGAGCCGCTGGCCCAAAATCGATCCACAGGCTCGGCCATAACCTTAGCGATTTACCGCTCAGGTAGCGCGAGCAATGGCCGCGAGGCCATTGCGAGTCGCTGCCTGAGCCGCAACTCGCTCCCCGGGGACCATGGAGCGGAGGCGGCACAGCCGCCTCCGCTCCCCGCTACCCACAACTCGCCACCCCAATGTCCGCACAGCCTCCCCCAGGTCCAAACAGGCCCCCCATGTCCGCATAGCCGCCACCCCCATGTCCGCATAGCCGCTACCCCCATGTCCGCATAGCCGCCACCCCCATGTCCGCATAGCCGCCACCCCCATGTCCGCATAGCCGCCACCCCCATGTCCGCACAGGCCCCCCCCATGTCCGCACAGGCCCCCACCACTAACCAAGCCCATACTACTGTAGTGTACACCGCTATAGTATACTACAGTCCCATGCCCATAAGCGCCATGGGACTGTAGTATACCATCGCGCTGTACACTACAGCCCCCTGCCCCCGCACCCCTACACGCCAAGCCCCGACCACCTAACCCCCGACCCGCAGCATGCTAAGCCACCGCCGATACCCCCCCCTAAGCCCCTACCCCCTAAGTCCGCCGCCCCTAAGCCCCTACCCCCTAAGCCCCGTAGCATCCTAGGCCCCCGCCGATACCCCCTAAGCAGCCCCGACCACCTAACCCCCGACCCGCAGCATCCTAAGCCACCGCCGATACCCCCCCCTAAGCCCCTACCCCCTAAGTCCGCCGCCCCTAAGCCCCTACCCCCTAAGCCCCGTAGCATCCTAGGCCCCCGCCGATACCCCCTAAGCAGCCCCGACCACCTAACCCCCGACCCGCAGCATCCTAAGCCCCCGCCGATACCCCCTAAGCCCCGCCGTCTACCCCTAGGCCCCCGCCGATACCCCCTAAGCCATGCCGCCTACCCCCTAAGGCACCGCCGCCCCTAAGCCCCGTAGCATCCTAGGCCCCCGCCGCCTATCCCCTAAGGCACCGTCGCCCCTAAGCTCCGCCGCTGTCCCCTGCCCCTCTAGCTAAAGCCCTACACCCTAACCCCCCGCCGTCCCCTAACCTAACGCCGCTGTCACCTAAGGCCCTACACCCGAAGCCCCCGCCGTCCCCTAACCTAACGTCCCCGTCGATCACTTACATGCCTTCAAGTCATCTGATCGTCCGTCCGATCCACAAGTCCTCCGTCCGGCCAGGCGTCCTCTTTCTCCGGCCCCGGGGGTCTTATCTCTTCTTTCCGCCATCTCGGCCTCTTCGTCCGGCCCCGGGGATCTTCTGTCTTCTTCTCCACCTCCGACGTCCTCTTCCTTCTCATTAAGATAGAATGGACGAAAAATCCGCCATTCTACCTCAATGAGATCTGAGGGCCTCTTCTGATTGGTCGCTGTATACTGCCCTCAGCCAATCAGAAGAGCCCCTCATTCAGTTCTCATTCAGGTCCGCCTTTTTTTCCCCATTGACATACATTACCGGTGTGTCGGCGATTTTATGGCCGCCCCCCTGGTTCTATTTGTCGGCCCTAAAATCGCGGACACACCGCTAATGCATGTCTATGGGCAAGTCAGCTCGAATTCTGATTGGTTGGCGTTCAATCCGAAATCGGGCTGACTGCCCATAGAGATGCATTAGCGGTGTGTCCGCGATTTTAGGGCCGACAAATAGAACCAGGTGGGCGGCCATAAAATCGCCGACACACCGGTAATGTATGTCAATGGGGAAAAAAAAAGGCGGACCTGAATGAGAACTGCGTCTCAGTCAGACTTAAAAAAATAAATAAATTTAATAATAAAAAAAATAATTTAAAAATAATTTAAAAGTAATAAAAAAATAAATTAAAAATAATAAATAATTAAATAAAAATAATAATAAAAAAAAAAAAAAAATGCGGACCTGAATGAGAACTGTGTCTCACTCTCACTTAAAAAAATAAATTAATTAAATAATAAAAAAATAATTTAAAAATAATTAAAAAATAATAAAAAAATCAATTAAAAATATTAAATAATTAAATAAAAATAATAATAAAAAAAAAAAAAAAATGCGGACCTGAATGAGAACTGTGTCTCACTCTCACTTAAAAAAATAAATAAATTAAATAATAAAAAAAATAATTTAAAAATAATTAAAAAATAATAAAAAAATAAATAAAAATATTAAATAATTAAATAAAAATAATAATAAAAAAAAAAAAAAAAATGCGGACCTGAATGAGAACTGTGTCTGACTCTCACTTAAAAAAATAAATTAATTAAATAATTAAAAAAATAATTAAAAAATAATTAAAAAATAATAAAAAAATAAATTAAAAATAATAAATAATTCAATAAAAATAATAATAAAAAAATTAAATATATGCTAATTATATCAGCCCTTTCAGCGGACCTGAAAGAGAACTGGGTATCAGCCTAAATAATAAATTTAATAATAAAAAAAATTATTAAAAAATAATTAAAAAATAATAAAAAAATAAATTAAAAATAATAAATAATTAAATAAAAATAATAATAAAAAAAATTAAATATTTATCCTATTCATGGTATTATTAATGCTATTAATGCTAATAATAATGCTATTAATGCTATTAATAATGTTATTAATGCTATTATTAATGCTAATAATGCTATTATTAATGCTATTAATGCTAATAATAATGTTATTAATGCTATTAATAATGCTATTAATGCTATTAATTATGCTATTAATGCTAATATTTCTCCTATTAATGCTATTAATGCTAATAATAATGCTATTAATGCTATTAATAATGCTATTAATGCTATTAATTATGCTATTAATGCTATTAATGCTAATATTTATCCTATTAATGGCATTATTAATGCTATTAATGCTAATAATAATGCTATTAATGCTATTAATAATGTTATTAATAATGTTATTAATGCTATTATTAATGCTATTAATGCTAATAATAATGCTATTAATGCTATTAATAATGCTATTAATGCTATTAATTATGCTATTAATGCTATTAATGCTAATATTTATCCTAATAATGCTATTAATAATGCTATTAATGCTAATAATACTGCTATTAATGCTATTAATAATGTTATTAATGCTATTATTAATGCTAATAATGCTATTATTAATGCTATTAATGCTAATAATAATGCTATTAATGTTATTAATAATGTTATTAATGCTATTATTAATGCTAATAATGCTATTATTAATGCTATTAATGCTAATAATAATGCTATTATTGCTATTAATAATGTTATTAATGCTATTATTAATGCTAATAATGCTATTATTAATGCTATTAATGCTAATAATAATGTTATTAATGCTATTAATAATGCTATTAATGCTATTAATTATGCTATTAATGCTAATATTTCTCCTATTAATGCTATTAATGCTAATAATAATGCTATTAATGCTATTAATGCTAATAATAATGCTATTAATGCTATTAATAATGTTATTAATGCTATTATTAATGCTAATAATGCTATTATTAATGCTATTAATGCTAATAATAATGCTATTAATGCTATTAATAATGCTATTAATGCTATTAATTCTGCTATTAATGCTAATATTTATCCTATTAATGCTATTAATACTATTAATAATGATATTCATGCTAATATTTATCCTATTAATGCTATTAATGCTATTAATAATGATATTAATGCTATTAATTATGCTATTATTGCTATTAATGCTAATATTTATCCTATTCATGGTATTATTAATGCTATTAATGCTAATAATAATGCTATTAATGCTATTAATGCTAATAATAATGCTATTAATGCTATTAATAATGTTATTAATGCTATTATTAATGCTAATAATGCTATTATTAATGCTATTAATGCTAATAATAATGTTATTAATGCTATTAATAATACTATTAATGCTATTAATTATGCTATTAATGCTAATATTTCTCCTATTAATGCTATTAATGCTAATAATAATGCTATTAATGCTATTAATTATGCTATTAATGCTATTAATGCTAATATTTATCCTATTCATGGTATTATTAATGCTATTAATGCTAATAATAATACTATTAATGCTATTAATGCTAATAATAATGCTATTAATGCTATTAATAATCTTATTAATGCTATTATTAATGCTAATAATGCTATTATTAATGCTATTAATGCTAATAATAATGTTATTATATGCTATTAATAATGCTATTAATGCTATTAATTATGCTATTAATGCTAATATTTATCCTATTAATGCTATTAATGCTAATAATAATGCTATTAATGCTATTAATAATGCTATTAATGCTATTAATTATGCTATTAATGCTATTAATGCTAATATTTATCCTATTAATGCTATTAATGCTATTAATAATGCTATTAATGCTATTAATTATGCTATTAATGCTATTAATGCTAATATTTATCCTATTAATAGCATTATTAATGCTATTAATGCTAATAATAATGCTATTAATGCTAATAATAATGCTATTAATGCTATTAATAATGTTATTAATGCTATTATTAATGCTAATAATGCTATTATTAATGCTATTAATGCTAATAATAATGCTATTAATGCTATTAATAATGCTATTAATGCTATTAATTATGCTATTAATGCTATTAATGCTAATATTTATCCTATAAATGCTATTAATAATGCTATTAATGCTTATAATAATGCTATTAATGCTATTAATAATGTTATTATTGCTATTATTAATGCTAATAATGCTATTATTAATGCTATTAATGCTAATAATAATGCTATTAATGCTATTAATAATGTTATTAATGCTGTTATTAATGCTAATAATGCTATTATTAATGCTATTAATGCTAATAATAATGTTATTAATGCTATTATTAATGCTAATAATGCTATTAATAATGCTATTAATGCTAATAATAATGCTATTAATGCTATTAATACTGTTATTAATGCTCATAATACTGCTAATAATGCTATTAATACTGCTATTACTGCTAATAATAATGCTATGGCTTATAATATTGCTATTGATGATGCGATTATTATTTAAAAATCTTTAAAAAAACAATAAACATATTTTAGATACCCGATGCATTTGCATCAGGCTAACAGCTATAACTACTATAATCAAATTAATGCACGTTCTAGAATCCCGATGCATTTGCATCGGGCTCACAGCTAGTTAGTAATAATTTGGAATGAAAAGCAATCTAGTGTGTTGCAAACAAACTGTCGTGATGAGGCAATAGTTTCCTATCAGATATATTTCAGTCATTGCCAGCTATCATTTTCCTTATCTACAAATAGAATTTCCAAACATATAATAGCTTTAAAAATTGGAATGCAGATCTTGGAAATTGTGGCCAATGGAGGCAAGTGTCCCAGCATTACTTCAAAAGTCATAAAGTGATGATCCAAACATTACACAACAATATCACCATGTGAAATCACTTGTGCATTTAGAAACTGGATCTCATCATACAAAAATAAAACATTTGTTATTTTCATTGTGATAAATAAATATGGTGTTTGTGGTTAACATATATTACAGTGCTGGAAAGCTCTCTTCTGTTGAGCATTTCTACAATGGAGTAAAATGACATTTTCTCAATATAATCTTATAATTATTACAAAACCTTATACAATAGTACCATTGAAACCAGAAGTTTATATAACATACACTATATAAAAAGACATACATGCATGTTTCTCTCACTATCTGACATGAAATCAGAATAAAATTTTCCCATTTTAGGTCTATTAGGATTACCATAATTATTTATGTTTGCCAAATGACAGAATGTTTTAAGGCATTTTTATTACTTTCTAGTTTACATACACAAAGATTAGTATGCCTTTAAACAATGTAGGACAAACAATATTATGATATCATTTGTTTGGAAGCTTCTGATAGGTTTATTAGCAATATCAAAATTAAGTAGAGACAAACCTGTGGATGTATTTTAATGCACACTTGAAACACGTGGCTTCTTGTAGCATCATGGGAAAGTCTAAAGATATCATCTAAGAAATCAGGAAAAAATTTGTGGACTTGCACAAGTCTGCTTGATCCTTGGGTGCAATTTTCAGATACCTGAAGGTGCCTCGTTCATCTGTACAAACAATTATATGCAAGTACAAACAACATGGGGATATTCAGCTATCATTCCACTCAGGAAGGAGACAGGTACTGTGTTCCAGAAATGAACATTTTTTGTCCTACATGTGCATATCAACCCAAGAACAAATGCAAGAGACCTTGTGAAGATTATGGGGGAAGCTGGTAAGATTGTGTCATTATCCACAGTGAAATGAGTACTGTATCAACATGGGCTGAAAGGCCACTCTGCCAGCAAGGAGCCATTTCTCCAAAAGAAACAGAAAAATGTAAAAATAATTTTTGCAAATGCACACAGGAACAAAGACCTACATTTTTGAAGACATGTCCTGTGGTGTAACGAAACTAAAACTGGACTGTTATCCATAATGACCATTGTTATCTTCAATATTCCAAAGACCTCCTTCTTTCCTCCACACTTGTACGTTCCTGATCTAACCGCCTGCAAGACTTCGCCCGAGCATCCCCCATCCTCTGGAATTCTGCACTCCAAAATGTCCGACTGTCCCCTACATTCGGAACCTTCAAGCGGAACCTGTAAACACATTTCTTCAGAACAGCCTACAGCCTACAATGTATTATTATAGCAGGGTATTAGCCTTATTCCCTCTCGGATGTCTGATATCCCAATGAGGTTTCTGGCAAAATTAATGTATTTAGTGAAAAAATTGTCAAGGGGATAAAACTTAACATTTATTTATATCTTTAAAAGACCAGATTGTCCGTAAAACTACACAAGCAGTAACTACACTGTGCATATGTGTCACACCAGTGATATTAAAACTCCTCTATTTCTATCTAGAGGTTTAAACCTGGTTGGAACTATGACCAATGAAACTAACCTCTCACCTTCAATGGTCACAACCAACCTATATATGTCCAGATTCTAGAGACAAGACCACATCACTTATCCTCGGTGACAAATCTAGCATATATTTGTGTATCAGGAAACAATAAACCCTCTTTCCCCTTAAAATTGGAAAGCTCTCACCAGGTCTTCCTGAGGTCACATATGGTTCTGAGTCCCTAGTGAACCGAATGTCCTTCTGCTAGTGACAATCAGGTTTTGGGCTCCAATTCACACTTTTTTTACATTACTACCATAGTCCAATCCTGACGCGTATCAGATTTTATTCCTCATCAGGGGATTTATGGTTTTGATGGTCAGAGGGGTCCTGGTCACAGGTTCCCCCTATGATGGCATTTTGATGTCTCCAGCATTGCCCAATTCAGCATCCATGTGTACTGAGCAAAGTGAGAGCTTTCCAATTTTAAGGGGAAAGTGGGTTTATTGTTTCCTGATACACAAATATATGCTAGATTTGACACCGAGGATAAGTGATGTGGTCTTGGTGTCTCTAGAATCTGGACATATATAGGTTGGTTGTGACCATTGAAGGCTAGAGGTTAATTTCATTGGTCATAGTTCCAACCAGGTTTAAACCTCTAGAAAGAAATAGAGGAGTTTTAGTATCACTGGTGTGACACATATGCACGGTGTGGTTACTACTTGTGCAGTTTTATGGAGAATCTAGTCTTTTAAAGATATAAATAAATGTTAAGTTTTATCCTCTTGACAATTTTTTCGCTAACTACAGCCTACAATGACTATAGTGTCACCTCACCACCACTGGACCTGGCACTTCACCACCACTGGACCTGGCACTCCACCACCACTGGACCTGGCACTCCACCACCTCTGGACCTGGCGCTCCACCACCACTGGACCCGGTGCTCAACCACCACTGATCCTGATGCTCCTCCACCACTTGCCCCGGCGCTCCACCACCACTGGACCTGGTGCTCCACCATCACCAGAGGAGATCCATCCTGCTGTCTCTCTCTAAAATGCTCTGTAGAATGTAAGCCCAAAATGGCAGGGTCCTCTTTCCCCTATGAATCAGTGTGTCACTGTTAGTTTGTTCGTTCTATCTATAACTTGTTTGAATGTAACCCTTTCTCATGTACGGCATCATGGAATCAATGGTGCTCTATATATAAATAATAATATTAAAAATAATTGTTATGTTTGGAAGAAAAAGGGAGGAGCTTGGAATCCTAAGAACACCAACTGTGAAACCTGGGGTGACAGAATCATGTTGTGGGGTTGATTTGCTGCAGGAAGGACTGGTGCATTTCACAAAATACATGGCATCATGAGGAAAGACGTTTATGTGGCAATATTGAAGCCACATTGAGACATCAGCCAGAAAGGTAAAACTTGGGTGGAAATGGGTCTTCCAAATGGACAATGACCCAAAGCATACTGTCAAACTGGTTACAATATGGCTTAAGTCAATCTTTTGGCCATCACAAAGCCCTGATCTTATTCCTATTGAAAATGTATGGGCAAAGCTAAAACAGCAGGTGCAAGCAAGGTGACCTTCAACAAACATGACTCAGTTACACCAGTTCTGTCTGGAGGAATTGGCCCAAATTCATACCAACTGTCATGAGAAGCTTCAGGAAGGATATCCAAAATGTTTGACCCAAATTATAGAGTTTAAAGGGAACCAACCAACCCAAATGACCCCCCCGGACTGTTAATATGTGTCCCTACACCCAGCACACACATTTGGGGCAATAGTTTTTGCCGGAGCCCCACCCCCTTTCATGACGCGATTTAGCCCGCCCCTTTCATGCCGCGATTTATCCCCGCCCCTTTCATGATGCGGCCAGGCTCTTAGGTGCAGAGATGGGCGTGCATAATTTATCAGGCAGCAGTAGACAGGCGGGGCATTTTCGGCTTGCACAGAACGGCTTCACTGAAGGGAGGAGGGGAGAGGAGGCTGACAGGCACGGAGGACAAAGCTAGGTAACACCCATTCGGCTCAATTTATTAAACTTTATAAACATATATCTTAGCTTCTACTAAACAGTTTTTTTAGCAAAAACGATTGCCCCAAATGTGTGTGCTGGGTGTAGGGACACATATTAACAGTCCTGGGGGGTCATTTGGGGTGGTTGGTTCCCTTTAAGGGCAATGGTATCAAACACTAATGAAATGTATGCAGTGGCGTAACTTCAGTCCCAGGAGCCCGATGCGAAAGCTCCAATGGGGCCCCCAATTATTGCAAATCTTTAATAATATTAATATTTTTCTATGGGCTAAAGGGACTTTTGGGGCCCCCTAGGCTGCAGGGCTCGGGTGCGATCACAACCCCTGCACCTATTGTAGTTACGCCCCTGAATGTATGTAAACTTGTGACTTTGCAGTTTAATAAAAATGGCATAAAAAACTCTTTCTTTCTCATTATTCTGGCACTTTGCAGATATTAATAAATATGGTAATCCTAATTGACCTAAAGCAGGAAAGGTTTATTCTTATTTCATGTCAGATAGTGAGAAAAACATGCATGTGTCTTTTTATATAGTGTACTAGATGGCAGCCCGATTCTAAAGAATCGGGTAGTCTAGAATCCATATATAGTTTATTTACTAATAGTTACGGGAGTGCGGTGAAATGAATTGTGTGTATACAGGCGGCTCTGTGGGTAGCACAGTATACAGCGGCTCTGTGGGTAGCACAGTATACAGCGGCTCTGTGGGTAGCACAGTATACAGCGGCTCTGTCGGTAGCACTGCGCGGTGGCTCAGTGGTTAGCACTGCGCGGTGGCTCAGTGGTTAGCACTGCGCGGTGGCTCAGTGGTTAGCACTGCGCGGTGGCTCAGTGGTTAGCACTGCGCGGTGGCTCAGTGGTTAGCAATGCGTGGTGGCTCAGTGGTTAGCACTGCGCGGTGGCTCAGTGGTTAGCACTGCGCGGTGGCTCAGTGGTTAACACTGCGCGGTGGCTCAGTGGTTAGCACTGCGCGGTGGCTCAGTGGTTAGCACTGCGCGGTGGCTCAGTGGTTAGCACTGCGCGGTGGCTCAGTGGTTAGCACTGCGCGGTGGCTCAGTGGCTAGCACTGTGCGGTGGCTCAGTGGCCAGCACTGCGCGGTGGCTCAGTGGTCAGCACTGCGCGGTGGCTCAGTGGCCAGCACTGCGCGGTGGCTCAGTGGCCAGCACTGCGCGGTGGCTCAGTGGCCAGCACTGCGCGGTGGCTCAGTGGCTATGGGGATCAGGGGAGAGCGGAGGGGAGGCTGGAGGGCAGGGGAGAGCGGAGGCAGGGGAGAGCGGAGGCAGGGGAGAGTGGAGGCAGGGGAGAGCAGAGGCAGAGGAGAGCGGAGGCAGAGGAGAGTGGAGGCAGAGGAGGGCGGAGGCTGGAGAGCAGAGCCTGGAGGGCAGGGGAGAGCGGAGGCTGGGGGCAGAGGAGAGCGGAGGCAGGGGGGCAGGGGAGAGCGGAGGCAGGGGAGAGCGGAGGCAGAGGAGAACGGAGGCAGAGGAGAGTGGAGGCAGAGGAGAGCGGAGGCAGAGGAGAGCGGAGGCAGAGGAGGGCGGAGGCAGAGGAGGGCGGAGGCTAGAGAGAGAGAGGCTAGGAGGCAGAGGAGGAGCGGGAGAGGGCTGGGGGGCAGAGGAGAGCGGAGGCTGGGGGCAGAGGAGAGCGGAGGAGGCAGGGGGGCAGGGGAGAGCGGAGAGCAGGGGAGAGCGGAGGCAGAGGAGGCGGAGGCTGGAGAGCAGAGGCTGGAGGGCAGAGGAGAGCGGAGGCTGGAGGGCAGAGGAGAGCAGGCTGGAGGTCAGAGGAGAGCGGAGGCTGGGGGCAGAGGAGAGCGGAGGCAGGGGGGCAGGGGGGAGGCGGAGGGCAGGGAGAGGAGCGGAGGCAGAGGAGAACGGAGGCAGAGGAGAGTGGAGGCAGAGGAGAGCGGAGGCAGAGGAGAGCGGAGGCAGAGGGAGGGCGGAGGCAGAGGAGGGCGGAGGCTAGAGAGCAGAGGCTAGAGGGCAGAGGAGAGCGGAGGCTGGGGGGCAGAGGAGAGCGGAGGCAGGGGGCAGAGGAGAGAGGCGAGCGGCAGGGGGGGCAGGGGAGAGCGGAGGCAGGGGAGAGACGGAGGCAGAGGAGGCGGAGGCTGGAGAGCAGAGGCTGGAGGGCAGAGGAGGAGCGGAGGCTGGAGGGCAGAGGAGAGCGGAGGCTGGAGGGCAGAGGCTGGGGGGCAGAGGAGAGCAGAGGCTGGGGGGCAGAGGAGAGCAGAGGCTGGGGGGCAGAGGAGAGCAGAGGCTGGGGGGCAGAGGAGAGCGGAGGCTGGGGGGCAGAGGAGAGCGGAGGCTGGGGGCAGAGGAGAGCAGAGGCTGGGGGGCAGAGGAGAGCGGAGGCTGGGGGGCAGAGGAGAGCGGAGGTTGGGGGGCAGAGGAGAGCGGAGGTGGCAGGGGTGGAGGAGGAGAGCGGAGGTTGGGGGGCAGAGGAGAGCGGAGGCTGGGGGGCAGAGGAGAGCGGAGGCTGGGGGGCAGAGGAGAGCGGAGGCTGGGGGCAGAGGAGAGCAGAGGCTGGATGGCAGAGGAGAGCGGAGGCTGGAGAGCAGATTCTGGGGGGCAGAGGAGAGCAGAGGCTGGAGGGCAGAGGAGAGCGGAGGGTGGGGGGCAGAGGAGAGCGGAGGCTGGGGGGCAGAGCAGAGGGGAGGCTGGGGGGCAGAGGAGAGCGGAGGCTGGGGAGCAGAGGAGAGGGGAGGCTGGGGGGCAGAGCAGAGGGGAGGCTGGGGGGCAGAGCAGAGCGGAGGCAGGGGGGCAGGGGAGAGCGGAGGCAGGGGGGCAGAGGAGGGCGGAGGCTGGAGAGCAGAGGATGGAGGGCAGAGGAGAGCGGAGGCTGGAGGGCAGAGGAGAGCGGGGGCTGGAGAGCAGAGGCTGGGGGCAGAGGAGAGCAGAGACTGGGGGGCAGAGGAGAGCGGAGGCTGGGGGGCAGAGGAGAGCGGAGGCTGGGGGGCAGAGCAGAGGGGAGGCTGGGGGGCTGAGGAGAGCGGAGGCTGGGGGGCAGAGGGGAGGCTGGGGGGCAGAGCAGAAGGGAGGCTAGGGGGCAGAGGAGAGCGGAGGCTGGGGGGCAGAGGAGGGCGGAGGCTGGAGAGCAGAGGCTCGAGGGCAGAGGAGAGCGGAGGCTGGGGGGCAGAGGAGAGCGGAGGCTGGGGGGCAGAGGAGAGCGGAGGCTGGGGGGCAGAGGAGAGCGGAGGCTGCGGGGCAGAGGAGAGCGGAGGCTTGGGGGCAGAGCAGAGCGGAGGCTGGGGGGCAGAGGAGAGCGGAGGCTTGGGGCAGGGGAGAGCGGAGGCTGGGGGGCAGAGGAGAGCGGAGGCTGGGGGGCAGAGCAGAGGTGAGGCTGGGGGGCAGAGCAGAGGGGAGGCTGGGGGGCAGAGCAGAGGGGAGGCTGGGGGGCAGAGCAGAGCTGAGGCTGGGGGGCAGAGGAGAGCAGAGGCTGGGGGGCAGAGCAGAGCGGAGGCTGGGGGGCAGAACACTCACTGGGCTGTCGGCGGTCAGCGGCAGTGGTGGCGGCGGTTCCGGAGGGGCCAGCTCCCTGATGGAGGAGAGTCAGCGGGTGTGTGCGGTGAGCGGTAGGACTGGGAGCGGTGCCGGCGGAGGCCGCACACCAGAGTTCGGGGCCAGTGGCGGGATGGCGGTCCCTGATGGAGGAGAGTGGGCGGTGAGCTGCAGGGCTGTGGGCGGTGCCGGGGGAGGCCGCACACCGGAGTGTGGGCCGGGCCAGGGCGGTTCCCGGATGTGAATGGGCGCACACGGGGCTAAGTGCGGGGCCGGTGGGGGATAGCGGCGAGTGGTGGCGCTTTAGCGCCCACCGCGAGCCGCTGTGCCGTTTTGACAGCGCTCACCGCTCGTGGGTATGGTACTTCCGGTTCCGGTCTTTTACACAGGTCGTAGGCCATCACGGAAGTTGGCTAGATTGGCCGGAAGTGGCCTTCGGGTTTTATATATAAGATGTAAACTAGTTCTGATTTAAAATGTATATAGCAACGCAGTATAAAAATGTGTTTAATAGTTACCTATTCTTAAATTGTTTACATTTATTTTACTACTAGATAGCGGCCCGATTCTAAAGAATCGGGTAGTCTAGAATCCAATATTAGTTTATTTACTAATAGTTAGGGGAGTGCGGTGAAATGAATTGTGTGTATACAGGTGGCTCAGTGGGTAACAGAGTATACGGTGGCTCAGTGGTTAGCAGTGTATATGGTGGTTCAGTGGTTAGCACTGTATGGTGGCTCAGTGGTTAGCACTGTATACTGTGGCTCAGTGGTTGGCACTGTATATGGTGGCTCAGTGGTTATCACTGTATACAGTGGCTCAGTGGTTAGCACTGTATACGGTGGCTCAGTGGTTGGCACTGTATATGGTGGCTCAGTGGTTAGCACTGTATATGGTGGCTCAGTGGTTAGCACTGTATATGGTGCCTCTGTGGTTAGCATTGTATATGGTGGCTCAGTGGTTAGCACTGTATATGGTGGCTCAGTGGTTAGCACTGTATATGGTGGCTCTGTGGTTAGCACTGTATATGGTGGCTCAGTGGTTAGCACTGCATACGGTGGCTCAGTGGTTAGCACTGTATGGTGGCTCAGTGGTTAGCACTGTATATGGTGGCTCAGTGGGTAGCAGAGTATACGGTGGCTCAGTGGATAGCACTGTATACGGTGGCTCAGTGGTTAGCACTGTATATGGTGGCTCAGTGGTTAGCACTGTATACGGTGGCTCAGTGGTTAGCACTGTATATGGTGGCTCAGTGGTTGGCACTGTATATGGTGGCTCAGTGGGTAGCAAAGTATACGGTGGCTGAGTGGTTGGCACTGTATACGATGGCTTAGTGGTTAGCACTGTATATGGTGGCTCAGTGGTTAGCACTGTATGGTGGCTCAGTGGTTAGCACTGTATGGTTGCTCAGTGGTTAGCACTCTATATGGTGGGTCAGCGGTTAGCACTGTATGGTGGCTGAGTGGTTAGCACTGTATATGGTGGATCAGTGGTTAGCACTGTATATGGTGGCTCAGTGGATAGCACTGTATACGGTGGCTCAGTGGTTGGCACTGTATATGGTGGCTCAGTGGTTGGCACTGTATATGGTGGCTCAGTGGTTGGCACTGTATATGGTGGCTCAGTGGTTGGCACTGTATATGGTGGCTCAGTGGTTGGCACTGTATATGGTGGCTCAGTGGTTAGCACTGTATACGGTGGCTCAGTGGTTAGCACTGTATATGCTGGCTCAGTGGTTATCACTGTATATGGTGGCTCAGTGGTTGGCACTGTATACGGTGGCTCAGTGGTTAGCACTGTATATGGTGGCTCAGTGGTTATCACTGTATACGGTGGCTCAGTGGTTGGCACTGTATATGGTGGCTCAGCGGTTAGCACTGTATGGTGGCTGAGTGGTTAGCACTGTATATAGTGGATCAGTGGTTAGCACAGTATATGGTGGCTCATTGGTTAGCACTGTATACGGTGGCTCAGTGGTTGGCACTGTATATGGTGGCTCAGTGGTTAGCACTGTATATGGTGGCTCAGTGGTTAGCACTGTATATGGTGGCTCTGTGGTTAGCACTGTATATGGTGGCTCAGTGGTTAGCACTGTATGGTGGCTCAGTGGTTAGCACTGTATATGGTGGCTCAGCGGTTAGCACTGTATGGTGGCTGAGTGGTTAGCACTGTATATAGTGGATCAGTGGTTAGTACTGTATATGGTGGCTCAGTGGTTAGCACTGTATACGGTGGCTCAGTGGTTGGCACTGTATATGGTGGCTCAGTGGTTAGCACTGTATACGGTGGCTCAGTGGTTGGCACTGTATATGGTGGCTCAGCGGTTAGCACTGTATGGTGGCTGAGTGGTTAGCACTGTATATAGTGGATCAGTGGTTAGCACAGTATATGGTGGCTCATTGGTTAGCACTGTATACGGTGGCTCAGTGGTTGGCACTGTATATGGTGGCTCAGTGGTTAGCACTGTATACGGTGGCTCAGTGGTTGGCACTGTATATGGTGGCTCAGTGGTTGGCACTGTATATGGTGGCTCAGTGGTTAGCACTGTATACGGCGGCTCTGTGGTCAGCAGAGTACGGCGGCTCTGTGGTCAGCAGAGGACGGCGGCTCTGTGGTCAGCGCAGGAAGGAGGCAGAGTGGTCAGTCAGCAGAAGGAGGCAGAGTGGTAAGCGCAGGAAGAGGCAG
Source organism: Allobates femoralis (assembly GCA_033576535.1). NCBI lineage: Eukaryota > Metazoa > Chordata > Amphibia > Anura > Aromobatidae > Allobates > Allobates femoralis. Next base: position 354,165,355 of record JARQOC010000002.1, read on the forward strand.
AGTTGTGAGCGCAGGACGGCGGCTCTGTGGTCAGCAGCGGATGGGGCTTGTGGTCAGCAGAGGACGGGGGCTCTGTGGTCAGCAGAGGAGGGGCTCTGTGGTCAGCAGAGGACGGGGCTCTGTGGTCAGCAGAGGACGGCGGCTCTGTGGTCAGCAGAGGACGGCGGCTCTGTGGTCAGCAGAGGACGGCGGCTCTGTGGTCAGCAGAGGACGGCGGCTCTGTGCAGCAGAGGACGGCGGCTCTGTGGTCAGCAGAGGAGGGCGGCTCTGTGGTCAGCAGAGGAGGGCGGCTCTGTGGTCAGCAGAGGACGGAGCTCTGTGGTCAGCAGAGGACGGTGCTCTGTGGTCAGCAGAGGACGGCGGCTCTGTGGTCAGCAGAGGACGGCGCTCTGTGGTCAGCAAGAGGCGGCTCTGTGGTCAGCAGAGGACGGCGGCTCTGTGGTCAGCAGAGGACGCGGCTCTGTGGTCAGCAGAGGACGGCGGCTCTGTGGTCACGCAGGAAGGAGGCAGAGTGGCAGCGCAGGAAGGAGGCAAGTGGTGAGCGAGGACGGCGGCTCTGTGGTCAGCAGAGGACGCGGCTCTGTGGTCACGCAGAGGAGGCGGTGGAGCGCAGAAGGAGGCAGAGTGGTGGAGCAGACGGGGCTCTGTGGTCAGCAGAGGACGCGGCAGATGTCAGCGAGGAAGGGGCGTGATCAGCGAGGAAGGAGGCAGAGTGATCAGCGCAGAAGGAGGCAGGTGGTGAGCGCAGGACGGCGGCTCTGTGGTCAGCAGAGGAGGGCGGCTCTGTGGTCAGCAGAGGAGGGCTCTGTGGTAGCAGAGGACGGCGGCTCTGTGGTCAGCGCAGGAAGGAGGCAGAGGGTCTTGCAGCAGGGAAGGAGGCAAGTGGTCAGCGCAGGAAGGAGCAGATGTCAGCGCAGGAAGGAGGCAGAGTGTGAGCGCAGGAAAGAGCAGAGTGTGTGAGCGCAGGACGGCGGCTCTGTGGTCAGCAGAGGACGGCGGCAGATGATCAGCGCAGGAAGGAGGCAGAGTGATCAGCGCAGGAAGGAGGCAAGTGATCAGCGCAGGAAGGAGGCAGGAGCGAGGAAGGTGCATGGTGCAGCAGGACAGCGGCTCTGTGGTCATCAGAGGACGGTGGCTCTGTGGTCAGCAGAGGACGGCGGCTCTGTGGTCAGCGCAGGAAGGAGTCAGAGTGGTCAGCGCAGGAAGGAGGCAGAGTGGTGAGCGCAGGAAGGAGGCAGAGTGTGGGCGCAGGATGGCGGCTCTGTGGGTCAGCAGAGGACGGTAGCTCTGTGGTCAGCAGATGACGGCGGCTCTGTGGTCAGCAGAGGACGGCGGCTCTGTGGTCAGCAGAGGACGGCGGCATGCTGTGTCACCAGAGAGACGGCGGCTCTGTGGTCAGCAGGGACGGCGGCTCTGTGGTCAGCAGAGGACAGCGGCAGAGTGATCAGCACAGGAAGGAGGCAGAGTGATTAGCGCAGGAAGGAGGCAGAGTGGTGAGCGCAGGACAGCGGCTCTGTGGTCAGCAGAGGACGGCGGCTCTGTGGTCAGCAGAGGACGGCGGCTCTGTGGTCAGCAGCGGACGGCGGCTCTGTGGTCAGCAGAGGACGGCGGCTCTGTGGTCAGCGCAGGAAGGAAGCAGAGTGGTCAGCGCAGGAAGTAGGCAGAGTGGTCAGCGCAGGAAGGAGGCTCTGTGGTCAGCAGAGGACGGCGACTCTGTGGTCAGCAGAGGACGGCGGCTCTGTGGTCAGCGCAGGAAGGAGGCAGAGTGGTCAGCGCAGAAAGGAGGCAGAGTGGTGAGCGCAGGAAAGAGGCAGAGTGGTGAGCGCAGGACGGTGGCTCTGTGGTCAGCAGAGGACGGCGGCAGAGTGATCAGCGTAGGAAGGAGGCAGAGTGAGCAGCGCAGGAAGGAGGCAGAGTGGTGAGCGCAGGACAGCGGCTCTGTGGTCATCAGAGGACGGTGGCTCTGTGGTCAGCAGAGGACGGCGGCTCTGTGGTTAGCGCAGGAAGGAGTCAGAGTGGTCAGCACAGGAAGGAGGCAGAGTGGTGAGCGCAGGAAGGAGGCAGAGTGGTGAGCGCAGGACGGCGGCTCTGTGGTCAGCAGAGGACGGCAGCTCTGTGGTCAGCAGAGGACGGCGGCTGTGTGGTCAGCAGAGTACGGCGGCTGTGTGGTCAGCAGAGTATGGCGGCTGTGTGGTCAGCAGAGTACGGCGGCTGTGTGGTCAGCAGAGGACGGCGGCTCTGTGGTCAGCAGAGGACGGGGGCTCTGTGGTCAGCAGAGGACGGGGGCTCTGTGGTCAGCAGAGGACGGGGCTCTGTGGTCAGCAGAGGACAGGGGCTCTGTGGTCAGCAGAGGACGGGGGCACTGTGGTCAGCAGAGGACGGCGGCTCTGTGGTCAGCAGAGGACGGCGGCTCTGTGGTCAGCAGATGACGGCGGCTCTGTGGTCAGCAGAGGACGGCGGCTCTGTGGTCAGCAGAGGACGGCGGCTCTGTGGTCAGCAGAGGACGGCGGCTCTGTGGTCAGCAGAGGACGGCGGCTCTGTGGTCACCAGAGGACGGCGGCTCTGTGGTCAGCAGAGGACGGCGGCTCTGTGGTCAGCAGAGGACAGCGGCAGAGTGATCAGCGCAGGAAGGAGGCAGAGTGATTAGCGCAGGAAGGAGGCAGAGTGGTGAGCGCAGGACAGCGGCTCTGTGGTCAGCAGAGGACGGCACCTCTGTGGTCAGCAGAGGACGGCGGCTCTGTGGTCAGCAGAGGACGGCGGCTCTGTGGTCAGCGCAGGAAGGAGGCAGAGTGGTCAGCGCAGGAAGTAGGCAGAGTGGTCAGCGCAGGAAGGAGGCTCTGTGGTCAGCAGAGGACGGCGGCTCTGTGGTCAGCAGAGGACGGCGGCTCTGTGGTCAGCAGAGGACAGCGGCTCTGTGGTCAGCAGAGGACGGCGGCTCTGTGGTCAGCGCAGGAAGGAGGCAGAGTCGTCAGCGCCGGAAGGAGGCTCTGTGGTCAGCAGAGGACGGCGGGTCTGTGGTCAGCAGAGGACGGCGGCTCTGTGGTGAGCAGAGAAAGGCGGGTCTGTGGTCAGCAGAGGACGGGGGCTCTGTGGTCAGCAGAGGACGGGGGCTCTGTGGTCAGCAGAGGATGGCGGCTCTGTGGTCAGCAGAGGACGGCGGCTCTGTGGTCAGCAGAGGACGGGGGCTCTGTGGTCAGCAGAGGACGGGGGCTCTGTGGTCAGCAGAGGACGGGGGCTCTGTGGTCAGCAGAGGACGGGGGCTCTGTGGTCAGCAGAGGACGGGGGCTCTGTGGTCAGCAGAGGATGGTGGGTCTGTGGTCAGCAGAGGACGGCAGCTCTGTGGTCAGCAGAGGACGGCGGCTCTGTGGTCAGCAGAGGACGGTGGCTCTGTGGTCAGCAGAGGACGGCGGCTCTGTGGTCAGCGCAGGAAGGAGGCAGAGTGGTCAGCGCAGGAAGTAGGCAGAGTGGTCAGCGCAGGAAGGAGGCTCTGTGGTCAGCAGAGGACGGCGGCTCTGTGGTCAGCAGAGGACGGCGGCTCTGTGGTCAGCAGAGGACAGCGGCTCTGTGGTCAGCAGAGGACGGCGGCTCTGTGGTCAGCGCAGGAAGGAGGTAGCGTGGTCAGCGCAGGAAGGAGGCAGAGTGGTCAGCGCCGGAAGGAGGCTCTGTGGTCAGCAGAGGACGGCGGGTCTGTGGTCAGCAGAGGACGGCGGCTCTGTGGTCAGCAGAGGACGGCGGCTCTGTGGTGAGCAGAGAATGGCGGGTCTGTGGTCAGCAGAGGACGGGGGCTCTGTGGTCAGCAGAGGACAGGGGCTCTGTGGTCAGCAGAGGACGGGGGCTCTGTGGTCAGCAGAAGACGGCGGCTCTGTGGTCAGCAGAGGACGGCGGCTCTGTGGTCAGCAGAGGACGGGGGCTCTGTGGTCAGCAGAGGACGGGGGCTCTGTGGTCAGCAGAGGACGGGGGCTCTGTGGTCAGCAGAGGACGGGGGCTCTGTGGTCAGCAGAGGACGGGGGCTCTGTGGTCAGCAGAGGACGGTGGGTCTGTGGTCAGCAGAGGACGGGGGCTCTGTGGTCAGCAGAGGACGGCGGCTCTGTGGTCAGCAGAGGACGGTGGGTCTGTGGTCAGCAGAGGACGGGGGCTCTGTGGTCAGCGCAGGAAGGAGGCAGAGTGGTCAGCGCAGGAAGGAGGCTCTGTGGTCAGCAGAGGACGGCGGGCCTGTGGTCAGTGCAGGAAGGAGGCTCTGTGGTCAGCGCCGGCTAGGGGGGCGGAGCCATGGCGGGAGTCCCGTGAGGTGGGCGGAGCCATGGCGGGAGTATCGCGAGGTGGGCCGAGCCATGGCGGGAGCCCCTGTGAGGTGGGCGGGGCCATGGCGGGAGCGTTGTAGCGGGATGGCGGCGGGGTAAGTATACTGGAGTGTGTGTGTGTGTGTGCGTGTGTGTGTGTCTGTGTGTGTGTGTCTGTGTGTGTGTGTGTGTCTGTGTGTGTCCCTAATGCACTTCCGTCACTTTGGCAGCCACGTCCACGACGACGGAAGTAGCGCCGAATATGACGGAAGTGCTCTACGGCAATTATATATTAGAGAAACTCTTGTCAAAATTAGAATTAATAAGTTGTACTATTTGATGATACATATAAATCCTTGCATTGCTGCTGAGAAGATCTTCTGCAGCATAGTAGGAATGCCTGTTACCACCAGATTACTAACTGCTGAGTAGAAAAATGCTTACTTCATTTGCTATAATGTCCATGAACTTTAAAATGAAAAATAGCGATAGGGCATATAGAACATATCAGTATAAAATCTAAATGGGTACATATAATAATAGTAAGGGTGCTTTCATACTGGGGTTTTTGAAACAATGCGGCAGATCCGGTCAAAAACTGCATCTGCCGCATTCTCCGCCTAACCGCTGCACTTGCAGCATGGTTGCGGCAGGCCCCATGCATTGTCTATGAGACTTGTGGTAAGTGTGCGGCAGACGCGGCAAGTGCGGTTTCAGCAGTTGCGGCAGATGCAGCCGCAAAAAAACGCAGTCAGCAGCGTTTTTTTTCGCGGCCGCATCTGCTGCAACTGCCGAAACCGCACTTGCCGCGCCCGCCGCACACTTACCGCAAGCCCCATAGACAATGCATGGGGCTTGCCGCAACTGTGCCACAAGTGGAACTGTTAGGCAGAAAATGTGGCAGATGCATTTTTTGACCGGATCTGCCACATTTTTTCAAAAACTACAGTGTGAAAGGGGCCTAACAGTAATGTAATGTCACAAAGAAAATATAGATATAGGTGACTGAAATTTACTACCTGAACTAGGTGTCAGCAAACATAAAGGCAATAACCACGCCAGTCACAAAGTCCAAACCAATTGTTGGTTTCTCAGGTCTGTCACAGTCTTTAAAAGAGGAAACTTGCAGGTGATTGCCTATTGACTAGAGATGAGGAAACCTTTTGATGTGTGGAATTGGCTCTGTTTGCCGACTTTTTCAGCGAACAGTTCACCAAACTTCTAAACCCCATTCAAATCAATGGGAGGCAAGATAAGGGCATATAAAACACTTTCAAAGGGGCCCAAAAGCTGTCAAACACAGTTCAAACCATTTTAAAGTGGAGCCCTTCTGTTACCACACAGATATTAGCTTCCTAAAGTATTACTTATCAAGCATCCGTGCCGCTGTAATGAACGTCACTATTTCCCACCTCTTGACTGGTTAAAGTCAGATTTAGCCCCACCCACCCTCTCTGCCATAGTTTGTGATTGGCTGCCAGTATGTCAACCAAACTGACTTCAGATTACTGTAAAAAAAAATTATTTTTAATTGCCAGGCAGGTACAACGATGCAGCTTAGGGCTGGAATCCAAGTGTCCTTCTTCCCCCCTCAACCCCCCCACTTTGAATTGCAGCCCTCAGCCACCCCAAGAAAGGGCACTTTCATTACAAGCTCCATTTTCTGGAGCTGTACCCACCTCTTCTAGATGCCATGTAGAGTTCGCAGACTCGGTAATAAAGGGGTAATTCCAGTTATTTATTGCCTGTTGGTACTAAGCCCGGGGTTCATAATGTTGGGCCAATGTTAGGCTTGGCCATTAGGAACCTCAAAGTAAATAGTAAATGATACACTATACGGAGAAAAATAATTTTATTGGGAAAAAGAACAAAGACACAAGCCTCATTCCCAACTTTATTACTCCCACAAAATCTTTGCACAATACTCAGCAATGTGCTCTCACAGCGGGACCAGAAACTGACTGATTTCCAGCTACCGCTGTGAACAGGGTGACGTCACAGGTAGGTTCACCTCAGGTCACAGCTCAGCCTCATCATTGTAGATGACCAGAGTAGGGATTAGCTGGTATGCTTGTCACTACTCGGTACTCGTACAAATATCCTGGTACTTGGGGTACTCGGCGAGTACCGAGTAATCCCGCGATACTCTTGTATCCTCGGGGTCCACCTCCCTGCATGTTGGCACTCTTTACAGAGCCAGCCCGCATGCAGGGATTGGCTAATAGCCACTGTAAAGACACAGCCCTGTTGGTTGTGGCTTTACAGTGATTGGCTGACCGCACAGTGTGATCAAGTCTTTATAAGACCTAACCGCGCTGTGCTCGTCACTCTGCTTCACAGACAGGCAGTGTAGGGAGAGGTGCTGCTGATTGAGGGACAGATTTGTGGCCTTTCAGATAGTGTGAGTGCAGGGCTGCTAATCTAATTACCACAACAGTCCTTCTGAGGACTAATAGAGCTGTATACAGACAGGGAGGCAGGGTATATAGCAAACTTCATTGTGCCAGTATATCAGCCTGCATCACATCTGGGGCTGGTGGACAGGCTGGAAATCTCATCCATCCCAAAACAGTGCTTTTAGGGATTAATTTAGCTCTCTATAGGCAGGAGTGGGTTGTAGCGGAAATTACTATATGCCAAAACACTCTGTATTCTCGTCAGCGTTTGTGTCTGACCGGTCCACCTGCTGGGATTTAACCTCAAATCTGTAATCTCAGTGTCCAGCTAAAAACCAACTCTTGTCTGCATTCATTTACCATTTTTGTGCGGCAGGAGTGGGTTGTAGCGGAAATTAGTATACGCCAAAACACTCTGTATTCTCGTCAGCGGTTGTGTCTGACTGGTACACGTGCTGAGATTTAACCTCAAATCTGTAATCTCAGTGTCCAGCTAAAAACCAACTCTTGTCTGCATTACTTTACCATTTTTGTGCGGCAGGAGTGGGTTGTAGCGGAAGTTAGTACACGCCAAAACACTCTCCATTCTCATCAGCGTTTGTGTCTGACCGGTACACCTGCTGGGATTTAACCTCTAATCTCTAATCTCAGTGTGCAGCTAAAAACCAACTCTTGTCTGCATTCATTTACCATCTTAGTGCGGCAGGAGTGGCTTGTAGCTCCAAGTAGTATACGCCAAAACATGGTATACGTGTCAGCGTTTGTGTCTGACCGTTCCAGCTGCCGGCATTAAACTGCTCTGTATTCTCAGTCTGCAGCTAAAAACAATCTTTTGGACGCCTTCATTTAGCTGTATGCAGGCAGCACAACATTGAAAATGTGCAAGGCCGGTGGCAAGGGACAAGGAACTGGATGTGATGGTGGTGCAGGTAGAGGCCGAGGCCGTGTGCAAGCTCGAATTGCGCCACGATAAATGCCCACATCATCTCGCTCGACCTTCCTGTCCCAATTTCTAGGGGACCGCAGCAGTACACCCCTATTAAACCAATACCAGTGTCAAAGTGTCAACAGGTTGTTAGTTGGATAGCAGATAATGCTTCCAGTCAGTTTGGCACCACCACAAATACCCTGTCTTTCACACGGTCAAGTGTCAGTAGCCGTGAGACTGGACCGCACATTCCACACCCTGATCCTCTTTCATCCCACCATGCCGACTGACCGGCCCAGGACATAACTGATCCCACACGTGGACACTCTGAAGAGCTGTTCACTTATCCATTCGTAGATTCTGGCCTCTCGCCAGCTCCAGTTTAAGTGGGTCATGAGTAGATCGTATGTACAAATGCACAAATATTTGAGCAGCCACGGTCTCACAAGGACAACGGTGGGAACGTGTCTCAACAAGAGGTGGACGATGATGAGACACAATTGCCAGAAAGTCAGGAGGAGGACCAGGGTGCGGAAGTGGAAGACGACGTGGTGTATGATCCAGTAACTGACCCTACCTGTCAGGAGGACATGCAGAGCGAGGACAGCAGTGCACAGGGGGAGTTAGGCGTAGCATCACAACAGGTTGGAAGAAGCAGGGTGGTGTCCGCAGGCAGAAGGCAGGCAACCGTTCCCCGGAACAACAACACAACAGAAGTTGCCAGTACAACTGTTAGGTCTTCCCAAGTCTGGCTGTCTGCCAGCATCAGCAGGAATAGCAAAACTAGCAGCCTGACCACCACCAGCATTATCAGGCACATGGCAGCAAAGCACCCGACTTTGTGGGATGTACAGCAGAATCCAGAAGCATTGTCTGCGGTTGACACCGCTGCGTCTTCCACTGTTGTGCGTGCAAGACAATACCCTGTCCATACTGCAGGCGAAGATGCCTCCTGTCCTTCACCTGTACTTGCACAAGCAGAAATAGCACCATCATCAGCCATGTCCTTGTCCCAGCGCAGCGTTCAGTTATCCACACACCAATCTTTGGAACGCAGGCGCAAATACGCTGCCAACACCCCACATGCCACAGTTCTAAATGCACACATTTCGAGACTGCTTGCGCTGGAAATGTTGCCTTTTAGGCTGGTGGAGATGGAAGCATTCCGCAACCTGATGGTGGTGGCTGTCCCACGTTACTCGGTCCCCAGCCGCCACTATTTTTCCCAGTGTACCATCCCTGCATTACATAAGCATGTGTCACAAAACATCATACGTGCCCTTAACAACGCAGTTTCAGGGAAAGTCCACCTAACCATGTACACATGGACAAGTGCTTGTGGGCAGGGCCGGTACATCTCGCTGACAGCACACTGGGTTAATATTCTGGAAGCCGGGACCCAGTCTGAGCTTGGGACAGAACACGTCCTTCCGACACCAAGGATTGCAGGCTCTAACTCAGTCAAGGTTTCACCCACAGTGTACAGCTCTGGCACGTCATGCTCCTCAGCCTCCTCCTCCCTCTCCACTTCACCCTCTACACCAATCCCAAGCTGGAAGCACTGCAGCACTGCCTCGGCTAAGCGGCAACAGGCTGTGCTGAAGCTTATATGCGTATGTGACAAACCCCACAACGCTGAAGAGTTGTGGACCGCTCTGAAACAGCAGGCAGATCACTGGCTCACACCGCTGAACCTACAGCTAGGCATGATCGTGTGTGACAATGGCCGGAACCTTGTGGCGGCTCTGAGGCGAGGCGAGCTTACACATGTTCCATGCGTGGCCCATGTGCTGAACCTCCTGGTTCAGCAGTTTCTGAAATCCTACCCGGAGCTGTCGGATCTGCTCGTCAAAGTACGCCGCCTGTGTGCCCATTTTAGAAAGTCACCTACTGCTTCTGCCGGCCTTGCCGGCTTTCAGCAGAGTTTGCAACTTCCGGCTCACAGACTGGTGCTTGATGTCCCCACGCGTTGGAATTCCACACTGTACATGTTGGTCAGGATTTGTTAGCAGAAGAGGGCAGTTGTTGAGTACCAGCATCAACTAGGCCATCGGTATACGGTTCAAACTCCACACATAAGACCTCAGGAGTGGACATGGATGTCCGACATATGTATCGTCCTCCAAAACTTTGAGGACTCCACCAAGATGGTGATCGGCAATGACGCCATCATTAGCGTCACCATCCCACTTCTCTGTCTTATAAATCGCTCTCTGTTCAAAATCAAAGACGATGCATTGCAGGTAGAGCACGATGAGTTGCAGCAAGAAATCGTACAGGGTGATTACACACAGCCCAGCCTCATCTCATCCCAACGTGCATTGGAGGACTATGACGAGGAGGAGAATAAAGAAATAGAGCTTCTTTCATGCGGAATTAACGGTAATACATGCACAACCGTCAGACCGTCGGTTCAACGTGGATGGCCAGAGGACAGGGGAGAGGAGGAAGAGGAGGAGAAGGATGATGAGGCCAGCATGGACAGTCATGCTGTTGGTGAGGACCCTGAAGTCTTGCCTGTTAACAGTCTGGTGCACATGGCTGACTTTATGTTACGCTGCCTGTCTCGTGACCCTTGCGTTATCAACATCTTGGCGGACACTCATTACTGGTTGGTGACACTTTTAGACCCACGCTACAAGGAGAACTTTATTTCTCTTATTCCCGAGGTGGAGAGGTCTTCAAAAGTGCTGCAGTACCAGAAGGCCATAGTCGCGGAATTAGTAAAAAAATTCCCTTCTGAAAACGCTAGCGGCAGAGGTCACAATTCGGTGGACAACCAAGGCGTCCGGCCGAGAGAGGTACAAGTCCAATCGAGCAGAGGTAGGGGAACACTCTCAAAGATCTGGGACACTTTTCTCAGCACCTCCCGTACCACAGCCGTGCGGGGTAGTGTCACAAGGACTGCAAAGTTTTCCAAGATGCTGAGGGAGTACCTTGCCGATCGTACAAAAGTGCTCCTAGACTCCTCTGTGCCTTATAATAATTGGGTATCCAAGCTGGGCACGTGGCAGGAATTGGCTCTCTACGCCTTGGAAGTCCTGGCCTGCCCTGCCGCTAGCGTTTTGTCAGAGCGTGTTTTTAGTGCCGCAGGTGGAATCATTACAGATAAACGCACCCGCCTGTCAGCTGAAAATGCTGAGAGGCTGACTTTGATCAAGATAAACAAAGGTTCGATTGGGCCTGACTTCACCACACCACCACCAAATGATAGCGGAATTAAAATTTTGTGCCGGTAGATTGCCATGCACCTCCGCACACCCACACATTGGTACAGACTTCACTACTTGCTGTACTGATCCTCCTTCTCCTCATCCGCCACCATCATATGATCAGTGCGACCGTGGTTCATGATGCCACGAAAACATAATTTTTGTACATCATATTTATGATGATGATGATGACCTTAACCGTTCAAAAGTTAGGCAGTAGTTTCGTGTATACCCCCCAGGGGTAAATGTTTTAGTCCATGCTTACAGAATGGCATTACAAGTACAGGAGACTCGCTCCTTTGTAATGGGAACAATATTTAGAGGCTCTCCTCCATTTTTCTTTCCAGGGGCATTTAAGTGCCTCCCAATTATTGGCAGCCCTGCCTAGGGCAATACGACAAAAGACCCTTCCCTGGAGGGATATATAGCTAGTCCTGTGTTTGAGACTCCTAACCGAGGCTCCACAGACTCTATTTACAATATTAAAATAGGCCCTCATGCACGCCTCCATCCAGGGGCATCAGAGTGCCACACAATTTTTGGCTGCCCTGCCTAGGGCAATACTACAAAAGACCTACTTCCTTATAATGGGCACATTATTTAAAGAGGCCTTCATGCACGCCTCTATCCAGGGGCTTCTTGGTGCCTCCCAACTTTTGGCTTCCCTGCCTAGGGCAATACAACAAAAGACCCACATCCTTATAATGGGCACAATATTAAAAGAGGCCCTCATGCATGCCTCTATCCAGGGGCATCAAAGTGCCACACTATTTTTGGCTTCCCTGCCTAGGGCAATCCTACAAAAGACCCACTTCCTTATAATGGGCACAATATTAAAAGAGGCCCTCATGCACGCCTCTATCCAGGGGCATCTTGGTGCCTCCCAAGTTTTGGCTTCCCTGCCTAGGGCAATCCTACAAAAGACCGACTTCCGTATAATGGGCACAATATTAAAAGAGGCCCTCATGCACGCCTCTATCTAGGGGCATTAAAGTGCCACACTATTTTTGGCTTCCCTGCCAAGGGCAATCCTACAAAAGACCCACTTCCTTATAATGGGCACAATATTAAAAGAGTCCCTCATGCACACCTCTATCCAGGGACATTGGGGTGCCCCCCAATTTTTGGCAGCCCTGCCTAGGGCAATACTACAAAAGACCCACTTCCTTATAATGTATAAGTTCAATTGCACGGTCTCTGCTGGGCGCTCTGATTAATGCCAGGGACTCTGCTTAGTGGAAAGTCCTTTTATTAGAAATCCTCCATCCGCCACCTGGAGGAAAACATAGGACCTGTATGCGTCAGCACGCCCGGTCACATGGGGCGCTAGCAGGCGGGGTTACAGGAGGAAGCGAGCGGGGATGCCGAGACTCCCAGGACGGAGCTGCCTGAAAGTTTCTCCACACCAGTGCAAAACCTATAATAGGAGGAAGGAGACCCCAACCACTTCCAAAAACCTACACCATTGTTGTGCGGGGATTGCACAACAATAATAGGTTAGTGAACACGCATTTAATTATCCCCTGCTGGTAACATTGATAATGCACTAGTGCGCCCCCTGTTTTTCTTTTGTCTTTCACTTCCTTATAATGGGCACATTATTTAAAGAGGCCTTCATTTACGTCTCTTCCCAGGGTCATGGGAGTGCCACACAATTTTTTTTTTTTTAAATCTTTCATATAATCCAAAAAAATAACATACACGAACTCTGTCTCACAAGTGGGTATGAGCCCTTAATATTTTTTCAATGAAAATCCATTTTGGTTTCATTTTGTAACGTTTTCTTGGCAGTGCGTAAAAGTGGCATAATAGTCTGACAACATTGTTGACATCAGTGACCTTGGGGTCTGAAATGCTTACAGGGGTCTTCCCCATGCTGTTTCCATGTCATTTCAGCACTGTTCTGATATTTTTGTGACATTTCTAGGGTTTTCCCATGCTGCCAGGGGTCATGCCAGAAAAATACTCGGGTCTCCCATAGGATAACATTGAGCTCAGTGCTTGGGCCAAGTACACGAGTATCTTGGGATGCTTGGCCCGAGCTTCGAGCACCCGAGGATTTTAGTACTCGCTCATCTCTATTCATCAGGTTTTGTGTGCTAAAACAAGGAGGGAAACTTGCAAAGAAAAAGTATCATTGAAAGATTGACACCTGTTCTGGGTTTTGGAGGTACGGCACCCCAGGGTTCGGTTGCCACAGATACACCTGGGACAGAGAAGGATCTCCACATCAGGTAAGTCCGCACACAACACCTTCTACTCCAGTTTAAACAAGGAGAAACACATGAGCTTTGTGCTTACAAACATACCAGGAAACATACATATACAGAGTAGGTGAGATTAAATTTGCGCAGCAAAAGTCACTGGTATATAGTTCAGATAATATGCTCACAGAGCTTTGCAGTGTAAAACAATACATGCACAGTTGTAGTACAAAGAAGATTGCATACAAGATTGGTTTAACAGAAAATATCCAATTGTTATAGTATTAAACAGAAATTGAATCTGCCCAAATCTGCAGCAACCTAAAGTGGCCATAAGGCTTAGTGTGCCTTCATGATATAAACTGCAGTCTCAAAAGCAAAAGCAAGAGCTAGCAGCATACCAGTTGAAAGTGCTTAGTGCAGAGAATATGGGTTTCCCCCTCGTGCTGGACTCCAACGTGCGTTTCGCGTATTGAGATATCAGTGCTTCATCAATGGGAGTATCGGGACCCTCTTAGCGACGCGTATATATAGCCAGTTATGCACCTGTATCGGTGCAAACTAATCATGCCATTGATTGCGGTGCATGCACGCACGCCGCCAGTCCCAATACGTCACTTTCGGCGCTCCGCCCGCCTCGTCTTCACCACCGCCGGATATTACATCCGCGCAGCAGGGAGGCGTCGGCCAGGCATAGGAGCGCAGTCATGACGACCAAGACACAGCGGAAGTGCGGGCATGCGCACCAGGGGCATGATTTACATGGATTGTGCAATATAACAGTATGTCATCCCAAATAACATAAATAATACAGTAAGCGAGGTATAGTGTTCTAGTTGTCCATTCCACGATGTCAGTCTGTTTACACATCCAAATTCATTCCATACAGTGAAATTAACGCTGTCACTATAGAGAAAAAAAGCCCAAGTGAAAATAAAAACAATTAAAATCGAGCACATATAAAAATACAGGCACAAGAAGGGATGGGAAAAGGGGTACATTTTTAAAAACATTCTCAATATCATTAGAAAAAAGAAAACTGTGGTGGAACAGTTATGGATCATATAAGGGACACGATAGCAGGATCAAATAATTATAAATATGGATAGAAACTAAGGGATTCATTTAGGCCCTTAGGTGACCCAGTGTCCAGCATCACAATCCATTTTAATTCCCTCTAGACGAGTATCTTCTTCAAATCACCTCCCCTGATCCCCCCATGTATGATATCTATACCCATCACTTTTAAACTTTTGGGGTTACAATCATGGAACCTATAGAAGTAACGGGGTAGGGTTTTCAGTTTAGTGATATCTTTAATCTTCCTAGCACCCCAATCTCCCTCACATGCTCGCCAATTCTCACCCGCAACTCGCGTGACGTCAGACCCACATATATTTTTTGGCAGCCACACGTGGCATAATATACCACGTGTGTGCTGCTATATGTGATGTGATAATTTATAGTAAAGGTCCGACTACCATCGCTCGATGTAAAGTGAGAACGGCGGACAAAATTGGTACATGCCAGGCAATCGCCACAGGGGTAAAAGCCCCTGAGGGGAGGACCAGCCCCAAAGATCTTTGGATTACCGGCACATAATGGCTTTGAACCAATAGATCTTTTAAGTTTTGACTCCGTGGGGTCATCTGTGGACCTCCAGATAGATCACCCCTCAGTGATGGCTCGGACATGAGTACTGGCCAGTGTCTCACCAGGACCTTCCTCATTGTTTCCCACTGGTCATTATGGGTGGAGATGAACCTTATCACCCCAGATTCATCTTTCTTTTTATCTCTGTCAGAGGGGAGGAGGAGATCATCACGTTTGGAATTTTTTGCCCTATCGTAACTGGCTTTGATGCATCTCTGACTGTACCCCCGCTCACTGAATCTCACCTTTAGGTCCAATGCCTGTCTCCAAAAATTGGCTTCGGTGGAGCAGATCCACCTCATCCTCAAAAACTGTCCAACCGGAATGGCACGTATAGTGGATTGAACATAGGCAGATGATGCGTCATCTGCCCATGTTCAATCTACTATACGTACCATTCCGATTGGACAGTTTTTGAGAATAAATATGTATGTTTGTAAGCACAAAGCTCATGTGTTTCTCCTTGTTTAAATTGATTATATGATGAGCTGCTAACGCCGCAATCCGGTGGTAACACTGGTACGGCTTATTTAATAGCCTTATTGAACTTTTGTATTTAATACCTTCTACTCCAGACTTGATGGGGGAGCTCTACAGAGTTCAGGCGAGGTCCCCTATAAATTTCAGGCTTGGAGGGGGAGTTAATCAGTGCTAAGCCCATACTAGTGAGCACTACTAACCTGCGTGAAGGACCCTAGAGCGAGGGTTGGAGGCAAGGAGTATTAGTAGCAGGCGGAGTGGAGCCATACCAGTTCCCCCTAAGAGGAACAGCGCCTGTAACTGTACACCGGAGTACGTGACTTCAAGGGACAGATCAGCCCAGCAGTAAAGACGGGAGGCCAGGGAGATTTCAGGTCTCCTGGCCACAGCAGCAATTAAGGCACAGCCACTTAGCAAAGCCAGGGACTGCAGTGCCCCACAGCAGAGCTCTCACCGCCTGCCATACAAGTGAGGACAGTAAGAGAGTTTCAGGGCCTAGCTTCAGACAGCCTGGGACCAGAAACACACACAGCGCAGCAAGTAGGCATCATAACTCGCCAAGTGTGGCAATCCTGAACTGTTACCAGACCACCCGTACCCGTACCATCAGAATATACCCTGTACTATACCTGAATCATCAGGAAAAGGTACCGAAACATCAACCCTATGTGTGACTGTTATTGCGGCCCCTGATCCTGCTCCCTCCATAGACTGTCCTGCAATTTCTATATACTACAACTGCCCCGGGGATCCTGCTCCACCTATGGGGAGCGTAACCATCTTGCTGCCCAAACATCACCCCAGAGGTCTGACCCGCAGCACCAGTAACCATACCAGAATCGTAGGTGGCGTTACAAACTATTTTTAATATTTTTATTGACTCTTTTAGCAACCACCAGCGCCAAGGGACCGGGCACAGGACCCAGTGACATCCCCCGTGAATCAACGCCCGGAAATGGTTACCCAACAGCCCTGGGGCGGGTCAGAGGCACTCCTGGTTTTGGCACACAAAACCTGATGAACCCTGATTAGGGAAAAACTGCAGTGTGAAACCAGCCTTAGGCAGTGACATGGCACCTTATTATTATTCATGTAGCTCAGAGTGCTTCGGATACCACATACTTGAGATCTAGTGTGTCATTAGTTAAATCGAGATCTGATAAATCATTGCTCTGCTGTATATTCTCCATACTGTGCCTCTTTACTAACACATCTCAGCTATCCAATCATCTTCACTGTTCCTAGGAGACTGTCTACATTCTCACCTCTTCTGTTTCAAAGTGTAAGTCCACACACTCAGCTCTGCTGTTCCAGATACCTGTCTGCATATTCTGATCAGATGTTCCTAGATATCTGTCCAGCATACTCTTCTCTGCTGCTCCACAACCAAGGTACCATTCAACATACTGATTTCTACCACTCTAAAACGAAGGTACCATCAAGCATATCTAGTTGCTATGTCCTATGTCTTTGCAGGTGCCAACTTGCATATCCAGCTCCATTGTATCTCACTGCACATATGCTTCAATCCATGATCTATGTTGCGCATCCAGACCTACAGCCTAGTGAATCCACCTCACAAGGTGAGCCATAATTAAGTCATTCAGTAATTAGTTTTCTCACTTATTTGTTAAAACAAGCAGGAGAACAGTCCTATGACAAAACATCAAGATCTACCAATAGATCATAAACGCATGTTGGCCACTATTGACCTAAGTCTACCACTCGTACATTCAGAAAATGTCTATAACATGATTATTTTAAAACAGTAAAAAATTATTTTTACAAGTATTTTAACCATTAAATAATATATTTTTTATTCCTATAAAGCCAAGGTATTCTGCTAGAAGAAAAAAAAGTCTAGTATAGTGATGGGCGAATCCTAAATTACTCGGAATCGCTTGACTCTAGTGAGTCCGAGCCCGGGACTCGCTACTCGTTTTGAGTCTAGCGAGTCCAATGTTAATGAATGGGGAAGCGAGTAATAGCGAGTAGTGTGCGATTTACAAATCACAGATGTGTCTCGGAAGCTTCAGCCTGAAGCAATCCTAGTTTTGCCATTGATTTGCATTGGACTCGTTTACTGTGCAAGTAATCGCTGGGAAACTCGCACAGATAAGAGTTCGGCTGTCTGCTCTGTGTGCAGGCTATCGCAGCTCCAGGGTCCTAGAGCCCGCCTGCTGCCTGATGTAGCAGAGCTGAGATTGTTCTCAGTCTGCTCATTCCCTGTGCATAGACATCTATATCTATGCACAGGGGATGTAGCAGAGAGGACATCGCGTTTTGGACTGCGTCGGACGGAAGAGGATTTTTTTAATTAAAGATGGAGTCCCTAATGGCTTTTTTTTTTTATTTCTAATAAAAAATTTTCTCTGTGTTGTTTTTTTTAAACAATTTAATAGAAATTCATGGCGATCATGTCTAATATTGGCGTGACCGCCATAAATTTCGGGCTTAGGGCCAGCTGATAATACAAAGCTGGCCCTAACCTCTTTATTACCCAGCGTGCCACCGCCACCAGGGCCGCTGGAAGAGCGGGGTTCAGCGCCAGAGGATGGCGCTTCAATGAACGCGCCATCGTCTGGGGTGGCTGCGGGCTGCAATTTGCAGCGGGGGGTGCCCAGAAAGCTTGGGCATCCCTGCGCTGCGGATTCCAGCCCCCAGCTGCTTAGCTGTACCTGGCTAGACATAAAAATTGCGCGGAGCCCCACGCATTTTTTTTAAATTATTTCATGAAATTCATGAAATAATAAAAAAAAAGGGCTCCCCTATATTCTTGTGTCTGGCCAGGTACAAATAGGCACCTGGGGGTTGGGGGCAGCCCGTCGCTGCCTGCTGGTTCCAGAAAGACCATGTAATTTTTTTTCTGAAAAATCAATAAAAAATCCTAAAAAAGGGACTGCATCTTTATTAACCCCTCCCCCATGGTCCAGGGGTTAATAAAGATGCAGTCCCTTTTATTTACATTGTTTTATGGATTTGTCAGAAAAAATTTCACGTGGGTTTCGCCGTATTTCTGGAGCCAGCCGGATCCAGCAGGCAGCGACGGGCTGCCCCCAACCTCCAGGTGCCTATTTGTACCTGGCCAGACACAAGAATATAGGGGAGCCCTTTTTTTAAATTATTTAATGAATTTCATGAAATAATAAAAAAAAAATGCGTGGGGCTCCGCGCAATTTCTATGTATAGCCAGGTACAGCTAAGCAGCTGGGGGCTGGAATCCGCAGCGCAGGGATGCCCAAGCTTTCTGGGCACCCCCCGCTGCAAATTGCAGCCCGCAGCCGCCCCAGAAGATGGCGCGTTCATTGAAGCGCCATCCTCTGGCGCTGAACCCCGCTCTTCCAGCGGCCCTGGTGGCGGTGGCACGCTGGGTAATAAAGGGGTTAATACCAGCTTTGTTATACAAGCTGGTATTAAGCCCGAGATTTTTAATGTCAGGCCACGTTTGACCCAGCCACTAAGAATCTCCAATAAAGGGTTAAAAAAACACAACACAGAGAAAATTTTTTATTAGAAATAAAAAAAAAAAGCCATTAGGGACTCCATCTTTAATTAAAAAATTCCTCTTCCGTCCGACGTAGTCCAAAACGCGATGTCCTCTCTGCTACATCCCCTGTGCATAGATATAGATGTCTATGCACAGGGAATGAGCAGACTGAGAACAATCGCAGCTCTGCTACATCATCTCTGTGAGCAGGCGGGCTCTAGGACCCTGGATCTGCGGCAGCCTGCACAGAGCAGACAGCTGGACTCGGCTCGCAAAGTAACAGCAGTTACTTTGCGAGTTTCCCAGCGATTACTTGCACAGTAATCAGACCAATGCAAGTCAAAGGCAATCCTAGTTTTGTCAGAGTCTGTGACAAAACTAGGATTGATATTGATTTGCATTGGACTCGTTTACTGTGCGAGTAATCACTGGGAAACTCGCAGAGTACCGAGTCCTGCGAGTCCCTTACTACTCGCCGAGTAACGAGTCCTAGCGAGTAGATTCGCCCATCCCTAGTCTAGTACCATGTTACCAGTTGAAAAAATGTTGATTGCTCTCAGTGGGGGAAACAAAATAATAATCTTGTAGTTGTGATACCTTTTAATGGCTAACAAAAATAAAATAAGTGATGTTACAGGGCAAATTTTTGATACGTCTCTTGTCTCTTCATCAGGCATGGTATGACAAAATATTTCTGTATTTTGTCATATCATGCCTGATGAAGGAACATAAGATGTCTCGAAAGCTCGCCTTCTAACATCACTTATTTTTTTTTGTTAGCCATTAAAAGGTATCACAACTACAAGATTATTTTGTTTCCCCCACTGAGAGCAATCAACAATCAAGGTATTCTGCAGCACTATACAATTCATATGTATATTGAATATCATTACAAATAAGCACTGTATGTATTATGAAACTATTTTTTCCACTCTGACTAACTTTTCTTACCTTAAAACATATATTAAAATCCTAAGAGTGGTGGGAAAATAAAAAAGAAATATTCACCTGCCAGCTAGGAGCCATTCCTCCATACACCACACTGACAGTATCAGATGACTGCTGCAGTTAACAGCGGCCACAGATCACTAGTAATCTTCACACTCAATATGAAACTTAAGAAAAATGTATATTCCGGCTTGGACAGAACGTGAAGGCTACAGCCAATTAGCAGCCATTGATTGGCTGCACTGATTATGTAACATCCCTGCCAGAAGAAGAAACTCGGAGATCGGTGGGCGGAATATTGATAAATTCAAATGAACTGACCTGAACCAGTAGATTAATCAAATTTTTTAATTTTCACTATTTAGTGCACAATCAATTTAATGTTTATTGTACTTTATTCAACAATATTTTAACTTTATATATCTCTTCTTAATTTATATAAAAGAAATGTTATCTTATGGATAGAAAAAGAAACCAAAGACATGAGACCACATCTTAATATCTAAATCTTAGGCTGGAAATGTATAAATAAACCTATGCAAATGAGAAGAAAAACTAGATATGAGAAATATTTAATTGGAGCTTTGATCTCCAGATAGTTGATGCTTCATAGAAGCTTTCCAAGCTTGGCTCTTTTAAACAATATACAACTAATGGATGTCTTCTAATTGGTCTTAAAGCTCCTTGTGAGGGTAAAAAGCTCAGCACGTCCCTTGAAGAGGCTCACTTTCTATGCACTGAGCACAGAGGTATAAATTATTAAGAGGGACAGTGATGGAAGAACCCTTTTGCAAAACAGACTAGAGAGGCCATTATCATAAGATGAATAATCCATAGTAGATTGCTCATGGCCAATCAATAGAGGGATGAAGGGAGAGATAAACACAAGATCATTACCTATGCATGCTTAATGCTTGCCTTTTAACCCTTTCTAATAAGAGATCCGATTTTGTGTATTCTCTTGATGCAGCGTTTAAAATAGGCTAGAAAGTGAACAATGTAAGTAGCTGTGGTGAAGATATACAGTAACAAATCATATATTGGGATTCATAATAGTTCTGGATCCAAAGAACATTTATTCCCAAATCTAAACTTCACCAAAGGCTCAAAATTCCAAAAATAGCAGCATATCAAAACAAATTCACACATAAATTTTTACTTTTCAAATTTAGTTTTTAAAGGGAACATGTCAACAGGTTTTAGTATGCCCTCAACTGATCTAATCTGTGTTTTAGGTCACTCTAAATCCAGACTTTGTTTTTTCAACCCTTTATTCCATTTTTTGAGTAAGCACTTTTTTGTTTATTTTTGTAAATTGTCCACATGTGCAAAGGGCTTGGCCCTGCGAGTACAGCTTTCAAGCTTCTCTCCCTCTTGACCTGCCTCGACCATCCTCTGGCTGAAGATCTCTAACAGGGGACATCATGTCTGGGGGTGATGCATGTATGCCTCTCATAACGTCATCAGGATTTCACTGTGTATGCATGCCACAGGCTTTATAGTGACTGTGTGAGATCGTTGGGGAGGCAGATCATTCACACAATAGTTGGGAGCAAGAGGAAGAGTGATGAGAAACTTGTAAGTGCAGGGTCAATCACTCTCAGATCCCTTCCACAAAGTTGGAAAAGTGATTTTTTTAGGAATTGAATAAAAGATTGAAAAAACTAAGTTTATTCTGCCTTACATCTGACCTGACAGATTCTATCAATTGGAAGTACTAACCTTTTCTGACAGATTCCGTCTAAGTGGGTATTTACAACATGTTGCTGAATTATAAATATGTATCATGTGTTGATGACGCTCAGATCTACCTCTCTGGCCCAGACGTCACCTCTCTGCTGTCCAGAATCCCAGAGTGTCTATCAGCCATATCCTTCTTCTTCACCTCTCGCTTCCTAAAACTCAATGTAGACAAAACCAAACACATCATCTTTCCTCCATCTCATGTATCTTCCCTACCTGACCTATCTATTTTAATAAATTACATCACTCTCTCTCACACATCTGAAATCCGCTGCCTCAGAATAACTTTTGATTCTGTCCTGTTCTTTAAACCACACATCCAAACTCTTGCCATCTCCTGTCACCTCCAGCTGAAGAATATTTCCAGAATCCGTCCTTTCCTCAGCCCGCAATTTACTAAAGTTCTTGTACATACCCTCATCATCTCCAGCCTTGATTACTGCTACATCCTCCTCTGTGGCCTCCCTGCTAACACTCTTGCACCTCTCCAGTCTGTCCTCAAATCTGCTGCCCTATTAATCTACCTCTCTCCTCACTACTCCCTTTTCTTCCCTTTGCAAATGCCTCCACTGGCTCCCCAACGAATCCATTTCAAACTACTAACACTAATAATTTAGAGATGACTGGCAAACCTACATGTTTAGGTGCTAGCTGGAAAAAGACTATATGTATTAAAAAGTGATCCGCTGCACACTAAACGTAATGTATGACATAATGGCTAAAGGATGTATGACTGGTATATAAGAAACAAATGCAAAGTTATAAGAGGAAAATTGACATTGCAGAAACTGCTTCAGCATACAATATGAAAAATGAGAATCTTAGTTGATGCATTGGCCATTGCATGTAAGCCCGTTGCATGTATATCGGGTCCCTATCTCCCTTACCTTATGCCTCTGTCTGTGGTGCAAATGCATATGAGGGTATAAGTGTCCGATTTTGGGGCTGGGAAAAACAGTACAGAAACAAATCTGGGACTGAATTGGCAGAATCGGATGGCTATTTATGGCCAATCCAGCAGCATAAGGATACTTGGGAGACAAAACAAGATCCTGTTCTGTCCATTTCAAAACGGACAGAACAGGATCCCAAAAAATGTGGTGTGAAGCCAGCCTTAATTGATCACTCTCACTGTCAAAAAGTTTTTTCCTAATAACTGTGTCTCCTTCCATTCAGTTTCACCCCATTGTTTCTTGTGTTTTTATGTGCAAATGAGAATAAGGATGATCCTTCAGAGATTTGTAAACAGCTATTAAGTCTCCTCTTAGTGATGAGTGAAGATTACACAAACATGTTTATCAATTTCAAATCCGGGCCAAATTTAGAGATGTTCTTTGGGTCCCTCGAACACGAATCATTTGTTAATAAGTTGGCAAGTTAAGGTTTTGCTCAGTAAGGCTAGGTTCACATTGCATTTTTTCTGTCCCTTTGATGGATTTGTTAAATGCATCCGTTTTAACAGATTCGTTAAACGTATTCGTTTAAACGGACCAAAACAGTTGCATTTTTTGCCATTTTTTGATACCTCAAAAATGTATGCATTATATATGTAGACTAGCTGTACTACCCGGCTACGCCCAGGTTAATAAATAACTGCTGTTAGCTATAGCAAAATAGAATTTAAATATATCATATTAATGACCTGTAGGAAAACAGAAGCTGACCTGTGATTGGTTGCTATAGGCAGCCTAATAAATCTCCAGCCAACAATAAACCCTCCCCCTGGCCGGGCAGTATATATTACCTCACACATACATATAAAAGACAGCTCATGTGACTGACATCTGCCTTAATTCCCTATATGGCACATGTGTTGTACATTGTTTTTAATCAGATGTTTATTTTTGGAAATTAAAGATACCAGACATATGAGGCGAGTTGTGTGAGGCGATTTGTGTACA
Source organism: Allobates femoralis (assembly GCA_033576535.1). NCBI lineage: Eukaryota > Metazoa > Chordata > Amphibia > Anura > Aromobatidae > Allobates > Allobates femoralis. Next base: position 354,188,587 of record JARQOC010000002.1, read on the forward strand.
TCTTAGTCTGTCTGTGTGGTGTGTGTGTCCCTATGGTGTGTGTGTGTCCCTGTGGGGTGAGTGCATGTGTCCCTATAGGGTGTGTATGTGTGTGTGTCCCTGTGGGGAAGGTGTCTGTGTGGTGTGTGTCTCTGTGTTGTGTGTCTCTTTGTAGTGTGTGTGTTTGTGTTCGGGTGCGTGGTGAATATCCAATGTTGGGGCTTCACCTTAGCTGTTACTCTTTGTGTGCATGTGGTGTGTATACATGTCCCCGTGCGTGGTGAATATTCTATGTCAGGGCCCCCCCTTAGTGACTATACAGTGCCTACAAGTAATATTCAACCCCCTGCAGATTTAGCTGGTTGACACATGCGGAATTAACTTGACATTGTTACATTTGGACTGTAGATCAGCCTGGAAGTGGGAAATGCACTGCAGCCAAAAAGATTTTTTACATTTTTTTTTTTTTTTTAAAGTGTTAAAAGTTAATTCAGAGGGTCATTTATTATTCAACCCCTCAAACCACCAGAATTCTGTTTGGTCCCCCTAAAGTATTAAGAAGTAGTTCAGGCACAAAGAACAATGAGCTTCACATGTGTGGATTAATTATCTCTTTTGCCAGCCTTTTCTGACTATTTAAGACCCTCCCCAAACCTGTGAACAGCACTCATACATGGTCAATATGGGAAAGACAAAGGAGCATTCCAAGGCCATCAGAGACAAGATCGTGGAGGGTCACAAGGCTGGCAAGGGATATAAAACCCTTTCCAAGGAGTTGGGCCTACCTGTCTCCACTGTTGGGAGCATCATCCGGAAGTGGAAGGCTTATGGAACTACTGTTAGCCTTCCACGGCCTGGACAGCCTTTGAAAGTTTCCTCCCGTGCCGAGGCCAGGCTTGTCCGAAGAGTCAAGGCTAACCCATGGACAACAAGGAAGGAGCTCCGGGAAGATCTCATGGCAGTGGGGACATTGGTTTCAGTCAATACCATAAGTAACGTACTCCACTGCAATGGTCTCCATTCCAGATGAGCCCGTAAGGTTCCTTTACTTTCAAAGCGTCATGTCAAGGCTCGTCTACAGTTTGCTCATGATAACTTGGAGGACTCTGAGACAGACTGGTTCAAGGTTCTATGGTCTGATGAGACCAAGATCGAGATCTTTGGTGCCAACCACACACGTGACGTTTGGAGACTGGATGGCACTGCATACGACCCCAAGAGTACCATCCCTACAGTCAAGCATGGTGGTGGCAGCATCATGCTGTGGGGCTGTTTCTCAGCCAAGGGGCCTGGCCATCTGGTCCGCATCCATGGGAAGATGGATAGCACGGCCTACCTGGAGATTTTGGCCAAGAACCTCCGTTCCTCCATCAAGGTTCTTAAGATGGGTCGTAATTTCATCTTCCAACAAGACAACGACCCAAAGCACACAGCCAAGAAAATCAAGGCCTGGTTCAAGAGGGAAAAAATCAAGGTGATAGAGTGGCCTAGTCAGTCTCCTGACCTTAACCCAATTGAAAACTTGTGGAAGGAGCTCAAGATTAAAGTCCACATGAGACACCCAAAGAACCTAGATAACTTGAAGAAGATCTGCATGGAGGAGTGGGCCAAGATAACTCCAGAGACCTGTGCCGGCCTCATCAGGTCTTATAAAAGACGATTATTAGCTGTAATTGCAAACAAGGGTTATTCCACAAAATATTAAACCTAGGGGTTGAATAATAATTGACCCACACTTTTATGTTTAAAATTTATAAAAATTCAACTGAGCAACATAACTTTTTGGTTTGTAAGATTTATGCTTCTGTTAATAAATCCTACTCTCGTTTGCAGTTTGAAGGCTCTAACTTATTTGCATCTTATCAAACCACCTAAATCTGCAGGGGGTTGAATACTACTTGTAGGCACTGTATGCTGGTATATGCTGTTAGTCTTTGGTGCTGTCATTAAGCCCCTCTCATTCACAACTGTCAACTGGTAACTGTCACTTTCTCGCCATTATGTAGATAGGGCCAAAATTGTTTGGTGAATTGGAATGTGCGGGGTTAAAATTTTACCTCACAACATAGCCTATGACGCTCTCGAGATCCAGACGTGTGACTGTGCAAAATTTGGTGGCTGTAGTTGAGATGGTGTAGATGCCAATCCCGGACATACACACACACACACATACACACATTCATATTTATGTATTAGACTAGCTGTAGTACCCGGCTATGCCCGGGTTAATAAATAACTGCTGTTAGCTATAACAAAATAGAATTGAACATGTCATATTAATGACCAGTAGGAAAACAGAAGCTGAGCTGTGATTGGTTGCTATAGGCAGCCTGATAAATCTCCAGCCAACAGTAAACCCTCCCCCCGGCCGGGCAGTATATGTTACCTCACACATACACATAATAGCATAATAGACAGCTCATGTGATCTGCCTTAATTCCCTATATGGCACATGTGTTGCACATTGGCTGTTTTTAATGAGATCTTTATTTTTGGAAATTAAAGATAGCACATGTATGAGGCGAGTTGTGTGAGGCAATTTGTGCACATCTGTGTCTGTCTGTGTGGTGTGTGTGTTCCTGGGGTGTGTGTGTGTCCCTGTGGGGTGAGTGCATGAGTCCCTATAGGGTGTGTATGTGTGTCCCTGTGTGTGTGGGGGGTCTGTGTGGTGTGTGTGTCTCTGTGTTGTGTGTGTCTCTTTGTGGTGTGTGTGTCCCTGTGGAGTGAGTGCATGTGTCACTATAGGGTGTGTATGTGTGTGTCCCTGTGGGGGGTCTGTGTGGTGTGTGTGTCTCTGTGTTGTGTGTGTCTCTTTATGGTGTGTGTGTGTCCCTGTGGGGTGAGTGCATGTGTCCCTACAGATACACACACACCACACAGACCCCCCCCACAGGGACACACACACATACACACCCTATAGGGACACATGCACTCACCCCACAGGGACACACACATACACACACCCCAGGGACTTACACACCACACAGACAGACACAGATATGCACAAATCACCTCACACAACTCGCCTCATACGTCTGCTATCTTTAATTTCCAAATATAAACATCTGATTAAAAACAGCCAATGTGCAACTCATGTGCCATATAGGGAATTAACCTGTAGTTCTGTAGGACAAAGTGCCGTTGTGTCCGCGCTGCCGTCAAAAGGATCACCAGAGACAAGAGAGAATCTGGGCTGAATTGTGTCTTCATTCTTCCGACGCGTTTCGGAACCTTCACCTGGCCCCTTCCTCAGGAATGTCCCTGAGGAAAGAGCCAGGTGAAGGTTCCGAAACGCGTCGGAAGAATAAAGACACAATTCAACCCAGATTCTCTCTTGTCTCTGGTGATCCTTTTGACGGCAGCGCGGACACAACGGCACTTTGTCCTACAGAACTACAGGTTTTTCGCCGCGGTTATCCGTGGAGGTGCAGTCCTTGCAGCAGCTGTCCTTTACAGGGACTACATTGATTTCAGGCTTTCATACTGGTTGTGGGTGACACAACCAGACCAGGTGAGCAGTTTTACTCACATATTCATTTACCTCTTTATCTGGAGATAAGACCCTATTGCGCATTTTCTCATTTTCACATATTGGGAATTAAGGCAGATGTCAGTCACATGAGCTGTCTATTATGTGTATGTGTGAGCTAACATATACTGCCCGGCCGGGGGGAGGGTTTACTGTTGGCTGGAGATTTATTAGGCTGCCTATAGCAACCAATCACAGCTCAGCTTCTATTTTCTTACAGGCCATTAATATGACATACAGTATTCAAATTCTATTTTGTTATAGCTAACATCAGTTATTTATTAACCCGGGCGTAGCCGGGTAGTACAGCTAGTCCCAAATAAGATGAAGAACCTTCTTTATATTGGCCCCTAAATACTGCAGCACCATTTATGAGCCAATAAAAAGAAGGTTCTTCACTTTATTTGGGAATGCGTCCTTCCTTATTCTTATATCATCTAATAGAATAAATACATGATAGGAAGGCTGGATTGATCTTAAAAGTCTCCTGCTCCTTGCTTTCAGGGCCGCTCATTAAGCTTTATGCATATTCACTGCACTAACTGTCAACGGCTAACCACAGAAGCTCACTCTCTAAATCCTAAAAACTGTACCAATGTCTGTGCTTGGTTGCCATACACAATAGGGTATGGCAACCAACCTACCATCATAGAGTGTGAAATAAATAATGGAAAGAAATTGTTTAGGGCTTTGCTGTATTTTTCATTCTCAGCACAGATAAAGCGGATAGCTGTGGGCTGCCACCCTCATCTGCCTAGTTTTACCTTGGCTGGCAAAAAAAATGTGTGGACTTTGCCCTATTTTCATGAAAGCTCAAAACCGGATCAGGAAACGCTCCTCATAGGAGCCTATTCTATAAACCAGATTGCTTCACAAGCAATCTGGTTTCCGTCTCCGGCTCTACAGCCTGCGTGAAAAATCATGCAGGTTGCAGTTTTCGGAGCGGTTCTGTTATCTGCAATGCGGGAACTGGATTGCTCAGGATGCGCTGCCCATAAATCTACTGTATAAGGCTTCAGGACCTCAGACAGCGGCGCACATGCTATAGCAATAGCAATAGTATGCGAGCTGCTCTGAGGAGCCCAACGCTTTCATTCATAAAACTGTACAGCAGCTGTCAGGAGGCAGCTGCTGTACACAGGTGATTATAGCATTATATGCCCACCTGAGTGGGTGTAAGGTCTCTAGGGGGAGTGGGCACCCCCTAGAGACATTATAGGAACATTTATTAAGCATATTTACAGTTTAACTAAACACAGAACACTTTGCTCATCCCTGCGGCAGCAGGAATGAGCAAACTATTCGGTAACCGGATTGCTCAGGATTTCACATCCTGAGCAATCCGGTTACCGGATTGCGGCTTCAGCAATCCAGTTCCCGAATTGCTGAACGTCAGAAGACAATTGCGTTCACCGCATCCAGATATGGATGCGGTGAATGCAATTCAGGTTTTAAGTGTGGCCCTAGCCTATGTCCTTGACTTTGCTTCCCATTAATTTCAATGGGATTCAGTAGTCGCCGAACAGTGTGGCGAACATATGCCAATTCGGCAAGCCGAACTAAATTCCACCTTGAAAAGGTTTGTTCATCTCTTCTTAGGATAGACCTACTATGAACTTTATTTAGACTTTTGATTGCTGTAACTCATCCATTTACACTGCACTCATGCCTGGACTTTTTTGTTGTTAACCTAATTACTGCACCTTGTTTGCAAGTGTAAATACAGACTTAATTCCAAAACTTCTCTCTGCCTCAGTTCAGTCCCACATCACCAGGTTCCTATGTTCCCACTAGATTGTAAAAGGATCCTCAGACCAATATGGAACCTGTTGTGAGTGAAACTGTAGAGACATGTGTTAAGAGACTGGTTTCTTAGCTCATTAAACGCTGACATGCAGGCTCTGCAACCAAGGTCGTGGTCTTGGAATCTCAGACAAATCATAATGCGCCAGTGTTTGGGCAGACTCTTCAGGATTTGCATGCACAACTTGAGAATCTTAAAGGCCTACCCCCAGTACTGCAGCCGACTGATGGTAGTTTAAAGCTGCCTTCGTTCAGATTCAATGGCCACCATTATAAATTTACCGGATTTGTTAACCAATGAAGTTTATATTTTAATTTTATACTGCTCAATTTCAGACTGACAGCTCAAAAGTCTTGTGTTGCTTACCTCACGAGTGCTGGCCTGGGCAAAACCTATGATTGAGAATCGTGAACCTCATCTGAATAATTTAGATGATTTTTTAGCAGCTATGGCTTTAATGTTTTATTCCTCCTCCCCTTCCTTTATCCTCTCATTTTTTGAAGTGCACTCTGTTTGTACTACTTTCCCACCAACCTCCAAGTAGCTGTCATTTATCGACCCCTGGGCTCTGGCCACTGCCTTCATTGACCAATTCTCCATCTTGCTTCTTAATTTTCTCTCTGCTGACATTCCCACAATCGTCATGGGTGACTTCAACATTCCCATTGATACCAACCAGTTAGCAGCCTCCAAACTCCTGTCACTTGCTTGATCCTTTGGCCTCACTCAATGGTCCTCCACACAGGCGGACATACACTAGACCTTATTTTCACCCGCCTCTGCTCCCGAACTATCCCCACAACCTCCCTTCTCCCCCTCTCTAACTACCATCTACTTACTTTCTCATCCTTGTCCTCATCACCTGCCACCCATGTCCACCAATTTGCACACTCTCGCAGAAACTTCACACACGTTCACACTCACATACTCTCTGACGCTAACTATCCTCCAAATCCTCACTCCACGACACAGATAATGCCACCACTTTCTACAATTCTATACTCACAACAGCTAATGATGCAGTTGCCTCTCTCGTTCATTGCAGAACAAGGCAAATCGACAGACAACCTGGCACACAGACACCACTAAAAAGCTATGGTGAGAGTCTAGGGTTGCTGAGCCATGATGGAAGAAAGCATATTCATAAGACAACTTCACAACATTCAAACAAGCAATTCTCACATTCAAGTCAGCACTCACCTCCACTAAAGAGACTGACTTCATTACCCTCATATCCTCTTTGTCCCACAACCTCAGGTAGTTATTCAACACATTTAACTCCTTCCTCTGCCACCCACTACCCCCTCCTACTTCTCGTATCTCTACAGAAGACTTTGCAACACATTTCACCATCAAGATCAATAAGATCAGACATGTCTTTTCTGCACAACCATCACAATCCGTATGTATACCAGACCACTCCGCTCCCCCACTAACGCTCCTCCCTTCCATCACTGAAGGAGAACTTGTACACCTCCTCTACAAATCATACCTCACCACTTGTGCATTGGATCCCATCCCACTTCCTCCCCGACCTCACCACCACACTTATCCCATCCCTAACCCACCATTTCAACCTATCACCAACCTCCGGTACCTTTCCTCCATCTTTCAAATATGCAACAATTACAGCTATCTTAAAGAAGCCATCATTCGACTCGACCTCTACATCAGCTACCGGCTCATATTGCTGCTCCTGCCTCCAAACCTCTCGACAAGCATGCCTACATTATACTCTCATCTCACCTCTCATTTAACTGTCTCTTTGACAACCTTCAATCTGGCTTCCGCCCCCACCACTCTACTGAAATCGCCTTAACCAAAATTACTAACGACCTACTTACTAATAGACACTTCTCCATCCTCCTCCACAGTTAACCACTGTCTCCTATCAGAGATCCTCCCTTCCATTGGTATCATTGATCTTGCCCTCTCCTGGATTTCCTCCTACCTTTCCAACCACACACACCATCCACTCTCTTTTGGGGTCCATCAAGGCTCTGTCCTGGGACCCCTTCTTTTTTCAATCTATACCCTTGGCATAGGACAACTCATAAAGTCCCATGGCTTCTAGTATCACCTGTATGCTGACGACACTCAGATTCACCTCTCTGGCCCAGACCTCACCTCTTTGCTGTTCAGAATCCCAGAGTGTCCATCAGCCACATCCTCCTTTTTCTCCTCTTGCTTCCTTAAACTAAATGTAGACAAAACCAAACTCATCATATTTCCCCCATCTCCCGCACCTTCCTTACCTGATCTATCACAATAAATAACATCACACTTTGCCCTGTACCTGAAACTCGCTGTCTCGGAGTAACCCTTGACTCTGCCTTATCCTTCAAACCACACATCCAAGCTCTCGCCATCTCCTGCCGCCTCCAACTCAAAAATACTTTGAGAATCCGTCCTTTCCTCAACCCTCAATCTACTAAATTGATAGTGCATGCCCTCATAATCACCTGTATCAACTACTGCAACCTCCTCTTCTGTGGTCTCCCTGCTAACATTCTCACACCTCTCCAATCTGTCCTTACGTCTGCTGCCCGACTAACCCACCTCTCTTCTCGCTGCTCTACTACTTCTTCTCTCTGCAAATTTCTTCAGTGACTCCCAATTCCTGAGCGTATCCAATTCAAACTACTAACATTGACTTACAAAGAAATCTACAATCTGTCTCCCCCATATATTTCTGAACTAATCTCCCGATATCATCCAACTCGCAATTTTTGATCCTCCCAAGACCTCCTGTTTTCCTCCACACTTGTATGTACCTCATCGAACCGCCTGGAAGACTTCATCCGAGCATCCCCATCATCTGGAACTCTGCACCCCAACACATCTGACTATCCCCTACACTCGGAACCTTCAAGTGGAACCTGAAAACCCATCTCTTCAGAACAGCCTACAGCCTGAAATGACCACGGTGCCACCTCACCACCAGTGCTTCACATTCACTGAACACGATGCTCCACCACCACCAGAGCAGACCCATCCTACTGTCTCCCTCCCCATTGCCCTGTAGAATGTAAGCCCACAAGGACAGGGTCCTCTCTACCCTCTGTATCATTCTGTCACTGTTGGGTTGTTCATTAAATTTTAACTTGTTTGTACTGTATGTAACCCTTTCTCATGTACAGCACCATGGAATCAATTGTGCTCTATAATTAAATAATAATAATAATCCTAATCGCTGTGCCTCAGCTGAGACCACCTTATTGCATTGACGCTCAGTAACAAGTACGCAACTGAATTTAGAAGACTGGCAGTGGACACAAATTGGGATAGTTATTCTCAACTACATATTTTTTAAAAAAGGACTTTCTAGTACTATCAAGGATGACCTGGCCCGAGCTTAGTCTCCTTAAGAGGTAGAGGTGTTTATTAATCATTGAGTATGCATGCCTTATTAAGTGAAAACAGGAAAGATAGGCTGCCTTGACCCATGCAAATAACTTTTCCTTTTCTTCCTCTTCTAAGAAACCCACAGGTATGACTCTATAGGTACCGTCACACGTGGCAATTTTGCTAGTAATTTCACTGTCAATTTGCTGGTTGCAGTGAAATCATGGACACATTGTTCTATTTTGTTGCTGTGTACAAATGGAACAATGAGTCCATGATTTCACTGCAACCTGCAAATTGCCAGTGAAATTTCAAGCAAAATTGCCGTGTGTGACGGTACCTTATGGGAAGTTAAACCAGTATCTACGCAGGTTGATTCATTGCAGAAGCAAAGGAGTATCGAACGCTGGGAGTATCAACTCTGAAAGAGTGCCTCTGCTTTTATTGTGGCAAGTCAGACCACTTCCTCATCAACTGCCTGAGTAGACCCCACAAAGTTTTAGCAACTGTAGGGGAGTATGAAAAATCTGATACTGAGTCCAATATTTCAGAAACCAGTTCACCTCTTAATGCAGTAGTATACTCCCTATCAATGGCTTCTACATCTAAAGAGCGAAAGGAGAAAGATTCACATTGCTCACTTCCTATTAAGATTCTGATTTGGGGGCAGTGGATTACTAGTGTAGCGTTGGTTGACTGAGGTGCATAGGTAACATTATAAGACAAAAGAAATATAGGGGGCGCACTAGTGCATTACCATTATTACCAAGTGGGAAGATTCAATTAAGTAATCACTAACCTATTCCTGTTGTGCAATCCCCGCACAACAATGGTGTAGATTTAGAAAGTGGTCAGGGTCTCCTTTCTCCTGGTTCAAGTTCTAAGTCTGCAGGTCCTCAAGTCTCTGCGAGCTGCTCCAGCCGTGCTCTTCAATAAGATAGGATATGTGAATTCAATTTGCACGGTCTCGTGCTGAGCGCTCCAAAACAAAGCTGAGGACTCTGCTGACTGGAAGGTCCTTTTATTGAAAATCCTCCATCCACCACGACATGTTTCGACGATGTAGTACCGTCTTTCTCAAGTGGATTCCACTTCCTACATCGTCGAAACATGTCGTGGCGGATGGAGGATTTTCAATAAAAGTACCTTTCAGTCAGCAGAGTCCTCAGCTTTGTTTTGGAGCGCTCAGCACGAGACCGTGCAAATTGAATTCACATATCCTAGGTAACATTATAGACCTTTCTTTTGTCAAGGAACATGGTATTGAGATACAAAAAAAAGGCCAACCCAGTTACCATGGAGACAGTAGATTGTTCCCCTCTAATCTTGGGGCCTGTGGATCAGGAATCAATTTCTTTTGAAATATTCTTAGATCTTGATCATTGGGAGGTGCTCTCCTTCATTTTAATATACTCTTCCCATTTTCTTTTGATTTTAGAAATTTCCTGGCTGCAGTCACATCATACAATTATTAATTTTGGTGTCCAAGGAGATCTCTTTTCCACCCAAGGTTTGCCAAAAAGTGAGCCAGTTGAGCCCAAAGTCTCTGGATTTAGAGTCTCATGTGCAGGTATCAACCTTGCCCCCTGTTTATAAGGAGTTCACCAACATCTGCAATAAGATGAAGGTAGATCGGCCTCCTCCACATAGACATTACGATTGCCCGATTGATCTGCTTCCAGGAGCTGCAAATACTTACGGAAGTGTTTATTATTTGGCGGCTCCAGCGTTATGGGCTTTAAGGCCACGTACACACGCTGAGTATTTGATGAGTTTTTTACCTCAGAACTTGTAGCCAAAACCAGGAGTGGATAATTAAATAAAGAAGTGGTGCAGGTGTTTCTATTAGACTTTTCCTCTGATTGTTCCTCTCCTGGTTTTGTCTACAAATCCTGAGGTAAAAAACTCATCAAATACTCAGCGTGTGCATGTGGCCTAAAGGAATACATTGATGAGAATTTGACCAAGGGGTTTATGCATTCTTCTTCTTCACCTGCAGGGGCGCCTATTTTCTTTGTAAGGAAAAAGGATGGATCCCTTTAGCCCTGTATTGATTATTAGGAGCTCAATAAGGTAACCATTCGGAAACGGTATCCTTTGCCTTGATTTCTAAATTACTTGAAAGAGTACGGTATGCTAAGATCTTATACAAACTAGAGCTTAGTGGGGCATATAATTTGATTTGCATCCGTCATGCAAAGAACAAAGGATGGCAGTCAGATGTTGATATGGACATTTTGAATATGTTGTGATGCCTTTTGGGCTCTACAATGCTCCTGCAACTTTCCATTATCAAGCTAATGTCATCTTTATATTCCAATGGTTTTTATTGGTTTTAAGTTAGCAGGTATAAGATGACAAGATAATAAACATATCCAATATATCAGTACATTAAATTACATTAAATATATCCAAACATCTTCAAGGGATGCAAATTTGTACAAATGTAGAAATCCAGTCATCAGAGATTATAGTTGTATGTATCTAAGTAAAAGAAAGGGTAAACATTCTAACGATCAACATCTCAATATGTAAAGATTTATCAGCCTTTGGGATTCCAATCCAAGTATGTCTTGGTGATAGACTAATACATAATGAGTTAGTACTTCGACTAGTGTCCTGGGAACTATAATACAAGTTTGTGAGAACTATACTACAAGTTATGGTGGAAAACTCGAGTTGTATGTCCATGCTTATAATAAGAGGAGGGTCATGGACTCTACCAGTAGTAACTAGATTGGCTTATTTTGTTTTGTTTAGTCTGTTTATTAACAGCTTCTAGTATATTGACTCTGCTAGACTTCGTGTAGGCTAATTGTTTAGGTATTGGTTCCTATGGAGTTCCGGTCTCTGTAGCCAATAAGGGAAAGGGGATATAGGAGGTTCCAATTTTTCCATTTCAATTGGTATTTATTAAGGAGATTATTCCGAAGTGAATAGGAGAATTTGAATGCATTGTGGAAAGCAATTTTTTCTATTGTTTCTTCTATTTTTGGTGGAAGATCGTTTTTCCAGTTCGCTGCGATATTGTTTTTGGCTGCAAGGATGATGTGTATTATTATTGCTCTATGTTGTGTTGGTAGTTGGTCGACACCTACAAGTAGTAAGGCAAACTCCTCTGTTATTTGTATGAGCTCTCTGGGGACACGGTTTATTAACGATTGGATTTTCGACCAATATGTTTTAAGTATCTTACAATTCCAAAAGACATGCGATAGTGTGTCTGTTCCCGTGCAGTTCCTCTAGCATAGAGTAGAATTTTGTGATTGGATTTGGTGAAGTCTGTATGGAGTAAGATACCATCTGGTGTAGATCTTGTAATGAGTTTCAATCAAATGAGAGCCTCTGATATGCGCGTAGATGTTATCAAAGATAGTTTGCATTTGGTCAGTGTTAATTTTCACCTGGATCTCCTTCTCACGCGCTTTTAAGTTTGGAGAGTTCATGAAGACCACATCCTGGTTAAAGTTCTGGTAGATTGTTTTGGTCTTCCAGAATGGTGTACTCTGGGGATATTTAAGCATTTGGGTTACATTTTGTGGCAGAGAGAAGTTAATTCTATGCGATTCTATTAGTGCATGAATTTTAGACCAGTTCGGAGCTTCAGACCGGTTTAGTTTAAATTTTCTTCTGAGGAGTTCAAAGGGGGAAAGACTTTCGACTTGTCTAATATATCAGATATGTCTTCATTTTTATTTTGGGAGCAATTATTTCCAAAACTTCAATGTTTATCCAGCCTGGAGGTGCTGGTGTAAAGTGAGCAGTAGATGAGTTAAGTAAAGATCTCCATGCTTTAATTGCTGTGAGAAGCAGACCCATTTTATTATGTAGGTTCTTTGGTTCTTCTAATCCTAGCCAAGCCGGTCTCTCAGTGTTTTTCCACCAGTTCTGGCTGAGTTTGATAATTGTTGCTTGTAGATAGGCACTGATATTGGGGATGGCTAGACCTCCTTTATTTTTACCCTTCATGAGCATCGATTTCGAAACGCTGGGCTTTAGTTAGTTCCATACAAAATTAAATAGTTGTGTTTGAAGTTTCTGCAACCACTTTGCCGGCACACAGAGGGGAATAGACCTGAATTTGTAGAGAAGCTTGGGAAGCAAGCACATCTTGTATGCGTTGACTCGACCTAACCATGAGATTTCTAATTTAGTTAAATGTTGTATATCTATTTGGATAGTTTTGTATATATCCGCTAGGTTGACATCAATTATTGAAGATAAGGGTTTAGTTAAGTATATGCCCAAATAGCTTATATTCTCTTTTCCCCAGGCTAATGTCGTTTCGGACGTAAGGATGTCTAGTAGTTGTGGTGTTAGGTTAAAGCTTAGAACTTGGATTTTTGTTAGGTTGATTTTGTAATGCGATAACTCAGGGAATAGCTGTATGGTGTCTAGTAGATTTCTTATAGAGTGGAGAGGGTTAGTTAAAGTAATGAGAATGTCATCTGCGAATAGGGAGATTTTAAATTGTCTTTGATAGAGTGGAATTCCTTTGATTAGAGGGTTTATATGTATTTTTTCTGCAATGGGTTCAATAAAGAAATCGAAAAGAGTGGGAGAAAGAGGGCACCCCTGTCTGGTCCCATTAGTCAGGAGAATTTTATCAGAAAGGCAGTTATTAGTTAACACCATAGCTGTGGGGGTCGAATATAAGGAGCTAATTGCATTCATGATTACTCCCTTAAAACCGAATTTATTCAAGGTTTGAAAAAAGGAATCCCCAATGAACTCTGTCTAATGCCTTCTCGGCATCAACAGCGACTACAAGATTTGGGATTCCCTCTTTCTCCACATGTGAAATCAGATTTATAGCACGCCTTGTAGAGTCCGTTGTGCCTCTACCTGCTACAAAACCCACTTGGACTTTATGTAAAAGGTGTAGGATATTTTTTGTATTCTAGTCGTGATTGTTTTGGTTATAATTTAAAGTCCGAATTTAGCAGGGAAATGGGCCGGTAGTTACGAACGTCTTCTTTGTCTCCTTTGCCTGTATAAGTAACTGATATTATCACTTCCTGCATCTCAGCTGGTAATTTACTTTGATTGGAAGTGAAATAATTGGTGAGTTCTACGAGGTAGGGGGTGAGAAATGTTTTGAAGTTAGTATAATATTCATTTTGGAGGCCATTCGGTCCCGGGGATTTGTTTTTCTTTAATGCGTTAATAGTCTGTAGGATCTCTGTCTCAGTAAAGGGGGAATTTAGAGTGCTCAACTTGTCGTTTGACAAAGAAGGGAGCTGTATGGAGTCTAAAAAAGCGTCTATGTTATGTTTTGGTGGAAGAGTTTCCACTGGATCATTTTTAAGATTATAAAGTCTTTTGTAAAATTTGGCAAAGATGTCTGTGATTTTTTGAGGAGTTTTATGGGTTACATTATGGTCGTCCGTTATTTGTGAAATTCTCATTTTAAGTCTGTGAACCTGCATTTTCTTTGCAAAAAAATTTGAGGGTTTATTCATAGAGTTGTAGTAATTGGACTTTGAGAGCTGAATGATTTTGTCGTATTCTGAGGTAAGCACCGATTTTAATTCACTCTAAGTTTAAGTATTTCCTTGTGGATATCTTCTTTAGGGGAGTTCATTTGGATAGTCCAACTCTCTAATTTTTTTTAACTATTCTTTCTGTGGTCTGTTTTTTTCCCGCTTTAGTCTAGAATTTAATTGGATGAGATGTCCTCTTATGACTGCCTTGTGAGCAGTCCAGAGGGTAGTTATTGGGATATCTCCAGTATAATTTTCTTTAAAATAGAGACTTACCGCCTTTACTATTTGGTCTCTGTATTGAGGGTGGAATAGATGGTACGAGTTTGCCCTCCATATCCTGTGGCCAGAATAATTTGGATGATGAGCTATTTCAAAGACTATTGGGGAGTGGTCTGACCACGTTCTTGGAAAGATGTTAATCAACTTGAATTTGTGGAGAGTATTAATATCGGTTAGTACTAGATCAATGCGGGCAAAGGATCTATGAGCATCAGAGTAATGGAAATATTCAACAGATGTCGTGTTGAGACAATGGAATGTGTCATAAAGTTCTTCTTTATGTATCCAAGGGTCGAGGGGGGTATTGGAGTTCCTACATTTGTTAGATGAATCCATTTCAGGGTTGGGGACCGCATTAAAGTCACCGAATATAATCAAATGGCCTTTTTTAACTATTTGGACAATCTTATTGGGTTTATTTAAGAAAGAAATTTGGCTTTTAATAGGGGCATATAGATTAACTGGTGTATAGAGTACATCATCAAGCTTGCAGATTAGGATCAGGAATCTCCCATCTTCATCCTTGATCGCCTCAATTTTTTCAAATTTTAGTGTTTCTTTGATAATTATTGCCACTCCTGATTTTTTTCTTCTCATTGGAAGAAAGGAAAATATGCGGGAATTTTTTTGTTGCTAAAATGTCTTTCCAAACTGAATACCTTTTTTGTGGGGAGTTGAGACTGTGAACATTAGGGGACAGAAATTTGTTAGCCATGGTCAATATGAAATGCTTGGGAGTAGAGATCTGATGGGGTTCTAGTTGAACTAATTTCAAGTCACTAATGTCATCTTTAGAGACATGTTGGACCATTTTGTTGTTATCTATCTGGACAAGATTTTGATTTTTTTTCTGACTCGTTACATGAGCATCAAGAACATGTCAATATGGTATTAGGATGTTTTATGGTGAATCACTTCTACATCAAGCCGGAGAAATGTGTGTTTCAACACACTAAGATTCAATTTTTGAAATATGTCATCTCTTCACAGGGACTAAAGCAGTCCCGTAAGATTCAGGCAATCCTAGATTGGCCTGTAGCAGGGAATGTCATGGAGGTCCAGTTTCATTGGTTTCACTAATTTTTATAGATGTTTTATTAGGAATTTTTCAAAGATTGTTTGGCCAATCAAACAACTGATGAAAAAGGAAATAATCCTTACTTGGTCTTTGCAAGCTCAAGAGGTTTTTAACTCTCTTAAGGCCCATTTCACCACGGCACCAGGTTTGATTTACCCAGACCCTGTGCATCCATTCAAGTGGACGCTTTTGATTGTGCTCTTGGGGCCATTCTCTCAGAAAGCGAGGAATAAAGGTTTGCTGCTTCCTTGAGCCTTTTTCTCAAGAAGACTCTCTTCTGCAGTGAACAATTATGATGTTGGAGATAAAGAGCTATTGCTGGTTATTGCTTGCCTTTAAGGAATGGAACCACCATCTTCAAGGAGCAGTACAACAAATCATTGTACTTACAGATCATCACAACTTATAATTTCTTAGATCAGCTAGATGTCTTTCTTCATGTCAGGCTTGTTGGAATGTATTTTTGAATCAATTTAATTTTGTCATTTCATACCGTCCAGGTTATCGTAATGGTAAAGCAGACGCACTATCCTGAATTCACACTACGGATTCTGAAACTGAGCTTCCGCCTTAGACAAATTTGTCAGATGCCAACTTTATCGCAGTGTTTAAAAATCAGGATTTGTGGAAGAACACTAATGAGGTGCACAATTCTGACTCATTTCTATCAAATCCCACTGATGATGTCAACCTAGCTTACAAAAATGGTGTGTGGGTCTGAAATTACCTAACATACAACCTGGGGGTAGCTTTAGCAAATGGAGACACAAAGGTATAGTCTATATGTACCAAATTATAGATGAAGGACATTTGAAGCCTTTTTTACTACTCCAGAGAGAGTTCCAGCTGCCGGGGTCTGAGTGGTACCACTATACTCAATTAAAACACGCTATTACAGCTCAAAATCTAACAAAGAGTGTGGTTGTGCAATCCAATTTGGTGCTGGAATATGTTTGCAGTAGTGGGGGAGCTACTAGAGGAGTAATCTCTCCTTTGTATAAAGATATATTACACACCTTTCTTCTGTCACACCCATGTAAGAGTGTGTAAAAATTTACTCCTGAATAAAAAGGTGGGGGCTGTCAGCTGAGGAGGTTGTCACGGAGACAGGAAGGACTTTATGACAGTTTGGGTGAGGTAAACTAGTCTCCTGAGGTGCTGTGAGGAGAGTGGCTGTGGAGAAGTCTGAGTCAGATAAAGCTGAGACCGGACATGATCCACTGGACAGCAGAGCCCTGGAGGGGACCAAAGACTTATTCCCTGCTAAGAAGTGAGTTATACTACTGCAGGAGAGGAGTGCTTTAGAGGAGACGGGTCGGCCATACTGTGAGAGGAAAAGACTGAATCTCTGCTGTGAGACTGCAGGCCTCGGTGTGGTGTCTCTAGGTGAACACACTTGGCCTCCCAAAAAGCTACAGAGACTAAGACCCCCTTCAGACAAGAGAACACAATATCCCTATTTACTACAGTTGTGTTTTATTTATTTTTCATTTTTGGCGCTGAAGACCATTGGAAGTGACTGCGTTAACAGTACTTCCCCAGGCCTGTACAGACTGTAATTGGACTAAACTTTACTATTAGATAAGGTACCCGGGTATCCAACAGATCAGATATATAAATATATATGTACATATATGTACACTGGGTTTATATGTATTGTATGTATAGAGTTGATAAGATTGTAAATCGCTGTGTTATTTCAGTGATCCTCACTAAACTGCATCCATCTGATTTACACCTGTCCTGCTGCTGTGTGTAGTAAATCGCTTATTTTTCTGTATAGATTTTAGGTAAATTTATTTTTGGCATTGTCTCCTCACACTGAGGAGGAACATTAAGGTAACACACCGACCCCTAGCTTGATGCTGGGTGTATGTAAATAATTTATCTATTTCTGGGGAAATAACATATCTGTGCATCTTACTCTAAACTTTCCATCTGTTTCCCCAAGTAAAAGCAAGTATTTTATGTTGCTTCTGCCTCCGTCTCTGTTTCTGTGACTCACTGGATCTAGTACGGACCTCTGGTCATTACACCCACATAAAAGTAAAATAACATGGGAAGAGGAGGTTGGGAGTATCATGGAGGAGGTGTGGGATACTGTCTTGGAATATGTACCTAAGCTCTCAATTAGTGAACCAGCCAGGCTATCCCACTTGTATGTACTTCACCGAGTTTACAGGTCTCCCTTGATGCTGTTTAAGATGGGGCTGGTGTCCACTTCAGCTTGCCCTAGGCAAATGTCCCAGACTGATCCCCTTTTGGACATCCATTGTTAATAAAATAGGGGGGGGCATATGGGTGTGGCCTTCCCAGGGCTCCACTAGTATATCTCCTTGGATATGTGGAAGAACTTGGGGTGGAAAATATTATTAAAATTGTGATTGCCAGACTACTATATGCAGCAAGGAAGGTTATAGCCAAAAATTGGATTAACGAGACTCCTCCGTCCAGAAGAGACTATATTAGGCAGGTGGAGCACATCATCCAATATGAGAGAGGAGTATATGAAAAAAGAAGAAATCCCAAAGTTTTTGAGAAGCTCTGGACCCCCTGGCTGCAAAGCGAATAAGGTGCTTTAGGTTTTACATACAGTGTCCGGTGATTTTTGTAAACTCTTTAATACCGTTTGGTATAGGTATTGATCCCTGGTGTTTCCATTTATGTGTATTTGGACTGGACTCTTTCCTATCTTCTGATGCAAATCAGTTATATACCGATTACAATAACTTTGTACCCGGAATGGGTTAGGCTGTCTGGGCGGGTGAGAGGAGGGGAGGGGTCGGATTGAGTGAATCGGGGAATAATTATATCATGTTTTGATATACTGTTATAATTAAATTATTTTATTTTTAATAAAAATTTATCTGATTAAAAACATACAACCTGAGATTGCAGATTCTCAAGTTAGTCCATGACTCCAAAAAGACTGGTTAAAGGGGGGTATAGAAAATGCAGGAGTTCTTAAGCCATTCCTTTTGGTACAAAGGTAGGAACCGAAAAGCCAGCGATTTGCTAAGTTCTCAATTTTTTTCTCTGCATCTTTAAGCAGTTTTCTGCAGTGCCTTTATGCCCCATTCACACTTGAAGATCTCCACATACAGTTTTGCCATTTGTATTCATTAGCCATTAAGCTACTTGCCATTTCAGTGTCATTGTGCACAGTGTAAGACCCCACAGGTTTCACCTATTGGTCTTTTGCAATCACTACCCTGCTCTGTCTTGCCCCTGGGGGTCTATCTCGATGGACTCTACAGTACAGTAAAATTGCCCACCTTGGTGGGAAAAGAATTTGATTTTGGTTGTGTATCGTCTAACTAAAGCCACCCATTTTATTCCATGTACTGGTCTTCATTCAGCTAAGGAACCAGAAGACTTGGTGATACAGAATGTTTTCCAGCTGCATGGGTTTTTGGTTGGGGGGCAGTTTATGTCCAAGTTCTAGAAGGGATTTTGTTCTGTGTTAAACATCAATGTCTGTTAATCTATAGCTTATCATCCTCAAATGAACAGACAGACAGAGCGGACCAATCGAACATTAGAGCAGTGTTTTCGATGCTATATCAGTCACCTGCAGGATGACTGAACGGAGTTGCTTCCTTTGGCTGAGTTCTCCTATAATAACTCACAAACTGCTTCCACAAAAGTATAACACCCTTCTTTGCCAATCTGGGTTATCATTCAAGTATTCTACCTAGATTTCCAGTTGATGAAGAGAGGTTGACGGTGCTGAAACAAAATCTGGAAGTCTTAAAATAATTATTGATCATGGCACAATAGAGATATAAAAGATTGTCAGCACCTATGTTTAAGTTAGGAGACTCAGGATAATTGTCCATTAAACATTTGAAATTGAGACTTCCGGTTCCGGCGCCTCTATGGTCGGACGTGTGAAACAAAGCTCCGGAGCCTGCCACAGCTGCCCGACATAATTCCCAAGTCCCGGAGCAGTTTATTACCCCCACAAGATGAGCAGGAGCAGAGGAGGGTCGAAGGCCACCATGGACTGCTATGTCACCAGGAGCAGTGACGGAGAAATGAGCGGCGTGGTCCTCGCGCCAGGAGGAGGGGATGGCGTGAAAGCTAACATGGAGAATGCGACAACGAGTGAGAGGCCCTTGATGGAGACGGGGAGGGAGAGAGAACCGGAGGTCGCAGTGCAGTTCAGCGACTCCACACAGGTGAAGGCAAACACCCATAGACTCTCACCTACTCCACAACACCAGCACACTGGGGAGATGGAGGAGGGAGCCAGAAACATAGGCAACCAAGGGGCACTGGAACTACCCAAAGCTTTAGGACTTTCGCATAGGAGCAAGACAGAGCGCACTCATAGGATTGGCCCCCCAGGGAGCCCCCTCGAGATGATGGCAATAATAGATCCTCACAGAACAGAGAAATGAACAAACCGTGGCACGCCTTTGCTAAATACTTAAATCACAGAGACAAGGAGGAAATTATGCGGGCCTATAAAGCAAAGAGACGCCCCTTGATGCTAATGGGCCATAAAGCATTGATATTTGCGGACTATTCAATTGAGGTAACTAGGTGCAGGAGAGCCTTCAGCGAGGTATGCACCATCCTGTTCAAATAAATACTCGCTTCCAACTGAACTATCCTGCAACCCTGAGATTCCGCTCGCTAGAAGGCTCTATGTTATCCTTTACGGACCCGGAAGAAGCGATGGATGTGATCAGGAGAAACAGTAACAAATCACCTAGCAGAGACAGTGCACAATCTAGCAGCCCAAGGCGACTTAGTGATGTACCTGACCAAACCCCTGACACCGCTGGTGACCGCACGCAAGATCAGGACTCTGTGAGAACATACAGACTGAGGTCAGACACTATACTAGAGGAAGGACTGCCAAAGTCTGCGACACCGAGACAACAAAGAATACCAGAGTCCAGATGGAACAAGAAGAAGATGAGTCAAGCTGACTGAGTGGAGAGTGGAGGAGACTTAGAGGAAGGAGAAAGGAGGGAAACCATCTCTGTGTTGTGTACTGTGAGGCTCCGACTTTCTTTCCAACATTCTTTGGCACACTTCGAGGTTCTAATCACAACAAAATTGTGCAAGTTTCTTTTTTTTTTTTTCTCTCCTTTCTTCATCCCTTTTGCATTTGTTTAAAAGCTGGGTCACTTAGAATCATAACTATTTCTGTACTAGAGTGGTGTAACTACCGAGACGGGAAATAAGGACTGCCATAAATGTTTGTAAGTCTTTCCAGCTCCTTACCTTTTTAACTTGTGTGCAGAAGTATAGTTTACAGTTTATGACAGAGTGTGAAAAGTTTAGGGCAGCGCGGAAGGTTCTATTTTGTTAATAACTACCTTCTCAATTTTTTCATAGGGGCTCGGGACTGATATTCATCTATTCACTGTATTATTGTTTTTAGAGGTTTGGGAGATGTGGCGGGCATGGGACGATGGTGCCCTTTGCCAAAGAGGAAAAAAGAGAAGTCATTAGGCTATGCCATTGGGAAAAGAGGGGTTATTTTAAGGGATGGAAAGGGATTGGGTTGGGGCGAGAGAGCTAGATTTATCCTGATATACAATTTTTTTTGCCCACCTTTTTCATCCACACATTCATTGCTTGTGGGTGGTTACTCCCAGTGTGCTAATCTGAGTCGACGAAAATTTCAAAAATGTCGGATGGAATCGGATTCAGTTTTTGGGGATGGTTAGGTGGGTCTCGTGGAATGTAAAGGGACTGCGCTCCCCAGCTAAGCGCATGATGATTCTTAGACATCTCTAACGCCTACACGCTGATGTGGCTGTGCTCCAGGAGACCCACCTGACGTCTGGGGAATTCTTTAGGCTCAAAAAGCTGTGGGTGGGGGAGATCTATGGCTCCAGTGCTGTCAACAGAAAAGCGGGGGTTCTGATTCTGATCAACAAATCATTAGCTCATACGGTATTGTCCCTTGACACTGACCAGGAGGGTAGACTGATACATATGGTCATACAGATCCAGAAAAACACCTTCAGTATTTACAATCTCTATGCACCTAATGTGGCCCAGAAATCTTTTTTACAGCAAATACAAAACCAGTTTTTGACTGATCAGGAGGGCAATAGATTGGCGGGAGGGGACTTCAACATGACCCTAAATGATGACGAGGATAGACAACACAGTGACCCCTTGGCACCTAGCACCCGACGTGACATGACCCAACCCAAAGTGAGTCTCTTTGAAGAGTTCTTCAACAATTGCAATATGAATGATGCTTGGAGAACACTTCACCCTCTAGACAGAGAATATGCTCACTACTCACACTCACATAGATCCTGGTCGAGGCTGGACATGTTTTTTACTTCATCCCTGTTATTTCAGAGAGTGGTAGAGGTCAAGGTGGAAGATATGGTCATATCCGACCACAGTCCCTTGGTTATGGACACAAGAGACACTTTCCAAAAGGGTACTGACTACCTCTGGAGATTTCCCGACACGCTGGTCCGACAAGATAATTTTGTCAGATGCCTCGGGGAATGGTGGTCGGCAGTGGCGTAACTACAAACTTATGGGCCCCGGTGCGAGGTTTCAAATGGGCCCCCCCCCCCCATACCAAAATATTATCAACCCAAATTCACAATTTCTCTATTCATTTCGCACGCTATAGTATTGTTGTAATGTTTTATAGTGTAATATTTAATCAATATAGGTATAGTTAACTAATCCAGCATTTAAAGAAAAAAATATTCAGTAATATTCATATTCAGATTTCAATGTAATTCGCAGCGTTCTCCTGCGCTGTCATGCGGAGGACACTGCGGATCCATTGAGTTCCATGCATTTTTTGTGCGCTCGCAGATAAAACAAGCGCCCGCGAACGCACAAGAAATGCTGCATGCTGCTTTCTGAGTGCGGAGGAGGGCGCATAAATTATGCGCATCCGTACGCAAATGCGGCCAAACGCAGCCATACGCAGGCACATGCGTTCCCATGTTAAACATAGGAATGCATGTGCGCAAGCGTTTGGCAAAAGGTTGGATGATTCACCCCCAAAATGCATATGGCGAAGAGTCATCTGTACTTACTTCTTTCAAACAATGTCTTTCACTTGGTCTTGGCTTGGCTTGTTCCTGTCTGTAGGCTTCACTGACTACTTGCTTCTCTACAAAAATATCCAGATTCCAGGAACTTGTGCAATCTAAGGTTGAAGAGACTGAAAAAAAGGCAAACATAAGAACCAGACACAGTATAAAATACAAGATAAAACAATATAATATACTTGAGACCCATAATTAAATTCAGACCTAAAACCAAACATTTTACATTCACTACCCTCACTAACCTTCATTTAATGCACTATTGGAGATAGCATACAAGGAATATATATATTTATATATATAGATAAGCCATGGGTCACACTTGGAGGGTCTGGGACATTTGACGGCAGCGCTAAATGCTGAGCAAATTCAGCTGCAGCGGATAGCGTTACCAGCAAGCGTTACCAGCAAGTGTCTTGTGCTGCTGGGACGAGCAGGAAGGCACAATACAGTCTTCTTCTCAGTCACAAATCTTTTGTGCCCAGCACCACCAGCTATACCAGTGCCACTGTGCTAGGTTAGGGTTACACTTGGAAGTGCAATTGCGGTTACCGCATCCACGTCCAGATGCAGTGATCGCAATTGCATTCACACACAATTTGGACACATTTTGTGTCCCTAAGACGGAATCCGGCAACCGGATTGCACTGAATGTGCAATCCGGTTGCCGGACACTTTGTTCATCCCTGCTGCCGCAGCAGGGATGAGCAAAGCATACGGCTGCCACAGGCATTTACATATGCCTTGCGGCAGCCACATGGGCTCCCGTAGGAGCCCATTATAGGAATTCTGCTGCGACAGAGTTACCGCTCCGAAAAACGTTGCCTGCATGATTTTTCACGCAGGCAACGAAACCGGAACCGGTAACCGGACTACATGTAGTGCAATCCGGTTACCATAATGGGCTCCTATGTGCTGCAGTTCCTGATCTGGTTTTGAGCACTTTTACTGCTCAAAACCAGATCAGGATCTGCAGTGCCCTGTCGCAAATGTGTCCCTAGCCCAGGCTACCCCTAGTCAGTCACCTACTGGTCACACACCCTGGCACTGGCTGGCACACACTGGCACTGCCTGCCAGCATGCTGCTCCGGAGCTCCCATCACCTGCTGCTCACACATCCTTGCTGGCAGCAGCCTGGCACTGGCACAGATTGGCACTGTCCCGGGGCTCCCCTCACCTGCTGCCAGTCACACACTGTAGCTGCTGGTGGTGGCAGCCTGGCACACAACACACTCTTGGCATTGCCCGGGGCCCCCCTCACCTGCTGCCAGTCACACACTGTAGCTGGTGGTGGTGGCAGCCTGGCACACACACACTGTTGGCACTGCCAGGGCCCCCCCCCCCTCACCTGCTGCCAGTGACACACACACTGTAGCTGGTGGTGGTGGCAGCCTGGCACACACACTGTTGACACTGCCCAGGGCCTCCCCCCTCACCTGCTGCCAGTCATGCGCACACTGTAGCTGGTGGTGATGGCAACCTGGCACACACACACTGTTGGCACTGCCAGGGGCCCCCCCTCACCTGCTAGCTACTGCTTGCTTGTTGTGTTCACAATAAGTCCCAGGGAGCAGAAAAAGCACTGGAGGCCATGGAGCACACAGTGGGCAAAGACAATGGGGGCAGAGAGGATGGTGAGGCAGAAGAGGGCACTGGGGCATTGGGGCACAGAAGAGTGGGAGAGAGCGCACAGAGGGAGAGAGCGCATGGGGGGGCAGAGAGAGGGGTGAGGGAAGAGAACACACAGTGGGCAGAAGAGCACAGTAAGAACAGAGCGCACAGATATAGAGAGCACATGGATGAAGAGAGTGCACGGAGGGAGAGAGAGTGCATGGAGAGAGAGAACACAAAGGGGGACAGAGCACGCATGGAGGGAAAGAGATCGCAAGGGGGGCAGAGAGAGCTCATGGAGTGAGACAGAGTGCACAAAGGGAGACAGAGCATACAAAGGGAGAAAAGAGCGCACAGACAAACAGCGCATGGTAGGAGAGAGAGTGTGCACAGTGGAGGGCAGGCGGAGGGGGTTAACACTGGAGGGCAGGCTGAGGGGGTTAACACTGGAGGGCAGGCTGAGGGGGTTAACAGTGGAGAGCATGCTCAGGGGGGTTAACAGTGGAGGCAGGCTGAGGGGGGTTAACAGTGGAGAGCAGGCTGAGGGGGTTAACAGTGGAGAGCAGGCTGAGGGGGTTAACAGTGGAGGCAGGCTGAGGGGGGTTAAGATTGGAGGCAGGCTGAGGGCCCCTCAGATCAGTCCCTGGGCCCCCCATGTGGTGACCGGTGAGGGGTGCTGTCAGAGTACCGGGGGGGGAAGGGTGCTAGCGGTGTTTGTCCGCTGGCATTCACACTCACCAGCGCACACTCCTCTGTCCCGCGGTCCGCAGTGAGGAGGAGAGGAGGGGCGGGCACAGCAGCAGGAAGTGAGCTTTCTCTCACTTCCCGTCCTCCCTCCTCTCCGGCCGGCGCTATCGCAGTCGCGACCGCTGCGACCGCGGTAGTTACGCCAGTGGCACACACTATACACACAACACACTCACTGCACACACTATACACACAGCACACACTCACTGCTCACTATACACACAGCACACACTATACAAACACACAGCACACACACTGCACACACTATACAAACAACACACAGCGCACACACTATACAAACAACACACAGCGCACACACTATACAAACAACACACAGCGCACACACTATACAAACAACACACAGCGCACACACTATACAAACAACACACACTGCACACAGCACACGCTATACACACAGCACGCACTATACAAACACACACTATACACAGTATACACACATCACACACTCACTGCACACACTATACACACATCACACAGTCACTGAACACACAGCACACACTCACTGCACACACTGTACACACACAGCACACACTCACTGCACAGTATACACACAACACACTGCACACACAGCACATACTCACTGCACACACTATACATACTGTACACACTCACTGCACACACTATACACACACAGCACACACTCACTGCACACACTATACACACACAGCACACACTCACTGCACACACTCACTGCACACACTATACACACACACTCACTGCACACACTATACACACACAGCACACACTCACTGCACACACTATACACACACAGCACACACTCACTGCACAGTATACACACAGCACACACTCACTGCATACACTATACACAAAGCACACACTATACACACAGCACACACTCACTGCACACACTATACACACAGCACACACTCACTGCACACACTATACACACAGCACACATTACACACACAGCACACACTCACTGCACACACTATACACACACAGCACACACTCACTGCACACACTATACACACAGCACACACTCACTGCACACACTATACACACAGCACACATTACACACACAGCACACACTCACTGCACACACTATACACACTGCACACACTCACTGCAAACACTATACACACAGCATACATTACACACACTATACACACAGCACACATTACACACACTATACACACAGGCACCTTCCTCCTCTGTGCTGTAGATGGTTGTATTCAGCCAGGCCCAGGAAGGAGTGAAGCAGGTGATGACTGTGGGAGGAGAGCATGCCAGGTCGGCAGACTGAGCTCCTCTCCGGCAGGATGAGAGGCAGTGCTGTATGTCTCCTCCAGGTCCAGCATGCACCCACGTTCTCTCTGCTATGTCCTCCTCCAGGTTATGACTGTGGGAGGAAAGCAGGCCAGGTCGGCAGACTGAGCTCCTCTCTGGCAGGCCATACTGCCGCATGTATCCTCCAGGCTCCAGCAGACACCCGGTTAACAGTGGAGGCAGGCTGAGGGGGTTAAGAGTGGAGGCAGGCTGAGGGGGTTAAGAGTGGAGGCAGGCTGAGGGCCCCTCAGATCAGTCCCTGGGCCCCCCATGTGGTGACCGGTGGGGGGTGCTGTCAGAGTACCGGGGGAGGAGGGTGCTAGCGGTGTTTGCCTGCTGGCATTCACACTCACCAGCGCACACTCCTCTGTCCCGCGGTCCGCAGTGAGGAGGAGAGGAGGGGCGGGCACAGCAGCAGGAAGTGAGCTTTCTCTCACTTCCCGTCCTCCCTCCTCTTCGGCCGGCGCTATCGCGGTTGCGGCGGCTGGCTGCCAGCACCGGTCCCGGGGCCCCCCGGGGGGGTACGGGGTCCCCCGGGGGGGTGCGGGCCCCCCCCTGGGGGCGGGCCCGGTCGCGGTCGCGACCGCTGCGACCGCGGTAGTTACGCCACTGGTGGTCGGATTTTTCCTTCCACAATCATGAGCATCGCTGTTCTGGGAAATGGTCAAGTCTGTCTTAAGAGGTCATATCATGGCGTTTAGCATGAGGCTGAACAAAAGGGTCAAGGAACAATATCTAAAAGCCAGCGCAGCAGTAAGGGGGGCATATTCTTTATATAAACAGTCAATGTCAGAACTAGACAAAGAGATCTGGCTGACTGCTAAGAAGGACTTTGATATATGGGCTGGGAAAAGAGAAGATATGTACAAAAGCAGATTAGAGTTAGACCTACATAGATTTGGAGTCAAGGCAGGTAGACTATTAGCACAATTGGCAAAGGGTAAAAGGGTTACTAACCCCATTGGGAAAATAAAAGATAAACATGGTAATATATAGTCGGATCCACGGGACATTGCTCAAGCACTAGGGAAGTACTATGCCTCACTCTACAGAGAAGAGGGTGTAGAGGTGGGGGAGGAAGAGACGTGGCTTTCTTCGATCAACTTGCCCAAATTAACTGAAGAGGATAAACAATTCTTAAATAGCCCAATTTCTATAGAAGAGATTGAATTAGCAATCAAATCACTCAACCCAGGGAAGGCGCCCGGCCCTGACGGCTTCAAAGGGGCGTTCTTCAAAGCCTTAAAAGATCAAATCTCCCCTGTATTAAAAGACCTATTTAACGCATTCCTTAAATACACACCGATACCAGATAGGATGAATATGGCCCACATAAAATTAATCCCCAAACCAGACAAACCACCAACCGATCCGGCGAGCTACAGACCCATATCGCTCATTAACCAAGACCTTAAACTTCTCTCAAAAATATTAGCCAATAGACTAGCACAGATACTGCCCAAAATAATTTCACCTCATCAAGCAGGATTTATTAAAGGGCGATCAACGGTCACTAATGTTAGAAAAGCGATGCTTCGCTTGGATGTAATAGGTAAACGAGCTCAGGGGGAGGGGGAAGATCCGGCCATGATCACCTTAGATGCTGAAAAAGCATTTGATAATGTGAGGTGGTCTTGGCTGGATCGAGTCTTAGACAATATTGGGCTGGGGGGTCCTTTCCATCAGTTCATACGTTCCCTCTATGCCAACTCTAAACCTTGTATTAGCTTGCAGGGTTTTCTCTCGGATTCCTTTGGTCTGGAAAAGGGGACGAGGCAGGGGTGTCCTTTATCTCCCCTTCTGTTCAATCTAGCAATATACCTTTTATGAATGCAAGTGAACAGTAAAGTACCCGGAGGAAACGTGTGTTTCTTTGAATGAACTTGCTTCCCATACAGGAACACTGCCCCGGAGGTCCATCCCTACGTGTAGATGACTTTGGCAACTTTGGGGTACTTGGGTATCAGGCTCTAAGGGGTTAACTGTGTCACGGGGAGTGGTAGCCACGCCTGATCCCATATCCTGGGGGACTTCTTTGAAAAGGGAATATTTACAGGGGATGCTATATACAGTTTGTCATGACACCACCTGTAGTTTCTGGTGATGTGTCACCAGTGCCGCCACAGTCCGCCGGAGGTAGATGGTAGTGCGGCAAAGCATGGTGCTCAACACCACTCATCCGTTTACACTGCACTCATGACCTGGACTTGTTTTCTTGTGAACCTTATTACTGCACTTTGTATGCACAAGTGTGAATACAGACTTAATTCCAAAACTTGTCTCTGTCTCAGTTCAGTGGCACGCCCCCAGTTTCCTAAGTATCCACTAAATCATAACAGCAGAGTAAGTTTACCACCAACCTAAGTGTTTTGCATATTTTACCTGAGCACCTTCTAACACATGCTAGCTGTGTTCCCTGCATGGCTTTTTGCAAACTACAAATGACTTCTAATGGCTTGCTGTAAACAATGTCTGTCTTCTTAACATTCTTCCATAAAGGCCATATTTGTGTCAAGTGTAAGACTAGGAGTTGTGCTGTGGACTGATTTAGCCATCTGAACTGAGGATCTCTGCAGCTCCTTCAAAGTGAACATACGCATCTTGGCTGCATTTATAAAGCATTCTCTCCTTGCTTGGGATGTCAATTCAGGTGGACATCCAAGTCTTGGTAGGTTTGCAGTAGTAACATACGCCTTAAATTTTTGGATGATGGATTGTACATTGTTCTGTGAGATGTTCAGTACCCCGACTACATTTTTATGCCTTAACCCTGCTGTACTCTTCTCACAGGTGTCTTCCTTGGTTTTCATGATGCTGTTTGATCTCCAGTGTCCTTAAGCAACTTCGGAAGCCTTCACAGAACAGCTGTAATTATACTAAAATAAATTACACACAGGTGGACTCAATCTACTAATTAGTAGTGATGTGCGAGTATGCTCTGCGATGCTCGGTACTCGCACGAGTATCACTGTACTCGGGCTACTTGGCGAGCACCGAGTAATCTCGCGATACTCGTGCTGTGCTCGTGGTCCACATCCCTGCATGTTGGCGCTCTTTAGAGAGCCAGCCCACATACAGGGATTGGCTGGCTAAAATCCTTCTCTCCTGTGACCATTACAGTCACCAGACTGTTGTACTTACTACCTTGATACAGGTTAGGGACTAAAATTCTACTCTCCTGTGACCATTACAGTCACCAGACTGTTGTACTTACTACCTTGATACAGGTTAGGGACTAAAATCCTACTCTCCTGTGACCATTACAGTCACCAGACTGTTGTACTTACTAACTTGATACAGGTTAGGGACTAAAATCCTACTCTCCTGTGACCATAACAGTCACCAGACTGTTGTACTTACTACCTTGATACAGGTTAGGGACTAAGATCCTTCTCTCCTGTGACCATTACAGTCACCAGACTGTTGTACTTACTACTTGATACAGGTTAGGGACTAAAATCCTACTCTCCTGTGACCATAACAGTCACCAGACTGTTGTACTTACTACCTTGATGCAGGTTAGGGACTAAAATCCTTCTCTCCTGTGACCATTACAGTCACCAGACTGTTGTACTTACTAACTTGATACAGGTTAGGGACTAAAATCCTTCTCTCCTGTGACCTGAACAGTCACCAGACTGTTGTACTTACTACCTTGATACAGGTTAGGGACTAAAATCCTACTCTCCTGTGACCATAACAGTCACCAGACTGTTGTACTTACTACCTTGATACAGGTTAGGGACTAAAATCCTTCTCTCCTGTGACCATTAAGTCACCAGACTGTTGTACTTACTACCTTGATACAGGTTAGGGACTAAAATCCTTCTCTCCTGTGACCATTACAGTCACCAGACTGTTGTACTTACTAACTTGATACAGGTTAGGGACTAAAATCCTTCTCTCCTGTGACCTGAACAGTCACCAGACTGTTGTACTTACTACCTTGATACAGGTTAGGGACTAAAATCCTACTCTCCTGTGACCATAACAGTCACCAGACTGTTGTACTTACTACCTTGATGCAGGTTAGGGACTAAAATCCTTCTCTCCTGTGACCATTACAGTCACCAGACTGTTGTACTTACTAACTTGATACAGGTTAGGGACTAAAATCCTTCTCTCCTGTGACCTGAACAGTCACCAGACTGTTGTACTTACTACCTTGATACAGGTTAGGGACTAAAATCCTACTCTCCTGTGACCATAACAGTCACCAGACTGTTGTACTTACTACCTTGATACAGGTTAGGGACTAAAATCCTTCTCTCCTGTGACCATTAAAGTCACCAGACTGTTGTACTTACTACCTTGATACAGGTTAGGGACTAAAATCCTTCTCTCCTGTGACCATTACAGTCACCAGACTGTTGTACTTACTACTTTGATACAGGTTAGGGACTAAAATCCTACTCTCCTGTGACTTGAACAGTCACCAGACTGTTGTACTTACTACCTTGATACAGGTTAGGGACTAAATCCTACTCTCCTGATCTGAACAGTGACCAGACTGTTGTACTTACTATCTTTATACAGGTTAGGGTCTAAAATCCAAATCTCCTGTGACCCGAACAATCACCAGACTGTTGTCGCTGTATACAGGCAAAATGCACAAGGGCGTTGGCAAGAGCGTTGGCAAGGAACAAGGAAGTGAACATGATGGTGGTGCAGGCAGAGGCCGAGGTCGTGTGCAAGCACTAATTTTGCAACAACAAAGGGCACATCTACTCGCTCACACGTCCTGTCCCAAATTCTTGGGGCCCGCTGCAGTACACCGCTCTTGAACCAAGACCAGTGTCAACAGGTTGTTACTTGGATAGCGGATAATGCTTCAAGTCAGATTGGCACCTCCACAAACACCCTGTCTTCCACACGGTCAAGTGTCAGTAGCCGTGATACTGCACCGCACATTTCCCAACCTGATCCTCCTTCCTACCACCAGGCCGAGTACATGTCTACGGACATTACTGATCCCACACTTGGACACTCGGAAGTCCAGAAGTGTGTACCCATGGGTGATGGAGGTACATGGCAAATTGCCATAACAAAATTTAAATTCCGCTGTCATTTGTGTGTGGTGTGGTGAAGTCTGGCCCAATCCAACCCTTCTTTATCTTGATCAGAGTCAGCCTGTCAGCATTTTCAGTTGACAGGCGGGTGCATTTATCAGTAATGATTCCACCTGCGGCACTGAAAACACGCTCTGACAAAACGCTAGCGGCAGGGCAGGCCAGGACTTCCAAGGCGTAGAGAGCCAATTCATGCCACGTGTTCAGCTTGGAGACCCAATAATTGAAAGGCACAGAGGAATCTCGCAGTACAGTTGTTCGATCTGCAAGGTACTCCTTCAGCATCTGGCCAAACTTAGCATTTCTTGTGGCACTACCCCGCACCTCACGGGCTGTGATACGTGAGGGGCTTAGAAAACTGTCCCACATTGTAAAGACTGTTCCCCTATCTCTGGCGGATTGGACTTGTGCCCCTCTCGGCCGTACGCCTTGGTTGTCCACC
This sequence comes from Allobates femoralis, assembly GCA_033576535.1. NCBI lineage: Eukaryota > Metazoa > Chordata > Amphibia > Anura > Aromobatidae > Allobates > Allobates femoralis. The sequence goes on from JARQOC010000002.1 coordinate 354,220,316, forward strand.
GATTCCTGACCTATGCCACTAGCGTTTTGTGAGGGGAATGCTTTGCCTACTTCCGTTACTATGGCCTTCTGGAACTGCTGCATTTGGCTGACCTCTCCGCCTCGGAATGAGAGACATGAAGTTCTCCTTGTAGCATGGGTCTAAGAGTGTTGCCAACCAGTACTGATTGTCGGCCAAGATGTTCTGAACGCGAGGGTCAAGAGCCAGGCAGCTTACCATAAAGTCAGCCATGTGCGCTAGACTCTTAACAGCCATCACTTCAGTATCCTGACCAATACGATGACTGAACATGCTGTCCTCCCCCTCTCTTCTCATCTCCCCTGTCCTCTGGCCAGCCACGCTGAATCGAGGGTATGACTGGTGTGCATGTCATATCCTCAATTTGGCCAGAGAGTTGCTCCATGTCTTCATCCTCACTCCTCCTCCTCGTCATAGTCCTCCACTGCACGTTGTGATGACATGAGGCTGGGCTGTGTGTTATCACCCACACCCACTACAGTTTCTTGCTCCAAGTCATCGCGCTCCGCCTGCAATGCATCATCTTTGTTTTTCAGCAGAGACCGTTTTAGAAGGCAGAGTAGCGGTATGGTGACGCTAATAATGGCGTCATCGCCGCTCACCATCTTGTGGAGTCCTTAAAGTTTTGGAGGACGGTACATAGGTCGGACATCCATCTCCACTCCGGAGGTGTTATGTGTGGAGTTTCACCCATTTCCCGACGGCTTAGGTGATGCAGGTAGTCAACAACTGCCCTCTTCTGCTCACATATCCTGACCAACATGTGCAGAGTTGACTTCCAACGCGTGGGGACATCACACACCAGTCTGTGGGCCGGAAGACGCAAACGACGCTGAAAGCCGGCAAGGCTGGCTGAAGCAGCAGGTGACTTGCGAAAATGTGCAGACAGGCGGCGAACTTTTACCAGCAGATCAGACAGCTCTGGGTATGATGTAAGAAACCACTGAAGCACCAGGTTGAGCACATGGGACACGCATGGAACATGCGTCAGCTGGCCTTGCCTCAAAGCTGCCACCAGGTTCCGGCCATTGTCACACACGACCTTTCCTGGCTTTAGGTTCAGAGGTGTCAGCCAGTGATCTGCCTGCTGTTTCAGAGCTGTCCACACCTCTTCTGCATTGTGGGTTTGTGACCTATGCAGACTTGCTTCAGCACAGCCTGTTGCCGCTTCGCAGAGGCAGTGCTGCAGTGCTTCCAGCTTGTGACTGGTGTGGAGGGTACAGTGGATGAGGATGCGCAGGAGGAGGAGGCTGAGGAGCATGACTTTCCGGAGCTGTAGAGTGTCGGTGAAACCCTGACAGAGGTAGGGCCTCCAATCCTTGGTGTGGGAAGGACTCGCTCAGACTGGGTCCCAGCTTCCACAATATTAACCCAGTGTTTTGTCAAGGAGATGTAGCGGCCTTGCCCTCAAGCACTTGTCCACGTGTCTGTGGTTAGGTGGACTTTGGCTGAAACAGCGTTGTTCAGGGCACGTGTGATGCTTTGGGACACGTGGTTATGCAATGCGGGGACGGCACATCTGGAGAAATAGTGGCGGATGGGGACCGAGTAACGTGGGACAGCAACCGTCATCAGGTCGCGGAATGCTTCCGTCTCCACCAGCCGGAAAAGGAACATTTCTAGCGCTATGAGTCGCGAAATGTGAGAATTTAGGACTGTGGCATGTGGGGCGTTGGCAACGTACTTGCGCCTGCGTTCAAAGGTTTGCTGAATGGATAATTGAATGCTGCGCTGGGACAAGGACGTGCTTGATGGTGGTGTTATTTGTGCGTGGGCAACTTCAGGTGCAGGACCGGAGGCTTGTTCACGGCCAGCATGGACAGGGGATTGGCTCGCACGCACAACACGCGAAGACGTAGCAGTGACATCAGCAAGCACCGCTCCTCGACTCTGTTGTACTTCCCACAAAGTCGGGTGCTTGGCTGACATGTGCCTGATCATGCTGGTGGTGGTCAGGCTGCTAGTTTTAGTACCCCTGCTGATGCTGGCATGGCAGGTGTTGCAAATGGCCTTTTTAGAGTCATCTGGAGCCAACTTAAAAAACTGCCAGACTCGGTAAGACCTAATATTTGCACAGGCACCTTGTGTCGTGTTGTTGTTCCGGGGAACAGTTGCCTGCCTTCTGCCTGCGGAGATGACCCTGCTTCGTACTGCCTGTTGGGATGCTACGCCTCCCTCCCCCTGTGCACTGCTGTCCTCGCTCTGCATATCCTCCTGCCAGGTTGGGTCAGCTACTGGATCATCCACCACGTCGTCTTCCTCTTCCTTGGCTAATCGCTGGACTGCTCCTCCTTCTCCTCATGTGCCACCATGATGACCGTTACAATAGTTAGGCTGTTGTTTCAGGTATACCCCTAGTGGTAAATTTTTACGCCCATTCTTTTAGAATGGGCATTACAACAACAGGATACCCGCTCCTTTTTAATGGGAAAAATGTTTTGAAGCCCTCCTGTACGTCTCTATCCAGAGACAATGTGGAGCATCCCAATTTTTGGCTGCCCTGCCAAAGGGCTATACTACAATACACTCACTTTAGGTTTACAGGCCCTCCTGCAAGTCTCTATCCTGGAACAATGTGGAGTCTCCCAATTTTTGGCTGCCCTGCCAAAGGGCTATACTACAATACACCCACTTCAGGTTTACAGGCCCTCATGCACGTCTCTATCCAGGGGCATTGGTGAACCTCCCAATTTTGGACTGCCCTGGCAAAGGAAAATACTACAATAGACCCAGTTCCTCAAAATGGGCACATTATGTCAAGACAGGGCTTCATGTACGTCTCTTCTCAGGGTCATCGGAGTGCCGCACAATGTTTTCACGTAAAATCTTTCATGTAATCACAAAAAGTAACATACACCAGCTGTATCTCACTATTGGGTATGTGCCCTTAACATTTCCACCCTAAATATTCATTTTGGTGTCATTTTGGAAGGTTTTCTGGTGACTCCGTAAAATTGGCGTGAAACTCGGACAAGATTGTTCACAGCTGTGACTTTTGAGTGAGAAATGCTTCAGGGTCTTCCCCATGGTGTTGCCATGTCATTTGAGCACTCTTCTGAGACTTTTGTGACATTTTTAAGGTTTCTACATGCTGCCGGCGGTCATTTCATAAAAATACTCGGGTCTCCCATAGGATAACATTGGGCTCGGTCCTCGGGCTGAGTACACGAGTATCTCGGAATGCTCGGCCCGAGCTTCGAGCACCCGAGCATTTTAGTACTCGCTCATCACTACTAATTAGGTGACTTCTGGAGGCAATTAGGCAGTCATGAATTTATTTAGGTGTATCAGACTATAGGGGGCTGAATAGAAATGGACATCACAATTTTCAGATCTGTATTATTAAAATATATTTAAAAAATGCATAATTTCCTTTACACGTCACAAATACATCCTACTTTATGTTGGTATATCACATAAAATTTCAGTTTAATCCATTTTAAGTTTGGGTGTAACATGATCAAATGTTGAAAAGGTATGAATGCTTTTTCAAGAAACTGTATTTTACTGTGTGACTCTATTAGTAATCTCCCGTTTGATTGGTGACATGACATCAGAGAGAATCATTCCTGACCCCAAGTTTGCTGGAGACTCCTGCCCCAAATCCTCTATTAGGGAGGGGGGGTCTTGATAAATTAAATTATGACACAAAGGTCATGGTATATGTGCATGAGGGGAATTTTATGGAAGATATGTGCACCTGCTCGTTAAGCGCAACATGACCCCACTTGCTAATGTGAGACTGCACAAGAGCTTTCAGCTAAGCATAGTAAACCCAACTATGATGGGTGTTGAAAAATTGCATATTGAAATAGGCAGGTAGGTCCAATTTTCCATTCACTATGACTCCAAGAAAAAGGAGCAAAAGTGTTCCAGCATGCTGATTATGAGGTCAGCTAAGCGGAGAATGGAATTTCTAATGCCATGGAGTGTGAGAAATGTGAGAAATATACTATTAGATTACAGTGTGTGTTAAATTGGAGATTAATTGTCTGAAACCATAATGGCCCTAAAGGAGAAGTTAGCACTATATAACTCATCTATGTCATATTGTTCCCACTATATAGGAAGTATACCTGTCTATATGTACTGCTATGGTTACACTACCATTCAAAAGTTTGGGGTCATATAGAAATGTTCTTACTTTTGAAAGAAAAGCACATTTTTTTTTTAATTAAGCTAACAATAAATTAATCAGAAATACACTCTATACATTGTTAATGTGGTAAATGACTATTCTAGCTGCAAATGTCTGGTTTTTAATGCAATATCTACATAGGTGTATTGAGGTCCATTTCCAACAACCACCACTCCAGTGTTTTAATGGTACATTGTGTTTGCTAACTATTTAAGAATGCTGATGGATGTTTAGAAAACCTTAGAAAACCCTTGTACAAGTATGTTAGCACAGCTGAAAACAGTTTGGCTGACTAGAGAAGCTATACAATTGACCTTCCTTTGAGCTAGTTGAGAATCTAGAGCATTACATGTGTTTGTTCTATGAAACTCTCAAAATGGCCTGAAAAAGAGAATTTTAATGTGAAACTCAACAGTCTATTCTTGTTTTTAGAAATGAAGGCTATGCCATGCGAGAATTTACCAAGAAACTGAAGATTTCCCACAATGGTGTGTACTACTCCCTTCAGAGGAGAGCACAAACAGGCTCTAACCAGAGCAGAAAGAGAAGTGGGAGGCCCTGCTGCACAACTGACCAACAAGACAAGTACATTAGAGTCTTTAGTTTGAGAAATCAATGCCTCACAGCTCCTCTAATGGCAGCTTCATTAAATAGTACCCGCAAAATGCCAAAGTCAACATCTACAGTGAAGAGGTGACTCGAGATGCTGGCCTTCAGGGCAGAGTGACAAAGAAAAAGCTATATCTGAGACTGGCTAATAAAAGGAAAAGATAAATATGGGCAAAAGAACACAGACATTGGACAGAGGAAGATTGAAAAACAGTTTTACGGACAGACAAATCAAAATTGAGGTGTTTGGATCACACAGAAAAACATTTGTGAGACACAGAACAACCGAAAAGATGCTGGAAGAGTGCCTGACACCATCTGTCAAGCATGGTGGAGGTAATGTGATGGTCTGGGGTTGCTTTGGTGCTGGCAAAATGGGAGATTTGTACAAGCTAAGAGGGATTTTGAATAAGGAAGCTATCACTCCATTTAGCAACGCCATGCCATACCCTGTGGGCAGCACTTCATTGGAGACAATTTCATCCTACAACAAGACAATGACCCAAAGCACACCTCCGAATTATGTATGATCTATTTGGGGAGAAGCAGGCAGACTATCAAACTATGACTTTACCATCGAGTACCGAGTAGGCCGTAACAATGCAAATGCTTATGCCCTCTCCAGAAACCCTCATTTACATTTGCAAAGACTTGAAGAAGAGGTGGATGACTTGGAGGAAGTAGAACTCCCAGCTTTTCATAAAAGTAGAAAATGGAAAATGACAGAAACCCATATCTACTAGAACCGTCAGAATGTTGCACTAAACCCGTTGCCCCACTATGGATGGAAAGAGACACAAGACAGTGAAAGAAAGAAGCAGGTTATTCATCTATCAAGGTCAATCGTGCAGACAGTATATCAATCCAAGAACACATGAAATGGTATGGCAAAGAGAGACGTCCAAATGGTGTTAGAAGCGTACCATAACGGATCAGGACACTTTGGATGGAGAAAACTGGAAATATTGTTACGTGAGAGATTCTATTGGATCGCCTGAGGTCTACCATAGAGAAATGGTGTAAAAATTGTGGACCATGCTCATTAAGAAGAAAACACCATAACAGCCAGAAAGCACCACTACAACCTATCATTACTAAACAGCCATTAGAACTGGTAGCCTTAGATCACGTCAAACTCACACCCAGCAGATCAGGCTATACCATGTTCTTACCATGGTGGACCACTACTCCAGATTCCGTGTGGTAGCTCTGGTGAAAGACTTTACAGCTCAGACAGCCGCAAGAACCTTTAAAGCCTATTCTGCAGACCACATGGGTATCCAGAACAGGTATTGACAGACCAAGGTCCTGCCTTTGAAGCTGAAGTATTTCAAGAGTTCTGTAACCTATACGGATGCAAGAAAATTCGTACCACGCCTTACCATCCCTAAACCAACGGAATGTGCGAAAAGATGAATCACGTGTAATAGAATTGTTGAAAACGCTGCCCTTAGAGGAGTGAAACAGATGGCCAGAGAAGTTACCAGATCTTTTTGACATCTACAACAGCATCCCAGTAAGCTCAACAAATTGTACCTCTGCATACCTCATGAGAGCAAGACCAGGAGAGTTGCCAGTAGACTTTGAAATGGGCATTGTAGTTCCTGAAGAAGACACCTCAGATGCAGAATTGGGATACCAGAAGAACAGAGCAGTACAAGAAAATACAGGAATGTGTTGAGAGAAGTCTGGCAAGATCAAGAGAAAGGCAAGAACCAACTTTAACAAAAGTGTACAAGGAACACCCTTAACACCAGGTGAATTGGTTTTGAAAAGGAAAAGGCGACTCCACAGGTTAGATGATCAATGGGAAGTAGAACTATACACTACATTACCATCAAACTTTGACAACCAGAATACCTGTCTGATCAGCAAAGACAATGGAGAAACAACAGCAACAGTGTCCAGAGATCATTTAAAGAAGTACCCTCAACCACTACAGCCAAAGGAATATGTCCCCTTGTCCAGAACTCGAAGAAGAGGAGCCAAGAACAGTCCAGACCCAAACATAGGAGAACTACCTGTAGATTGGCCCCAAATAGAAGGTGCATACCTAATCCCAATATTGACCTTCCCACAACCAGTAGAAGAACCCCCCAAGTACCAGAAGTACAGCCTGTTGTATCGGAACCAGAGAATCCTTCAATTGGTGCACCTGCCATTCCTTCTGTGAGATCAGGTGGTCGCAGACTGTTACCCAGTTTACCTGTGACACATAGACCCACTCACACTAGTCATACACCAGAATTGCGTAGATCAACCCATGTCAATTTCGGAAACCCACCACTCAAATACCGAGAATAAGCTGTAAAATGTGGGAAATGTAAATATGTTTAAAATGTAAATATTATTATTATTTATTTATATAGCGCCATTAGGTTCCATGGCGCTTTACATGAGGATGAGGGAGACAAGAACAAGTACACTAAATCTAGGCGATCAGGACGTACAGGTACAGAAGGGGCAGGGACCCTGTCCATGAGGGCTCAAAGTCTAAGAGATATGTAACTAATGTTAGTGTACAGAAGGGTGAAGAGTAGGCTAAAACAGGTCACACCAGGTACACAACATCAGGAAGAGGGGTGAGTAGAGTTGGCGTAAGGAGCTGTCTAGGGAAAGCAAAATCTTGCCCAATAGGTTACCCCAGGGCCAGGAGGCCTACAGTGCTTAAGACTGGTAGAGGCCCCTGCAGTACCTAGGACTCCTACGCCGAGGCACCCGTAGTAAGTGTTGTTTTATAGGCGTACAGAGACTTTACCTATTTGGACTTTTTGAACTTTTAATAATTTCAAAAATGGACCATAGCCACAGGACTGGTGGTGGCAAAAATACTTTAAGCAGCCTGCAGCTGATGGGCTAGCACTGTATGGACTGCTTACCTGTTTTTCCCATTTTTCCCTGGTTTTTGTTAATTAAATTTTTAGACTCTGTTCAAATTTCGAATGTAAATAGGAATGTTATGTTATGTTTGTTGAAAAAAAATGTTTCAGTCCCGGAAGACTGAAGTTATCTAGACGGGAATGTGGCACCCCTGTGGGGGATTGCCACAGGACCCACCGGTGCAGGGAGGGATGCAAAGGACCCAAGAAGAGAATAGGGATCCCCACAGAAAGGTCCTCATTGTCGGTTGTGGAGTAGCATCCTGAGAGGGAGAAGGAGAAAGAGCGGCAGGTTCAGCTCCAGGCAGAACTTTCCCCATTTAACGCACACACTAACAGAGGAGGCCTCACAACTCTCCAAGGTGGACGTCCCAAACTGCACGACCCTCCTGGACCATGCCTGTTAACGAACATCAGTAAAAAGGTACTGAACCAGAGACTATTGTGTGTGTGTGCCTGCTTCACCACCGCCGCCTGCAGGGTTCACAGCAGAACCGCTACTACTACTCCCCTCATCCACCCCCTGCCCTGAGGTAAAGTTCCGCCTGTGGGGAGCTGTACTACCAAAGCTGCATTCCCATTACCTCAGCGGCCGGCTGCAGCGATGGTAACACTATTACCAGGTACCACAGGGGGTGTGATGTTATAAATGCCCCATCATCATCACCCCCACCTCGCCACTGAGGGTCCAGGGCACGAACCGGGAACTGACCAGCTGTGATCCCCTCTGAATTAACCCCCTGTCCCAGTATCCTAGTACCCCCTACCCTGTAGACTGACTCATAAGCTTTCCTGAAGAGAAATGTTTTCAAGTTCCGTCTGAAGGATCTGAGCGTGGTGGTTAATCTGACGTGTTGGGGCGCAGAATTCCAGAGGATGGGGAATATTTGGGAGAAATCTTGGAGGCGGTTGTGTGAGGAATGGATAGGTGTAGAGGAGGTTTTTGGGAGGATTGAAGATTACGTGAGGGAAGATAGTGGGAGATTAGTTCAGAGATTTAGGGAGGAGACAGTTTATGGATGGCTTTGTAGGTCAGTGTTAGTAACTTGAACTGGATTCGTTGGGGAATTGGGAGCCAGTGGAGGGATTTGCAGAGGGGAGATACAGGGGAGTAGCGTGGAGAGAGGTGGATTAGTCGGGCAGCAGAGTTGAGGACAACCTGGAGTGGTGCAAGAGTGTTAGCAGGGAGGCCGCAGAGGAGAATGTTGCAGTAGTCAAGGGGGAGATGATGAGGGCATGTACAAGAATTTTAGTAGATTGAGGGCTGAGGAAAGGATGGATTCTGGAAATATTCTTGAGCTGGAGGCGACAGGAGATGGCGAGAGTTTGGATGTGTGGTTTGAAGTACAGGGCAGAGTTGAGAGTTACTCTCCAAGGCAGCAAATTTGAGGTGTGGGAGAGAGCATGATGCCATTTACCATAATAGATAGATCAGGTGATGAAGATGAAAGATGGGATGGAGGAAAGATGATGAGTTCGGTTTTGTCTACGTTGAGTTTTAGGTAGCAAGAAGAGAAAAAGGAGGATATAGCTGACAGACACTCTGGGATTCTGGACAGCAGAGAGTTGACATCTGAGCCAGAGAGGTAGATCTGAGTGTCGTCAGTGTACAGGTGATACTGGAAGCCATGGGACGGATGAGATTGTCTAGGCCAAGGGTATAAATGGAGAAGAGTAGGGGCCCCAGGACAGTGCCTTGTGGGAGTCCAACAGACTGAGGGCGGGATGAGGAGGTAGTGTGGGAGTGGGAAATGCTAAATGTGCGGTTGGAAAGGTATGAGACAACCAAGGACAGGGCAAAGTCATACAACTTGCTTAAGGGTAGGGACACACTTCAGTTCCTGATCAGTGTTCATCAGTTTGTGTGCCAAAACCAGGAGTGACTCCAAAACCCACCACAGGTGTCAATCTTTCAATTATACTTTTTCTCTGCAAGGTTCAATCCTGCGCATCCGCCTGCGCACAGATCACATATGGCAGTGAATGGGTGCGTACGGTCATGCGCAGCACCGTGCGCTCCCATTATAAAGATAGGGGCTTGCGGTGCTGCGGTCACATTGCGGAGGGGAACGCAAATGTGAAGTAGCCTTATATATTGGTTAGAAAGGATATTTTCTACCTACTAGGTAAATAACATCCTGCTTATATAGTATTATTTTATTGTTTCCCTTGAAAAAACATGGTAGGATAACAATTTGAACCTGTTGAAATAAGTAAACATACAATCTTAAGATTCAACTGTTTATTGAAAATAACTGGAAATGGGTTATTTAAAAGTCGGTGTTAAAAAGATCTTAGAACAGGCAGATGTTATGTTTCACATTGTTTTGTTTTTTTCGTTCAAATCAACAGGAGTCAACAACTCACCTCCAGGGGGAAAACGAAAGAGCTTAAAAAATGCTGCGTTTATGTTGGCAACACATCTCAAAACTCAGGCTTGGAGTGAGCTTGTATTCACCTCATCTCCCCCGTAGATTGAGAAATAAAATGCCTTGTGGAGATTCAGGAATTTTAGATTAACAGCAGTGTGGTGGTTGTTCTAGCTGCATATCGTCAACCATTTATCACTTGTATTATGGTAATATATCACATAGTTACATGATCAGTGATATCTGAACACTTTTCTACTCAAAAACTAATGTCCTTCTACAAGGAGACCCTAATGTTTTGTATTTTTAAGACTGTGTCCAATTAAACTGTAAGCTAATGTCCTTATAAATTAGTTATAAAAAGAACAGTAAAAAAAAACATAAAAACTAATTTCTATTAGTGTATATTCAATCTGTACACAGAGTTCCTAGTGTTCAACCTGCTATCTTACAAGGCACAATTGCAGCAGAGAATGTTCACAGCAATTACTCCAGAAATCTCAAGAACATCCACAGTTGCCAACCCACAGTAAATTGTACAGTTTAGTGCTAATTTGTATGTGCATTGGCCGCAGCCAAATAGGTAAATTAAAAAGAACTGTTGTCACGTGTTGACTGCTTTGCAGTCCATGAGTGCTGCTGTGATTAAATGATTTATTATCCTTAGTCTTCTATATGCAGCTCTGCAGGTGGAAGGGTGAGTCAAAGCATTTGGGTGGAGGAGGAGGGGTGTTGTCTTAGTATTCAGATCTCCACTCCCCCAACCTTGAAATAACTCCACTTCTCTCCTCTAGGTGTTGCAGATAGAGCTACTTAGACCTTGTGCTGTGAAGTTGTGCTGTGTTGTGCTGAGCTGTGTTTTTGCTGCCGTTGACTTCCATTGAATCTGCTGGGTTATCCCGGTCTGTGTGTGGAGGTATGGGTTCTAAGCCTAGGGCTGATCAGGAGCGAAGGGCTAGGGTAGCAGCCCAAACCTCCTCACCTTCAGAGGTACCTTCGGGAACAGGGCTTGTCAGGGACCCCAAGTTCACGGCCAGACTAGCTCCCCTGATTGCCCTTGCCCACCTTACCATCTTACCTCTTCATTCACTATCCATTGTACCACCCCATGACATTTGTATTCCTCTTACCTGGCACTTCTTTGGCAGTTCTGCATGGTCATCCTTCAATGATGTCTTGTCACATAGGACTGCTTCAGACTACGATTAGCCACAACAGTTACATGGGATAAGATCAGGGCAGTATTTAGGGCTCTTGCCACCCTAGGCACTTTCGGTGGCTGCGCCCCCCCCCCCCATCTTACTTATCAGTAAGACTAAGCTTATGTACCCACCGCATTGTATTTTTCAGGAAGATCCGCATGGTATTCCGCCTGAAAAAGCAACAAAAAATGCCGAAGGGAATTAACTTATGCACGGCAATATAAAAATGACCTGCTGTTCATATGTTCAGTCTTAGGAGGTTTTTATTTTTAACAGTGTGTCCTACCTTTTATCTGAATTCCAGTGCTCAGGGGGCTCACAGATGTCTGTGTCCGTAGCTTCAGATAGTAGTGAGGACCTCCATACACATGAGACTAAAGTTGGCTAAACTCACTGATATGAACAGGTTGTGAGGATGTCTAATGTGTATGGGGCTGTAACTGATGATTGATTGAGGGAAATAAGTATCCAGCATGTCCGATTACAGGCTGGAGATCCTTTAGTCCTTCAAGTAATAAGCTGCAGCAAGAGATGTCTAGCAACAGCTTCCATACAGTATACAGGAACACTTTGGCAGAATAAATGCTCCTGTTTAAGGGAGACCAGAGTAAGATCGCTGCTGGCCAAGCGATCGGACACCTATCATATAGCATGATGCAGATCTGTGTGCCACTCCCATCATCACCCCTTTATGTCCCATACACAATGTTGCCTGCCTGCAGCCTCATCTGGGGGCTGGGCAGTAGCTCCTGGGCTTGCCTGCCTCCAGGACAATAACAGACAGTGCACTGCAGCCCTGCACTGTTCACCACGTCCACCTCAGCACCCATGCCAGTGCCAGGCTGCCTCACTGCCTGAGCAGTGCTGCCTGTGCACACAGGACAACACAGGCAGCACAGACATCCCGGCATCACCAGCAGCTCACTGCAGCCGCCGGTAATACATACCGGCCAGCGGCTGTCAGCGATATAGCTGCCTGGGCTGGGCTTGCTGCCTGTGAGCCAGCACACACATCCCGGCACCGCCCGCCGCAGGCACCTGTAAAACTCACATAACGGCCTCTGGCGATGTAGCTGCGTGGGTCGGGCCTCCGCGGCGCGGGAGCAGAAATTCCTAGCCTTCTTCTCACTTCTCAGTGCGGGGATCAGAGACCTGGCTGCAAGCAACCCGAAGGCTGAAGTCGGCGAGTGCAGGCCGGAAGTCTGAGGTGGGTAGGCGGGCGACCCGACGCCTAGAGCTTACTTGAAAAAAAAAATTGCTCAGGCGCCGCCCCCCCCCCACATCCTGGTTCCCTATGCACGTGCCCTCAAGTGCCTAAGGGTAAATACGGCCCTGAATAAGATGTCATCACAAGATGAGATGTTCTGGAGGTTATGGAAACAACAGGAAGGTGACTACAGTGCTTTTTTTATGCTAAATATTACAAAATGTTTTATTTGATACAGTTATATACGTGCACGGTTATCTAACAGTTATTGTAATTTAACTGCTAGCAATTGTAACCTAGTCTCTACATTAGGGGGCTCACATCTCTCTGTACTTGGAAAGAACGGTGCCCTTCTTCTTTACTTAAATAGTAATGACAGTTTAAAGGGAACCAACCACCCCAAATGACCCCCCCGGACTGTTAATATGTGTCCCTACACCCTGCAGACACATTTGGGGCAATCGTTTTTGCTAAAAAAACTGTTTAGTAGAAGACTAAGATATAGCTTTATAAACTTAAAAAATGTGGCCGACTGGGTGTTACCTAGCTTGTCCTCCTGCAGTGTTCAAGTGCCTGTCAGCCTCCTCTCCCCCCCTCCCTTCAGTAAAGCCCTGCCCTTTCAGCCTCTCAGGTTTCAGCCTTTCAAGTGATCCTAAACCCAGAAACTGACCCCCCCTTATCTTTAGACCTGTCCCTGCACCCCCTCTTATCATTTCTAGCCATCCCTTTTACAGAAAAAATCGCTTTTGTAAAGTAAGAGAAAAGGTTATAATACTTATTCCTGTGTGAGTTCTCTGTTTCTGAGCAAGCTGCAAATGCCCCGCCCGTCTGCTGCTGCCTGGTAATTATGCACGCCCCTCTCTGCTTCTAAGAGCCTGGCCACGTCATGAAAGGGGCGTGGCTCCGGCACACAAATGTGTGTGCTGGGTGTAGGGACACATATTAACAGTCCGGGGGGGTCATTTGGGGTGGTTGGTTCCCTTTAAGTTAGTAGAATTTCATACTTGTGGTTTTGTATTAATGATTTTATGTCAGTTATCTGGGGTAATTGTATAAACAAAAATGCGCTTAGGGTTGAGTAGCCCTTTTTATGGCTGATTTTGAAAGCGTTTGTGCTAGGAAATTGATAAGAATCATATCTAAAGAATTAAGGGCAAATGTTAGGATAAGCTTGGAAATGATAAAACTTTTTAGACTATTGAGAGTAACCAGACAGAGTTGATCCACTTGTGACTAAGGCTAGGGTCACACTTGCAGATTTTCCATGCAGATTTCACCCATGATATGTGACCAGTCAAAGGGCGAGAGCCCGAAACAGTCCGTTGTCACCCTTGGCCCCCTCTCCCTGCATCTGTGCTATGTCCCTGCAATAAAAGGACACCGCTGTTTCATCTACACCTCGGTGAGTGCCGTCTTCTTTTCCTTCCTTGGTATTATCACGGACTTCGTCTTTGTGACTGGCACCCCGTGGCACTGTGTCCTATGCCCACTGACAACAACAACCCGCTGGCCTGTTTGGAGTGGTGCCTAGTCCGCCTATAAATTACTATTACAAAAATTACCCTGATTCACTGAGACTCGGCACCCTCTATATCTGCAGACTTCTATAAATCAAATGCCAGCAGAACTGGAAATAACAGATAATAGTGAATGGTAAAATTCCTAGGAAGAAAACATCCTATCTGAGAGCAGATAAACAAATATACAGACTAGATAGCAAACCCACAGCTCAGAATAAAACAAAACATAAGCAGATCCTTAAGCACACAAAAGTGTGCCACAAAATATCAAAAAACCATTCACTTAGCTTGCAAAGATCTCCACAGAGCAGAAGAAACCAGAGAGATGTGAACTCCTCTAGGAACCAAAGACAACTGGCAACGATTGATCCACTTCAAACCATTATATGCTCCAAGAACCAGATTGCCAATTATCATCCTCACCTGTGAAGCCCACACAGTTAGCTGCACCAGCAGCAACAACCACTGGAGGGAGCTCCAATGAATTCACAACAGATAACCATTTGATATGCGATGTGCCGACACTTTGGAATTCCACTATGCACATGTTGCAGCGACTGTGCCATCAGTTACAAGCCCTGGCAAAGTATGCAATGATATGCATAGTGACTCAAAGTGAGCTGAATGTAGTGCAAATGACGCTTGTAAAGTGGGCACAGATCAAGGACATCTGCACCCTTCTGCACAGTTTTAAAATTGCTACTAAGATTGTTAATGCTGAAGATGCCATCATCAACATCACTTTTACAGTAATCTATATGCTGGAGCAAACTTTGATAAGTTGGCGGGATGAGGTGGTGGTACCAGAGGAACAGGAAGAGGAATAAGAGGAAGATGCAGAAAAAATATCAATATCTCAAAGGTCTGGACTCCTGTCACACAGCCGGGTGGCATGGCAGGATGGAGAAGAGCGATAGATGGGGGGGTCATGGTATCATACAAAGTGGTAGTAAAGGTGCAGGAGCTGAGCAATAAATGAAGGAGGAAAAGGATGAAGAGGTAATGGGCACAGAAAAGTCAGGAGATGAGGGAAGAAATGAGTCCCTTTTCTGTTGTCCAATGTTGGCAGGAAAAGATGGGGGAAGGAAGCTCGATTTTAATGCCACCACCAACACAAGGACTTGGGCCTCATGAATGCATCAGACACATGAGCGCTTTTTGCCATACTATCTGCAACATCATGCCTGTATCCTTAGGATTCAAATTAGCTATGACTACTGAGTTGTCACACTCTTATATCCACGGTACAAAAGTAAATTTAGGCAGATGCTTCCTGCCTTGGACAGGGATACGTGTATCCAGCTGTCCTCTGAAAAGTGTAGACCACCTAACTTTATCACGATGAACAAGTCATGGATCTCCAAGGACTTTTCCACCCCAGTGGCAGACGGGGCAGATTAGGTGATTTTGTACTTATCAGCGTGCTGCATTTATCTCCCCATTATGCAATTTTTATTCTGGGTCAACTAATGCCACTTTGGTGGTATCTGGCTCTAATTTTTTTGAACTGTGGAGACTCTTCTTGTGGTCTCCTTCTTGTCTGTTTCCTGAATTTAGCAGGGCTCTCTGAGCACAATGCCTACATGTATTCATCCCCCTGTTCCTGATCAATGTTTAACCTTAAAATGCTAGGGCAGGCCCTGTTCCAGACCCTGTGCCATGCATGCAGGCTCTGAGATTATACAATTTTTATTCTGGGTCAATTGATGCCACTTTGATGGTATCTGGTCCTAATTCTTTGAAATGTGGAGACTGTTATTGGGTGTCTTTGTTGTATGTTTTGTGAAAGTAGCAGGGCTCTCTGAGCATCATGCTTATACCTGTCACTTATCTTCCTATTCCTGATCAATATTGAACAATTAAATACTGGGCCCGGTCTTTTCCCATGCATCCATAATGCACAATGCTGAAAATTTTAAATCTGGGGAATAGATTGCTCTTTTCTTGGCATCTGTCCCTAATTTGTGCTGTTTGACATATTTTGTACCCCTTTGAAGGTGTTTTCTATGCCATTGATTTTGCCTCCCATTGGTTTGAATGGGGTTCAGAAGTTTGGCAAACTGTTCGACGATCTATTTAGCAAACATATGCCTGATCAGCGAACTGTACTGAATACGAACTTCAAAAGGTTTCCTCATCTCTAGTCGTGTTCCCTCCCTTTGATGCAAGCCCACACTGTGAGCTCACATCATTCCCGCCACGCAGGTCAGCGATCCGCCAGGCACTTTTAATCCTTTAGATCGTACTGTCAATCACTGAAAAAAAAGCAGTGCGGTAGGGATTGTGCTATTCCCTGCCATCATCGGTTGCTCTGGTGATGCGTTCATGGTTCTGCGATGTGTTGCCATGACAGTAGATTCAGCTGATTATCCCGGATGCTGTCATGACTCACTTACTGTAAACGATGCCTCAGCAGCATTGTCCACAGAAAGTGATTATTTCTGCTTTTCAGAGTCATGGATCATCATGACAGTGAACATCAGGAGCGATCAGATCTTGAAGTGCCCTAAGTGGGCATGTAGAAGAAAACTGAATAAAAATGTTTTAAATAATATGATAACAATGAAAAATAAATATTCAAATCAACCCCCTTTTGCCCATTTAAAATAAAGCTATTAAAAAAATACACATATTTTGTATTGCCACGTTTAGAAATGCCCAATCTATCAAAATATAAAATCAATTATTCAAATTTGTAAACTGCATAATGGAAAAAAAAGACCAAGAACCAAACTTACATTTTTTTGGTTGCTGCAACATTCCAATAAAATGCAATAATAGGAGCTCAAAACAAAGTATGTAAAAATAAAATGATATAATTAAAAATGTCAGTTCAGCCGCAAAAAATAGTCCATTCACACAGCCCCAGATCGCAAAAAGTTAGACTGCTATGAGTCTCTGAAAATGGCACCAAAAGCACAATTTAAAAAAAAATAGCTTCAGAATTGTTTTTTTTTACTACTCAGGTAAAAGTAAAAGTATACATGTTTAGTATCTACGAATTCGTACTTACCCAAGGCACCATACTGCCACATTTGTCTTACCATACAGTTAAAATAATGAATAAAAACAAGAAAAAACAATTTCATTTCATTTTTTTCCAATTTACCAATTTTACTGCACTTGGAATTTTTTACCTGTTTTCCTTGTAAAATAAATGATGTACTACAAAAGTGCAAAAGTACAATTTATTCCACATAAAAACTATACATATCTATTTACAGGGGTTTGACAAAATAATGGAAACACCTGGAAAAATCAACAAAAGTTGGGGTACCATCACACAAGGCCATATCGGCAGAGATTTTATATGCAATGCAGGGGCGTGGCCTATCACCGCCGACATGGCCTGTGCATCGCCTAATGTAAATAGGCAATGGTGACGCCTTTGGGTGGTCGCCTGGTTTCTCAGCAGTGCTCTGAAACTAGGCGAGCATTCTGGGGAGATGTGTACACATCGCCCCATGTAACAGGGGGACAGCGATCTTACAGGCGATGGGAGCCATAGGCTCCCATGTTAAAGAATCGCTGCTGGGGTTTTTGGACACCCCAGCGGTGATGGCGCCTGTAAGATCGCTGGTGCGTCGTCGAAGGTATCACCACATGTAAACACGTTACCTCGTGTGACGGTACCCTTAGTTTAATATGGTGTAGGTCCACCTTTTGCAGTGATTGCAGTCTTAATTCTCAGAGGTATGGATTCATACAAGGTTATACCATTGGCCTGGCGGATCTCCACAAAATAGCACCCCAGATCATCACAGAACCTCCACCATGTTTTACGGTTGGGAGAAGGCAGTCTGGATGGAATGCTTCTTTCGACTGTCTCCAAACGTACACTCAATAATTTAAAGAGGACTGGCACACCTAGAGGTTCAGGTGCTAGCTGGAAAAAGACTATATGTATTAAAAAGTGAGAATCTTAGTTAATGCATTGGCCATTGCATATTAAGCTCGGTAACCTGCGCCAAGGTGTTCTCATGTGTTCTCATGGGTACCTATTTCCCTTACCTCCTTCCTCTGTCTATGGTGCAGGTTTCCTCTTTAAATTATTATATTGCTGTTTTTGACTGAGCACCCTTCCCCCGATAGCCTAGTCAAGATTAGCCATGTTTTTTCCATCATCTTGTTGTAGTCCAACTTCTTACCATACCCATGCATGTAGGATTTAATTGCACTCAGAGGCTTATAACCTCATAAGCATTTGCACCACAGACAGAGGCAGAAAGTAAGGGAAATAGGGACCCGATATACATGAAAACACCTTGGCGCAGGTTATCGGGCTTAACATGCAATGGCCAATGCATTAACAAAAATTCTCATTTTTCATGTTGTTTCCTGAAGCAGTTTCTGCAATGTCAATTTTCATCTTCAAAATTTGCATTAGTTTCTTATATGTTAGTCAAACACTCAATATGTCATATATTGTGTTTTGTGTGCAGCGGATCACTTTTTAATCCAAACGTACACTTAGCCAGAGGTCAGAAAATGGGGTAAACGATGATTCATCTGAGAATATCACATGTTTCCACTGCCCGAGGGACCAATTCTGGAGGTTTCTACACCACTCTAAACACTTGGAAACATGTGTCATTGAGAGGAGCAGTTTTCTAATTGCAGCTCTTCCATATATTCCAGATTTGTGGCAGTTCCCGACGAACAGTTTTCATGGAAACTAGGTTCTGTAGGTGTTCATTGAGCTCAGCAGTGATTTTTGGAGCCGTGGTCTTGCGATCCTGTCTCACAATTTGCTTTAGAGTCCGATGGTCTCTCTCAGTCTACTTTGACTTTCGGTTGGACCTGTGCTTTGCTGCAGACGTTTTTCCTTCTCTTTCAAATGCAGTCATTACTTTGGAGACAGTACCTCTTGACATGCCAAGCATTCGGGCACTTTCTGTCACACTAGCGACTGCCATACGAGCACCAACAATTTGGCCTTTTTGAAAATCCGAAAGGTCTGCCATTGGTATCAGGTTCTCATCAATGTTCTTACAATTCGGCAAAACAAACAGTTAATTTACATACAAATATCACTTAACACAAATAATTAACTACAAAACATTAACATATGTCACTGTTTGCATGATTATAACATGTTCGAAGATTATGATGTCAAAACATTAGGCGTTTCCATTATTTTGTCCAACCACTGTATATCTAATATATAAAGCTGAATGTGTGTATGTGTGTATGTCTGTATGTGTGTATGTGTGTATATCCGGGATTGGCATCTACACCGTCGCAGCTACAGCCGCAAAATTTTGCAGAGTCACATGTCTGGACCCCGGGAGCGTCATAGGCTAAGTGACAGTTACCAGTTGACAGTTGTGAATGAGAGGGGCTTAATGATAGCACCAAAGACTAACAGCACATACCAGCATATAGTCACTAAGGTGGGGCCCCAGCATGAGATATTCACCACACACAGGGACATGTATACACACCACACGCACACAAAGAGTAACAGCAAGTGTATAGTCGCTAAAGTGCAGCCCCAATATTGGATACTCACCACACACCCAAACAAACAAACACACACCACAAAGAGACACACACAACACAGAGACACACACACCCCCCCAAGGGGACACACACACTCTATAGCGACACATGCACTCACCCCACATTTTTCATGTTGTTTCCTGAAGCAGTTTCTGCAATGTCAATTTTCATCTTCAAAATTTGCATTAGTTTCTTATATGTTAGTGAAACATTCCAATATGTCATATATTGTGTTTTGTGTGCAGCGGATCACTTTTTAATCCAAACGTACACTTAGCCGGAAGTCAGAAAATGGGGTAAACGATGATTCATCTGAGAATATCATATGTTTCCACTGCTCGAGAGACCAATTCTGGAGGTTTCTACACTACTCTAAACACTTGGAAACATGTGTCATTGAAAGCAGCAGTTTTCTAATTGCATCTCTTCCATAGATTCCAGATTTGTGGCAGCTCCCGACAAACAGTTTTCATGGAAACTAGGTTCTGTAGGTGTTCATTGAGCTCAGCAGTGATTTTTGGAGCCGTGGTCTTGCGATCCTCTCTCACAATTTGCTTTAGAGTCCGATGGTCTTCTCAGTCTACTTTGACTTTCGGCCGGACCTGTGCTTTGCGCAGACGTTTTTCCTTCTCTTTCAAACGCAGTCATTACTTTGGAGACAGTACCTCTTGACATGCCAAGCATTCGGGCACTTTCTGTCACACTAGCGACTGCCATGACGAGCACCAACAATTTGGCCTTTTTGAAAATCCGAAAGGTCTGCCATTGGTATCAGGTTCTCATCAATGTTCTTACAATTCGGCAAAAAACAGTTAATTTACATACAAATATCACTTAACACAAATAATTAACTACAAAACATTAACATATGTCACTGTTTGCATGATTATAACATGTTCGAAGATTATGATGTCAAAACATTAGGCGTTTCCATTATTTTGTCCAACCACTGTATATCTAATATATAAAGCTGAATGTGTGTATGTGTGTATGTGTGTATGTGTGTATATCCGGGATTGGCATCTACACCGTCGCAGCCACAGCCGCAAAATTTTGCAGAGTCACACGTCTGGACCCCGGGAGCGTCATAGGCTATGTTGTGAGGCGAAATTTTAACCCTGCGCGTTCAAATTCACCAAACAATTTTGCCCCTATCTACATAATGGGAAAAAAGGGAAAGGAAACGTGTGGGAGGAAAATCGACAGCTGTCAGCTATAGAGACAAAATTTTGTACAGTCACACGTCTGGACCCTGAGAGCGTCATAGGCTATGTTGTGAGGCGAAATTTTAACCCTGCGCATTCCAATTCACCAAACAATTTTGCCCCTATCTACATAATGGGGAAAAAAGTGACAGTTACCAGTTGACAGTTGTGAATGAGAGGGGCTTAATGATAGCACCAAAGACTAACAGCACATACCAGCATATAGTCACTAAGGTGGGCCCCAACATGAGATATTCACCACACACAGGGACATGTATACACAGCACATGCACACAAAGAGTAACAGCAAGTGTATAGTCGCTAAAGTGCAGCCCCAACATTGGATACTCACCACGCACCCGAACAAACAAACACACACACAAAGAGACACACACAACACAGAGACACACACACCCCCAAGGGGACACACACACACTCTATAGCGACACATGCACTCACCCCACAGGGACAACACCACAACGAGACACATAACACAGACACACACCACACAGACCCCTCTCCCCCCACAGGGACACACACACATAGCCACCCTATAGGGACACATGCACTCACCCACAGGGACACACACAGCACAAAGAGACACACACACACCACACACCCCCCACAGGGACACACACACACATACACACCCTATAGGGACACATGCACTCACCCCTCAGGGACACACACACACCACAAAGGGACACATACAACACAGAGACACACACACCCCACACAGACACCCCCCCCACAGGGACACATACACACCCTATAGGGACACATGTACTCACCCCACAGGGACACACACACCACAAAGAGACAAACACAACACAGATACACACAAACACCACAGACCCCCACACAGGGGCACACACACATACACACCCTATAGGGACACATGCACTCACCCCACAGGGACACACACACACACCACAAAGAGACACACACAACAGAGACACACACCACACAGACCCCCCCCCACAGGGACACACACATACACACCCCAGGGACACACACACTACACAGACAGACACAGATGTGCACAAATCACCTCACACAACTCGCCTCATACGTGTGCTATCTTTATTTTCCAAACATAAACATCTGATTAAAAACAGCCATTGTGCAACACATGTGCCACATAGGGAATTAAGGCAGATGTCAGTCACATGAGCTGTCTATTATGTGTATGTGTGAGGTAACATATACTGCCCGGCCGGGGGGAGGGTTTACTGTTGGCTGGAGATTTATTAGGCTGCCTATAGCAATCAATCACAGCTCAGCTTCTATTTTCCTACAGGTCATTAATATGACATATTCAAATTCTATTTTGTTATAGCTAACAGCAGTTATTTACTAACCCGGGCGTAGCCGGGTACTACAGCTAGTATATATATATATATATATATATATATATATATATATATATATATATAAAAAGCTGCACAGCACTCAAGATATAGTGTGAACTGTTGCAAGCTATGATGCTGGAACAAACAACCAGAAAAAATTAACTGCAGCACTCAGTTACTACCTAAAACGTACACATGCTAATAAGCGGTTTATATACGAGGAAAAAATGTAAAAACTTAATTTTTTTTAAAAAAAACTCAATATTCTTGTCTTTTTATTTACTGGGGTTCTTGGTACATATATTGGCCAATATCTGTTTGCTCATCAACCACTCCATGGTGACCCCAGATCTGATAAGTCCTACGCTGACATCCCTGTCCTCCCTATCCCACTTCTAAGTGGGTGGACACAATCTCAACTTCAGACCACCTGGGGGCGATGAGGGTGCTAAGTGTAGCTGTGGAGCCAGCAACTCCACATATTAGACATAAACAGAAAAAGAGCTGCACAGCACTCAAGATATAATGTGAACTGGTGCAAGCTGTGATGCTGGAACAAACAACCAGAAAAAATTCACTGCAGCACTCAGTTACTACCAAAAATGTACACATGCTAATAAGCGGTTTATAAATGAGGAAAGATTTTTTTCACTTAGCCAGGGGGCCCAGGATACTTTTAATCTGCACCTGTATGCAGATGTTATATTGATTGGTTGCTATAGTCACAGGACATGTCAGCATCAACATAGGGATCGTCTACTATACTACTACTGTGCTTGTAAATTGGCACATCTGTTAATCAAATATAGTATTACCATGAAAATTTGGTACTCAGTATTTCATGATATTGTAGTGGAAGGTTATTTGTATACAGGCCCGGACTGGCCATAGGTCATATCGGGAGTTCTCCCGGTGGGCTGGAGGGAAATTGGGCCGTTGCGGCCGCTCTGTACCTTTAAGAGGTCGCCTGCGGAACCTTTAAGTCTTTATGCGGCCGCCGGCCGGGCACAGCCAGGGAGCTGCACAGCAGACGCAGAGGTGTTTCCGGCGGCGGGAAGCTTCCTTCCGGCTGTGTTCCTGCAGCCGCTTCTTTGAGGAGGAGTGTGACAGCTCCTCCACTCCTCAGCGGCTCCAGCTGCAGGATGCCTCCCTGCTCCCTGACCCTGCTGTACAACCTGCTGACCGGGAGCCCGGGGCCTGCACTTCCTACACTGTCGGCTGCTGCAGGGCTCCTTCACATGCCTCTCCTTCCTGGCCGACTTCATCTGTGCGGACTGAGCTCATCCTGGGCGGTAAGAGGGGATATTGTGCCTCCTGGGCAGAAGGTTTCTGCACACTTTGATGTCTGGATTGTGTCTTGTGGCTGCGGTCTCCGTCTGAGGCAAAGAGGATTTATGACAACTGATTGAACTTTCACTGCCCGATCTGTGGAATCTCAACCAGCTGCTATAAATCCCATCAATCCCACAGACAGAGTGACCAACCACAGAGAAATGTACTGGACAGATAACTGTGACTTGGGCAGCAGAACAGCACTGATAACACCCTGTGTCCCCCTCCTTGTCTATGCATAATAATGTGTGTGTATGTACTGTAAATGTGTGTACATACGGATGTGTGTATGTATATATATATATATATATGTATACATATATATACACACTGTGTGTGTACATATGAATATGTGTATACATATGAAATATATCAGTAGCGTAGCTAGCGGGGGGGGGGCAGGGGGATCGCGCACCCCGGGCCCCCCCGACATGAGGGGCCCATTGTCTGCTCCCTGGGGGGGCCCCGCGTGCTGGCAGCCGGCCGCCGTGCCGGCCGGAGAGGAGGGAGGACGGGACTTCCTGTCTTGCAGCTCTGCCCGCCCCTCCTCACCTCCTCCTTACAGCAGACGCACCCAGCGGCCGCGGTGAATGTGCAACGGCCCCCCCGGTCCTTCAAGAAGAGGTGTGTGTGAGAGGGGTGGAGAGGGTGGCAGGCTGTGCACGGGGATGAAGGATACAGGGAGTCTGGAGGATGGAAACTGCAGGGGACAGTGGATGGAAACTGTAGGGGGACAGAGGATGGAATCTGCAGGGGGACAGAGGATGGGATCTGCAGGGGGACAGAGGATGGAATCTGCAAGGGGACAGAGGATGGAATCTGCAGGGGGACAGAGGATGGAATCTGCAGGGGGACAGAGGATGGAATCTGCAGGGGGACAGAGGATGGAATCTGCAGGGGGACAGAGGATGGGATCTGCAGGGGACAGAGGATGGGATCTGCAGGGGGACAGAGGATGGAATCTGCAGGGGGACAGAGGATGGAATCTGCAGGGGGACAGAGGATGGAATCTGCAGGGGGACAGAGGATGGAATCTGCAGGGGGACAGAGGATGGAATCTGCAGGGGGACAGAGGATGGAATCTGCAGGGGGACAGAGGATGGAATCTGCAGGGGGACAGAGGATGGAATCTGCAGGGGGACAGAGGATGGAATCTGCAGGGGACAGAGGATGGAATCTGCAGGGGGACAGAGGATGGAATCTGCAGGGGGACAGAGGATGGAATCTGCAGGGGGACAGAGGATGGAATCTGCAGGGGGACAGAGGATGGAATCTGCAGGGGGACAGAGGATGGAATCTGCAGGGGGACAGAGGATGGAATCTGCAGGGGGACAGAGGATGGAATCTGCAGGGGGACAGAGGATGGAATCTGCAGGGGGACAGAGGATGGAATCTGCAGGGGGACAGAGGATGGAATCTGCAGGGGGACAGAGGATGGAATCTGCAGGGGGACAGAGGATGGGATCTGCAGGGGACAGAGGATGGGATCTGCAGGGGACAGAGGATGGGATCTGCAGGGGATAGAGGATGGAAACTGTAGGGAATAGAGGATGGAAACTGTAGGGAATAGAGGATGGAAACTGCAGGGAATAGAGGATGGAAACTGCAGGGAATAGAGGATAGGGAGTGCAGGAGGATGGAGGATGGAGAGCGCAGGAGGATGGAGAGCGCAGAAAAATGGGGACTGCAGGAGGATGGGAAGTGCAGGAGGACGGAGGACATGGAATGCAAGAGGATGGAGAGCGCAGGTGGATGGAGCGTGCAGGTGGATGGAGGATGGAGAGCGCAGGAGGATGGAGGATAGAGAGCGCAGGAGGATGGAGAGCGCAGAAGAATGGGGACTGCAGGAGGATGGGGAGTGCAGGAGGACGGAGGACATGGAATGCAAGAGGATGGAGAGCGCAGGTGGATGGAGCGTGCAGGAGGATGGAGGGTGCTGGAGGATGGTGGATGGGGAGTGCAGGAGGATGGAGAGCGCAAGAGGATGGAGAGTGCAGGAGGATGGAGGATGGAGAGCGCAGGAGGATGGAGGATAGAGAGCGCAGGAGGATGGAGAGCGCAGAAGAATGGGGACTGCAGGAGGATGGGGAGTGCAGGAGGACGGAGGACATGGAATGCAAGAGGATGGAGAGCGCAGGTGGATGGAGCGTGCAGGAGGATGGAGGGTGCAGGAGGATGGAGGGTGCAGGAGGATGGAGGGTGCAGGGGGATGGAGGGTGCAGGGGGATGGAGGGTGCAGGGGGATGGAGGGTGCAGGGGGATGGAGGGTGCAGGGGGATGGAGGGTGCAGGAGGATGGGAAGTGCAGGGGGATGGAGGGTGCAGAAGGATGGGAAGTGCAGGGGGATGGAGGGTGCAGGAGGATGGGAAGTGCAGGAGGATGGGGAGTGCAGGAGGATGGAGGATGGGGAGTGCAGAAGGATGGAGAGTTCTGGAGGTGAGTGGCCATTTGGCCCAATTCTTAGGGACGGCAGCTGCGGCAATTTTTTACAGCGTAAAAGCAAAATTCACTGATCGGGGCTGATGGGTGATATAGTATGTGGGCTGGCAGGGTTTTTTCTCCAGGGCTGCTTTTTGGTCCCAGTCCGGCCCTGTTTGTATAGATGACACACAATACACCCATAGTTAATAGATGCTTGCACTTTAAAAGAGTGTTCAATACTTTTGTATTAATGACCTATCTTTAAGGGTACCTTTACACGCGGCTACATTTGTAGCTTGTCACCAGGTAACTTACTGGTTGCAGTGAAATCATGGATACATGGTTCTATCTTGTTGCTGTGTACAAATGGAATCATGTATCCATGATTTCACTGCAACCAGTAAGTTACCTGGTGACAAGCTACAAATGTAGCCGTGTGTAAAGGTACCCTAACCGCTAAGGTTGATGGAGCTGTGCTGTTTCGTTCCACAACTGATCAAATCCAGCAGATGTCAACACCGGGAGCAGCTAATCGGACAGCATATGAATGGTTTATGTGTTATCCTTTTTTTTCTCCCACTCATAGATTTGCATTGATAATTCTCATGCTGCAATTTTTTCCTCAGGCCAAAAATCAGCTGAGAAAACAATCTCAGATCAGCACTACCTTATTGTTTAACACTGATGGAAGTGAAATCCGATTTTTTTTTTATGGGATTTCACTCAGCATATTTATATGCACATGTGAGTGAACCTTTACGCTCTAGAACTCCCTGGCCAGTCTATGCCCTCAGACTGAGCACATATGCTTGAACACCAGTCAAAAAAATGATGGAATGTGATTTTCACTGCTCATTTTCAGATTCAGTAAAGTATCACACCACAATGTATTTACGATTTTGGTTTTCGTCTGCACATTCTTGTAAGTGCACTGCAGTAAAAGTATTTCCAACTGAAGTAGAGAATCAGTTGCCACACTGCTAGTGTGTGAACATTTGTGGTTTTGTTTTATTTTTTTTTGGAGACGAATTTACAAAGCCAAGATTTTGTATCATGTCATGTACTACAAGGAGACAAAGTATGAGGCAGAACTCCAGCATGGAATGCAATACTCCCAAGCAGCTAATCTCTTCTATGGATTCGTTGATTTATGCTATGCTTTTTTTTTTTTATAAATCTTGTTTATTGGGTCTTACAGAGAATAAACATTTATATAACATCATTTTATACAGAGCGTAAAGTATGGGCTGTACATTCACAAAGACATGCAACCCGATCCAATAAAAACTAAACAGAATAGGTAACAGTAGAAGCCATGTTATCTATAGTTAGTTGGTAGATCGAAAGGCCCAGTCACACATAACGATGCACCAACGATCCCAATAATGATGTGCAGAGATTGCTGATGCATCGTTTTTCATATCGCTGGTAAGATGTCAAACAGGTATCTCATCAGCGATGTGAAAACGACGCACTAGCGATCCAGAATTATACCAAGGTCATTAGGAATTGTCACTCCGTAGCGTAGCATTCAGATCGTTGGTCATTGTCCCTGTCAAACACAATGATGTAGCGTTCCCAGTGGGAGTGCAACGACGTAGAAATGATCCAGAGCTACTGCAGGGGTCAGATCGTTGGTGCGTGTCACACATAACGAGATCGCTAACGGGATCGCTGTTGCGTCACGAAATCTGTGACGCAACAGCGATCTCGTTAGCGATCTCGTTATGTGTGACAGGGCCTTTAGGGTGGCTTTACATGCTAGGATTGTGTGGCGCCCCTGCGGCTAGGCGCCACAGGGTAGTATTACACTTGAATATAAAAATGTGTTTTTCCTTGTAAGTTGCTAGTTCAGGGTTTAAACCTTATGGAGTCTATTTTTAGCACTCACTTAGGACCGCACCACTTAGAGTAGGGGGAACTGGTAATATGGTAGGTTCCACAGGGTGGGGGCGGAGCTTAGGACTGAGTAGAGTGACAGTTGACAGTTTTACCTCAGACGGAGCTGGGAAGGCAGAGAGAGTGGTCAGGCTTGGCAGCCCAGCTGAGTGGAGGGTACCCCATCTTTATGTGGGGGCCCAGGACAGATGGCAACGGGCCAAGGCTGGTAGGAGCCAGCTGGTCATGTTGAGGGGACACCGGTGACACGGACAACCGAGGCAGCCAGGAGTTCAGCCCTGACTGAAAAACCGACGAGCTGTAGGCCCAACAGAAACGGGTTGCTGACAGCGCTACAAGGTACCTCTCCCCTCAGGACTGAAAACCGGTTCAGGACACTAGGAGAAATTAAAAGGGACAGACATATACTGCGGTACTGGAAAGGAGCCTCTTTGCTTTTTGTTCGGGTTGCCTTATCCGGGCTGAGTAGTGGACAGACCTTATCTTCTAGATACAGACCGTAGGACTGGCGGGGGAGCTCTTCAAAGGTGGTGAAAGACTGAAAGATCTAGAGAAGAAAGTAGTAACCCTGAAAGACAGAGAGAGAACATCTAGAGACTCCATAAGAGAAACCCTGAGTTGGCAACAGCACCCTGAAACCAAACTGTACCGTGTATTGTTATGCCATCAGCCGGTACCGAGTAAAGTAGAGTTAAACTGAAACTATTTCTGTTATTCTTCCTGCCGCAGCCCAGAGGGCTTAACATCATCAACATCATCAGCAGAAGGGGTAAGAACTGCACCACCATTACCATCACTGTCTTCCCTCACCGTCTCACCACAACATCGCTGCCCTGAGGTAAAGCTCCACCTGTGGGGAGCTGTACCACACTCTGCTGCCCCCTTCATCACCTCAGTGGCCGGCTGACAGCGCCAGTACCATCTTACTGGACTCTACAGGTGGCGTCACGTTCCCCTGTAAATAACCCCTTTAACCCCCACCGTTTACCATCAACAACTGGTATAATTGATCGCCAGGGCACGGCACCGGGGTCCCGACCATCTGTGACTCCCCACACAGTAGCCCCGGTGTCCGAGTCCCTCACCCACCCTAGCTCTGGTTGAATCAATATCCTGAATGATATCCTTGAAATGTCACAGATATGTGATCGTTCAAAAGATATCGTTCGGGCGTCGTTGCGTGTAAACGAATGATGTAGGATGAATATGGGCTGTCATCGTGTGTATATGTTTGTATATTGAAAAAAAAGGGGGGGAGCTGAAGGCACTACAAATATTATGAACTAGGGATCAGCTCCAACATGTCAAAAACAACATTTAATAGCGAGATGAAGACAGCATGTATGTGTATGGAGCAATTACCATGAAATTACAGACCAGTGTGTACAGATTTCAAACCTTTATTGACCCAAAACAAACAAGACAAGGTTAAAAACAATTAAAAGGCGAAATAGCCAGAAATCCAGGTGTCCCCTGCAGAAGTTATAAACAACAACCAACACAATTACACAATATCAACTAGATTTGTTCATACAGTATAAATCAACCAGCATGTATAAAACAGGCTCAGTTCCCTCTTGGTTATCAATCACAGACCACATTTTGTAAATTGCTGCTATTTTAAGGTATAACACAATATTCATGTAGCTAGATATCCCTGGTCAAAGTCAATCAGGTCAAAGAATAGACTTGAATAAATGAAATAGCAGGCAAGCCATCAGGCTAAGAGAGAGAGGACCTGCAAAAACAAGGGGTTTGTGGGTCAATCAGAACTCCATAAACTCTGGAATAGTGCTGGTAATGTCAAATCCAGAATCATTATACATTACCACAGAAGGTAGTGTTGGGGACAAAGCAAGGGGGATACAAATGGCCCCCACGCATTCCGTCACCTCAGTGGCTTCTTCAAGAAGTAGTCAAGAAGTCATTGAGGTGATGGAATGCGTGGGCTCCATTTGTATCTAGCTACATGAATAGGGTGTTATACCTTAAAATAGCAGCAATTTACAAAAGGTGGTCTGTGATTGATAACAAATCAATAAAGGTTTGAAATTTGTACACACTGGTCTGTAATTTCATGCTGATTACTCCATACAAATACATGTTGTCTTCTTGCTATTAAATATGTTTGTATATTGGCTACATAATGGATTAGTCCACTTGTACATTACTTTAATAACTAAGGTGTGCAAGCCTATTCTTTCATTTTTGTATGTCATTAAATGAGTCAAAAAATGGGGAAATGTTTTCTGCATAACATTAGTGCAAAGTATACCTGCCAAGAGGTTGCATGAAAGGTTAATGTGAAGCTCACCTTCAGGGCTCATGCACAAGATTGTATTTTCAGTATTTTCATTAACCCTTCACCCCCAGGTGATTTTCCACGTTCCATTTTTATTTTTGCCATCCATTATTCCAAGAGCCATAACTTTGTTATTTTTTTATCCATACAGTTGTGACCAAAAGTATTGACACCCTGCAATTCTGTCAGATAATACTCAGTTTCTTCCTGAAAATGATTGCAATCACAAATTATTTGGTATTATTATCTTCATTTAATTTGTCTTCAATGAAAAAACACTAAAAGAATTGTCCTATAGCCAAATTGAATATAATTCCACACCAAACATAAAAAAGGGGTGGACAAAAGTATTGGCACTGTTAGAAAAATCATGTGATGCTTCTCTAATTTGTGTAATTAACAGCACCTGTAACTTACCTGTGGCACCAAACATGTGTTGGCAGTAACTAAATCACACTTGCAGCCAGTTGACATGGATTAAAGTTGAATTAACCTCTGTCATGTGTCCTTGTGTGTACCACATTGAGCATGGAGAAAAGAAAGAAGACCGAAGAACTGTCTGAGGACTTGAGAAGCCAAATTGTGAGGAAGCATGAGCAATCTCAAGGCTACAAGTCCATCTCCAAAGACCTGAATGTTCCTGTGTCTACCGTGCACAGTGTCATCAAAACGTTTAAAGCCCATGGCACTGTGGCTAACCTCCCTAGATGTGGACGGAAAAGAAAAATTGACGAGAGATTTCAACGCAAGATTATGCGGATGTTGGATAAAGAACCTCGACTAACATCCAAACAAGTTTACGAGACACGACTCTGGCCTTAAGGGAGGATAACATCTTTCGCGGGTGGCTAAAGTACATACCTCGGACTGATATAGCTGACACGATTCTGAGGGGCTGGGAGGTACTGAGGAAAAATATAATCAGCGAAAAATGGAGGGATGTACAATATAGGATCATACACAGGGCAATCTACGGATTCACCCTACCCCCGAATGCTAGGTTCCCTAATAGACGACAACAATGCCCGAAATGCGGACAACCAAAAACAGATATTGTGCGTGGTATATGGCTGTGTGGGGAGGTGCAGAGACTATGGAAGCGGGTGGAAAGCCTTAGCAGGGAGGTGACCGGCAAAACTGTTACATTGGATATGCTTGCCTGGTTGTTTCATTTCCTGGTATCTGGAGTGTGGGAAGGCAAACCTGCTAGAATACTCCATATGCTAGCAATGGTTACCAAAAAGCTAATCCTGAGGGACTGGCTATCTGGGCACAACCTGGCATGACTGGTATACTCAACGAATTGAAGGCAGTAATGCACGTAGAATGCTGGAAGCGGCAAGGGATAAAGACGCTTTGACGGGGATGTTTTTTGAGACTTGGAGAGGGTTCATAACCACTAAGCTATCGTCAGCAGAACTGCACTCAGTAGTCCTACCGTTTGTGCAATCGTCTTGGTATCTGCTGGAGGAGTTACAAGGGTCCTTGGGAAGGCTACGGGTATCCCCTGCTCCAGGCGACTCGGGGCAGGCGTAACACTTTTTCCATTTCATTTCTTATGACTGTTAGGAGATGTGACTATGGTGTAGTTTTAGGTATTGAATATTGATAATAATCAATGTCCGACCTTGTATGTCTTGGGAGATTGTTGGATGTATTTTCGCTGTAACTATTGATGGCTGGGGGTGTATGGGGTTGGATTGTTTTTCTTCTTTTCCTTGTTATTAAAAATGAAAACTCAATAAAAATATTTAAAAAGAAAACCTTTCTCAAGTATTGCTTCAATCACGTCCTAAGTTCTGAAAGTTTACATGGGGTAATGTATAGAGGACATGCATAGGGCTATTTAAGCTCCAGCTACCAAAGGGAGAAGGTGGAGTCAATCTTCCGGATATAAGCAAATATAACCTGACGGTCAACTTTAGATATATTATAGACTGGGTATGTGGGATTTCCCATTTTCCCAATATTCAACTGGAACAGCAGCTCTTATCCTCGTATTTTGCTGACACCTCTGATTCAGTTGGGCAATGATGAGCTTCCAAGTGATGCAAAAGAGCATCCAGTATTGTGGCAAACTAATCTAACATGGAGGAAGGAGAAAAAAATTTGTAAAATGAATGGTAGATAGTCTCTATTTCAACCATTCTTGGGTAATCCTAGATTTTTGGACTTCGACCCACATGTGTTCCAGCGAAGCAGGGATGTACCTTAGCTGTAGATATGCTGGATCAAAATTTCTTCATAATTCCTTTTGAGAAGATGACACAATGCTTCCTGTTATTTAAGCATATACCCTTTCTTTCTCTCCAGCCGCACAGCTTAATTTAGAAATATGTTAATAGTAGAAAAGAGGCGGACCAGAGGAATAATATTGATTTCTCAGAAATGCAAGGTCGCAGGTGGCCTCGATGAGCAACATATACTCTCTACTTTGTCAACACTGGTCTTGGGAAGGGAAGTACAAAGGAATGCAAAATGGTCAAAGGATATCTTGGGATTTGAGGCTAGAGATTTTTTAGATGCCACAGTGGCGCAAAGGAAATGTATTTTAGTAGCTACACAGACATGGCTTTATTGATTTTTCATAGGGCATACATTACCCCATACCCTCAAGCTAAAATGACGCCTACAGCATCTTATGCATATTCCAAATGTGGAGGAAGTAACACAGATGTCTTAAAGATACAGTGCTTATGGCATAGCATCCATTCAGAATTACAGGACACTTTTAAAGTCACTTTCACCACAATGGGCTATCTTCAACATGTTGGAAGAGTCTCAACAGTCACTGCCAAAATGTGTAAAAACAGTCTTAGCAACAAAAAAACTATCATCAGTGGCTAAATCCAAAGGTACCGCCTCAGTCACTCATACAAACAAAGATAATGTTTTTATTTAAAATGGACTGTTTGGAAACGTTAACTAGCAAGAAAATTTTTAAATACATGGTCCTTACTTATTCTGACTTTATCCACTGAGATCAAAGACAGACTTAGATCCCAGTTTGAAAACACACAATGGTATCTTCTTAAATATTTTAGTAGACACATGCCAATTGCCTAAAAAAATCATTTTTTACAAGCAAAAGGTGCATGCAGAGAAGGGAGGGTGGCGGGAAGGTAGGGATAATAACAATTGTATTCCATGTTATTTTTGTTATGTGTGATATTGTTCCTACCGTATATTTGAAAATTAATAAAATCAGTTTTAAAAAAACGTAAGTTACAGTGCGTTCACACTGGTGGTTTTGAAAAAATGTGGCAGATCTGGTCAAAAAAACGCATCTGCCGCATTTACCGCCTAACGGTTACACTTGCGGCAAGCCCCACGCATTGTCCATGGGGCTTGCGGTAAGTGTGCAGCAAACGTGACAAGTGCGGTTTCGGCCGATGCGGCCGCGAAAAAACTGCGGTCCCCCGGATCTGGGCGAAACCACCAGTGTGAAAGCACCCTTAGCAGTTTATGATCTAAAAGCACAAAAGCCATCCAACCACGTTTATGTGTTCCTGAATATGGAACCTTTATATTTAGGTACACCTTGTCTTGGTTGGATAGCTTTTTGTACTCTTTAGGGTATGTGCGCACTGGGCGGGTTTTCGGCGGTTTACCTGTGTAAACCGCCGTTTTGCATACATTAGTTTTATTTAAATTTATGTTAATCCAAAGCGACGTTTGGATTAACATTGAAACTAATGTAACCCGCCCAAGCCTGTGCACATACCGGCGGTTACCCAGCGTCATCCGTTGCTAACCCGCAGGTTTCCCAGCGGGTTAGCAAAGAATGACCATGTTCTAAAAACCGGCCGGTTCTGCAGCGGCTGCAAGCAGAATCATGTGCTGCTTCCAGCCGCTGCAGAATCTCCGCCGAGAACCCGCTGGGCAGCCGCCGGATACCGCCCGCACATATCCGCCAGGAAGCCGGTGGACGGCGCTGGAGCTTCCTGGCGGGTCCCGCCCAGCCGCCGACGACCAACCCGCCGGTAAGTGTGAACTTACCCTTAATCAATAAATGCGAAGTACCTTATGTTTTTAACATTTACAATATTGGAGGTCATGTATTCATTAATCTTATTTAATGACATGTCTTAGTCATTTAAAACGCTTTCACTAAACACTTTTCAAAACTGTCAAGGGAGGTATAAAAAGTATCCAAAACACATAATAAAGTTGGTATGTCACACTACAACATGCAGAATTCGTGCTTCTTCTGACTATAGATGTTTCTAAAACATGCAAAATTAGTCAGCAGTGAAAAGCCATAACCACAGCATGCAGGGGTTTTTTTTGCAAAAAATGCCACTGAATCTAAAAAAATGCTACAAAACTGCCACAAACCAAATTGCTATTGATGGAGACTTTAGCATATTATACAGTACAATAGACTTTTTAACAAGTGCTATGATTTTTGAATTGTTGTATATGTATCCCATAGGCATCTCTATAGGAGATGCAAATTAAATGATGATGCTATCTCTTTTCAATTATTTTTTGCTGTTTAATTCTTAAGCATTCTAATAAAAGTGTGCATGATGAGGAAAAAAGATTGTAATCTCCTATTACACTGTAATCAATGTGAATTTTTACTTTGCAATATGTTGGCAGTTATAAAAAATGAGTAAGATATAAGATTATATGTATATAAGAATAGAAAGGTGGTTGTCTCACCTCACCAATCTAACACCTTTTTAAATACCAGCGTGTAAGGTACCCTATAAGTGCGGTGCCCCTGCGGTCCGGTCTCCCCTATTAGTTTGCAGAAAATGGGATTGGCAAGTCCAGTCACCCACAAACACATCCAACACACCCGGGTCCCAGAGTGACCGGATGAACCCAGGTAGTGGGATGGCTCAGGCAGCTGTGGGACAGCTAGGGGTGGGAAGTGACCAGGAAGCGGTTAGGGGAAGGAAGAGGACTAAGGGAAGACACCATGGGTAGTAGTTATTTAGTCGGAGGAGGACAAGAGACAGAGAGGACGAACAGAGGAAACACGGACCCGGAGGTCTGAATCATGATGAGGCCTACCCCGGGTCCTTGGGCTAAAGACCGCAGAAAGAGGTAGGGAGTCCTAGGGGCGCGGGCAGTGAGTGATCCACCTGTGCACCCAAATCTGCAGTAAAGTGGAAGAACAGAGCGAGAACCAGGGACCCAGCCATGAAGGTGGCAGGAAGGCTCCAAGCTCCAACCACAGAACCAGGGGCCACAAGTCCTCCAAGAGCTGTGGCCAACTCCCAACACAGCGCAGGGAAGGCTGCCATACTAGGGCCAGGGGACCCAGTCGGCCACCAGAGAAGGCCTGTGGCTGCTGGACTTGGGCTCTGTGTGTGGAGGCACGTGCAGGAAAGAGGAGAACAGGCTTCACTGAGAGAGAGGAAAGCCCAAGAGGAGAAGAGGAGAGGAACACAAAAGAGGGTGCACTCGATGAGCCATCCTGGTTGCCAAGGACTACCCGGGCAGCTCCTGTACTTGTGCTGTAACTTGGAATGCCTGACAACAGAAGCCAAGTAAACCGGGTTGGAACTCAAACTGTGTGTGAGACTCTTATTTCAAGTCTGCTCCTGGGGTGTGGTAAACTGATAGGCCGCACAGACTGCAGGGCCCGGCATCGGACCTATCCTGACCATGCCAACCGCCAGTTCTGTCCCGCTGACCTTCCATACCCCCCATCACCTTGACTCTGGATGCTATGGAAACCCGCTCCACCCAAGGGGAGCTACACCATCACAGCTGCAACTCCATCAACCCCAGAGGTCCCAGACCGCAGCAGTGGTCCCTACCGGCTGCCTTCCACAGGTGGCGTCACAATAAACTCTTTTCATTTTACTTTTACTTTTCTTTTTACCCCTCCTTTTCCTCTTTTTTTTTTTTTTTTTTTACTGACCGCCCATCAGGGTTGCCACAGACCAGGTCACACCACCGTGACAGCCCCCCAGACTTCTGAGAATGTCAAGAGAGGCCCGACTCCGAGTAACCACCGGCCCCCACTGGGTCGAGTCATAAGCATACTTAGAAACTTTCTCAGCATGTGCCTCCCTGAAATAGGTTTAGACCTCCCAGAACCCCATATACAATGGCAAATATCATAGGAAAAGTGTATTTTTCACTTGTTAGCACTGCAGCCTTGCAGTGCTGTGGTGCTGGGTTCAAATCCCCCCAATGATAACATCTGCAAGAAATTGTTTATGTTCTCCCTGTGTTTGTGTGGGTTTGCTCCCACATTTCAAAAGACATACTGATAGGATGTTTAGATTGTGAGCTCCAATGGGGACAGTATCACAAAGCATTCACTGACCTCAGGGAGACCAGCCCAAGAAAACACTGCAGGCAGCTGGCTAAAGCGCACAACACAGTGAATTTCTAGGTGCATTGCCCCCTGGGAATTATGATAAATATGCAAATAGAGTCTGTGGAGCCTCGGTTA
Organism: Allobates femoralis; assembly: GCA_033576535.1. Taxonomy (NCBI): domain Eukaryota; kingdom Metazoa; phylum Chordata; class Amphibia; order Anura; family Aromobatidae; genus Allobates; species Allobates femoralis. The sequence continues at coordinate 354,256,692 of JARQOC010000002.1, forward strand.
GGAATCTCAAACACAGGACTAGCCAGCTACCCCTCCAGGGAAGGACCCAGCCAAGGGGTGGCTCCTTGCGGAGAACACCATAACCACCATATTAAGTGGCCCTTTCAGTCAATATCCAGCTCTTTTGCAAGATTAGAGATATGACAAGGGAATACCAAGGCCAGGTATCCATGCACAGGCAGCTGTTTCAGGGTGTTGCCCCTCATCAGTGTGGAGTAGGATTCTGGCTAGGTGGGAGCAATGCCTAGTAGACCAACATCACAAAGCATTCACTGACCTCAGGGAGACCAGTCCAAGAAAACACTGCGGGCAGCTGGCTAAAGCGCACAACACAGTGAATTTCTAGGTGCATTGCCCCCTGGGAATTATGATGAATATGCAAATAGAGTCTGTGGAGCCTCGGTTAGGAGTCTCAAACACAGGGCTAGCCAGTTTGATGCTTTAATAAAGCCTTTTAATCTTAGAGAACCAGGCCCCATTTTTGCTCCAGCGCTCCTATAAGGACAACACATACCACCAGAGACTTTGACACATAGAAAGGAGAGTAAGGGCACCAACCGTGGCTAGACTGTACCAACTAGACTCTGGAGAAAGAGCACACTACCGGAGACTGGCAGAGAGCGTACCTGGCAGCCATGTTTAACACCTGAGTGAAAGTATCAAAACTGCAGCTGTGGTGTGAGAGACTTTTATTTGCGGCGACCACAAGCAGCAGAGGCCGCCTATGACATTGGAGGTACTGCTGACTGAAGGACCAACTGCTAAGGTATGAGCTGGAGGAACCACTCCACTGCCTGGGGATTGCGCTTTGCCTGCGGGGAGCGGGATTGTCAACGCTACCGGTCATCATCCCCAGAGGTTCTGCAGCAGCGGCAGCCGCCCTGGCCACATACCGTAGGTGACGTCATGAATACCCATTATCCCCTCAGACTTTCCCTAAAGGTAACGTCACATGCGTCAATTTTGCTAGCAATTTCACTGGCAATTTGCTAGTTGCAGTAAAATCATGGACATATTGTTCTATTTGTACACGGTACCAAGTCTTCCCCATCCCTGGAGTGGGCTAGTCACAAGTGTCCTGGTACACATTTGAAACAGCTTACATTTTTGTGTGTGTTAAAAAAACCAACAATGGCAAGGGGTGTTAATTTTTTCAATGATTCGAACTTACTAGTGCATCTCTATGAATTAGAATATAATCAAAAATCAATGTAAAATTGCCATTTGTCAGGGCTTTTCTGGGAGCCCTGAAACATGCTGACTAATAAATCAATATTATATTCACCCTTTGATGTCTCGTAGAATACAGCAGCGCAGTTTTCAACCCTTCATCCTCCCTACTTTAATACTAAACATTAACGGAAATAAACACTTGAAAAAGATCACTCTGTGTGTAATGACTCTATATAATATGAGCATTTCACTTTTTGTATTGAATTACAGACATTAATTAACTTTTTGATGATATTTTAATTCAGTGAGGGTACCTTTACATGCCACAACCAGCGGAGACATTTTTGCCGGTGATATTTCTCACTGTAATTATCGCCGCCAAATTGCCTCCTTATTGTGGCGTGTATTTCGGGAATTTGGCGGCGATAAAACCAATGTCGCCTGGTTTCAATTATAGAGCAGTGCTGTAAAATCGAAACCAGGCGACATTGGTTTTATCGCCGCCAAATTCCGGAAATACACGCCACAATAAGGAGGCAATTTGGCGGCGATAATTACAGTGAGAAATATCACCGGCAAAAATGTCTCCGCTGGTTGTGGCATGTAAAGGTACCCTCAGATGCACTTAAAAGCATAAAAAGGAATCCAGAATATTTTTTTATAAGTAGAGCAAGAAAGTAATCCAGCACTTTGTATATCTCTGGTATTTGGAGATTTTGTGGAAAATATTAACAACAAAAATTTTAATCTTCCTTTCAACTATTTTTGTGACTGAGAAAAAATAAATTGCTTGGACACCACATCGACGAGTCGATCACACACTCAAGAGGTCATCTGCGTCCATACAGGAAGCCCACTGCCACTAATTCAATCTTGGACGCTAGATCCTGTCACCCCAAACATGTGGTTAAGAGTATCGCAGTAGGGGAACTTATTTGAACCAAGCGAAACTATACCGATCCAGTAACATACAAATAGGAGTCTGACAAAGTTAAAAAAAAAAGTCTCCATTACCGTGGCTATTCAAGCGCCATTTTGAAGCGGGTAGATCGCATTGTAAACAGAATTGAAAGAAAAGGTCGTTAAAACAATCATATAGAGTTGATGATGGCAACAACAGTGTGTTCGTCTTCTCCACATGCTTCAGTCCAGAGTATAACAACATTGTGGGAATAATTAAGAAGTATATTCCGATACTGAACCGCGATCCCAAACTGACTCATATTCTTAAAGAATGTCCAATATGTTTCATAGCCAAAAAAGCACCTACATTTGGCTCAATTCTCTCCCGTAGTCTTTTCCAGTCCCCTACTACGGATAGCAGTGGAACCTGGTTACATCTACCTGGCTTCTACAAATGCGGACACATGAGATGTATGGCTTGCAGCCATGCGCGGAAAACAGTTTTGTGTCCTGCAGCAGTGGCTGAAAATATTCTAGCAACTCTTATAAATTGTTGTACTACAAATGTGGTTTATTTGATTGAATACTCCCTTTGTAAGATACAGTATGTCGGTAGCACATCAGGAGAGCTCAAATGATGCATTTATAGACATACTAGCTGTGAGCCCGATGCAAATGCATCGGGATTCTAGAACGTGCGTTAATTAGATTATAGTAGCTATATTATTTATTTATTTTTTTTTTTTATTTACATTTTTTTTTAATAACTTAATGTTTTGAATATTTTATTTATTTGTTTTATTTTATTAGAATTAGTTAATGTTATGAATTTTTATATGGAATATTTTTTTTTATTATTTATTATTTTATTATTGTAATTATTTACTATTTAATATTTTTATAATATTATTATTTTTTTATTTTAATTGAATTTTTTTTTATTTGAGTAATTTGATTTTCTTAGAATTAGTTAATGTTATTAATATTTTAATTATATATATTTTTATTTTATTTATTTATTTTTTTAATTTTGATTTATTTTATTATTTATTATTTTTATTATTTGTATATTAATTTTTTATTTTAATTCAATTTATTTGTATTAGATTAATTTTTTTATTTTAATTAGTTAATGTAATTAATATAATAATTTTATATATTAATTTTATTTTTATTTTTTTTTATTATTATTTTTTATTTTATTATTTATATTATTTATTTATTTATTTTTAGCATTTTTATTATTATTAAATTTATTTATTATTTGTTATTTTAAGTGAATTTATTTGTATTTTTAAATATTTTTATGTGTATTTATTTATTTTTATTGTCTTTAAATGTAGTGAATTTTTCCCATTGAGAAACATGGATGAATGAGGCGCGAATCTGATTGGCCGTAGTGGAATGGTAAAAGTGTTTTTTCCCATTGATAAAAATGTATGAATGAGCCTTGAATGTGATTGGTTGGTGTGTATTTGAATGTGATTGGTGCGATTTGGATCCGTGGACGGGGCTTCCAGAAACTCGCGGCGGCCATCTTTATTCCTCAGTCAGCGGAGCGGACCGAAGAGGGAACATCGAGGACCCGGAGCTCGCTGGAGGAAGAAAGAAGACCGCCGGATGGAAGACTCGTGGCCCGGGCTGAAGGAAGAGGATGCCTGGGCCGGAGGGAGGACTGGACCTGGACCTGACGAAGCAGATGTCATGAAGACAGGTAAGTGATCTACGGCGTCGGGGTTGGGGGGGGTGCGGACATATTGTGGGGGGGTGTGAGGACATATTGGGGGGGTTTGGGGGTGTGCGGACATATTGTGGGGGGGTGTGAGGACATATTGTGGGGGGGTGTGAGGACATATTGAGGGGGATTGGGGGGGAGAGGACATATTGTGGGGGGGTGTGAGGACATATTGGGGGGGTTTGTGGGGGTGAGGACATATGGGGGGGTGTGCGGACATATTGTGGGGGGTGTGAGGACATATTGGGGTGGTTTGGGGCTGTGCGGACATATTGTGGGGAGGTGTGAGGACATATTGGGGGGGTTTGGGGGTGTGAGGACATATTGTGGGGGGGTGTGAGGACATATTGTGGGGGTGTGGGGGGGTGAGGACATATGGGGGGGGTGTGGACATATTGTGGGGGGGTGTGAGGACATATTGGGGGGGTTTGGGGTGGTGAGGACATATGGGGGGGCGTGCGGACATATTGTGGGGGGGTGTGAGGAGATATTGGGGTGGGTTGGGGGGGTGAGGACATATGGGGGGTGTGCGGACATATTGTGGGGGTTTGGGGGGTGCGGACATATGGTGGGGTGCGCGGACATATTGTGGGGGTGTGTGAGGACATATGGGGGGGGGGAGGTGTGTGAGCACATATGGGAGGGGTCTGCGGACATAATGTGGGGGTGTGCGGACATAATGTGGGGGTGTGCGGACATAATGGGGGGGGTGCGGACATATGGGGGGGTGGTGCGGACATTGCGGGGCTGGGGAGCAGTGCTGGGGAGCGGGGCTGGGGGGCGGTGCTAGGCTGTGGATGGGGGCTGGCGGCTGAGGTGTGCGGGCAGTGAGGGGGGGTCTGTGCGGCGTTGGGGGTGTGCGGTGCTGGGGGGCGGTGCGGGGCTGGGGAGCGGTGCTGGGCTGTGGATCGGGGCTGGGGGGAGGCACAGGGGGCAGCTCCATAGTCGCAGGTGGGCTGTGGGTAGCGGGGAGCGGAGGCAGCGCGGGCGGCATCGGCGGGGTGTGGGTGGGCATATTGTGGGGGTGTGGACATAATGTGGGGGTGTGCGGACATAATGTGGGGGTGTGCGGACATAATGGGGGGGGTGCGGACATATGGGGGGGTGGTGCGGACATTGCGGGGCTGGGGAGCGGTGCTGGGGAGCGGGGCTGGGGGGCGGTGCTAGGCTGTGGATGGGGGCTGGCGGCAGAGGTGTGGGGCAGTGAGGGGGGGTCTTTTGCGGCGTTGGGGGTGTGCGGTGCTGGGGGGCGGTGCGGGGCTGGGGAGCGGTGCTGGGCTGTGGATCGGGGCTGGGGGGAGGCACAGGGGGCAGCTCCATAGTCGCAGGTGGGCTGTGGGTAGCGGGGAGCGGAGGCGCGCGCGTGCTCGGTCCCGGCGAGATGTGGTGTGGGGAGCAAGGCATCGCAATGCCGCACGGCGGGGGTGTTGGAGTCGCAATGGCCTGCGCTGCTTGCTGAGTAACCTCGCAATGGCGCTTGCGCAATGCTCGCCGGAAGCTACCCCGCCGGAAGGGGCAAAAAAGCTATTCGCGATTATATAATAGATATCCGACTCTAACAACTCTACTGCACCAAACATCTCAGCTGTCTTGTGCTATTTTTCCAATTGTTACAGGGGAGATACCTTTGCTCTCGTGTTCTCAGGTATTGATATGGTCATTAACCCTTTTAGGGGAGGGGATAAAACACGCAGACTACTAAACAGGGAAACATATTGGATCTTTACATTGGCGACGAGAGTACACTTAGATCCTAACACTAGACAGGACCTGATTGTGCAATATTGATTCTCACTCTTTTAAAGTAATAACTGTGCAACAAGACAAAAGATTTTTCTCTGTTTTAAGATTATTGTCTTTGTCCATATTTTTGTATTTTTTATGTATTTTTTCTTGTGTTTGTTCTCATCAGGTGGTTGTTATAAATTAAGTATTCACACCATGTGTATTAATTGGTGAGAGGGTATATATTGCTATTCCCATGAGCCACCACTGAAGCAAGACTAAGGCTCTGTGTCAAAACGCGTTGGTTTAGTACACTGGTTGCCCCTGATGTGAAGCTTTTTTACATGTAAATAATGGATTGAACTTTGGAGGTATTCAAAGGGCTGGATTACTTTCTTATTCTATTTGTGATTATACCAGGACCAGAGCTGAATCCCTTGCGCTGTCTGTCTCCATTGGAGCGAAAACAATCCCACACTGGTGAGCCACTATACTCTTTTTCCCCTTCCTCTTTCTATGCTTATTTCTTTTTAATACTTTTTTAATGAACATGACTTACAGAAAGTTCTAACCCCTCCCACCCAAAATAAAAAAGAAATAGATCATAGAGGAGGAGGAAGTGGAGGTCGAGCTTTTCAATGTTTTTCTTTTGTGGGGTTACTGTATTTGGGAGCTCTACAAAACATTGTGCATAGCAAACAGAGTGTATCAATATTGGTTGTGGGTGGCATAGTTTTCTACTCTGCCAAATGTCGGACAAGTCCGATGTAATCCATGATTTATTCATTTTAACAAAAGTCAGCTGATGCACTTTGTATGACACATGTTCACATAGTACACATGTTCAGATAGTACACTTGCTCATGGGATACTGGCACCTCCAAGGTGTATTGTGCTAGCATGGGCCACGTATTAAATTTCACCATCCTGAAATGTAATGGTGCTGAACCATCATCTAGCACTGCGAGACATGTGGACACGTACATCTCCATCATGTTTGATAAATGCTGCCTCCTGGTAATATGCACTGTAGCAAACGGTGTTGCTGCATGTTGTGTCATGAATTATTGCCGCATTATGGCCATCATAAGCCTCCCTTCTGAGGGTATGTTCATTTTTTACTTCCGCCTCCTCCAGCTGTTTGTCCCATCAACACCCCACTGTCTGGTGGGAACTCCATAAGTAGAGTGTTACACAGCTTGGACTTATATTTGCCCTGTGTGGATCCCCTACACCCCTGTGTGGACACCAGCCCAGATAAAGGAATGAATGTCCCCTCTTCATCCTTCTCCTCTTTGTCCTGTGCCACCAGCTCATCCATAATAACCGCCAGCATTTTTTTCAGCTAGCATAAAATTGGTGTATCTGGATTTCTCCACAGTTTGTAATCCCTCAAGATGACAACAAGTCAACCTAAATTCATCAAAAAATTTTATTTATGCTACTCGTGTTAACGTCATCCCTCCCTATACAAACTAGTTTCCTTCTTCTTAAATTTCTATCCTACTGATCCTTTTGCTACATGTACTTCATGGTTAATAACATCCTAACAATATTACATTCAGTAATATTTGACATTGGAGGCCCTTGTGATAGCGGCTTCCTGTGTCAACCATGCAACAGCCCATTTGGCTAATTTTTTGAAACACAATGACCATTGTGCAATGGACAAACCAGGACAGTAGTCCTACTCCTACCTAAATAATATTTGTCATTGGAGGCCTTTGTAATGATGCCTTCCTGTGACAACCATGAAACAGCACCCAGGACTAATTTTTGGAAACACAATGCACATTCTACAGTGGTCAACCCAGAATAGTAGAACTACTCCAGCCTAACTAATATTTATCATTGGAGGTCCTTATGATGATGGATTCCTGCATCAACCATGACACAGCCCATAGGACTAATTTTTGTAAAACACAATGCACAATGTGCAGTAGACAAACCAGGACTGTAGTCTTACTCCAGCTTAACTAATATTTGTCACTGGAAGCCCTTGCGATGGTGGCTTCCTACGTCAACCATCCCACTGCCCCAGAGCATGCGCAGATGGCATGCTGAAGTCGGCCTGGGCGCATCATAGATCCACCGACGCGACGGGCGGAAGTGACGCGGGGCCTGCAGCACGTGACCCACCCATTGCAAGGACGCGATGGTTGGGTAATTTGAATCCTGGAAGAAGATGCCGCCCTGGAAAGAAGATGGACAGCAGCGAGGCGGGTGCGAGCGTGGCCTGAAGACTCTGCCTATCCGTCAAAGACCCCGGAGGAACGCCCATCAGACAAGGATTTGGTAAGTATAAAAAGTGATTTATTGTGCATCTAGTTAGGTAGATTTAGTCAGTCAGGGATGGTTAGAATAGTAATTTTAGGCTCCAAGGACAGATATTTATAGGTTGGATAGGTATTTTTAGGTGGTTGGTTCCCTTTAAAATGAACTTTGATCATGGGAAAACCTCTTTAGTAAAGGGTCTATACCTACCTGTATAGTCTTTGTTTTTATGTTACGCAAGTCCTACAGCCAACCAGTGGCCAATTTACTTTCACTTCCTTTGAACGAACCTGACATGCAGAAGGAGTGAGAGCTGTTGCTGCTTTCGACTTGCTCAGAATGTCAGTTTTATCCAATGTGTTGCATGCATGCCACTCAGTATGTGAAGGTTATACACTGGAATGAGTTCTTACGAAATCCTGGGGAAATCTTACTCAGGTCAACTATTATTAGCACTTCAGCACAGTAGAGGGTAGGCATGTGTGGCGCCCCAGTGTCCGGTCACCACAATGCTAAGCTTGGAAGCAAGGAAAGGCACTCACCTCAGGTAAAACACACACGCGCACAACACCTTCCCAACTCCAGGCCAGAAGGGGGAGCTTTAAAGCTTGGGTTCAGGGCAGGTCCCCTATAAATTCTGTGGAAGACATCCAAAGGACGGTAGCAGCGCTAGGCTCGTCCTAGGTGACTGACTAGCCAGAATATTTGACCCATGGTAAGGGTCTGAGGAAAGTGGAGAAAAGGTGTGAGGAGTGGAACAGTGCTAGCTCGCATCAGCGCCTTGTGCAGTATTGACACAGGAGTCCGAGGTCGCCAGGGATTTCATACCCATCTACCGAAACCGGAGGACAGGTGATTTCATGTTGCTCGTCCACCCAAAAGGGCTAGGAGACAAAGCCGCAACCGTAAGCTCGGGAGAGACAGAGAAGATGGAGAGTAACCCAGAGAGAGCTCAAGCCACCTGTTATACGGCCATGACACAGAGTGAAGAGGAAGCCTTAACATAGCTTTAAGCAGTCAGGGCTCACAAACAGAGCAGTGCAGTGGGGAGGCCTCAGTACTTGCCGGGTGTGGACAGCTCAACTTGCTTCCAAGCTCTGGACCCGTAACACCACTTAAACTGTGCCCTGGGTGAATCCGTTTGATTTCAGTAAAGGTAAAAGAGACTGTTTTCCCTGTGTCTGTCAGTTCTTCCATACACTAAGTCCTTGCACCCCCAACGAGCCCTGCATATCTAGACTTTACGGTTGCCCTGGGGAACCTCTCTGCCCGTGAAGAGCTGATCTACTTATGCTGCTACTCCCATCATCCCCAGAGGTCCCGACTGCAGCAGTGGCTGTGCCTGGCCGCAAACCATGGGTGGCATCACGACTCTTTTTATTTTTTTATTTTTTTTTATTTTTGCTTTCTCCCATTTTCCTAAGCCCTTTTTACTGCTCGCTCAACGAGGGGATCACGGACCGGGACACACCACTGCGAGACCCCGCAGCCCCAGACGATGATGAAAGGGCCCTGTTCCGAGTACCTCACAGTCTCCGCCAGGGGCGAGACACATGATTTTCAGGCACACAGCTAGCACACAGTTCAGAGCCACAATTGATTGGAGTTTTATTCAAACTTCTTTCCAACATATGAAATCACTTATCTTCAAAACAATGCCTCATCAACATCTATGACAGTCTCTGTGCAAAGCATTTCACAGTTCAATCCTCCTCACACAGTGTTTAGAGCTATGCAGGCTGTATTTGTCTCATGCATTGAGGTGGGTGGGAAGGAATGAATTGGTGCTGTCCCTCTTACTGCTATCTTGAGGTAATACAGATAATCTTGTCTGTCCTGAGCTTCCTTGTTTACAGCAAATGTTTTTCAGCAAAAACTGGCCTATACAGCTTGTTTGTTTTCTGTCTCTTTCACTGTCACGATGGTCTCTCTTAAGGCTAGGTCTCACATAACGATATTGGTAACGATATCGTCCTATTTGTGACGTAGGAACGATATCCTTACCGATATCGTTGCGTGTGACTGATAGCAGCGATCAGGCCCCTGCTGTGAGGTCGCTGATCGTTGCACAGGGCTCCTGACCATTTTTTGGTCGTTGGCCCCCCCGCTGGTCACCACACATCGGTGTGTGTGACCGGCGGGGGCAGCGATCAGCGACCTGTCAGGATCCCCCGCCATGTCACAGCGCCGCACAGCAGCGCTGTAACATGACATCCAGGGTGACAAGCGGGCTTAGAGACCCGCTTGTTTACCATGGTTACCGGCACCCGCCCGCTTCCGAGTTGCGGGGAGCGAGCGGGTGCCGACCTCTCCTATCCTGTCCCTCACTATTCTCATCTCTCCCTGCTATTTCCCTGTTCCCTACTCTATCCCCTATCCTAAACCCTAATCCTATCCCTCTCCTTGTTCTAAATAAAGAAATCCCCCCCCGAGGCTCACCGGCATCAGAAGCTCCCATACCGGCATCTCTGTAATGGAGATCTCAGGGTAAAGGACCTGTGATGAGGTCAGTATCATGTGACCCGCCTATACTGTACAGTATAGGCGGGTCACATGACTGTGACCTCATCATAGGTCCTTTACCCCTGAGATCTCCATTACAGAGATGCCGGTATGGGAGCTTCTGATGCCGGTGAGCCTCGGGGGGGGATTTCTTTATTTAGAACAAGGAGAGGGATAGGATTAGGGTTTAGGATAGGGGATAGAGTAGGGAACAGGGAAATAGCAGGGAGAGATGAGAATAGTGAGGGACAGGATAGGAGAGGATGCACCCGCTCGCTCCCCGCAACCCGGAAGCGGGCGGGTGCCGGTAACCATGGTAAACAAGCGGGTCTCTAAGTGCAAGAGAGACCCGCTGTTACCATGGTTACCAGCGTCCGTCCGCTCCCAGGATGCAGGGAACGAGCGGACGCTGGGTACCAACGATCTGGCTGCCCAGAGGTCGCTGGTGAAGTCTGTCAGTGTGACAGCTCACCAGCGACCTGATAACGATGTGTCAACGATGCATCAACGATGCTGATCGTTGTCGGCATCGCTGACACATCGTTATGTGAGACCGGGGCTTTACTTGTGAGACTTGTGACTGGTTTTTGAACCTCTGTCTTATGTCTGTATTGAGACTTCATATTAAACGTGTTTCTTTCCTTTGGCAGTTGAGGAGTTAATGTAAGTCTCTGCTGCTAACAAGCTTGCTAGTACTTGTCCAGATGTGGCTACTCTGTGATTACCTACATCCCCTTTATATGCTTACATGGTTCCAGCATGCTTTGCTGGTGATTGAATATTCCTAGCCAAACTTCCTGATGAGAAGGAAGTTCTCTAAAGAGCTGACTTCTGCTAAGCAATCTTCTGTCAAGGAGCTAGGCAGCAGGCGGAAAGCAGCCTTGTTGTTCCCCTGTCTGTCTCCCTTTCCCTCTTGTTGTATTATTGCAGTGGTTGGGACAAGTGCTCACGACAGCTATTCCCTATTAAGGGATAACATTGGGACCAGCAAGGGACTAGATATCATGCTCGGCGACAGGTTGGAAGAACCTGTATAAGGACAATAGACAGATCAAGGCACAGCTGCAGGTGAGAGCAGGAGGTCACCTCTTCCCCGTTCCCTATGAGCAGGACCCTCCACTGTATTTGCCCCCCCCCCCCCAGTGTTGTTTTATGTAGTGTGTCAGAAATCATTGGTCTGAGCACACCTGTCACGCTTGGTAGCCAAACACCCCCTGTGCTCAGCATGATACTCCCACATACCTTCTTACTAGGCTGTCATGGACACCACTCCCCTTTTACAGAACTCCCTAGGGCTCAGCTAACTTCTTCCTGTCTCATCGTCACATTTTTAACTCCTGTAGTTGCTGGATGATTCTATATCACAGTGCAGCTTTTATCTATCACATTTGCTCCTAAGACTTTCATTTAGAGTGGGCTAAATTTTGTCTGTAGCTTAGGCTGTGCGTGCATACATTGTCCCCTCTTCTAAAGGAGTGGTGCACTCACCTTGAATTGGTGTCCCCTTTTGGTGGCTACCACCAGGTATTTAAGGTATTCTTTCAATGTTTGGCTTTGTCCTTTAACTCATTAGATTTCTAACCTTGCCCTGTGGTTTGATCCAGCCTGTTGTTTTGGTTAGTCAGTATCCAGCACCAATAATGCCTGCAACCAGTTCTGAGTCTGATGATGTCCTTGTTTCAATCTAACCTGAACTCCTGTGTATGTACTGTCTATATTCTGGACTTTTCCTGCTTGTGTCCTGTCTTGGTACCAGCCTCTGTCTTGCACCTAAAGTCCTGTGTCTTGCACCTGCCAGCCTGTGTTCTGTACCTTAATTTTGTGCACCTGAACCTGCCCTGCATGTATTCCTGTGCATATGCCATCACCAGATGACATCTGACTGATGTGGTGGCCTGATAACTTCTATCCAGCCAGCGCCATATGAGGTCTTCCTGATGTTTGTGCCTAATGACTTCTACCTATGCAAGTGCCAATTGACCTGTGCCTGTCTTCCTCACCCTGATGTTCCTATGTCCAGTGTTACGGTCCTGAACCTGTTTGTACCCATGTACTGGTTCCACTCCTTTTTGTGTTCCTATGGTAGCCTTGTCTGACTCTAGTACCTGTCAATCCCATGTCTGCTCACCTGTCCTGCTGTCACCCAGCTTCGCACAGTTGATATAGTCCCAGACACTGAAGAGGAAGCATAAGGAGGGGGATACTGTAGTGCCAGCATTCCAGCCTCACACATGCCCGATGCCTTGGTGCGTCCTTCCAATGTCCCTGCACTTTTTCTCTCCCCGACTCAGCGGGAATACCGTTGACATTACTTTTTTGGCTACTTGCTTGATCCCTTGCTTTGCTACATTGCTCCTGTAATAATTATAATGGATAACTTAGGAGTCTTTTTGCGTGAAGCAAAGACACAACAGAACACAGATTGTAGGTGAAAAAGCCTATAATATAACACATTGTGATAAACAAAAAGTGCAGATGAAAACTCAAAGTCCATAAACACACAGTGTAGATATTGTAAAAACCTTAATGAAAAGTCTGTTGAAAACCTCACAGGTACATGCAATCAGCGGAGCAGTCTTGAAAGCATACTTTACTCTTGGAGATGCAGTAAAAGTAAAGTCTAATGGCCACTTTACACGTCCCAACATCGTTTCGATATTGGATACAACGGCACAGGAGCGCGCACGTCTTTGGCTGAAATCCAAGATCACATAGGAGATGTTACACGGGCAATATCGGCAGGCAACACAACTGCGATGTCTACGCCCCCTTGTACGTGGACCCAGGAAAGACCATTTAACATGGGAGAGAATAGGGGAAGTTTGTGCTCCAAGTTGGTGTTGGGCTGTCACACAGCACAATCCTGCCAGATCGTCCATCCAATATCGGGCAGTTGGAGAGCAGGCTCATTTCTCCCCCGATATCGGTTTGGCATCATTCTTGCGTCGCATTGCACATTTACACCATACAACGCACGAACGATATCGGGGCCAACGCATGAACCACGTGACTTTTTGTCGAAGTTGGACGACGATATCGGGACGTGTAAAGTGGCCATAAGGTACTGTGACACGTCGCAACATTGTATTTGCAATTTTCTGGTTGCAGTGAAATCATGGACACATTGTTTCTTTTTGTACATGGCAATAAAATAGAACAATGTGTCCTTGATTTCACTGAAACCAGCAAATTGCAAGTGAAATTGCATGCAATGTTGCGACGTGTATCGGTACCCTAAGGCAAGTCCAAACAAGGAGTATTTTAAGCAAGTCTATATAATACATTAAATCATCCAGGGAGGCCTGGGAATGAAGTCTTTTAGAAACTCCAGAACCAGATGCAGAGCAATTACAAAGTCCAGAACAATCTCATACTCTACATCTATTTGAAAGTAGGAAGTGACAGAGCACTTAACAAAGCAACCAGCTTACATGTTAGTAAATGCAGATGAGGCAGCCAGAGCAGAAGGAATGCTGGAACAGGATAGCAGAATCTCTGAAGAGTTGCAGCAAGAGATTCATACAGGACTTGCAGGAATAGTCAAAGAACTTGAGCAGCCACTAGGAGCAGGGAACCAAGCAGAGGAAACCAACGCAGAAATCTCTAGAAATGTCTAGAGGTTGGGGTGGGGTATATAAAGGTAGGAAAACAAGAGGCACATGAAGCAAAGAATGCCATCTTGGAAGAGGGCAACAATGCCCAAAAGATCATCAAAATATTTAGAGTCCTGACAGCTGCCCACATATAATGTAGACTCCAGTTCTCATCCACAGCTACCCCATGTTTTTGGACCCTCCCCCCCCCAGCTCCTGCCAAGGTCCCTAGGACAAAAGCCCTGTGTTTGTCTTGTTGGGGTTATTAAATTCTCTTAAAATGGCAGTGCAAGCACCTTGAATTGGTGTCCTTAGCTTATTGCTGGGAGGCACCAGATATTTAAAGTTTTCTTCCCTGTTGGGCCTCACCAGAGTAACTCATTAAGTTTCTAACCTAGCCCGGAGTTGTTGGTCCAGACAGTTGCTCTGGTTAATCCAAGTTCAACACCAGTCGTGCCTCCAACCAGTTCTGCGTCTGCTGATGTCTTTATTTCCATCCAGCCTTAATTCCTGCGTTTGTCCTGTTTATGTTTTTGGACCTGACCTGCCTGTGTTCTGTCCTGTACCAGTTGCACCTGAAGTCCTGTGTCCTGCACGCTCCAGCCTGTGTCCTGTGCTTGAAGTCTGTTTACCTGCACCTGACCTGCCTGTATTCCTGCACCAATGCCAATGCAAGATTACATTTGCCTGATAAAAAAGAGATATCGGCTGCACACTAACAGTAAGAATATGTGAATAGCATTCAGGCTTATGAATGCTATTGTGGCACCCCTGTGGCAGATTACCACAGGAACCACCAGTGCAGGGAGGGATGTACACCTTGGCACTCACAGCATCCAACACCTTCCACCCCAGACCTGGAGGGGGAGCTCTACTTGCTGCCTTAAGCAAGTTTCCCTATAAGGATCCAGGCCTGAGGGTAGGAGTCAGTCAGTCTGCAGTGAGCAGAGGAGAGAGCAGTTCGTGAAGGAGCTGGTTGCTGGGGCTAAGCCAGCCCAGAACCAAGGACCCTGACCCAGCTGTGCTGAGCCCTTGGGAGAGGGACAGAGGCCACTGGGAGAAGTAAGAAGAAGGAAGAAGGGAACAGATTTGAGAAACCTTTAGCTACCCGTACACCGGAGTGCGCAACTGCTAATAATCTAGTGTAGCAGGAAAAGCCCGGACAGACCAGGAGGATCTAGTCCCCCTGAAGTAACAAAGTCAAAACTCCAAACCTGACCAAGCATAGGACAAGGGACATAAGCAGAGAATAGGGATCTCACAGAAAGGTCCTCATTGTCGGTTGTGGAACAGCACCCTGAGAGGGAGAAAGAGCGGCAAGTTCAGCTACAGGCAGAGCTTACCCCAAACGATGCACACACTAATAGAGGAGGTCTCACAACTCTCCAAGGTAGACGTCCTAAGCTGCACCGAAACCTGGTTACCCTCCTGGACCGTGCCTCTTACCGGACATCAGTAAAAAGGTACTGAAACAAAGACAATTGTGTGTGTGTGCCTCCTTCCCCGCCGCTTCCTGCAGCGTTCACAGCAGAATCACTACTACTACTCCCTTCATGCACCCCGCTGCCCTGAGGTAAAGCTCTACCTGTGAGGAGCTGTACTACCAAAGCTGCATTCCCATCACCTCAGCGGCCGGCCGCAGCGATGGTAAGCCCATTACCGGGTACCACAAGTTGCGTCACGTTATCATTCCCCCCATCATCATCACCCCCACCCCGCCACTGAGGGTCCAGGGCATGGAACCGGGAACTGACCAGCCGTGATCCCCCACCGAAGTAACCACCTGTCCCGATATCCGAGTACCCCCTACCCTGTCGACCGGATCACTATGGCAAGACTATGTGTAAAGCTGTTCAAGTGTGAGTGGGGCAAAGCACCCCTCTCACTTTGATATTTCTGATTTGAGCGGTGCACCCACCCTCCCCCAGCATTGTGTTCACGTGGTTTTCATCCACCATTCTGGTGTGCACGCATTTGACTAGTTTGTTATTATATCTCGGTTTACCCTTGTAATTTGGCCAGTTGCCATGGCCTCGTCTTGGCAGGCAAGGGAGCAGTCCTGGCAACAGGAATCCAGTTGTATTTTTGGAGGCTCAGGGGAGGATGGTGTTACTCATGATGATGATTTCAGTTCATTAACGTGAGAGATTGAGAGCAATCCTAAATTGGCCACCAGAGTGTGGTGGAACATTAGATGTTTGGAAGAGTACCTGAAATTGTCAATCATACCGAGAGGGCTGAGAGTACAAATCTTCCCTGCCTGGGATCCCACTGAATCCTTTAAAGCCACTTGGGAACAGGGTTTGATGCAGTGCTCACACATTATTATCAACATGCTCCTAGAAAACGACAGAGCTTTACTTGTCTCCACTAAACAAAAAATCTCTACCTTGGAGAGCCAGCTATCCGATTTTGATGCAAGCAGTCTTGTTACTTCATTTCTTGCACGTATGAAACTTGCAATTGATAAATACGAGCCGGAGATTATTGATGGAAAACAAGAAATGTTCAAAAGAGACAGGGCAGATTTTTCCGATAAGGGGACATTTAGATGGCGGCAAAAGGGTAATGGTAGAACCCCTCGGGCGCCAAAACCAACATCAAAACCAGCTCTGAAACCAGTGCCTGATACGGTTCCTGATACCGTGCCACATAATCTGCCAAATGCCATCTTGGACACTGACCCCTCCAGCGACAGTGATTTTTCAGGGGCTCGCGAAAGCGATTCAGAAGAAGAACCAGGCAGGGCGGCAGGAGGACCCGTAGCAGGTTGGAGGCGGGCACCATCAGCACCACAGCACCCGAATCAGAAACCCCAGGGTTGCAACCCTCAATACTGACACATCCAACATCCTCTGGGGGTACGATCGGTGCACAATTAGGTACTCTACAGATAATTAATTTGTCTGATCACACTCTTACGGCTTATCAACTTTCGGTTTTACAACGTGGTTTGTCCTTCTCTCCAGAGCATTGTCTGGACAAATTGTCCCTCATTAAGGATCTGTATTTGTTTTCCGTAGACTTGTACTCGCAGCCATTCACAGACACCCGACAATTCTGGACATCACAGTGGAAATTGAACAGTGAACTCTACAGGATCTTCAGGACCTACTGGAAGACACCACGTCTGGACCAGGTAGGCGACCATGCTCCTTACGAAACAAATCCACCACAGCCCCACCTTTGTCTTTATTCCCATCAATTCAGATGTATTTCAATTTGGTGAAATGGGACATTGAACAGCTCCCGGATAATTCTGGATGGGGAGGCAACTTGAAACATAATGAGAAGAAAGCACTTTTTGAGCTAAAGAACAACTCTACCATAATCACGAAGGAAGCGGACAAGAGGGGCAATGTGGTGATTTGGTCCTGGGACATGTATGTGGAATAGGCAAGAAGGCAACTTAACAACACAAAGTTCTATCTTAAATTGCCTTCAGATCCCACTGCATTTTTTCAGAAGAAATATTCTGGGTTGTTGGGATCGGCTCTAAGCTGTGGTGCAATAGCAAATAAAGAGAGGGACTTCATGTGGATCCCTGAACCCGTGGTACCCACCCTGTATTTTCTTCCCAAAGTCCACAAGAATCTGCGAAAACCACCGGGGAGGCCCATTGTCTCTTGCGTTGGCAGCATTTGTGAGAATGCCGATTCCTATGTGGATTACTATTTGCAGCCCTTGGTCCAGAATCTAGCCTCCTATATCAGAGATTTCACGGACTTCATCAAGAAGACACGAGGTGCTTTATATGAACATTACCCACAATCAAGGGATGGAAGCAATTACGTATTTTCTTGATGGTCAGGTTGGGACAGACAGGCTCCACGACTCATTCCTCATCGACCTTCTCGACTTCTTATTGTCACATAGCTACTTTGTTTATGATCGCTGTCTTTATAGACAGATTTCCGGGTTGGCTATGGGGGCATGCTGTGCCCGGTTTTCGCTAACCTATTTTTAGGTTGGTGGGAGGAGCAAGTCGTGTATACAATTACATCCTATGAGAGCCACATCCAAGCCTGGTTTCACTATATTGATGATGTGTTTTTCTTGTGGGGGGGGATGAGAATTCATGTAGGGCATTTGTAGAGGAATTAAACTCCAACTCATTTAATATCTTCTTTACTTCCAACTTGTCCCACTCAGAGGCCACTTTTCTGGACCTGAAGATTTCTGTACAGGAAGAACGTCTCATTACTGATCTCTACAGGAAACCTGCGATGATGAACAACCTGCTGCATTATTCCAGTTTCCATCCAGGCCACCTGAAAAAAGGTATTCCTGTGGAACAGTTTCTGAGGGTTAGGAGAAATTGTACCACTGAGGAGGATTTTCGCCTCCAATCCCGTGCCCTCAGTAACAGATTCTACGCTTGACAGTATCCACGAAGGGTTCTTTCTGCAGCATTCAAGAGGGCCGAGGCCTTTACACAAGACTCTCTTCTCCAACAACACTTGAGGCCACTAGCAGGGGCTCCAAGGATCTTCACAGATTATCACAATCAATGGACCAAGGTGGGTATGTCTGGCGTCTGGCGCCAAGGGTTTGGGGTACTCGGACCTTGGGTGTACTGGTACCGGGATGTCACTGGTGGTCGGTGCCCGAGTCTGTACCCTTAGGCAGATAATAAAAAGGAGAAAATAAAATAAATGAAGCTGTCAGTCCTGACGCCACCTGTAGGTCCGGTGATGGCATCGGCGCTGCTGGGACCTCCGGGATGATGGGCGGCAGCAAGGTAGTATAGCTCTCTACAGGAAAAGCGGGTTCCCCAGGGCTGTAGGTAAATAATGGCAGAATAGGGCATCGCGGTTGGAATGGGGCTGCGCAGCTTCTGCGGTGTGGTGCAAAGCAAGTAAGTCACAGTTCATCCGTAAGGAGCACAGACACCTTGCTCACTCTGAACAGGTACTTTACTCCAGTAATCTGCAGTTTTACAGGTTAAACAGTTGTTTCAGTCAGGGTAGTGGACCAGGTGGTCCTGGCAGTGGGAAATGTCCCTCTGAAGCTCCGCTGATGTTCCTTCTCTATCATTTTCTCTGTCCTTTCTCTGTGGTGCCCTGCACAATCCCACTTCTTGAACCAGACCCGTCGGGTGATATGGGAACCCTTTATCTCTCCAAAGGAGACCCAACCCTGTTTAGTGCTTCTGGTGGAGACCATGCTTGGTTTAGGGCAGTTGGATTGTGCTCCTAAGAAGACATCGACCACGCCGGTAATTTGCGGTTCAGGGATGGACCTCTGATCCACGTCAAAGCCGGTACCCCGCTTCGGACTGGGCCAGGATGATTCAGTTACCACACTCTATCTGCCCCTTTCACTTCTGGGTCACCAGGTTGAGGTGCCCTCTGCGTTATTTCTCCTCTTTTACACTCTCTTCTCAACTCCTCTTCTGCTCTGTTCTGTTCACTGTGCTGTTCTGTCTCCAACTATTGTTCTGTCTTTCCCCACTCACTTTAAAACCTAGCTCTCTTCCCACCAGGAACGGTTACCCTACTATCGGGTGTCTGATTGGTCCCCTATCACTAGGTGTGTGTGTGGTGATGGAGCTTCAGGTTTCTACTACCCTCTACCAGGACAAAGCATACTGAGCCTTCTGTTAGGGGTGCAGTACCCTTTTGTAGCGCGCTGACTTTCGGGGCGCTACAGGTACCATTTTGAAAACACATTGGGATATCCTGTGCCTGGACCCCAAGATTGGCCCATCGGTCAGTGACAGGCCATTGATCACTGCAAGAAGAGCGCCAAATTTAGCGGATCAACTGGTTCAGAGCCCTTTCACACAGCCAACAAGCAGACTTGGCAGGGGCATCAGACTGAGAGGTTCATTCACCTGTGGCTCCTGCAATGTCTGTCCCTTAATGGTTCCCACCATGGACTATCTCGTCAATCCCGGCGACAACAGAAGACCCCATTTGAGACATTATATCAATTGCAAAACAAATTTTGTTGTTTATTCAATAGTTTGCCCCTGTCATAAAGTGCATGTGGGCATGACGGAGCAGGAACTTAGGAAGCTTATCCCAAAACATTTATCCACCATTCAATTCACCAGCAGTGATTTGGCCAAAGGTTGACACTTACTTCGGTTGCTTCCCATTTTCTGTCTTGTCACCAGGGTCGCTCAACAGGTAGCAGAGTCTTTGGCTTGGATAAATTACAACTCAATCTTAGGGGGGCGATAGGAGAAAAACACTATTGTGGTTTGAATTGCGGTGGATTTTTCTCCTTAATTCGGTCTCCCCAGGTGCGATTAATGAAGAATTAAACTTCACTGGTTTCTTGGTACTTGGGGGTCTTATGGGCTGTGTTTTTAATACCTTGAATTTCTCTTATTTTCTTTCCCTTTTTTTCCTTACAGCCATTTTTATGCACAGGATCTCAGTGGATCATTGAGGATTGCCTGAGGCCATCTCCATGTCTCTCCTTCGAGAATGACGTTGTCGCTGAATCCAGTGGAAATTTGCTCTTCAAGATTATTATACTGGGACCAATATAGCTCATGGACTATTTCTTCCTTTTGTCACCGAATTGAAACATTAGCTGTTTTTCCTCGAGTTTGGCAGCCACTATGTTTTTATTACTGCGCTGAATTGACAGTTTAAAAAATCCTGATTGTTTTCTTCTCCCCCCCTTATCTCTCTGGAGGGGTTTTCTCTCCAGAGGGTTTCCACTTAAGACACTGGTGTTAGGTGCCTCTAATGAAGGTTGTTTCCTGTTGCCATTACCACAGGCACGTGCACGGTCAGCGAGCAGTTTCTCAATTACATGAAACAATTCCCCCCCTCCTTCTCCCATAATTATTTTCCATCTTGCTGTGTTGCTCTATTAATAATTAAAATGACAGCTTTGCTCAAAGGTTTTTTATTGGGCTGGCTTTTTGTTCATTCAATTGGTTGGGGACATATCTAATCTTGATTCGGCGAGGGGGTCTTTTGTAACGGTAACTAATAGCTTTGTGCTTTTTCCATAGGTAAACATATTGGCTGATTATTGTAGCGTAGTATTTTAGCAGGGGTGCACCCATAGGTAGGCAGGACGTTTTACATCACCTTTAACGTACTATACTGTATGCTATACCTGTGACTCATTTTTTGGTATCAACTACCTATATGCACGCTTGGTGTTTCATCTCACCTTCTGTGTGTGCTCATGCTTTTTGTAGTTAATACATCAAAGCATGATACTGAAAATTGGGCCTATGTTCCCTAATGTGTGTGCACTGCAGCATATGTTGCACAAAGTCCTAATTTTGATCAGGCTACCCTCCTGTTTTGAGTACACTATGTCTTCCATCTACCTAACAATCATAGAAGCAATGTGGTTCATATAATAATTTTTATTGTGGTCCTCCTGCAGCAGCTACGCCACTTTCCCTGCAATAAGTGTAAGGTAACATGCACTATTGTTTTATTTTATTGCACTCCGCACAAGCGCATATGTACTGCCGGCGTCCGGACCGCAAAAGCATTGGACTGGAGGGGCCTCACCTGACGCGACCGCGCACATGACGTCCCACTTTCAGGACGTCACTTCCTGTGTTTTCGAGCGGTGCCTGGCAACCGATCGCACTGGCTGGTAATGTGTATATATAGTCCATGAATCGAAATTACAGCCACACCTCCCTGACAAAGTCGCTACAAAGCAGTGATACGCGTGGTACCTAGGGGCTCCTGCACTTGTGCCCTTTACTTGGCATTATCACCATGTTCTTTCTATTGCTAGACCTGCTACTTCCGCCTCCCCTGGAGACATGGGATTTTCCTGACCGGATTCCTTCTTTGTGTGGAGTGAGGTATTAATGGTTTTTAATCTATTTAGCAGCGGTCATTGTTTATATCCATATTGTAGGGTAAAATGCCTGTATAAAGTTCCTTGCATGCTGTTTACATATATTGGCACTATAGTTGATCTCTATATATATTCCCCAGGTCGTGACTTTATTGCAGTAACGTGTACTATTGCAATATATTACAATCAGACCCGCCTCTGCACGCCCACTGGCAGTGTTTCCAAATTGTGACGCTGCTTAGGGCTTATATAACAGAATTGTTTTGCCAATTGTGACTTGATATTTGCATGTATTGATTGGGTTTATTGTCCATTACAACTGTAGGGGCCCCTGCCCCCAACATGGTTTAGGCTGTGGTCACAGTTGCCATGCGTTTTTTTAAGTGATTTAACAAAACTCATGCTTTTTTTCATGTCAGCATGAGTTTTGTAAGGTGTGTGATGGCTCCCTGCGTTTTTGGGTGCGTTTTTGAATCTGCACCTAAAAATAGTGCTTGTAGTATTTTTTTGAGCGTTTTGAAAAACGCATGCGTTTTTGTAGAAAACGCATGCGTTTTTATAACATGGGTTCCTATGGAAAACGCATTCAAAAACGCATGTACAGTTAGTACCTTTTAGTGCCATTCAAAAACGCATGCGTTTCCCATAGGAGCCCATGTTAACAAAAACGCATGCGTTTCCGGAAACGCATGCGTTTTTGTTAACATGGGCTCCTATGGGAAACGCATGCGTTTTTGAATGGCACTAAAAGGTACTAACTGTACATGCGTTTTTGAATGCGTTTTCCATAGGAACCCATGTTATAAAAACGCATGCGTTTTCTACAAAAACGCATGCGTTTTCTACAGAAACGCATGCGTTTTTGGATATGCTCCAAAAACGCATGGGACAGTCACACATGTTTTTTGGCTATTAGGGCATGCGTTTTTTAACATGGGGGCCTATGGGTGCGTTTTTTACATGCGTTTTTGAAAACGCAGGTCTCCAAAAATGCATGTGAAAAATGGTACTGTGACCCCAGCCTTATTCTGTGGTTTTTTGCACCCTTGCATTGTTTTTAAATGTTTTTAATTAATTTGTGTGTTCATATATCCTAATAAAATTATTTTGTATATTACATTTGACCTTGTGGAGTGCTGCATATATTTGTCAACTCTTTCTCTTCAATGTTTATGAATGGGGCAAAAAGGCATAGCAGAAAACTGCTTCATGATACAAAGAAAAAAAATTACAACTTAGCTGACGCGATGGCCAAAGCATGTGAGCCCGGTAACCAGCGTCAACATGTCTCATGTTTCCAAGTCCTAACTTAGTGCCTCTACATGCGGTATAAATTGTGTGTATGGGTGTGTATGGGTTTCTATACCACTAAGTGCAATTAAAAACCTGCGTGTATGGATGTGTCCAGAACCTAAGCTGCAATAAGATGAAGAGTCTCAACATGGCTACAGGGCGTCCGCTTAAGCAGAGCTGCAGTGTTTCCCTGTCCGCTCTGCTTAAGCAGACACTATTCAGCTGGATGTGTGGTTACCAAGATCAACATCGGTTAACCAAGGACAGTGTTGAGCTGCAGCCGCGATGACTAGCGCATATGCGCTGCTGAAAAAATTACTACGTTTTTAGCGGATGTCCGTTACATCTGCTAAAAATGGTAGTCTGACCCTGGCCATATGGAGGTGTCGTTGGTCATCTATAATGTTAATGTTGATACGTTTTCTGACCCTGACCTATGTGAAAGGTGCTAGCCAGACAAAACATCAAGCAAAAAAGAGATATCGGCTGCACACTAACACTAAGAACATGTGAATAGCATACTGATTTTTGAATGCTATGGCAAGACTATGTGTAAAGCTATTCAAGTGTGAATGGGGCATTAAGGCATAGAAGAAAACTGCTTCATGATACAAAGAAACAAATGAGAACTTAGCTGATGCGATGGCCAAAGCATGTGAGCCCGGTAATCAGCGTCAAGGTGTCTCATCGTACCAAGTATAAATTGCAAGTATGGGTGTCTATGCCACTAAGTGCAATTAAAAACCTGGGTGTATGGGTGTGTCCAGGACCTAAGCAACAATAAGATGAAGAGTCTCAACATGGCTACAGGATGGGGGAGGGTGCACGGTCAGAAAACTTATCAATATTAACATTAAAGATGACCGGCAACACCTCCATATGTGAAAGGTGCTAGCCAGAAAAAAACATCAAACAAAGAAGAGATATCGGCTGCACACTAATACTAAGAATATGTGAATAGCATACTGGCTTATGGGCTTATGAAAGCTATGGCAAGGCTATGTGTAAAGCTGTTTAAGTGTGAATGGGGCATAAAGATATAGCAAAAAACTGCTTCATGATACAAAGAAAAAATGAGAACTTAGCTGATGCGATGGCCCCATTCACACTTGAACAGCTTTACACATAGTCTTGCCATAGCATTCATAAGCCAGTATGCTAGTGTTAGTATGCAGCCGATATATCTTTTTTGTTTGATGTTTTTCCTGGCTAGCACCTTTAACATATGGATGTGTCACCGGTCATCTTTAATGTTAATGTTGATACATTTGCCTGATGTCCATGCCTGATGACTTCTTGCCATGCCAGTGCCAAATAACATCTGCCTGATGTCCATGCCTGATGACTTCTACCTATGCCAGCACCAGATAACATCTACCTAATGTCCATGCCTGATGACTTCTAGCTATGTCAGTGCCAGATGACCTTTGCCTGACTTCCTAACCCTGATTCACTGTGCCTGAACCTGCCTGTACCTATGAATTTGCTGGCTTCATGATAGACATGTAGATTTTGATTCAGATTCTCAAAATCTGCTTAGAAAGAAGCACCAAACAATGTATCATGGGCACGGGGCCTTACAAAAATATGGTGGGGTCACATTCACAGAAACCCTCACCCATATGCTGTGAGAGCTGGCATGCAGGCTTTAGAGTGTGACAAGTGGTGCCATCACAAACATTACTGCACTTCAGACTTGAGGGGTCACACAGGGGCTATCCTGCAAGTTTGAACTGCGCTGCGCTCCCTGATGTCACTGCTCCTCACACATGCTCTCTTATGACACTGCTCACACCTAGTGTTATGAGAGCTGATGTTACTGAGGTTATCTCAGGTCACACAGCGGGATTCCCTGCTGCATGATACCTGCTGTGTAAGGCTGGTTTCACACTGCAGTTTTTTTTTCCTGATCAGGTTCGATCAGGTTTGTGTGTCAAAACCAGGATTGTCTCCAAAACAGGTGTCAATCTTTCAATTATAGTTTTTCTCTGCAAGTTCATCTCCTGGTTCCTCTCTTGGCTTTGGCACAAAAACGGGATCGAACCTGATCAGGAAAAAAATACTGCAGTGTGAAATCAGCCTAACCTGAGACGACTTTAGGGGAGTCATGAAGATTTGTGAGGTTCATAAGTGGGCCTCAAAGCATGGTGGGTGTGACATTGTTGCTGAAGCTTGCTGAGTAATAGTATAGGAGGCTAATGTCTATGCAAATGATCTGTGCTTGGCACATTGTGTGCCTCTTTAAAGGTGTTTTCCAGGCCCTTGATTGTGCAATCACTCACAGTGGGATCCAAGGCAGCCGCGGCGGGGAATGCGCTGTTACCCGACCTACTCCGGAGATCCCGCGATAGAATCGCGGGATCTCCGGCGCTCACGTGACAACCCAGGGTCCTGGCTAGACCCCGGATGCTGTCACAGAGCAGTTTCCTGCTGTGGTTGGCAGGCGCTGCCAACCACAGCAGGTCCGCGATTCTGGGAGATACAGATGAGCTGCAGCTCATCTGTATCTCCCAGAAGCGATCGGACTGTGCAGCAAGGTGCCTGTTAAAGGGGCAGTGTAAAAATAAGAATGAATGAAAAAATAAAGTTTTTAAAAACCTGTAAAAAAAAAATATATATAAAAGTTCAAATCACCCCCCTTTTCCTCCATTCACAATAAAAGTATTAAAAAAAGAAAAAAAATACACGTTTGGTATCGCCGCGTTCAGAATCACCCGATTTATCATCCTATTACATCCGTTAATGAGAGCCGTGAACTCCGTAACGGAAAAAATGGTCCAAACGCCAAAATTCTGTTCTTTTGTTCGCTGCAACATTGCTATAAAATGCAATAACGGGCGATCAAAACTGCGGATCTCCCCAAAAATGGTATCATTAGAAACGTTAGCTCAAGACGCAAAAAAGAAGCCATCATACAGCCCCAGATCCCAAAAAATTAGAACGCTACGGGTCGCAGAACGTGGCGCAAAAAGTCCATTTTTGTTTTTTTTTTCAAACTTCTGAATTTTTTTTCACCACCTAGATACCAGTAAAGGTATACATGTTTGGTGTCTACGAACTCGTTCCGATCCGAGGCATCACCCCATCATTTCAGTTTTACCATATAGTGAACATGGCGACTAAAATACCCAAAAAACAAATGTGTCATTACACTTTTTTTTGCAATTTCACTGCATTTAGAATTTTTTTGCAATTTTCCTGTACACTATATGATAAAATAAATGATTGCATATGAAAGTACAACTCGTCCCGCAAAAAACAAGCCATCATATGTCTATATTGGCGGAAAAATAAAAAAGTTATGGCCCTTGGAAGAAGGGGAGCAAAAAACGAAAATGAAAAACGAAAAATTCCCGGGTCATGAAGGGGTTAAGCAAACTGTTTGGCGAACTGTTTGGCAAACATTGCACATTCGGCGAACCAAACTGAATCCAAACTTCAAAAGGTTCATTTATCTCTAAATTGAATACACCAGCTTTGCTAAAAGATTCAATTTGCGCTGGATTTCAGTGGACAAAGGGTGGGGGGAGAATGAAAGAGATCCTATTTATAATACATCTAATAAGTTTACCTGCTGAATCTGAAGATGAAATCCAACTCTGTTGTATGTTCTACCAGTCCTGTGCCTGCCTGTGCATCACTGCCAATTGTTGATCTCCGAAGATCCTGGTTAACAGTTGAGGTACTAATCATCACTGTGCAAGGCATCAAAATACGCTTTGTAAACTGGCATGTGATGTCAAATCTACTGGCCATTATATAGAAATCTGCACAGCTGCACAAAATTATAAGAGCCTGTTCTCTGATGCTTCACCACTGTGGGAAATGGTGACCAACAACTTTTTTTTTCTAAATCAAATATCAGTGTTCCAATTTATGTGCAACTGCATCGATCTGTTTATCTCTACTAACATGTCTTGCAATCCTGTAACATTATTCCATGATTTTTTCCTTCTTGCTGTTGCAATTTCAATTTGGATAAGTGAAAAATGCCTGCTCTTATTATACTGAGTGCAGAATTATTAAGGAAATTAGTATTTTGACCACATAATACTTTTTATACATGTTGTCCTACTCCAAGCTGTATAGGCTTGAGAGCCAACTACCAATTAAGTCAATCAGGTGATGTGCATCTCTGTAATGAGGAGGGGTGTGATGTAATGACATGAACACCCTATAAAAGGTGTGCTTAATTATTAGGCAAATGCCATTCCTTAGGCAAAATGGGTCAGAAGGGAGATTTTACAAGCTCTGAAAAGTCTAAAATTGTGAGACGTCTTGCAGAAGGATGAAGCAGTCTTGAAATTGCCAAACTTTTGAAGCGTGATCACCAAACAATCAAGCGTATCATGGCAAATAGCCAACAGGGTTGCAAGAAGCGTGTTGGGAAAAAAAGGCGCAAATAACGGCCCATGAATTGAGGAAAATCAAGCGTGAAGCTGCCAAGATGCCATTTGCCACCAGTTTTGCCATATTTCAGAGCTGCAACGTTACTGGAGTATCAAAACGCACAAGGTGACATGGCCAAGGTAAAGAAGGCAGAAAAACAACCACCTTTGAACAAGAAACATAAGATAAAATTACAAGACTGGGCCAAGAAATATCTTAAGACTGATTTTTCAAAGGTTTCATGGACTGATGAAATGAGAGTGACTCTTGATGTGCCAGATGGATGGGCCAGAGTTTGGAAAGGGCAGAGAGCTCCACTCTGACTCAAACGCCAGCAAGGTGGAGACTGGTATGTGCTGGTATCATCAAAGATGAACTTGTGGGTCCTTTTCGGGTTGAGGATGGAGTGAAGCTCAACTGCCGGACCTACGGCCAGTTTCTGGAAGACAACTTCTTCAAGCAGTGGTACAGGAAGAAGTCAGTATCGTTCAAGAAGAACATGATTTTCATGCAGGACAATGCTCCATCACATGCATCCAACTACTCCACAGCATGGCTGGCCAGTAAAGGTCTAAAAGAAGAAAAAATAATGACATGGCCCTCTTGTTCACCTGATCTGAACCCCATAGAGAACCTGTGGTCCCTCATAAAATGTGAGATCTACAGGGAGGGAAAACAGTACACCTCTCGGAACAGTGTCTGGGAGGCTGTGGTGGCTGATGCATGCAATGTTGATCATAAACAAATCAAGCAACTGACAGAATCTATGGATGGAGGCTGCTGAGTGTCATCATAAAGAAAGGTGGCTATATTGGTCACTAATTTCTTTGTGTTTTGTTTTTGCATGTCAGAAATGTTTTTTTCTAATTTTTGTGCAGTTATATTAGTTTACCTGGTGAAAACAAACAAGTGAGATGGGAATATATTTAGCTTTTATTAAGTTGCCTAATAATTCTGTACAGTAATGGTTACCTGCACAAACAGATATCCTCCTAAGATTGCCAAATCTAAAAAAAAAAACACTCCAACTTCCAAAAATATTAAGCTTTGATATTTATGAGTCTTTTGAGTTGATTGAGAACATAGTTGCTGATCAATAATAAAATAATCCTCTAAAATACAACTTGCCTAATAATTCTGTACACAATGTATATACTACTTTATTTTTGCAAAGCATTGCCATGGCCACAAATGCTGGCCTTGTTCTTATTTGTAAATGCTTGGATACCAATCTCCCATTCTCCCCTCTAAACCCACCCATTCCTATATTTTTGCTTTTCTTTCTCCTCTTACCTTCTATACATTTTTCCCCGTACTCCCCGTAAGATAAAAGGATAAGTTATAACTTACCTAGAGTCATATGGAATAATTATATTATTATGTTATGTCTGATTTTGTGGTGTGTATTTTTTTGTTTGCATATATAATATCATATTCCCAGTCACTTGCTCTGTAGCAAACCTCAGTAGTGCTCAATTATTTGGAACTAAATCTGTTGCCTGTTCATTTATAGAATTATCAGTATCCAAAAGATTGAACTACCACCGATCACAAAGTGTTCACTTACCTTAGCAATATGCCATCCCTTTAGATCAGTGTTAAGAGTATAAAAAATATATTTATTCAATATGTATGCCTATTGACAAAGTGTAAATGACTTTTTTAATTTCTGCTACTTCTATAGTATTAGCACACCAGTCCTTATTCCTAGTACTGCTCACAATTTAAATTTTGTAACTCATACATTAGGGACAATTTTAAGGGACAATTCATTTATCAATATGTTTTTAGATTGCGGGAAGAAACTAGAAAACACCCACACAAACACAAGCAGAACATTCAAACTGAATGCAGATGTTGCCCCAGGTTAGATTTAAAACCAAGACCCCAACACTAAAAGATAACAATGGTAGCCACTTAACTCATCCTGCGACCCAAACAAATATGTTGTGCAAAACTACCGTACTTAGAGTATATTACATGAATCAATATCAGTTCAGTTGAATTTATAGCATCAGTCACCAAGTCAAATTGATAGGAGACAATAGTCTTTAGAACTAAAATTGGAATATAATGCCTGAAGCTGAATATAGATACATCTGGCATAATTATTTTACGTTCTACCAGTTAAGGCTCATTTAAAAGTCAGTTTTTCATGTATGAGTGTTACAGAATAAAAAAGCATAGGTTCATCATCTTAAATGTTGTTCCACTAGTTCTTCATAGGACCCCTGCACCAAACATCTCTAAAACAATCCTAGCTTACATAGCACACGTCACATACTATGCTAATAAAAGGCTGTAGTATTTATTAATCGTTACATTACAATATTAAATATATTATGCCAATTAATATTTAAATATTAATTAATTTCATAAACACTAAAAACGAGCGGATTTCCACCCAGCATAGCTGGGCAAGTACCCACCTAATAAACACTGTGACAACAGAACAAAATAAGGGAGGGTGGGCGGGTAGCTGCTTCTTCATATTCACTGGCTGCTGTGACTCCTCTGACAGCAGTGCAGGGCTTATAAGGAACTTTTCCTTCCTGCCGGAAAGCTGGCCACCAATTGAGCTCCGCTAATTTTTGCCTTTAAACCTGAAGGGCTAACAAGCAATCTAAAAAAGGTAAATACCATTAATCATCAAAATAGCAAAGAAAGGGGAAGAGAGAGAAAGAGAAATGAGAGAACAAAATAAGGGGACATACCAACTAAAAACCCTAAAAGACTAGAAAGGAGATTAAAGGAAAATTGCTCCAAAGGGGGAGCTTAAACCTCTGTTGCTAGACCATTTATTACCACAATGCCATTTGCTCTGAGAATTGAATCCAATTCTCCATGGTTAGAACTCTTATATATTATAGTTCATGTGGTGTATTTTGCCGACCAAGTGGTAAGCCCAAAGGCATGAATGCATGTCATGGATGTCATGGACTGATCAGATTCGAGAATAAAGCTCGCCAATGCAAATCTATGGGTCTATGAAAAAAATCTTACAGTCGTTGGCTGCCGTCCATGTCCTGTCTGTTTTTCAATGACTGATAGGAAAAGTCTGAAAAACCTCCATCATCTAATCTTTTTTATCTGAGAAAGGCTGCTTTCACATCAGCGTCTTACGCTGATCGCGGCAGTTGCGGTGGAAAAAATCGCAACTGCCACAATTACCGCATAATGGCCGCATTTGCGGTTCACTTGCGGCAAGCCCCATACAATGTCTATGGGGCTTGCGGCAGGTGCGGCAAACTGATGTGATAAAATTCAGATTTTTTTTGCGTATGAGAAAAATGACTCAATTCTAAATGAACCATTAAAGCCTTTTCTAATGAAAATTGACAAAATAAACCTAACTTGTCTTACTTTTAAACTAAAAAAAGGTGTCACAACAATTTAATAGACTATATTTTTTAATATGCACTATTAGCCACACAGTACAATATTCTTTATGCAATTTCAGATAGTAAAAAGAAGAGTAAACGCTTTAAAAGGTACTTTTAAGGTGAAATTTTATTACACTTAAATTGGAGGCTATGGTGAGGGAGGCGGTGCAGGTAACCTGTCACCACATGTCTAACCAGCACTGCAGACAGACACAATAAATTGATTTTTACAACAAAATCATATGTAACAGTTGTTCAATTACATGGAGGGAGACAAAATAGTGAGGAGTTGCCTCCACAATACTGTGGATTACAAAAAGATTGATAATCCTGACATAACAACCATTAGTTATAGGTTTAAGAGCTCTAACATCATTTTACATGTGTTACATAGAATAAACAGTTTAGTAGACATGAGGTGAAAGATACCTGGGTACAGAGGATCCTAGGGGAGTGGAACCCGATGACATTTTGTGGCTTGGCGGCCTGCCTTAGCCACTTCATCAGGGGGATGAATAGGTGCTGTCAGCGCCCCACTATAAAAGAAGCCGCTAGTGACCACCTCACCATGGATCGGAAGTGACATCCGGACTAGGCCGCATGACCGGATGTGATGTGCAAGCCCCATCCAGCATCACCGTGGGGCGGGCTCAGCACGCTCACATCCAATCACATAATCATCGGCGTCAAATCACCACAGAGACCTGCAGCTAACTCCAGCCTCCCGCAGCAGACATCACCGCGTCTCAAGGGCTACCCGGGATGCGTCACCAGAAATCCGAGGCACGGTGATGCCTGAGTTGCTGCAGGCTAGCAGGGCGCCCAATGATCCCCAGGGGATGGGCCAATATGGGCCAGGAGGGAAACACCCCAAATACTTCAGTTTTAATATTGGCAAGACGGCAACTAATTATAACACAGGCACACAATAGTACCAACTACAAAGGATGGAACAACGGTATCAAGTATACATATACACATATGAGTGTCATATACATCAGATGTAAAATATACTCATTTTAATACATATGATCCAAAATTACATTCCAGTCCATTGTGTGGTTCAGATGCCAATGTTGTTTCCAAACTTTACAAAATTCAGAGGTCCAGTAACATCACTGTAGGCTTTCATTAAGGATCCCAAAGAGGGGGAGCAGGCAGACCTGTGAACCACAAAGTGTCACCCATAAAATCAAATATATACAAAGTGAGTCCCTAGGGATCACGCAAATAAAAATTGGGTGCAAGAACCCTAGTTGAAATCAGACGGCGATGGCTAGAGGAAAGAGGCGAAAGTCAGATGTTCATAAAGACCACGTCGTGACATATTGTCAAGAGACACTATCCACCGAGTTTCACACTGCGCGAGCATCCTCCTGATATTACCACCCCGAATTCTGCAAAGTATGACATCAATCCCTCTAAACATCAGGGATGCTGGATCACTGTCGTGGTAATCCAGGAAGTGTCGCAGCAGTGTTTATAGGGTGGCCCTGTCGACCACCGCAGGTGCCGCCAGAATGTCCCTCACGTACTCCCTCACCCTCCTCCCCAGTTCCCTGGATGTCATACCGACATAAATCAATCGGCAAGCACATGTGGCAAAGTATACCACGTTGCTTGTCCCGCATGATATGTACTGTCTGATGTCAAACATCCATAGGCCATCAGAGGAGGTGAAGCGCTAGCTCTGGACATTCGGACAGGCAACACAGTGGCCACAGGGAAAACACGCCTTCAATGGGCCCCTGGAGCCACAGGGGTT
Organism: Allobates femoralis; assembly: GCA_033576535.1. NCBI lineage: Eukaryota > Metazoa > Chordata > Amphibia > Anura > Aromobatidae > Allobates > Allobates femoralis. Next base: position 354,289,221 of record JARQOC010000002.1, read on the forward strand.
GAGTGGAACAGGGACATAGTGACTAGTGATGGGCGAATCCTAAATTACTCGGAATCGCTTGACTCTAGCGAGTCCGAGCACAGGACTCGCTACTCGTTGCGAGTCTAGCGAGTCCAATGTTAATGAATGGGGAAGCGAGTAATAGCGAGTAGTGTGAGATTTACAAATCGCAGATGTGTCTCGGAAGCTTCAGCCTGAAGCAATCCTAGTTTTGTCATTTATTTGCATTGCTCGTTTACTTTGTAAGTAATCGCTGACTCGCACAGATAAGATCCTGTCTCCTCTGTACAGGCTGCCAGCTCCAGGGTCCTAGAGCCTGCCTGCTGCCTGATGTAGTAGTGCTGAGATTGTTCTCAGTCTGCTCATTCCCTGTGTACAGACATGAATGTCCGTGCACAGAGATGATGTAGCAGTGCTGAGATTGTTCTCAGTCTGCTCATTCCCTGTGTACAGACATGAATGTCTGTGCACAGAGATGATGTAGCAGAGCTGAGATTGTTCTCAGTCTGCTCATTCCCTGTGTACAGACATGAATGTCTGTGCACAGAGATGATGTAGCAGAGCTGAGATTGTTCTCAGTCTGCTCATTCCCTGTGTACAGACATCTATATTTATGCACAGGGGATGTAGCAGAGAGGACATCGCGTTTTGGACTGCGTCGGACGGAAGAGGATTTTTTTAATTAAAGATGGAGTCCCTAATGGCTTTTTTTTTTATTTCTAATAAAAAATTTTCTTTGTGTTGTGTTTTTTTTTAAAACAATTTAATAGAAATTCATGGCGGTCATGTCTAATATTGGCGTGACCGCCATAAATTTCGGGCTTAGGGCCAGCTGATAATACAAAGCTGGCCCTAACCTCTTTATTACCCAGCGTGCCATCGCTACCAGGGCCGCTGGAAGAGCGGGGTTCAGCGCCAGAGGATGGCGCTTCAATGAACGCGCCATCTTCTGGGGCGGCTGCGGGCTGCAATTTGCAGCGGGGGGTGCCCAGAAAGCTTGGGCCTCCCTGCACTGCGGATTCCAGCCCCCAGCTGCTTAGCTGTACCTGGCTAGACATAGAAATTGCGCGGAGCCCCACGCATTTTTTTTTAATTATTTCATGAAATTCTGAGATTCTGACTCTGAGACTCTGACTCTGAAATTCATGAAATAATAAAAAAAAAATGCTCTAGGACCCTGGAGCTGCACAGAGAAGACAGCTGGACTCGGCTCGCAAAGAAACAGCAGTTATCTGCGAGTTCCCCTGCTATCACTGGCACAGTAGCCAGTGATTACTCGCACCAGTCTAATGCAAACAATGGCAATCCTAGTTTTGTCAGCGTTTCTGACAAAACTAGGATTGATATTGATTTGCATTGGACTCGTGCGAGTAATCACTGGGAGACTCGCAGAGTACCGAGTCCTGCGAGTCCCTTACTACTCGCCGAGTAACGAGTCCTAGCGAGTAGATTCGCCCATCCCTAATAGTGACTACGGACCAATATGTCACGTAAATTTCATGACCACCCAGCGGTCTTAAGGACTCATTATCGGAAAGACCTCCTTTGACTGCTAGGCGATCACGAAATTTACGCAACATATTGGTCTGGAATTTTTTGGTCTTGTTTTCTCTCCTTGTTTAAATTGACTTAAAGGGTTTTCTGGTGATACCCAATTTAATTGAACATATTAGCGGTGCGCTCTAATTCTCTTTTCTTGGCTTAATATATTTTACATCTGATGTATTAGACACTTATATGTGTATATGAATACTTGATACTGTTGTTCCATCTTTTGTAGTTGGTACTATTGTGTGCCTATGTTATAATTAGTTGCAATCTTGCCATTAGTAAAACTGAAGTATTTGGCGTATTTTCCTTTCCTCCTGGCCCCTATAGGCGCATCCCTAGGGGATCATTGGCCGCCCCACTACCCTGCAGCAACTCAGGCATCTCTGTGCCTCTGACTCCCGGGGAAGCATCCCAGGTAGCACTTGAGACCTGGTGATGTCTGATGTGGGGAAGGGGGTGGAGCTGGCTGAGGGTCTCTGTGGTGATGTGATGTCGATAGTCACGTGATTGGATGTGAGCATGCTGAGCCTGCCCCGCGGTGACACGGGAAGGGGCTTGCGCGTCACATCCAGTCACCCGGCCCGATCTGCGGTGACGCGGTCACTAGCGGCTTCTTTTAAAGTGGGGCACAGGCAGCACCTATTCATCCCCCTGATGAAGTGGCTAAGGCAGGCCGCCTAGCTACGAAACAGCGTGGGGGCCCATTCCCCTAGGTTCTTCTGTACCAGGGTATCTTTAACCTCATGTTTACCAGTAATGGTAACAGTACTTTGAGACATGGCTAACCTGTCTATTCTATGTAACTCTGTACTTTTGCTTCAGTTTTTGGGGGAGATTTAAATTGATGTGGATATGATTGTATTTGCATTGGAGAATTCCTGGTATGTGCATATAACATATGTAAGATGATGTTAGGGCTGTTAAGCCTATCACTAATGGTCGTTATGCCAGGATTATCAATCCTTTTGTAATCCAGTTTGTTTGAGACTCTTAAACGAGGCTCCACGGACTACATTTACATATTCAAATTCCCAGGGGGCAATGCACCATGGATTTCACTGTGTTTGAGCGCTTTAGCCAGCTGCCCACCGTGTTTTCCTTGACTGGTCTCCCTGAGATCAGTGAGAGCTTTGTGATATCACTAATGGTTGTCATGCCAGGATTATCAATCCTTTTGTAATAGTGAGACAACTCCTCACTATTTTTCTTCCTCCATGTAATTGAACAATTATTACATATGATTGTGTTGTAAAAATCAATTAATTGTGTCTGTCTGCAGTGCTGGTTAGACATGTGGTGACAGGTTACCTGCACCGCCTCCCTCACCAGAGCCTCCAATTTGGGAGTAATAAAATTTCACCTTAGGATGGTTTCACACTTGCGCTCCCTGCCGCTGCATATTGCGGCGGGGAAGCGCAAGCTGAGCGCAGACACCACGCGCCCCTATGTTTATCATGGGGACGCATGGTGATGCGCTTGGCTGCGCATTACCGTGCGCACCCATTCACTTCCCTGTGTGATTTGTACGCATGCAGATGCTTGTGTACAAATCACAGATTCTTGTCCGCACCCTGAACGCGACATGTCGCGTTCAGGGTGCGGACAAGGAAGTGCGATTTGTACGCAAGCATCCGCATGCGTACAAATCACATACTGAAGTCTATCAGTGCACACGGTCATGCGCAGCCGAGCGCATCACCATGCGTCCCCATGATAAACATGGGGGCGCGCGGTGTCTGCGCTCAGCTTGCGCTTCCCCACCGCAATACGCAGCGGCAGGGAGCGCAAGTGTGAAACGAGCCTTAAAAGTACCTTTTTAAGGGTTATCTTCTCTTCTTGATATTTGTTCGTGGTTGAGTAGCTTTCCAGGGGTCCTTCTCATAACTGAGGGGGGTGTCCTTGATGTTATATGGAGATTTTTTTTATTAATTTCAGATAGTGGTAAAGAGGACCTATCGTGCACTTCCTTTCTTATATGTAATCACCGGCACGGTTGGTAATAGATCCCTGAAGTTATGGTCTGCTTGTAACATTCTCCAGTGTTCTTCTATGATTGTTTGTACCTCATCCGCATAGTTGTCAAACCTTCCAGTTATTTAGGCCAGAGATTTGAGAACTAGATTCCTCGATAGTGAATATCCCTCAAATGTCTTGACTGTGGATTTAAAAAATGTGGAGAAAACATTTAGGACCAACCTTCTGAAACCTAAAATTAAGGAACAATCATAGACTCTGAGAATAATCGAAGGTTTGACAACCATGCGAGGGAGGTACAAACAAACATAGAGAACACTGTACAATATTACAAGCAGACCATGACTTGAGGGATCTATTACCAAAATTCCCAGCAATTATGTATAAGAAAGGAAGGAGCATTAAACCCCAACTAAGCATGCATATGCCCCCCAAAAAACAAGCACAGACCAGTCCCCACAAAATTTTGCTATAACATCAATCAGCATAGTTTGATAGAGATTCACTGGTCTCACTAATCTAATTTAATGACTGCCTAAAACTGTATCTAAATTTATCAGAATTCACATGCAATCTATTTATTCTATGGCTGCCTACTCCGGGTACACCCTATCTATCTGTCTGCCTATCTATCTATCTATCTATCTATCTATCTATCTATCTATCTATCTATCTATCTATCTTACTATTTCTATTTTCTTTGAAGATGACATATGTCATACAATTTGTGTGTCTAGTATTGATTGCATACAATTTTAGAGAAATCCTTTAAATGCAAACTTCCAGCTTTGCATTTTTAATGAGTTTTTTTTTCTACTGAGGGACTTTGACGTGGGCTTATTGAGAGACTTTCCGGGAAGCACCAGCTGTTGTAAGTATGAATCTGCACTTCCAATTCACAACTGGGAATAATGTCCAAGAGAAAGATGAGGTGAAACTGAGAGGGTGACTCTGAGCAATTTATATCTCTCTCACATATTCTGACACTTTTGTGGTATCTGATCTTCTCACAGCAATCTGCCATAGTGTCATTTCTCCATGGCCTCCAGGCATTGTGTCAAGGTGTTAATGACAGTAAATTCAGAATGTGCTAACTCTCATTATCATGTGTTTATTGGGAGAAGGGGAAGGAGAGAATGGAACTTATTTTTATTGCACACCATTTCAGAAAGTAGGTGTAATGTGGGAATTCTAACATGCATAAGGGAATGGAGTTAGTCCAGAACTGTAAATCCCTTCAACTTTATGCAATAGAATCCACCATATAAAATGACAGAGCAGGAAAACCACATAAACATCAAGGCAGTATAAATCCACTACAATGATCCATTGTATGTACTTGGTTAACAAAAGTTTAGAAATGGCATCTATAAACCTATGTCTATAGATGGCAAAATATAGGTAATGGATAAAAGCAGTAAAAAAATAAATTTCCGTGTGGATTGTGATCTATTTCCAGTCTTCAACTACTGCTCCAGCATTTTTGTTTCTTTCAGCACTGGAGTGGCGCCTGCCTCCATGTGATGCACTTACCTTCAAGTGGCTTCACCTTCTACTAATACTGCTCCAGTCACAGCACCCTTATGTTGTATTATTGTAGAGGTAAGGCTGGGGTTACACATAAGCCCTCAGTCAGTTTTTGGCTTCAGTTTTGTCATTTTTGTTTTCTAAGTCCAAAAACTGACAGAAAAACGCATTGGGTGTAATAAACACCCTGTGCGTTTTTCTCTGGAGCTCAAAACATTGCCCTGTCCGTTTTTGAGCCAAAAACGCAGTAAACAGCGTTTTTGGCATCAGTTAAAAAACGCATGCGTTTTTATGCGTTTTTTTTAACATGGGGCCCTATGGGAAACGCATGCGCAAACGCATGCACATGCGTTTGCGTATGCGTTTGCGCGCATGCGTTTTTTCTGAAAAAAATTACTAAGTCCAAAAACGTACAGGAGTGCAGGAGACACAAAAAGCACCCTATAAAAAACGGATTGGTGATGAAAATGACTTCCAAAAACGGATTTCTATGTGTAACCCAGCCTAAGGCTAATGTCCCTGATTTTTGTTTTTAGTGTCCTCATAGGCCTGCATATTAACCAAGCTGAGTCCAAGGTGAGCGAGGGCATAGGCACATGATGGTTACAGGGCAAATGTCAGTGAGTGCAGGATTCAACCTTAGGTGAGTGTCAGGAGGTAATCTTGGGATTGTAAGTTTTTATTGTCTGGGAGTCAGAAGTTACATCAGAATGTGAGTACATGTAAGGAGTCAGGGGACTTAGATTTAAAAAACCACTCAAGCGGTACAATATTAAAAGCGCTGGAGAGATGCTTTTAACATACGGTACATATATGTAGTGATAAGCGGAGATACAAATTTTGCAACTCTCATACAAAGTTCAAGTAAATTAGATGTGCAGTAAAGTAATTTTTATCACTTTCACTCTCTAGAATGCAAGGCATAATAAATGTAGGATGTAAAAGAAAAAATAAAATAGCTCACTTTTCACGTACCTCCATCCCAATAGTCCAGCATCTAGTCTTAAGCGTCGCTTATTTTCCCCTTAATTTCTACCTGTCGCACACATTCTCTTTTTCTGCTTCATTGCAGGTAATGCCTTTTGGCGCATTTAGGCCTTCTTATGTCACTGCACACTATGCCATCACTCATTTTATGCACGTTTCATTGTGATGTTACAACGAACTCCTCAATGGAGCTGTGCCAGGACATCAGAGGGCCAGTCATACCAGACGTCCAGGCCTGGAATGAGGAGGCTGAAGAGAATGCGCACAACACATAAAGACAAAAAGAATTGTCATCAAAGACTAAAAGGCAGGCTGGCGGGATGGCGTCACAGGGGATCGGTGAAGTATTATTGTTAATTTATTTAACCAATGAAAAACCCATCTCCCCTTGCTGCAGTTTGTTTTAAAAAAAAAACTGTTCCTTACTCATCCTTCTAGGGTCCAACACTGAGTCTCCACCACTGCTCCTTGTGAGCAACACTGCAGCCAATAACAGAGCTCAGTAACTCTAGCTGATTTTACTGTATGGGACTCGCCCCCAGGGCCATGGGCTACTTGGAACCGGTCTCTGGATCACAGGGGCTGAGACCCGGCTCCGTGGCCCTACAAAATCACTTGAAAATACGGGGTAATTAGTTTAGAAATTCATGTTTGTGACGCCACCCATGTCACTTTACCGCCTGAATAAAACAGTCTCACACAGTTCTGCAATTATTTACTCACAAGTCTCAACAGGTCATACGATGTTACATTGTCTCTCAGATAAGCTCCGGCCTGTGTAGTTCTTAAAAGACTGGGGCGGCAAGTATGAAATTCTCAGTGGTGTGCTTCTCCCTGCCTTTCTCTGGTCCTGTTCCTTAGTGCTTCTACCTGCGTCTCCCTTCAGTACTTCTGCGCGCAGAGCCCCGATTCGGCAGCCACGGGTCTTGTCGGGCAACCAGTACCTGTCCCCTGACACTCGTCCGGCTGCTTTCTCAGGGAATGCACCACGAGTGAGCCACAGCTTCAATGAAGCTAGTGGCCTCCGTTTCAGCGGTTCAGGTGCTAGACTGCACCGTGTTCAGGTCCAATCCCTGTTTCTAGACCAAACCCTCCTTCTGCTATCACCAGACCCAGATTGGGACGCACAGGCCACTCTCGCTTCACCAGTGCCCCTAGGGTTCCTTCCTTTCTGTTCCCAGGACAAGCCTCCTTCTGCTCAAGTCACCTGTTCTCAGTTCAAAACTTGTGTATTTCTCCCTTGCTGTGCTTTACATTCTCGCTGTTCTCTATTCCATGCCACACTACTGTCTGTCCTTCTCCTCCTCACTCGACTCAACTTCCCACTGGAACTCTTCTCTCCTCCTTCTACCTCCCACCCACACTTTTCTACCCTATTCTCCTCCCTTGGACTGGGTCCTCCCAACAGCGGGTCCACCCATGGTCCCTAACTAGGGTCTACGGGTTTGGGAGTTTGGTGAGAATCCCATACCTACTATCCCCATCTTCTGACCACAGGAATACCACACCCTGGCTTGGGTACAGTACCCTCGTGGTGTCCAGACCAGTGGGGCGCCACATATGAGCTTAAAACAGCCGCAGCGATCAAATATTGACTACCATGCTGTCAAATGATATTGGTGATTCAGACAATAGAACACATAGGAAGATGTGTCAGAGACCCAGCGCTTGCCTGGGAAGAGTCAGTTTTAAATACAAACTGCAGTTGGGAGAACAGGGGTCTTTCAAAACTGTAAAATCCTTTTTAGTGTGGTTTCACGCTGGCGTTTTTCTGTCTTGTATCGTTATCCATTGAAATCCTGATGCATCCTGATCAGGCATGCATCCCTATACTTAGCATGGGGCCACATGGACATCAGATGGCATCAAGTTTTTGATTGATGCAAATAAGTGCGACATTCTGATGTGCCACACGGCCTGAGAAAGTGGCATATTTGCGGCAGAAGATTTTGCAGCAAAAATCCTGATGCGTCAGAATAACGCATTGATGTCAATGAGGCTGTCTCCTTTTCTCTCTTTGTTTCCCTTTCTCTCTATCTCTGTTTTCCTCCTCTCTCTCTCTCTCCTCTCTCTCCCTCTTTCATCACTAAAGGAATAAGAAACCTGCTACCATGCCATGAAGACCTTCATATAATGAGCTCTGTATTATCCAGGCCTCCTCCATTGATTGACATCATTCTACCTGGGTCCAGCAGACACAGAAATCTACCAATCAGTGGTGTGGGTGAGGTTGTACAGAGCTCTGCATTCAGAGAGCTGGTAGACGTGCAGCAGATAAACTATGAAATTTATCTAAACTGCAGTTAGCAGCTCAGTAAGTTATACATTACAGGAATCAGTGTCTTAAAAAAAATACAAGTTTGCTTAAAAACATCTCATCAGAACTGCCCAATTACATGCAGCAGCAATTCTGCAGAAACATAAGAAACTGATGGAAAATGTAGATTCTCTTCAATTGGCCTGTATATGTGTTTTTAAATGCCCCATATGTAGCAGGTTATAGGTTTAAATGGATTCTGCCATCACATTTTACCTATTTAAACTATTAATATGGCCATGCAGGTTATAAAATGCTGACAAACATCCTCCCTGTCTGCCTCATAGCCGATACGTGGTTGTGGAGAAATCAATTTTTATCAAGCTATCTAAATTACCTCTTCCAGGCTATGAGGAGGAAATTGCCCAGAAGATAACTCTGCCTCCAGAGCATATTTTAAACAACCGGAAGCATTACCAATGTGATGTGTCCAGGCTCCTCTCTTCATCTCGTCCCACCACATGCACCGCTGACCCCATCCCCTCACATCTACTGCAGTCTCTATCTCCGGTGGTCACCACTCACCTAACCAAAATCTTCAATCTCTCCCTCTCTTCTGGCATCTTCCCCTCCTCCTTCAAACACTCCATCATTACTGCATTATTAACCCATCCTGCACAAATAACTGCAGGCCAGTCTACTCCCACCTCACCCGTTACCTCTCCACTCACTCTCTTCTAGACTCATTACAGTCTGGTTTCAGCCCCCTATATTCTACAGAAACTGCCCTCACCAAAGTGACCAATGACCTTCTGACAGCAAAACGTAATGGTGACTATTCTCTGCTTATTATTCTTGATCTCTCTGCAGCCTTTGACACTGCTGACCACCATCTCCTACTCTCCATGCTACACTCCATCGGCATCAAGGACAGGGCTCTCTCCTGGTTTTCTTTTTATCTTTCTGACCGCTCTTTCAGTATATAATTTGCTGGCTCCACTTTTTCTTCCTCTCACTATTGGGGGCCCGCAGGGTTCAGTCCTTGGACCTCTTCTCTCTCTACACGGCCCTTGATTGGACAGACCATCAGCAGATTTGCCTTTCAGTACCATCTTTATGCTGATGACACACAACTTTACACTTCCTCCCCTGACCTTACTCTTGCTCTAATAAAGAACACCAATGACTGTGTAACCGCAGTTTCCAATATCATGTCCACTCTCTATCTGAAACTCGACCTTTCCAAAAAAGCAGGATTCCTGGCAGCATTGATGCAGCGATACCGTAGTGTAACACTGCCTTAACGCTACCAATAGAATCCTATGGATGATGGACTCCCGAGCGCATGCAAACGCCGGCACATAAGTGTTGGAGTATAAAATCTTGCACTATTTCATAGCGCACAGGAAAACATGGAAAGTTGAATTTTCCTGTGTGCTCGAGATTTGAAACTCCGGCATTTACGTGCCTGCGTTTGCATGCACTCGGGAGTCCGTCACCCACAGGTTTCTATTTGTAGCGCTCAGGCAGCTTTACACTACGGTAACGTTGCATTAATGCTGTCAGAATCCTGCTTTTTGACAGCCCCTGCAGGACGGAGGGCACAATGCTAGTGTGGCCTAGCCTAATACAACAAAGCTATGAGAGTTACATAACTGTGTTTGTAAGGAGACAAAGTTCATCTCTCCTTTTCTGTGTCAGGTACTTGTCTCACACTGGTAACCCCCATTTATTTAAAACAAGCTCTGGAGGCAGAATTATCTTCCAGGCAGCATCCACCACATAACCTAGAACAGCTCATTTACATAAAGTAATAAAAGATGATTTATCCACAACAAGGCATCTGATATGAAGCATACAAATAGGACTTTTTTCAGCAGTCTAAAACCTGTATGCCCATATTAATAGCTTAGATAGGTCAAATGTGGTGACAGATTACCTTTAAGCAGAAGTTTTTTTTCCTTGATTATCAGAAATATTCCCTTTAAATTCCAGAATGTGATCTGTTTGTATACAGTGTGCATTGAATTGTGTGTTTACACCCTACCAGACAGGACATGTCACTCTGAATGAGAACAATGACTTGCATGTGGTAATGTGAATGCTTGCAGTCTACACGTATGATATGTTACTCAGAGCCCCTTTTCCTCTGAGTGATGTCATGATGCTGAGGCAGAGCTCTTGTCAGCTACAAAGTAAATAGTGTTCCTAGTAAAGAGTTTTCCCCATCTCATCATTTACAATGCAGGATGCAGATTATGTCACTATGTTTAAAGGGATCCTGTCACCCCCAAAACACCTGTAAACCTATTAAAACCTGTCCCTAGAGCATATTAACACTTTCCCTACACTGTTTTTACCTCCTAAATGCAGTAAATGACATTGCATAAAAACGTTTTATAAGTACCTGATTACTGATGATAATGAGTGACTATGCTATTCATAGTCACTCATCAAGACTGCCCCTCTGCTTCATAGCACGCCTGAATAGGCTTGATCTTCATAGCAGATTCAAATTGCCGCCTCCCTGCTGTGCCCTGTGTCGTCCGAGGCTGCCGTGTGGCTGGGTGACGCGATCCGCGTCATTCCCCGCGCCGGGTGACGTATTTACACCGGCGCCGCGCTGTAAACTTCAAAATGCGCACTGAGCATGCGCATGGGCATGCGCAGTGTGCATTTTGAAGCCGACAGCGCGGCGCCGGTGTAAATACGTCACCCGGCGCGGGGAATGACGCGGATCGCGTCACCCAGCCACACAGCAGCCTCGGACGACACAGGGCACAGCAGGGAGGCGGCAATTTGAATCTGCTATGAAGATCACGCCTATTCAGGCGTGCTATGAAGCAGAGGGGCAGTCTTGATGAGTGACTATGAATAGCATAGTCACTCATTATCATCAGTAATCAGGTACTTATAAAACGTTTTTATTCAATGTCACTTACTGCATTTAGGAGGTAAAAAGAGTGTAGGGATAGTGTTAATATGCTCTAGGGACAGGTTTTAATAGGTTTACAGGTGTTTTGGGGGTGACAGGATCCCTTTAACAGTTTTATAAGTGTTATAATGTCTGCTTATTGTTTCTGGAAAATTCCAACTTTTTCAGACTTCAGTTCCCATTTAGAACAATTTTTTGAGGAAACAAAAAACTTATTAGGGTTAAATTCCCAAAATTGTTTTTTGATGAGTTTTTTAGTGCTCTGCATTTTCAATGCACAAAAGCAAATCATTATTATTATTATTATTTATTTATATAGCGCCATTACGTTCCATGGCGCTTTACATGAGGATGAGGGAGACAAGAAGTGTACACTAAATCTAGGCGATCAGGACGTACAGGTACAGGAGGGGCAGGGACCCTGTCCACGAGGGCTCACAGTCTAATCCTCATCTTACAGTTCTCGTGGATGGGATTTTAGTTTTAGGATGCATAAACCTACATGCGGTATGTGCCTGAGCATGTCAATATCCCTTGTGTGTATGCTGAAATTCATGTGAGGATATTCCTACCAAAACTGCATTAGATGGGGAAAATGCGCAGGACAAAAAATGCTTGTAATTTGCGCATGACTGAATCAATAAAGTTTTGTCAAAAACAAATACTAGGAAGTATCAAAGACAAAGCAGCTTTATTTAAAACATGACATACCAAAAAGAGACAAAAAATGCAGCGTCAAAATACAGTAAGGCCACATGCCCACTTTGAGTACTTGGTGACATTTTTACCTCGGTATTTGTTATCCAATAATTTGTTATTAGAGTTTTTAAAGACAACAGGAAAGAAAAATTCAAATAAACAACAATATACTAATAAACAACAACATACAAAAACTAAGATATAAAGTAGGAAGGGAAGGTATGGAAAAGAGAAGATAGGAAGGAAGCAATATATATAAATAAGGAAAAGGGAGAGATGAGATGAGAACATTTTAAAGGAAAGTGGGAAGGACAAGCGTAGCACAATACTTACAATGTCCTATAAGTAAAAAGGTGTGTAAAAGAGAAATATAGCATAGTACTTATTAACCTGTAGGGAAAAAAATTAATAAACAGAACAATCACATGTTGCTTAAATTACATTTGCTCAGGTCAGGACCTGCCCTTGACCCTGGGGAGAGAAAGATTGGCTCAGTTTTCACATGCTATCCTAAGGTGGAGCAAGCATATCAAAGAAGTCCATCAGTAGGTGTAAAAAGCCCAAGAAGAAGGAGGGCAAGACTTAAAACCGTTGTTAAGTCCGTTAAGAACTTTACCTCAGGATTTGTAAGCCAAAACCTGATGTGGAACAATCAGAAGAAAAGTCGAATAGAAACGTCACCACTTCTGAATATTTTACCCACTCCTGGTTATGGCTAAAATACTGAGGTAATAACTCACCAAACACTTAACATAAGCACAATGAAAGAGATTCAATTAACCTAATTTACTTAATAGGTGCAGAAATGCAGCAAATCTGCACCATCAAAAGTTCACCAAATACTCATTGGCAGAATGTAGTGCTTGACTAATGAACACATTGAGTCATTGAGTTTTTTTACCTCAGTATTTGTAGCCAAATCCAGGAGTGGGACAGTTAAGGCCACGTTACACACACAGATATATTGGTCACAGATCTCTGGTTGCAGTGAAATCATGGACACATTGTTCCATTTGTACACAGCCACAAAATGTAACAATGTGTCCATGATTTCACTGCCACCAGAGATCTGTGACCAATATCTGAACAGATATCTGTGTGTGTGTAACGTGGCTTTTAGAGAAGAAGTATGACAGAAACACGTCACCACTTCTGTATTTATCACCCACTCCTGCCTTTGGCTACAAATACTGAGGTAAAATACTCACCAAATACTCAACGTGTGTATGTGGCTATACTACAGTCTAATAAGGATAATGATATGCTTACGGCGCCAGACAAGCTTGATAGCTTTCATAATTGAGTTGACCAGAAGGACCTCTAGAAAACACTCTGCTTTGGGTTTTTAGGTTTTTAGAATTGAAGATCTGAAGTCTTCACCAGTTACAATTGCGTCAATCAAATTTCAGAGATTTTTTACATATACAAAAAACATGTTTTGGTTCAGATTTTTGTCAATGTTTGTTTAGAGTGTCACTTTTTACCATCAGAGTTTAGTCAGATTTCCATGTATGCAGAAAAAAAGCCTCTCATACCAAACAGCTAGAGAACGACGGACAGCACATGGATGGCATCCGAATACTGTCTGATTTTTTCATGGATGCTACACTTGTATTGGTGACTGCCTCAAAATTGGACATGTAAACAATCCTATAGACTACAATAGGTTATGCCTTTTCTGTTAGTATATGGATTGCATTGAAATTGCATCAAAACCTGATAGAATATATCCCCAATTGTATCTGCTAAGGATACTTTTTTCGAGGTACTTTTCACAGAAACATGCACATTGGTAAATTGTTTTTACTTGCTGCTACCTAAAAAGAGGTATGACATTTTCTAAAGCTAGTCAGGCTTATTGACCAAAGTCAGTTTCCACTTTTAGTATAAGAAAACGTAAAGATCCCCCTTAAAATAAAACTTTAATAGAGTTAGCCCCAGCATACCTGCCCTCACTCTTTTATTTTACTGGTTTCTAATGTAAAACTGTGAGGCAAAGAGTTAAATTTTTCTGTCAGTCCCTAGAGGAGGTGGCACTTGCAAGCAACAGATATCTGGCTTAAGTTAGTGAAGAAAACTGAATGCTTTGGTCATTTAAAAAAAGTGAGAGGGAAAGTGAGAGTCAGTCGCCTGCATGAAAGTGGATGGAGCCAGAGCTGCAAACACGCTGGGTCTGTTCACTGCTTGATCACTTGGTTTTGCTTATGGACTACAATCCAGACACAGCCAGACCCCTCTCCCTCTCTCCTCTCTGAAATCCAGTTGGAGTTATCACTAGCTTTCTTATGAGAGCTGATATTTTGCATTAAAACAGAATTCTCTATTAAAATAAGAAGAATCAAATCTACGTCTCTGGAGACTTACGTCCATTTTCTTAAGCTTTTGGGAAGATTTTCTGTAAAGGATTGCTTCTACTAACACCTCCAATCTCTCAGTTAAGTGGAATTTATATACAAGGTAAGGGTTTTGGAATTTTAAGAATTTCTTTTCTCTTTTTTAGCTTTCGTGTTGATTTTGGAATTGAAACTGTTAATTTTGATTTTCCTTTTCTGCGAGTGATAAAAGACAAAACCCCGAATCCCTAATTAGGAAAAGTGAAAATTATTTGTATACTCTTCTTTGTGTGTGCATAATGTATATGTACAATGATATATTATATCCTGATGGCAAAAAGCAAACAGTTTAGTTTTGCTGGAGAAACAGACATCTTTAATTGTCAGAAGGCATTGATTTACTAACAGGCTGCTTTTAGACCAGCATGCACATTCCCTGTCACAGCTGTATAGAGCTGATTTTGTTATTTTGGAGCTGCATAGTTTGTGCATTAGGATGAACCATTGAGTGGAGCAAATGTAGCATGCTTATCTGCAATTCTATGTAAAATCCCATTGTGATAACCTCATGAACTAAGGCAAGTGACCAGCTCATCTCTCCACATATGTTCAACTTACTGGTGTGAAAGTCAAGGCAAAAAGATCTTCTGTAACTCGTTATATTTGTTGTTGCTCTTCGCATTGCTTAACAGGCTCTTTGCCAAGAAGATCCTTCAGTTATCAGATTTGGAAGCTAACTTTCAGTGGCGTGATCAGGATAAAGTGTGTTATTTGGGGGGTTTACTTTTTGCATGATTTGGATCACGGAGCAGAAAGCGAGGTCTGATCTGTAATATCTGCATGTGTTTAGAAATAAAGTAGCTTCTGCAAGGTCATTTTTACAATTCCTTTTTAATTTAAAACAGATATATCTAGGTCGTAGTTAGTTACTCCACAGCGGAGAACAGAGAAAGAGGGCGTGGAGATCTTTTTCTTTATATATTTTCTCAAACCCTGTGTTTCCCTCCTTGTTAAGGGGTTGGAAGAGAAAACCTACTACAACTTGTGAGGAGTTTCGTGACATTTCGCCATGCTTAAGCCATTAGTATTTTTTGACCTATAGCACTGGTTTATATTGCTTTTTTTTTTTTATTTGCTAGCCACAGATGAAAAAAGGAAAATAAAATATGATGAAAATGTAATAAATGTAAGGTGACAATCTAAATAATGATGTAAGTGGAGCTTAATAAAGATGGAAGCATGTATAGTGCATGTTAGAATCTAGAAGATTGATGTGTAAAATGCAAAGTGGGTTCTAGAGACAGACTAAAGAAAATTAGAAAACATGTAACAGTGTAATAGAAGATGTATGCATATACAAGTTAAATGGGTTCTAGATAAAGACTTATACAGGTACTACAGTAGAAAAAGTACATAACATTCTAGATGAAAACTGATATGTACATACAAGAAGTTCTAGATGAAGACTGATACATGTACAGTACAAGACATTTCTAGATGAAGACTGATCATGTACAGTACAAGACGTTCTAGATGAAGACTGATGCATGTACAGTACAAGAGTTTCTAGATGAAGACTGATGCATGTACATACAAGACTTCTAGATGAAGACTGATGCATATACAGTACAAGAATTTCTAGATGAAGACTGATGCATGTACAGTACAAGAGTTCTAGATGAAGACTGATACATATACAGTACAAGAATTCTAGATGAAGACTGATACATATACAGTACAAGACATTCTAGATGAAGACTGATGCATGTACAGTACAAGAAGTTCTAGATGAAGACTGATACATATACAGTACAAGACTTCTAGATGAAGACTGATACATATACAGTACAAAGACATTCTAGATGAAGACTGATGCATGTACAGTACAAGAAGTTCTAGATGAAGACTGATGCATGTACAGTACAAGAGTTTTAGACGAAGACTGATTCATGTACATTACAAGATGTTCTAGATGAAGACTAATACATGTACAGTACAAGAAGTTCTAGATGAAGACTGCATAATTTATATGACACAACAGGATTCTAGACAAAGTCTGGTCCAAACATGCAAGGAAAATATAGGCAAGGACTGATACATGCATGATACATGGAAATACTACATGCAAATTCATGCATATACAGGATCCAACACATCAGGGTTCTAGACAAAGTCCGGTCCATAATTGCAAGGAAACTATAGAAAAGTTACATTTAAATTCTACATAAAAACTCATGCATATACAGTATCCAACACAACAGGATTCTAGAAAAGTCTGGTCTATAAGTGCAAGGAATTGCTAGGGAGGACTGGTACATGACTTGTTACATGGAAATTCTACATGAAAACTCATGCACATACAGGATCCAACACAACAGGGTTCTATACAAAGTCCAGTCCATAAGTGTAAGGAGACTATAAACAAGCACTGATACATGCATGTTACATGGAAATTCTACATGAAAACTCATGCACATACAGGATCCAACACAACAAGGTTCTATACAAAGTCCAGTCCATAAGTGTAAGGAAACTATAAACAAGCACTGATACATGCATGTTACATGGAAATTCTACATGAAAACTCATGCATATATAGGAATCAACACAACAGGGTTCTAGACACAGTCCGGCCGATAAATGCAAGGAAACTATAGACAAGGACTGATACATGCATGTAGATGGAAAGTCTATGTGAAAACTCATGCTTATACAGGATCCAACACAACAGGGCTCTAGACAAAGTCTGTTCCATAAGTGCAAAGTGAATCGAGACAAGGACTGGTATGTGAGAAATCTCATTCTTATATAGGATCCAACACAACAGGGTACCAGATAAAGTCAGGTCCATATTCAATGCAAGGAAATGCTAGAGGAGGACTAATAAATGCATGGTACATGGAAAGTATATTTGAAAACTGATGCATATTTATGGTGCAAGCAACAGGGTTCTAGACAAAGTGCAATCTATATACAATGTTAAACAAATTCTAGAGAAGCATTGAAGAATGCTGAAAACTGATGCAAGTACATGGGTTCAACACAGCACCTCTCTAGAAACTGTGTTGTCGTATACAATGTAATTTATATGCTAACTGAATCACACATTATTCAATAAGTCACAGGATGAAGACACATGCAGAGTTCTATATGAAGACTTATACATATACAAGTTAAGAGTATGGTAGATGAAGATAAAGTACTGTACTGTACAAGGGGTTTTAAATTACAAAATATGATTATAAAAAGACAACCAAGGGATGGGAAAGGGTTAAGGTTAGGTATAGGTACATAGAGAAATATTGATTCTTACGTAATCCAACTTTATGACCGTTGTTAACAGTCCAGTTTTGAACTTTTGACCTATGTAATAAGAAAATGCACAAATATGCTGTAATAATTCTTGTATTATGAATATTATATTTTTAATTTCAGCCAATAAGCATGGTTCCTGCAGTATTTTGGGCTTCGACCATGCATGTTTCCATATATATTCCCTATCCTTTGATTTTTCTTTCCCTCTTTTGTGTTAGTGAAACTTCAGGAGAAAATGTATTCCAAAACCAATCTCAAAGTTTTCTATTAACTGGCATCCATAGCCGAATCAAAAAGCACTGCGTGCCCTGCAAAACCATTGCTTTTATGCCTTTTTTATCTCATTTTGTGTGTTTTGCGCCTGTTTTCTTGTTTCGTCATACTTATCTTTTCATTTGCACCTCTTTTAAAATCATATTTGTTATGTGTTCATCTAGGGTTTAGGCTTTCCAGATGTTTTTGGCTGATTCATCAACTATGACAACATTTTTTTATGAATATAATCCGGCATACCCCCAATCTCCGGAACAATTTTATGTATGACAGAAATGTTTGCACACAGTTTGCTACACTTTGCACCTCATGCTACTTTTGTTTGCATTAAAATATCACAAAAATATTAAAAAGGAAAGTAAAGATGATTTTTAACTTTGTGCAAAATTCATGAACCATGTGTGCCATATTGAAAAATTAGGAGCAAAAAACTGTGCAATAACAGATGTATTAGACTGGACCATGAAACATAGTTCAACTATGGATGTTGTGCACAATTATATCATCCGTTCTGTGCATCTAATGCATAAAACTATTGGTCAGACACACTTGATATATGTCCACATAGCAAATGTGTACTTTGCATGCCATAAAGATTAGTGGAAATGTTATCGCTAAGAAAATATACACCCCAATTCTGAAACAGGACTCCAAATGCAAATGTCGACAGACCATACTATATTGTATCTATATACTATATATACATTTATAAAACCTAAAGTGCAGGTGATGCACCACTCCAGCATTTTGGGGTTTTTTTTTGCACCGCTGGAGAGGCACTTTAAACTTAGGTCCCTTGACCTTTGTCTCATACTCACCTGCCATTGTCTTCATCTGTTATCATTACCATTCCAGTTGGGCTCCAGAGACCTGCAGGTAGCTCCAGTGTTTCATGGTGTGCCAGAGGTCATAACAATTTACATCTCTACGGGAGCCTTGTTCTGGTCTCATTCTGGCTCTCATAGACATGTGTTGGGAGCTGGTGCTGTAACTTCTGACTTCAGGCCAGTCAGAAGTCACAATCACAAGATGGCACTGCAGGACCAGAGCGATGCAGAAGAAGCATGAAAAGAGTGTAGGGTGAGTATCATCCGGGGGAAGAGGGGAGGGGGACATAAATTTAAAGTGCCACTCCTGTGCTGACAAATAAAAACAAAAACCGTCAAAGTGATGCATCAATGACAGATCATTTCATACAGGGATAGCGTTGTCATTCTCAAATATGTAAAGTAATTTGAAACTTAATAAACGGTAACACCACAAAATTGTAAGTGAAAAAATATCAAAATCATCATTGAGTTTGAACTTCTCAAAAATAATTAGATTTGTAATATAATAGTCACATTCATCAAGTATTCTTAAATCTCCAGATTAAATATGCCTCCATAAAGTCTAGTCAGTGACATGTCCAGTTCTGAGTAGCTGTGCTTCTGGAGGTAACGTTTCTACCCTGGCTTGTCACAGTGCCAGGAACATGTGCTTTCTCTTCTTGGCACGCCCACTGATTAAAGGCTTTCATTTATGAGCTAACAAATCTGCTAACACCTGATACCTCTTTAGCTGCTGCTTTGAGTCTACGTTAGTGGGGGGTGGCAGTGTTACAGTATAAAGTATCATTTTCCGCTTTTCAGTAGACATACAAAGCTCTGATGATTGAGCTGATTAGATGTTTCCTAGCTAAGAACCCAATATTATATTGGATCACCTTGTTTAACAATAGTATATGTGTCAATAAAGAAACACATTCTAGCGCAGCAACAAGACACACTTGATCTCATGGTCCACCCTGGGTAACTTTATCTAGCAATACTGAGTAGTAGAAGCCATAATGAAATCACATATAATCTCTTAAATAACATACTCTTCCAGCAGAATATTTAATCCTACATATGCTAGAGGCAAACATGCTGTAAAAGGAAGGAATTACAAGACAGCAAGGTGTTTTTTTTATTCCCCCTTGACACGATTTCTGTACATTACCAAAGGTATATACTTCACTAGCTCCTTAAATGGTCTAATCTTAATCCACACTTTACTTGTTTACTTATGAAATTGTCTTTATGCAAATGGGAATGCTGAAATAAAGTATGGAGTTGTGCACCCTAATAAATCCTCACTTTCTGATATTACAGAACTTGATATAGAAACTGCTTTTTAAAGTCTTTTTTTCCACTTATGATACTAAAATTTTCTCATATTGTTTTCCATGTATAGAATTAGAATTTTAAAATTATCTCATATTAATGACTAGTTATGAGAGAATAGTGAAATATTCGGGTTTGGATTATTCTAACCGAATTATTTTTAATATCCGGGTATTCATCTCCAATATTGAACCTAATGCAAGTCAATTGAGAACTAAAATATTTTTCTGGGGAATCTTCCAGAAAAATAATCGAGTTTTCCATTGACTTGCTTTAGGTTCAATATTGAGACAAATATCCGAATAGCAAAAAGTATTCAGTGAGAATAATGAAAACCTGAATATTTCACTACTCCTTCATCACTATTATTCAATCATCACTATTACTAACCTATCCATATGATAGGTCATCCATATGAGATCTTTAGGAGTAAGACACCTGGCTCCCCAAACAATCAGCTGTAACCTTTACCCACAATGATTGAATATAAATAATATATGGCAGAACATAGCAGCCCTATACATTGCTCACTGGCTGCCGCAGAATACTGTCATATCTCCCAATCAAGTGAGTAGTGCAGAGCACAGCAGTCCCAAATATTGCTTATTGACTACTGCTGAGTACTGTGCCTTATCAAGTATATGAGGCTTAACACAGCAGACTTATAAATTACTTATTGGCCATTGCCAAGTACTGCAGTTCAACACTTTATCTCCCTCTTGAATAAGAGGTAAAGTGCACCATTTAACAGTGTCCATTAAGCAATGATGAGGCTGCTTTGTTAAACTCCATAAACTGCTTACATCCAGCTGCTGTGGATTAAATCTGATTGGTGGGGGTCTGCCCGATGTTGGACCCCAATGAATTTTATATTGATTGATGACCTATCGATAAGACCATGTACCAAATGTCAGCTCACCGCTAGTGTGCTGAGGACCCAACCTGCATGGACATCTGGACCTATACATTTTTTAATCCCAAATTTAGAAAAAGTCCAGCTATGCAGGAATAATCCTGTAAGATTTAACTAATATTCCATCATAGCTGAAATAAGGTATAAAAACTAGAGGAGAACCATGAACTGGTCTACATATTGCAGAAGACCATATTCATGGCCAATAGATGGTTCAGAATAAAGTTAGGCCAGGGTCACACATACAATCCGTTTTTGCCTTAAATCCGTTTTTAGGATCATTTTAGGCTTTTTTTTTCTAAGTCCAAAAACGCATATGCGTTAACGCATGGTGCACTTTAGTGTGACTGTGTTTTTTGACAGCACATGCATCTTTGTTCAGCATCCCAAGAAATGCTGCATACAGAGTTTTTGGGTGCTGTAAAAAAACACGTGTTTTTTTAACATGGGGCCCTATGGGAAACGCCTGTGTTAAAGTATGTTACATATAAGCACCATGCATTAATGCATATGCGTTTTTAAGAAAAAATGACTAAGACCAAAAATTTCCAAAAAACGTCCAGGACCTCAGGGAACACTATTGGCACCCTAAATAAAAGGGATGCTTTTTTCTAGGGGCTTAAAAAAGTGCGTGGGCATGTGTGACCCTGGCCTTATTCGGGGTGCAGAGGCTGCTGGGTGTTGGTGTGTGTGATCATAAATTGTTCAGACCTGGACAACCCATTTAAGCATCTGCCTCTTGTGTCTATAAACCGTTCATAGTGTTAAGATGAAGACTTATTGCTGCTCTGTCCATTAACCCTACTAATGCTGAAGATCTCTTTATTAAGAGTGGCTTTTGTATGTAAGTATAAGATCACCACAATCTCATTGAGTAGGCACATTATGAATTATTATTATTAGAGCAATGAAAGTATAAAGTATATTTAGGCAACTAAACTGCCAATTTAGGGAAAAGTTAGACATTGTGCAAACTTAAACAAATAGGCTGGAGTAACTTTTCAGAGATTATCTTTGATGGGGCAATTAACATTTACCTAGGGGTTATTTTTGTCTAAAACATATGTACCGTAATAATAAAAAATATAATAGATATTCGTCAAGAAAAAAATTTACCTATAATTGGCATCAATCCTGTCCTCAATCTGTGTGTAGCATTCATATTCATCATTTTCTATCCAATAAAAGCATTGTCAAAGATTAGAAAACATGTTGGTCCTCTTCCCTAAAACAGTGTTGCTATTGTCCATGAGTTGTATCAGAGACTGTAGAGATGTACCATTGAGGTGAATTTAGTGCATAGAACTAGTGATAAGCGAGTAACGAAATACTCGCATTCACTTTACTCGTACCTAGTAGTTTTTAATACTTGCATATTCATCCAAATATTGAGTATAATGTTGGTCAATTAGTGATTGGCTCCGCACACACACATTCGGCAATAAAATGGGACAGGGCAGCAAGGCAGGCTTTTTTACGATTTCAATGCCTAAAACACCTTGCTGTGCCCGCCAGAGTGAGCCTAACAATCAAGAGGCTATCACTGAGGTACCAGCATCCATTGTTTAGTCAATTTGCATCAGATCGATAAAGATCGACACATCACTCACGAGCACCAGCGATACTCGCTGAATAATGAGTATGGCCAAAATGCTGTACTAGCCGTGCGAGTAGTGAATAGTAACGATTATCAGTACATACAACCTGTCGTAGGTGAGGCACTGTTTGAGGAGTAAAGCAGACATCTTTTTATAATTCTGAACAGCCCCTTCAAACATGATCAATTATTAATGGTTTGTAGGCCATAGTGATGAGTGAATCAATTCTGTTGCAGAGGCCAAGTGAGAAATCTGTAGCCATGGGGCAGGTGACCTTCTAGCCCCTTATTACCTTCTGTCATCCATGGCTTCTAATCCAAAGAGACTAATCAAAAGAGGAAAAAATCCACCGGTAGAATTTAGTTTCCATGGTTTATGTCCAGTAGCCACTGAGTATTATTTTCTTCACATGAGTAACCCATTTTAATTTTTTAAATCTGCCATACTGATGATCATGCTCAAGAGTGATATGCAATTTTATTTAGCGCTAATTGTTATGGTCACTAGTATAGCGTGTATAACGGTAAATGAACAGAGCAGCCTACAGACACGGAGAGAATATGAGCTATGCCCACTTAGTAAAGAACCAAATGAAAAGGTCTGTGTCTCGGGACCTGATTTAACCCCTTAAGGACCGAGTCACTTTGCAGCTTAATGACCAGACCATTTTTTGTAATTCTGACCACTCTCCCTTTATGAGGTAATATCTCTGGAACGCTTCAACGGATCCTAGCGATTATGAGATTGTTTTTTCGTGACATATTGGGCTTAATGTTAGTATTAAATTTAGGTCGATAATTTTTGCGTTTATTTGTGAAAAAATAAAAAAATTTGGCAAAAATTTTGAAAATTTAGCAATTTTCAAATTTTTTATTTTTATTCTGCTAAACCAGAGAGTTATGTGCCACAAAATAGTTAATAAATAATATGTCCCACATGTCTACTTCACATCAGCACAATTTTGGAAGAAAAATAAAAATTTGTTAGGACGTTATAAGGGTTCAAAGTTCATCAGCAATTATTCATTTTTCCAGCAAAATTTACAAAACCATTTTTTTAGTGACCACATCCCATTTGAAGTCCCTTTGAGGGGTTTACATGACAGAAAACACCCAAAAGTGACACCATTCCAAAAACTGCACCCCTCAAGCTACTCAAAACTATATTGAAGAAGATTATTAACCCTTCAGGTGCTTCACAGGAACTAAAATAATGTTGAAGGAAAAAATGGACATTTTAATTTTTGTAACAAAAATGTTCTTTTAGCCTCAATTTTTTCATTTTCACATGGGCAACAGGATAAAATGCATCCTAAAATTTGTTGGGCAATTTCTCCTGAGTACACCGATGCCTCATATGTGGTCATAAACCACTGTTTGGGCGCACGGCAGGGCTCAGAAGGGAAGGAGCGCAATTTGAATTTTAGAGCCAATTTTCCGTTCAAAAAGTGAAATGGCGCTCCTTCACTTCTGAGCCCTGCCGTGCGCCCCAAACAGTGGTTTATGACCACATATAAGGTATCGGTGTACTCAGGTGAAATTGCCCAACAAATTTTGGGATGTATTTTATCCCTTTGCCCATGTAAAACTGAAAAAATGTAGGCAAAAAGAATTTTTTTGTGAAAAAAAAGTGTTTTTTTAATTTTTATGAATGAATTTGTGAAGCATCTGGGGGTTCAACGTGCTCACTATGCATCTAGATACCTTCCTTAGGGGGTCTAGTTTCCAAAATGGGGTCATTTGTGGGGGAGCTCCAATGTGGAGACACACAGGGACCCTCCATACGCGACATGGTATCCGCTAACAATTTGAATGGAAAATGAGCTCAAATTGTTAGCGGACACCATGTCGCGTTTGGAGGGTCCCTGTGTATCTCCACATTGGAGCTCCCCACAAGTGACCCCATTTTGGAAACTAGACCCCCGAAGGAACGTATCTAGATGCATAGTGAGCACTTTGAACCCCCATATGCTTCAGAAATTCATCCGTAAAAATGAAAAAGCACTTTTTTTTCCACTAAAAAATTATTTTTTCATTATTACGGATCAATTTGTGAAGCATCTGGGGGTTCAAAGTGCTCACTATGTACCTAGATATGTTCCTTTGGGGTCTAGTTTCCAAAATAGGGTCACTTGTGGGGGAGCTCCAATGTGGAGACACACAGGGACCCTCCAAACGCGACATGGTGTCCGCTAACAATTTGAGCTCATTTTCCATTCAAATTGTTAGCGGACACCATGTCGCGTTTGGAGGGTCCCCGTGTGTCTCCACATTGGAGCTCCCCCACAAGTGACCCCATTTTGGAAACTACACCCCCAAAGGAACATATCTAGATGCATAGTGAGCACTTTCTACCCCCAGGTGCTTCACAAATTGATCTGTAAAAATGAAAAGAGAAAATTTGTGTGGAAAAAAAAAAGTGCTTTTTCATTTTTATTGATGAATTTGTGAAGCATCTGGGGGTTCAAAGTGCTCACTATGCATCTAGATATGTTCCTTAGGGGGTCTAGTTTCCGAAATGGGGTCACCTGTGGGGGAGCTCCAATGTGGAGACACACCGGGGCCCTCCAAACGCGACATGGTGTCCGCTAACAATTTGAATGGAAAATGAGCTCAAATTGTTAGCTGACACCATGTCGCGTATGGAGAGCCCCTGTGTGTCTCCGCATTGGAGCTCCCCCACAAGTGACCCCATTTTGGAAACTAGACCCCCAAAGGAACATATCTAGATGCATAGTGAGTACTTTGAACCCCAGATGCTTCACAAATTGATCCATAATAATGAAAAAATAAATTTTTTGTGGGAAAAAAAAGTGCTTTTTCATTTTTACGGATGAATTTCTGAAGCATATGGGGGTTCAAAGTGCTCACTATGCATCTAGATACGTTCCTTAGGGGGTCTAGTTTCCAAAATGGGGTCACTTGTGGGGGAGCTCCAATGTGGAGACACACGGGGACCCTCCAAACGCGACATGGTGTCCGCTAACAATTTGAATGGAAAATGAGCTCAATTTGTTAGCGGACACCATGTCGCGTTTGGAGGGTCCCCGTGTGTCTCCACATTGGAGCTCCCCCACAAGTGACCCCATTTTGGAAACTAGACCCCCAAAGAAACGTATCTAGATGCATAGTGAGCACTTTGAACCCCCAGGTGCTTCAGAAATTCATCCGTAAAAATGAAAAAGCACTTTTTTTCCACAAATAATTTCTTTTTTCATTATTACGGATCAATTTGTGAAGCATCTGGGGGTTCAAAGTGCTCACTATGCATCTAGATATGTTCCTTTGGGGGTCTAGTTTCCAAAATGGGGTCACTTGTGGGGGAGCTCCAATGTGGAGACACACAGGGGCTCTCCATACGCGACATGGTGTCCGCTAACAATTGGAATTGTTAGCGGACACCTTGTAGGATATGAAGAGCCCCTATGTGCCTAAACATTGGAGCTCCCCCACAAGTGACCCCATTTTGGAAACTATACCACCCAAGGAACGTATCTAGATGCATAGTGAGCACTTTGAACCCCCAGATGCTTCACAAATTGATCCGTAAAAATGAAAAAAGAAACTTTTTGTGGAAAAAAACGTGCTTTTTCATTTTTATGGATGAATTTGTGAAGCATCTGGGAGTTCAAAGTACTCACTATGCATCTAGATACGTTCCTTCGGGGGTCTAGTTTCCAAAATGGGGTCACTTGTGGGGGAGCTCCAATGTTCAGGCACACAGGGAGGGGCTCTCCATACCCGACATGGTTTCCGCTAACAATTGGAGCTAATTTTCTATTGAAATTGTTAGCGGACACTATGTCGCATATGGAGAACCCGTGTGCCACCAGCACAAGGGCAACTGGTAGAGTTGGGGTACAGCACCAGAAAATGCCGCCTCTAATGAATGCGCTATTTTCTTGGGTGGCTGTGGGTTGAAATTTGCAGCGTGGGGGACCCACAACATTTGAGTCTCTCCACGCTGAGGATTCCAGTCAGCCAGCTGCCAAGTTGTACATGGCTGGCTACAAATACAGCGAAGGCTTTATTTTATTTCTAGAACTAATTCTAGAAAAAAAAATGACGTAGGGCTCCGCCATATTTTTGGTCCAGCCAGGTACAACTGGGCAGCTACAGACTGCCAGCAACCCCCAGCTGCCTCGCTGTACCTGGCTGCAACCAAAAATACAGCGAAGCCCATTTTTTTTTATTTCTAGAACTAATTCTAGAAAAAAAAAATGACGTAGGGCTCCGCCATATTTTTGGTCCAGCCAGGTACAACTTGGCAGCTACAGACTGCCAGCAACCCCCAGCTGCCTCGCTGTACCTGGCTGCAACCAAAAATACAGCGAAGCCCATTTTTTTTTATTTCTAGAACTAATTCTAGAAAAAAAAAATGACGTAGGGCTCCGCCATATTTTTGGTCCAGCCAGGTACAACTTGGCAGCTACAGACTGCCAGCAACCCCCAGCTGCCTCGTTGTACCTGGCTGCAACCAAAAATACAGCAAAGCCCATTTTTTTTTATTTCTAGAACTAATTCTAGAAAAAAAAATGACGTAGGGCTCCGCCATATTTTTGGTCCAGCCAGGTACAACTTGGCAGCTACAGACTGCCAGCAACCCCCAGCTGCCTCGCTGTACCTGGCTGCAACCAAAAATACAGCGAAGCCCATTTTTTTTTATTTCTAGAACTAATTCTAGAAAAAAAAATGACGTAGGGCTCCGCCATATTTTTGGCCCAGCCAGGTACAACTAGGCAGCTGGGGGCTGGAATCCTCAGCATGGAAAGGCCCAAGCGTTCTGGGCCCCCATGCTGCGAATTGCAGCCCGCAGCCGCTCCAGAAAATGGCGCATTCATTGAAGCGCCATTTTCTGGCGCTGTACCCATGCTCTTCCAGTTGCCCTGGTGCCGGTGGCGAACTGGGTAATAAAGGGGTTAATGCCAGCTTTTTATTGGCAGCTGGCACTAAGCCCCAGATTCATAATATAGGGCCAATGTTAGACCCGCCATTAGGAATCTCTGGTAAGTAGTCAATAAATACACACAGAGAAAAATATTTTTATTAGAAAAAAAACACAAACAAATTTCGGACTCCATCTTTATTATAAAAAGATCCGACGTAGTCCACAACGAAGGTCCCACGACGCTCGATCACCTCCGACGTAGTCCACAACGAAGGTCCCACGATCACCATGCAGGGGGATCAGGGATCCCCATGCAGTGGAATGGGGGATCAGGGATCCCCATGCAGGGGGATCCCTGATCCCCATCCCCCTGCATGGGGATCAGGGATCCCCATGCAGGGGGATGGGGGATCAGGGATCCCCATGCAAGGGATGGGGGTGGGGGATCAGGGATCCCCATGCAGGGGGATGGGGGATCAGGGATCCCCATGCAGGGGGATCAGGGATCCTCCTGCAGGGGGATGGGGGATCAGGGATCCCCATGCAGGGGGATGGGGGATCAGGGATCCCCATGCAGGGGGATGGGAGATCAGGGATCCCCATGCAGGGGGATCAGGGATCCTCCTGCAGGGGGATGGGGGATCAGGGATCCCCATGCAGGGGGATCAGGGATCCTCCTGCAGGGGGATGGGGGATCAGGAATCCCCATGCAGGGGGATCAGGGATCCTCCTGCAGGGGGATGGGGGATCAGGGATCCCCATGCAGGGGGATCAGGGATCCTCCTGCAGGGGGATGGGGGATCAGGGATCCCCATGCAGGGGGATCAGGGATCCTCCTGCAGGGGGATGAGGGATCAGGGATCCCCATGCAGGGGGATCAGGGATCCCCATGCAGGGGGATCAGGGATCCTCCTGCAGGGGGATGAGGGATCAGGGATCCCCATGCAGGGGGATCAGGGATCCTCCTGCAGGGGGATGAGGGATCAGGGATCCCCATGCAGGGGAATGGGAGATCAGGGATCCCCATGCAGGGGGATCAGGGAT
Source organism: Allobates femoralis (assembly GCA_033576535.1). Lineage (NCBI taxonomy): Eukaryota > Metazoa > Chordata > Amphibia > Anura > Aromobatidae > Allobates > Allobates femoralis. The sequence goes on from JARQOC010000002.1 coordinate 354,317,658, forward strand.
CCTCCTGCAGGGGGATGGGGGATCAGGGATCCCCATGCAGGGGGATCAGGGATCCTCCTGCAGGGGGATGGGGGATCAGGGATCCCCATGCAGGGGGATCAGGGATCCTTCTGCAGGGGGATGGGGGATCAGGGATCCCCATGCAGGGGGATCAGGGATCCTCCTGCAGGGGGATGGGGGATCAGGGATCCCCATGCAGGGGGATCAGGGATCCTCCTGCAGGGGGATGGGGGATCAGGGATCCCCATGCAGGGGGATCAGGGATCCTCCTGCAGGGGGATGGGGGATCAGGGATCCCCATGCAGGGGGATGGGGGAGGTCTTACCAGACGTCGGGCGGCGGTGAGAGGAAGCCGGAGGACGCAGGCAGGAGGACGCAAGCTGGAGGCGGCGGCGGCAGGAGGAGGTGAGTACCGGCGGTGGCGGGGGGCCGGAGACAGCGGGGGGGGCCCAGAATCAGCAGGGGACGGGGGATAGCGGGGGGGGGGCCCAGAAAAAGAAGGGGACAAGGCACAAGGGGATAGCGGGGGGGCCCAGAAACAGCAGGGGACGGGGGATAGCGGGGGGGGGGCCCAGAAAAAGAAGGGGACAAGGCACAAGGGGATAGCGGGGGGGCCCAGAAACAGCAGGGGATGAGCCGGGGGATGAGCCGGGGATGAGCCGGGGGATGAGCCGGGGGGGGGGGGGGGAGACACAGCGGGGGACAGGGGTATGAGCGGGGGAGCGCAGACACAGTTGGGGGACAGGGGGATGAGCCGGGGGATGAGCCGGGGGGGGGGGGGAGACACAGCGGGGGACAGGGGTATGAGCGGGGGAGCGCAGACACAGTTGGGGGACAGGGGGATGAGCGGGGGGCAGGCACAGTGGGGGTCAGGGGGATGAGGGGGGGAAGGTGATACACATCAGAGGGCACAAGCAGGGGATGTGTGCAGGAACCGGGCACAGCTGACAGCCCGGCTCCTGCAGCGATCGCTCAGGGAAGTGCTGACATTCAGCACTTTCCTGCGCCATCTTGATGTGATCGGTCGGTCAGATTGACTGACCGATCACATCGCTCTGAGTGTGGGGACCCCTAAAAAGGGTCCCCACACCTCTGCCCCTAACCCTCAGCTGTCACTGACAGCTTTTAGAATTGAGCTGTCACTGTTCGTTTAGGAGCAGTGACAGTTCAAAGCCATGACGAGTATACTCGTCATGATGCGGGAACTGACAGCTTTTCATGACGAGTATACTCGTCATTAGTCGTAAAGGGGTTAAACAATATGTAAATAACTAATTATATCAAATAATACCAATAAATAAAAATCTGAGCAAAAACTGGTCACTTTTGACCCACTTATTTTTGATCTGTTTGTGAAGAATATGGCAACGTTTCTCACATACAGTATATAATCCAGGAAAACTGTGTTGAAACATTTGTTTCTAGAAACGAATAGCTCTTTAAACAGAAAACATATTGGAGCCTGTAATTCAGCACTAGGGTAAGTGCCCACTTGCACTTTTCCTTTCCACTAGCTTTCATATATCTGCTCTTTTGTATCAACCTTAGGCAAGGTAGACCTACTTTCTGATCTTCTTCTATTACAACCCTCCTGATAGTGCTGTTTTTCTGTGGGGACATGATCTGTTAGGACAACAAAAGGTATGGCCACAAGAAAATATCCACCATAATGGGATTTTTGGGAAAGTTTTGTGAGCATTCCTGGATAGCACAGAGTGGTCCATGATATTGCCTCATTGGAATTAACATTTTAAAATGTCTGCCATCACATAAATGGTGAATTGGAAATTTTATCGAGATTCTCAAATATATCCAGTGCCATAATAATAACAGATGAAAACAGAAGAATTACATTTGCACTTATCCACAACATTTTCTATGTGTGTAGTGTTGTTTCAGTTCTTCTATTTTCTCTGATTGCTAAACATTACAAGTAAAATTATGGGAGACATGAAGCTATGTTTATTATAATTGGACTTTATATAATGGCCTGATGATCAGCGGACATGTAAATATAGTTTGTAATTATGTTGTGATTAGGAAAGCAGATGTCAAAACTGTTTAGTATCTGAAGTGTTTACTGTTCATCTGGTTCGACATAATAAATGATACCACCCATAATTGCTTATCAGAGGATGACAGCAGAAAGAATCAATGTCTTTCCTGGCAGCTTCCAAGTGATGTCTTAGAGGATGGGAAACACACTATTAGTGACTGTTTATGTAAAGTTATGTAAGGATTTCAAATCAATGTCTTATAAGACTTTGGACAGGTAACACCTATTTGAAAATCTATTAGGGAGCCACTTATGAAATCATCAAAAAAGAGCCAACTTTTATATGTTAAAGGGGTTGTCCAATAAAATAAAGTTATTACCAGACTACTAGATAGGTGATAGGTTGCTGATCGACGAGTGTACCACCAAGGAAATGTTATTAACTTTCTCTGAAAGAATAGAGAAGCAATGTGCATGTCTGGCCAATGCTCCATTCATTCTGTATGGGGATGTTGGAAAAGCCAAGTGTAGAGCTTGTCAGCTCCCTAGGGAATTAATCAAGTAGCAGTAGAGCATGTACATTGCTGTTCCATCAAAAGGTACCATTACACGGCACAACATTGAAACTATGTCGGCAATGATGTCGGGGGAGCGCGGTCGTTTTTTACATCATTTCAACATCACTGGTGAGGTGTCACACGTCTAGATATCATGGACAAATCACCAACGATGTTGTGAGCAGGTATCGTTCGCAAACCCCGCAAACGATCCCTGCTCATTGCTGTGAATGGGCGAAGTCGTTCACGACATCGTTATCGCGGTGTCACACAGAACGATGCAGCAGGTTGCTGGACTTGAGATCGTCAGGATTTCCAACATGTTGGTAAACCTGTCGACTCCGATACAACGATTTATTGTGGCAAATTGCCAGAGTAACACACAACGAGTTCGCTGGTACGCCTCCAAACCCGTGACATATCAGTGATGTCGTTGACGATGTTGTACCGTGTAACGGGGCCTTAATAAAGATTAAAGTGCAGGTCAGTGCTAATCCCAGTATTTGAAGAGCAGCCAATCAAAAAGTTATTATCACCTATCCCATCTCACTTATCCTCTCTCATCAGTAATTCAGCGCAGCTGATAAATTAAATCTCAAAAGATCCTATTATGTCTACTATCAGAAAAACAGAAATTTGATGTTAAATACATGAAAACCTGAATTTAAACAATCGTAATTTATTAATGGTACCAATAAATTTAGCTGGTAAAACAAATTATCTTTTCCAAAGGGTAAGGGAACAGAGTTGAGTTAATCTAGCAAAATTAGATATGGCCAGATCTGCTTAATTCAAAAGACAGACTTGATTCCATTGAATGAACACATTTGGTGCAAAGAGAATCTGTCATATTGACAGCATTCCCCAATCTACTTCTGTTATATAATAATATAATATATATTATAAGATAATGTATTATATTCCATATTTCTTCTTCAGTATTATTGTATGATGCAATCTTAAATACAAAGGCAACCAACTATAAGAGAGAAAGAATTCTCTAAGGCATTAGTTGCACTTGTGTTTTACACGGACAAGTGCAATCCCATAAAAAAATCAGATTGCACTGACTATTGTAAATCAATCAGGTAGCGTCCATCTGCTATTTTTTCCTCAGCCAAAATTGTGCTGAGGAAAAAAATTACAACATGCTGCATCTGGCATTGAATCACGGACCACACCCAACTAACTGCCTTGCGATATGCGCTGAAACCCGGCAATGCAGAAGGTGGAGATATTAATCCCTCCCTCTACTCCGCAAATGTGATCCGATTTAATTATCGGACCACAGGATAATGACACTTGGGTCCTGCTCACAGCAGAGCAGGAGCCAAGGGTCATTAGCATATCGCATTTGATGCTCATGCAGTATAGTACTGCTTGGATAAACAGTAGAGGACACCAAGCTATGAAACTATGATACCTCACATCTTTCCTAATATGTCCTTAGAAGTGTATCCAAAACAAGACACAATATTGAAATCATGAATTATAATTTTTTTAATAGTACTGCATTGTTGTTTGTCCAAGCACAGTAATCATTTATTGATTAATGAACAAAGATAAAATGAGTTAAATAGCAAGCTACACTTTTTCTTAATTTTGTACTTGATTAAGACTTTAAATGCACATACAAGTATACAACAATTAATACCAAATCTAAAACCAGTGGAGATTACAATGGTAACTATGATGAACAACAGGAAGTAGAGAAACCACCAAACGTACTAAAAAAAACATGTAATTTTCTTAATAAATATTGATTAACAATATAATAAAATAGGGGGTGTGCAAGCAAAGGAATGATGACGCCCAGTGGGGTGTGATAACAGTAGCAAGGGGGGAGAATGGAGACCCGCCCATGTCAGTCTATGCCATAGCCTGGATGCCTCATTATCATAGGAAAATGTAAGTTAATGAAACATTCTCAAGCATTATATTGCAGTTTTAGCTCAGAGAGGGATGGTTACGGATGTGCTAGCAAGGTGCATGGACAGGTATGGATAGGATAGGGGGTAAAAATGAGCTGACAGGTTCCCGTTAAAGAAGTCTTGTCACCTGGACGTATTACATCTATTTTGGCAAATAACTGTATTTATCTTTGTTGAAGCACTATTCCAGCGTGTTTTTTGTTTTTTTAAACACTGCTGGGGTTTGCATCAAACTCCCATGACTCCTATGTTTACTTCCTTTCCTGCAGCTTCATGGTCTATCTTCACTGATTCTGTGATTTGTGACCTGCTGGCAGCTCCAGTATTTTCTGGAGTGCACTGGATGTACAACTCAATACTTCTCTATGAGAGCCTTTTTCTGAGAGCTTGTGACATAACTTCTGACAAGTAAGGGTGCCTTCACACTGCGGTCAGGTCCGGTCTGGGGCTGTCAGGGGTGAACCTGACAGCCCCGGACCGGATCAGCACACAGAACCAGAGGGCTAATATGTCCTCTGGTCCGGTGTGCAGCCTGCCGCAGCTGCGCTGCAGATTATTTAGGACCACGGCTCGCAGGGAGCAAGTCGTGGTCCTGAATTATAACAGCGGCATGCAGCCGCATGTGTACGGTTCCCGGATCCTCCTGGATCCTCCCGGATCGGGGCAATCTGGCCCCATAGGCTCCATGTTAAGGAAGCACTGGATTGCCCTGGAAGGATTCGGGGCAATCCGGGAGGATCCGGGGGAATCTGGGAGACACCAATTATGGGGAGATTGGTCTCCGGACACAAAATCGTTGTTTTTGTATCCGGGAGAAAAATCCCACTTCTCCCGGATTCTTCCGGCGAGATGGAAGCCGGATGGCAGATAGCCGCCATCTGACTCCATCAAGCCCCATAGACTATTATGGGGCAAAAATCCGGTCCGGGGCTGTCACCCCTGCAATCTAGTTCTCCTGATAAGCAATGTCTTTTCCTCATGTGCAGTGCTTTGTGGGACTTTGGGTATCCAGCTTTATGACCAAGAGCAACTATTTAATTGACTTTCCCTATATGCGTGGATGTAACAAGAGATACCTAAGGTACTGCAATGTCCTGCACATGAGGAAAAGACGTAGCTTATCAGGAAAGCCATATTACATTTCTAATTGGAGATATTTGCAAATATTTTTTATTATTACACCTAATACATTTTGGGATAGCATCTTGGAGATGGGAATACCCCTTTAAGGTGCTACTCCAATGCAGAAATATATATATAAAAAAAAAGATGGAGTGGCCCTTTAACAGTTCTGGATAAGCTTTTCCTATATCCTCCTCAGACACATAAGTCTTTTAATTGAGTTATTTTATGTTCAATGGAGAAATATAATAGAACAAGGCCAAGTAACATTATCTTTAGTCATGAAATTTAAACTTCTATGTTCACTATGTGCACTACAGTGTCCACCAGTTCTAAACCATTTCAAGTTATCCACAATTAAATTATGTAGTTTAAATCCGCTGTCCACTGCAGTGTACGCAAGGTCTAAGGAGGATAACATTCCTAAAATGTTATGACTGTATTGATTGGGTGTTAATAGCTAGTAACTGTATGCACACTCTTATGGCCTCTTTACACGCTGAGACTTTCCAGCGATCCCATCAGTGATCTGACCTGCCGGGGTCGCTGGTGCGTCGCTACGTGGTTGCTGGTGAGATGTCAAACAGTCAGATCTCACTAGCGACGCAATAACGATATGGTGGTCATTGAGAGCCTGTCACTCTTGGACGTAGTATTGAGATCATTGGTCGTTGACCCTGTCAAACACAGCGATGCATGCAGCCAGCTGGAGACCCGAAGACCAAAAAATGGTCCTGAACGATTTGTAACGATCAACGATCTCACAGCAGGGGCCTGGTCACTGATGTGTGTCACAACAGCGATGTCGCTGGCGGGGTCGCTGTTACGTCACAAAACCTGTGACGTTTCAGCGACATCGTTAACGATGTTGCTGTGTGTGAATTACCCTTTACACTATAAAATCAGTGTTGCTAGTGTCTGATTAAATCACAACACAGTCCTTTGACATGGGGAGTGGTAATGGCAGATTGTCTCCTTAGTTCACAATTTTTAGGAGTAATGGTTTAATTTTGAGGTCTAAACAGAGATTCTCCAAAATGGTTTGCTTGGGAAATGCAAGTATTTAATTAAATAGGTCTGTAAAAATATCTTAAGACGTCCTCTTTAAGATAACATTTTACAACTATTAATTAAATATAGCAATGACTCAAAATAGTTTTTATTGCCAAATATGATTTATAACACCAGGTGCGCTATGCAATACAAAAAAAATCCTTGCCATTTACATCAAAAACCTTAAAACCATGCAGACTTTTCTGACACACTTATGGCCGCTTTACACGTCCCGATATCGTCCCTATATTAGATACGGCGGCACGGGAGCGCGCACTTTTTTGGCAGTAATCCAAGATCGCATAGGAGCTGTCACACAGGGAGATATCGGCAGGCAACACAACTGCGATGTCTACGCCCCCTTGTACAAGCGAACCAGGGAAACGATCATTTAACATGGGAGTGAATAGAGGAAGTTGTGCTTCAAATCGTTGTTGGGCTGTCACACAGCACGATTCTGCCAGATCGTCCATCCAATATCGGGCACTTGGAGAGCCTGCACAATTCTTACCCGATATCGTTTTGGCATCGTTCTTGCATCGAATTGGTCATTTACACCACACAACGCAGCACGAACGATATTGGGGCCAAAGCACGAACCACGTGACTTTTTATCGTTGTTGGACAACGATATCGGGACGTGTAAAGCGGCCATTAGAACTTGCTGCAAAGAACTGACTATCTGCCATAATGTGCAGACTTATACCAATAATTGAAAAAGCTTAAAAGGAATCAGTCATGTAAAAAAAATGCTATTAATTTGCAGATACTAAAACTACCAGCCACCACACTAAAGTCTCCTGGCAGCCTCAGGCTTTCAGTCACAGAGGTACGATAAACCCAGCTCACGACACTGCTCAGTAAATAGTGAGCAATACCTGGGATCACACACTGACACAGACTGACAGTCACCTCAGCATTGCATCTTTAGTGACCCAGAGTATGCCATGTGTTGTTTTATAGTGTGGTGTATTTTAACTCCAACACTTTAACTCTGAGAGTTGTAGCATGTCTAATCCCACACTGCCCTCTGCTGGCCTTTCTGAAAACTACAATTTCCTTGTATGGTCAAAGGTCACCGAGCAACAGTTCAGAGTTTTCCGGCAGTTGTGTGTAGCTGCTGGAGATACAGGAGTGAGGACACAATTGTGACGATGCAAGCACTGTGTGTTTAGGAGAAATGACAACACCTGTTGGCTCCTGTCCTCTAGCGATTACTAGTGGTAAAAAATAGAGAGGTCGCACTTTATACAGAGAACCTTCTAGAAAAAGAAAGAGTTTATGCTACACTGTGCTTCCCAAGCCAAAATAGGACTGTACATACCAAAACCTGAAAAAATACCAAAAAAAAAGCTAATAAAAGATCCCCGCTGCTAAGAAGCTCTCAGAGCTAAAGAAGAGGGAGAGTAAATTAAATGTACACTGTCAACTTTGTATTGAATATGGAGTAAAAGTTCTGAATCGTTCAACCTATGGTGTCTGGTTCTTATGTGACTACAACCTCCTCTACTACTCCTTAGATGGACTAAGAAACTAGTCCCTGTGATCCACTTGGTTATCTTCCCCTTTTTACATTTGCCTCCCAATCCGAGGATTGCTGGAGCCATCGGAGACATCATGACAGGATTCAGCTCCGATTTCCCAGGCCCTGCAAAATTGATGGAGAATGTGGCACATTAATATACTGTCAGATGTCCGTCAATGTTTGAACGTGGTTACAGCTGCCGCTCACTATGTCCTGAATGGTGACTAATCCTGCTCCGGCCACATCTCTATGACAGAAAGCCTGAGGCTGGTAGGAATAGTAAACTATATTTCCTCCTAGTAGCTGGGCTTTCAGTGCAGTGAGCGGACATTTTCTAGAATCCTTTTAACCTGCAGATTAACCGAACATTTGCATGTTAATAGCATTTTTTGACATGAGCGGTTCCCTTTAAGTATTCATTTTCAATATATTAAAACTAAAGGTACTGTAAAGCCCACTAATCTTCTGACCCTCCCAACTGTTTCTATAGAAACTCTTAAGTGTTCCATTATGGGAATTGGGAGTGTGTAGCAGAGACTTTATGCGTGCAAATCCTAATTGATTTCAGCAGCAAAAAGTCAATAAAATAGTAAATGGCCTTTAATTTTACCTCTTCATTTGCTAAAAAAAAGACAAAAATACCATGTCTTATTTTCCATATTAAACCAAAATGTTCTGAAACATGACACATATGTCCTTATCTAGTGTTACACAAGTTAAATCACACTCTTCAGAACAATCTGCGAAGATCATCCCAATGTCTCATGTCTCCTCTAAACATTTCTGTCTACAAAGCAGATGAAGCATCTGCTGTACATAAAGTCTCTGTATTAACCTCACTGCAACCATTTTACAGTGTCATCCTGTTTTTCTTTCGAAATTTGAATCTATCAAGAAGAAGCATTTCTTGAACCGTATTTTGAAAGCTACAAATAGACTTAAGATATACAGTTAGGGCCAGAAATATTTGGACAGTGACACAATTTTCACGAGTTGGGCTCTGCATGCCACCACATTGGATTTGAAATGAAACCTCTACAACAGAATTCAAGTGCAGATTGTAACGTTTAATTTGAAGGGTTGAACTAAAATATCTGATAGAAAATGTAGGAATTGTACACATTTCTTTACAAACACTCCACATTTTAGGAGGTCAAAAGTAATTGGACAAATAAACATAACCCAAACAAATATTTTTATTTTCAATATTTTGTTGCGAATCCTTTGGAGGCAATCACTGCCTTAAGTCTGGAACCCATGGACATCACCAAACGCTGGGTTTCCTCCTTCTTAATGCTTTGCCAGACCTTTACAGCCACAGCCTTCAGGTCTTGCTTGTTTGTGGGTCTTTCCGTCTTAAGTCTGGATTTGAGCAAGTGAAATGCATGCTCAATTGGGTTAAGATCTGGTGATTGACTTGGCCATTGCAGAATGTTCCACTTTTTTGCACTCATGAACTCCTGGGTACCTTTGGCTGAATGCTTGGGGTCATTGTCCATCTGTACTATGAAGCGCCGTCCAATCAACTTTGCAGCATTTGGCTGAATCTGGGCTGAAAGTATATCCCGGTACACCGCAGAATTCATCCGGCTACTCTTGTCTGCTGTTATGTCATCAATAAACACAAGTGACCCAGTGCCAGTGAAAGCCATGCATGCCCATGCCATCACGTTGCCTCCACCATGTTTTACAGAGGATGTGGTGTGCCTTGGATCATGTGCCGTTCCCTTTCTTCTCCAAACTTTTTTCTTCCCATGATTCTGGTACAGGTTGATCTTTGTCTCATCTTTCCATAGAATACTTTTCCAGAACTGAGCTGGCTTCTTGAGGTGATTTTCAGCAAATTTAACTCTGGCCTGTCTATTTTTGGAATTGATGAATGGTTTGCATCTAGATGTGAACCCTTTGTATTTACTGTCATGGAGTCTTCTCTTTACTGTTGACTTAGAGACAGATACACCTACTTCACTGAGAGTGTTCTGGACTTCAGTTGATGTTGTGAACGGGTTCTTCTTCACCAAATAAAGTATGCGGCGATCATCCACCACTGTTGTCATCCGTGGACGCCCAGGCCTTTTAGAGTTCCCAAGCTCACCAGTCAATTCCTTTTTTCTCAGAATGTACCCAACTGTTGATTTTGCTACTCCAAGCATGTCTGCTATCTCTCTGATGGATTTTTTCTTTTTTTTCAGCCTCAGGATGTTCTGCTTCACCTCAATTGAGAGTTCCTTTGACCACATGTTGTCTGGTCACAGCAACAGCTTCCAAATGCAAAACCACACACCTGGAATCCACCCCTGACCTTTTAACTACTTCATTGATTACAGGTTAACGAGGGAGACGCCTTCAGAGTTAATTGCAGCCCTTAGAGTCCATTGTCCAATTACTTTTGGTCCCTTGAAAAAGAGGAGGCTATGCATTACAGAGCTATAATTCCTAAACCCTTTCTCTGATTTGGATGTAGAAACTCTCATATTGCAGCTGGGAGTGTGCACTTTCAGCCCATATTATATATATAATTGTATTTCTGAACATGTTTTTGTAAACAGCTAAAATAACAAAACTTGTGTCACTGTCCAAATATTTCTGGCCCTAACTGTATGTGTATATATATATAGATTCATATATATTATATACATTTTTACATTATTTATGATTATCTAACGCAAAAAGAAAACAGAATATAGCAAAAATAACCAGAACAGCATAGTACAGGGAAAATATTGGAATATAGGTTTGCCGTGTAAGTCACATGTTTATTTTAGGAACTTTAAAAGCCTTTAAAAGGAAATAGGAAGTCACATGAATAATAAATGAAGGGTTTCCACTTAAATACTTTACCATAAAAATCTTATTGGTAGAGGTACAGCCACTTCAGTCTCACCTGATACAGAGTATGAGGAGTCTTGGTCACTGATCACAGAGGAGAGATAGACACACTTGTGTGGCCATACTATTTTGAAATTCTTATTATCTCAAATTATCTCTCCTATAAGAGGAAGAAAGCTGGTTCTCTGATATACTGTATTTAGTACCCTATAAGCTGATAAGTGACTTTTTAAAGATACTTGCCATATTGACTTATATTATTTAGCTACAAAAGAGTTTACAAATTGGTAGTTTCCACAAGTCAAAACAGTATCACAATACTTATTTTGGAGAAGATTAGTTCGGCATGTCTGAAGGTTCACTAAAGTAACCTACTATCTAGGGTAGTTACCGTCAATAGGTGGCACTAAAAAAATCAGCTTTCTTCCACTTGGAGGAAAGGTCATTTGCTTACAGACCACAGTGGCATTCATAGGTTTCCATGATTAAGATGCACCATATACACAGCATGGTATATGTTTTGTTTGTCTTTTTATGGGTAGACCTATTGTTATTTCTAGAGCTTCTCTCAGCAAACCTTCTATGAAGGCATCCCAAACCTAATACGAACATAGCCAAAAACTACAATTATGGCTGAAACATCAGCAGTAACAATTTATCATTAGTGCAGCTCTCATAAGAGAAGATGTTGTCTTCAATAGGCAACCCTGTAAAATGTTGAGCCTGACTTGTCTTGCCCTGTGGTCATAGTATATTCATACACATTCATCCATAAACATTAGCTATATTACTATTAAAAGTGTTTTACACATTCTGGAAAGTTTTCTCCAAATGCTGTAAAAACACCTTAAGTAACAGAGCTGGTACATTCATCCCCTCTGGGTCCCACAGAAGCCTCTCACCGCTACTCGGGTTTTGATGTTTTGGTTAAAGCGTGATGTCACGTCAACAGTTTACATTGTTGTTGCAGCCCATTACTGAGATCATTCTCTCATACCATCCACCTTGGCAGAGGTGCTGAGCTGAGTGATAAGCTACAATAGTGATGCACATGATTGACATGACATCACTGCTGTAGATATGGCTAGAAGTCAGCATTGACCCGGAAAGGTGGTGCTGCTTTGTTTGTTATTTTTTGTGTTTTAGAGCATACAGAATCCATTTTCCTGAAAGTGGAAAACCCTTTAAGTTTCACATTAATCCATATTTTATAAGAGAACCTAGAAGTCACTATATACTCATGGAACAAAATACATAAAACTAACCAGAACTGCTTTGTCACAAGCAATCAAGATAACATAGGTCTCATGAGTCATCTATGTAGAAGATGATGACAGAGCCAAGGAAATGATCATGTGGGTCAAATTGTGTCAATTTCATTTCTATGGACGCTGATGCTACCTGTCAATGTTTACACTATGATTCAGTGGGCAATTTGGGGGACAAGCTGCAACAAAAGGTTATCAATCACAGTATTTAATGTAACCTAAATTAGAGCACAACATTTTAGGGCGTTGTAAAAAATTGCCAAGAGAGAGTGCAACTTTTTTAAGAATTGTGCAAAATAACATTTGGACCCTATGTCAATGGTAAATCCTTATTTCACAAACCTCATTTCAAAAACCCACAAAACTGCATTAAGCAAGTAAGTTAGTATATATTTAAAATTACACATTTGTTAAATATGGATAATTTCCAAACACCAAAAGTGGCAAAAAATCACATCTAAAACATAACGCCACTGATAATTACTTCCATGTGTCAAGCTGAACATGAAGCTTTAATGTAAAACCTCGACTTAAGGGGAAATCAGCTTCCATATTCAATCATCATAGTTGTCCTACATTGTGCAATATTCAGACATGGTAGTTATATTGCTCCCATTTTTCACCACTTGATTATTTTATGTATCTCTTCCTCTGCTCTGGAGTAATAAAAGCCGCTTTATCATGGGATGGCTTCAGGAATACCTTATGAAAAGTACAATTTCCTCACATCTCCCCTGAGCCATCCACTCAGAGCATGACCTCTTGTTCAAACACATTTTTAGGATATAATTCCTCTGTCTTGTGTGTATTTTATGGGTCTCTCACGGTGTATAAATTCTGTTAAGTGAGGGGGTAATGTGTCTGTAAATAGACAATGGGTGACCCGACCATAACTATCCGCACTCAGCAAAGCATGTCCTCGTTATTATGGGCATCGATAATTCTAGCACAGTAAGCCAACCAACATCATTTGTAACTCAGAGTTTCGAGATACCTGTCATTGAGATGCAGTCAAAAGTAGCTTTAAAACTCTCCATTAGCTTTACTTACATGTTTGTACTTCATTGTAGTCATATCTCTAAAATACTATTGCATCACTGTGACTACATGCCTTATCTAAATAAAATACTCTACCCATTGTCATCAATTTACATCATACTGAACTTAGTTATCTTGAGGGGTCCCGGTGTATTTAAAAAAAAACTACTAGCTCAACCTTTCATATGTACCGTTCTTTCGAGTGTACGAGAAAACGGGTAAGTGATTTTCATAAAGTTTCTTTTTTTTTTATTGGGGGAAGTTTCTCCACTCTTCCTATCTGTCTCTAAAGAGAAAATGGCAACACACAGATGGGATTAGATCTGACCAATTTTTCATGACCAATTGCTACATATCATATCAACATTGGGGTATGTTGCCATGGTTTGCATTGCCACTTAGTCCTAGGACAAAATTGTACATTAAACCAGCCCTACAGACTGTTGTATGAGTAATAAAGCATGTATAAACCTGTTACTTTTTGTGCAAACGCTGCACAAAAGGCTTAGTACAATATTCATGCATTATGAGATGCAATAACTTGTCTTTTATTAGAATATTCCCTTGTTTGAAGAAACAAAAATGACTGATTTCTATGGAATAACAATAAACATTATTATTTTTTAAATGTTCTGTTTCCCACTTTATTTTCTACATTTTTACTATGCTTGGCAAGGTTTCCTCTTCACATTCCATTACAGTTTTACACATTTTGTAGCTTTGTTGTGTAGCTCTCCATACCAGTAAATCAAGACCTGTCCAGTTTTATTGTCACCTACGAGCTATTAGTCCTAGTATTTTATCTAAGCTTTACTGCATGAGCAGGAAACATTGTAAGTCAGCCGTGAACCATGTATGCACCCAGTGTTGATTTTGTAGAGGTCCGCTTAGCAGTGGAGACATTAAGTCTCATTTACACTCTATAGCCTTCCAGTTGGCCAGACTAATAGACACTGTATATAGCATCCTGCTGCTCACTGAGAACACTATATTCTGTTATCTTAGTCCTAAAACTTCCTAGTGTACCTAACAACCCAGATAATTAGAGTTTATTTGGTTCACTCTACCTACAACTGTTCCAGTTTATGTGCAGGTGAGATCTGCTTGTCTCTGATTCATTGCAAATTTTCTATCTTGGCTCCATCTTATAGATAGAATTGGATACTCCATCCTACATCCAATCGATGACACTCGAACAGTTATTTAGATTGTGGATATCCACTCTCTATAGTTTGTTTAGCAAAGGACCATGGCAATTTCTATAACCCCATTCTTAAAGAAATTCTGCATAGACATACATACAATATGCCGAAAGTTTGGCCCCTGCAATTGTTCAGAAAATAAAGTATTTATTGTCCAAAAAGATTGCAGTTATAAATGTTTTGTCATACAATATAATTTTCACGTTGAGAAAAGTACCAGGCACTGCTTCAATTCCTGGGACAGCAGATTTCCTTTAATGACCATAGGTACCCTTATGCTGCTGGGTCACGCCTTATAAGAGTATAAACAGTTAATGAAGAAAAAACAGCAGCATCACATTTGAGCAGGATGTCTCCTTTATTTCAAAGTTTCAATGGACCATATTCATCCATGACGATGTGGGGGAGGGTGTGAGGAATGGCGGAATGCAGCCGTTCGCTAGACTACAGCTTCTGACACTGAAGCTGTAGTCACAGCAAATGGCTTGCCATCATCCGCCATCCTCCTCACCTCTTCCCGCACATCGTCACAGATGAATCATGTCCATTGACACTTTGAAATTAAGGAGACATAACTGCTCAAATGGTGAGTGCCGCCTGCTTTTTTCTTCACATCAAATATATATTTTCTTTGTGTGTGTGGAATAACAGAAAAAAGCTAATTGGACATAATTTTACACAAAATGCCAAAAATGGCCTAATCAAAGTTGGCACGTTTCCAATATTGTGGGTAAACAGCTTTGCTTCAAGCATGTGATGCTCCTTCAAGCTCATCTGTGGCTATTAATAGGGGTGGATAATATGGAAATCACACCTGAAACCAGATAAAAAGGGGAGAAGCTCACTCAATCTTTGCATTGTAAGTCTGTGTCTACCACACTAAGCATTGAGAACAGAGAGAGATGAAGAATGGTCAATCTCAAGTTTACAAGTCCATCTCCAGAAACTCTGGTATTTCTTTGTCGACAGTGCAAAATAATCAAAAAGTTTACAAACCATGGCACTGTGGCTAATATTTTAAAGGATCCATTGCAGGATAGTCCGGATGGTGGATAAGCAGCCACAATCAAGCTCCAAAGAAATTCAAGCTGTCTTACTGTCTCAGGAGGCATTAGTTTTCAGCACAATTTGTCCGTTGACATTTTAATGACATGAAACGCTATGGCAGGAGAATGCCACTGCTGACACTGGGACATAAAAAAGCTAGATTGTATTTTGACAAAAAGTACGTGAATGAGCCAAAATTCATCTGGGAAAGTGTACTGTCGACAGATGAGACCAAGATACAGAGAGCTTTTTGGTAAAGCATATCTTTATACAGTTTACAGAAAAGGGGATGAGGTCTACAAAGCAAAGAACACAGTACCTACAGTCAAATATGGAGGAGGTTCAAAAATGTTTTCAGAGTGTTTTGCTGCCTTTAATGCTGGATCCAGTTACTGAGTACAAGACATCATGAAATCTGAAGATTACTAAATTATTTTGGATTGCAGTGTGGTGGCCAGTGTCAGAAAGGTGTGTTTTCATTCTGGGCCATGGGTCTTCCAGCAGGACAGGGATTCCAATCATACTTCCAGAAGCGCTAGAAATAATGCGCTGGAGACTTCTTGAAGTGGCCAGCAATGAGTCTGGATCTAAATCTCATTGAACACCTGTTAAGAGGTCTTAAAATTGCTGTTAGGAGATGGCACCATTCAAATATGAGAGACCTGGAGCAGTTTGCAAAATAAGAGTGGTCCAAAATACAGTGCTGAGCACTGGGACAAAGCAAGTTTTTCTTGCATTGATTTTACTATTTCTGATAAGTGTTTTATCAGTTCTTGGTGTCGTTTTCCTTTTTTTCCACATTTCCCTTTTCGTTTTGGAGAAAATTATCCAGTTTCATTGCGTGTGCGAATTATTCTTGAAACGGTAGATTTTCCAATACCAACGGTGGAAGCAATTTCTCTTACAGCCAGACTTGTATGTTCATTAAGAGTAATAATTCTAGACCTCTTCCATGGCATAACATCCATTTTTACAGGCATGAATCACACTGAGAAAAAGTACACTAAACCACTCCTCACAGAAACAAGCTCTCAACTGAAGCTGAGGGGCAGCTAGCTGTTATTTTCTGACTAAAACTAGTCAAACCACATTTTGTTACTCAAGGTTGTACACTCACACCTGTTCAAAGCAGTTAAAACTGGTTTGAATCACTGGTAACTAACTTACAATTTTACTTAAAAAAATGCTTTGACCCAATTAATTTGCACAGCACTGTAGCAGTTGAGAGGTGTTGATGGTTATTGGAAGTTATATATTACATTTATTTATTCCAATATTTGTGCAATTCAACATTAAGTTGAGGGTGCTAACAATTTTACCTGGCCCATTTTGGGGGTTTAATGTGAAATTTTGTCCCATTTGCCTTCTTTCCTCTATTTTTTTTTGTGTGGTTCCAATACACACAAAGGAAATAAACATGTGTAACAAAATGTGTAACTACAATAATTTTCTGGAAGAAATGTTTAATTTTCTGGAAAAACTTCAAAGGTGCCAACACTTTTAGCCATATCTGTATACTCCTGTATATGTATCAATATCCTTAACCCATTCACAAATTAACAGATAAATAGGTATGTATGTACTCCATGAGTAAGCCAGTGGTGGGGTATAATAGGTGGAAAAACTATATCTATTCTAATAATATCTATCTGCTCAATCCACCCATTTTCTTCCCTTTCTTGCTGAAGGATATATGAAAATATGTTTGTAAAATTGGTACTATAACTTGATCAGCTGTCCTCACTCAAGCACTGGCTACCACTGCTATGCCAAGGAGGTGATAACTTTATTGATGGATTATGAGCTGCAAACTCTGCTCACAACTCTGTTTGAGGGGAACTTCACTATCATCCTGCTGGGGGGATGTGTGTGACCTAACCATTAAAGGGAACCTGTCAGCTAGTTTATGCCTCCCCAGTTATCACTGTCTGTAGCTGCAGCTTTATAATACCAGTCTAATCATCCCTGTCTGAGCTCATAGTGTAATGTTAAAGGTGAAAAAAAAGCATTTATACACTTACATTTTCATAAGTAAATGAGGCAGTGTGTAGTCACTTTGGAGGATGTAGTCACTCTGGCAGGTTAATAGTTAACATTTCAGCTGAAATTTATAAGATGCTGAATGGTCTGTGTGAGGTCATGATCATGTGACTAAAATAGATAGAGCTAAGTCTTCATAGTACATAATGATTTTGCTTGCGTAGCTCCGCTCACTATGGTCACATGATCGTTACATCACAAAGGTCCTTTATACAGAGAAGTTAATAGTGAGTTAACTATTAACCTGCCAGAGTGACTACGTCCTCCAAGGTGTAGTCACTGCCTCAGAACATGTAAAAGTATAAATGCTTTTTTTTCACCTTTAACATTACAAACTGAGCTCAGACAGTGATGATTAGAATAGAACTATTAAGCTGCAGCTACAGACAGTGATAGCTAAGGGGGCATGAACAAGCTGACAGGTTCCCTTTAATACATCAAAAAACATGTAAAAAAAAGTCCTGTTAGCCATCTAATTGGAAGAGGTTCAGGAGCTTATCTAGTTGACTCTCTGGACTAGAAGTTGGCTTGCCCTGCCTATGTTTTAGGATATGATATTATCAGGGTTGCCACTTTACTGGTTATAACTAGGGATGAGCGAGTCTACTCGCTAGGACTCGTTACTCGGCGATTCTTAAGGGACTCGCTGGACTCGGTAATCGGCGAGTCTTTTAGCGAATACTCGCTCAGTAACGAGTCCAATGCAAGTCAATGGCAATCTTAGTTTTGTCAGAGTTTACTTTATCTCACTCGCTAGACTCGCTAGACTCGCTCTATCACATCGCTATATAGCTTGAATCTCCCCAAACAGCAGCGAGTCTGAGCGAGTCTACGAGTCCGAATCCTAGCGAGTCTGCGATTCCGAGTCCTGTATTCTCTATTCGGGACTCGCGAATCCAGAATCTTTTATGTTACTAGTCAGCATTGCGTGTTAGGTCAGAAAACTTGTGAAGACAGCCAATCATAGTCAGTAATGGCATAGCAGTTTTGGTTGTGTCAGGACTATGATTGGCTGCTGTCCATCGTGATGCCTATGTCATCTATGACAGGCAAGGCAGTATATAAGGCTTGCCCCCGCCATTTTGGGCACATTCCTGAGAAGAGCTGACCTAGTGCAGGGAGACTTGGAGCAGATCTAGGGACAGTTAGGCAGTGTAGGAGTCACATATAACCCAAAAAGTTCTTTTCAGAACTAACAGGACGGAGTGTAGAAGTCAAGATTCCTCACACATAACCCAAAAGTTCTTTTCAGAACTACCAGGACGGAGGATTGCTGTACAGGACTGTAAGGAAGGGGAGATAGGAGCAGCCTTACAGTGAATCCAGCACCATCCTCAGAGCTTAGTTCACCCAGCTTTCCGCAGAGCTGTAATCCTAAGCTTTTTCTTATTTTTGGCACTAGTCTACCAAATAATTTTGGTGCCATTTTTCCACAAAAAATTTCCTGTGCCAGTGCGTTGCTGTACGGTGTCCTGCCTGCAGCTCGCACGGTACTTGTAAACTTGCACGCAGCCAGCACCGCAGCCTAACAGTGCCTGGTTCTGCGTACTAAACAATTTTTTCCTGTGCCAGTGCGTTGCTGTACGGTGTCCTGCCTGCAGCTCGCACGGTACTTGTAAACTTGCACGCAGCCAGCACCGCAGCCTAACAGTGCCTGGTTCTGCGTACTAAACAATTTTTTCCTGTGCCAGTGCGTTGCTGTACGGTGTCCTGCCTGCAGCTCGCACGGTACTTGTAAACTTGCACGCAGCCAGCACCGCAGCCTAACAGTGCCTGGTTCTGCGTACTAAACAATTTTTTCCTGTGCCAGTGCGTTGCTGTACGGTGTCCTGCCTGCAGCTCGCACGGTACTTGTAAACTTGCACGCAGCCAGCACCGCAGCCTAACAGTGCCTTGCTTCTGCGTACTAAACAATTTTTTCCTGTGCCAGTGCGTTGCTGTACGGTGTCCTGCCTGCAGCTCGCACGGTACTTGTAAACTTGCACGCAGCCAGCACCGCAGCCTAACAGTGCCTGGTTCTGCGTACTAAACAATTTTTTCCTGTGCCAGTGCGTTGCTGTACGGTGTCCTGCCTGCAGCTCGCACGGTACTTGTAAACTTGCACGCAGCCAGCACCGCAGCCTAACAGTGCCTGGTTCTGCGTACTAAACAATTTTTTCCTGTGCCAGTGCGTTGCTGTACGGTGTCCTGCCTGCAGCTCGCACGGTACTTGTAAACTTGCACGCAGCCAGCACCGCAGCCTAACAGTGCCTGGTTCTGCGTACTAAACAATTTTTTCCTGTGCCAGTGCGTTGCTGTACGGTGTCCTGCCTGCAGCTCGCACGGTACTTGTAAACTTGCACGCAGCCAGCACCGCAGCCTAACAGTGCCTTGCTTCTGCGTACTAAACAATTTTTTCCTGTGCCAGTGCGTTGCTGTACGGTGTCCTGCCTGCAGCTCGCACAGTACTTGTAAACTTGCACGCAGCCAGCACCGCAGCCTAACAGTGCCTTGCTTCTGCGTACTAAACAATTTTTTCCTGTGCCAGTGCGTTGCTGTACGGTGTCCTGCCTGCAGCTCGCACGGTACTTGTAAACTTGCACGCAGCCAGCACCGCAGCCTAACAGTGCCTGGTTCTGCGTACTAAACAATTTTTTCCTGTGCCAGTGCGTTGCTGTACGGTGTCCTGCCTGCAGCTCGCACGGTACTTGTAAACTTGCACGCAGCCAGCACCGCAGCCTAACAGTGCCTGGTTCTGCGTACTAAACAATTTTTTCCTGTGCCAGTGCGTTGCTGTACGGTGTCCTGCCTGCAGCTCGCACGGTACTTGTAAACTTGCACGCAGCCAGCACTGCAGCCTAACAGTGCCTTGCTTCTGCGTACTAAACAATTTTTTCCTGTGCCAGTGCGTTGCTGTACGGTGTCCTGCCTGCAGCTCGCACGGTACTTGTAAACTTGCACGCAGCCAGCACCGCAGCCTAACAGTGCCTGGTTCTGCGTACTAAACAATTTTTTCCTGTGCCAGTGCGTTGCTGTACGGTGTCCTGCCTGCAGCTCGCACGGTACTTGTAAACTTGCACGCAGCCAGCACCGCAGCCTAACAGTGCCTGGTTCTGCGTACTAAACAATTTTTTCCTGTGCCAGTGCGTTGCTGTACGGTGTCCTGCCTGCAGCTCGCACGGTACTTGTAAACTTGCACGCAGCCAGCACCGCAGCCTAACAGTGCCTTGCTTCTGCGTACTAAACAATTTTTTCCTGTGCCAGTGCGTTGCTGTACGGTGTCCTGCCTGCAGCTCGCACGGTACCTTCCATCTGTCTTAAAATATCTTAGCCTCTAGTGTGTACCTTTCACGAAATAGTACCTGCTACTTGTTTTACAAGCCCCCAGAAAGCCACCAGAAATTATAAAATGTCACACAAAAAACCAAATCCCAAAAAAAGTCTTGCTAAGGGACAGGGACGAGGTACAGGCATTGGTAGTCGTGGCCAACTATCCACCAGTTCGGGCAGACAGACGAGGATTGATCGATCGTTCCTCCTGTCTAACTTTCCCCGTCAGGAAAGTAAACGAGTATTGAGGCCGGAAGACGAACAGCATCTAACGTCTTGGCTGGCAGACAAGACCTCAACAACAGGTTCTTGCAGAACTCAAGGTTCCTTGAGCACTGTGTCTACTGTTGGTACATACCATGCTGGGTCATCTAATCCACAACCTCTTCACAGTTCCTCAGACCAACAGCAGCCCCATGAAAATGTTGACACAGACATGGGTCACTCAGATGACTTATTTGGTACATATAATCCTTTACATGAATCCGGTTTGCCAGACTCCGTAGTAGATGAGATACTTGATGAAGAATTGTCCAATCATGGACAAGTTTTAGAGACACCCCGGTCACATGAACGTGTCTTTCAGCAAAGTCTTAGACCGTCTCAGGAGTTGGAGGATGATGATGATGAGACAGTGACACACTTGTCATCTGGGGAGCAAAATCTATCTTGTTATCGGGAAGATTTAGAAGAGGAAGGGGTTGATGATGAGACAACTGATCCCACGTGGAATGTTGCGATGCAGAGCCAGCAGAGCAGCACGGAGGAAGAAAGTGTGTATGTCCCACCAACAAAGGCACCAAGGCCTACTCCTCCCACCAGAACTGAAAGAGTCACCACTGTTGCCCAAAATGTGTCCACTGTGGCTCAAAATTTGTCAACTGTTGGACAAAATGTCTCAAATGTGGGCCTCAGTAATCCCTCAGGGAGTACAGTCAAGCCTAGAGGTCGGTCAGCCACTGTGTGGAAATTTTTTAAAGATGGGCCTTCTCAAGAAAATGTGGTCATCTGTACCATCTGCCATGCAAGGCTAAGCAGAGGCCACGGGAAAGGAAACCAGAGCACCAGCAGTATGCGGAAGCACATGGCTGGTCAGCACCCTATTCAGTGGTCAAAAGTGCAGCCTTCCACAACAGTGTCATCTGACCCAAAGACTGCGACGGTAACTCAGATACGTCCGTCACAATCAAGTGTTGCTGAAGCTGGTCCAGCTGATATGTACTCATCACAAGCAGCGGTTGCAGAGAGACTGAACACGAGTGCAGACAGTTCTCGGTCAGCAACATCCTTACAGTTATCAGTGACACAGCTGTACGAAAGGAAGCAGAAATACCACTCTTCCCACCCATTAGCCAAAAAAATAAATGCCCAGATAGCTAAGTTGTTAGCAGTCGAGATGTTGCCGTTTAGGCTTGTGGGTACCGACTCTTTCCGTGAGCTTTTGGCTGTGGCAGTACCACGCTACTCGGTTCCAAGCCGCCACTACTTTTCACGTTGTGCCGTCCCCGCGTTACATGAGCATGTCATTAACAACCTCAAGCGTGCCCTCACCAACGCTGTAACCGGGAAAGTACACCTTACTACGGACACGTGGACAAGCAGTTCAGGACAGGGCCGGTACATCTCGCTCACCGCGCATTGGATCAACGTTGTGGAGAGTGTGCCAAACGATGTTAGTGTTACATCAAACATCCTACCCACGCCACGGATAGCTGGCACAACCTCATTCAGGGTCTCTGCATCATCCTATATGTCCACTACCCCATCTTCCGCTTCCTCGACCAATCCTCAATTGCCCTCAACATCACGGCCAAGTTGGGAGGTTTGCTGCAGTGCTTCAGCAAGACGCCAACAGGCTCTGCTGAAGCTGATCTGTTTAGGTCACACACCGCACACTGCAGTAGAGCTGTTGAAAGGTCTGAAGCAACAGACAGATGAGTGGCTATCCCCACTCCAACTCCAGACCGGTCTCGTGGTGAGCGACAATGGTCGTAACCTAGTGGCTGCACTTAAGCTCGGAAACCTTGTGCACGTGCCTTGCATGGCTCACGTGCTGAATCTAGTAGTGCAGAAATTCCTGCGTACATACCCAGAGCTATGTGACCTACTGGAGAAGGTGCGTCGAGTTTGTGCACATTTTCGTCATTCGTCAACAGCGGTTGGAAAACTTTCATTGCTTCAAAAGCAATTGAATTTGCCCAACCACAGACTCATTTGTGACATGCTGACACGATGGAACTCTACATTCCATATGTTATCGAGGATCAATGAGCAGCAGAGGGCAATATCCGAGTATCAGTTGCAACATGCCCGTCAGACCGGCAGTCAGCCACGACATATTAGTACAATGGAGTGGGTGTGGATCGCTGACACATCTGAGGTTCTTGATAATTTTGACTACTGCACAAAACTGGTGAGCGGTGATCAGTCCATCATCAGTGTCACTGTACCCATGCTGTGTCTGCTGAAAGAATCCCTCATTAATCAGAAAAATGAAGCATTGAGAGCCCAGCAGATGGCTATGGAGCCAGATTTAAACAGCGCAGTACCTAGCCAGCAAAGCCAGTATGACCAGGCCACAATGGCTCCTGAGGAGGAACAGGAGCAAGACGATGAAGAGGATTTATTTTTTGTTGGTGCCGATGTCAACCCAGATGGTACTCACAACCCCAGCTTTGTGTCTGTCCACCATGGGTGGCCTGGAGAGGAGGAGGCGGAGACAGACTTTCCGGATACAATGGGTATTGAACATCGTTCTGAGGACACTGAAGACATGAGTCTATGCAGCTTAGGACACATGGCTCACTTCATGTTGACTTGTCTGCTAGAAGACCCACGAGTGATTAACATATTGCACAACGACCTCTACTGGTTGGCCACCTTTCTGGACCCACGTTATAAAGATAAATTCACCTCGCTGCTGTTTCAGTCACCACGTGGCTTGACAATTGACTATTTCAAGAGGGTTCTTGTGGATAATATGCTTCGAATATCACCGTCAGACAACACTCTGCCCATAGTTAGCAACTCTGTGCAACAGCAGCCTTTGGTCGGGGCACAATCATCCACGCTGTCCAGAAGAGATGCTGGAAAGATGTCCGCAAAGTGGGCTATGTTCAATAAGCCATCGAACCTGCAGCGCCATGTTGCTCCAGTAACCATCTCTCGGAGACAGAAACTTACCAACATGGTACAAGAATACTTAAGTGACAGTACCTGCTTCCTGACTGATGCCGCAGTCCCGTTTAATTACTGGGTCTCCAAGCTCCACACTTGGACCGAGCTCTCGTTGTATGCCTTGGAGGTGCTGGCATGCCCTGCAGCTAGTGTGACATCAGAGCGGGTTTTCAGTGCCGCTGGGGGTATCATAACTGATACCAGGACACGTCTTACTCCAGAGAATGCAGACAGGCTTACTCTAATTAAGTTTAATAGGAACTGGATTTCACAAGACTTCTTGAGCCCTGAAGACGACAGTACTCAGAGCTGAAGTGCCACGTTCAACATCAATATGATATAATTAATCATTGTATTATATTGTGTCTTTTTGGTACAAGCAGTATGTACAAGACCAGTAACGATTTGCGTAACCATGTTCCTGCAACCTGGTAATGAGGCTGCTTCATCTTAAACCAACACTACACCTTAACTTCGGTTTCATTAACCATCACAACACCTTTTCACAAGGAATCAACCTTTATTTTCTGTTAGCAAACATTTAAAAGCCCCTTGGGCTAATTTTTTGAGCCACCCTGGCTAACAAGCTGATCATGGCCCTTAGGCCTGCATTTATACCCAAAATGCAAAACAGCCCCTTGGGCTAATTTTTGGAAACACCCAGCCTAAGAGGCTTATCATGGCCCTTAGGCCTGCATTTACACTAAAAATGCCAAACAGCCCCTTGGGCTAATTTTTGGAAACACCCAGCCTAACAAGCTGATCATGGCCCTTAGGCCTGCATTTACACGAAAAATGCCAAACAGCCCCTTGGGCTAATTTTTGGAGCCACCCAGGCTAACAAGCTTATCATGGCCCTTAGGCCTGCATTTACACGAAAAATGCCAAACAGCCCCTTGGGCTAATTTTTGGAGCCACCCAGGCTAACAAGCTTATCATGGCCCTTAGGCCTGCATTTACACTCAAAATGCCAAACAGCCCCTTGGGCTAATTTTTGGAGCCACCCAGGCTAACAAGCTTATCATGGCCCTTAGGCCTGCATTTATACCCAAAATGCAAAACAGCCCCTTGGGCTAATTTTTGGAGCCACCCAGGCTAACAAGCTTATCATGGCCCTTAGGCCTGCATTTACACGAAAAATGCCAAACAGCCCCTTGGGCTAATTTTTGGAGCCACCCAGGCTAACAAGCTTATCATGGCCCTTAGGCCTGCATTTACACTCAAAATGCCAAACAGCCCTTGGGCTAATTTTTGGAGCCACCCAGGCTAACAAGCTTATCATGGCCCTTAGGCCTGCATTTATACCCAAAATGCAAAACAGCCCCTTGGGCTAATTTTTGGAAACACCCAGCCTAAGAGGCTTATCATGGCCCTTAGGCCTGCATTTACACTAAAAAAGCCAAACAGCCCCTTGGGCTAATTTTTGGAAACACCCAGCCTAACAAGCTGATCATGGCCCTTAGGCCTGCATTTACACTAAAAATGCCAAACAGCCCCTTGGGCTAATTTTTGGAGCCACCCAGGCTAACAAGCTTATCATGGCCCTTAGGCCTGCATTTACACTCAAAATGCCAAACAGCCCCTTGGGCTAATTTTTGGAGCCACCCAGGCTAACAAGCTTATCATGCTTTGGGAGACACCCTGGCTAACAAGCTTTTTATGGCCCTTAGGCCTACATTTATACCAAAAATGGGATACAGCCCCTTGGGCTAATTTTTGGAGCCACCCAGGCTAACAAGCTTATCATGGTTTGGGAGACACACTGGCTAACAAGCTTTTTATGGCCCTTAGGCCTACATTTATACCAAAAATGGGAAACAGCCCATTGGGCTAATTTTTCCAGGCACCAATCCTATGCCTGCATCGTGGGCGTTGCTTGGACTATCATCCTGCTGGAGCCTGTTGAAGGGTCCCACTGTACGCTCCATACAAAACGCGTAGACGCGATGTGTAGCATGTAGACGTCCCAGCCTCTCACATGTGTGTTCATAGTCTTGTTGCCATAGCGAGGCAGAAAGTAACCCCCCAAACACAGGCACTGTTTGTCAGCAACAGTTGTATGTGGAGTCATGATTTGACACTTAGTAACCAAGGTGACTTCATGCGCCATGCGGGCCGTAAAGTACTTGCTAATGATGCTCTCTCCCCTGTCCCCCACGCCAAATGTCTCGGGGTAATCCTTGACTCCTCCCTCTCCTTCAAGCCCCACCTGTAGTCCCTAACCAAGTCCCTGTGACTCCAACTCAAAAATATTTAACCAATTCGGTCGTTCCTCAATCCTGACACTGCTGAAACACTCATAAATGCCCTCATCATCTCCCGCCTTGACTACTGCAACCTCCTTCGCATAGGTCTCCCTGCCAACTCTCTTGCACCTCTCCAATCTATACTAAACTCTGCTGCCCGACTAATACATCTGTCCTCACGCTACTCCCCTGCCTACCCCTCTGCCAAGCCGTTCACTGGCCCCTCCGGCCCACAGAGAGCTCACTTTAAAACACTGACCATGACATTCAAAGCCTTACACAACCTATCCCCACCATACATCTCCGACCTGATCTCCCGATACCATCCCTCACGCAACCTGCGTTCATCCCAAGAACTTGTCCTACAGTCCACCCTCATCTCCTCTTCCCACAACCGCATACAGAATTTCTCCCGGTAATCCGCCATGCTATGGAACTCCCTGCCCCACCTCATCAGTCAGTCGCCTACCCTCTGAACCTTAAAGATACTTCTAAAGACTCACCTCTTCCGACAGGCCTACAACCTGCCATGAGACCCCGCTACACGCCCCACGACCGACACCTTCCCCACCCTATTGTATCCCCACCCACCCCTCGTTGAATGTGAGCCCACGCGTACAGGGTCCTCTACTATTGTACCTATATGACCTTATTGTCTATGTTTATTGTACTTGTCCTTCTCTACCTTTTCCTCATGTAAAGCGCCATGGAACCTATGGGCGCTATATAAATAAATAATTATAATAATTATGATGACTTGAAGCCCAACCACAAAAATAACTCCACATTCATTCCTTGAAAAAATACAGACACAAAGCTGGTTTTTAAAACTGTGTTTAAAAAAAAAAAATGGTAGCACTGTTTGGACATTCCAAAAAATACTACCTTTTAAAATTGTAGTAAAAACAAGAACAAGAACAAATGGAGCCCTACAGGTCCTGGTAGGTGGGCTGTCCGTCCTGCAAAAGGTCAAGGGCCCCACGTATGGCCTGGCCGAACCCTTCAGGGTGGATCCTCTGAACAGGTGTAGGGAACGGTGGTAGGTCCCTGTTAGCTGGCCACTGGCAGTGAGGCAAAGCCCTGTGGGGTGGGACATGGCTGTCCCGTGTTGTGGGCCTGCCTAGCCTGTTAGAGTTTATTTTCCACCCATCCAAATATTGGAACACATCACCGGGGTCGTTATTTGGCTGACAGGCTTCCAGCACTATCTGTAATGCTGACCTTGCCCGCAGTAGCCTGTCAAATGGAATATTATCCATGAATGGTATAATACTGCGGGCAAAGTCAGCATTACTCTGTTGCACACTTAAATGTGCTGACCCCGGGATCGGACCATAAGCTGGGCCTGCCGCTGGTGGCGTCGGTGGTGGTGCTGGCCCTGCCGCTGGTGGTGGCGGTGGTGGTGCTGGCCATGCCGCTGGTGGTGGCGGTGGTGGTGCTGGCCCTGCCGCTGGTGGGGGCGGTGGTGTTGCGGACCCTGCCGCTGGTGGCGGTGGTGGTGGTGGTGGTGGTGGCGGGGACGGCGGTGGTGGTGTTGATGGCCCTGCCGCTGGTGGGGGCGGTGGTGGTGCGGACCCTGCCGCTGGTGGCGGTGGTGGTGGTGGTGGCGGGGACGGCGGTGGTGGTGTTGATGGCCCTGCCGCTGGTGCCGGCGGTGGTGGTGCTGGCACGGCCGCTGGTGGCGGCGGTGGTGGTGCTGGCCCTGGCGCTGCTGGCGGCGATGCTGGTGGTGGTGGTGGCGGCGGCGACGGCGGTGGTGGTGGTGGCGCCGGCCGTGGTGGTGGTGGTGGGTTTACTCCACGCCGCCTTCTGTTTGGAGGTGGAGGATTAGCAGCACGCCGCCCTCTGTAGTAAGCTTCTCTGTGGGTAAAGTAAAAAAAAATTTGGTGAATGCATTGCATTTGGAAACAAAAACATAGGTCAAACATTAAGTTGCACGCTTTTTAGACTCTGTGTATCTGTGTATTCTTAATCAGATATTTGTTATTATTATGAAATAATAACCAACTGTACATAACATAAAGGAATACGTGACTTTCTTTGCTAATTCCATACTAATACATAATTTTTCACCCCCTGATTACCACCCACCCCCCCCCCATCCCATCTAATCTAGACGATCAATAACACCAATGGTTCACATGAAAAAAAAAAGTCCCCCTGACTTCACTTTTAACTTGACATACTTAATTCACAAAACTTTTAGCTTATATCATCTATATAAAGCAGGGAAGGGGTTGAAAGGTATACAATATATATATATATAATATATTTATATAATCGGGAGTTTGAAATTCCGGCACTGTAGCCGAATCCCAAACTCCTTAGCGTCACTGCGAGCGGAGACGCGTATGCGCCTTCGCGAGCCGCAGACGCTTAACTCACACAGCCGCTATAGCGTTTTCTCGAGCGGCCTCGCGCCCTCCGCTCACAGCAAGACCTGCGCCCCTCACAGCGCCCAATCCGCCCCGGCATGCTGGCATTTGTACTTCCCCCGTCTGTGCACCCACAGGTCTTAGCAGATCACTGATGCTGACAGCGGGGGGGGGACAACACAGACAATCAAATCAGGAGGAGGTCAGTGTCAGGAGGAGATGACAGCCGCCCGCCGGGGCCTGTGACACTGCAGAGGTCACAGCGGGGCTGTGTGTGCGGACAACGGGGAGGGCGGGGGCTACGGACGTACCGGACACGTCCTCTGCTCCTGGAGATGTGCCGCGGTTCCGCGCTCGCAGCGTATCTGACGCGGGAGCCGCGCTCACCACGCCCACACCACGCCCTCTGCCAAACAACCCACACCTCTCACTAACCTCCTGCAGCTAACCACACCCCATGTTTACCTTTGCCATGATGTCATTTAGCTGCGGCCGCTATCTTTAATAAGGTCAGTAATGATGGCAGTAATCGGATCTCTGCTCCCTCTAGCACGCCCCAACACTGTAGCACCATCTATTAACCCTATTCTCATCACCTATATACTCTGCTACCCACTGAGCCGCCTGTATACTCTGCTACCCACAGACCCGCCTGTATACTCTGCTACCCACAGACCCGCCTGTATACTCTGCTACCTCAGACCCGCCTGTATACTCTGCTACCCACAGACCCGCCTGTATACTCTGCTACCCACAGACCCGCCTGTATACTCTGCTACCCACAGAGCCGTCTTTATACTCTGCTACCTCAGACCCGCCTGTATACTCTGCTACCCACAGAGACGCCTGTATACTCTGCTACCTCAGACCCGCCTGTATACTCTGCTACCCACAGACCCGCCTGTATACTCTGCTACCCACAGAGCCGTCTTTATACTCTGCTACCTCAGACCCGCCTGTATACTCTGCTACCCACAGACCCGCCTGTATACTCTGCTACCTCAGACCCGCCTGTATACTCTGCTACCTCAGACCCGCCTGTATACTCTGCTACCCACAGACGCTCCTGTATACTCTGCTACCCACAGACCCGCCTGTATACTCTGCTACCCACAGAGCCACGTGTATACTCTGCTACCCACAGAGCCGAAATGGAACCTAATGTATATATTAATAAATAATACTAAATGTACACAACAGTGCTGCAGACACATACCTTGGCATACGGGCCACCGGGTGAAGGAAGGACAGCCGGTCATAAAAGTGGTAGTGGTTGAGCAATGGAGCGGCTCCCGGTTGTCTCTCTGAGTACTGCCGGTACTGCTTCTTATGCTGGTCCCGGCAGCTCCTCCACCGTTTTTTAAGATGGTCAACTGTGAAATGATTTGAAACCGGGTTTAGAGATGTGTAATATTTGAAACAACAAAAGTATGTGTACAAATCAACAATAACATTTTATTCATTTTGTGTGTGTAATGTGTATACAAGGCACAGTGACACGACAGTGTGGAACATCATCAACAGCATTACGGACATTGAGCTCACGTGGCCACAATCACAAATGAGGCAGGACACATGTCAACGCATAGAGAATGTAATAGTGCGGGCACCAGACTCTGGTCATTAGTGGTATTTATATACACCCAACCCCTTGGCCGAAAGAGCCAGGAGGATCAGACATTAAACTCATTGTACTGTTGTGACCCCATCCAAATATAGGCAACTATGCGGTGGAGCATGATAACACATTCAGGGTCCTGTATACCCTGCTATGGGGGCCCTGTATTCCCACTGCTGGGGGCCCTGTAAACCCACTGGGCCACTGTCTACCCACTGCTGGGGGCCCTGTATACCCACTGCTGGGGGGGCCTGTACACACACTGAGGGCCCTGTATACAGGGACTGACTGGCACCCTACAGTTTGGGTCGCAACCCTCCCTCACCGGCCCGACACAGGTGAGGACGGGGGGTGGGGGGGGGTGATGACTGGCGGCCGCCTCACAGTCACCGCAGCTCCCGCATTCTCCTATGGCTCGCTCCCAGCCGCAGCCTCGCGCTCCTCACAGCCGCTCGCTAACAGTCGCAGCCGCACGCCACTCACAGACGCTCACTCCCGGACGCAGCCGCGTGCTGATGACGTCATCGCGCGCCCAGGAGCTTCCGTTTCCGCCTGCTGCTTCAGGGACATGCGGATTATTCATGCTCCTGCAGCCGCATGACCCGTGGCACCTGGGCCAGTCCGCCCCTGCCTGTATACCACAATATGGGGGGATGTATACCCATCTGGGGGCCTGTATACTCTGCAGGGGGAGGTGTATACTCTGCTGGGGGGCTGTCTACCAGTGATAGCCGCTGTATACCAGGATGGCGGTGAATATGTTTTCATAGTTTTTCGGGGCAAAAATAGGGGGGTCGGCTTATACACGGGTCGGCTTATACACGAGTATATATACAGTAAATGCAATATATAACGTGTAAACTCATTTAACTTACTTAGATTGCTCTGTTCCTCATGGTCACCCCGATGGAACGCAGGGAACATCTCTTGGGCGATCTCTCTCCAGGCTGTATTAATTTGGGTCGTATCCCCATAGTCAGGATCTGTAGGGAGCCATAGAAATGGACGAGCCTCCACAAGTGCAATAAGACGCAGTGTGTTCACCGTGCCACGTCCTGCTGCCATGATTGCACTGATGAATGGATTGCTCTGTGTGTGCGCCTGTCAGCGCGACTCGCTTCCTGTTTCCTTAAAGCATGGTGTGTGCTGGAGAATCCCTTCCCTCGCATCATCGGCTACAAGCCTCAAAATAAGAGAAAAACCAGCGAGTTTGGACTCGCACACTTTCAGAGACACATCAGCGAGTTGTAAATGTCATTATTCGCTATTACTCGGGTCCCTATTCATTAACATTGGACTCGCTGGACTCGCAACGAGTCCCGAGTCCTTGACTCGGACTCGTTGGGGTCTAGCGATTCCGAGTCTTTTCGGACTCGCTCATCTCTAGTTATAACCAGTCTTGTTAATGTGTCTTTCCTCAAATCGCTTTACCAACCTGCAAAGACTCTATGTACAAAAGCCAAGGGCTTCTGCTTTGGCAACTAGATTAAAATGTACGAGTTAAAGGTTGATCACCAGAGAGTCATTAGAGAGTGTTAAATTGAGCGCCAAGACTGTCTATAGTATCCCTTTAGAGTTGATTGATATACAAGTGCATGAATTAGAATATCATCAAAAAGTTAATTTATTTCAGTAAGGAAGGGAACTACAGAGCAAATACAGGTGCATCTCAATGAATTAGAATATCGTCAAAAAGTAAATTTTTTCCAGTAATTCAGTACATAAAGTGAAACGCATATATTATGTAGAGTCATTACAAACAGAGTGATCTATTTCTAGTGTTTATTTCTATTATTGTTGATAATTATGGCTTACAGTCAATGAAAACCCAAAGGCCATTATCCCAGAAAATTAAAGTAGAGAGGATGAAGGGTCAGAGATAAAATATTACCTAAATTGGTATCAGAGGCTTCACCTTATGCGATTGTGAGAGTCACGACCACTATAAAAGCATATCATGGCTGAGTTGACTGATAAATCAATATTACATTCACCCTTTGATGTCTCATGGAATAAGGCAGCACAGTGTTTAACCCTTCATCATCCCTACTTTTTTTCTGAGATAATGACCTTTGGGTTTTCATTAGCTATAATGGCCACTTTACACGCGGCAACAGGAAGATAGAAAAGGCAGGTGTTGGAGACAATTGTACCTTTTACCTTCAAAACACCTTGAAGTGGCTGCGTGTAATTCAGGTATCTGCAAGTTGATTTGATGGTAAAAGGTACAATTGTCTCCGACACCTGCCGTTTTCTATCTTCCTGTTGCCGCGTGTAAAGTGGCCATAAGGCATAATCATCAACATTTTCAGAAATATACACTTACAGTCCCTGACAAAAGTTATGTCGCTTATCCATGTTATGTAAATAAAAGCTTATAACTTGACGTTAAATTCATCCATTGGTTTTATAAATTACTGTTTTGAAAGCTGAAACCCTCCCAAATGTGGTTTAGGTTAAGAAAATAAATTGGCATCAATGCTGAAATATTGATCATTTAATGAACACAGAATGGTCAGATTTTGGCAAGACAAAAGTTTTGTCGCCCACAGAAAGTAATGTGATTTTCAAACAAATAATTAACTTAAAATACAAATATATGTTGCATAACATTGGTGAATGAAGTTGTGGTGCTATTAGAATCATATTTAATATTTTGTGTGACTTCCATGAGCTTGAAGGACTGCATCCATGCAGTTCAATGATGATTCATGCAATTTATTAATGAAGTCATCAAGAATAGCAAAGAATGCAGTCTTACATGCCTCCCAGAGTTCATCTAGATTCTTTGGTTTTGTCTTCCAAGCTTCCTCTTTCATCCTACCCCAAACATGCTTAATGATGTTCATGTCTGGTGACTGGGCAGGCCATTCCTTGAGCACCTTGATCTTTTTTGACTGGAGGAACTTTGTTGTAGACATGGATGTATGAGATGAAGCACCATCCTGCTGCAGAATTTGACCACTTTTATGATTTGGAATGTAAGAGGTAGCTAATGCTTCTTAATATTTTAGGCTATTGATATTGCCTTCCACCTTGCAAATGTTTTGCATACCCCCATACTAAATGTAACCCCAGACTATGATCTTTCCACCACCAAATTTGGATCCATACAGGCTCCAGTAGGTCTCCTGCAGTAGTTGCGGTGGCTATGGTTTAATTCTACTGAAGATTCATCAGAGAAATCCACCTTCTGCCACTTTTCCAGCATCCATCTGTTTAGTAGGCTGTGGGACTTTGCAAATGCCACACAGTTTTTTATTTGTCTTTTGTTTAGTGCTGGCTTCTGGGCATTGATTCGACCATGGAGGCCATTTCGAGACAGAATCCTACAAACTGTTCTAGTTGACACAGGGACTTGAGGTGACCAGGCCTGTTGGAGCTCTACTGCAGTGGAAGAGGGGCTTGCTTTGGATTTTCTAACCAACAAACATTCTTCCTGAGTAGTTGTCCTGCGGGGTCTGCCGGACCTGGGCTTGTCAAACAGATCTCCAGTCTTTTCAAATCTTTTTTTTAATTCTTTGTACTTGACGCTGAGACACTTTAAAGCTGCCAGCCACCTCTGCAGTGGATCTGGTCTTCAGCCTCTTGATAATCAAGGCTTTGGTCGCAGGGTGGATTTTTGGCATGTTGTCAGAGCTCAAGTTGCAGTTCAAATGAAGGTCTGGGGTGCTGGGTTTCTTTTTAGACAAACCCACTAATTAGCCAATCATTTACTGAGCACAGGTGAGAATGTAAACTAGGATTGGGTGTATTATATGACTAGGCGACAAAACTTTTGTCTTGCCAAAATCTGACCATTCTGTGTTCATTAAATGATCAATATTTCAGCATTGATGCCAATTTATTTTTTTCACCTAAACCACATTTGAGAGGGATTCAGCTTTCAAAAGAGTCATTTATACAACCAATGGATGAATTTAACGTCAAGTTATAAGCTTTTATTTACTTAACATGGATAAGCGACATAACTTTTTCAGTGACTGTAGCCAATCTTTTACCACATTTAGAAGTATTACATGGTGAAGGGCTTACAGCTGTTCAGCCACACATTTTTTAATTTTCTATTATTCATATATCACCACATATTGCAAAAGTTGTACCCAAACTTTAATCAATTAAAAGTATAGAAATATGTAGAAACTGAAAAATAAAATCACTGTAAGAATCAAGTTTTTAGCTCTTCAATCTCCTCTTGTCTCACAATCATGTGTACGTTGTGCTCAATGTCAGACCCATATGGATTCTCAATGTTCTTTGGTTACTAATCAAGAAAAAGGCAGTCTGAAAACTTGAACAACCATGTAATAACTGTATACACTGAAAAGGGAGCGATATCATGCTATGACATGCAATTTTCTATGTTAAAGATATGTGAAGATGCTAAGTATTTGGTGCTGAAATTTTCAGCAGCAAAAACTTTGCTACACTGCACCCTGTGCCAGAAAAACACACCAAATATGCAATGCATTTTTGGTGCAGATTTTGGTCTTGCATTTTTTTCACTTTTATCAATGGCAGGGCAAGCAGGAAAACTGTACTAATATGCCGCAAAAATTGACATGCTCATTTTTTTTCTCTAGACCAAAAAATGCTGTTAATCTGCAAGGGAGAAAAAACATCATTGGAACAGCACTTCAGAAGTGTCATAGACTTTGCTAGGGAAGGATACATGTGTTTTTGTGACAAGAGGTGACAAAAAACGCATAAAGAATGCACAATGGGCACAGGGCCTAAACTGTACAGCAATAAGTGTCATCTGGAGGGAAGTTAGAGGGATAATGCATTTGTTAGAAATCTTCAATGCTTTAGTCCAAGTTCGCTACAATTTGAAACATTATTATATTGAAATAATGCCAAATTTGGAAACTTTTTTATTAAGTAGTTATCTAAATAGAAAAAGTACAGTAAGTTAATGGTGCTTCATGTTTTGCTGTACAGTAACATTTGTGCCCTTCTGTAGAACAGCTGATTCAGAGATTCTGTTCTGTTATTTCTGCTATTGTCATCTCGCATCAGTTTCTATATACAGAATGGAACAACTTAGTCACAACTCATCAGTTTAGGCCAATGTAGGCGATGATTATCAATCACTAAAGTTATCGGCGACACAAGTTAGTATAGCATAGTAAAAAGTGCCTAACTGGAATAGTATACGAGTGCACACTCTTTAACAATTGAATAGGCGTGAATTTCAGATAAATGTATTATTGAAATTTGCAAATGTTGATTTGTGTAATGCTGGACAGTGAAAAAAAAATGTTGAGATTTTAAAAAAAAAGGAAAAAAAACACAAAAAGTACTAACAAAAATTGTTCTGTGGTTTGAATTTGATATACCGTATATACTCATGTATAAGCCGACCCGTGTATAAGCCGACCCCCCTACTTTTGCCCCCAAAAACTGGGAAAACTTATTGACTCGCGTATAAGCCGAGGGTGGACTCCAGCACAGGTATACAACCCCCAGCAGTGAGGTATACAGCAGCCTCCCCAGTGGTAGTATACAGCAGCAGCCCCAGTGGTAGTATACAGCAGCCCCAAAGGTATATACAGCCCCAGAGGTATATGCAGCCCCATATGCAGCCCCAGAGGTATATGCAGCCCCAGAGGTATATGCAGCCCCAGAGGTATATGCAGCCCCATATGCAGCCCCAGAGGTATATGCAGCCCCATATGCAGCCCCAGAGGTATATGCAGCCCCATATGCAGCCCCAGAGGTATATGCAGCCCCATATGTATATGCAGCCCCATATGCAGCCCCAGGGGTATATGCAGCCCCAGAGGTATATGCAGCCCCATATGCAGCCCCAGAGGTATATGCAGCCCCATATGCAGCCCCAGAGGTATATGCAGCCCCATATGCAGCCCCAGAGGTATATGCAGCCCCATATGCAGCCCCAGAGGTATATGCAGCCCCATATGTATATGCAGCCCCATATGCAGCCCCAGGGGTATATGCAGCCCCAGAGGTATATGCAGCCCCATATGCAGCCCCAGAGGTATATGCAGCCCCATATGCAGCCCCAGAGGTATATGCAGCCCCATATGTATATGCAGCCCCATATGCAGCCCCAGGGGTATATGCAGCCCCAGAGGTATATGCAGCCCCATATGCAGCCCCAGAGGTATATGCAGCCCCATATGCAGCCCCAGAGGTATATGCAGCCCCAGAGGTATATACAGCAGCCCTAGTGGTGTATACAGCAGCCCCAGTGGTAGTATACAGCAGCCCTTAGGTAGTATACAGCAGCCCCAGTGCTGTATACAGCAGCAGCCCCAGGGCTGTATACAGCAGAAGCCCCAGGGCTGTATACAGCAGAAGCCCCAGGGCTGTATACAGCAGAAGCCCCAGGGCTGTATACAGCAGCAGCCCCAGGGCTGTATACAGCCGCAGCCCCAGGGCTGTATACAGCCGCAGCCCCAGGGCTGTATACAGCCGCAGCCCCGGAGGTATACAGGCCCCCCCATCAAGCTCCAGGGCCCCCCCCTTGAGCGGCGTCCTGTAAAGGAATATCATACTTGCCAGTCTCCTGTCGCGCCGTCCGCAGCTGCCGACACGCGATCCCGGGCTTCATTCAGCGTCTTCTGGATACCGACTTCCTGTAGTCGCGGGCAATGACGTCATTGCCCGCGACTAAAGGAATGCGGAAGACGCTGAATGAAGCCCGGGATCGCGTGTCGGCAGCTGCGGACGGCGCGACAGGAGACTGGCAAGTATGATATTCCTTTACAGGACGCCGCTCAAGGGGGGGGCCCTGGAGCTTGATGGGGGGGGCCTGTATACCTCCGGGGCTGCAGCTGTATATATACATATACTCGCGTATAAGCCGAGGGGGACTTTTCAGCCCAAATTTTGGGCTGAAAAAGTCGGCTTATACGCGAGTATATACGGTAATTAAAAAGGTTATCCAGGACTTTATGTTTTCCCCCCATGGGGCTCAGCAATTATTGGCAGGCAAATACTAGTACAGGTACTCTTGCCGACAATTCTCTTGCATCCTGTGATGCAGCATGGAAGAGCTCCTAAAACCCCTGCTGCAGAGCCACAAGCAGCAGCGCCCACAATGTGTTGTGGGGTGTCACCGGAAAGTATCCCCTTTAGACTGGGTTGCCAAAAAGGGGGCAGAGTCCCAAAAAGGGGTTGTTGCCCAAAAGGGGGCAGAGTCCCAAAAGGGGTCAGATTCCATGAAGGGGATAATGGCCCAAAAGAGGGTGGAGTCCCAAACAATGGTAGTTAGCAAAAAGGAGCGGAACATCCCAAAGACCAAAAGGGGGTGAAGCATCCCAGTGAAATAGGGGTGGTGCAGAGAGACTGTTCGTTCAGACAAGGGTACTATAGGTGTCCGGTCTGTCAGGTGGACTATCTACCCGGGGAAGTCCCGCGAACATGTTCCGTGGAAGTCAATGCGGTACCTGTGACGGGACTGGTCGATTCTGGGAACTGGGTAACCCTAGTGAGGGTCACGTTTGAGGTTTACCTGATGCCCGGTAAAATAATTGGAGTCACCTGCATCAATGGACGCACTGTCGATTACCCGATGTCGAGAGTGGTCATTGAGATGACCAGGGTCATTGGTAGCCATGATATGGGTGTGGTCCAGGGCTTAGTGTGTCCAGTCATAATAGGCCGGGGCTCCATATTGTTTTCTGGTTTGTGGGAACAAGGGTTCGGGTCTGGCTGCTCTAGCCAGAGCCAGAATAGTCTTGAGGGAGTGCTGTCACTGCAACAGACTAAAGGGGTTGCCTGTGGTATAGACATGGATGATACCGAGCCGGTACCTCAGAGAGGTGACAATCCAGAGGTTGGGGTGATGAAAGAACACTATGGGAAGTCCCAACTTAGAAAGGTGACAGAGAACGAGAAGCACAACCTTGTGACTGATACAGTTGAAGTAACCCCAGAAAAGAGAGTTGAGAGCAAGGTAGCTAGCGACTTGTTAGTACGCAATGCTAGGGATAGCGTTCATGACTCCCAAGGTGACTGTAACTCAGTGTTGACAGGTACAGAGTGCAGTAAGGAAGGGCCAAGTCAGGCCACACAACCGTCCCGTCGTCGGAAATGCAAAGGAAAAAAGAAGCTGTGACAGCTGAACCATCTGAAAGTGTGGGGGAAGTCAAGTTGCCATCCCGTGTTTCTGTTACTGGTGTGAATTCCCTGCAACATTTGGAGGAGATCAAGAAGGAAGATGGGGTGATGTTGCCTGTAGGAACCTCCAGTATACTGACAGCCAATCAAGAGGACCAGGACAGAGAGCCAGCACAGAAGTCGGAAGAGGTGTGTGTATGGGGTCCAAACAGATAGACAATGGTCAGTCAGCAGGACACCTCAAGGAAATGGGCAGTGCCATGTCCAAGAGGGAGGATGACTCTCAAGACCCTGAGAATGAAGAGAAGTGAAAGAGGAAAAGGTGAAGGGAATATCTCCTCGGATTTGGTGAGCTTGCCTGGTCCAGTGGATATCGGAGGCAAGATAAGGGAGCTCACTGAGATGCTCCAGACCCACTTAAAAGAAGAGAAGCTGTGGAGACTCGAGTGGGCACTTTGGAGACGGAGAGGACTCCGAGAAGTGTCATAGAAGGGGAACAGTTAAAGCAGGAAGAGCTACGAAGGCGAGCTGCTGAGAGGCGAGTAGTGGAGCTAGAGGACAAAGTCGCAAAGCTCAAAGGTCGTCAGGCAGTATACCAGATGAGGAATGAGGTCACCTTGGAGAAGGTAGAGCATCCAGTGTTCCTCCCAGACGAATGCACTGAAGAAGCCGAAAACTGGTTGGACCTTAGATTTGAGCCGGTGAGCCTGTAGGAATTTGCAGTAAGACCGAACCGTCTCTCTACAAGTGCCTCGTGGAGGTACCTGAAGACATGAGAGAAGAATGCTCCAGGGAGGGAGTGCACAAAGACTTTAAGAAGGCCTTGGGAGCCTGTACGGTGTACTTGGCCCCAGAAGCTAAACAGCTGGTGGTCTTATCCACAACAGAAGGCACATCAAAGAAGGTGGCCCTTCTGAGCGACATACACTGGCGATGTATTCGCACAAAGCGGAGTGTGCAGGAGAAGACAGAGGAAACCGTCAGACAACTGCAGCTGGTGAGGAAAGCTCAAAGTCTACAGGAAGAGATCATCCGGATGCCGTATGCTCTGGTACAAAACCTCATTGGGAGAAAAGGCCAGGTCATGCAAACCATGGTAAAGAAGTTCGGGGTAATGAAAGTCAGCTGTCCATGTAATCACCAGGACTGAATACCTGAAGCAAATGGCATGGTGTTGCTCTTTGCTAGAGATACGGAAAACTCTCTGGGATATCGACAGATGCTGATAGAATACCGTGTGGCTCACCTGCGAGAAGTGGAAAGGCTGAAACTCGCAAGACGGAGAGCTGAGAGACAGCGACATGTGAGTCCTGGAAGGTGGCAGCTATCTGGGAATGGTGGGACCCAGCAACGAAGGAGACCTCCAAATACCAGATTAGCCACGGCAGAAGCTAGAGCCGGAATCCCTACAGGGAGTAATGGTTCTCCAGTGGTGACAAATGAAGTTGAGAGTCGCCAGCGAAGAGACCTCAATAGACATCCAAAGAGAAGTGGATGTAGTCGGGGTGGGGGTAGTGCATCCTCCAGTGTCTCTAGTCTGGCAGGCCCACTGAAACGACTGGATAGGATACGTGGTAGGACAGAGTCAGGCCTGACCATGGCTGCTGAAGTACATGACTCTCCCTACAGTATTGACCGCTGGGGGCAGGGTGGGCCTGACAAAGTCGACTCCGACGAGTGACAGGTCGATGTCTGATGGCAAGGACCGCACCAAGACACGGTCGTGACGCTGACGGGTTGTAGGTCCCCGAGGGAGGAACTACAGTGGCTATCTCCTATTCTGGGAGCTGAGAGGTACGCCCGACAGGTGATGGGCTCCTGTGTGATTGTGGGCTGTGCTGCCCCTGGGTATGTTTATTAAATTCTGCAGGCTTGAACATGAGGGGGGAATATGTGGTGCAGTGGTTGACTGCCCCACAGGTGTCGATGCTGGGACTTGTAGTTCCACGGCTGTGGTAAGACATTAGATGTGTTGGGGCTGCAGGTTGGAAGCCAGGGGAGTGGCTGTCTAACCTGGATCCTCCTGTGGGCGTGACAGATCAAACACAAGTAGACTCCCTCTCAGTCACTTTGGCTGTGAGGTAATGAAAGGTCCTTGACCTGAGGAGATGGTGTGGGCTGTTTGAGACACACAGTCAAGAGACCTGGTCTCTGTGCCTGGGATGCCGTTAGCCTTGGAAGGCCTGAGTACTGGAGAACAGGTGTACAGGGCCTTAACACTGCAAGCACTGACTGAGCAGAGCTGAGGCAAGCAGCTGCACCTGGCAAAGGTAAAAGACTGTGCTTGCTATGGACATTAATGTTATTAACTTGCTGAGGGATGTATCTGGAGCCAAGCGAGCATAGCTGCCTGCCATTAGAAAGTTATAGGCTATTATTTGTGTACCATTCCTGCCGAGGCACTGACAAGGACTATGTCATAAGCAATTTATGATGTGCAATAAATTGCTGGACTGTAGTTTACTGGAAAACATTGCATGTGTACTTTAATTGACCTGGTAAAGTGAGTGCCCCTCAACAGAATCAATAGCGCTACCTCACAGAAGTTTATAAAGACCTTTTCTGCTATTGTTAAACCTCTGACTGATATGACTAAGAAGGGTAAGAACTTTTCAGACTGGTCTGAGAATGCGTTATGTGCATTTGACGGAAAAATGCTTTGCCTCAGCATCAGTTTTTCAGCCTGATGTGTCTCTTCCCTTTACCATAGAGGTAGCCACTCCTGAAGTAATAATAGAGGCTGTGTTATCCCAGGGTCCGTCACTTGGTAAACTTCACCCATGTGCCTTTTTCTCTAAGAAGTTATCGCCAGCTGAATGCAATTAAGATATTGGTAATAAGGAATTTCTTTCCATCATGTTTGCTTTTGAGTAATGGTGATACTTCTTGGAGGGGACCACTTACCCTATTATTATTACTTAAAACCTAATGTATCTTGAGCCTGCGGAGCGCCTTTCTCCTAAAAAGACTCAATGGTCATTATTCTTTAACAGGTTTAATTTCTTTGTTACTTACCATCCTTGGTCAAAGAAAACTAAGGCAGATGCATTGTCCAGCATTTTTCCTGGTGGAGAGCCACATGAGGAACCAGTTTACATCCTTCAGATGGGTATTCAGCTCTCAGCTTTGAGGTAGAGTCTGAGATTGCTAATGCTCAGGATGAGGCATTCCAGCTAACAGGTCTTTTGCTCCACTGAATCTTCGTCTTAAGGTTTTGAGGAAGCATCATGATTTGGTCCTTGCTGGTCACCCTGAGGTAAAGTGCACGTTGGATCTACTGTTGCGTCGTTTTTGGTAACCCAAAATCCAGAAGGATGTCATCTCGTATGTGTCTGCTTGTACCACTTGTACACGGTCTAAGCCTTCACACTCTCATCCATCTGGTTCACTTCTACCACTGAGTGTGCCTACTAGCAAACCGTGGATGGATATTTCCATTGATTGTATTACAGATTTGCCTCTTTCTGCTGGTAACATTGTTATTTTGGTTGTGGTCGATTGGTTCTCTAAAATGACACATATTGTTGCTTTACCATCTCTACCTAATACCAAGACATTAGCTCAGATATTCATACTTGAGGTTGTCAAACTTCATGGAGTTTGACATTGTCTCAGATAAGGGTGCTGAATTTATTGACAAATTTCAGAGACCGTTCTGCTCTCATGTTTAAGTTGTCTCGCTCATCGGCTTTCCATCCGCAATCCAATGGGCAAATTGAGTGTATAAATCTGAATCTGGAGCAGTATTTGCGCTGCTTTGTCTCTGACAACCAGGAGGCATGGTCTGCATTCCTTCTTCTTGCAGAGTTTGCTATTAATAATAATAAGAGTCATCTGGTCTGTCTCCCTTTTTATGTGTCCTCAATTCTTTACTTTGCATCAAGGTTACTCTTCCAGTGTTCCTGAAGAGGACCAGGTAGGAGCAGCTTTATCATCTACATGGAGGAAGGATCAGCGGCACTTAGTAAGGGTATAAACATGTGGCTGACTGTGGTCGTGTGCCTAGTCTGGACCAGGAGGTAGGTGATTTGGTGTGGTTGTCCACTAAGAACATCAAACTTAAACTACCTTCACTTAAGTTGGGACTGCGTTTTGTAGGTCGGTTCAGAATTTTGGCTGTCATCAACCCACTGACTTTCAGGTTGGCACTACCTGTGGTATACAAAATTCACAATGTTGTTCATAAATCTCTTTTGAAAAACTTTGTGAGGTTGGGTGACCTTATTCCCACCACTCCACCACTCTTCTTGATAGAGGGTTCTTTGGAGTTTGAAGTGTCTAGGATTGTTGACTCCTGAGTCGTTCATTGTTCTCTGCAGTATTTTTGCACTGGCTATGTTATTGTTTTGAGAAGAGGACTTTGGAACCTGTAACAGATATCCATGCAGAACGTTTGATTAGATCTTTTCATCATCACCACCCTGAGAAGCCAGAATTGTGAGGCCCGGAGGTTCCAGAGGTCCCTAGTAGAGGGCTGGGTACTGGCATTCACTG
Organism: Allobates femoralis; assembly: GCA_033576535.1. Classification (NCBI taxonomy): domain Eukaryota; kingdom Metazoa; phylum Chordata; class Amphibia; order Anura; family Aromobatidae; genus Allobates; species Allobates femoralis. Next base: position 354,360,573 of record JARQOC010000002.1, read on the forward strand.
TTGCACTCTGCGCTGACTTGGTGTTTTGGCGTCTTCTGAGTCTGTTCATACTATGCAGTCTGATATCCAACCTTGTGCTTCTTGGTTGCTCAGCCATAGTTAGAGTTAGGGTGTTGGCTGTTTTGTGTGCACTAGCCATCAGTCTTGCAGGAGTTACATTTCTGATGGCTAGTAAATTGTTGCGGGAGTTTTGTTGCTTCTGTCCTATCATGGCCGTTTCTACCCTTTAAGTATTGTGGAGCTCAGTCTCCTTTGCCGATTATAGCTTCAGCTTTGCTCCAGCGATACTGGTCTTGTGCTTGGTGCAGTTAATTGGTAACAGTAGCTACTAGTTTGTTGTTTGGTGGAATCATCCTTGTTGTATTTTTATCTCCTGCTTGTGCTTGTTTTCTCCATTGTCATGTATTGTATTCTCCCTCTTTGTGCATGCTGTGGGCTTGAGTTTTGGTCTTACTCTGTCTGTCCTTATCTGAGGTTTCTTTACTTCCCACCTCTAGGGGAGGGGTACTGGGAATCAGTTCAGGGCTGTACAGGAGGAGCCAAGGGTGGAGACTCAGGCCTCTCCACCATCAGGAGTACTCCTGAGTAAGGGATAGTTAGGGCTCCCTTACTTAAGAGGCAGATCAAGCACCCTGGTTTCCTTTATTCCTTTACCCTTTGTTACAAGGGTCTTATGGTGAGTTTGTAAAGCCTTTTATCTGTGTACTTACTCCCCTCCAAACTCAACTTTGATTTATTGTTATTTGTGGTCAAAAATCGGCTAAGAGCCTGTAAATGTCAAACAGTGTAAAACATTTAGGCTGGCTTCACACCACGGTGTGATCTGACCCGGGGCTGTCAGGCATGAACCTGACATCCCCGGACTGGATCAGCACACAGAACCGGAGGGCCAAATGTGCCCTCGGTCCTGTGTGCAGCCAGATGGCTGTAATTGCAGCCACAGCTACTGATTTTTCAAGACTGCGGCTAGCATGGAGGTAGTTGGGGTCCTGAAACAACAGCGGCGTGCAGCCGCCGGTATCCGATTCCCGGATTCGCCCGGACCAGGGCAATCCGGCCCCATAGGCTCCCATGTTAGGGAGAACCAGATTGCCCCGGATCCGGAGAATCCAGGACAATCCGGGCGGATCCAAGATCCGGCTATTTTGGAGATTTTTCTCCCTGGACACAAAAACGTTGCAAGCAACATTTTTGTGTCCGGTGAGAATAATCCGAATTCTCCCGGATTCATCCGGAGAGATGAAACCGGATGGCAGAGAGCTGCCATCCGGCTCTATCCGACCCCATAGGCTACTATGGGGCCAAAAACCGGTCCGGGCTGTCTGGTTTACCCCGGACAGCCCTGGACCGGATCACACCGTGGTGTGAAGCCAGCCTTAATGAAGCTCAATTGCTAAAATTATTTTAACCCCAAATGCATGCATTTAAGTAAAATAAAAAAAAGTTAAAAAAGTGAACAACCCCTCAAACTTTGCTACATTAGAGAAAGCACACTGAATGATGTTTTTTCTGTGGTCCTGTATTTTTAGCATTTCAGGACCGAGTCTCTTTTATTTCCATTGGTTGCTGTGTATAATATGTGTGAGCCTATCACAAACTCACAGGATGTCAGTGCATGGGAAGCTATATTTTACTGCCCCAGATGACCAACTAATTTACCTGGACTTATATTAGTTATACACTGGGTTACTACCAATAATGCAGATTGAAGAAAAACAAGTCATCTCTAGTCTCCTGGATAGTTCATGCAGGTCTGCATTTTGCTGCATTTGCGTTTCTATGCGTTTTTACTGCTAAAAACGCATCCTAACGCATGTTTTTGGCCCCATTGATTTCAATGGAAAACGCAGAGAAAATGTATGCAAAAACGCATGTGCATTTGCAAAACGCAAAACGCATGCATTTTTGCAAATGCAGCCAAAAACGTGGGCTGTTGCGTCTAGAGCTGCGTTTTGCAAACGAACATGCGTTTCTATGCATTAGATGAGAAAAGGGCCTGCTTCCTGCACACATAGGGATGTCACTCATGCCTTGCTATAATAACAGTGCGCTGTAAGTTCCAGAATAGTCCGATATGAGCAGAGAGGGAGAATAAAGAGGATTTAACATTATTCTTAACAAATATTTAGTGTTCTTGTACTGTTATAACACACAGATCATTTTAAAAAGTAGGTGGATGCTGATAACACACTCCTAATTCCTTCCAGGGGTAAATCCTACTGTCAGGTTCCCTTTAATAATGTCTACACTCTGTATGAAATTAATGTATGAATGGACTACTCTGCTGCCAGGAATAAAAAGCAAAAGAATGTCCTGAGGACAGAAACAGGATCTACCATGTAGGTATTCCAGATAAACAGACTTCTCCAACCAACAAATATTTTATTTTTAATGTCATTGTACATTAGGGTTATTAAACATGTTTTTCCTAGATTGTCATATGAGTTAGTTTTGCATCAAATGTTTCTAATTTGTTTCTGTGCTAACCGGACCGTGCCATGTTCCTTTCTGGAATATACGATGAATAATACCAGGAATATTTCAATGAGTCTTTCAGCTACTTTCGTAAAGACAATGCAATGATAGTAGAGTCATATTTTAGTTCACTAAAACAAAAAAAAATATCTAATCCAATCAGTTTGGAAGGACTTTAATTGGATACAACAGGTTTTAGCAGAACTAGAAAACTCTGCCTCAGTTCATAGCCCTGAGGTCATTCTGAGGGGAAAAAATGAAAGATTTTCAAAACAATGAGACAGATTTGGGATGAAGTCAAACATCTGTAAAGTTTGGGAAGCCATCCTAACCTGGCAATGAAACCTGGGATATAAACAGTGGCACAGTTAGACTCATACATCACTAAAGTCATGCAAATCTAATTATACACACAATAGCTTTCCAGTAGATCAGACTAATAGGTATTTCTGGAGTCCAACTGTGGATCATGCAGACTATGGGGTATATAGCATAAGCTAATGGCCACGTTTACTCAACATGTATTACTGTAATAGGTTTCTGAATGTGTCTTCAAGAGCTCAGCTTTCCAGAAGAAATGATCCAAAGACCAGAGAATGGTGCATAAAAATGTTCATGTACCTAATCATCATCTGCTGGCTAAACACTGCACACATTCAAACTCTTTTCATGTATCCAACAGGCCTAGATTAGCTAACATAGAACTAATCCAGATGTTTCTATGCTGGTAACAGTTGGGCTAATTGATTAATGAGGTGCTAATTATAGTAAACCTAAAAAATTGGGTAATTCTCATTGAAATAACTGTAAATATATACTTTGAATGTCTACCTCTTGCAATTTCACATCTGAAAGTTCTTATATCATACTATGATTCGGAAGTCCTAATAGGTTAACTGGCAGGCACATTTTGTTGAGACGCTTCTTGTGTTGTCTATTGGTCATGAGTGGCTTGACACAAAGGAATGTGACAGTTGTAGCCCATGTCCTGGATACATCTGTGTGTGGTGTCTCTTGTCGCACTGACAGCAGAATTCTACCCCTTGTGAATCTCCCCTAAATTTTTGAATTACCTTCTCTTAATAATCCGTTCAAGGTTGCAGTTATCCAGGTTGCTTGTGCACCTTTTTCTACCACACATTTTCCTTCCACTCAACCTTCTATTAATATGCTTGGATACAAACACTCTGTGAACATCCAGCTTCTTTAGCAATGACCTTTTGTCGCTTACCCTCCTTCTGGAGTAGGTCATTGACTGCCCTCTGAATGTTTGTCAAGTCAGCAGTCTTCCCCATGATTGTGTAGGCTACTGAAACCAGGCTAAGGGACAATTTTAAAGCTTAGTAAGCATTTGCAGATATTTTGTGTTAATTATTCTAATTTTCTGAGATAATGAATTTTGGGTTTTCACTGCTGTAAAGCCATAATAATCAACATTAGCAGAAATAAACCTTGAAAAAGATCACTCTGTAATGAGTCTGTATAATATATGCGTTTCACTTTTTGATGATATTCTAATTTGAGATGCACTTGTATATACATAGTTGAAAAAAGCATTGAAAATGTCTCCAATAAAATAAGTAAATATATTTCTAAAGGTGTTATTGATATTAATTAATTTTTCACCAGATTTTGGTAGCAATCCATCCTTTCCATCCAGGCACAGAAATCAAACCCTAGATGTCTATATAAATTAAGTTATCTAATATATAAAGTTGAGTGTATGTCTGTGTGTGTTGTGCATGTTCACTATGTGGCGCCCCACTGGTTGGGACACCACGGAGGGGTACTACACCCAGAAAAGAGTGTGTAGTATTCCTGTGGCTGAGAAATTGGGATAGCTGCATAAAGGACCCTCATTACACGCATCCACACTTACCCTAGGTTGGGGACTGTGGGTGGACCCACTAAGGGAGGACCCAGTCCCATGGGAGGAATGATAGGCTAGAAAAGTGTGTGGGTGGGAGGAGCGTTAGTCAGACAGTTAGTGAGTGGAAGAGCTCCATTGGGGAGCAAGGAGTAGATGGCGGAGGGCTGTCAAGTCTGAAGGGGACCCTAGAGGCACAAGGTGTGGCAGTATGCCCGAATCTGGACATGGTATGATTACCGGCTGGAGGGATTCAGTCCCGGAACAGAGGACCGGCTCTGAGAGCGGTACGGGTAGTTACCCCGAGCCTCTGAACCGGAGGCGCGAGCTTCTTCGGGGAGTCGAGGCCGACATCTGGCACACCCAGGAAAAGGCACCGTATAGGATCCCGAGGGCTCGGAGAGAAGTCACTCAGAGGTTCCGAGGCCCTGCGCGCAGAAGCGCTGAGAAGACAGGAGAGAGCGCCGAAGGGAACGGACAGGAACAGCAGGCATTCCACCAAGGGACCCAAGTGCGGCATTCTAACTTCTAGCGACTACCCAGGCCAGGTAGACCCGAAAAACTGTGTTTTTAAAGAACTGCCAATAAACCCGCTGCAAGTTATAAACTATGTGGTGTACTTCATTCACTTGTGTCTGAGGAGTCGCCGACCTGTTCCCCAACTTCCATCATCCACTACTGCCCCGGTGATCCCGCTCCGCCTACAGGGAGCGAATCCACCTTGCTGCTTCACCATCACCCTGGAGGTCTGTCCCGCAGCGCCAGTAATCTTACCGTTGCCATTAGGTGGCATCACGAGACACTATTTCTGCCATTTTTATTGACTGTTCCCCCTTTTTAGCAACCACCAGGGCCACAGAACCGGGCAACAGGCCCCGTGACATCCCCAACTAAATCAACCCTGGGACCAGGTACCCAACGGCCCTAGCGCTGATCAACTAAAGGAATCCACACCGTCGTATTTACAATCACGAAATTTTGACTCAGGGAATGTCATAGACTATGCTTTGAGGGGAAATTTTAACTGTCAGTTGACAAAAAAAAAGGCCTACTTACTGTTTGTATCTGTGAAATAATAGATAGTGCCTGTTTTGACAGTTAGCCTGGATATTTATCAGGTGCCCTATAGCAACCAATCACATCTCTGCTTTTGATTGGTTGGTATAGGCAATGAAGGACTTTCATAGTATAACACAGCTTATGCATGTCTGTGAAACATTTAGGTAAGCCTGCCAAAAGTGAGGACTTCTAGAAAATTGCACACATTGGGACATGACTCTCAGTGAAGCAGCATCCACACAAACCTGAAAGATAATAAGACACATCTTTGCTATTCTAATAACCTCCTGCACACAGCTCCCACTATACAGCAGCATCCTACACACAGCCCTCAGTATACCATAGGAGGCCACCTACAGTATACAACAGGAGAACACACAGCCCCTCTTATACAGCGGGAGCCGCACACATTCCCCAGTATACAGCAGGAGGCTGCACAAGGCCTTCAGAATATAGCAGGAGGCCACATATCTACTCAGTATACAGCAGGAGGTCACACACAGCCACCATTGTACAGCAGAAGGTTGCACACAGCTCCCATTGTTCAGCAGGAGGCCGGTTGTAGCCCCCCATATACAGCAGCAGGCTGCACATAGCTCCCAGTATAAAGCAGGAGGTCACACAAAGCCTTCAGCATACGCAGGAGGTCACATACAAACCAGTCTATAGTAGGAAGTAACGCACAGCCCCCATTATACAGCACAAGGCTGCACACAGCCCACGGTATACAGAGAAGGCTGCACACAGTCCCCAGTACACAGCCCCCTGGAGGCCACACAAAGCCCTCAGTATACAGCATGAGGCCACATAGCCCCTAATACACAGCCCTCATTATGCAGCAGAAGGCTGCACACTGTCCTCATTATACAACAGGAATCCAGATAAACCCCAGTATACAGCAGGAGGCTGCACACAGCCCCCAGTATACAGCAGAAGGGAACACAGCACCCAGTATGCAGGAGCAGCCCACATATAGCCCCTGTATACAGCAGGAGGCCACACACATCCCCCAGAATTACAGCAGGAGTCTACACACAGTCCCAGTATACAGCCGAGGCCGCACACAGCCCAGTATTACAGCATGAGACTGCACACAGCCCCAGTATAAAGCAAGAGGCCACACATAGCCCCCAGTAAACAGCAGGAGGCCACATACAGCCTCCAGTAAACAACAGGACGCCACACACAGCCCCAATATACAGCAGAAAGCCACACACAGCCCCCTGTATACAGTAAAGGGCCACACTCAGACTCCAGTATTACAGCAGCAGGCCTCACATGGACTTTGTATTAGACCAGGAGCTCACACATAGCCCTTGTATTACACCAGGAGCCACACCTAGCCACTTTATTAACCCAGGAGCCCACCCATGGCCTCTGTATTACACCGGGAGCCTGTTTATCTCAGCAGAGAGAAGCAAGACTTTGTTAACCCATTGTATTTTCTTATAGATAAGAACAGTTAGTTACTATCCCAAGGAATGCCAGGGACTACAGCTAGTCTATAATAAAGCGAAATTACACAGGGAAACAAAGGGTTTTCTACGAAGTTATTGATTTCAGTAGTCATTTTCAATACTTTTTCCCTGTGTCATTTCTCACTATTACAACTCGCTAAATTTATGGACATCTATGATTTGATTTATTTCTCTGTGTGAATTGGATGGGTATTCACCAATATCTAGTGAGAAATTCATATCAATAGCAATTTTAAAAAATATTTACTTAAAAAATTGGTCACATGTTCAATATACATTTCACCCTTTATTTATAAATATATATATAAATATATACATATACATATATACAGTGAGGGAAATAAGTATTTGATCCCTTGCTGATCTTATACGTTTGCCCACTGACAAAGACATTAACAGTCTATAATTTTACGGGTAGGTTAGTTTTAACAGTGAGAGATAGAATATCAAAAATAAAATCCAGAAAGTCACATTGTCTAAATTATATAAATAACAAATCTTAGATGCCAGGCACTGCTAGGATTTTTATATAGGGAGTTTCCCCATATGTCGGTCATCTGGATAGAGCAGCTATGCACCTGGGTGTGCTCAGTGTATACATGAGAAAACAGTTCAGAAAAAAGAGGGCACTCACCCAATCGGAGCTTTTCAGGAGTTTATTCCTTTCTCATTCAGGGTTCTATACAGTGCAGGGAGGGAGGATCATGGAGGGATGCCGGACAACGGCCCGTTTCGTGCCCTAAGTGGCACTTCTGCTGGTCTGATCAGATTATATAAATGCATTTGCATTTTGCAGAGAGAAATAAGTATTTGATCCACTACCAACTATTAAGAGTTCTGATTCCTACAGACCAGTTAGGCTGGGTTCACATGTGGCGTATTAGTCGTGTATTTATGCAGTAGCGTTTTTGCACGCGTTTTGTGCGAAAAACTGCAATTGCATTCAGACACCGCGCTTTTCCTGGCACACTTTTCAGAGCCCATTTTATACTGTGGCCTATGGGAAAAGCGCACCAAAAAAGGCATAAAGAATTGACATGGTCATTCTTTTTGCGGACACGCTTTGCAGTGAAAGCGAGTCCGCAAAACAAATGCCAGAATACACGTCATCTGAACGCATTTCAACAAAAACCATAGCTTTTGCTGGAATGCATTTCCAGCATTGCATTTCACTGCATTTATGCTAACGCTCAAAAGAGCTGCGTAAATGCAGGAATATGCAGCAAATACACCACGCGTGAACCCGGCCTTAGACGCTCCTAATCAACTCGTTACCTTATCTGTATTAAAGACAGCTGTCTTAAATTGTCACCTGTATAAAAGACTCCTGTCCACACACTCAATTAATCAGTCAGACTCTATCCTCTACAACATGAGCAAGTCTAAAGAGCTTTCTAAGGAATAGATCCTAGACCTGCTGGAATGTGCTACAAAACCATAACTAAGACACTGGGTGAGAAGGAGACAACTGTTGGTGCTACAGTAAGAAAATACAACGCTCACCAATGAGCCACCATACAGTGCTCAGCACTGAGCCACGATACAGTGCTCACCACTGAGCCATGACACAGTGCTAACCACTGAGTCACCATACAGTGCTAACCACCGAGCCACCATACAGTGCTAACCACTGAGCCACCATACAGGGCTAACCACCGAGCCACCACACAGTGCTAACCACTGAGCCCCATGCACAGTGCTAACCACTGAGCCACTGCATAGTGCTAGTCACTAAGCCACCGCACAGTGCTAAGCACTGAGCCACCACACAAAGCTAAGCACTGAGCCACAGCACAGTGCTAAGGAAAGAAAAAAATCTGCCACCGCCTGATACTCACCAGACTCCCAGGCTATCGGATAATAATTCATTCACATAGTAGAAAAAAGAAGTAGGAAATCCGATTACTCTGACGATTAACCTTCCTAGCGTTATTCCCGAGCCTGACTCAGGGTTAACATTCACTACCAGAAGCGTTAACCCCGAGTCAGGCTCGGGCTTACCCGCGTTCGCGGCAGATGCGGTAAAAAAACCGCATCTGCCGCACTTGCCGCACTTGCGCCGCACTTGCGGCGCGGTTGCAGCGCGGTTGCGGTAATCTGCGTAGTAAAGGGAACCAACCACCTCGGATGACCCTCATACACTGATAATATGTGCCCCTGCAGCCTAGTAAACCATTAGCAGCACTGTTTTTGTGTGATCTTATAAACTTACATGCCTGCGTACTTGAGGGCGTCTCCCTGTGTGTGCTGGCACTTGTGGTCTGTGCTCATCATGTCTGCTCTCCCCCTCCCTTATGCACGCCCCCTCTCAGCCTGCTATAGTGATGTGAGGCTGATTGCGTCATAAAGGGGCGGGGCTACCGGGATGCGCGATTTAGCCCCGCCCCTTTATGACACAATCAGCCTCACATCACTATAGCAGGCTGAGAGGGGGCGTGCATAAGGGAGGGGAGAGCAGACATGACGAGCACAGCTCACAAGTGCCAGCACACACAGGGAGACGCCCTCAAGTATGCAGGCATGTAAGTTTATAAGATCACACAAAAACAGTGCTGCTAATGGTTTACTAGGCTGCAGGGGCACATATTATCAGTGTATGAGGGTCATCCGAGGTGGTTGGTTCCCTTTACTATGCAGATTACCGCAACCGCGCCGCAACCGCGCCGCAAGTGCGGCGCAAGTGCGGCGCAAGTGCGGCATGTGCGGCAGATGCGTTTTTTTTACCGCATCTGCCGCGAACGCGGGTAAGCCCGCTTTTAGCAAAAAATTCAAGACCTAAACAGACCGCCAGGGAGGTTACGGGGACGTGTTCCCCGAAATGCGTTCAGGGTCTTCCTGACTATGTGATTTTATCCCAAGAATAAAGGATTTATCGTTTGTGGCATCGGATTTCCTACTCCTTTTTTCTGCACAGTGCTAAGTACTGAGCCACAGCACAGTGATAAGCACTGAGCCACCGCACAGTGATAAGCTCTGAACCACCATACAATGCTCACCACTGAGCCACCATACAGGGCTCACCACTGAGCTACCCTACAGTGCTAACTACTGAGCCACCGTACAGTGCTAACCACTGAGCCACCATACAGTGCTAACCCCTGAGCCACCATACAGTGCTAACCACTGAGCCACCACACAGTGCTAACCACCGAGCCACCATACAGTGCTAACCACCAAACCACCATACAGCGCTAACCACCGAGCCACCATACAGTGCTAACCACCGAGCCACCACACAGTGCTAACAACTGAGCCCCGCACAGTGCTAACCACTGAGCCCCCGCACAGTGCTAACCACTGAGCCACCGCACAGTGCTAGTCACTGAGCCACCGCACAGTGCTAACTATTGAGCCACCGCACAGTGCTATCCACTGAGCCACCGCACAGTGCTATCCACTGAGCCACCGCACAGTGATAAGTACTGAGCCACCATACAATACTCACCACTGAGCCACCGTACAGTGCTAACCACTGAGTCACCATATACAGTGCTAACCACTAAGCTACCATATACAGTGCTAACCAAAGAGCAACTTCACAGTTCTAACTATTGAGCCACCGCACAGTTCTAACCACTGAGCCACAACACAGTGCTAACCGCTGAGCCACCACACAGTGCTAATTACTGAGCCACCATACAGTGCTAACCACTGAGCCACAGCACAGTGCTAACCACTGAGCCACTGCACAATGCTGACCACTGAGCCACCACACAGTGCTAACCACTGAGCCACCGCACAGTGCTAACAACTGAGCTACTATGCAGTGCTAACCACTGAGCCACCTTACAGTGCTAACCACTGAGCCACCATATAGTGCCGACCACTGAGCCACCATACAGTGCTGACGACTGAGCCACCATACAGTGCTAACCACTGAGCCACCATACAGTGCTAACCAATGAGAGGTTTGGTGCGGCTTTGGCGGGGAATTTGAATCCCAGCCGCCATATCAGAATACCCATAACTTGAGTGTTCCAATATGGCAGTCAGCGTACTTCCGATGCGAGCAGCCGGCAGATGAGCGCCTAGCGCCACTGATCTCCTGACGGAATAGCTATGTGAATAGCTAGTTTTGTTACTTGTCACAATCCACCGCAACTAACGGTGCCGCGGTGGATTGTGGGATAGCGACACAATTGCCGCAGGAGTGACAGAGGCGATTGGTGATTATATATATATTATATATGTATATATATATATATATATATATTATATATATATATATATACAGTGCCTACAAGTAGTATTCAACCCCCTGCAGATTTCGCTGGTTTGATAAGATGCCAATAAGTTAGAGCCTTCAAACTGCAAACGAGAGTAGGATTTATTAACAGAAGCATAAATCTTACAAACCAAAAAGTTATGTTGCTCAGTTGAATTTTTATAAATTTTAAACATAAAAGTGTGGGTCAATTATTATTCAACCCCTATGTTTAATATTTTGTGGAATAACCCTTGTTTGCAATTACAGCTAATAATCGTCTTTTATAAGACCTGATCAGGCCGGCACATGTCTCTGGAGTTATCTTGGCCCACTGCTCCATGCAGATCTTCTCCAAGTTATCTAGGTTCTTTGGGTGTCTCATGTGGACTTTAGTCTTGACCTCCTTCCACAAGTTTTCAATTGGGTTAAGGTCAGGAGACTGACTAGGCCACTCCAACACCTTGATTTTTTCCCTCTTGAACCAGGCCTTGGTTTTCTTGGTTGTGTGCTTTGGGTCGTTGTCTTGTTGGAAGATGAAATTACGACCCATCTTAAGATCCTTGATGGAGGAGCGGAGGTTCTTGGCCAAAATCTCCAGGTAGGCCGTGCTATCCATCTTCCCATGGATGCGGACCAGATGGCCAGGCCCCTTGGCTGAGAAACAGCCCCACAGCATGATGCTGCCACCACCATGCTTGACTGTAGGGATGGTATTCTTGGGGTCGTATGCAGTGCCATCCAGTCTCCAAACGTCACGTGTGTGGTTGGCACCAAAGATCTCGATCTTGGTCTCATCAGACCATAGAACCTTGAACCAGTCTGTCTCAGAGTCCTCCAAGTGATCATGAGCAAACTGTAGACGAGCCTTGACATGACGCTTTGAAAGTAAAGGAACCTTACGGGCTCGTCTGGAACGGAGACCATTGCGGTGGAGTACGTTACTTATGGTATTGACTGAAACCAATGTCCCCACTGCCATGAGATCTTCCCGGAGGTCCTTCCTTGTTGTCCTTGGGTTAGCCTTGACTCTTCGGACAAGCCTGGCCTCGGCACGGGAGGAAACTTTCAAAGGATGTCCAGGCCGTGAAAGGCTAACAGTAGTTCCATAAGCCTTCCACTTCCGGATGATGCTCCCAACAGTGGAGACAGGTAGGCCCAACTCCTTGGAAAGGGTTTTGTACCCCTTGCCAGCCTTGTGACCCTCCACGATCTTGTCTCTGATGGCCTTGGAATGCTCCTTTGTCTTTCCCATGTTGACCATGTATGAGTGCTGTTCACAAGTTTGGGGAGGGTCTTAAATAGTCAGAAAAGGCTGGCAAAAGAGATAATTAATCCACACATGTGAAGCTCATTGTTATTTGTGCCTGAACTACTTCTTAATACTTTAGGGGGACCAAACAGAATTCTGGTGGTTTGAGGGGTTGAATAATAAATGACCCTCTGAATTAACTTTTAACGCTTTAAAAAAAAAAAAAAAAAAAAAATTTTTGTGGCACTGCATTTCCCACTTCCAGGCTGATCGACAGTCCAAATGTCACAATGCCAAGTTAATTCCGCATGTGTCAACCAGCTAAATCTGCAGGGGGTTGAATACTACTTGTAGGCACTGTATATATATACTGTATTTACATAGCTCTGGCAAAAATTAAGGGCCACTGCAAAATTTTCAGTTTCTCTGATTTCTCACTTTATAGGTATATTTTGGAGTAAAATGTATATTTTCTTTTATTCTATCAACTACTGACAACATGTCTCCAAAATTCAGTTAAAATGTATTTATTTGCAGCAAATGAGAAATCATCAAAATAATAAAATATTATTAAAATAATAGTGCTTTCCGACCTCAAATAATGCAAAGAAAACAAGTTCATATTCATTTAGAAACAACAATATTAATATTTAACTCAGGAAGAGTCCAGAAATCAATATTTAGTGGAATAACCATGATTTTTAATCACAGCTTTCATGCGTCTTGGCATGCTTTCCACCAGTCGTTCACACTTCTTTTGGGTGACCTTATGCCACTCCTGGCACAAACATTTAAGCAGTTCTTCTTTGTTTGATGGCTTGTGACTTTCCTTCTTCCTATTGATTACATTCCAGAAGTTTTCAATGGGGTTCAGGTCTAGAGATTGGTCTGGCCATGACAGGGTCTTGATGTGGTGCTCCTTCATCCATACATTCATTGACCTAGCTGTGTAGCATGGGCATTGCCCTGCTGGAAAAAACAGTCATCAGAGTTGAAGAACATTGCCTGAGCAGATGGAAGCTAATTTTTTTCAAGGATAACCTTGTATGTGCCTTTAGTCATACGTCCTTCGCAATGATTAACCTGTCCAATTCCAGCCTTGCTCAAGCATCCCCAGATCATCACCAATCCTCCACCAAATTTCACTGTGGGTGCAAGACACTGTGGCTTGTATGCCTCTCTAGGTCTCCATCTAACCATTAGATGACCAGGTGTTGGGGAAAGCTAAAAATTATACTCATCAGAGAAGATTACCTTACTCTAGTCCTCTATGGTCCAATCCTTGTGTTCTTTGGCGGCTCTACTTTGCTTTTCATTGATGAAAGGTTTTCTTCTATCTTTACATGACTTAAGGAGTCTGTTGCGAACTGTTCTTGCCATGCACTTCACCCCAGCTGCCATTTGCCATTCTTTTGTAAGTCACTTGATGTCATCCTGTGCTTTCTGAGTGACATTCAAATAAGATGATGGCATCCCGGTCAGTGGAGAGTCTCTTTCACCCTCTGCCAATCTGTAGCTTTTTTGTCCCCACTGTCTGCTGCTTGACCCTGCAGTAATGGACAGACATCTTCGAAATTTTAATGATGGTGGCAACATGGCGCTCACTGTATATAATCTGCTAGTAAAGCCAGAATCAAGCCCTTCTTTTACTCACTCAAGACCTTTAGGGCCACGTCACACGTGCAGATATTGTTCGCAGATCCACACATTGTTCCATTTGTACATGGCCACAAAATAGAACAATGTATCCATGATTTCACTTCAACCAGAGATCTGCGAACAATATCTGCACAGATATCTGTGTGTGTGAAGTGGCCCTGGATTTCAATATCCAAAACTGCTTTTCTCTTTTTGTAGATGCCTACAAAGAGAGAAAAGCAGTTGTGGAGATTGAAATCCAGATTCTAAGAGACACTCCATGGGCTAAAGATCGCGTCTTCTGTATCATCCATAAAAGATGAGTATGCTTGAACATAGGAGATTATAGAAAAAGGAGTGTCATCTGTGATTATTGTTAAAAAATTGTGGTAGTGTATCAGATCAGCGGCTTGATGTGCAGAGTGATGAATTGTTTTTAACGAACCCAGTTAGTTACCCACTAGGAAATAAGGGTGCCGCTGACACCATGTGGGATATCTATAACTAATTTGGCTGTCTCTTTCTCACTATACTTTGTGAGGTAGCAACCAGGGAACCCGCTTGCAAAACGACAACAAACACGTGTTTATAAGTTTAACCAATGTCTACCCGTTTATTTTCACATATTAATAACATAACCCGGGTAGCATGTTTGACACATATCACATTGATTAAAAACACCATACATAAACACATCATACATTTACATATAACATTACATAATACATATATTGCACATAACGCTTATAGTAACCCGGGACCTGTAACCATCTCTCTGTCCCCATTGGAGCTCTACTAACAGCTCCCGTGGTGGCTACGGCCTCCGGCCTACGTACACATCTTACAGTACCTTTATAATACATACATTTGATATACTTCGACGATAACCCCTCCGGGTTCATAACAGGGATTGAGCAACCTGAGTACCGGGTATGTCATGTATTCCCAAGGGGCTGCTCCCTGGACGCAGCTCCGCCTACGTCCCGGTCAGAGTCCACCTGGTTCAACCATGGTGTCCCCACTCTAGGAGCCCTTTTAACCCCTGCTTCTGACCTTCATTACCTACGCCTCAACGGGCCCTGTGGGTCCCAATGGCGGTACCTGCCGCCTGGCTTTAGTCACCCAGCTTGATGACACAACATTCACCCGTAGTCAGGATTCCTGCCTGACCGGGAACCTTACATACCGTATGTGATCCATCATTCAAACGTCCATGGATCACACACCTGCTCACAGCCCACATCCATGGACTGTGGCCCCTCCATGGCCCATTACAGGGACTGGCAAACCATAGTACACGGGAACCTCATCCGATACCTACTAGGAGCCCTATTACCCCTGTGTCTGGCACCACAGGCACACCCACACCATTAGAGGTCGTGGTTGAGGGACGGGTACCCTCTGCAAGCAGCAGGGCAAGCCTCCCTCTCGTCCCCACGGGACGGAACGCCTCCAACATCATCCATACTAGCTGGGTCACTTTCTCCCCACATTATTATACATGGGTCATCATCTTACATTCAGGGCCATTGCCTAAGCCCCTACATACATCAACGGGTCCTTTACCGACTGCCTAGTCGGACCCAATAGCGGTTATGCCCGCCTGGCATTACTCACACACAGCTCACTCCGTTACACGGGAACCGCTGTCTTACCGGGCACGGATCCGGGTCTCGCTACCTGTATAACGGGTCCACCAAGCGTCCCCCAAGGCTCCTTTCCCGGACGCAGTTCAACCCACGCCCGGACTAGTCTCCACCGGGTTCAGCCACGGCTTCCCCACCAGGTGCTCACAACCTCGGACCTCGGCACCGGCATGGAGCTAGCATGCTCCCTTCACCATCTCAAAATGGCAGCATGGACTTGCATTCCCAGTCCCTCACACAGACTGGCTCTGCTCAGCTCTCAGGCTGGTAATCAGCCCACATCCTCTCAGGCTGATGTCTGGCTGAAAATGGATCTAATCTGTAATCAATCAGCTGGCAGCCTCTTATCGTGCCAGCCACTCCCACATGGACACACCCCCTTAGCTGCTGTTAAACAGCCTTTCACACAGCTCAGGTTAACTCCCTGTGTTCCGGGTTGTCAGCACTCAGCCCTCATTCCTTAAGGCTTCCTCGATCTCCTACCACTCTCACTGCCGCTCATTAGGCTCATGAAACCTTGTGTTCACAGTTGGTTCACACAGCATTATAAGTCAAACCGGCCAGTGTGCACAGGATCATACCTCGATCCTGCATGTGACGCGCCCCGGCCATGAGGATCATGCCGGCGGTGCCTCACAACTTTTAATTGTAATTATAGGGATAGGTAAGGGATATTAAAGGGACAGCCGCCGTGGTGCGGGGGCATCATAGAGGTTAGGATGAATCCTCCGCTGTCAGGTAGTGGTCTTATTAGGGCACCGATAGGATAGTAGAGAATTGATATCTAACGGGTATACCAATTGTGCTTTTTAATCAATATTGTGTGTCTTTGTTTGTCATCACTCATGCTTGTAATTTACTAATAAAATCTTTAAAAATTAATAAGGAAATAGGTTTTATATACTTTACTATGATTTGAGGAAAGAAGACACTAGACATTAAGTCAGTTTAAATAAAAGATCAAGAAATATCTTAAGACTGGTTTTATGGACTGATGAAATGACAGTGACTCCTGATGGGCCGGATGGATGGGCCAGAGGCTATATCAGTAAAGGGCAGAGAGCTCCACTCCCACTCAGATGCCAGCAAGGTGGAGGTGGGTTACTGGTATGGGCTGGTATCATCAAAGATGAACTTGTGTGACCTTTTTGGGTTGAGGATGGAGTGAAGCTCAACTCCCAGACCTACTGCCAGTTTCTGGAAGACAACTTCTTCAAGCAGTGGTACAGGAAGAAGTCAGTATCGTTCAAGAAAAACCTGATTTTCATGCAGGACAATGCTCCATCACATGCATCCAACTACTCCACAGCGTGGCTGGCCAGTAAAGGTCTACAAGATGAAAAAATAATAACATGGCCCCCTTGTTCACCTGATCTGAACCCCATAGAGAACCTGTGGTCCGTACTAAAATGTGAGATCTACACGGAGGGAAAACTGTACAACTCTCGGAACAGTGTCTGGGAGGCTGTGGTGGCTGCTGTATGCAATGATGAACGTAAACAGATCAAGCAACTGATAGATTCTATGGATGGAAGGCTGTTGAATGTCATCATAAAGAAAGGTGGCTATATTGGTCACTCATTTGTTTGTGTTTTGTTTTTGCAAGTCAGGAATGTTTTTTTCTAAATTTTGTGCAGTTATATTAGTTTACCTGGTCAAAATAAACAAGTGAGATGGGAATATATTTGGTTTTTATTAAGTTGCCTTATAATTCTGCACACTAATAGTTGTTAGGTCCCCTGGCACCGCTCCCCAACTCACCTCTCTCGGGTCAGCATCCTCAGCTCATCTGCCGACCGGGCACCAGGCATCCAGGCATGCGGTGTCTCAGAGCCGTCACCGGGTTCCCTTCCTGTCAGCTGACCACCAGGCTCACACATGAGTACATTGCAATGGTCGTATTCATGTGACCAATCAGAGCATCGACGTTGCCTACAAGCTGAAACTACCTGCCTCGCTTTGCATCCCTAACTCCTTCCATGTCTCGTTGAAACCCATGGTGCTTAATCGCTATCATCCCTCCTCCGGTACTGTGCCACTGCCTCTCAGCTCCGAGGATGTCTATGAAGTCAGGGACATTCTTGCCATGAAGAAAAGTAGAGGCAAGACCCTCTTCCTAATTGACTGGCTTGGCTTCGGTCCTGAGGAGCGTACCTGGGAGCCACGGGAGAACATTGATGCACCACGCATTCTGGCAAGGTTATTAGCGTACCTTTGGAGGAGGGGGCATGAGGGAGGGGATACTGTTAGGTCCCCTGGCACCGTTCCCCAGCTCACCTCTCCCGGTTGGCATCCTCTGCTCCTCTGCCAACCGAGCATCCGGCGTCCAGGCGTGTGGTGTCTCAGAGCCATCGCCGGGTTCCCTTCCTGTCAGCTGACCACCGGGCTCAGACATGAGCACATTGCAATGGTCATATTCATGTGACCAATCAGCGGCACACTGGGTGCACTCCTCCCCTGTGACTCTAGGGGCTGGCATTGTCCAACCTGACACTCCCCTTGACCAATAACTGCTCATCCTCTGGTATATCAGGCCACCTCCACTGATAGGAGGTGCCTGATTATTGAGTTAGTTGAGCTTCTGATTTGCTGGCTGTTGGTCAGGCCCTCTTTGTGCTCGGTTACTGGGAATCCTTAGCTGTGCTCTTCCCCTGTAGCACCTTTCCTGTACTCCTACTGTAGCAAATATGTATCGCAGGGTCTGGACACCAGACCAGTAAGGGGTTAAATCTCCTGCCCATCCAGGAGAGGTCAGGACCGGATACCCAAACACACACCACCAGTCCCACTGACTCTGGTCTCCCCAGGGAGCCATGATGGGAACAGCAGAGGGTGACAAAAATCACACACAGAGAAAGCTTCAAAGGGAAGATCAGATAAGGTCATAGATAACAGAGAAACCATCTCAGATAGCTAGCTTCAGACAGACCCACAGAATTGGAGGGAAATCAGAGACAAAGAACATTTTTTAAAACATAATCTATGCAGGGCTAAATGAGTGAGCGTCCAATCATAGGCCAAGAATTAGAATTCTAAACTAGAAGGGCGGTCTAGGGTCTGACCCCCCCGGCTGGGTCTATATCTGGGCTCGCACAGCCGCTGCTGGTGTGTCACAGTGATGGGTCAGTGGAAGCTGCTGTGAACATCCTACCATCTATTCCTGCCCTCCCCATCGGGCAACACAGAAACAAAGTGTACTTTTCTGTAAGTTTCTCCTTTTTATTTCATTGTTTGCATATGTGTATGTCATGTTATTATTTCTATTTTTATATCTTTTTATGTAAGCACTGTACCTTTTATATTAAAGCTTAAAACTTTAATAAGCTGAAACCTTGTTTGTTCTAAAAGGATTCATAGCCTAAGAAGTGTGTGATCCTGTTGATTGGCTGACAGTATTATTCCAGGGACTTACCCCCTGTATGTTGGTAAGTGGTGGCAGTGAGTGTGAAGCGGGGTGCACAGTGTGAGTCGGGGTGTGATTGATGCTCCCTTTCAGCATAGGACAGAGGTCGAGTGCTGGATTGAGTGAGAGGAGATAGATTAACCCTTGCAGGTGCAACCCCAAGTCACGTGCTGAGAAGTGGGTACGTGACACTAGCCTTGTACTCAGTTACCTGGAATCCTTCGCTGTGCCTTAGTATAGGCTAACCTTACCAGCTGCCCCCCTGGTACTAGCTGCTGTGGTACTTAGACCCCCTGGGCTTGCGCCTGACAATTCCTGTGTAGGGGTTGGGTAAACTAGGATCAGCTCACCCAGGGGAGTTCGGTACCACGGCCCAGTGGGTCCACTCTAGGGCGCCTTCCCCCGGAAGCGTGACAATAGTTACCTACACAAACAGATATCCTTCTAAGATAGCCAAATCTAAAAAAAAAAAACACTGCAACTTCCACAAATACTAAGCTTTAATATTTATGAGTCTTTTGGGTTGATTGGGAACATAGTTGTTGATCAATAATAAAAATAATCCT
Organism: Allobates femoralis; assembly: GCA_033576535.1. NCBI lineage: Eukaryota > Metazoa > Chordata > Amphibia > Anura > Aromobatidae > Allobates > Allobates femoralis. The sequence goes on from JARQOC010000002.1 coordinate 354,380,161, forward strand.
CTAAAATACAACTTGCTTAATAATTGTGCACACAGTGTATTACTCCCTTCAGAGGAGAGCACAAACAGGCTCTAACCAGACCAGAAAGAGAAGTGGGAGGCCCCGCTGCACAACTGAGCAACAAGACAAGTACATTAGAGTCTCTAGTTTGAGAAATTGACGCCTCACAGCTCCTTATCTAGCAGCTTCATTAAATAGTACCCGTCAAAGGTCTGCAAGGCTGTAATTTCTGCAAAGGGAGCATACTTTGACCAAAGCAAAATTATTTTTAACCTTGTCAATGTCTGGACTATATTTTCTATTCATGGTGCAACTCATTTGATAAAAGTATGATTTTTAATGGAAAAACAAAATTGTCTGGGTTACCCCAATTTTTTGAACGGTAGTGTACAAACATACACACACTCGGCTTTATATATTAGATGGACAGCTATGAGGCTGCATTATGCTATATGGACAGCTATATGGCTGCATTACACTATATGGAGGGCTATGAGGCTGCATGATGCTACATAGAGGGCTATGAGGCTGCATTATATTATATGAAGGGCTATGATGTTGCATTATACTATATGAAGGGCTATGAGCCTGTATTATACTATTTGAAAGGATATGAGGCATCATTATGCTATATCGAGGGCTATTAGACTGCATTATTCTATATGGAGAGCTATGAAGCTACAGTATATTATATGGAGGACTATGAGGCTGCATTATGCTAAATGAACGGCTATGAGAGTGCATTATACTATATGGAGGGCTATGAGACTGCATTATACTATAATAGAGGACTACATATACCAGGATGGGGGACATACATTCCCGGATAAGAGCCATATTCCAAGACGAGGACCATATATAGCAGGATGAATGACATTAATATATAATGAAGGAAGATAGGGGTCAATTTGTGAGTCTTAATAGGATTTAGAACAATACATGGGGCCCATACATCTGACCAATGTGTGCATGGCAGGGAGACGGGGCACAGGTCCATATTTCGCAATGGCAGTGCCCCTTGGAAGAATTATATAGGTCAGCAGAAGGAAGAAATCTGTATCACTTGTGCCACCTAATGCAATGTGTTTTGTGAAAAATAACTAGTTTGATAACAAACCACATATGGCCAATTTCTCCAATGTATAGAGCATGAAGCATGTACAAATACATAGAATGATTCCATCTTTCTGCCTTATTTCTTAGACCATACAGTTAAAACCATATGGAATACTACAGAATTAATATAACCTCTTGTGGTAATGTTCATCTCCATACACCCCTGTAATCTACCAAGTGATTTAAACCAGACTGGACTGGGTAATGTTACTAAAAGGGAAGTCATTAGCTAAGACTTCTAGGCAATCAAGTTATTTTTTTGTTGGCTTTCTGCTACATTTAGCTTTTTTCTCTCTGTACTGGGAAGGAAAATAATGCAGATGAAACTTGCCAGCTTTATTGTGTTCTGGGCGTGAAGTTTCATTAAAATGTTGTATTCATATATCAGAGGTCTTCAGTCTAAGACCCTTAAAAATTCTGTACAGAAGAAGAAACATTCTTTGAGGTAAAACATTTTTTACAAACAATCAGGAAGATATTTTACCTCACAAAATAGAATTAGCTAAAATGGGAAAAACATTTTAAAAGGGTTTGTCTGGCTTGCATAACCCCTACATATAGAAATACAAAAATTGTCCTACAAAATAAGTGTGTTTTGTTGTAATTGTTCCTGTTTACGTTAAAGGGGTTGGCAACTTTATTATAACAAATGTGTTGGATATATGATTTTGTCTGGGTTACTGGCATACTACTAAGTATTACAGGCTCTCCTCCTACAGTTGTTATTTTCCTCACAGACTGAACAGCTCTCCTGTCTAGAAAATGGTGGCTGGTGTAAAAGCATGTGACCAGATCTTTTCATCAGCATTATCCAATGGAAAACCAGCTGTCCCATGTACAGTGTATTTTCAATAGGACAAGTCTCATGGACACATCTGGTCACATGCTTCTCCATCTGCAGCCATTTTGTGAACAGGAAACTGTGCAGCCTGTGAGGAAAAAAGAGAACCTGTAGTAGTTATATGTTATTAGGTGTCACTGAATAATGTTTGTAATGCATTTATTAAAACATAAAGTGACCAAACCCTTTAATATATCCTAAGAAATGGATGGTTTAAAAACCCTTTCTTGTGGCTCTTTTAATACAAAGCTGTTTCAAAATTATAAACCTCCCAATATTGCAACTGTTAGAACTGCAATGCTTGTATTTAAATATAAGATATTATGAGAGCTATTGTTAGTTACAATTAGAGATGAACAATTAGATTTTCAGGAACCTGCTAAGCTCATATTGGCTTCCCCATTAAGTCTTCCAGCTATCATATATAGAGATGAGTGGATCAAAGGAAATTTGGGGTCTGCAGGTTCAGCCAGATTTGATCTAAAGTTCTGTTTTGGACCCAAACTTGACCCAAACCTCATTGGAAGTCAGTGATTGGGCAGTTCGGCCCTCCGCCCACATACAGCCAGCCATAACCAAAGCAATTTCGGGAGAGGAAGAGCAGGGTTTTGTCATTTTTATTTTGTTCACACTACATCTGATAATATGGATTTTACCCCCAGTGTTTACCATTCAAACACTGCAAGTGGCTTGCACTGGGCCAAGCATCAATGTACCCAAGCATAGCGATATTCGCTTGAGTGATTTGCATATGTAAAGCATCTGAACTCCGAACCTGAGCACTGATTTTATTTGTAAAGTCTGTCTTGGGCACAAACAGTAAACTATAAAGTACAGGGTGGGCCATTTATATGGATGCACGTAAATGGAATGGTAGGTGATATCAACTTCCTGTTTGTGGCACAATAGTATATGGGAGGAGGAAAACTTTTCCAGATGGGTGGTGGCTATGGTGGCCATTTTGAAGTTGGCCATTTTGGATCCAACTTTATTTTTTTTCAATGGAAGAGGGTCATGTGACACCTGAAACACATTGAAAATTTCATAAGAAAAACAATGGTGTGCTTAGTTTTAACGTAGCTTTATTCTTTCATGAGTTATTTACAAGTTCATGACCACTTATAAAATGTGTTCAAAGTGCTGCTCATTGTGTTGATTGTCAATGTAACCATCTTCTCCCACTCTTGACACACTGATAGCAACACTACAGAAGAAATGCTAGCACAGGCTTCCAGTATGTATTGTTTCAGATGCTGCACGTCTCGTATCTTCACAGCATAGACAATTGCCTTCAGATGAGTGATGAGGCAAACTTTTTTGTGAATGGTGAAGTTAACAAACAAAACCACCGCTATTGGTCTTAAGGGGGAGTCACACGCGTCAATATCGCCTGCACGATCTCGGCTGCACGTGACGTTGCAGCGATATTGATGCGTGTGACATACAATCGCTGGTTGATGATCGCCAGGTTTTAGAACCTGCTCTAAAACCTGGCGATTGTCGCCCGGTGGACACGCAGCATCGCTGCGTGTGACACCGGGAGTAGCGATATTCCAGCTCCCAGCGCCTCTCACAAGCGCTGGGAGCTGGTATCCAAGGTAAACTGCGGGTATCTAGGCAGCGCGCGCTGCCTAGATACCCGACGTGTACCTTAGTTACCAGCCTCCTCCGCTCACCGGCTGGTATCTAAGGTACACAGCGGGTAACTAGGGTCCCTAGTTACCTGCTGTGTACCTTAGATACCAGCCGGTGAGCGGAGGAGGCTGGTAACTAAGGTACACGTCGGGTATCTAGGCAGCGCGCGCTGCCTAGATACCCGCAGTTTACCTTGGAGACCAGCCTGCTCCCGCTTCCAGCAGGCTGGCAACGGGAGCAAGACATCATGGAAACGATATTTAAATCGTTTCCATGATGTCTCTGGTCAATTGATCGCTGGTGAGTCTGCCTGTGTGACAGCTCACCAGCAATCAGCCGTCAATGTCGTCAGCGATCAGATCACTGACGACATTGACGCGTGTGACTCCCCCTTTACACTAACCCACAGTGGATAGATCCCTCCAAGACTGTTGGACCACAAAAATTGATGGTATGGTGTGGTATAAGGGGTACAAAGATAATGGGACCATTCTTCATCAATGGAAACCTCAGTGCCATTGGATATCTGATTCATGTAGCAATTTCAGATATCCAGTGGCATTGAGGTTTCCATTGATGAAATTCTCAATAAGTTTGATGTGGCACATGACCCTCTTCACATTGAAAAAAATAAAGTTGGATCCAAAATCGTCGACTTAAAAATGACCGTCATTGTCACCACCCATCTGGAAAAGTTTTGCCCTCCCATACACTAATGTGCCACAAACGAGAAGTTGATATCACCAACCATTCCCATTTTATTTAGGTGCATCCATATAAATGGCCCACCCTGTATATCCATCTGCAATCACATAACATGATTTAGCACAGACTACCCTTGGGGGGTTATATTAAAGCCAGTATAAAAGCAGAAGCAGCCAATGCAGCAGCCATTTTATGGCTAATCTGAATAGTGAGAGGAGGTCACATCTCAGTCCTCAGAAATAAGGATAGAAAGCCATAAAATTATGAGGAAATTCTACAGTAGGTATGTAAGCATATCATAATGCTTATTATCTGTTTACAAATAGCCATATATGTTGGAGTCACTTGGACATTACTAAAGCTGTTTTTGTTAAAAAGCTTGAAAAGGATTAAATACTGTCTTAGAAGAGTGAAAGTGTTATGCGATTCTTTGCTGGACAATCAGGCATTTCATAGCAAATTTATTTGACACAAATTGGTTTTTGGAAAAAATCATTTGAGTTCAAATTTCCAAAGATTTATTACTCTCTAGTTCCAATAGCATAGGATATTATAATCATGGACACAATAGCGCAGTAAGGGTAAGTGCACACAGTGGGTTTTTGCTGCGGTTTTGCTGTGGTTTCTGCCTGCGGTTTACCATTGGTTTTATGGTAATGTATGCTAATTTGTTCCTGCGGTTTTGATTCCCAGCAAAACCAATGTTTTCACAGAAACGCTGTGCCCACACATTGGTTTTGCAAGTGTCAAGAACTGTCAAATCCCTGCTTTTTTGGTGCGGATGGGAAAGAATTTATATGCTCTATTGAAACGCAGCACCAAAAACGCAGCAAAAACGCAGTAAAAACGCACAAAAAATGTGCAAAAAACGCAGGACCTCAAATTAGCAAATCTCCTGGAAAAGACTCTAGGATCCTTGAAACCATTTCAGGTTTTGCTGTGTTCAGGACTGCTCAAAAAACGTCCTGTGGGCACATACCCTTATATATATTCATATACGTGTAGTTCTATAAAAGGCAACTCCAGTGACAGAAACTTTTACTTTTTAGTACAGTTCCTGCCCTGCTACATGATGAAGTAGAGCTGTACACTGCAGTTTTAGGATCTATTGATAAAATCATACCTGCTCCTCTGCTCTGGCCCCCACCTCAAGGAACCCATAATTTTCAGCCTGAGAGCTTCATGTAAAAGCAAAAAGCAGGAGGTGTGTCGGGAGCATGGATGCTGGTAGCTGCAGGATCAGCGTACAGTCCAGTCAGGAGTGATAATGATGATCCATTGAAACATGGAGAGATAAGAACATACCATGTTCCTATGGGGAAGAGGAGACCATGCAGAGCTGAATCGATCAAGGTAATGATTTGCCTCTGCTTGTATCATCACAATAACAGTACACATTATGCATCATCATACAGCAGAGGATCACAGTATGTATTTGTTTCTGCTTGGTGACATGATTGCTATTTGAAGCTTTGACCCCTGTCAGATAGAATAGTATATCATTGGCTGGATTGTATATGTAAGCGTGGGGCTGGTGGCCACGCCCCCTCCCTATACAGAAATGTGAGGGTCATGAATGTAGGCTGATCCTGAAGCCCCCAGCATCTACGCCCCCGACACACCTCCTCTTCTCTGCTCCTAGATGAAGCTGACATGCAGATATCTAGGATTCCATGAGGGAAGGGGGAGATCAAAGGAGCAAGTATGATTTTATTGAATTATAAGAGATCTATAGATCCTAGAACTGCAGTGTACTGCTCTACTTCATCATGTAGGAGGGCCAAGGACAGTACTAAAATGTTTTCTCTCAATGAAGTTCCCCTTTAAGGAATGCGCTAAAAATATATCTATTCTACATCATATGGTGCTTTACCGGTAAATGTTAGCAGCAATTTGTGTAGGTGACGTCTCTGGCCACTTAATGTTGTCTAGTGCGCTGTTCTTACTCACTTCTTCTGTTGCTTATGTCATTTGTAGTAATGACATCCAGATCACTTCACTCTCTAGGAGTTGCCATCATCTTGTACATCTTGTACAGTGTATTAAATCATGTGCACATGTAGGCCATGGTGCTTAGGCTTGTTGTAAACCAAGGCAATTTGACATAATGCAATTTTTCAGTTCACATAACAGGTCTCTGCTTGGATGTTTTGCACTAAATTGTAAAATTCTATCTTCTGCTTCAGTACTGTAGATTTGTAATAAGGCACAGAAAGTTTTACGTTTAACACATTAACCCCAGGAAACATCAGCACTTGTCAAGTGTGTGTCATGATGTCTCCCCTTCCTTCTCATTCTTCTTCCATCTCCCACATCTGGATCTTTTCTCCCCCTGTTAACTAATCCCGCGAGACCCTATTTACATTACAGAATACCTTGATATGTCCTGAAAAGTGCAGCACCGGTATATCTGTGTTGTATTTAAAAATATCTGGGATGCCAGATCTGTGTGTTTCACAAGCTTGGAACAGAGGATGGGGCAATAATATCTGGTTTACATTACTTCTGCTCAATATTCTTCTGAAACTGCTGAAGGCAGAAGCATGTGGCTATAAAACTAAGGGTTTCAAAACACAGTCTTCTCATTAGAAGTAATAATCGTACTGCTCATCATGTCATTTGAATGAACAGTGGGGCTTTACTTTCAGATCTTTAGTTAAAAAAATATATTATACATTTTAATTCAAGAACAATATAAAGTTTACAAGTAACAGTTTTACATTTATGTAATCAACATTTTTATCCCTCAATGTGGCTGTTGTATTCACAATACATGTGGGGACTCCATATCCACATCGAGAAAGCAAGGTTATTACTTTTCCCCCTTTTTATGTATGCGTTTGGCTATTCTTGTTTGATACAGCATTATTATTTTTGCCTATACTGAATTATGCAAATTACGCTTTTAATTACTGCCTTGGAGACTTGTGATTGTGTTAAGAACCATTACTGTTGCACAAAGCATTCATCTATCAATATCTACTGTAGGTGATCAATTGTTAAAGGGGTTGTCTACTGCTAGGACAATCTTTTCTGAATCGATTTGTTAAAATAATAAACCCCTTCACTTTCGGTCACCTTTCCAATGCTAAGAGTAGCGATACCTGTGTGTAAAGGTGCTAGCTGGAAAAATACATTATACCATAAGGTAAACTGCTGCACACTGAACTGAAAAAACATGATCTAAGCATACTGGCTATAAAAATTAATGGCAAGGCAAATATGTAAAGCACCAGCTAGCATCTTTACACACAGGTGCGCCACTCAGTCTCTGCTCTTCGTGTTACTATAATTTTCTGACTGAGCACCCTTCCCCCGTCCCATAGCCATGTTAAGTCCACCATCTTGTTGTAGCCAAGTTCCTAATCACACCCATACATGCAGGTTTTAATTGCACTTAGAGGCATAAGTACACCCATACATGCAGTTTAAAATCACAAGCAAAGGCACAAGATTAGAGACCCGATAGTGGAGAACACCTTGACATTGGTAATCAGGATCCAATGAACTGGTCAGTGCATCAGCTAAGTTTCTCATTTTCTTTGTACTCTTAAGCAGTTTTTTACTATGCTTTTTACCCATACACATTTGTATTAGCTTTAAGTATTTGCCTTTCCATTAATTTTTATAGCCAGTATGCTAGATCATGTTTTTTTTAGTGTTCAGTGTGCAACCGTTTGCCTTTCCAATGCTGTCAGTAACCACAGCATGGGGCTCAGGTAATATTGTGAAGTCACAAGATCCTCACATCCAATCACTGCTGGCTTCTCTCTCCCCACCATCGGACAAAGAAGGTATCAACAGGAAGTCAGTGGCAGCTGCAGTGCTCACGTTCTGTTGATAGCTCATTTGGTCTGAAGGCGGGCAGAACGAAACCAGAGGTGATTGGACGTGGGGCTCAGTGCCATCCCAATGTCAAGCGATCCCTAAGTATTGATGAAAAAGTATTTTTATGCATATATCTTTTGTTCTCTATTTGTTCTTTATTAATAATATATTTGGATTATTTACGACCAAACAAAAGGCACAAAGAAAAATCAAGTCTGCAACGAATGTGTAAATTTTACAAAAAGTTGCAGAATTTATAAGCATTTTTATTTAAGTTGCTAAAAATTACAATAAGACATGTTTCATTACAGTTTAATTTTGCAAGTAATGAGAAATTTACAAATTTTCATGTTCTGTTGTCACAAGTCATTATGACTTTTTTTTAAATAGTTTATGCCAACAACAGTTCCATTATTGTTCAATTCATTTTCTATTACATTGATTATTTTTTATCCCTACACATTATGACTTCTTTACCATGGCACTATGCTCTTGTAATGTTATATATTGTATAGTACAATGTGGCAATGTAAGTTGCATACTATATTTTGTCAGGACTATAAGATGCACCAAGGTTTTACTGGAGGAAAATTAAAAAAAATGAAAGCACATAATTTGGTTATGATGCATTGTTTTGTGGGGGATCTGTTTTTGACAATGCTATGAGGTAATGTCCTCCAGTTCTGTGCTAATGTTCCCCATACTGGGCTTCTATCAGGTATATATGTCCCCAGTCATGGTGTATATGTCTTCCATCCTGCAATGTTTTCCATTCTTGTCCCATTCTACAACCCCAATTATTGAATCACCGGGCTCGAAGGATGTTCATTCAGTTGTTTAATTTTGTAGAAAAAAAGCAGATCACAGACATGACACAAAACTAAAGTCATTTCAAATGGCAACTCTCTGCCTTAAAGAAACACTAGAAGAAATCTTGAAAACAAATGTGCTAGCCAGTAATAGTTAAGGTCCTGTTACATGGTACGATATTGTGGAGCCCACTGGGACGGGGTACTCTGTGCTGGACCGGGGTACTGCTGGGGATATCACAGTGGTCTTGGTCCTCCGGCTGTTATACTTTGGTCCTTCTGTGGCTTCCTGCTGTATACTAGGTGCTTTGTGTTGCCTCATGCTGTAATACAGGGGTTTATGTGCGGCCTCCTGCTGTATACTGTGGGCTGTGTGCGGCCTCCTGCTGTTTACTGGGTTTTTTTTGTAGCCTCCTGTTGTATACTGGGGTTTGTGTGCAGCCTTTTGCTGTATAGTGATGGCTGTGTGTAGCCTCCTGATGTATACTTGGGGCTGTGTGCAGCCTTCTGCTGTATACTGATGGCTGTGTGTAGCCTCCTGATGTATACTTGGGGCTGTGTGTGATATTTTGCTGTATACTGGTGGCTGTGTGCGAGCTCCTGATATTTACTGGGGGCTGTGTGTGGCCTACTGCTGTATACTAGTAACTTTATGTGGCCTCCTACTGTAATACTGGGAGCTATTTATGGCCTTCTGCTGTATACTGGGGGCTATGTGCTGCCTCCTGGTGTATACTGGGGGCTGTGAGCTGCCTTCTGCTGTACACTGGGGGCTATGTGCAGCCTCCTGCTGTATACTGGGGGCTGTGTGTGAGCTCCTGCTATATACTGGCGGCTTTGTGCGGCAGGAAAGCAAAGAGATGTATTACGGCAGTTGATTTGAGAGTTGTATTGCTGCTTCTTCACTGTAACAGTGTGCACCATTTTCCAGAAGTCCTTGCCATTGGCAAACTTCCCTGAATGTTTCATATACATTCATATGCTAATATACTATGAATGTCCTTAGTTGCCAACAGTAACCAATCAAAGGCTCATCTGTGATTGGTTGCTATAGGCCACCTGATAAATATCCAGGCTGTAAAAACAGGCAGTGTCTACTACCTCACATATGCAGACAGTAAGCAAGCCTTTTTTTGATGAATGACTGTAAAGCTCGGGGTTAAAATTTCCCCTCAAAACATAGGCCTTGTTCACACATATCCACTTTTTTCGGCGTTTTTGTAGCTGTTAAAAAAATGCAGATGCGTTAACGCAGCGTGCAATTGAATGTAGCTGCGCTTTTTCACTACACTTGCGTTTTTTCCCCCAGTCCAAAAAACGCTGCATGCAGCGTTTTTGGGTGCTGTAAAAAAACGCAATGCGTTTTTTTAACATGGGGCCCTATGGGAAACGCATGTGTTTTTAATGGCCCATTTAGGCACAATGCGTTAACGCCAGCGTTTTTGCCAGCGTTTTTGTTGAAAAAATGACTAAGTCCAAAAACGTTTCTAAACCTTTCAGACACACAAGGGACACTTTTTGGCACTCTTAGAAAAATGCATGTGGTTTTTTAAGTGCTAAAAAAAAAGCAAATTGTGTGTGAACAAGGCCATAGTCTATGATGTTCCCTGGTTCAAGTGAGGACGCTGTGCAAACTTTTGTGATTGTAAATGTGACGGAGTAGATTCCTTTAGCGGCCATACACAGACACACATACACACACATATACACACACAAAACACACACACACTCACACTGAGCTTTATATAATTAGATTATGGTAATGCTAATTGACCTAAAATTAGAAAGATGATTTCATTTCAGATAGTGAGTAAAACATGCATATTTCTTTTTATATAGTGTATGTAAACTTCTGGTTTCAACTGTATCTCCTCATCTGAGGGTTGTGCTTACCAGAATAATCTCATTGAGCAAGCGAGTTGACTCTTTCACTGCAATCATCTGTACACCAAATGAGTACATTCTGATATAAATTCAGCTAGAAGAAAGCAAATAGACTTAGTAAAAGGAAAGGCTTGAGAGCCACTTACGTAGATTTGCTTTAAAGGGATGCAGAAAAATTCACTAATAAAGGGATTTGCAAACTTTCATGACTTTCCATACTGGACAAAAGCTGGGATCCTGTCACCCCCAAAACGCCTCCTGAGCTATACAAAAATGTCCCTGCAGCATTCCCTCACTAATCTCACACTCCTTTTTGCTCAGAAAAGCATCCTGTGAAAGTGTAGAAAAACGTTTTATAACTTACTCATTAGTGATGATAATGAGCTGGGGCTATATTCTTTAGTCCCTAAGGCGGGTCATCTTTGTCCTAATATCACGCCTTAACAGGCGTGATCTTCAATGCATATTGTAATCAGCGCCTACCAGCTCTCCTCGGCGCTGCCTGGTCTGTATTGGGGCTGTAATGACGCGAATCGCGTCATTTCCGGCATCGGGTGATGTCAGTACACCCGCGCCGCTCTGCAGGCTTCAAGCACTGCACTGCGCATGCGGCGTGGGTGTACTGATGTCACCCGATGCCGGAAATGATGCGATTCACGTCATTACAGCCCATTGCAGCCCAGGAGAGCTGGGAAGCACTGATTACAATATGCATTGAAGAGCACGCCAATTAAGGCGTGATGTTAGGACGAAGATGGCCTGCCTTAGGGGCTAAAGAATATAGCCCCAGCTCATTATCATCACTAATGAGTAAGTTATAAAACGTTTTTCTACACTTTCACAGGATGCTTTTCTGAGCAAAAAGGAGTGTGAGATTAGTGATGGGATGCTGCAGAGACATGTTTGGATAGCTTAGGAGGCGTTTTGGGGGTGACAGGATCCTTTTAAAAAACTGAAGTCTAGTCACTCTTTAACAGTTGATTATGTTACCTCATAATCAGTCAGAGACCATTTTTTAAACCAGTGCAATATAACTAAAATGGAATGATATGAGATATTGCATTTCCTCTGAAGTGACTGCAATAGACACCAACTCCAATTCCTACTGATCTTAGGCTGGTTTCACAAAAGCATTTTTTTAAAATCTGGCAGAACTTTGTTTTTTTCCAGTGAAATCCGCATCTGACCGGATACGGTTTTTGCCCTTAAATGAGATGCAACTAGATGCAACCGTATGGTATTATACGATATACGTTTGCCAGGTCCATTATACTACCCGACAGTTGCATCCAGTTTATTGCCTATTTTTTTTTCCTCATCTTTTTGAGAATTCTCCGGGATAGACAGATAAATAGATAAATATATAGAGCTCACCAGTCTCTCTTGCTTCCAGGGCCTCTCTTTAAGCTTCATTAAGCTTCATAAATATTTACTGCACTGAACACAGGGTGTGTGATTGGCTGTGGCACTCAGTCTGTGCCCCACCGTCTGTACCAGTGTCTGTACTTGGTTGCCATATACATTAGTGTATGGCAACCAACCTGCCATCATATGTGTGTAAGATAAATAAATAATTTTTCATTTTCAGTGTAGATAAAACATCCAGTTATAGGCTGCAGCCCCAGCTGCCTAGTTTTACATTGGCTGGCAATCAAAAATACAGGATAGTCTATTTTTTTTATTCAATTATTTTAAAAAAATGTGCAGGCTGCACCCTATTTTTGATTACAAGCCAAGGTAAAACCTGGCAGCTTGGGGCTAATATTTTCAGTGTGGTGATGCCCATAGTTACTGGGCCCCCAAGGCTACAGAATAGCAGCCAGCAACTGCTCCAAAAATTAGTGCAAGTGTGGCGCCCCTGCGGATCCAGTCACCACAAAGGTACTGCACCCCTGTTAGGGTGTAGTATCCCACTCACTGGTAAGAGGGGTACAGACTGGTAACGGGACACTCAGGCCATGCACTAGGAACTATTGTAGTGGGGCGGGGTGGTGAAGGAAGTAGTTAGAGAGAGCACTTGGGGAGGAGTGAGGTCAGGAAGAACACATTAGATGATGTGGGACATGTGATAAGGGGTATTAAAAGAGCGAGAAACTTCTAGAACGCAGGACAAGAGAAAGTTGAACAGAAAAAGGGAGTGACCAGCTACCAGTGGTATAACAGCTGAGGAGAGGCCATTGAACACCAAGGTCGAGTTGGAGGGAACTAGAGAACTAGAGAAGCTAGAGAACATATGCCCGAGAAGTGTCCAAAGGATGGAGCAAGTGGGAGCTCTTCCTAAGGCCGAACCTTAGAGCAGAACATCACCCAAGTGGCTTCAGGAGGAAGAGGGGTACCAGAGGCACAGGAAGTGAGTAATCCACCCATGGGTATCGTATTCATTGTCAGGCACAGGCAAGTGGAGGGAATAGGCCTCAAGGGGCACGGGAACCCAAAAGACTGGTGGAGAAGACCAGGTTCAACTAGCAACCCGGAGGCTGTGGCACTTATATGGTGACTCAGCGACAAACGCACATATTTGCTGAAAGGTGGCAACCATAGGGCTATGGGGAGACACTGGCTCAGAGCTCTGTGTGGCGATGCGCAAGGCAGGATGGGTGAAGCAAGCACTCTGTGAGATGACCTGAAAAGGACAGAGAAGGAGTTGCCGTTACGTACCATTGTACTACCAGGGAGTAGCTGGATTCCATCTCGAGAACCCAGTGCTCAGCGGGCTGCTGCACAAAGACTGAGAGTAAAAGAACTATAGACTGCAGCCCACTGTGTCTGTGAACTTTCTTCACATGTCTAAAGCACCAGAAACACGACTACCAACTCACTTAAGTACCTTTGGCCACCTTAGGGGTCAGCACTACCCATAGAGGGCTTAAGAACATTGCTGCCTCCCAACCATCAGCCCCTAGGAGGACTGTAAAGCAGCGGCGGCCATCTATGGCCGCAATCTGCGGGTGGCGTCACGTATAAATTAACAAGTATCCCCAGGTCCAGTCATCCCTGCCCAGAATGAACCCTCCACACCAGATTCCTATCCCTAAGAGAGAGAGTCACCACCACCGAACTTTTAATGACACCGCCAGGGTCACAGAGTCGGGTCTCGGTCCCTGTGATCCCCATGATGAACCTTCAAGAAAGCCCAGTTCAGAGTATCCTAAGGCCCTGGAGGGGTGTGTCACATTCATTGAAATTGCCAATTCCTGTCACTTTACTTGGCTTTTCCCAATGCTCTGGTGTGATGACAGCTTATCATTAAGCCTAAATTGGTAATGTTCAGTTGTCTATGGGGAGGGTCCAATAACTATGGGCCTCACCATGCTAAGAATACCAGCCCTCAGCTGCCTGGTTTTACCTTGGCTTATTTATACAAATAATAAAAAAAAGTAAAACAATAATTGAAAAAAATAATTATTGGTTCATCTGTATTTTTGATTGCCAGTCAAGGCAAAATTAGACAGCTGGGGGATGTAGCTCTAGCTGGCTGCTTTATCTACACTGAGAATGGACTCCTATCATTTTTTATATTGTTTATTTATTTTACACATATATGATGGCAGGTTGATTGTCATACACTAATGTATATGGCAACCAAGTGCAGACAACGGTAAAATCACAGACCCTGTCACAGAGAGTGAATGTCTGTAATTGGCCGTTGCAGTTCAATGCAGTAAATATTCATGACACCTAATGAGTGCCCCTAGAAGCGAGCAGCAGGAAAGCAGGAGACTAGGGAGCTCTGTCTGTCTGCCTATCTACCTTCTAGTGAGACCCGCATGTTCAGCAAGCATACCAGATTTTGGTTTTACTGGATCCGACATGATTCAGTAAAAACAGATTTGGTGCCAATTGACTTTCACTATAATTGTTGCCAGAAAATACCGGATGCGGTCGGATGCAGTTTTTATACAAATCCAAAAAACATTACAATTTGTGACTTTGGAACTTCTTAAAAAACTGCATTCGACCGGATCAGGCAGAAATCGGAAGCAATCAGATGCCTCTTCACTCCATTATAAGTCTATGAGCAAAAAATGGATTTCTGCTGGATCCGGTTTTTGCTCAAAAAACAGATTTGTGCTGGATTAAAAAAAACGCTGGTTTGAAACTAACCTTACCCAGGTTTCATAAACAACATAGAAGACTACCAATTGGTTTAACAACAAAAATCCAGGGGTTTCCTTTCAATTGATACAAAAACTACAGTCACCCATATATTTTAGGGCAACATCTGCTGAAACTAAACTTTTCCAGTTGCTAAGAAAACTTCAAATGATCTGCCAAACCATTTGAGATGTATTCATTTGTATACTGAATTCTTTTACATAGTTTATCTTTAGAAAAATGTGTTTGATTTATCTAGCTAAAATATAAAAACTACTCAGCATGTTGTGCATGGAATGAGGAAAGTCCAAATATGTGAATAGATTTAGATGATCAAAAATGTTTTTCACTTGTAATAAATTATAGAACAAATATCTTCACAGCTGGATTATCGCATACAACAGATCTAGGATCTGATTAGTACGTACAATAATTCCAAAACCTGGTTTCCTTCTTAAAGGGGCTTACTGAAATAACCATAAATTTCTGCAGTGCCTGTGTCTCACTACAGAAAGCTAAATCCTGACAGTATGCAATATATACATTGAAAAGATAGAGGTGCTACAAATGTGTTACCACTTACCTCCAATATGAGACCCAGCATGCAAAGACTGGGTTGTGACCTAGAACATCTCAGTACTAATAGGTTTGAAGGGCTACTGCTGCGACCACTGACCACATGCCTTTGGGAAAAATCAAGATAAAACCAAATAGAAAAAAAAGCAGCAGGTGTATGTTCTTTGGATCTTTACTTGTGCAACACATTTTGAAGTCGGGTTTATACCTGCACCACACCTGATGAGAGAGTCACCCTGACTTTAAAACGCAGTGTATAAATAAAAATCCAGAGAACATACATGTTCTTTTTCTTGATTGGTTTGTACTGTAAATACGTCAGGATTCTATTCTGGTTGTCTGCTGGAGTCTTGTTCATGCTACCACTCATATGAGATTGGAGAGAATCAGGTGTTAGTCAACAAGTGCCCACAAATATGAAAATTACATAAGAGCAGTCATATGACAGTCGCTGAATCAAGCAAACAGGATGGAATCCTAACAGTGGATATGTTGCACTGATTTGACAATCATTAGTAAGATAGGGTAGGGTCACATTTGGAAGGCTCATTGCGATTACCGCATCCAGATCCGGATGCGGTAATCGCATGAGCCTTCAGACACATTTTTTGTTCACAATGTGTCTTTAAACCCGGATCCGGTAACCGGATTGCTCAGAATGTGCAATCCGGTTGCCGGATGCTTTGTTCATCCCTTGCTGCCGCAGGGATGAACAAATGGTTAATGTTAACAATAGATGTGGGCAACATGTTTGAGTGTCCACCTTCCCTAGAGACATGCTGTCCACATAGTTAGGCATGTGAAGGGTTAATATGTGCAATTACAGTATTGCCGGCTAATGTCTGCATTTACTATTTTCTGAATGAAACCCGGCGGCTCCTCGCTGTGGAGGAGATACAGTACGTAATCTGCGAACTGTATCTGCCGCTATCCAGGATTCTGAAAGCATTAACAGTAGATCTATGGCAGTGTGCGAGGAGCCGCCGGGTTTCATTCAGAAAATAGTAAATGCAGACAATAGCCGGCAATACTGTAATTGTACATATTAACACTTCACATGCCTAACTATGTGGACAGCATGCCTCTAGGGAGGGTGGACACTCCCTACAGACATGTTGCCCACATCTATTATTAACATTAACTTTTTGTTCATACCTGCGGCAGCAGGGATAAACAAAGAATCCGGCAACTGGATTGCACATTCTGAGCAATCTGGTTACCGAATGGGCTCCCATAGGAGCCCATTATAGCAGCCCCGCTGCGCGTTTTACAAACCGCTCCGAAAAACGCTGCCTGCATGATTTTTCATGCAGGCAACGAAACCGTAATGCGGTCACCTGATTACAAATAGTGCAATCCGTTTTTTTGTATTGCAGACTATGGGCTGCGGATCCGGATCCGGTTTTGAGCATTTTTAATGCTCAAAACCGGATCTAAATGAAAAAAAAACGCTAATCTGACCCTAGCCATAGTCACTTCAGAAATGTATTTTTAGCCTGCAAAAGAACTTTTAATCCAGGATTTCCAATATTACATTTATTAGTAGTCCAAAAGGAAAAAAGAAAACTAAATATTTTTTTCTAAATGACAATATTACTTTCAAAACATGTATGATTTCTTGATACATTTGGTAATTGAAATTTAGAATTTGGCACATATTTTATCATGTGTAAACAGTTTTTTCGCTCTTTGAAGTTTATGTCATATTGAATAATATTTACATAACTCATCTAAAACTCATGGTGTTAGGGTCAAATTAAATAATACCTGTATTTTTATAGTTATATACATGTGAATACTATATTGTATACTTAATAATTAGGAAATCCACGTTTCTGATAGGACATGAACTATGCTAAAAATATAATTCTTCTGTCCATCTAGTCTACAATATAGCAGAACCTAATAAGCAGTGAAATAGAAGACTCATATTCTTAATAGAAGATGGATACAGAGATCGTACCACTTTACTTTCTCCAACTATGCCAGGGGGGTGTCGGTTCTGATTAGTAGATCCACGCCTTTTGAGGAAATTGATGTCTATATTGACCCAGAGGGACGGGGAGTGGCGATTAAAGGGGTGTTCTATGGACAACTATTATGTATAGTGGCAATGTATATCCCCCCCCTTATTCTAGCACACAAATTAGAGTGATGAGGGAATTTGCGGAAAAAGGAAGGGTGCTACCGTTGCTAATGGTTGGAGATTTTAATAATGTAGTGGACAGTTTTTGGGATCGCAATAAGAGGCAGGCTAATGTACGGGAGGGCACCATGACAGTTTTTGGTAACCTTATAAAGGAACTAGGTCTGGTTGACACATGGAGGGCTAGGAACACTGGGAAGAGATGCTACTCCTGTCACTCTGCTTCGCATGGCACGCTGTCACGTATAGATCTGGCCCTGGCAGATAGCTGGGCTGATAGTGTGATTGGGGAAGTACGATACCTACCTCAGGTGTTATCGGACCATAGACCTGTCATTGTAAGTGTCAGATATGGGTCTCGGACTGGAGTGACCAGGGAGGGGTGGAAGATGCATCCGGTTTGGCTGCAGCACCTTAATGTTCAAAAAATAGGGGAGGAAGTGGAGGAATTTTTCACACTTAATGAGGGGAGTACGGATAAATTAGTGGAATGGGATGCCTTGAAAGCCTTCCTGAGGGGGATCTTGTTCAGAGATATATGTAGACGTAAAACACTAACTAAGCGGGAGGAATTGGAGAGTTTGGAGGCATTAGAGAAAGCAGAGGAAGCCGCCATAATTGATACTACAATGGAAGCACAATATGATCTCAAAACAGCTCAGGATCGGGTGAACATGATTCTACTGGATAAAATGGCAAAAAGGTAGGCGTTTAGAAAGGCTGAATTTTATGCTGAAGGGGAAAAAGTGGGACACCTGCTGGCTGTCATAGCAGCGGCGCAGAATAGCACTACACATATTCATGAAATGGTGGATGGGGCTGGGAGGACGGTCACGGAAGTGGAAGACATACTAACCGTCTTTACAAGCTTCTATAGTGCACTCTATTCCTCGGAAGGGAGGGTGGTGGATGGGGAGATAGATCATTTTCTGGAAATGGGAGTGCTCCCTAAGTTGAATGAGGAAAGCAGAGAGAGACTGGAGGCCCCCATTACGGAGGAGGAGATGACACATGCTCTGCATGGCATGGCAAATGACAAAGCCGCAGGCACTTATGGTTTACCGACAGAAGTGTATAAGCAGTTTTCAGACCTTTTACTCCCTAGACTGCTACGGGTATTTGAGGAGGCCAATAGGAAACGACTACTGCCGGATTCCATGAGGGAGGCAATGATAGTGGTAATCCCAAAGGAGGGGAAGGACCCCAAGATACCCGAGTCGTATAGACCAATTTAATTGTTAACTACCGACGTTAAAATACTGGCGAAAGTATTGGCTACTCGACTGTCTGGGGTTGTCTCCTCCTTAATACATCCGGATCAGTCGGGGTTCATGCCCAGTAGATCTACAGCGATCAACATACGTAGATTGTACCTCAATCTCCAGCTGCAGGCCGATAACGCGGGAAGTAGAGTAATCGCTTCACTAGACGCCCATAAGGCGTTCGATAGTGTACAGTGGAATTATCTGTGGAGGGTTATGCAGCGGATGGGGTTTGGGCCGCGATTTATGGAATGGGTACAATTGCTATACTCTCAGCCTACGGCCAAACTTAGAGTAAACGGGGCGGTGTCTTCATCTTTTCAACTTGCTAGGGGAACTCGACAGGGATGCCCCTTGTCGCCCCTCCTTTTTGCCATAGCAATTGAGCCACTGGCTGCGGTTATCAGGAAGAAGCGAGAGATCAAGGGATTCCAATACTGGAGGTTGGAAGAGAAGATTGCTTTGCATGCTGATGATCTCCTGTTGTTTCTTGGAGATCCAGAGGGATCATTGAGCTGTGCCATGCAGATCATTGAAAGTTTCGGGACAATCTCGGGATTGAAGATTAATTGGTCCAAATCTGTACTGTTCAAAGTAGATCGGGGAGTGGAGTGGTCAGAGAGAAATGTAGAGGCGAATAGGTTGCAGTGCACGGAGGTATTTAAATATTTGGGGGTGCAGGTTTCTCTGCCTATTTCAGATTACTTGAATGTCAATCTTGTGCCTTTGGTTAAAAAACTCCGAGAGAAGATAGAGGTTTGGGTTAAGCTGCATTTAACGGTGGTGGGGAGGATCAACCTTCTTAAAATGATTATAATGCCCAAATTACTTTACATCCTACACAACGCACCTATCTGGATTTCCAAAAAATGGTTTAGATCACTAAATAGTTTGTTTAGAACTCTGGTATGGGGCAAGAAACAGGCAAGAATTCGATTAGAGATACTTCAATGGCCCAAAGACGAGGGGGGGTTAGCGCTCCCGAATCCTGAATTGTATTTCTTAGCGGCTCAAAGCCAGCACTTTAGGGGATGGGCATGTCCGGGGGGAAAGGGGTCCACACGGTATCTCCTGGAGCACTGTATGAGTGGGAGACCAGTAATGGAAGGCCTGGAAGGGAGGTCTATGAAACGGCTGGGAGGTGCCAGTCCCACGCTGGACCTGATACAAAGAGTCTGGGATTCATTGAAGAAGGTGAGAGGGATACAGGGACTAACCAAGTATACGCCCATATGGAATAACAATGGTCTTCCTGAGTTACAAAAATTTGGGACTATAAAAGAATGGGATGCCAAAAGAATAACTCGGATGGATCAAATTTTGGAAAATGGGAATATGAAGCCATTTCAACAGTTGCAGGGAGAATTTTTACTATCGGGCACGGAGTGGTATCATTATGCACAAGTTAAACATGCCATTAAATCCCAGAGGAATACACAAAATATGAAGGTGGAAGTGGACCTGGTCCTTGATTATGTCTGCCAGGAGGGGATTACCAGGGGGGTTATCTCGAGCACATACAGGGATCTTATGCACACATTTTTGCTTCGGTTTCCACTGAAGGCAAGGGATAAATGGGAGGCAGAGCTTGGGCATATTGAGAACGATGTATGGGAGACCATCTTGGAATATATTCCAAAGCTCTCTTTAAGTGAACCTGCAAGACTGTCACATATCTATGTAGTCCACAGGGTTTATAGATCGCCACTACGACTGCATGGAATGGGGCTGAGGGAAACCTCTGCATGTCCTAGGTGTGGGAGTGACGGTGCGGGTATACTCCACATGATGTGGGAGTGCCCAGGTTGGCCACATTCTGGTCTGGAGTATTGGATATGATTGGAGGGGCGTATGGATGTGTGGTTTCTGTAGATCCTGTTACATGCTTGTTGGGGTATGTGGAGGAGATTCCAGTTGTGTCTAATATGAAAATAGCCATTGCAAGGTTATTCTACTGTGCTAGGAAATTAATTGCGCAACAGTGGACTGGGAATGACCCTCCTACTAACGAGGAGTTTTCCAAAAGAGTGGAGTATATCATACAACTAGAAAGGGGCATCTATGAAAAGAGAGGGAAGCAATCCCTACATGACATCATATGGGGACCATGGATTCAGTTTAAAGGATTGTGAGATCTGCTGTACGTTCTGAGAGGTGTGCGGGAGGGAGGATGAGCTGCTGACGTGGGAGGAAACCAGATTATGGGAAAATAACATATAGTTCCTTGCTGCATTGTTTGTGAAGGGTATGGAGGGAGGTAATGCTGCCGAGGGATGGGGGGTGGGGGTGGGGGTCATATTAAAATGATTGTATTTATGCCATGCTGAATTGAAATTACTGACATGTGTTTACCAAAAGTTCAATAAAAAAGTATTTGATTTAAAAAAAAAAATAAGCAATGAAATAAAAAAGATGGTGTGATGCCACGCTGTCAGGACAAATCCAATCCAATCTGGAGAATATGAACAATGACTATTTCTACACATTTCAGGGCACCCACTTGCCCATTCTTCAGAAAGTCGTATATGACTTTCCTGAAAAAGTGGCGTAGTGTGTGCCCTGAAATGTGTAGAAATAGTCATTGTTCATATTCTCCAGATTGGATTGGATTTGTCCTGACAGCGTGGCATCACACCATCTTTTTTATTTAATTTCTCTCCCTTTGGCGGCTGCTGCATTTGTGGTTATATGTGTTTAAAATGGTTGTGTCTCACACAACCACATAAGGTATAGGGTGAGCCTCTCCACCATGGTTTTACCCAGTGTCTCGTGTGATAAGACCCTATTTGCAATAAATTGTCTTTCCAGCTCATCCTCACTTAAAGCAGCACCTGACAGTGGTAACTTTTAAGGTTTCAAGACCTGTCCTCAGTTGAACTCAGCCAAGCTTTGGATCCAAAGTGTGAGTGCTTAAGAATGTCTGATGATTGTAAACATTGTAATAGTGCAGAAACTTCCTTCCGACTCCTAGAGAGCAACAATTTTTGCTGCAAGTCTTCAAAGCTATACTGTTACTAAAGAAGAATTGTGGGTGTTTTGCTCTCCTGCAATCATATCACAATAATTTACATTTTGTATGACGATAGGTATTCATTTTCATGTTGATTCAACTGATTCACCATAGAAAATACATACAAATTGAAGGACCTTTCTCTAAAATGTAAACCTATATCGGGATAATTTTTAATTTTGCTCCTTAGCAAGTGGGGGACAGGGTGGGGGGGGGTGTCTCCTGGGAGTGACTGACAATGCTGTAGGATCAGGCTCTACACAGGTTTGTTTGTGGAGAGACATGAGATCTATACAAAATGATGTCTTTCTTTTAATAAAAGTTATGTTCAAAAGTAAAGCAACAAAAAATAAATCAGCATTGCCTTGAAAATACAAGTCAAGGCAAAAACATAAATTCCAAATCCCCATTTAAGGTAGTTTTCATTTAATTCTAGATGACATTTTCTGGATGATTCTACCTCGTCAAAATAACTTTTTATTTCTATTCACTGGTATAAGTGCTCCAAAATTCTCTGAAATTGATGCTCTTTATTTTTTGCTCCAATGACTCTCCCACAGAGATGACTGGATGAGGACAAATTCTAGTTCTCAGAATTTTTTTTTCCCATTTTTTCTCCTAGCTTTTAAGGGAACCTGTGCAGGTTAATAGTGGTCTAAAGCTGTGCAACCACTGCACTAAAAATCTGTCTACCAATAGGGAATGAACTTTATTCTTTTTGGCAGCCTCCAGTTTTAAGTCATAGAGGCCCTGACACTGACTGATATCTAGCTCTGCACTAATACACTGCAGGGTCGGCTGTCAGTCAGTGCTGTCAGTCAGTGCTGGGGAGTGCTTACAGCCACCTAACACTGTGTACTGAGTGACAACTAAAGCAATGCTGGCTTAAAGGGAACCAACCACCCCCAATGACCCCCCGGACTATTAATATCGGTCCCTACGCACAGCACATACATGTGCTGCAATGATTTTTGCTAAAAAAAACGGTTTTTAAAACTTAAGATAATGCTTTTGAAAGTTTAAAACGAAGGGACGGTTGGGCGTTACTTATCTGTGTGAAAAGCCGGGTTGCAGCTGTCAGTCATCCCCCCCGTGTCCCGCAGCAGCAGTAACGGCCAGCCCTTTGCAGCGTCACAGCCCTGTGCACGGGCTCGCATGCCCGTGCACACGTCATCAGCTACAGCCGGGTTGGGAGCGCGCGCTCTGACTTCCTGCGCTCGGCTGTGGAAGTCAGAGCGCGCGCTCCCAACCCGGCTGTAGCTGATGACGTGTGCACGGGCATGCGAGCCCGTGCACAGGGCTGTGACGCTGCAAAGGGCTGGCCGTTACTGCTTCTCCGGGACACGGGGGGGATGACTGACAGCTGCAACCCGGCTTTTCACACAGATAAGTAACGCCCAACCATCCCTTCGTTTTAAACTTTCAAAAGCATTATCTTAAGTTTTAAAAACCGGTTTTTTTAGCAAAAATCATTGCAGCACATGTATGTGCTGTGTGTAGGGACTGATATTAATAGTCCGGGGGGGTCATTGGGGGTGGTTGGTTCCCTTTAACGTCTATGAATGAAAGCCAGAGGCAGGTGGAAGGAATAAAGCTTTGGCCAGGCAGCTTCGAAGCACTAATAGCCTGCACATTGACCTAACATTCACAGGTTAATAGTGTTTGGTGATTTAGATTCCATTTAATGTGACTAATGATATTCTGAGATCCCTCTATACTGCAGAGCATAATAACCATAATATGTAAAAAGTAATATAAATAATTATACTCACCTGAACGCTCACCTTTCCAGCCCTTCCACTCTGCACTGCCACCCATCCGGTCCTTGTTGCATCTTTAGAGCAGCAGTGGTTAAATCTCAGTGGCCTTGGTCACTAGGTAGAGTTGCCTGGGTTTGCTAGGCCTAGGAACATTTTCATGTGCCTGCAAGGGTTTCAGCACATGCCATAATGTCATGAGCCATGACCTTTGCAGGAGCATACGTAGCTCCGAAGAAGCAACATGGACTGGATGGGGGCCAGAGAGATGCAATGAGGACTGGATGGGTGGCGGTGAAAGAGCTGGAGAGGTGAGTATAAGTTTAAAAAAAAATAATATTTTACTGGCACTTTATGTTCCAGAAAAATGACAGCTAGCAGTCATCCGTTTGCAAAATAAGTGCTGAGGCAAATTAGCAAAAATTAGATTTTGGAAATATTTGAGTCACTATTTCTACTCTACAGTCCTATGTGCCCATCTTCTCTTTTTGTAAATCTCGTGTTTTTAGACAGCGGGGTGTGGTTCTCCAGAAGCCACCCATACAGTGAAATTGAGGGCCATGCTCACTTGGCTAAACAAATTAGATTTAGGAACTTACAAACAGGTAAAGAGTAAATAGACATGCAGGAACAAATAAAAACAACCCGAGATTCCGGAGAACAGCTGCATTTACCCATGGTAAAAAATTAAATTTACGACAGATCTAAGGGCCGCTTTACACATACCAACTTCTGTGACCAACTTCTGAACAGATCTCTGGTTACAGTGAAATCATGGGCACATTGTTCCATTTTGTAACTGTATACAAAATGGAACAATGTGTCCATGATTTCACTACAACCAGAGATCTGTTCAGAAGTTGGACACAGAAGTTGGTGTGTGTAAAGCAGCCCTAAGTCTTCTTTAAATTTTCATAGTGTATAAATCGTGTAACATTGTAAAAATCTATTGTTGTCTTTTTACTAATGAATCACTTTAGCTTCAGTATTCTATTCCATATGTGCTTGGATTGAGATTTTAGTGCAATAAAGGTGCCCAAATAAATGAGAACTGATTACTCTTTGTCTAGTTTTCTGTTTTGTAGATCGGTTTTCTTAAAATATGATTTTTATCTATTTGTGTGTGTCCAAATTACATGTCATTCTTGCTGAATTTTTTTCCTTAAAATTGGTTAAAATTGTAATTACGTTCTCTTTCAGAACTGAAAAAAAATGGTATTTAGTTTACCAATGACGTATTTCAGACAGGTCTTACGCCGGCTTCACACCACGGTTTTCAGTTGTCAGGTTGTGTTTTGCAGGATACAGCAGACATAACCTGACACCCCGGACAAGCAGAACCAGAGGGCAAATCTTCCCTCCGATCCTGCTTTTTGCCGGCTTCAGTCCTGCCGCTGTCCAGTGCTGAAATTTCAGCCGGGAGCTCTCCAGTGTCTGGGAACCAGTCTGATTTTCTGTCGGATCTGGCGCCCATAGACTCCTATGCTATGGGCGCCGGAACCGTTTTTGTGCAATTTTTGCCCTGGACACAAAAAATGCTGCAAGCTCCGATTTGGTGTCCGGAGTAAGAAATGAAAGCAGACGGATTCTCCTGGACAGACACAAAACCGGATGGCAAATAAATGCCATCTGGCCCCATCCGGCACCATAGGGATACAATAGGGACAAAATCAGATATGGGGCTGTCCGGTTCACACCGGACAGCCCCGGACCCGAAGAACCAGGGTGTGAAGCCGGCCTTATTTGTACTAAAAGCAATCATGAGCTGCAGATTACATTTTCTGTGATATCCTGTAGAGGTGCTTAAGCTCGTTCCAAAGCAAAGACCATTACTGCAGGGAAATCTTTGTGGAGGTGTTGATATTGTGCTCTTCTGATTGTATCTGTAGGAATATACTGATAATTTATGAGTTTCAAACTGTGTTTTTGGCATAGAGTCATAGACCCACAAAATTATAAAGTATGTGATTCATAAAAAAACAGAGGGGCTGCTTCATTGAGAATGGCGTTTTATGGTTAATAATGGTCATACATGAGTAAAATTTGTTATGAGGCGCATGTCACTAAATGAATTTGACACATTTTTGACACATTTTTTCAATGGCATATGTAACATTCGTCACACCTGGGTAGTGGATACAGGAGGGAATATTAGGCCCTGACTTAGGTACAGTGCGATGGTGTGGCTTTTCTGCAGTGTTGGGCAGTTTGGGGTACCTGGTTCCAACCTGGTTCCTGGTGCTTTTGACCTTTTCCTACATCTAGATGAGGAAGATAGGTTAGAAAAAGTCATGCCGAACCTTGGTATTCAAACAGAAAATTATTCACAGCCTCTTCAGTATTTTCCTGCAACACTGGATTTTCATATAGGTTCTTTCTGGATGGCAACTGGAGTGGTACTCGAATATGGCAAATCTATAACTCTGGTTTGGCTTAGTTGCAATCGGCTCTGAAATGACTGTCTGTCAGGGTACTTGACATTAGCCACCGTGTAACCCTGCTCATCACCCCTAGCTGGGCTTGTTTCAACTGCCAACTTTCTATATTTACCATAGTGATCAGGCTACAGAGGATATTGATCAGACATCCCCAATAAAGTCCCTTGCGAACACTTATATCCCCTCCTGTTTGTCTCCAGTGGTATTACACAGCAACAACTTACATTTAATTTGACAGTGACACCAGGCAATACATCAAACCATAAATTATTTGACAGACTCCTATGAATGCAGAAACTTTAGTAATGGCACCTTATGGGTCGTTATTTGTGCACTTTACTAGAAATGTTACTATAGTCAGGGACTATATACCAAAGTGGTATACTTTATAAAAATTCGTTTGGTGATGTTTTCCACACCCATACAAAACTATGATGGTGTTATTACCCAAATATTTATACATGTCTTTTATTATGTGTTATGATCTCAGGGTCCTATGAGGTTTCCTATGAGCAGAGAGCCTGCATATACTCTTGGCATATTCTTCTGTTTGTTACATATTGGAGTATTTAAATTGAATCTGTCAGCAGGTTTTGCTATGAAATCTGGGAGCAGCACAATGAAGGGGCAGAGACCCGGGAATCAGGGATGGGTAACTTAGTGAACTGCTTGGAGCAGTTTTAAAAGAATCTCTGCTTTCCAACTGTAGATGAACAGTGGTCAGAATGCTGAGCAGTGTGTAACCCTCAAACATACCTCATTGGGAACTTCCAAAGTATACTGTGCATTGTCATCAAGCTGCCAATCAATGGCAGTGGCAGGGTTACACAGATTAATAGGATATCTAGTCAAGCAATGGTAATAACTTGATATTATTAATATATTATAATAAAAAATGGATTGTATTGAAACTACAGCAAGCTGTTGAGCAAGAGAAACATCCCTGGAATCAGGCACTAACCATATACTATGTTGCTCTCAGATAAAATAACAAAAAGCTGCTGACAGATTCTCTTTAAGGCCACATGCACATATAACATAAAGAAAACCCAAAGGTTTACAGCTCTTAACATTTAGATCCAATACTATTTTTTTTCCACAAAAAGGCCTGTTTCACATCTAATGCAGGTTTGCGTTTTGCTTAATTTGCGTTTCTATGCGTTTTTACTGCTAAAAACGCTAGCGTTTTTGGCCCCATTGATTTTTATGGAAATGCATGTAAAAACGCATACAAAAACACATGTGCATTTTCAAAAATGCAAAACTCATGCATTTTTGCCAACGCAGCACAAAACGTCGGGGAATGCGTCTAGCGCTGCATTGGCAAAAAATGCATGCGTTTTGGAAAATACATATGTGTTTTTGCATGCGTTTTTACATGTGTTTCCATTAAAATCAATGGG
Source organism: Allobates femoralis (assembly GCA_033576535.1). NCBI lineage: Eukaryota > Metazoa > Chordata > Amphibia > Anura > Aromobatidae > Allobates > Allobates femoralis. Next base: position 354,407,666 of record JARQOC010000002.1, read on the forward strand.
GACAAAAATGCTAGCATTTTTATGCATTTTTAGCGGTAAAAACGCATAGAAACGCAAATTAAGCAAAACGCAAACAACCTTAGGTGTGAAAAGGGCCAAAGTAATTATCTTAGTTGCTTCTTTCTGTTGAAGGGTTGGGTGAGGCTGGGTTCACATTGCGGCGTGATCGGTCCGGGGCTGTCAGGGGTGACAGCCCGGGACCGGATTTTTGCTCCGTAGGATACTATCGGGCGGGACGGAGCTGGATGGAGCTGGATGGCAGTTATGCAACGTTTTTGGATCCGGCAGAAAAAACCCACTTCTCCAGGATTCATCCGGCGAGATAGCAGCCGGATGGCAGATAACTGCCATCCAGCTCCATCCAGCTCCGTCCTGCCCGATAGTATCCTATGGAGCAAAAATCCGGTCCCGGGCTGTCACCCCTGACAGCCCCGGACCGGATCATGCCGCAATGTGAACCCAGCCTTAGGGGGAAAGGTTCTGATGAATTTTCAAGGCTTAAATACTAATGATTTTACCTTCACCTTCATGCACCACTTTGGTAGCTTTGGGAGTTTAAAATATTGCATAAATAGACCTTGATCTCTTTTAGCATCTTGTAAACTATACAACTCTATGTGTTGCCTGTCGTAATCAATCAAGGACTGAGGATTGGCTGCATCTTATCATTTCTAGAATTTGCATCAAATTACCAATTTTTGGTGCATTATGGAAATTATCGGCAACGTCACTTGCGTTGAAAGTTTTCCAAAATGTAGAGATGATGTTTCTAATTTCTTTAAGGTACCTTTACATGCGGCAACTTTTATATGAATTTCACTGGCAACTTGCTGGTTGCAGTGAAATCATGGACACATTGTTCTATCTTGTTGCTGTGTACAAACGGAACAATGTGTCCATGATTTCACTGCAACCAGTAAGTTGCCAGTGAAATTCCTAGAAAAGTTGCTGCGTGTAAAGGAACCTTTAGGGTGCCGTCACACACAGAGATATTTTGCATGCAACTCACTGGTTGCAGTGAAATCATGGACACATTGTTCTATTTTGTGGCTGTGTGCAAATGTAACAATGTGTCCATGATTTTCACTGCAACCAGTGAGTTGCATGCAATATATCTCTGTGTGTGACGGTACCCTTAGACTTAACATTGAGGGCAGAGTGATCTATTTGTTCTGGTTTCTTTCATTTAGGAGTGTTTATCTATTTTCATTGCTAAATGATTGGCTTTCTTTAGTATGGAGTCTGAAAAGCCCCTCTAAAGAAACTATTTAAGCACTTTAAAGAGATTGTTATCACTGTCCCCATTGGGACCCATAAATTAAATTTCCTATCTTTGGCGTGTGGAAGGAAAGCGTTGAACTCAGAGGAAACCCACATAAAAACAGCGAGAACATATTTTTTTTCATATTCTGCTTTTAACATTCTTAGAAACTGGATAGATGATTTATAAAATGTGACTTTTTTACACCGCCACGAAATCCCAATGTGTTCACACATTTAGAGTCAAGACTTGCCTGCCAAAAATGCCCAAATCAATAAGGTGTCATCTATAGCTGACAAGTCATCCAATGTGTTGGGGCATCCCCAAATATGATCACCGAATAGAGACGAAAACGAGTTATCCAGACTTAAATCATAAATTTTACAGGAGAAGCTCATAAAACTATATGTTTATTAAGATTACTTAGAAATCACAAAGTGATAAAAAGCATTCCCAATGCAGATATCATAAAAGATGAAAGCACATGCTTGTAAAGCTGGGTCCAGCATGCAAGTTTATGGGGAGACCTATGGCCAACTTAGAAATGAGATCAAAATAGGCATACAGTTATCTGCAGCATCATATTTGCAAACATATTATATTATGTAAATGTAAACTATGAAAGTGGTGGATTGGGCGTGTGACTCGCATGAGCCTCGCATTCAAAGACATACTAATAGGATGTGTAGATTATGACCTCCAAATGGGGACAGTGTTGCAAATGTATGTAAAGTGCTAATGAAATAGGGCTATATAAATGAATAAGTATTGCATCTCCCAGCACGGCCGCCCGTTCTCCGGACAGGAGCGTTTCAACTGCATGTATTTCTACATGCAAGTGTGACTCCAGCTCCAGCCTAATACATGGGAATATTTATATTTTCTATGTGGATTAATTATTGGCAAACACTAAAGTCATTAAAGTATGTATTTCAACAGATCCAATCATTTATGTGACTGAATTCTTTGTTAAGCGAATGCCCACACAATATTCCCACAGTGACTGTTTCGTGAAAAACTGCTGCTTTTTGCCAAATAATATTGAAGGCTGGCCAGATTTCAGTCATTCTTTTTTCATGTGAAACTCCATAGATGCAGTACTTTTTAACTAAATGGTCTTAAATTGGACAATAAAAACTCCAAATTGCTTGCTTTATATAGTTAATTCTAGTCATTTCATTTTATTGTTAAGTAGATGTGAATACAAGAATTATTTAGTCAAGGCAAAATTAAACAGTATCTCAGGTTCTGTTTATATTTACAATTGTAGGTTGTTATCGGGTTGTGGCAATTTTTATGACAAAATTAGCATTATTATACTATTAGAACCATGATAGAACTTATGAAAACATTTATAAGCCAATGGAGTGCCTCAAGGTAAAATGATAAAGGATAAAAGAGATCCTGTATAGCTATACGGCTCCAATATGGATGGAAGCCATGACACAAATATGAAAATTATCTGGATGAGGACGAAGTGCCATTCGACCTGCGCTGCTGTAAAGGACCACCAGAAACACGGGATATCTGGGATAAGATGTGGGTTTATTTCCAACGCATTTCGGAGCTAGTACCGGGCTCCTTCCTAGTCCCTGAGGAAGGAGCCCGGTAGCAGCTCCGAAACGCATCGGAAATAAACCCACATCTTATCCCAGATATCCTGTGTTTCTGGTGGTCCTTTACAGCAGCGCAGGTCGAATGGCACTTTGTCCTTCATCCAGATAATCTTCACCGCGGTTACCCGTGGAGGTGCAGACCATGCAGCAGCTGTTTCTGAGTGATCATACTTGGTTGTTGGTTACACAACCATACCAAGTGAGCAGCTTTCAATCAGATTTTATTGCCGTTCCTGTTTAAAGGATAAGACCCTATTGCGCATTATCTTATATTTCAGACAAATATGAACATAGCTGTCTGCTTAGTGCAGAGACTGAGTACTCAGAGGATCACAAGAGTTTCTCTTCTTGCGCATTTCAACTTGACTGTCTTGTTAATGGTGCTGCCCCATATATATACTTTGAGCGATGTACATAAACTTTTGTCAATTATGGCACCCCATGTTTATATAAAATTAATAAACTGATAGAAGGCACCAGATGGAAGTGAATACATTTATAGTACTCAATATTACGCCTTTATCTCAGCTGCTTAGGAATATCAGTTGTACATAACTCTCAGATATAGACCCCGATTCATCAAGACCAGTGATTTTTTTTCTCACCTGTCTTGATGAGGGAGTGTGGTGGAGTTAGATGCTCTACTTTCATGAAGAGATGCACACCTCTTCATGAATCTGAAGCGTTTGACGAATTACGTGTGCCTCTGTGATTTACACCAGTCAGTAACGTCATAGCGTGTCATGAATTAGACAAGCCGCAATGTTACATACCAGCTGCAGCCTGCCACACTCTCACTCCGCTCAGTTTGACGTATCTGATGGAAACTGTCGTTAAAACACCAAAAATCGAAAAACTTATGCCCATCACCATGTTGGACCAAAATTCTACAACTTTTCAAAGCAATTTACATCAAAATTCTGGCTATTTTGTTTTGCTGAATCAGGGTCCATATTTTTACTTGGTCTTTAAAAGCCTATTTCGAATCCCGACACAGTAGTTATGAAGAATTAAAAGAAAATATATTTACATGACAGAAGCAAGGAGAAACTCCTGAGGGTTTTTCTCATACAGTGGCTTATTATTGAGAAAGTGTTTTACTTAAACACAACTGGTTTCACTCAGCGCGTGGCCAGTGACAACAGAAAATCATTCTTCGCTGATAGCTGTTTAGTCCCAAGGAAAACTTTATTCTACTTCTACAGGCAGAGATAAATTGGTATGGAGTTTTTAGTTATAAGGGAGAAGGTGTTCTACAACTCTTCACTAAACAGAACCATTGAGTACACAATGTACATAAGACTGGGGAGATTCATCATTATGTGTGAGTTTGTAGAATATTTGTCCTACGCAATTACAGATATATCTCAAGATCATAGCCCAAACATGAATTAAATTAAAAAGCTATGACTTCTTATCATCATCAATATCCTTGAAAAAATAAATTATGGTATGGACTATTTGTAGTGACACTTGCATTCTTTTATTTATCATGGCAGTTGTCAGAGCAGTTGAAGTTAGTGGAAAAAGTTGTGGAAGTGAGAGAATTTTAGTATGTATCCCTCAAAATATGATGATCCTAAAAGGAAATGGCTCTTTTCTTAAAATGGCATATGTACGTGTTCTATGAGTAGGAATTATGGCTGAGGGAAAATAAATTTAAATATAAAATTAACAAAGAAAAATGTTATCTTTAATGGCTGCTAAAAAAAATTATTTTGTATGTGATTAACAAATAGTTTTTGTAGTGCTGTAAGAGAGTGATAAGAACTTAGCCTGCAGAGAGTTCCTCTTTTCTCCAGGGGGCTTCCCACATGGCCAGGATAAAAGACTGGACACATATGTAGAAAAGGCCAGAAGAGTCAGCCGGTGGTGTGTGGGAATGCGGTGGTAGACTGTAGTTTCAATGGTTGTCACTGGTGGGCCTTATAAAAACAGTGTGCTAGGGTCATTGGACTGTTCCAAACAAATAAAAGGAGTCTCCCCTGTGGAGAAGCAGTCAATGTGCTACCAGAAGGAGGACCGTGTCTAGAGATATACGCCAGGTGCTACATACGAGAGGCCTGATGTTTCTTCCTTTTCCCCTTGCGAGAAGCTGGAGTTGGTGGCATGTTGCTTACTGAGAGACTCCCTCCTGTTCACTCCTGTGGGTACAGAAGATTGGAATTTTGTGGATCTATCTTTTCCTGTGGAGCTCTACAGAACCATAAGTCCCCAAGTTTGGGCCCTGCAGATACCCTTTTTGGCAGGTAAGAGAATGGAACTTTTGTTTTGGTGCCTACAGCATTTAGTGGGTCTGCAGCCAGAATTCCACAGGCCTGAGTTGGACTCAAATAAGCTTTAATGGTACCGAAATGCTAGATACCTTAGTGTCTTATGAGATAGGGTGAAAATCAGTGCTAGACTGAGATCAAAAAGCTGCCCTGGCAAACAAACCCCACATACTAGAATACCCATCAGCGCTGATCAGAGAATTTTGCTTTTACATTGTCATGGCCCTCATCACTTTCTTAAAGGTGTTATTTGAAGAGCTATATGTGAATGATGCAGCAGAGCCAGGGTCGGCGTTGGGGGGGGGGCAGGCTGGGCAGTTGCCCAGGGCCCCTACTCTCTTGGGGGCCTCCAAAGGAGCTGAACTGAAAATAGCAACAAAACAGTAAAAAAATTAAAAAATACACGTATTTGGTATCGCTGCGTTCGTAAGAATCTAAGCTATCAATATATGAAGTAAATTAATCCAATTGGTTAATGGTGTAACGGGAAAAAATAAAAATGCCAGAATTATATTTTTTGAGCCACCACATTGTTACAATAAAATGCAATAAAAGGCGATCAAAACGTTGTATCTGGCTCAAAATGGTATAAGTAAAAATGTCAGCTCAGGGCGCAAAAAGTAAGCCCTCACATAGCTTTGTATCTTAAAAAATTAAAACATCATGGGTCTCGGAAAATAGCAAATAAAGCAAATTTTTATTTTTATTATTATTTTTTTTTTACAAATTTCTGAATTTTTTTATGATTGAAATATAAAAAAATGTTCAGTATCTTCTTATTCTGACCCAGATAATCAACTTATAAAGTCACTTTTACCAAATGGTTAAAATGATAAATAAAATAAATAAAAAAACTCAAAAACAATTGTGGAATTGCATTTTTTTTGCAATTTCAGAGCACTTGGAATTTCTTTCTCATTCTCCAGTACATTTTGTGGTAGAATGAATGATGTAATTCAATAGTACAACTCATCCCGCAAAAAATAAGCTCTCGTATGGCTATGTGGAAGGAGAAATAAAAAGTTATAGCTCTTGGAAGAGGTGAGGAAAAAACAAAAACAAAAAATCGTTCAGTGGTAAAAGTTATAAAATCCAAGTAGCCATGTATTAGCAGCAGGAGCGCCCCCCACAGGCTTCAATCTTCACATGTTCATGACGGGAGTAATTAGAGTTAGGGGAACTCCTTAATTCCTTCATTTGTAGCCAGTTATCAAGGAGAACTTACAAGGCATTAAAGGGGATGTCCAGGATTAATAAAATTTTACTACATTCTTCTTTCGTAAACAGCACCACCCATGTGTACAGGTGGCATGTGGTATTACAGCATAGGCCCATTCCTTTCATTTGAGCTGAGCTGCAATATTACATACAACCTGTAGACAGGGGTGGGGCTGTTTTTGAAAGAAATCAGTCATGTTTATAAAATTCTGGACAAATCCTTTAAGGTCAATATTTCCACTAGTGATCCCAGAACAGGACAAGACCACCAGGATGGGGCTTAATTCAAATGTATTTTTTTTATAATTATTATTATTATTATTTATTTGTATAGCGCCATTGGTTCCATGGCGCTTTACATAAGAAGTGGGGGTAACAAGGACAAATGCAGTACATATGAACAATCAAGGCTTGCTGATACATGATGGGAGAGGACCCTGTCCATGAGGGCTCACAGTCTACATATGAAAAATATAGCATATCTTTGTTAAAGATGACATTTAAGTAGATGATCCTGTGGAAACATTCTCCTTACTGAATCTCCAGTTTGTAAATCCTATTTTGTAGGTAATTGTAGGTAATTTCAAATCAATATAAGGAGTCTTGTGTTCAGAAAGAATCCCCATCTCTTGGTCTGAGGATAATAGGTTAGAAAGAGTGACTTTCCCTGGAGGAGCCGTCCTGCATGACACAGACAGACAATGATGGGAATAGATGTGTGTGTTTCTCGGTGTATATGTGTAATATATAGTGTTTGTGTCACATATCGTGTGTTGCAGGGCCGGCCTTAGCCTCAAAGGTGCCCTGTGCAAGACTGCCCTATTGATTTTTTTACCCATTTTCCCAGGACAATAAACGCATAAACGCAGAGCAGAAGCCATTTTTTACATCCTAGAAAAAAATATTCCTTTACATGTATTGTACAATAAAGGCCTCCGATTTTATATTGAAGAATCTGCACCTCAAATCCACATTACTTCAACCAGGTGGGAACTTACACTTAAAGGGGTCTGCTGATGTCATACATAATAGATAGGATAACGGATGCCACCGCTGGGACCTCCATCAGTCTGGAGAATGGGAGTTTTGTCATCTCTTGGCTGAGAGCGGAGCTGGTCGTGGCCGGCCCTATTGTTGGGATCCACACCTACAATACAAATCCTGTGAATCTACCTGAAATGGCCATGATGAGAAGAGGATGCACAATGGAGCCGCTGCCTGCTCTGCCTGTACTCAGGGCCAAAAAGAACAAAATACAGAGGTTTAAAGGGATTGTACAAAATAAAAATGAAATCTCTGCTTTCTGCATAATAAAGTGTCCTCAGGTTATATGTGGTGCTGCCTCTCGGCCCCACTGACCTGACCAGGCTAAGATGCAGCACCACATACACAACATGAGCACAGGGGAGATCTCAGCATATATAACTAGGGATGAGCAAGTATGCTCGGCGCTACTCGTTCCTCGCACGAGTATCCCGGTACTCGAGATGCTCGGCGAGCACCGAGTACCGCCGAGATGCTCGGACTCTTCACTAATAATTATGGATCTGACACAAATACACAGCTCCCTTCAGTGCACACAGTGAGCTGGCACCTCACGGAGAGCAGATTGATTGTTAGGATCCCTCTGGGGGCACAGAAAGGTGTTGTATGCTGCGGCGATTTGTAAAAGCCCACCCTCACGCCCTATTCCAGAAACACTTGTTTTATAACCTGAAGTCTGTGGGCGGAGCCTGTCACTCATTGACTTACATTGGGCTCGGTGCTCTGGCCGAGTACACGAGTATCTTGGGATGCTTGGCCAGAGCTTCGAGCACCCGAGCATTTTAGTACTCACTCATCTGTATATATAACCCCTTTATTAATCAGTCTGGGCTCACACTAGATGACAATGCATCAAATAAACATACATTATGTATAATACACCTCAGCTGCTGCGGAATCACATATTAGGACGCCTCAGCTGTTGCAGATCCGCATAATGCAACAACTGCGCTGCTAAGGAGCCTGGTGATATACTTCTCAGATGCAGCAGAACCTCATATTATCACCTCAGTTGCTACAAAACCTCATAACACACACCTCAGCCGCTGCAGAACCTCACAATACCTCATCTGCTGCAGAACCTCATACTGCACACCTCAGTTGCCGCAAACCGTACCTCAGCTGCCATATAACTTGAGAATTCAAAAAAGCCTCTGCTGTTGCAGAGCATGATAATACAAACCTCAGATGCTGCAGAACAACATAATAGACATTTCAGCTGCTGCAGAAACTCATAATACACAACGCAGACACTACAGAACCTCATAATACACAGCTCAGCTGCTGCAGAACCTTATCATACACAGCTCAGCTGCTGCAGAACCTCATAATACGCAGAACAGCTGCTGTAGAAAATTATGGACATCTGAGCTGCTGCCGAACCTCATACTGGGGAGGAAGAGAATAAAATGTAGCCTTTAATAAATTGTAAGGTAAAATAGATCCCGGTATAATTATAAATAGACAATGTGGAGAAATGAACTCAAGAGTGAAAATAGTGCAAATAAGAAGCCAATAAGATGCATGGAGGGGAATCCACTGAAGATTTATGGTAACCAGAAACCCAGCTGTCAATCCAAAGGGGACGGCTCACAGTACAATACAAGATTTTTGATGAACACCCCGTCGTGCCCCCTGTGTGGCCTCTGCCCTACCCATGTAGACACTAGCTATTCCCCAATTAGTTCTCCCAATGCCTTTCTGCATCAATATGTGAGGCTCATCGGGGGTATGTGTGGCCCCATCCATAAGCTACAAACACAGGCTAACAGTGGAGACATCTAGTTAGATTATCTATCATCCTTCCACACATTCGCCTCCTATGAGCCTCACATATTTACCTTACAGTTTATTGCAAGTTATATTTTATTCTCTTCCTACTGCAATCTCCAGATCATCATAATGCACATCTCAGTTGCCGCAGAACCTCATACTGCACACCTCAACTGCCCCAGAACCTCATACTGCACACCTCAGCTGCCCCAGTATCTGATACTGCACACCTCAGCTGCCGCAGAACCTCACACTACACACCTCAACTGCCACAGAACCTCATACTGCACACCTCAGCTGCCACAGAACCTCATACTGCACACCTCAGCTGCCACAGAACCTCATAATGCACAGCTCAGCTGCCGCAGAACCTCATACTGCACACTTCAGCTGCCACAACACATACCTCAACCAGAAGCTTCTAATTCACAAGTCAGAACTGCAGAACATGCTTCAGTTGCTGCAGAACCTCATTTTAGGTAGCTCAGTTGCTACAGAACATTATAGACACCTCAGCTACTGCAGAACCTCATACTGCACACCTTAGTTGCCGCAAAGCATTCCTGACGTCTCCTTCTGCTTCTATCAACTTAAAATTATAACAATAGGAGCAGGAGGAGACGTCTGTGGTCACATGTTCACAAATCAACAAATTGCATGCGAGTGATCATATGACAACCGCTTGTAGTGGCAATCGAAATTCTAAAAAAGAGTGAATATTGTACAGGTCAAAGTGCATCATATAATATATATGACTGCGGCATGGCATATATGGAGGGAAAAATAAACATATATATATATATATATATTTATATCTACTCTATAATTGCCGTAGGCATTTTCGTGTCGGCCCCCGAAAACGCCGTGGCTATGTCACTACGTGACGTCACCACGCGCGAGCAATGGCCGCGAAGCGGCCATTGCGAGTCGCTGGCCGAAAATAGAACCAGAGGCTCGGCCACAAACTTAGCGATTTACCGCTGAGGTAGCGCGAGCAATGGCCGCGAGGCCATTGCGAGTCGCTACCTCAGCCGCCGCACCTGCCGCAACTCCCCCTATACTTTCAATGGGGGTCTATTGCGACTCGCTGTGTAGCGCGAGCAATGGCCGCGAGGCCATTGCGAGTCGCTACACTTGCGGCGCGGTTGCGGTAATCCCCATAGAAAGTATAGGGCGAGTTTGCCCGCGAAAAACAAGTGGCTCACTGTGCTGTTGCTGGGTAGCAACCCATTCTAAAAAAAAAATGTAAAAATATTCTAGACACCCGATGCATTTGCATCGGGCTCACAGCTAGTATATATATATATGTATTACACTATACATATGTCCTGCACCTGGTAATCTACAGCCAGGGGCCCGTCAGATCCAACAGAGCACACAGGTATCACATGGTAGATAGAAATAAATGGCGGGATGGAGGAATAGATAGAGGGCTGGATAGATCAAGGGATGAATAGATCGAGGGATGGATAGATCGAGGAATGGATAGATAGATGGATGTATAGATAGAGGGATGGATAGAGGAATAGATAGATAGGTAGATAGATATTTATGGATAGATAGAGTGATGGATAGATATATGGATGGAGAGATAGAGGGGTGGATAGAGGGGTAGATGGAGGGATAGATGGAGGGATAGATGGAGGAATAAAGGGAGGAATAGATGGAGGAATAGATGGATAGATAGATAGATAGATAGATAGATAGATAGATAGATAGATAGATAGATAGCTAAAGAGTGGGATAGATAGATGACACAGACAGCACATAGTATATTGCAGATATCACACATATAGTCCACACATGGTACACACAGCACAGGCAGCACATAATAGTCACCTACAGTATCAGCAGGTTCCCGTCCTGTGATGGAGATGAGCAGTAGTTACTTTCATTTTCTCCAGCCCGGGATCCTGCCTCACAACCTCCGTATGCAGTATTAGCCCCTCACACATGAGCCCACACAGTGCCTATACAGTATTAGCCCCACCCAACTTGAGCCAACACAGGCCCCATGTACAATATTAGCACCCACCTGAGCCTACACAGCCTGTATACAGTATTAGCCCCACACACACAAGCCCACGGCCCCTATACAGTATTATCCCCACACACATGAGCCAACACAGCCCCTGTACACAATATTAGCCCACACACGAGCCCACACAGTGCCTATACAGTATTAGTCCCACCCAAAATGAGTCCACACAGACACTATGTACACTATTAGCCCCACATACTTGAGCCTACACAGCCCATATACAGTATTAGCCCCACAGATGAGCCCACAGCCCCAATATGATATTAGCCCCAAACATATCAGCCTACAGCCGCTATACACTATTAGACCCATACATGAGCCCACACAGCCCCTGTATACAAAACTAGCCCCACACAAGTCCCTACATACTGGTAGAGCCAGTACCCAAAGTTGCAGCAATCTCCTCTGTCTGTTCCTGGCGTGATGATCCAGCAGCCTCCAGCGATTCAAGGGCAGAATGGCAGAATGCGCTCTATTTGCCCACAAAGAACATTCTGACGGGCTGACATTAGCATTCCATTCTTGTGCGCCGCTTGTCACAGTGGTTGTGGTGATGCATGCTGCATGCCTACTCCTCTGCTGTGTTCAGCCACAAAATGATTTAGAGAGGGCGGCGGCTGGACGAGCAGGCACCTTGGCCAGAAAATTGGATTCCACTGCCCAATTTACATGTCTGCACCACAGGTCAGACGATAAAATGCTTGCTGTGCCAGATTATTATTCCAGGCCTGGTGTAAATACTGTGTATACCCGTATACACATTAATTTTTAAGATTGTGAATCAGCGTGTTACTCCATGGACTCCATCTGTTTCACAACCACTGAATTTACACTCTTCTGTGGTGCTGTTTCCTTAGTTAAATTGTTCCAGTCATCAGAGGTACATCTGATGGAGTCCTTAAGCTAGCACGTGATCCCGGTCCTCTGGGTTGGATGTATGTAAATAACTTATGTGGTAAATCAGAGGGAGTTGATATACTGTATATATCTTATGTTTACTCTACATTCTCAACCCGCATCCATTCAGTAAAGGAATTGTTCTGACTTATTTCTGACTCTGTCATCATTTGTGGCTCAATGAATCCTCGTCGGACCTCTGGCCATTACAGTGCTATACACCATGTTCCAAATTATTATGCAAATGTTCTTTTTCTCTGATTTTCCTAAATGGTCGGTGCAAATGACAGTCAGTGTAATAAAAGTCATCACACGTTAGAGTATACATCAATTTTATTGAAGAAACCTCCAATGATAACAGTATAATCTTCAAAAATTAAAATTATTAGGCACAGTAGAGTTTCTAAACATTTGATATGTTTGAAAGAACTGAAAATGCTCATTTGTTGAATTTGCAGCATTAGGAAGTCACATTCACTGAAATAAAAAGCTATTTAACTCCAAAACATCCTAACAGGCCAAGTTACATGTTAACATAGGAACCCTTCTTTGATTCACCTTCACAATTCTTGCATCCATTGAACTTGTGAGTTTCTGGAGAGTTTCTGCTTGTATTTCTTTGCATGATGTCAGAATAGCCTCCCAGAGCTGCTGTTTTGATGTGACCTGCCTCCCACCCTCATAGATCTATTGCTTGATTATACTCCAAAGGTTCTCTATAGGGTTGAAGTCAGGGGAAGATTTGGCCATACCATGAGTTTATCTCCTTTTATGCCATAGCAGCCAATGACAAGGTATTCTTTGCAGCATGAGATGGTGCATTGTCATGCATTAAGATGATTTTGCTCCTGAAGGCACATTTTTGCTTTTTGTACCATGGAAGAGAGTTTAGTCAGAAACTCTATATACTTTGCAGAGGTCATTTTCACACCTTCAGGAACCTTAAAGGGGCCTACCAGCTGTGTCCCAATGATTCCGGCCCAAAGCATGACCCCTCCACCTCCTTGCTGATGTTGCAGCCTTGTTGGACATGGTGGCCATCCACCAACCATCCACTACTCCATCCATCTGGACCATCCAGGGTTGCTCGGCACTCATCAGTAAACAAGACTGTTTGAAAATTAGTCTTCATGTATGTCTGGGCCCACTGCAACCATTTCTGATTGTGAGCACTGTTTAGGGGTGGCTAAATAGTAGGTCTATGCGCCACAGCAAGCCTTTGAAGGATCCTACACTTTCAGGTTCGAGGGACTCCAGAGGCACCCGCAGCTTCAAATATCTGTTTGCTGGTTTGTAAGGCCTTTTTAGCAGCTGCTCTCTTAATGTGATGAACTTACCTGGCAGAAACCTTACTCATTCTGCCTTTATCTGCACAAACACATCTGTGCTCAGAATCAGCCACAAATCTCTTCACAATACGATGATCACACTTAAGTTTTCGTGCAATATCTAATGTTTTCATCACTTGTCCAAGGCATTGCACTATATGTTGCTTTTCGGCAGCAGAGAGATCCCTTTTCTTTCCCATGTTACCTGAAAACTGTGGCCTGGGTAATATTGTGGGACACCCAGCTTTCCTTTTATTGGGCTTACCTGCCAAACTAATTATCACAGGTATCTGAGATTGATTTTAGTGATCGAAAGAACCCTGAGACACAATACCATCGAGGGGTTTTATTGAGAAAAAAAAAACCTATGACACTTAAAACAAATTTGCATAATAATTTGGAACATGGTGTATGGTCGACATGACTTAAATGGAACTTGTCACCTGATTAATGTTGCCTAAACCATGGCCAGTATGAGTCAGAGCTTGACTGTCAGTGAAGCTATGTGTGTTTTAAACTAAAATGCTGTGGCATTTAAGATGAAACATGCTTTGAAAAGCAATCTGGGGATGATATATCTCAGTGTCTATGAGGCTCATATGAAAGCTTCTCCTTGTCATTGTCCCTTTAATTGACAAGTCCTTCCTTCTGCACACCTAGGAAGAGACCTGTCAATCTGCAGGAGTGGGGTGGACAGAACTCACTTAAGACTAGAAAGCCCACATAGTACCTGGCCAAACATTTTGAAGTACCTCACAGCGTTTCAGAATAAATCATACTCAGATTCATGGGCAGTAGAAATCTGATAAAAAGTTCCCTTTAACATTCTAAACAAAACTTATTACATCAGTTTATCATTTTACAAGGTAGGTAAAAGATTATGTTCTGAATATTTAACTTACAGATGTTGAAAAGAAATAAGAGAAAAAGGCATCTTTACATAAATAGGTTCCTTCGCTCAGAAAAGATCCTTTCCTTTAGTACTGTTAGCATACTAAGGGCCGCTTCACACATGCGGCACGATTCGGTCCTGGGCTGTCCGGGATGACCCAGACAGCCGCGGAACGGGATCAGCACACAGGACTGGGGGGCTAATATGCCCTCCGTCCGGTGTACAGAGCACGCAGCTGAAGCCGCTGACAGGTTAGGACTGCGGCGTCCGCGGTCCTGACTTATCAGCAGTGGGAACTGCGTGCACTGCACACAGGACCGGAGGACATAATAGCCCCCCAGTCCTGTGTGCTGATCCTTCCGCGGCTGTCTGGGTCATCCCGGACAGCCCAGGACCGAATCGTGCCGCAGTGTGAAGCGGCCCTTACAGAGATGATCTGGACGAGCTTCAAAACGGGTATACAAAAAGCAAACAACAATTGAACAGTAATTCAGTAATAAGAGCAAGAGTATAATTAAAATTGCCTCTTTTTAGTAGGGTTCAAATTTCTCACCATGGTATAGTTCACACTTCTGAGCATTGACAGGCTTCTTTTTACAAAAGAGAAGGGAAACTAAATATGATATACTAACTGCAACTTATTACTAGTTTTGAGAAAGAGTGGACAAGAGGTTTCATATTTATACTGGTCGTAAAGTAATGTTTTATTTTGTTAATTTTACTCCACAATTGTTTGCAGTGCAAGTTTTTTTTACAGAAAAGCTGTTACCACTTTTTTGCCACCTAATCATTAAGCAGCATATAGTATAGATAGAGACAATGATTTCAGCAATTTGTAGCTTTGAAAAAAAACAAAACAGTTTTATTGGCAGGGAATAATCACTAAAGAAATAGTAATACATGCTTCCAGTAGTCAAGTATATTTATGAGCACTGTATAACACCCCCAAACCACTGGATGGCAGCTTTCTATGTACACTGTACAAGGGCAGACAGCTGTCAATCAGTGGTATAGGTGGGGCTATGAACAGCAATTAGAGAAATGCTAGATTTGCAGCAAATAAAAAAGTAATATTATCAAAAAGAAAGCGAACAGCTCAGTGATACATCCCTTGAATCAGGTTTTCAGTTCCTAGATTATCCTGCTCCCAGATGGGGCAGCAAAAAAATCATGAGAATCTCTTTACATTGGATGTACTTCATTGTAGGAGTGTAAGTTTTACTTTACCAGGATTTCAATACTTTTTAAAATGTCACATGTACAGTGCCTTGTGAAAGTATTCAGCCCCCTTGAACTTTTCAACCTTTTGCCACATTTCAGGCTTCAAACATAAAGATATAAATTCTAATATTTTTGTGAAGAATCAACAACAAGTGGGACACAATCGTGAAGTGGAACGAAATTTATTGGATTTTTTAAACTTTTTTAACAAATAAAAAACTGAAAAGTGGGCGTACAATATTATTCAGCCCCCTTAGTTAATGCTTTCTAGCGCCACCTTTTGCTGCGATTACAGCTGCAGTCGCTTGGGGTATATCTCTATCAGTTTTGCACATCGAGAGACTGAAATTCTTGCCCATTCTTCCTTGCAAACATCTCGAGCTCAGTGAGGTTGGATGGAGAGCGTTTGTGAACAGCAGTTTTCAGCTCTTTCCACAGATTCTCGATTGGATTCAGGTCTGGACTTTGACTTGGCCATTCTAACACCGAGATAGGTTTATTTTTGTAAGCTCTATGGCATATGCCCACTTGTTTTTAAGGGAAATATGCCCTGATAGAAGCAGAATAAGTTTGCAATGGAGAGGCAAAAAGAAAAAGAAAAACTATTCCAGAATCTGGGGAACCAACTGAGAAGATACATTTTTAATTTAAATTTAAATTTTAACTGGAAGGTCCACTTTAAATATTTCTCTTTCTCCAACATATCTCCTACTGGAAACAATGGGGCTATGGGGCACATACATTATACCAAATTACAGTACACCAACTTCTGATGTGTTTTACAGGAAGTTAATACTGAAAAATAAAATTATTCCTACTTGCACAGAAATCAGACTACTGCAAGTAGTGACCTGAATATAGTTCAAATCCAAAAAGAAGAAAATAGCGGCATTCACCAGAAGCATTATAACATTTTACATTTATTGATAGTGGAAAGCACTATGGACCTGTAGAAGCCAGTGATCATGCATAAAACAGCTGTCATCCATGAATGACCTCCTCCTGCTGCCTTAGGCTGCTTCAGATTTTGCAGAGCCTCTGCAGCGTTTGCGAGCATCTGCAAGCATTTGCATGCAGACGGCAGCCCTATGTTTATAATGGAAACGCACGCGGTCTGCAGATGCTTGCAGACGATGCGCACCATTTCACTTCACTAATGTGAACTCTGATAGCGGAATGCCTGCGCATAATCACACACTCTGCCCTCACCAGACGCAACATGTCGCGTCCTGGTGCGGACGAAGTGTGTGATTGTACGCAGGATCCGCTGCCACGATCCACATATAGGAGTGAATGGTTGCGCATCGGCGGTCCTGCCAAGCATCTGCAGACGCGTGCGCTCCATTATAACATGGCGCCGTCTGCATGCAGATGCTTGCAGAATGCCTCCGCAAAATCTACTGAGCATTGCAAATCTGAAGGCAGCCTCTAGCTCAGTTTGAGTTTTAATTGATCAAGGTCTGGAGCTTCTATCAAGCCCTTATGGAGACAGCGAAGTAGGTGAGGAGATTGTAAGCCACTTCCCTCACTTCAGATATATGCAAATATGCAAATTTGCACTTCATCTAAGGAAGTAGAGAAACTTCAGTGCACATTTAAGTGGCTTACAATCTCCTCACCTACTTCGCTGTCTCCATAAGGTTGATAGCAAGCTCCCAGACCTTGTCTTAGCCCACTCACTCAGCCAGATCAGAATGTCCACACACTACACTGATGAGGGGCAGGTACCCCGAAACGCAGCGTCTGTAGTTTGGGGTTCTGATCTGGCACAAATCCCTTAGTTATATTAAAAGCTTGTTGGAAAGCGATTATGACTTTGAGGAAGCTGCTTAAATGTGGCACTGGAGTTTCTCTACTTCCTTAGTGAAGTGCAAATTTGCTTAATTGATCAATTAATGTGAAAATTTATACTCCTCCCAATGAGTGCCAGTATTTTCTTGTTATTGGATTTGGACTTGCATTGGACTTTTGTTATGGCAGAGCACCACAAGGGGGGTTGTGACAAACACTTGGAGAACATACAAACTCTTTGCAGATGTTCTCCTTGGTGGGATCTGAACCTAGGACCCCAGCACTACAAGGTAACAGTGATTAGTGGTAAATGTATGTTTTTGCTTACTGCAACAGTCCAGCTATGCTGCTTCCCTACAAAACTATTCAGACTGTCCTTGGTATTTATTTTTTGACGGTTCTCTCCAATCTTTACACTTTTACGATATCAGGTTTGTAGACTCTCAACTTCATGGACTCGTGAACCATAAACCCATAATGTTACAAGCTCCCCACTATAAGAGTGCTGTGCATGTCCTCAGCGCAGTGTGTGCTTTCCCTAGAACTTTAAAGCTTTTAAAATATTTGAGAATTACAGCAGACAAGACACTTGCAGATCCATTTCTCACAAAGCCTTTCCTAAACATTTAATTGTTCTAGCAGAACACCAGCGTTGTTATGACATCTTAGTCAAACATGTTCTGCTTTCCACTTGCTAAGACGCTAAGATCATATTCCCTTTTTCTATATAATCATTCACTGGATTTGGTTTAGCTCTTAGGTTGGTACTTTTAATATAACAATGAGGCTAAAATTAGGCTGGAATATTTTAAGACTTGCCAGTTTACACATAGTAAAATCTGTATAAGGGTCATGTTCATGTTGAAATACAGTACAGTTCATGCAGGGATTACCGTAACTCCAAATGGCAACACTGTAAATGTGGCGCCCTGCAGAATAAGGCGCCAGAAATATCTGTAAACATCTGTAAGCTCTGGTGGGGTGGGAAATCAGCTCTTTAGCCATTTCAATACACGCAGATGTGATCAGTGCCAAGGGCTATTGTGAGTATGGTGGCTAGCAACCCTATCGGAGAATTGCTGAGCCTAGGAGGAGCAACAGTGCTGGAGACAAAGAAGGCCAGCCAGAGCCTATGCTGTGGTTGATGTCGGGACACAGCAAAATTTGTGCAGCCGCATGGAACATAGTGTCCTGCACAGTCCCAGTAGTGTCCTAACTGACAGAAAACAACAGTTAGGGGTCCATGAGGTAGTGAGAATGTGTGGAGAGCTGCCTTGATGAGATCCTGAGTTGTCAGCATCAGCAGTGGGAGGAAAACTGAAGGACTGTCCTGTAAGCCTGAGGTATCGTGGATGGGTCCAGGCAGAGAGGAGAAGTTTAAGGGCATAATATAGTGTGCATAATATAGCGGGAGTGAGGAGACTACCACACTTTGCCAGAAAGAGAGCTGAATTTATCACACCATCAGACGTCTGCGACTCTGTTTATTGAACAACTGTGAGAAGCTGTAATATTCCCACCATCAAAACTGTTACAAAAAACATAAGTCTAAGGGTGCTTTCACATCAGCGTTTTTTGCCGATCGCGGCAGATGCGGTGAAAAAAACGCATCTGCCGCGATTACCGCATAACCGCTGCACTTGCGGCACAGTTGCGGCAAGCCCCATAGAATGTCTATGCGGGCTTGCGGCAGGTGCGGTCAAGTCGGTACGCAGTTGCGGCAGGTGCGGCCGCAAAAAAAACGCTGCTGACCGCTGTTTTTTTCGTGGCCGCACCTGCCGCAAGTGCCGAGACCGCACTTGCCGCACCTGCCGCACACTTACCGCAAGCCCCATAGACATTGCATGCGGCTTGCCGCAACTGTGCCGCAAGTGCAGCGGTTATGCGGCAATCGCGGCAGATGCGTTTTTTTCACCGCATCTGCCACGATCGGCAAAAACCACTGATGTGAAAGGGGCCTTACTCTGTTGCACCTGAAGTCTGGACATCAAGGCCTGCCAGCCAGAGAGACCACCATGACTGTTGGCTGCCATTACACCCTGACTCAGTGGACGTCAACCCATACCTAAATTCACAGCTACAGACTCCAGAAAAAAATTATATACACATTAGTTGGCCAGATGATATTTTCATTGATCGTTCAACTGCCATCTAAACTGTCTCTTTTATACACAAGAGTGTTCATTCAGCAATCGCTCCTGTGAGAAGTTGACAATAGAAATCTCTACCAGTGGCTTATCTCTGCGAGAACAAAGCAATTGGAAATCCAAAATTGGTCATACCCAATCAACATCTTCCTCAACCGTCAGTTGACTGGCGTTCCAATCTAGATTGTATCCACATTAGAGTGACACCAATATCCATAGATGTAAGCGTGTACAGTCAACATGAAAAGTGGGGGTTTTTTTGGCTCATTTTTTTTCCCTCAGGCTTCTATGGGGAATCTGAAAAAAATGCATGTTAAAATGCATGTCTCTTTTACTGAAAAATCAAAGGTTTTCTTTATCAAAAAAGTGCATTTCAAATTTGCACCAAAAATGCATCAAATAAAGGGAAAAACACATTCAAAAATTCAGCAAAAAAACAATAACCAGAGAAGAGTGTTATTGTGTATTATTGTGTGGACGCCTGCAGAAAATATGCTGATAACAAGCAGCAGAATAAACACAGCATACATATGTGCTAGGCCTTATAGGAGAATTAAAATCAAATTTTCGAACTCAGACAAGAACTCCAACCTCTTGTAGACAGTCACCATTTATGCACATGCAGGGCCTAGCAGAATAGCTGTCACAGAGTCACAAAGGCCAAGTTCACAGGAGTGTATAGACAATCAGAAGAGTTTCATCCAGAAAATGTGGCTATTTTTTTCTAACTTGTTATTCATTTTCAGTCCATTTTTTTTTATAGCAGTAACTATTAAGTCTTTACTGCCGAAGCCTGTTTTCAACTTCCTGACCAGGCCAAATTGTACAATTCTGACCAGTGTCGCTTTATGTTGTAATAACTATGGAACGCTTCAACGGATGCCAGTGATTCTGATACTGTTTTTTGTGACATTGTACTTCATGTTAGTGGTAAATTTAGGTTTACATTTTTTACATTTATTTGTGAAAAAATGTAGCAAATTTCAATCTTTTAATTTTACTGCCCTTAAACCAAAGAGTAATGTCACACAAAATAGTTAATAAATAACATTTCCCACATGTTTGCTCTACACCAGCACAATTTTTGAAACACAATTTATTTGTTAGAAGTGTTAACACTAGAAGTCCCAGAGACGGGTCATTTGACATTTCTACCATTGAAAACCAAGGAACCTTGAAATTCCCAGGACTTCTAGTGTTAAAGCATTATTGGTAGTTCGGGGTCCATACCAAACACTTAGGCCTGTTTCACACCTCTAAGCCTGGCCACATCACCTGCACCAGCCTGGTCGCGCTGGCGCAGGTGCAGGCGCAGAGGTGATGTGGGCCGCTTTTACAGCTTTTGTAAACGCATACCTACTGCCCCCTGTGCGCGCTCTGCCAGTGAGAAGCGCAAGTGAAACTGGCAGAGCGCACGGCGCATGCGCCTGGTCTTGACGCACCCGGAAACGCTCTACTGAGGCGTTTCCGGGTGCGTCAGAGCGGGCGCATGCGCCGAGCGCTCTGCCAGTTTCACTTGCGCTTCTCACTGGCAGAGAGCGCGCTCAGCTGTGCTCGGCCATAGGACATAATGGGGGCACCGAGCGCAGCTGAGCGCACAGGGGGCAGTAGGTATGCGTTTACAAAAGTTGTAAACGCGGCCCACATCACCTCTGCGCCTGCACCTGCGCCAGCGCGACTAGACTGGTGCAGGTGATGTGGCCAGGCGCAGAGGTGTGAAACAGGCCTTAGTGATTGGGCACAGGCACCAAACAAAACTTACCTGAGACGTCCGTGTTACTGTTTGAGTTTGGGTTATTAAAGCAGCAGCATGATACTTACCATGGACTACATGCTTGTAACAGTATTTCTTAGTCCCATTCATTAACCTCCGCTTTATTCACAGGATTTTGCATCCAACAGCCAATCACAGATGCCCACTTTCTGTGACAGTGCCTGTGATTGGCTGTTGCACCCCCACCTTTTGTGCTGGCACCTGTGATTGGTTGCCATATACATTAATGTACTGGCAATGAACCTGCTGAAATGAGGTGTAAAAATAAATAAATAATTTTAAAAAATTTGTGTACGGCTCCGCTTTATTTTTGATTCTCAGCGCAGATAAAGTATACAGCTATGGGCTGCCATGCCAGTTGCCTGGTTTTACCTTGGCAGGCAATCAAAATTACAGGGGAGACCATAATTTTTTTTATTAATTATTTAAATAATTTAATAAAAATGTGTGGGCTTTGAACTAATTCTGATTGCCAGCCAATGCAACACCAGGCAGCTGGGGTGAGGCCCATAGTTATTGGGCCCACCACGCTAAAGAATAGCAGCCCGCAGCTGCCCCAGAAATTGTCGCATTCATTATAAGTGCCAATTCCTGGCGCTTTACTCGTCTCTTCCGCTTCCCTAGTGCTGCTGTGTTTTGCTTTTTTTCAGCCCCCCAGCCCTTACAGCTGACATTTTATAACTGTAAAGTCCGGGTTTGTTAGTTCGGGCTCAAGTTTGGATCAAGTCCGGTCCTGAACATGAATCCGGACTTTACAAAAAGTCTATCTGATTCCACTGAACTCAAACATCTGCAGGTTTGGCCATCTTTAATTATCAGTCATTTCTCTTTTTTTTTTTAACAAAATAAGTTTTTTAGTAATCAAATCACATCTAAAGTGACTTTGAGGGGCCATTATGACAGAAAATGTCCAAAAGTGATACCATTCTAAATACTGTACCCCTAAAAGTGATCAAAAACACTTTCAAGAAGGAAATTAAAGTAATGTGGAAGGAAAAAATGAAAATTTTACTTTTCCCAAAATATTGTTGCTTTAGCTTAAAATCTTTAACTTTATTGAGAGTAATTGATGAAAATGGATCATGCAACGTCTTGTGCAATATCTACTGAGTACGCCAATATGCTGTGTGTGGTATAAAATTACTGTTGGGGTGCACAGCAGGTCTTTGAAGGGAAGGAGCCCTTTTCCACTTTTGGAGTGCAAAATAGGTTGAAATAGGTAGCCTTTGCATGTTGCATTTACAGAACCCCTGATGTACCTAAACTGTGAAAAACCCTCAGAAATGACCCCATTTTAGAAATTACACCTCTCAAGGAATTTATTTAGCGATATGGTCATCATGTGGCGCCCACAGGTGATTCACAGAATTTTATAATGTTGAGCTGTGAAAATGAAAAAATAAATTTTTCCCACAAACATGTTGCTTTTGCCCCAATTTTTAATTTTCATAAGGGTAACAGGACAAAATGGACCATACAATTTATTGTGCAATATCTATTGAGTAGACTCCAACCTCATATATAGTTGAAAACTACTGTTTGGGTGCACGGCAGGGCTTGGAAGGGAAGGAGCGCCATTTAAACTTTGCAGCATCATTTTGATTGGAATAGATGCAGTGTTGCATGTACCAAGCCCCTGATGTGCCTAAACAGTGGAAACCCCCTACTAGTGATCCCGTTTTGTAAACTTCACCCCTCAAGGATTTTAATTAGAAGTATGGTGAGCAACTTGAACCTACAGCTTATTTCTATGATTTTTGTTTACATTTTGCCTTCTTCACACAATAAAAGCATTCTTCTAGAAAAAAATGATTTTGCATCACCATATTCTGAGAGCTATAGCTTTTTTTTTTTTTTTTTTTTTTTTTTCTTCTTTCCTCTGTGCCATAATGTAAAATGAATGTCATCTCGTTATTTCATCATGGCTTTTAGTGCAGAATAGAGGTTGTTATTTGAAGGCTATGGAGACCATAAAATATCCAGTGGTTCTCGTAGTACAAATCAGGATATATTAACATGTATAAAGTTACATATCTTGTTCTAAAGATGCATTCGGTTAATAAAAAAAATGATCACATAATGCTTTTGGCAAGATTGAGTACAGTGTTTTTACATTGGTTTTATGATTGTGTTCTTCAAGATTTATTGAGTGTCTTCTTTCTCAACACTTTATGTATTTTGGACTGTTTTGTGGCTTTTTGTTTTCTAGAACTGGAGTGAACTAAACTTACATACTTTACACATCTTTTAAAGTAACTTGGAAATCAAGTCTACAAGTGTTCTGCCAAACGTGAAATTGCTTTAAACAGGGATTTTTTTTGTGTTTTTGGATGGCTCCCAAAAAGGTCTTTATGAATCAGCTTTGTCAGCTATCCACATTTTCATTGATAACATACTTCCTCCTTTTTATTAAATAATTAAATTATAGTACATATAAAATATTATGATATCAATCATACCATGAAAATGAAACAAAAGGCCTTTTTAGATGTATCTTAAAATATTTTAACAATTACTATATTAGTTGTCAGTATACAAACTATAATTAGCAAACATTACATGGTAGTTATGATACCCCCAGATCCAATGATACTAGTGCATCTCAATGAATAGAATATCATCAAAACTCAATGTCATATTGCCATGTTTCAGGGTGTTTCTGGGAGCCCAAAATTATGAATTATAAAATTGTAATATTATATTCACCCTTTGAAGTCACATGGAATATGGCATCGCATTTTTTGGTTTAATCTCTTTTTATTTAAGAAGTTAAGCATGTAAATAGAACATACAAATAATACAGTACCTCTATAGTGAACAGATGAGAAAAAATACATATTAAGTGACATTAGGTATAAACGGATGGCCGTGTTCAGGGTTACATAGAAAAGGTAAAAAAAGGAGAGAGGTCCACAATCATCCGGTGTCATCTGCGTATCGGGTGCCAGCCAGGCACCTACACAAGCTTAATGGTACTTATACAAAACCTTTGTGATAATCTGGTGAGTCCATAGATCGTAAGATGTTAGACTCACAGTTGGTCCTGTAGAAACAACAAGCTTTTCGTAGGCTTGATGAGCTACAGATAAAATGTAAATACAAAGAATAAACTTTAACTGGGAATGAAAGTGACAAAGTGAAAAGAAAAAAATAAAAGAGGGGAGAAAGGGAAAAGAAAGAGGAGGGAGGGGTTAGGGGGGGAAGGCTGGTGGAGTACATCTGGGTCCCTTGAACCTCATGCCTAGGCCGCAGGGCCCTGGATCAGTACTGCTATAGGAATAGTTTAGTGAAGTTAGGGGAATTTCTGAACATGATTCACTCCATCCAGGAGGCATTGTTTTAGTCCATTGACCCAGTGCCCTCAGCCCCCAGCTCCTCCATCCAGCAGATGTCAAGCATTTCCTTGCACCAGTCTGCTATGGGATGTTTTTCTGGTGATTTCCAGTATAGTGGGAAGATGGCCTGGGCTGCCAACAAGCAGAAGCGTAGGATGTCATTTTTGATGTTCTTCAATGACCCGGGGTAGACCGACAGCAGGGCCATTTCGGGGCTACCGACCGCTCTTTTGCCCGTGATGAGGTTAGAGTTTTGGAACACCCCTTCCCAAAAGCTCCTGATTGCTGAACATTTCCACTAAATGTGGAGCATGGTTCCTTCCTCTGTTCCACAGCGCCAACATGTTTTCGAGACTGAGGGGAAGATTACATGGAGCCGATCTGGGCAGCGATACCACCTGTATAATATTTTGTAATTTCTTGCTTGGTCTGAGCATGTATTCACCATCTTGCGTGTAAATAGGAAGCTTTTCTTCCATTACGCCCAGGAAAACTTTCTACCTAGTTTCTCCTCCCAGGCCAGTTGGAAAGTGTGTTTGCCGGTCACCCCCTCCCCTGCGATAAAACGTTGGATCTCGGAGACTGCATGGGCAGGAGGGGAGTCGTGTAAGAACAGTTTCTCCATAGGGGAGGGGAAATGTTTGATCCCGCCTAACTGTTGCACCGTGGAGAGGTAGGATTGTAATTGGAGGTATTCGAATGAGGGCAGTGGCTTGGAGTCAGGCTTTGTTGCATTGATTCGAATGAGGGCAGTTTTTCAATATGTAGTATATTCCCTATGGGGACATCCTCCAGACTCATCCAGCGCAGGAACATATACCTGCGCATCCCTGGTTGAAAGGCAGGGTTTGAGAAGAAAGGAGTGAGTGGGCTCAGTGTTCCCCTCCCTGGGGACCCGTTGGTGTATGATTCCCATATTCGTAGGGTATCTTTGGTGAGTTTGTAGGTAATGTTAATCTGTTGAGGGAATAGAGAGAGTATCCATGGGAGGTACCATAGGGGGATCTTCACCCCTTCCTGTTCTAGGGTCACATAATGTTTGGAGTGGGGTGTATATTGCCAGTTGATTATTCGAACTAAGGATGTCACGATAAAGTACCTGTGGGGGTTTGGTAGCCCCAGCCCTCCCACTTCGGTGGGGCCAGATAAAATCTTCCTGTGTACCCTGGGCCTCTCCCTTTCCAAATAAATTTCCCAATCAGAGAGTGGAGTTTGGAGAAGAAGTCTCTGCGGGGTAGTATGGGGACGGTCTGGTAGGTGTATAGGAGTTGGGGGAGGATCCGTACTTCGTTTATCCTCCCCAGCCAGGACAGCTGTAGTGTGCAGTATGTGGCCAGTTGTCTTTCTAGTTGAGAGAGAGAGGAGGGGTTGGTAGTTGAGCAAATAAAATTTTGACAAGTCGGAGGAAACATGTACCCTAAATATTTAATGGCTCAGCTTTCCACTTAAAGGAAAACTCGTTTTCAGGAAGAGACTTCTTCACCGCTAAAGAGATGTTTAATGCCTCCGACTTAGAGAAAGTTATTTTAAAGTTGCTCGGGGAGCCAAAAATCTCGAACTCTCAGAGGATAGATGGGATCAAGATATGTGGCTGGGAGATGAATAGGAGGTCGTCAGCGTATAGAGCCGTTTTGTGATGGTATGAGCCTGTTTGAAGTCTGTGGCTGTCACTATTTGTTCTAATAACATTGGCCAAGTGTTCTATGACGACCACGAAGAGGAGGGGTGATAGGGGGCAACCCTGTCAAGTCCTGTTACTAATGTTAAATGGGGCAGATAGGGTGCCGTTAACTCGGACCCTGGCTGATGGTTCGGAGTAGAGGGAGAACAGTTTATGTAGGAATTTGGGGCCAAGGCCAATCTGAGTCAGTACCTCCTTCAGGAAGCCCCAGTGGACCCTGTCAAAGGCCTCTCAGTGTCAATTTATAGTATGCTGAGTGGGACCTTTTGTAGTTTCGCCTTTCTTATAAGAAGCAAGGTCTTAATAGTGTTGCCCCTGGCTTTGCGTCCTTTGGCAAAGCCCACCTGGTCCATGTTGATAATATAGGGGAGAAGGGGTGCCAGCCTGTCTGCCAGGATCTTTGAGTGTCAATGTTTAGCAAGGAGATGGGTCTGTATTTAGTGGCTAAATTTGGGTCCTTCCCCGGTTTCGGTAAGATACATATATGAGCCTCCAGGGATTGTGGGGCGAAGTTTGTTTCATCTGTGATCGAGTTAAATGTAGCCTGCATTTGGGGCAATATGTCTGGATAGTTTTGTAGAAGATTGGAGTAAACAGGCATTTAGTTGTCGAGGTGGAGTTCATGGCCGTCAGGATCTCCTGTTCTGAGATCTCAGCTTCCAGGGCTTCAGCATCTGCTGCCTCAAGGGGGTTGGAGGTGATGTATTCCTGGGTCTTTCTAAGTAGGTCCTCGGGTGGCATGTCCACGAAACGACCTTTGAGGTTATGCAAGTCTTTATAGTAGGATCTAAGCATTTCTAGTATCCCGAACGGGTTGTATATGTCCTTGCCACCCTGTGACCTAATCTTGAGGATGTGGCTTGACCTAGGATGTAGCAGGTGGGCTAATGGTTGGCCACATTTAGTCGCAGCCCTGTAGAGGTAACTCTTTGACCTCTCTGTCTGTCATTAAATTTTGTGGTCCAGGATTACTTTGAGCTCTTTTAGTTTCAGGACAAACTTGGTTAGGACCTCTCTGTCTAGCGTCTTTTTGTGTGTCGTCTCTAGTCTGTGGATTTGGGAAAGGAGGTCTGTGATTCCTTTGGATTGCAGCCTTTTGAGTCTGGCTCCGTGTTTTATTAGGGTTCCCCTCAAACAGCATTTCAGGGCTGGGATGTGGGGTGTGGGTCATGGACCTGGGTGAATGTCTCAATGTCTTTTTTCAATTTTGTCAGACAGACGTTATCTTTCAGGAGGTTGTTATTGAGTCTCCTGGTCCATGGCTTCTGGGTTGAGTCTGGTAGAGTTAGAGTTGGAAAAGCCGGGGCATGTTCTGATAGGTTGCCGATGGTAGCAGATGAATTCCAGGAGAGATCCCTGTGACTCATCAGAAGCATGTATATAAGGCTGTAGGAGTTGTGTACATGCAAACAGAAGGTGTAGTCTCTACCTAGTAGGTTAAGGGTCTGCCATAGGTCTACAAGCTGGAGCGTATGGAAGAGCTTTTTGAAGGCCTTCAACCGTCTGTCTGGGAACGTGCCTCTCCCGGATGTGGAGTCACAAGCGGGGCCCATTTTGAAGTTGAAGTCCCCACCAATTATCGTTGTCCCATTGGCGAAGTAAGCGAGGCGGGTCAGAAGGGCCCTCCCAACCTTAGTTTGGTCTCTATGAGGCAAGTACCAGTTGGCAACCGTTAAAATAGTGTTGGTTACTCATAGTTTTAGGAACACATACCTCCCCCCTGGGTTGATTCGTGAGTCGAGTACCGTGTGTGTCGGGTTTTTGTGGATTGCGATTTATACTCCCCTCGATCAGGATTCGGAATTGGCGCTGTATAGCCATGTCGGGTAGTATTTGTTGTTAACGTTAGGTATAGACCCAGTTTTAAAATGCATCTCCTGGAGTAGTATGAACTGGGTCTGTCTCTTATGCACATCATAGAGGATTTAGGAGTGTTTTTGGGGGTATTAAAGCCTCTCGCATTGAGGGTTCTGATTTTCCCTTCTTCCCGATCCCCAAGCCCCTTGTGCCCCCCATCCCCTCTTGCCTGGTGCCGTGATCATTGCTCTCTGGGGATTTGGGTTTTGGTTTCGCTCCCCAGCATGCTGGGCCATTCTGTGATGTGGATCCCAGAGGCAGGGATTCTTAGGCCTTCCAAGAACGCAGGGATGTCCCTTGGATGGGAAACAGAGAATGATTGGCCATCCCTGCGGACCTGGAGGTGGAACGGGAAACCCCATGATTATGAGATATCCCCTATGCGGAGTACTTCTAGTAACGGTCTGAGGGCTCTGCATTTTTGAAGTGTGCAACAAGATAAGTCCTGCATGAGTTGGATTGGGTTGCCTTGAAATAGTAGGGTTTCTCGCTTCCGGGCCCTTGCTAGTATAAACTCTTTGGCTCTGAAGTTTTGTACTCTATAGATGATGTCCTTGGATCTACCGCCATCAGGTTGGGGGCCCAGGAATCTGTGTGCCCTATTGAATTCGAGGGGGGTATTTTTGGGCATGTTACAGGCGGAGTTGAGGAACCCCCAAAAGGTGATGTCTAAGTCCCATGCAGGGTTGGATTCCGGCAGACCCCGGATTCTGACATTATTCCGTCTATCACAGTTCTCTAGATCCTCCATTAGAATCATTAGGTGGTCAAATGCTGCTCTAGAGATTTCAAGCGATTGACTAGCTCTGCTGTGGTGGATTCAGAGGATTCAACTCTCCCAGACAGCTGCTGGAACTCACCCCTAAGCACTGCTGCCTCTGCCTCGATTGAGGCTTCCATCCTGGTAAGGAAGCCTTCCATCTCCTCCCTGGTTGGGATGGATTGGATGCGGGTTCTGAGGTCGTCTTATACTCCTCTGTCTGCTGCCTGGGTTGTGGAGAGGGCATGTAGGGGTGTATTTTGGTTCAGGTAATTGGCAGCTGGGCCTGTGGGGGGACCGGTATTGGGCCGTGCAGTGTGTGGTGTGGATTGGGTGTTGTTAGGCCCTGGGTGGGCCTAGGGTCCTTGGGCCTTTGGGACTGGATGTGGGCACCTCAGAGATGGGGTGCAGGGGGCTGCCAGGCCCCACTACTCTGTGGCATCCGGGGCCATGTGGGGTGGAAGGCCTGTGTAGCCTGTCCCCTCTATCTGCTGCTGTGCCTCCTGCCAGTCCTGTGGTTTACGGGGGAGGACGTGAGGCCTGATCTTCCCTCTGAGGGCCACCTTGTTCTCCTGTGGCCTCTGGCGTTTAGAGCGGTGCCTCCAGGGGATCAACCTGGAAGTGTGGGTTGGCGTCAGTGGGTGAGGACTGTGCGGCTGTGTGCTGGGGGCAGTTTCCCCTATCCTCACCAGCTCCTTGCTTGTCCTGGGGCTCTTCTCAGGCTTCTTGCTGTCGGGCTATCTTCGACCCGCCATGCTGCCCATGTGGTCCGCCATCTTGATGATGGCATGGTCGGTCTCCCGTCTGCCTGTGTTTCTTAGGAAGTGCTTGATTCCTACTGATCCGGCCACCAGTGGGCCCGGGTGGGTGCTGGGCTTTGCGGTTTTCCTTTTTGCCGGCATATGATACCTGTGCAGTGTGAGGCAGCAACCGGGGAACCCGCTTGCTAAACGACAACAACACATGTTTATAAGTTTAACCAATGTCTACCCGTTTATTTTTCACATATTAACAACATAACCTGGGTAGCATGTTTGACACATATCACATTGATTAAAAACACCATACATAAACACATCATACATTTACATATAACATTACATAACACTTATATTGCACATAACATCTTTATAGTAACCCGGGACCTGTAACCATCTCTGTCCCCATTGGAGCTCTATTAACAGCTCCCGTGGTGGCTACGGCCTCCGGCCTACTCACACTATACATACGTTACAGTACGACGATGACCCCTCCGGGCTCATAACAGGGATTGAGCAACCTGAGTACCGGGTATGTCATGTATCCCCAAGGGCTCTTTCCTGGACGCATCTCCGCCTACGTCCCGGTCAGAGTCCACCTGGTTCAACCATGGTGTCCCCACTCTAGGAGCCCTTTTAACCCCTGCTTCTGACCTTCGTTACATACGCCTCAACGGGCCCTGTGGGTCCCAATGGCGGTACCTGCCGCCTGGCTTTAGTCCCCCAGCATGATGATATACATTCACCCGTAGTCAGGATTCCTGCCTGACCGGGACCTTACATACCGTATGTGATCCATCATTCAAACGTCCATGGATCACACACCTGCTCACAGCCCACATCCATGGACTGTGGCCCCTCCATGGCCCATTACAGGGACTGGCAAACCATAGTACACGGGAACCTCATCCGATACCTACTAGGAGCCCTATTACCCCTGTGTCTGGCACCACAGGCACACCCACACCATTAGAGGTCGTGGTTGAGGGACGGGTACCCTCTGCAAGCAGCAGGGCAAGCCTCCCTCTCGTCCCACAGGGACGGAACGCCTCCAACATCATCCATACTAGCTGGGTCACTCTCTCCCCACATCATTATACATGGGTCTTACATATAGGCCATCATCTCTCATTCAGGGCCATTACCTAAGCCCTCATACACATAGTTAAACACGTTCTGTTTCATCAGCTCCTTTAACTGAGCACTCTGACTCGGACCCAAAGGCGGTCTATGCCCGCCTGGCACACTACATACGATTGTCTCCAAAGGCTACATACATTCGCCTCCCGAAGGGCTACTTTCATTCCGGGTCATCAGGACCTTTATGTGACTCCACTGAGTCGGTCCCAAGGGCGGTCTATACTCGCCTAGCATGATTTACACACACGGTGCACAGTTCCCACAATCATTCAGGAACTGCTTTTCTTACCGGGCACGGATCCGGGTCTCGCTACCTGTGTCACAGGTTCCACCAGGCGTCCCCACAGGCTCCTTCCCGGACGTGAGGTGAACCACGTCTGGTCTAGCATCCACGGGTCAACCACGGCTTCCCCCTCCAGGTGCGGACACGACCACGGACCTCGGCACCGGCATGGAGCTAGCATGCTCCCGTGTCCACCCACAGAGCCTTGGACTGCTCTGCACTCAGGCTGCTCTCAGCCCACATGCTCTCAGGCTGGCAATCTCTGGATCAATCTCAGCAGGATCTCAGCTTCCAGAATCAATCCCAATCTGAATGACTCAATCACTCCACTGGCTGCCTCTTATCGTGCCAGCCACTCCCACATGGACACACCCCCTTAGCTGCCGGTAATCAGCCTTTCACACAGCTCAGGTTAACTCCCTGTGTTCCGGGTTGTCAGCACTCAGCCCTTACATTCCTTAGGGCTTCCTCGATCTCATCCCACTCTCACTGCCGCTCATTAGGCTCATGAAACCCTGTGTCTCACAGTTGGTTCACACAGCATTATCAGTCAAACCGGCCAGTGTGCACAGGATCATACCTCGATCCTGCATGTGACGCGCCCCGGCCATGAGGATCATGCCGGCGGTGCCTCACAGCAGTCACTGTTGTGGCGTATAACAAGATTTTCCCTGGCGTGGAGAGCAGGAGCTATGGATTTAGTTTCCTCTCCTCTCCATGGGCAGGCCATGCCCCCCATGGTTTTTAACCCTTCATGTTCCCTAGTTTAATTTTCTGAGATAATGACTTTTGGGTTTTCATTGGCTGTAAGCCATAATCATCAAGAATCACAGAAAAAAACACTTGAAATAGATCACTCTGTTTGTAATGACTCTATATAATATGCGCGTTCCACTTTTTGTATTGAATTACTGAAATAAATTAACTTTTTGATGATATTCTAATTCATAGAGATGCACTAGTATTTAATTATTATCCCTACAATCGCATTATTTTTACATAAAGCACAGTAAATGTAAATTTATTGTTGATATAAATACTAAGTTCAACATAGTCTCTTTCTCGTACCTTTGTTAATTTTTTATCTCTGTCTGCTACTTTGTACATTCAGATTTACATCTAGTTAAATGGACAGTCCCATGTTTACTGATAACACTACATTTTTCAGCAGCATTCTGCTTCTCCTGGTGATGCATTCCCTTCCCTATTCTTTGTGCTCTCTCACTAGCTCTACCTCTCTGAGATATCAGGATAATCTAAGTGTCATCTACAGCAGTATAGCTGCCTTTGTGGATTTTCATCATTGTTGGTCTATAGCAGAGATCAACTCTCCTGCACTATAATTAGTAGACAATGCAGAGCTGTGCTGTTTGTTGCCCGCTGCTGACAGATCTGTTATGTGAAGCTGCAATTGCTGCTCTGTTGCTGCCTATGGAAGAGAATTATCTTCTACCATATAAATCTACAGAGCAAATTTGCAGTTTCATATCACTAATTTGTCACCTAGCTGTAAACAACAAACACAGATCAACTTTACTTAGCTTTAAAGGGACACTGTCAGGTCATTTTTCAGTATGATACTAATATTAGCCTTGAATAGCGCCTGAGCAGACCTCTTAAAAACATGTAATATCATTATTATACCGTAGTTTCCATGTTATCAGCATTGTCAGACCTTGCAGAGAGCTGCTGCATTACTCCTGCTCCATTATAAGCAGAGACGATTAGTACTGTGCTGTATAAACTGTCATGTAATTATGCATGCCTTCTCAGCAGCACATTCCTCTCTCCACCCTTTGCTAACAGTGTAGTGTCAGGTTTCACTGCAAAGTCTGTTCAGTTGATATCACCACTGAGGGAGAGAGCTACTGCAAGTCTGCCTTATCTAGACTCAATTTGTTTCTGTAATGCAGATACCCTGCTGTGCTGTGACAGTTTCTGTGTTGTATGTCACCTCTTGTGATGCTGCACACAGAGAGCAGAAAGGAGAATACAGTCCCCTCTCTGATCTCCTGTGCTGTGATGTGGTGTGAATATGTGACATGCATATTCATGCATGGGGAGGGGACAACAGAGAACTAAGTGGCTCATTCACTGTGAGTGACAGATGGAATTATTCTCTTTATTTGAAGTTTACAGAAGATAGGAGGAGAATATAAATAAAAGAAATACATAAATAGAGAGGGTTTAGATGGAGGAATTAGAAAAATTATATCAGTTACATGTGGATTTTTGAGCTGACAGTCCTGCATAGAATGAGCCGGCTAGTTGTAATTGTGGTGACATCAATGAACAGTGATAAAATCAGGACTAGACATCAAAGAAAGCATGATATTAATACACTCACAATACCTTACATGCAGAAAAATGGTACAAACATATTTACCTTATCAAAATGGAGGATACCAGAATGTGTTGAATTTTTATGGAATTAAAGACACTTCTGAAGAAACAATTGGGCAGTAACATATATATCTTATCCAAATACAAGAAGGAGAATTTGATTCCCAAAGGACTCTGGATTAGTGATGGGCGAATCCTAAATTACTCGTAATCGCTTGACTCTAGCGAGTCCGAGCACAGGCCTCGCTACTCGTTGCGAGTCTAGCAAGTCCAATGTTAATGAATGGGGAAGCGAGTAATAGCGAGTAGTGTGAGATTTACAAATCGCAGATGTGTCTCGGAAGCTTCAGCCTGAAGCAATCCTAGTTTTGTCATTTATTTGCATTGGACTCGTTTACTTTGTAAGTAATCGCTGGGAAACTCGCACAGATAAGAGTCCTGTCTGCTCAGTGTGCTGGCTGCCAGCTCCAGGGTCCTAGAGCCCGCCTGCTGCCTGATGTAGCAGAGCTGAGATTGTTCTCAGTCTGCTCATTCCCTGTGTACAGACATGAATGTCTGTGCACAGAGATGATGTAGCAGAGCTGAGATTGTTCTCAGTCTGCTCATTCCCTGTGCATAGACATCTATATCTATGCACAGGGGATGTAGCAGAGAGGACATCGCGTTTTGGACTGCGTCGGACGGAAGAGGATTTTTTTAATTAAAGATGGAGTCCCTAATGGCTTTTTTTTTATTTCTAATAAAAAATTTTCTTTGTGTTGTGTTTTTTTTAAAACAATTTAATAGAAATTCATGGAGGTCATGTCTAATATTGGCGTGACCGCCTTAAATTTCGGGCTT
Organism: Allobates femoralis; assembly: GCA_033576535.1. Taxonomy (NCBI): domain Eukaryota; kingdom Metazoa; phylum Chordata; class Amphibia; order Anura; family Aromobatidae; genus Allobates; species Allobates femoralis. The sequence goes on from JARQOC010000002.1 coordinate 354,441,939, forward strand.
AGGGCCAGCTGATAATACAAAGCTGGCCCTAACCCCTTTATTACCCAGCGTGCCACCGCTACCAGGGCCGCTGGAAGAGCGGGGTTCAGCGCCAGAGGATGGCGCTTCAATGAACGCGCCATCTTCTGGGGCGGCTGCGGGCTGCAATTTGCAGCGGGGGGTGCCCAGAAAGCTTGGGCATCCCTGCGCTGCGGATTCCAGCCTCAGCTGCTTAGCTGTACCTGGCTAGACATAGAAATTGTGCGGAGCCCCACGCATTTTTTTTTAATTATTTCATGAAATTCTGAGATTCTGACTCTGACTCTGAGACTCTGACTCTGAAATTCATGAAATAATTTAAAAAAAATGCGTGGGGCTCCGTGCAATTTCTATGTCTAGCCAGGTACAGCTAAGCAGCTGGGGGCTGGAATCCGCAGCGCAGGGATGTCCAAGCTTTCTGGGCACCCCCCGCTGCAAATTGCAGCCCGCAGCCGCCCCAGAAGATGGTGCGTTCATTGAAGCGCCATCCTTTGGCGCTGAACCCCGCTCTTCCAGCGGCCCTGGTGGCGGTGGCACGCTGGGTAATAAAGGGGTTAATACCAGCTTTGTTATACAAGCTGGTATTAAGCCCGAGATTCTTAATGTCAGGCCACGTTTGACCCAGCCACTAAGAATCTCCAATAAAGGTTAAAAAAACACAGAGAAAAATTTTTATTTGAAATAAAAAAAAAAGCCATTAGGGACTCCATCTTTAATTAAAAAAATCCTCTTCCGTCCGACGCAGTCCAAAACGCGATGTCCTCTCTGCTACATCCCCTGTGCATAGATAGATGTCTATGCACAGGGAATGAGCAGACTGAGAACAATCTCAGCACTGCTACATCATGTCTGTGAGCAGGTGGGCTCTAGAACCCTGGAGCTGCACAGAGAAGACAGCTGGACTCAGCTCGCAATGTAACAGCAGTTATTTGCGAGTTTCCCTGCTATCACTGGCACAGTAGCCGAGTCTAACGCAAACAATGGCAATCCTAGTTTTGTCAGCGTTTCTGACAAAACTAGGATTGATATTGATTTGCATTGGACTCGTGCGAGTAATCACTGGGAAACTCGCAGAGTACCGAGTCCTGCGAGTCCCTTACTACTCGCCGAGTAACGAGTCCTAGCGAGTAGATTCGCCCATCCCTACTCTGGATTAAAAATTCAATTCTACATACCTATTAATACTCATTATGCACGAAACCTTTGTCGCAGGACCTCTGAGGGACTTAGGGCCCTTTCACATCAGCGGTAATTTGAAATCGCGGCAGATGCGGTGAAAAAACCGCATCTGCCGCGATTGCCGCATAGCCGCCGCATAACCACTGCACTTGCGGCGCGGTTGCGGTAATCGCCATAGTAAGTATAGGGGGACTTGCGGCAGGTGCGGCAAGTGCGGTTTTGCACTTGCGGCAGGTGCGGCCGCGAAAAAAACCGCAATCAGCCGCGTTTTTTTTTCGCGGCCGCATCTCATGCATGTCTTCTGCAGCATTAAGAGTAAGATCCAAAAAAGAATTTAAAACATAGAGGAATACACACACAGAAAGCAGGGAACAAAAATTACAACAATGCTACTACAAACTACAAACCCTTCTGATCCATTACAAGGAAAATAAATTACATAGGCTGTGTCTTAATTCAGGACTCAATACAATCAAACCAAGGACAAAACCTGAGAACTTGGACAAGTACTCCTGTCAAGACACAAAAGCATTGAATTATGTCATCAATCTTTCGGATTACAAACCCAACAAAATGGAATTTGTTGTGTATTCTAGGGGACTCTCATTTTGTCTACTAAAGCACTGAATTGTGAAGCAACATGGAGGATTACCGTATATCCTCGCGTATAAGCCGAGTTTTTCAGCCCAAAAATTGGGCTGAAAAGTCCCCCCCTCGGCTTATTCGCGGGTCACAGTGTATTTGCTGTGGGGGGCTGTGACCGGGGACTGGAGGAGGCAGGAGGGGGCCGCAGTGACCGCGGGCGGTCACATGGGGCCGCCTCATTAGTGTAATGAATATGCACGGCATCCCCCGTCCATCAGCGGCGGGGGGAGCCGTGCATATTGCAATACACTGGCCCCCAGCAGTGGTACACAGCCCCCCTCCTTAGTATGTGTCCCCCAGGCTGTGGCACCTGTTAAAATAACAAACCTTTCATACATCACCTTTCCGGCGCCGCTCCTCCGATCCCGGCTTCTTCCTGCTTGTGCCGGTGTCATGTGACCGGGCGCAGCTGATGACGTCATCTCCTGCGCCCGGTCACAGCACTAGAACCCGGCACAAGCAGGAAGACGGAGCTGGGAGCGGAGGAGCAGCGCCGGAAAGGTGATGTATGAAAGGTTTCTTATTTTAACAGGTGCCGCAGCCTGGGGGACACATACTAAGGAGGGGGGCTGTGTGTCACTGCTGGGGGCCAGATACAAGCCTCTGCAGAGGGGCCTGTATACCACTGCACAGAGACCTATATACTACTGCACAGGGGCCTGTATACCACTGCACAGGGGCCTGTATACTACTGCACAGGGGCCTGTATACTACTGCACAGGGGCCTGTATACCACTGCACAGGGGCCTGTATACCACTGCACAGGGGCCTGTATACTACTGCACAGGGGCCTGTATACTACTGCACAGGGGCCTGTATACCACTGCACAGGGGCCTGTATATTACTGCACAGGGGCCTGTATACCACTGCACAGAGGCCTGTATACCACTGCACAGGGGCCTGTATACTACTGCATAGGGGCCTGTATACTACTGCACAGGGGCCTGTATACTACTGCATAGGGGCCTGTATACCACTGCACATGGGCCTGTATACTACTGCATAGGGGCCTGTATACCACTGCACAGGGGCCTGTATACTACTGCACAGGGGCCTGTATACCACTGCACAGGGGCCTGTATACTACTGCACAGGGGCCTGTATACCACTGCATAGGGGCCTGTATACCACTGCATAGGGGCCTGTATACTACTGCACAGGGCCTGTATACCACTGCACAGGGGCCTGTATACCACTGCACAGGGGCCTGTATACCACTGCACAGGGGCCTGTATACCACTGCACAGGGGCCTGTATTCCACTGCATAGGGGCCTGTATACCATTACTGAGGGGTGCCATATACCAGTGATGGGGGGCTATATAATAGGATGGGGGTCTGCTGCATTTCATACCCTAGGCTTATACGCGAGTCAATAACTTTTACCAGCTTTTGGGGGCAAAAGTAGGGGGTCGGCTTATACACGGGTCGGCTTATACACGAGTATATACGGTACTTCAGGAGACTACCCCTGGGGGAATTTTACAGTGACAAAGAAGATTCAGAACCCACTTGGACTAAAGGAAGAGGGATTTTGACAACCAAGAAAAGGTCAAATTGGACACCTGCACCTGGTCACATACCCCATTTGGATAAATACATAGACACTCTCAGGCATTTGGTAAAATCCACTATTTAGATACACACAAGAGGCAACATCAGTGCCCAGGAGAGAAGAGCCATACAATGTTTTAAAACCAACAAAGAAATCATCATCAAACCTGCAGACAAGGGTGGTGCAATAGTCATGATGAACAAATCAGACTGGCTGAAGGAAGTAAGCAGACAACTGATGGACACATGCTATTACAAAAAATTGGAGTCTGACCCTACACAGGACTACTATATGAATTAAACAAGGCTGGTTTCTTGTCTACCTGACATATTCTTAAAAGCTAATGTCCTGATACCAGAAAGTCCAAGAATAGGCGCATTCTACAGGCTTCCCAAAATTCACAAATCTGAAAATCCAGGAAGACCCATCATTTCATGTGTGGGCATCCGAAGTCTCACAAGACTCGGTTCCAGGTGTCCTTGCATTGAGCACGGACACCCATGCCACTGCGCAGGCTGAGAGCAGTGTGACTTACACAGTAGTGTAGGCCTTTTCGCAGGAGTGAGGCGGGCATTTCAACCAGCAGGGCGGTGAGGACCACATTGAGCAAATCCTCTTGGACCATTTTCAGCTTATTTCCATACCGTGCGTGAGATATTAAAGGGGTTGTCCAGACTTTTTGCATAATTTCTATGTGTATCTAGGCTGCAAAATGTTGACAGTTTATAATATTTATCTGTCAACATTTTGCATAGTTACACAGATATCACCTATTTGCCGTCAGATGGAGAACATCCAGGTGGCGTGTTTGTGTTGGAGCCTGCATGTAAATGGGGAACTGGACATTATGCCCAGATACCCAAAACATCCCCCTCCCCCAGTTTCAGTATGCCCGGCCATCCCAGACTGCCACAAGCCCACCCCAGCCCCTATTGTCACCACCCACCCCCACTGCATACAGCGGACCCCTGCTCCACTGACACAATGTGCCAAATCCGCAGCTGTGAAGGAGATTCAGTAGCACTGTGTCAGTGGAGCAGGGGACCACTGTATTCAATGTAGTGTGTGCGCTCACCCTGTGGCCACTGTCAGTGGAGCCGAGGACCACAGCCCGGGTCTCTCCACAGTGGAGCCGAGGACCGCAGCCCTTGTCTCTCCATAGTGGAGCTTGTACCACAGAGCCTATGGCTGCAGCATAGAAAAGGACCAGCTCCAACGGCTGCGTGCACCGTAGAGCCGATGCTGCTGCTCCTCTCTATCTCCTGCAGTATAGATCAGGGAACAGAGCCAGTGGAGCTGGTCCTGTCTATTCTGCAGCCACCAGCTATGTGGTACAGGAGGTATAGAGAGGAATAGCATTGGCTCCACTATGGAGAGACCCAGGCTGCAGTCCTCAGCTCCACTGAAGTGGCCACAGGGTGAGCCCACACACTATATTGAATACAACGTTCCTCTGCTTCATTGACACAGTGTACTGAATCTCTTCACAGCTGTGGATTCGGCACACTGTGATAATGGAGCAGGGGACCGCTGTGTGCAGTGGGGGTGGGTGGTGACATAAGGGGCTGGGGAGGCCCTGTAGCAGTCTGGAGGTGGCTGGCCATATGGAGACTGGGGGAGGGGGCGTGTTTGTTGGAGTCTAGGTGTAACTTCCCATTCTGCATTTCTATGCAGGCTCCAACACAAACACGCCCCCTGGACATTCTCTGGCTGCTGCAAATAGGTGATATCTGGGGAACTATGCAAAATGTTGACAGAATGTATATTACAAACTGTCAACATTTTGCAGCCTAAATACACATAGGAATTATCCCAAAAGCCTGGACAACCCCTTTAAAAGTTCATTTGTGAGGTACGCAGGGAGACCGCTGGGCATAAAAGGAACCTCAAATACATCATGTATAAGGTGGTGGGCAGGGGTTAGAATGGCCATAGGTGGTGACAGGTTCCCTTTAAGCCTATATTGATAACGTTCAGGTCTCTATGAGACCCTCCCATCAATGCTGTGAGTGAATAGTTAAAACACAACACAGGGAAAAATCCTTTATTTGAAATAAATCACACAGACAGCCCTCATTTTACAATTTATTAATCCCACACATAGTCTCGACAATAATCCACAATGATGGTCCCATGAAGCACACGATCCTGGTTCTGCTTCATCCTCAGACTGCAGCGATGAAATAAGTGTCCTCTCGATGCAGTCTTGGGAATCACACTGGAGTGGCGAGGAGTGGTGACATCACTCACTGAGTTACTGAGGGCTCCCTGCGTCAGTGATTTCAGGTGACCTCCACTGCCAGATTGTGGAACATGGCAGCACAGCAGTCCTGCAATCCGGCAGCGAGTTTCAACTGTTTTTGGCACTATGCTTTTCCATTCTTCAGGCCATACTAGCCAGAATAACAGCACTCATCCAGCATGAAACCCTTATAATATCTTTATACTGAAAAATAAAATTACTTTAAACCATAACTTGGATGGTCTGCTCCAGTAAGTAGTGTCCAAATGTATCATTACACTGTAATATACTTTGCATGCCCACTTGAGGTAATAGATCATCAATCCACTTTGGATAAACTATTACCAGTGTTCTGCATGAACTGTGCATCTGATTCTCAAATTGTCATTACCATTTTTATTCTGGGGATCCTTGTGCTATGTGGTGTCATGGTCTTTTTTTTTATTCATTGTTTGACTACCGACACAAGAAGATTTTTACTGTAAAAGCAGTAAGAGTTTGTATAGACTAAGTTAGGTATACTAAGTTATTGGAGCTAACTGGTAACTTCTGACATGAGATGATTAAAGGGACTCTGTCAGGTCATTTTTTAGTATGATACTAATAGTACCCTTGAATATTGCTCAGGTAGACCTTTCAGAATATGTAAAAATCATTAATGTACCGTGTGTAGTTCTCTGCTATAAGCACTTCACACCCTGTAAAAGTGATTGACTTTACTCCTGCAGTCTGAGAGACACAGCATGTAATGGTTATTTAAATATACATGCCTGTCCAAGCTGGTATTCTGTCCCTCCCCTCTGCTGAAGTTACACTGAATCTCTCAGGTTTTTGCAGGCTGCTGGGTAACATCACTATAGTCTGTGCTAAATGATTTACAGTTGTGGCCAAAAGTATTGACACCCCTGCATTTCTGTCAGATAATACTCAGTTTCTTCCTGAAAATGATTGCAACACAAATTCTTTGGTATTATTATCTTCATTTAATTTGTCTTCAATGAAAAAACCAAAAGAGAATGAAAAAAAAGCAAAACATTGATCATTCCAACAAAACTCCAAAAATGGGCCAGACAAAAGTATTGGCACCCTCAGCCTAATACTTGGTTGCACAACCTTTAGCCAAAATAACTGCGATCAACCGCTTCCGGCAACCATCAATGAGTTTCTTAAAATGCTCTGCTGGAATTTTAGACCATTCTTATTTGGCAAACTGCTCCAGGTCCCTGATATTTGAAGGGTGCCTTCTCCAAACTGCCATTTTTAGATCTCTCCACAGGTGTTCTATGGGATTCAGGTCTGGACTCATTGCTGGCCACCTTAGAAGTCTCCAGTGCTTTCTCTCAAACCATTTTCTAGTGCTTTTTGAAGTGTGTTTTGGGTCATTGTCCTGCTGGAAGACCCATGACCTCTGAGGGAGACCCAGCTTTCTCACCCTGGGCCCTACATTATGCTGCAAAATTTGTTGGTAGTCTTCAGGCTTCATATTGCCATGCACACGGTCAAGCAGTCCAGTGCCAGAGGCAGCAAAGCAACCCCAACACATCAGGGAACCTCCGCCATGTTTGACTGCAGGGACCGTGTTCTTTTCTTTGAATGCCTCTTTTTTTCTCCTGTAAACTCTATGTTGATGCCTTTGCCCAAAAAGCTCTACTTTTGTCTCATCTGACCAGAGAACACTCTTCCAAAACGTTGTAGGCTTTCTCAGGTAAGTTTTGGCAAACTCCAGCCTGGCTTTTTTATGTCTCGGGCTAAGAAGTGGGGTCTTCCTGGGTATCCTACCATACAGTCCCTTTTCATTCAGGCGCCGACGGATAGTACGGGTTGACACTGTTGTACCCTCGGACTGCAGGGCAGCTTGAAATTCTTTGGCTGTTAGTCGAGGTTCTTTATCCACCATCCGCACAATCTTGCGTTGAAATCTCTCGTCAAATTTTATTTTCCGTCCACATCTAGGGAGGTTAGCCACAGTGCCATGGGCTTTAAACTTCTTGATGACACTGCGCACGGTAGACACAGGAACATTCAGGTCTTTGGAGATGACTTGTAGCCTTGAGATTGCTCGTGCTTCCTCACAATTTGGTTTCTCAAGTCCTCAGACAGTTCTTTGGTCTTCTTTCCTTTCTCCATGGTCAATGTGGTACACACAAGGACACAGAACAGAGGTTGAGTCAACTTTAATCCATGTCAACTGGCTGCAAGTGTGATTTAGTTATTGCCAACACCTGTTAGGTGCCACAGGTAAGTTACAGGTGCTGATAATTACACAAATTAGAGAAGCATCACATGATTTTTCTAACAGTGCCAATACTTTTGTTCACCCCCTTTTTTATGTTTGGTGTGGAATTAGATCCAATTTGGCTTTAGGACAATTCTTTTTGTGTTTTTTTTCATTGAAGACACATTAAATGAAGATAATAATACCAAAGAATTTGTGATTGCAATCATTTTCAGAAAGAAACTGAGTATTATCTGACAGAATTGCAGGGGTGTCAATACTTTTGGCCACAACTGTATATAAAGCTGAATGTGTGCATGTATGCCCGGGATTGGCATCTACACTGTCGCAACTACAGCCACAAAATATTGCACAATCACACGTCTGGACCTCGAGAGCGTCATAGGCTATGTTGTGAGGCGAAATTTTAACCCCGCGTGTTCCAATTCACCAAACAATTTTGGCCCTATCTACATAATGGAGAGAAAGTGACAGTTACCAGTTGACAGTTGTGAATGAGAGGGGCTTAATGACAGCACCAAAGACTAACAGCATATACCAGCATATAGTCACTAAGGTGGGGCCCTGACATGGAATATTCACCATGCACAGGGACATGTATACACACCACATGCACACAAAGAGTAACAGCTAAGGTGGAGCCCCAACATTAGATACTCACCATGCACCCGAACACAAACACACACACCACAAAGAGACACACAAAACACAGAGACACACACCACACAGACACCCCCCCACACGGACACACCCACATACACACCCTATAGGGACACATGGCAAATACAAAAGAGGAGGGGGAACAAGCGGCGCAATAGTGCCCTTATCACTAGACACTAGTTTGTAAAACGTTGAGTAATGTAATCCACTCACCTCATCCAGTTGTGACACCCAGAACTGGTTTGAAGACTCGATAGTAATAATGTCCTGATGGCTGCTGCTGGACCTCCACCGACCACTCACACGTGGGAATACATCAAGATGCTTGGGAAAAAAAGTGTACAACGGTCCGCGCTGCCAGGGTTACTCACATCAAAGAATACACGAGTAGGTGAAGTATTAACCAGATCCTTCTTTATTCTCCGACGCGTTTCAGTGCCCTCCTGCACCTTTATCAAGGACCCTTACAATCACCCCATAGGGACACAAACACCACAGGGACATACACACATACACACCCCACAGGGACACAGAGACACACACACACACACCCCACAGGAACACACAGACTCCATAGGGATGGACACACACCACAGAGACACTCCTCTCCCCACAAGGACACACACCACAGGGACACCCCTCCCCCCCAAAAGGACACACACCACAGGGACCCCCCCACAGGGACACATGCACACCACTGGGACACACACACAACCCAAGGACACACACACCCCAGGGACACACACACCACACAGACAGACACAGATGTGCACAAATCACCTCACACAACTCGCCTCATACGTCTGGTATCTTTAATTTCCAAAAATAAACATCTGATTAAAAACAGCCAATGTGCAACACATGTGCCATATAGGGAATTAAGGCAGATGTCAGTCACATGAGCTGTCTATTATGTGTATGTGTGAGGTAACATATACTGCCGGCCAGGGGAGGGTTTACTGTTGGCTGGAGATTTATTAGGCTGCCTATAGCAACTAATCACAGCTCAGCTTCTATTTTCCTACAGGTCATTAATATGACATATTCAAATTCTATTTTGTTATAGCTAAAGCAGTTATTTATTAAACCCGGGCGTAGCCGGGTAGTACAGCTAGTATATATATATATATATAATATGTGTGTGTGTGTGTGTGTGTGTGTGTATTTATATACAAATATATGGAAAGTATTGTTTATTGTAAATGACAAATAGTAGCCCATATTTCTTATAGGAAATTAATGCACCAATCAAAATTCTGTGCAATCTATTAAGGCTACATCTAGCCTGCTTTTTGCAAAAGTTTCTGCAGAAAAAGCGATGCAACTCAGCTGGAAGGAAGCACTCCACAAAGATGCGATTTTGTGCAATTTTCAGTGCATTTGGTCAAGTGTTTTCAGTATGTCAATTGCTGGAGGCTACAAACACAGAAACAAATGACATGCATTCTTGTCTGACCAAATTGCACCTAACTGCCAAGGAAAAAATATAATTGCACAATTCTTGCTGGAAGCATACAATGCAGTTTCTCAAAACATGGGAGTGGTGACGGCTGAATGATGGCCAGAATCGTTCAGCGATTATTTCTGTTGGGCTTAATATTAAGTGAAAGGGTTCCTTTACATACGCAATATTCATGCAATCAGGGCAATTTGTGGTTGCAGTGAAATCTGGACACATTGTTCATTTGTACACAGCACCACAAATAAACAATGTGTCCATGATTTCACTGCAACCAGCAAATTGCCAGTGAAATTGAATGCAATATTGCGTCGTGTAACGGTACCCAAAATCATTCCCTTTCCCTTTTTGCACTTTTATTTTTCCCTCCCCTTCTTTCAAGTGCCTTCATTTTTTTTTCCCTCAATATAGATATGTGAGATCTTGATTTTAGCAGAATGAGTTGACCTTTTGAATGACATAATTTATTTTACCATATAGTGTACTGGAAAACAGGAAAAAAGTTACAAGTGCTGGGAAATTGCAAAAAAAGTCCAGTTACACGATTGCTTTGGAGGTTTTGCATTCATCATATTCACTATATTGTAAAACTGGCATGTCAGTATGATGCTTTGGGTCAGTACGAGTTGGTAAATACCAAACATGTATACTTTTACTGTTATCTAAGCGGTGAAAAAAAATTCTGTTGTTTTTAAAGAAAAAGAATTGCACTTTTGCGCCATATTCCGCAACCTGTAGAGTTCTCATATTTTGAGATCTGGGGCTTTGTGACACCTTATTTTTTTCAGCTTGAGCAGATGTTTTATTGATACTATTTTGGGGTAGATGTGCTATTTTGATCACCTGTCATTGTATTTTATTGAAATATTATAGTGACCAAAAAAAACATAAGCATTTTGACTTCTTTCCTTTACGGAGTTTACCTATCAGATTAATTGATTTTATATTTTGATAGATCAGGCATTTCTGAATGTGGCGAAACCAAATATATATATATTTTTGATAGTTTTGTTTACCATGGAGCAACAGGGGGTGATTTGAAACACCACAAATTGGTGTTTCAAATTTGCACAGCACAAATGATAACTTTCTTCCGGTGATGCAGCTCAGGCATAACTGGCAAGAATGTGATTCATGACAGCATCCAGTGTCGTCAGCTCACCCCGCACTGTCATGACAATGCATCAACACACCATGATCGCATAACGAGGCTGCTGATGCCGGCGGGGAATAACCGATTCCCCACCTCAGTGCTTTAGAATCCGCTGTCAGTGATTGACAGCACAATTGAAAGGGTTAGCAGTGCCAGGCAGATCATTGATCTGCACGACCCTGTTAGCTGCACATGTCAGATGATCAGATCAGTTGACATGTGTATGGAATGATGAGAGTTCATTGCGTGAGCTCACATAAAAAAAGGGAGGCAGCTGGGATGTACCATACGTCCAAGTTTGTGAAGGGGTTAAACTAATACTTGGTGTTGGTCCCAGTAGTCATCTCATTGCTATAACAGGCAGGATTAGACAACACCTCCTTATACTGTACTTGACACATAACATATGAAGAAACCGCTTTAGAATTCAATGAGTTAGGTCCTGTCTGTGGTTGGCTCTAGTCATTGTGGCCAAAGTAAAGCATATCTCTAACACCGCTCATGCAAAATCACTGCCCCTATTATCATATACAGAAAATAGAAAAAAAATATATACATCATCAGTTTCTGTTTTTATTTAAACAAAAGATGTTTTAGATGATCTTCTTAACTGAGAAACTGGGCAACTCATTTACTTTGCCCAGAAAGAGTAATAGATGGATAAATTTATGGAAAGGTTTGTATAATTAGGTATAACCTAGAGCGAATATCAGAATTTGCCAAAATTGTATCTTTTATATAACTACTAAACTACTCCTGTCATATCGGTCCTACTTCCGTCGTCAGTGAATCGTGGCTGCAACGAAGTGCCCCTACGGCACTTTATATATAAGAACATATAGTGAACCTCCTCCTGGCCGCGCTCCACTGCCCGCCTCACCCCCCCGCCTGTCACAACACTTCCCCCCCGCTGCCCCATCACCCCCGCCTGTCACCATAGCCCCCTACACTGCCCGGTCACCCCCAGCCTATCTCCGCTGCCCGATCGCCCCCCCCCACTCTCCGGTCACCCCCCCCGCCCTCTTACCACAGCTCCCTCCAGCCAGCCGCGATCTCTATTCATGGGGCTTCAGGACCTCTGATGACGTCACGATGATGGGTGGAGTCACAGATCACATGACCATGACGTCATCAAAGGTCCTGTCCCGATCTAACCTCTGCTTACTCATCCCCCTGCCCTGCACACTGACCCACGATCTGCTCCCTCCACCCCCCGCTCTGCCCACTGACCCCCACACTGACCCCCCAACTCTGCCCACTGACCACCCAACTCTTCCCACTGACCCCCCACTCTGCCCACTCACCCCCACTCTGCCCCTGACCCTGCTCTGACCACTCACCCCCACTCTCACCACTCACCCCCCAACTCTTCCCCCTGACCCCCCCAACTCTTCCCCCTGTTCCCCCCAACTCTTCCCCTTGACCCCCTCTCTGCCCCCCTCACCCCCACTCTGCCCACTGACCCCCACTCTGCCCCTCACCCCTACTCTGACCACTCACCCCCCTACTCTGACCACTCACCCCCCTACTCTGACCACTCACCCCCCTACTCTTCCCCTTGACCCCCTCTCTGCCCCCTCACCCCCACTCTGCCCCCTCACCCACACTCTGCCCCCTCAACCCACACTCTGCCCCTCACCCCCACTCTGACCACTCACCCCCTACTCTTCCCCCTGACCCCCACTCTGCCCCCTCACCCCCACTCTGACCACTGACCCCCACTCTGACCACTGACCCCCACTCTGACCACTGACCCCCACTCTGCCCCTCACCCCCACTCTGACCACTCACCCCCCTACTCTGACCACTCACCCCCCTACTCTGCCCACTCACCCCCCAACTCTTCCCCCTGACCCCCTCTCTGCCCCCTCACCCACACCTCTGCCCACTCATCCTGCTCTGCCCACTCATCCTGCTCTGCCCACTCATCCCTCACACTCACCCTGCTCGGCCCACTGACCCCTCACACTGCCCACTGACCATGCTCTGCCCACTAAACCCTGCTCTGCCCAGTCACCCCCGCTCTGCCCGCTGACCCCTGCTCTGCTCACTGACTCTGCCCACTCACCCCCGCTTTGCCCACTGACCCCCAGCTCATCGGTTTCCCAGCCAACGACAGCTCCTGTTCTGGAAGCTACAAGACAGGTGGAGCGAGCCGCCGGAGGGTAAGTATCCTCACTGAGGTTTTTTTTTTTTTTTTATTATCACCATGAAGTTCTGGCGGGGAGGGAGGGGGGCCGCACAGAGTGGAGGCCCAGAGGGACAGCGGCCGCGGGGAGCGGAGGGGGTCTGGAGGAGCGCCTCCATCCTGCCCCCCGTATCCATCCTGCCCCCCCGTATCCATCCTGCCCCCCCGACACCATCCCGCACCCCCACTACCATCCTGCCCCCCCCAACATCCTGCCCCGCCGCCTCCATCCTCCCCCCCGCCACCATCCTGCCCTGCCATCTCCATCCTGCCCCGCCTTCTCCATCCTGCCTCGCTCGGTCCATCCTGCGCCACTCACCTCCATCCTGCCCCTCCGGCTCCATCCTGCCCCTCCGGCTCCATCCTGCCCCGCTCGCTCCATCCTGCCCCGCTCGCTCCATCCTGCCCCGCTTGCTCCATCCTCACCCCCGCTGTTCTTGCTCCCCCGGCTCCATCCTGCCCTCCCGCTTGCTCCATCCTGCCCCACTTCCTCCATTCTGCTCATCTGGCTCCATCCTGCTCCTCCCGCTCCATCCTGCTCAACTCCTGCCCCTTCGGCTTCATCCTGCTCCTCCGGCTCCATCCTGCCCCGCTCGATCCATCCTGTGCCCACTCACCCCTGCTCTGCCCACTCATTTTTCCCACTAACCCCTGCTGTGCCTACTAACTGGGCCCTGACCCACCGCGCAGTGCTAACCACTAAGCCACCGCGCAGTGCTAACCACTAAGCCACCGTGCAGTGCTAACCACTAAGCCACCGCGCAGTGCTAACCACTGAGCCACCATATACAATGCTAACCACTGAGCCACCATATACAGTGCTAACCACTGACCCACCATATACAGTGCTAACCACTGACCCCCATTACAGTGCTACACTGACCACATATAACATGCTAACACTGAGTCACATACAGTGCTAACCACTGAGCCCCAATAACAGTCCTAACCATCTGTTAGACCACCGCGCAGTGTAACCACTAAGCCACCAGTGCTAAAGCTAGCCACGCGCAGTGCTAATCACTGAGCCACCTTACGTGCACATCCATGATCCACATATACAGTGCTAACACTGACAATCATATCAGTGCTAACACTGACCCAAATAACGGCTAACCACTGACCACCATATACAGGTAACACTGACCACATATACGTGCTAACTGACCCACCATATCAGTGCTAACCACTTGAGCCACATATACAGTGCTAACACTGAGCACCTATACAGTGCTAACCACTGAGCCCTATACTGCTACCTGAGCCACCATAACATATCAAACAAGCCACCTTTAAATGCTAACCTGAGCACCTATACAGTGCTTGGACCACTGAGGCCACCAAAATACAGTGTAACCACTGAGACACCCATACATGCTAACCACTGAGCCACCATATCATGCTAACCACTGACACCATATACAGTGCAACACTAAGCCACCATATACATGTAACCATGAGCACGCGCAGTCTAACAAAATGAGCACGTATCTCTGCTAACTGAGACACTGTACACACAATTACATTTCACGCACTCCCAAAATTACTAATATAAATATATATGGTTCTAGATACATTTTTAGAATCAGGCTCAAGCTAGTTAGTAATAAGCATAATAAAACATAACAACCATGGGAATACTGGTACAAACCATTACAAGCAAATGTTTCTCTATAATAAATGGTGTGGTGTCACTGAAGCTGTCACGCTTTACAGTGTGGATGCTTTTAAATATATTTATAGAAATGAAAGAGGGCAAGAGATTGGAACCACATCTAGTTGTCCAAATGTTCACATAAAAGAGTCAGTTGTTAAGTCATTTCTTGGAGTGCCGCATGTTAAGCTGTTTCCTGGAATTGATTGGGCGGCTGTTCCAGACCCTATGCTCTCCCGCTGAGAATGGTTTCCTTCTGATTGTGTTGGATGGGAATCAAGGAACATCAAGGAACACAACATAAAAAGTTATGTTACTTGATAATGGGCGAAAACTTTTGTTGAGTGGATTATTACTCTTTATTGATGTGTTGGTTTGTTAGATTAGATATGTGAACAGATGCTACATGACCACATTTCAAATGATTTCTCACTGTAATATGTATCTTATATCAGTTCTTCACCTGGTGAGATAATAAAGGTACAACAGTTCACATATTTTAAACTCTGTTTTCTGCAATTTTATGGTGGATAAATCGGAGGCCTAGTGTCTTCTGCTCCTGTGTATACTAGTCCTTCACATATATGTTACTCACAGGACATGTCAGGGTATATGGATGTATTCTACTATTTCTTTGGCTGCATGGTGACTATTTGTAGTACAGCTTTACAGATGTCTGCAGCCGCAGGGTCACTTTGAGTTGCATGAACCCAGTGTGTTCCTTTTGACTGCAGCTGTCACTGAGCAGCTTTACACACTGATAGATAATATTAATCAAGATTTTATCTTGCATATGAAGAAAAAAGTGCTGGTGGGTGAACATTGATCGATGGTATTCGTTAGCTCCAATTTTTAATTGGTATGTGTCACATGACAAACGTTAAAAAAATGTAGCTGTATTAAAAATACCAACTGCACAGGGTACACTTATGGAATGTCCACGTCTGTTCAGAGCTATGTGATTGATATTTGACCGCAGGTGAAGAAGCATATCAGTGTGCATATTGCCATGCTCTATATGTTGGCATTTCTACCAGTAAAATTATTTCTTATTTTATATTGTGATTTTTCTTAATATATAATGTTAAATGCAAATGACATATTAGTCCAAAGAGTGTGAAAAGCATTTGGATCTCCATTTCATAATAAAAAGCTTATATAGAAACTTTTGAAACTAGAAAAGTATTGCCTCGAATTTCTTACTTAGAGTGGTACTTGAAAGTTTGTGAACCCTTCAGAAATTTCCATTTTTCTGCATAAATTCAACCAAAATCAAACCTACATCAGATTTTACAGTCATAAGAGGGAATAAAGAGAACCAAATCAAATTAATGAGTAAAAAATAAAAGTCTTTGTCATTTTTAAACTCATAAAATTATAATTTGTAAGTGAAATTAGAGTCTGGTGTATTCAATCAATGGGATGACAATCAGCAGTAAGTGACCTACTTTCTGTAAAGAACGGGTTTGTCAAAGTCTGAGCTTCACAACATATATGTGCAAGAATCATTCCACAAAGGAAAATTCTGAGGAACTTGAAGCTTAGAATAAGAGTCATTATTACTCATCATAGTGAATAAAAGATTTAAAAAAATACAGCACTAAAGAATCTACGCTCTGCTACTCCATATTCACATAGATTGTGTACAAATGGAAAAATTCTAAACCATTATTACTAGAGATGGATGAACCTACTAATGTTCGAGCTCGGCAGACCAGGCCAGACATTTTTTTAAAGTCCGAGACTTGACCCGAACTTAACCGTAGTATAACTACGTGTATAAGCCGACCCCCCTACTTTTGCCCCCAAAACCTGGGAAAATGTATTGACTGGCGTATAAGCCGAGGGTGGACCCCAGCACAGTATACAGCCCTAGCAGTGTGGTATACAGGACCCCAGCACAGTATACAGCCCCAGCAGTGTGGTATACAGCAGGTCCCCAGCACAGTATACAGCCCCAGCAGTGTGGTATACAGGACCCCAGCACAGTATACAGCCCCAGCAGTGCCATTATACAGCCCCCCCTCACAGTATACAGCCCAGCAGTGCCATTATACAGCCCCCCCACAGTATACAGCCCCAGCAGTGCCATTATACAGCCCCCCCCTCACAGTTTGGCGCCCCCCCCTCACAGGATGGCCCCCCCGCATGCCAGCGCTGCGCACATACATTACCAGCTATCAGCTGTCACCCTCCGGTGATCGTTCTCCTGGCTCCGGGCTCCATCTTCATCTGTGTCTTCCTGCTTATCATGTGACCGGCCGGGGTCGCGATGACGTCATCACGATGAGCCCGGCCACAAGCAGGAAGACACAGAGGAAGATGGAGCCCGGAGTCAGGAGAACGATCACCGGAGGGTGACAGCTGATAGCCTGGTAATGTATGTGCGCAGCGCTGCATGCGGGGGGCCATCCTGTGAGGGGGGGCGCCAAACTGTGAGGGGGCCTGTATGACTCGCGTATAAGCCGAGGGGGGGACTTTTCAGCCCAATTTTTGGGCTGAAAAACTGGCTTATACGCGAGTATATACGGTAAGTCCAAACCCTGAACTTGGACTTCAAAGTTATGAAATGAGGGCTGGGGGGCTGTAAAAAGAAAAAAAAGCATTGATTAAACATCAGCATTATACTGTCACGCGCTTAGTTGGCGCTAACATTGCTGGATGCTGCTGTGTATGTTGTTTGTCTTTAAGAGCTGCATGGTTTATAGTTGTCAAGGTCTTTGCCTCCTGTGTTGTGCTCCAGAACTGCATTCACTATTATATTCAACTGCTGGTTGAGGGGTTAATGTGTGACTCACCTGGAATCCCCTCCCCCTGGCTTTAAATAGCCTTCCCTCTCCTCTGTCATGTGCCAGGTGCAGCTGATAGCTATTTGCTCTAGGTCTTGGTGCTGTGCTGATGCTTAGCTGCTGGACTAAGTCTTTCCTTGGGAGCAGCTGTGATCCCTGACCCATGGGTGGAGGTAGGGGCCCTCAGCTTAGGGCTAATCAGGAGTTTTAGGGTACAGGGTGGCGGCTCGGAACTCCTCACCATCAGAGGTACTTCCGAGATCAGGGTGAGCCAGGGACCCCAACATCAGGGTCAGATTAGGCTCTCCGGACCCCATTTTGCCCATTTCACCTACCTGTTACCTGATTTCCTTACCTTCCAAGCGTGACATATACTTAATTGGGCGCCGCGCTTCTACTTCCAAGACCACTGATTAACAGTGGAATTCACAGATGCTGTCACAGACAATGGGTGTTTATGATTGGATGTTGGAGTAACCTGGACACAGTCCATACATTTTAGCATCTATTACAGGTTAAATGCTCTAATGTTTGGACTGTTTCCAGGTTACTCCAAGAGCCAATCAGAGACGTCCACTCTATATAACAGCGTTTGTGATTGGATGCTGTGCACCTCACCCATTGACTGATATCATAGTAGTGTAAAAATAAATAAATAATAAAGAAAAAATGATGTGGAGCTTTGCTGTATTCTTTGATTCTCAGCACAGATAAAGTGGACAGCTAGGGGCTGCAACCCGAGCTGCCTGGCTTTACCTTGGCTGGCAATCAAAATACAGGGAAGCACATTATTATTTTTTTTAACTATATCAATAAATAATTAAAAATAAATAAAATATGTGGGCTTCACTGGAGGCTGATATTCTGAGCATGGTGAAGCCCAGAGTAATAGGGCCACCCAGGCTAAAGAATAGCAGCCCATAGCCACCCCAGAAATTGTCACATTCATTAGAAGTGCCAATTCCTGGTGCTTTACCCGTCTCTTTCCGATGCCCTGGTGTGGTGGCATTGGGGTGATAGAAGGGGTTAATGACAGCTGTGTATTGACAAATTGTCATTAAACCCAGATTGATAATGTCAAGCCTCTATTAGACCCAGCCATTATCAATCCTGTAAGGAAATAGTTAAAAAACACAGACACAGAAAAAAATCCTTTATTTGAAATAACTCAGACAACCCTTATTTTCCAATTTATTATTACCCCACACATACCACTCCATTGGTAATCCAAAACGATAAATAAATATACCAGAAAATACTAAAGGAAAATATCAGGATATCTGTCCATGAGCTGAAGCTCAAGCAAATGTGGGTCTTGAAGCAAGAAAATGACCCAAAGCACATACGTTATTCTACAAAAGAATGGTTACAAAAGATTAATGACAAGACCTTAATACTATAGAATTGTTGGGGAAGTACCTGAAGCCAAAATTTCATGGTAGGAAACTCACCAACGTAACAGTGTTGAAGATGTTTTATAGGGAAGATTGATACGTATAGATTTAGATGCAGTTATTACTTCACGAGGAGGTTGCGAAAGATACGGAAAGTAAAGGTCCATATACTTTTGCCACTCACAAGGCATGTGGTGTTGAACCATTTTCCATCTTTAAAAAAAATGACAATTTCTAATATTTTTCATTCATTCATTTGATTTGGTTTCCTTTATGTATTTTTAGGTCATGTGAAAATCTAATGTAGTTGTAAGTCAAATTTATGAAAAAATCGGGAAAATTGGGAAAGGTTCAAACTTTCAAGCACCACTGTATTTATAACAGAAATGGCTCTCACTGTATTCTACAATAGAAGTGGTACTTCTGTGTTGTCACTCTAGATAGCTTTATTTGACATAATAATCAAAACTACACACTGTGAAGTAATTTCTTCAGTTGCATTTGTCCTTCTTTATTAATGTGAGCAATCTACATTTTGGTGTCAAACACATTTGTTAAAATAATTTCTACTGGTTATTAGATCACATATCCTTACGTACTGAATGATTACCTCAGACTTGGAGTATGTAGCCATATAACTGGTATAAGAAAAATTGTCAACAAGCTATCTAAATCCAATGGACTGCATGGTTAATTACAAGATTAGAGCGACTCATTCCTTGGCTTTTCTCCTATGGCTAGGGTCATATTTGACCAGCCAATTGCGTTCACCGCATCCAGATTCGGATGCAGTGAACACAATTGCCATCACACACAATTTTAATGAAAAATGTGTGGATGAAGCTGCAATCCGGTAACCGGATTGCTCCGGATGTGTGCTGCCGCAGGGATGAGCAAAATGTTAACACTGTTAAAAAAGATTAAATATTAATAATAATTGTGGGCAACATGTCTCTAGGGCTTGTTTTGTGCAGAGCACTTTGGCATTTTAATTTCTACCATTTTTCTTTACATATGACTTTTTGATCATTTTTTTATTCACTTTTTTATTCACTGCCAGTTTTGGTGTGTTTTTTTACGATATTTGCCATAAACAATAAATAGCGTTATAGTTTTATCTATCAGGTCATTTCAGACATTGCAATACCAATTATATGTATCTTACTTTATTTACTTTTGTTTTAACACAAGAGTTATGTTTTTAATGACCAAACAGGTTTTCGTGATTTTTGTTCACTTAGACTCTCTGTGGTGCATGAATATTTTTTAGCCTGATCACTGGTCTCATGTACTGCTGTACTTGTGTACTGCAGCATATGAGATCTGATAGTGATCCACTGACTGTCTGTCAGACCGTACATATAGTGGGACCTAACAGGTCACTGCACTCTGGGGTTATCAGATGACCTCAGGGTACCATGGCAACAATTGGCACTTGTGATTGCAATCGCTTGGTCCAGTCCTGCCACAGGGGGTCGGGTCTTTAGCCCCCTTCTAACCACTTAGATACTGCTGGTGATAGTGGTATTTAAGAGGTTAATGGGCCCTGATCAGTTCTAAACCAGTTGAGGCTGATGTCCATTGGTGCCAGCTATCATAAACAGCTGTCACCTGTGTGAATTTTGCCCACAAGCAGCACTATTCACTTAATCCTCAGCACCATTAAAAAGTGGCACTAGGGAATAAGCCCCCTGAATGATCACTATGAAAAGGTATAATTAATACATAATTTAAAAAACGGCGTGGGTTCCCCCCTATTTTTAATCACCAGACAAGCTAAAGCAGGAAGCCTCTAGTGCGCCAATTCTTGTGTTTCTTCCTGGTTCTTCACAATTGCCCGGGTGTGGTGACAATCATAGTAATATTTTTGGTGGTTGATGTCATCTGTGTGGCTTCATTTAACATCAAGCCCAGGAGTTAATAATGGACAGGAGTCTATCAGACACCCCCATTACTAGCCCAGTAAGTGTAAAGTGAAAACAACAAACACAGTAAAAAAATAGTTTATTTGAATAAAAACTCCCCCATACTATGCCTCATTCACCAATTTATTATTTTAAAAATTCCAAGAAGCTCCGACGTAATACATGGTGTTCTGGACTTGCGACATTCTCCGAATCGCCCATAGAGCCTTGTTCAAAAAACAAACCATAAAAACAGCCTCATTCAGAGTACAATGCTCCATAGATTACTCATGACCAGTGCCAGACTTGGAATTTCTGACTAATTTTCAAAAATAGGTGGAACCCCACAATGTTTCTTTTCTTTAACTATTAAGCTAACAATGCTAAAAACACCCTATACTAGCACATGCAAGCTCCCAATGGGTGCAAGTGTATAACCCTGCCTACAGGCCTCCTCAAATCCAAGCTCTCCCTCCTACATCAACTCTCCCTGAACTGTAGTGACCCTAGGTCTCATATTAGGCCTGATGAAGCAATGCGGCCAGCCAAAATGGCTACAGCATTCCTGTGTATGGCAGGCAATCCTCACATGTTTATTGGCAGTGAAAAAATTGTCATACCTGCAGGGTAGTGGCTCGAGCACCCACAATACTCATTCAAGTAACGTGTATACCCATTCACCCCAATGCTCGATCAACTATCGAGTTATGGCAAGCACACTTGCTCATCACTACTCCTCAGCTTTTTTTCATTCCCTGAAGCAGCACATAATCAGGGGCTATGCTGCAGTCACCACAGCTTCTGTTACTGTCATTCTGGGGGTGATAGAAGGAACACTATCCTATAGTTTCTGTAACCACCCTAAAACAAGTGGTCATAAGTGGGTGATAATGCTTCTATCACCGCCCTCTGATAACTACTTATTTCAGAGTGACTATTATAAGCAGGTGAAATAAGCTGCAGGTTGGTGTTGCATTGCCCTCTTGTTAAGTCTTGTTTCAGTTAATGAGGCAGTGGAGAAAGAAGAAGTGACTCTGGTGGTGGCAACTAAAGATGCAGGGTGACGACGCCTTGATGGTGGGGACTTGAAGGGAATCTTTCAGGTCCCCTGTGCGCCCAGAACCATGAGTAGTTCTGGGTGTATATCTGAAATCCTGTTCAGATAGTTCCAGCATCTAGCAGCATACATAAATCAATCTTTAGAAAAAGTATTTCTGAAGATTGTTTATGGTATGCTAATGTGGCAACAACTAGTCTACAGTGCGTTAGTTCCCCTGACTAGCCAGCCCACATAGCATGTTAGTCATGCATAGCATTGTGCCGTTGTGTATTACACTCACCAGTGATTGTCCTTGTCTCTGGGTGTATTCAGAGAGGCTCATCGAACATGATCATAATCTTCCATGTTTCCGGTCATGCACACTATGAAGCCTGGATACATACACCAAGCTGTATAGTGCATATGACCGGAAATGCGCTTCATTCCAATCATGAGGAATAAGTCTCTCTGAAGCCTAAGGTACATAATCCCGGCAACAGAGACGCTAACTGGTAAGTGTAATACACAGTGGCACAATGCTATCCATAGCAATTTATCATACCCACAGGGGTGGAATAACATGCTATGTGGGCTGGCTTGTCGTGGGCACTAACGGTCCGTAGACTAGTTACTGCCACATTAGCATATCATAAATGATCTTTAGAAATACATTTTCTAAAGATCTGTTTGTGTATGCTGCTAGATGCTGAAACTGTTAAAAAGGCACTTCAGATCTGCACCCAGAACCGCTCATGGTTCTGGGTACACAGGGGAGCTGACAGGTTCCCTTTAAGTCACCATCTGTGAAAAATACCGATAGATGTTTATGATAAATACAGGCATCTAAATGAGACCTAAAGGTTTTGTAAAAGCAGTAGAACTCATCTACCATTGTGGAGAAATTGTTATATGATAATACACTGAGTTACCTTAGTACATCAAAAGAAACAGTAAAAGTACACTTTCAAGCCCTCACTCTTTATAGTGGGCCAACAACCCATGCTTTACTGCATTATAGTGACATCTCCTGGTAACATTGAAGAACATACTGTTACTCTATTAAATTCTCTCTATATTATTATATATGATCTAAAAGTAATTATATTTTATATTTAATCTTTACTACACACATTTTGACATCAAATATTACAGCTTTTAAAGTAAAGCATACATATTGACATAGTATACATCATAAATATACATATACATAATATGCAACTCCTGTATTGCACATGTCACCAATTTTTTAGGTAAATATATTTTTAAAGGTGTTATTGATAAAACATTCTCACCAGATGTTGGTTACAACCCATCCAATATACATGGTCATAAATGTTTATGTGTAATAATGAGAAATAACAGAGGGAAAAGTATTAGAACGCATGAAGAAACAGAGGTGTATAAAGCCATGGTAAGTCATGATACCAGCTGAAATCTATCACTAATTAGAAAGAAACCATGCCTCATAGCGAAATATAATATCAGCTGGTTTAACTGATGGCCTAAAAAAAGGTGTCTCATTACCAAGGTGCTAGTCAAGATACATCTCATGATGAGTAAAAGAAGTGAGCCATTGCAAGACCTTTACAGCCTTATTGTTTCAAAACATACTAATGCCATTGGTTACAAAACAATTTATAAACTACTAAAGATGCCAGTGGAAAGAACTAAATTTTATTATAAAACTGTCAAAACTAAGTGCTCCCCGCAAGATTTTAGACAGGGAGGAGTGAAAAGTATTATCAGAAGAGTTAGGCTGGGGTCACAGTTGACATGAGTTTTTTTTTAGTGATTTAACAAAACTCATGCGTTTTTTCATGTCATCATGAGTTTTTTTAAGGTGTGTGATGGCTCCCTGCGTTTTTGGCTGCGTTTTTAAATCTGCACCAAAAAATAGTGCATGTACTAATTTTTGGTGCGTTTTGAAAAACGCATGCGTTTTTGTAGAAAACGCATGCGTTTTTATAACATGGGCCCCTATGGAAAACGCATGCAAAAACGCATGTACAATTAGTACCATTTAGTGCCATTCAAAAATGCATGCGTTTTCCATAGGAGCCCATGTTAAAAAAACGCATGCGTTTTTGAATGGCACTAATTGTACATGCATTTTTGCATGCGTTCCCCATAAGGCCCCATATTAAAAAACGCATGCGTTTTTGGAAATGCACCAAAAACGCATGGTACTGTCACACATGCTTTTTTGCTATTAGGGCATGCATTTTTTAACATGGGGGCCTATGGGTGCGTTTTTTACATGCGTTTTTGAAAACGCAGGTCTCCAAAAACGCTTGTGAAAAATGCAACTGTGACCCCAGCCTTATTCAAAGAACCAACTGTGGAGAGCTATAGAAAGACCTCGAATAAGCACCTACACTTGTTTAAATAAATCATTAAGTAATGCACTCATCTTCCAAGGCCTGTATGCACCCTCACCAAGCGAGACTACATTGCTGAAGAAAAAGCTTGTTCAAGTGTATTTAAAGTTTATTCAACAACATTTAGACAAGCTTGTGAAATACTGGTAGAATATAGTCTTGTCAGGTGAAAGCAAGATTTATCTCTTCGGATGCCATAATACACAGCATGTATGGAGGTCAAAAAGTACTGTTTATCACGTCAAAAACACCACACCATCAGTGAAATTTAGAGGTTGGAACATCATGGTGTGGGGCTTTTTTCACTATACAGCACTGGCAAACTTTGTATAATTGAAGGTAGGATCAATGGGCAATGCACTAAGACATTCTTGATAAAAAAAAAAAACACTGCTGTCATCTACCAGGATGATGAAGATGAAACAAGAGTGGACATTTAAGAAAGTCAATGATCCCAGATATACAGCCAAGGAAAGTCACAACGGGTTTCAGAGAAAGAAAATAAAGCTGCTACAATGGCCAAGCCAATTACATGACCCGAGTCCAAACGAAATATATGGAAGCAACCGAAGCTCAGAGTTCATAGAAGGAATCTACAGAGCTTTCAGGATTTGAAGAGTATGGAAGAATGGGACAAAATCACACTCAAGCAATACATGCATCTAGTTTCTCTAAACAGGGGACGTCTTGTAGCTGTCATCACAAAAAAAAGTATTTTGTATAAAGTATTAAATAAAGTTAATTAAGTGAAATTCTTTTTCCCTGTGTCATTTCTCATTTTTACACATCACTATATTTATGGATATGGCTGGGGTCACACATAGAAGTCCATTTTTGGAAGTGATTTTCATCATCAATCCGTTTTTTTGGGTGCTTTTTGAGCCTCCTGCACCCCTGAACGTTTTTGGACTTAGTAATTTTTTCATTAAAAACGCATATGCGTTAACGCATGCTTTAACGCAGGTGCCTATATGTGCCATGCGTTAACGCATGCGTTTCCCATAGGGCCCCATGTTAAAAAAACGCATGCGTTTTTTACCTGATGCCAAAAACGTTGCTAGCAACGTTTTTGGCTCAAAAACGGACAGAGCAATGTTTTGAGGTCCAGAAAAAAACGGACAGGGTGTTTATTACATCCAATCCGTTTTTCTGTCAGTTTTTGGACTTAGAAAAAAAAAAATGACAAAAATGAAGCCAAAAATGGACCAAGGGCTTATGTGTGACCCCAGCCTATCTATGGTTTAATTGGATAAGTTGTTACTAATATCTGCAAAGAATTTAATGTCAAGAAAACCTTATAAATCCGTTTACTTACAAAATGTTTGATGTGTTTAATACTTATTTCACCCGCTGTATATGTAATCACCTACCAACATATTCTGCAGTACTTTACTATTAAGCTGTGGAGTGAGGGCCTCATCACAAGCTTACAATCTCTATATATTTTTTATTGTATTTTTTTAACATGTGTAGTATCCTAAAGAGCCATTAAGATCCTTAGTTACAATATTGTGCATAAAGTTAGAAGTTAAAAGTTA
The DNA here is from genome assembly GCA_033576535.1 of Allobates femoralis. NCBI lineage: Eukaryota > Metazoa > Chordata > Amphibia > Anura > Aromobatidae > Allobates > Allobates femoralis. The sequence continues at coordinate 354,467,970 of JARQOC010000002.1, forward strand.
TGATCTAATTAGGTACCAAGAGCAAGGTGTAACACTTGCCAGGGGGGTGAACATCTGGGAGTGGACCATATGGAGGTTCCACCCTACCCCAGACTAGGGGAGGGCAACGTCCAGGACTGTGACAGCTGAGGGCAGCAGGGGCACAGCAGGGCAGGTCGGCAACCTCTAGGCTTCAAGCAAAGTTCACCAGACACCCGACATCAGACAAGGCTTCGAGCATTAGGCAAGCTCTGCACATCAGGCAAGGCTTCGAGCATTAGGCAAGCTCTGCACATCAGGCAAGGCTTCGAGCATTAGGCAAGCTCTGCACATCAGGCAAGGCTTCGAGCATTAGGCAAGCTCTGCACATCAGGCAAGGCTTCGAGCATTAGGCAAGCTCTGCACATCAGGCAAGGCTTCGAGCATTAGGCAAGCTCTGCACATCAGGCAAGGCTTCGAGCATTAGGCAAGCTCTGCACATCAGGCAAGGCTTCGAGCATTAGGCAAGCTCTGCACATCAGGCAAGGCTTCGAGCATTAGGCAAGCTCTGCACATCAGGCAAGGCTTCGAGCATTAGGCAAGCTCTGCACATCAGGCAAGGCTTCGAGCATTAGGCAAGCTCTGCACATCAGGCAAGGCTTCGAGCATTAGGCAAGCTCTGCACATCAGGCAAGGCTTCGAGCATTAGGCAAGCTCTGCACATCAGGCAAGGCTTTGAGCATTATGTAGGCTCTGGACATCAGACAAGGCTTCAGACATCAGATATACAGAAGGGCAGGCACAGGAATCCAGGAACTCAGGTGCAGGGTACAGAAAGACAGGTGCAGGAATCAAACTGGACAGAACTAGAAACACAGACATCAGGAGACTGAGACAGGCTTTCAGGTACAGTACACTGGCTGTACAAGTCCATGAACAAATACAGGTGCAAATAGGAAACACAGACAAGACAGGTACTGGATACGGGCTGACCAGAGCAACAGACTGGAACACACGCAGGACTAGGATAAAATCCTAGTGAGTGTTTGCTCGGACAACACCCAGTGGGGGTGCAAAGCTTAAATACCTGGTGTCTCCCAACAATAGGCAGGGGACAGCAATTCTGGGTGCATGCACTGCCCCTTTAAGAGGGGGGAAGTGTGCATGCACACCATAGCCTAGACACCAGGAACCCTAGCCAGATAAGCACAGGGCCTGGGCCAGGAAACCTGCAAGTGTTGGGGCCAAAGCACTCAAGGGCAGCAGTGCAGCAAAGCAGGGACACTGCTGTAAGGATGCCTCTCTTTAGCTCTACTACACTCACAAAAATATATAAACTTTGTTACGTCACAGAAGTGCTGAAGCCTATCAGTAGCCAATGATGAGCTGCAGCTTTTACAGTTCCATTAGACAGCAGACAGATCTTCTCCTTCTGACGGAAGAGTGAAGTCTGCAGATAATCAGCAGGCTGATATAAAAATGTCACATGAGCGCCACAAGACAGCGCTGACATTGTAGGAAAGATGCCAATTCGGGAAGTATATACTGGTTTTTTTCTATATGGAGCACTATAAAAATTTACAAAGGAATCATCCAGTATATTGGACAACCAATATAATGCAACATTGCACATGTTACAAACCAGTGTTAAGTAACGGGTTGATTACCCTTCTCTGTTTTATGATATTTCAATGCTGTGTCATCTGAGTCAAGGTAATCTTTGTCAGATCTGTACAAGTGTTTGTATCAGTAATGTACAAGTACAAAATTGAAGATTTAACACAGCCTAGTTTGTGCAAATAAATGAATTGCACGATTTTCAACAATCAGTATACAACACAATAATGTTGCCAATTACATTTTTTGTCATGGTTTTGCTGCATTCTTTGTATCTTTCTGTTATGACCATACCTTAAAGGGAATCTGTCACGCTGGACTAAGGTGGTGTCTGGCTACTGTGCATAACAGTGGGCGCATGTACCACTGATCTCCAGTGCACTATACAAAACAACAAACAGGGCAACACCAGGGGGGATAAATACAGCGGAGGGCCCTGCTCATAGGGAATGGGGAACAGTTGACCTCCTGCACTCAGCTGCCTGTGCCCTGATCTCCCTACCGCCCCTATATGGGTTCTTTCAACCTATCGCCGAACAGGATACCTAGTCCCTTGCTGGCCCTGATGTTAGCACTCAATAGGGAAATGACCGGCAGGACCACTAGTCCAAACCAACTGCAATAATAACAAGAGGGAAAGGGAGACAGACAGGAGAACAACATGTTCACGCCTGCTGCCACTTTCCTAGGCAGCAGACGGCTTGGCAACAGTCAGGTTCTCCAGACAACTTCTTTCACCTTTGGAAGCCAGGCCATGAATGAAGTTCAATCACCAGCAAAGGATGCTGAAACCAAGTGACTATATAAGTAGGATGGGAGTGATCACAAAGTAGCCACAACTGGACAAAGAACTAGCTTGCTAGCAACAGAAACTGACATTAACTCCTAAACTGCAAAAGGAAAGAAACACGTTTAATATGAAGTCTCAATATAGGAATGAGACACATCCCAAAACTGTCAAAAGTTTCCAAAGTAAGAGAGACCATCATGACAGAATCTGTCAATAACACCACCCCTCCCCCCTTCCTAACCAAACCATACTTATGGGCATGTAAGCTTTGGATATTTAGCTCCGCAAACATTTCTATATATTCTATCTGTTACTACATTTCCCAAGAGATAAGCATTTTAATTAATTTGAGGTTATTTCCCTGCAGTTTGCCTGCCTCTTTAGCTCAATCGATAGCTCTGTGCCTGATTTTTTTGCTCGGTGCCTGATGTCACTTTGTAACCGGCTGTTGATCAAGCATATAATATAAATCAGAATGGAGAGATAAATATGAATGCAATATAAAATTAACCTTTAATAGACAATATAAATCAGCTAATCACATATGAATATATATATATACATGATATTATATAATATGGGTCTGTCCCCGCTGTTTTGATATCACCAAGGTATTCTACTGTGCAGCTGACATATAAAAAGCGGCCCAGTTTATTAGGGAGCAAAGTTTCTGGCTTAGGTGGTAATACAAATTGGCTTTGCACCACTCTATCGCCAATTGACCGACTTTTCCAAAATGTGATATTGTTCACAGATGTCAGCATCCACCTTTAGTATTTACAGGCCCACCCCGTAATTACAGGGTGGGCCATTTAAATGGATACTAGGGATGGACGAGTCTACTCGTTACTATTCGTTACTCGCCGAATAGTAGGGTACTCAGGCTACTCGTTACTCTGCGAGTTTCCTAGCGATTACTCGCACAGTAACGAGTCCAATGTAACTCAAGGGAAATGCAATTCCTCTGCTGCTGGGCCCTATAAATAGGTCTGGCAGCAGAGGAAAAACCTGCAATTCCCTAATTCATTGTTTAGAAGCCGGCAGTAAAAAGCCTTAAGCTGTAAATTCAAACCGGATTCTCCCGGATTGCCCCGGTCCGAAGCAATCCGGTACCATAGAGTCCTATGTTACGGGGCGCCAGATTTCAGCGGACCGGGGCAATCCGGGAGAATCCGGTTTAGGGTACAATGCACAAAATTGGTCAAAACCGATTCACCCAGTCCAGTGCAATCTGGTACCATAGAGTTCCATGTTACGGGGCGCCAGATTGCTCCGGAACGGGGCAATCCGGGAGAATCCGGTTTAGGGTACAATACTAAAAATCGGTCAAAACCGGATACACCCAGTCCGGTGCAATCTGGGGCCCCCGTAACATGGGACTCTGTGGCACCGGATTGCTCCGGATCGGGCAATCTGAGAGAATCCGGTTTGAATTTACAGCTTGCGGCTTTTTACCGCTGGTTTCTAAACAATGAATTAGGGAGTTGCAGGTTTTTCCTCTGCTGCCAGACCTTTTTATAGGGTCCAGCAACAGAGGAATTAATCGCAATACTCTCTTCACCATTGACTTAAATAGGACTCGCTATACTCGTAATGAGTACCGAGTATCAGGACCTACTCGTTACGAGTCTAGAGAGTCCGAATATTTCAGTACTCGCTCATCCCTAATAGATACACCTAAATAAAGTTGGATTCAAAATGGCCGACTTGAAAATGGCCGCCATGGTCACCACCCATTAGAAAATGTTTTCCCCCTCCCATATACTAATGTGTCACAAACAGGAAGTTGATATCACCAACCATTCCCATTTTTGTTTAGGTGCATCCATATAAATGGCCCACCCTGTATATAATCTTTCAGAAGAAAAAAGAGCCAATATGATAGACATGGATGAGTTTGAATGTATAATCCTTCATTAGCCAGTCATGTCCACTCTTTATGATCTCCCCAAACTTCATAAAGGAATATTCCCAATGAAAAGCAGACCAATAGTGTCAGAAATTGACATCATTGGTTCTTGTCCCTCATCAGTATAAGGGCCAACTTACATGACCGTATAATATTGAGGAGTGCTATCCAATGTTTTGTCGGACAGCAGTCGGCCCAATGTGGTACGATGGGCCAGTGCTGAACTGTGTTTTTTTTTTCTCATGCCGATTTGGAGTTAGAAAAATATAGCAGCATGCTGCCAGTGCACCCAATAATCACATGCAAAAGATTGGATTGCACTAAGATGCCATCCAAGTGCAGCTCAATATTCGCCGACACAGACAATAGAGAAGATGGAAAAATTTAGTTCACCACTTTGCCACACCTGTGCTATGATTCTCGCATGTGAGAGAATGGTATTACAGTAAATGACACACAGCTCAAACTCTATTTAGAGAATATACACCATGTGAGCAAGCCCTAAACGTTGAGGTAGCATACCAGATAGATCTCCTTATTGAGAACTGGCACCCCTGCCCACTCTAGCAGCTTTTACAGCCCACTGTTACATTATGCTAAAATAGGTAAAAGGGATGAGAGGCAGCAGTTTGGACATTACCAAAGGCAAACATCCACCCAGAGTCATGTTTGTATGCTCTTTAATGGGTCAGATCTTCATTTACTAGATATCTATGGTCTAAAAGAGGTTTTTTTTTTTTGCATACTATTTTATGACTTGGGGGACCCACTTGGGGTCACGCAGACAATTTTGTGTTTTCCATGACAACTCATACTTTTGATTATCAAATGAGTTGCATAATGAATAGAAAATATAGCCCAAGGTTAGAAATAATGATTTTTATTTGAAATAATATTTTTTCCTTCAGACTTTGCCCTCGTCAAAGAATGCTCCCTTTGCAGCAATTACAGCATTGCAGACCTTTAGCTGTTAATTTGCTGAAGACATCATGAGAAATTTCACCCCATGCTTCCTGAAGCTCCTCCCATAAGTTGGATAGGCTTGATGGGCACTTTTTGCATACCATACAGTCAAGCTGCTCCCACAACAGCTCAATGGGGTTGAGATCTGGTGACTGCGCTGGCCACTCCATTACAGATAGAATACCAGCTGCCTGCTTCTTCCCTAAATAGTTCATGCATAATTTGGAGGTGTGCTTTGGGTCATTGTCCTGTTGTAGGATGAAATGGCTCCAATCAAGCGCTGTCAACAGGGTATGGAATGCGTGGCAAAATGGAGTGATAGCCTTCCTTATTCAAAATCCCTTTTACCTTGTACAAATCTCCCACTTTACCAGCACCAAAGCAATCCCAAACCATCACATTACCTCCACCATGCTTGACAGATGGTGTCAGGCACTCTTCCAGCATCTTTTCAGTTGTTCTTTGTCTCACAAATGTTCTTCTGTGTGATCTAAACACCTCAAACTTTCATTTGTCTGTCCATAAAACTTTGTTCAAATTTTCCTCTGTCCAATGTCTGTGTTCTTTTGCCCGTATTAATATTTTCCTTTTATTAGCCAGTCTCAGATATGGCTTTTTCTTTGCCACTCTGCCCTGAAGGCCAGCATCCCGGAGTCGCCCCTTCACTGTAGACGTTGACACTGGCATTTAGTGGGTACTACTTTCATCTCTGGTTAGAGCCTGTTTTGGGCTCTCCTCTGAAGGGAGTAGTACACACCGTAGTAGGAAATCTTCAGTTTTTTGGCAATTTCTCGCATGGAAAAGCCTTCATTTCTAAGAACAAGAATAGACTGTTGAGTTTCACATGAAAGTTCTCTTTTTCTGACTATTTTGAGAGTTTCATAGAACAAACAAATATAATGCTCCAGATTCTCAATTAGCTCAAAGGAAGGTCAATTTTATAGCTTCTCTAATCAGCCAAACCATTTTCAGCTGTGCTGACATACTTGTACAAGGTTTTTCTATGGTTTTCTAAACACCCATTAACCTTCTTACACAGTTAGCAAACACAATATACCATTAAAACACTGGAGTGGTTGTTGTTGGAAATGGTCCTCTATACACCTATTCTATATATCTAGACACTACATTAAAAACCAGACGTTTGCAGCTAGAATAGTCATTTACCACATTAACAATGTATAGAGTGTATTTCTGATTCATTTAATGTTAGTTTCATTAAGAAAAATGTGCTTTTCTTTCAAAAATAAGGAAATTTCTAAATGATCCCAGACTTTTGAACGGCAGTGTATGTTTCGATCTTTTATATTTTTTTTCATGTAAAACAATTTACATATGTTTATATTACACAAAAAAGTGCAACATACGTATATTCACTCACATTTTAGTAGAATTAATTGATATAAATGAGATATATGTAAATAATCACTCAATTCCCACTTAAAGAGAAGCTGACAAATTGCACATGCAGTCAGCTCTGTGGATAGAATGGTATAGAGAAGGAGAAGATGAGCAGAATGATATATGGGTTTGTTTGAAGAAAGTTTTGTATAACCTATATTTTAAAGGGGTTGTCCACTACTACTGTAGGATAACCAATTCACATTCCCTATCTTTGGCCCCATTAAAATACAAAAGCTTGTATTCACCTTCTATGGGGGGCTCATGTGAGGTTATGACGTCATGAGAGCCAAGCACCCAACCACCAACAGATTCCCTCTCCCCACCTTTGGACTTATAATTAATTAACAGGAAGTGAGTGGCAGCCGCAGCTCTCACTACCTGTTGATTACTTATACGTCCGAAGGTGGGGAGAAGGAATCTGGTGATGATTGGGCACTGGGCTCTCATGGTGTCATAACTTCACATTAGTTCTGGGAATTTGAGTGCTAGCACCACTGTAATGGCACCATCATGGGAGGTGAGTATAAGTTTTTTATTTTAATGGGGCTAAACATAGTTAATAATAAGGGATTATCCAAGTAGTGGACAACCCCTTTAATCATAGAACTTTGTATGTATGTAAGTCGGGTGGTTGGTCCTCCTAGTGACTGACAGCTATGTCTGCATGCAATCATACAGGGAATACTATCAATTGCTGAGTAGCACCACCCACTGACTTTATATCCATACAAACATCAGGGATTTTCATGAATAAAATGCAAGTTTTACTGAATCCTTGTCCACAAAAATGTATTATATCAATCTTATCAGCGCATCTTGTCCTACAACACCCTGACGGCAAATCTGATAACATTTTCATCATGAAAGGTTCCCTTTAAAGCAGTGCTTAGAGAGCAAGTTGAAATAAAAACTATATAAAGGTAGAACATCACATGCAATCCACTAACATTACAACAAGACTTCTTTACAGCCTCCCTTAACCAATCCTCATTACTGTCTTCTCTGCAGGTACCCTAGAAGATTGATGTAGTGCCCTCAGTGACAACATAAATGGAACTCGATCCAAGTTCAGAATGTCAGAGCTACCTGCAACCTAAAGTTCATGGAGCAGATGATATGAATGTCAGCTTTTTCTCTTTACCAGGCATGTACAGACTTGCATTTGTCATCAGACACAGCAGATACTAAAACAACCACCAGGGTGGCACAGACTCCCTCCAATCAGCCGGCTGTGCACTCAGTGCTGGAGAGTTACTATGCAGTTTGGACTGTTCACTGTGCTTGTGTTGATCTTGATGGATATTGCAGACAGCAGCAAGGTTGTGAAGGGGAGGAGACACAGGAGAAGTAAGTACAACTCCCACTAATCTGTCACTGAAAATCATTATTTGACAGGTAATACATTGCCAAAAATTGCTAAGATGTTCATTTATTATTTTACCCATTCTTCATTAAACGGTGAAATTTGTAGAAACTTTCTGATATACAGTATTGTGAATACTCATCATGTTCAACATTTCAGTTTGCTGTCAGGAAATAGAAACTTTTATAAAGAGAAACAAAAGAAACATAGTAAATGTATTTATTTTTAGTTTTTCCTTGATTACAAAAGATGACACTATATGAAATAAATTATATTACGGTAAATATACAATAAAACGTTATACCTGAAGGCTCTTGCTCAGGGCATGTTTTATCATATTCTGCATTTGTATCAGCAATGCTTCCAACTAGTATTGAACGAGCAGTAAAATGCTCGGGTGCTCGATGCTCGGGTCGAGCATTTCGAGATGCTCGGGTGCTCAACGCGACCACCGAACCCAATGTTATCCTATGGGAGACCCGAGCATTTTTCCATCAGCACCCCCGGCAGCATGGATAAACTCTTAAAAAGTCACAAATGTATAAGAACAGTGCTCAAATGATATGGGAACAGCATGGGGAATACCCCTTTAAGTCTTTCTGACTCCCAGGTCACTGCTGTGAACAATGTTGTCTGAGTATTACGCCACTTTTACGGACTCACAATAAAATGTCCAAAAACTAAACCAAAATGTATTTTCCTGGCGAAAATGTTAAGGGCTCATACTCACTTGTGAGACAGTGTTGGTGTATTGTATTTTTTTTATTACATTAAAGATTTTTTTAAGAAAAAAAAATTGGGAGGCACTCCGATGCCGCTTTTAAGAGGGCCTCATTAAATATTGTATGTTCCCATTATTAGAAAGTGGGTCTCTCATAGTGTTGCCCTATGCAGAGCTTCCAAAAATTGGGAGGCACTCCGATGCCCCTTTTAAGAGACGTGGTGGAGGGCCTCTTTAAATAATGTTCTCATTATTAGGAAGTGGGTCTTCCATAGCATTGCCCTATGCAGGCTGCCTAAAATTGGGAGGCACTGCCCTTTTGAAGACATGTGGAGGAAGGCCCTCATTAAATAATGTTCCCATTATTAGGAAGTGGGTCTCCCATAGTGTCGCCTTATGCAGGCTGCCAGAAATTGGGAGGCAATCTGATGCCCCTTTTAAGAGATGTGGAGGAGGGCCTCATTAAATATTTTATGTTCCCATTATTAGTAAGTGGGTCTCCCATAGTGTTGCCCTATGCAGGCTGCCAAAAATTGGCAGGCATTCTGATGCCCCTTTTAAGAGATGTGGAGGAGGGCCTCATAAAAACAACGTTTCCATTACAAGGGAGTGGGTCTCCTATACTTGTAATGCCCATGCACTAAGTATGGAGTTAAACATTTACCGCTGGGGGGTATACATGAATATACTGTCTAACTTTTTTTCATAATCGTAATAAAACTTTATTTGTATAGCGCCAACATATTCCGCAGTGCTTTACAGTACAATGGTACGTATAAGAAAAATATACGATACAGAATGGTAGGTAATACAGAACAGTAGTTACATACAATAAACATAGAATCAATGTAGGAAATACAATAAAAAGGCAAAAAATAAAGGTGACCCTGCTCGAAAGAGATTACAATCTAAGACGGGATGGGAACACAAAGTACAGGGGCTTATAACAATGAATATCTTATGTCTAAATGACTACTGTTAGGGAGAAGGATAGGCCGCCCTGAAGAGGTGTGTTTTTAGGGAGCGTCTGAAGCTATGCAAGTTATGGATGGTCCTAATTTCTTGGGGTAGAGCATTCCAGAGCATTGGTGCAGCTCGAGAGAAGTCTTGGAGTCGGGAATGGGAGGTTCGGATTAGTGCCAATGTTAGTCTGAGGTTGTATTCAGAGCGACGGGTACAGGTGGGTGGTAGACAGAGATGAGGGTAGAGAGGTAGGGAGGTGCCGCACCATGAATAGCTTTGTGGGTGACAACAAGCAATTTAAATTGGATTCTATAGTGTACGGGTAGCCAATGCAGTGACTGGCACAGAGCATAAACATCTGAGTAACGGTTTTCTAGATAGGTGATCCTGGCTGCTGCATTGAGGATAGACTGGAGAGGGGAAAGCTTACTGCGGAGGAGGCCAGCTAATAAAGAATTACAGTAGTCAAGGCGGGAATGAATCAGGGCCACGGTGAGGGTTTTAGTTGTTTCCATGGTGAGGAAAGGGTGAATTCTGGAGATATTTTTCAGGTGCAAGCAACAGGAGCGGGTGAGAGATTGTATATATGGGGTGAAGGAGAGATCAGTGTCCAACATAACACCGAGACAGCGAGTCTGCTGACTGGGCGTTATCGTGGTGCCGCACACCGAGAGGGAAATGTCAGGTTTAGGGAGGTTGGCAGAGGGTGGGAGCAGAAGAAGTTCAGTTTTGGAAAGGTTGAGTTTCAGATAGAGAGCGGACATGATATTGGAGACTGCGGTTAGGCAGTCATTGGTGTTCTGTATTAGAGCAGGAGTAAGGTCAGGGGAAGAAGTGTATAGTTGTGTGTCACCAGCATAAAGATGGTACTGGAAGCCAAATCTGCTGATGGTCTGTCTGATCGGGGCTGTGTAGATAGAGAAGAGAAGAGGTCCAAGGACTGAACCCTGAGGGACCCCAATAGTGAGGGGAAGAGGGGAGGAAGTGGAGCCAGAAAATTATACACTGAAAGAGCAGTCAGAAAGATAGGAAGAGAACCAGGAGAGAGCCGTGTCCATAATGCCAATGGAGTGCAGCATAGAGAGTAGGAGATGGTGGTCAACAGTGTCAAAAGCTGCAGAGAGGTCAAGAAGGATAAGCAGCAAGTAGTCAACATTATGTTTTGCTGTCAGAAGGTCATTGGTCACTTTGATAAGGGCAGTTTCTGTAGAGTATAAGGGGCGGAAGCCAGACTGCAATGGATCTAAAAGAGAGTAAGTGGCGAGGTAATGGGTGAGGCGGGTGTAGACCAGGCGCTCCAGGAGTTTTGAGAAAAAGGGGAGATTGGAGACAGGTCTGTAGTTATTTGTGCAGGATGGGTCAAGGGACATTTTCTTTAGTAGTGGAGTAATAATAGAGTGTTTGAAGGAGGATGGGAAGATGTCAGTAGAGAGGGAGAGATTGAAGATTGTGGTTAAGTGAGTGGTGACCACTGGAGAGAGGGTCTGGAGTAGGCGTGAGGGAATGGGGTCAGTGGTGCATGTAGTGGGACGTGAGGACGAGAGGAGCCTGGAGACTTCTTCTGTGACTGGGTCAAAAATGGAGAGTGAGCCAGAGGGGATGTGGGGACAGATGGGAGTAACAACACTTGAAGGTTGGGAGCTGATTTCCTGACGGATGTTTTCTATTTTCTCTGTGAAGTAGGAGGCCAGATCATCAGCACAGAGGTCAGTGATAGGGGCCTGCACTTTCGTACTGAGGAGAGAGTGAAAGGTGTCACAGAGTTTCTTTGAGTTGTTGGCTAGTGAGGAGGTCAGGGTGGTGAAGTAGGTCTGTTTGGCGAGGTGAAGGGCAGAGTTGTAGGTTTTGAGCATGAATTTATAATGGATAAAGTCTTCTGGTGAGCGAGTTTTCCTCCATTGGCGTTCGGCACTCCTAGAGCATCGCTGGAGGAATCGAGTTTGTGATGTGAGCCAGGGCTGTTTTACTCTGTGTTTGGAGGTTCTGAGGGTGAGGGGTTCTACTTGGTCCAGGGTACGTGTGAGAGTATCATTGTAATAATTCACAGATTGGGGCAGGAGAAGGAGGAGATTGGGGACAGTGATGAGAGAAGAGAGTCTGTGAATGTATGAGGATTGATGGCCTGTAGACTTCTGAATGTGTGATAGGTCGGACTATGCTGTGATGGGCGAGGGTTTGTGAGTGTGAAGGAGAGAATGTTGTGATCAGAGAGAGAAGGAGATGAGTTGTCTAAGGAGGAGGTAGAGCAGAGTCGGGTAAAGACAAAGTCATGGGTGTTACCATCTTTGTGTGTCTCAGAGGTTGAGAACTGCGAGAGGCCGAGAGAAGTGGTTAGAGATAGAAGCTGGGATGCAGATGTGGAGTTTTAGCTGTTTATGGGGATGTTAAAGTCTCCCAGGATGAGGGTTGGTAATTCTGAGGACATGAAGTGCGGCAGCCACGCGGAGAAGTGGTCGAGGAAGTGGGTGGGTGAACCTGGGGGGCGGTAAACCACCGCTACTCTGAGGGGGAGGGGACAGAACAGACAAAGAAACTCACCAAAATTTGCCAGGTAAATACCCATTGCACTTAGCAGCGGCTGCCAGCTCCTCTGGAGGCAACACAGGTGTCTGTATGCCGGTACTCAATCACCTGCAACCCACAGTGGGGGCGGTTGTGGCACCAGCGTCCGGCCATGCTGTCAGGGAGGTGACTGGTGGCATTTAAAGACACGAGGTTACCAAGGGCTCTGCCATTCACGGTGCATGCAAGGCATAGTGTCAGAGCAGCCTATTGGTCACGCCCTTCTATTAGATCAGGCGGGCTGTTCCGCACTGATTACATGCCTCACAAAACGACAGACGCCCCCCAGAGGGCTCAGCCTCAAACTGCAGATAAAAAAAAAATGCAATAAAACACTAAAGATGAAAAATGTGAGGTGTTTGTTGGTATTTTGGCCAAAAAACGTAAGCTGGTAACCCACGGTCAAGGGCCCTCACGCTTACCAGTCCTAACCACATGCCTTTTGAGACATGTACAATTTAATTTAGATTGTTCACCGAATGGACTTAAAATCAGACAAAGAAACTCACCAAAATTTGCCAGGTAAATACCCATTGCACTTAGCAGCGGCTGCCAGCTCCTCTGGAGGCAACACAGGTGTCTGTATGCCGGTACTCAATCACCTGCAACCCACAGTGGGGGCGGTTGTGGCACCAGCGTCCGGCCATGCTGTCAGGGAGGTGACTGGTGGCATTTAAAGACACGAGGTTACCAAGGGCTCTGCCATTCACGGTGCATGCAAGGCATAGTGTCAGAGCAGCCTATTGGTCACGCCCTTCTATTAGATCAGGCGGGCTGTTCCGCACTGATTACATGCCTCACAAAACGACAGACGCCCCCCAGAGGGCTCAGCCTCAAACTGCAGATAAAAAAAAAATGCAATAAAACACTAAAGATGAAAAATGTGAGGTGTTTGTTGGTATTTTGGCCAAAAAACGTAAGCTGGTAACCCACGGTCAAGGGCCCTCACGCTTACCAGTCCTAACCACATGCCTTTTGAGACATGTACAATTTAATTTAGATTGTTCACCGAATGGACTTAAAATCAGACAAAGAAACTCACCAAAATTTGCCAGGTAAATACCCATTGCACTTAGCAGCGGCTGCCAGCTCCTCTGGAGGCAACACAGGTGTCTGTATGCCGGTACTCAATCACCTGCAACCCACAGTGGGGGCGGTTGTGGCACCAGCGTCCGGCCATGCTGTCAGGGAGGTGACTGGTGGCATTTAAAGACACGAGGTTACCAAGGGCTCTGCCATTCACGGTGCATGCAAGGCATAGTGTCAGAGCAGCCTATTGGTCACGCCCTTCTATTAGATCAGGCGGGCTGTTCCGCACTGATTACATGCCTCACAAAACGACAGACGCCCCCCAGAGGGCTCAGCCTCAAACTGCAGATAAAAAAAAAATGCAATAAAACACTAAAGATGAAAAATGTGAGGTGTTTGTTGGTATTTTGGCCAAAAAACGTAAGCTGGTAACCCACGGTCAAGGGCCCTCACGCTTACCAGTCCTAACCACATGCCTTTTGAGACATGTACAATTTAATTTAGATTGTTCACCGAATGGACTTAAAATCAGACAAAGAAACTCACCAAAATTTGCCAGGTAAATACCCATTGCACTTAGCAGCGGCTGCCAGCTCCTCTGGAGGCAACACAGGTGTCTGTATGCCGGTACTCAATCACCTGCAACCCACAGTGGGGGCGGTTGTGGCACCAGCGTCCGGCCATGCTGTCAGGGAGGTGACTGGTGGCATTTAAAGACACGAGGTTACCAAGGGCTCTGCCATTCACGGTGCATGCAAGGCATAGTGTCAGAGCAGCCTATTGGTCACGCCCTTCTATTAGATCAGGCGGGCTGTTCCGCACTGATTACATGCCTCACAAAACGACAGACGCCCCCCAGAGGGCTCAGCCTCAAACTGCAGATAAAAAAAAAATGCAATAAAACACTAAAGATGAAAAATGTGAGGTGTTTGTTGGTATTTTGGCCAAAAAACGTAAGCTGGTAACCCACGGTCAAGGGCCCTCACGCTTACCAGTCCTAACCACATGCCTTTTGAGACATGTACAATTTAATTTAGATTGTTCACCGAATGGACTTAAAATCAGAGGGACAGAACAGCCTAATGGTGTGAACCTCAAAAGAAGGGAATGAGAGTGATGGATCGGGGGGGATAACCTGGAAAGTACATTGTGGGGACAGGAGTAAGCCAACTCCACCAACACGTCTGTTCCCAGGTCTCGGGGAATGGGAGAAGTGTAAACCGCTGTAGGAGATAGCAGCAGGGGAAGCAGTGTCTGAGTCCTGGATCCAGGTTTCAGTGAGGGCCAAAAGGTTAAGAGAGTTAGTGAGAAAGTAGTTGTGGATAAAGGGAAGTTTGTTGCATGCAGACCGTGGATTCCAGAGGGCACATTTAAAAGAGGGAGATGAAGGTGTGCAGGTTATGCTAATGAGGTTAGAGGGATTTCTATGTGAGGTGGGGTGGGGGTTGAAGTTGGAAGAGGGTGGCCCAGGATTGGGAGAAATATCGCCTGACATGAGCAGTAGTAGAAAGAGTAGGAGGGAGTAATTTTTGGCTCTATGACATTGTTTTTGTTGATGCAAGACCCTGGAATATGACGGGCTTAGCTTATTGAGTAGGGTGAAGAGAGTATGGGAACAGGACATAGTAAAGAGAAGTAGAGAGGGGCTGATGTGGATAAAGGGTGATGGAGGGGGAATGGGGCGGTAAAAGCGGATGACTAACGCACATAGATATAAAGGCATTGGACTGAAAGACATTTTGATGTAATGGACTAAGTAAAATTATGAAAGTTAGTAGACGGGTAGAATTGTTACCTTCTGGTTACCTCTGGCTTATCTCTGGTATATCTCTGCAGTCCACTTTAAAAATGCCACTTTGAAATGACACAGATGCCAAGACACAGAGGCCTTAGACCTTGATGTTTATAACTCTTGTGATCAACAGGCAATATGCAAGGTATATAAAAGGGAGGGGTCAGAGGAGCCAGAAAGAAACAACACACCAGGGGACAATTAAGAAATTACTGCTAAGAGAAACGTTTGGGGCCGGATCAGCAGGAGAGAGAGACACGGGCAGGAGGAAAGAATATGCATATTTCTAAGGTACAAAGCAGATGGGAGAATATGTCAAACCATCAAAATACATGAGAGGCACACAGTGACATTGGATACAGCAGAAATTTGATACACCACTAGGAAGTCTGTGTCCATACCATCAAAATACATGAGAGGCACACAGTGAGATTGGATACAGCAGAAATTAGATATACCACTAGGAAGCCTGTGTCCATACCATCAAAATACATGAGAGGCACACAGTGAGATTGGATACAGCAGAAATTAGATAAACCACTAGGAATTCTGTGTCCATACCTGCGAAAAAAGACATCATAAATACCCTTTAAAAATACTATGTGGGTGTTGCATTGGACCACGGTCAACCTGGTGATATAGTGGTGGAGGATGAGGAGAAGAGCAAATAGCCAAAATCAGGAAGCGTATAGCCATGTGTGGGGTGAAGAGGAGCATGGAAATATACCTCCCCAAAAAAAGACACTGGCTTTGAGTTTATATTACGCTGCTAGCATTTGGTGGTGTGGAAAAGTCTGACCCAATCCACCCCTTGTTCATTTTGATAAGAGTCAGCCTGTCAGCATTTTCAGTTGACAGGCAGGTGTGCTTATCAGTAATAACTTCCCCCTGCGGCACTAAAAACCCAATCTGACAAAACACTAGCGGAAGTGCCGGCCAGGACTTCCAAGGCATACAGAGCCACTTCATGCCACGTGTCCAGCTTAGATACCCAATAATTATAAGGCACAGAGGAATCACGGAGGACATTGGTACGGTCGGCAAGGTATTCCTTAAGCATCTTCCCAAACTTTGCACTCCTTGTGAGAGCTACCCGCGCCTCAGGGCCTGTGCCATGGGAGGGGATGAGAAAACTCTCCAAGAACTTTGATAGTGTTCCCCTGCCTCTGCTGGATTGGAGTTTTGTCCCTCTCACCTTACTCCTTGGTTGTCCACCAAACTGTGACCTCTGCCGCCAGCTTTTTCAGAAGGGAAATTTTTTACTAATTCCTCAACAACGGGCCTTCTGGTACTGCCCCATTTTTGTAGATCTCTCCGCCTCGGGAATAAGAGATATAAAGTTCTACTTGTAGCATGGGTCTAAGTGTGACCAACCAGTAATGAGTGTCACCCAAAATTTTGATAATGCGAGTGTCACGGGACAGGCAGTGTAACATAAAGTCAGCTATGCGCGCCAGACTGGTAACAGGTAAAACTTTGTGTCCTCACCAAGAGGACGACTGACCATGCTCTCCTCCTCCTCCTCCTCTCTGTCCTCTGGCCATCCACACTGAACAGACGGTATAAGAGTTGTGCAGGTAGTACCATCTATAGCGCATGAAACTAGCTCCTGTTCTTCTTCCTCCTCCTCCTCATTGTCCCCAAATCCATGTTGGGATGAGATGAGGCTGAGCTGTATGTAATCACCCTGTATGGTTCCTTGCTTCATCTCATCGTGCTCTGCCTGCAATGCATCCTCTTTGATTTTGAGCAGAGAGCATTTCAGAAGACAGAGAAGCGGGATGGTGACACTAATGATGGCATCAACACCACTCACCATCTTGGAGGAGTCCTCAAAGTTTTGGAGGATGGTACATATGTCAGACATCCATGTCCACTTCTGAGGTCTTATGTGTGGAGTCTGAACTGAATACCGACGGCCTTGTTGATGCTGGTAGCCAACAACTGCCCTCTTCTGCTCACAAATCCTGACCAACATCTCAGTGTCGAATTCCAACACATGGGCACATCATACACTAGTCTGTGAGCCAGAAACTGCAAACGCTGCTGAAACCTGGCAAGGGCAACCAAAGCAGTAGGTGATTTCTAAAATAGTAACACAGGCAGCGTACTTTAACGACCAGGCCCAATAGCTCCGGGTAGGATTTAAGAAACTGCTGAACTATGAGGTTGAGCACAAGGGCCAGGCATGGGACATGTGTGAGCTCACCTCACCTCAGGCTGCCACCAGGTTCCGGCCATTGTACATATGACCATGCCTGGCTGTAAGATCAACGGTGTGAGCCACAGATCTGCCTGCTCTTTCAAAGCTGTCCGCAACTCTTCAGCATTGTGCGGTTTGTCACCTACGCATTTTAGCTTCAGCACAGCCTGTTGCAGCTTGGCCGAGGCAGTGGTGCAGTGCTTCCAGGTTATGACTGATGTGGAGGGTGAAGAGGAGGAGGAAGCTGAGGAGGATGACGTGCAGGAGCTGTAGACTGTGGGGGCAACTCTAATTGAGTTAGGGCCTGCAATCCTTGGCATCGGGAGGAAGTGTTCCGTCCCAAGGTCCGATTGGTCCCGGCTTTCCACTATATTAACCCAGTGTGCCATTAGTGAGATGTACCATCCCTGCCCACAAGCACTTGTCCACGTGTCCGTGGTTAGGTGGACTTTGCCGGAAACTGTGTTGTTAAGGGCACTACTAATGTTTTGGGACATGTGCTTGTGTAATGCGGGGATGATACACGGGATAAATAGTGGCGGCTGGGGACCAGTAACGAGGGAAGACCACCGCCATCAGGTTGCGGAATGCTTCCGTTTTCTACTAGCCTAAAAGGCAACATTTCGAGCCCAAGCAGTCCGAAATGTGCAAATTGAGTAGTGTGGCCCGTGGGGCGTTGGCTGCGTATTTGTGATTGCGTTCCATGGACTGGGGTATGGACAAATGAATGCTGCGCTGGGACAAGGACGTGGATGTGGTTGCTGATGGTGGTATGTCTGAGTGTGCAACGACAAGTGCAGGACAGGAGACATCTTCGCGTGCACTATGGAAGAGGATTGCCTTGCACACATAACAGTGGAAGATGCAGTGGTGTCACCCGCAGACACTGCTCCTGGACCCTGGGGTTCGGCCCACAAAGTCGGGAGCTTTGCTGCCATGTGCCTGATCATGCTGGTGGTGGTTAGGCTGGTAGTTTTGCTACCCCTGCTGATGCTGGCATGGCGGGTGGTGCAAATGGCCTTTTTGGAATCATCAGCAGACTCCTTAAAAAACAGCCAGGCTCAGAAAGACCAAAGAATTGTACTGGCAACTTCCGTCGTGTTGATGTTACGGGGAACGGTTGCCCACCTTCTGTCTATGGCCACAACACTGCTTCTTCCTGCCTGTTGGGGTGCAAGCCTCCCTCCCCCTGTGCGCAGCTGTCTTAGTTCTGCATATCCTTCTGCCAGGTTGGGTCAGTTACTAGATCATCCACCACGTCGTCTTCCACTTCCGCACCCTGGTCCTCCTCCTGACTTTCTGGCAATTGTTTCTCATCATCATCTACCTCTTGAGACATTTTCCCACCATCACCTTTGTGTGACAGTGGCTGCTCAAATATTTGGGCATCGCTACATATACGATTTGCTCATGCCCCACTTCAAGTGGAGCGGGTGAGAGGCCCGAATCTATGAATGAAAAATTGAACAGCTCTTCAGAGTGTCCTAGTGTGTGATCATTCTTGTCCGGGCACTCGGCATGGTGGGAGGAAGAATAATCAGGGTGAAGAATATGCGGTCCAGACTCACAGCTACTGAGACTTGACTGTGTGGAAGACAGGGTTGTTGTGGCGGTGGCAAACTGAGTGGAAGCATTATCCGCTATCAACTAACAACCTGTTGACACTGCTCTGGGTTTAATAGTGGTGTGCTGCGGTCCCCTAACAATTGGGACAGGAAGGTTGGGTGAGAAAATGTCGGTGTTTGTTGTGGCACAATTCTAGCTTGCCCACGACCTCAGCCTCTGCATGCATCATCACCATCATGTCCAGTTACTCGTCCCTTGCCACCGGCCTTGTGCATTTTAAACGGTGTGCTATATGGGTTGCTATAAACCCTGCCGGTATACAGCTAAATTAAATCTAAAAAGGACTGTTGTTTGGATGGATAGATATTAGAAGCCTGTACACCAGCCCTAGATGTGCTGACTGGTATACAGCCTCTTGTGGTACACCAAAGTGTGCTATATACCCCTCCTGCCTGTATACATCTAAATTAATCCTTAGAAGGACTGTTGTTTTCATGAATAGATATTTGAAGCCTGTACACCAGCCCTAGATATGTGCTGACTGGTATACAGCCTCTTGTGGTACACCAAAGTGTGCTATATACTCTACCTGCCTGTATACAGCTAGATTAGTCCTCAAAAGAACTGTTGTTTTGATGGATTTTGTATTCCTGCACCTACACTACCTAAAAGACCCAAAATCTGTCCCTCACTCAGCAGCACCTCTCCATACACTAGCTGACAATGTGGAGCAGAGTGACGAGCACAACGCCATCAGGTCTTATACAGACCTGATGATGCTGTGCAGCCAGGCAATTACTGTAATGCCACAACCAACATGTCTGTGGCATTACAATGTGTGGTAGCTAATCCCTGAATGTGGGCTGGCTCTGTAAAGAGCGCCAACATGCATGGAGGTGGATTAGAGCATGAGCCCAAGCATCTCGCCGGTACTCGGTGCTCGCTGAGCATCATGAGTACTGTGATGCTCGGGCGAGCACCAAGTACCGGCGAGCATGCTCGCCCATCCTCACTTCCAACTTATATGATATGCTATTTCACGGGGTAACAAAGGGTAAACTGCTGTGCTCTCCTGTATTAAGGGCTGTAGTTATTATACTATGGCATTGCTGTACATTGCACAAGCGATCAGATGATCGCAGGTTATAGTCCACAAAGGCGACTATTAAAAACAGTGAAAAGTGAAAAAGAAAACTTTATAAAAATATGAAAAAATACATTAAAGTTCACCCCCTTCTTTTGCCCCATTAAAATGAAGATAATTAAACAGTACACATACGTGGTGTCGCCGAGTCCAGAAAAGTCAGAACTATCAAATATAAAAATAATTAACCCACTGGATAACACTTAAAAAAAAAATCAATCTTTTTTGGTCACTTCAGTATCACAAATATGCTGCAACAAGTGATCCAAACGTCATATCTACCCGCCAACTATTTTGTGGCTGATCCTATTTATATCTCCTTTAAAAATAAAAAGATTGGAAGTTGACATTCCAGATGTCCAATTCTTCTCTTCCCTCTACACAGTGGTGTAACTAGAGTCCAATGGGCCTCGATGCAAAATTTGGACTCCTGCAACCTACAATTATTATGTCTCTGCCTCTCCATAATCTATGAAGGGAGAATTTGAGAAGCCACCATACACGTGATGGTCTCCTAGCATTCAATTAATGTGTATTGGGCACACACTAACATATCAAACACAATGTACTTGATCCAAAAGACTCCTCTAATATATCAAACACCCAATAAAAATAACACCTAAGTGGAAAAGGACAACCAATCAAGTGTGTGAATATAACAAAAATACTGCCTCAAGGATGGTAAATGGAATGAAAGCAAGGCAACTGAGAAATACGATGAAACGTAACCACCCTGCTTTTCCAAGGCTGGACAACTAAGTTTCAAGCGTATTGTATTGGAGTTGCTACCTGAAAGAAGAACCCGATACCAAAAGTTTGTATCAGCTCTTGATGTTAAATGTATACTATTAATCTGCAAAAATAGTTACAGCCAAAATTATAAATTCCCCTAACTGAAAATTAGGTTTATTACCAATATTTACCATCTTTATACTGTTTGTAATAAATCAATGAAGCAAAAACACTTTAAGTAGCTCAACACTACTAATATAACAAGTGATTTCTCCAAATTCAACACAAAATGTCACTTTTATAGAATATTACAGTATATCAATTATTCACTCCTTTCATGCTTTCATGAGAAAAATCTTAGGTACTTCAAAAACCTTAGGTTGTTATGACCTGTTTCACAGAAAAAAACAGCCATACTAATCTACATAAGGTCACAATAGTAATGCATTACAGGATGCAATACACCCCTATAAGAAAGGCTTGGGGAAAATTGTTGATGATACAACTAATCACAACCTGACTATTCATGAGGGACATGGTAGTCTAGTATGCAATAGGTCCCCAAATGCTATGTATCATTTATAATCATACTTGCCTGCTCTACTCTCTGGGAGGCATTCAGGAACAAGGGGGCAGCTATCAGATGAGTTGTCAAATCTACTATATCCTCAAAAAGCTCTCAAAACCACAAATAGGAGTACTTCTGTATGGGTTATAAAATGCGACTACATGATATTACAATTTAAAAACTAAGGCTGGTTTCACACTGTAGCTTTTTCCCTGATCAGGCCCCGGTGTGCCAAAACGAGAAAGGAACCAGAAGAGGAACTTGTAGAGAAAAACTATAATTGAAAGATTGACATCTTTTCTGGGTTTTGGAGACACTCCTGGTTTTGACACACAAACCTTATCGAACCTGATCAGGAAAAAAACTGCAGTGTGAAACCAGCCTAAGCTGAGACAGAAAAATTAGTAGTGTGAACAGGCCTATATAGCAGTTCAGTACCTAGCCCAATTGTATGAAATAATAACAGAAAACAAAAAAAGTATGTGTAAGATGTCTCCAAATACCTTGCAGTAAAAAAATATAAAAGTTAATGCCATTAAAACAAGAGTACTCGGTACATACCTTTTTTTGTAAAAAACATACTCAAAGCCATTCTACTGCGACAAGGTGACTCAAGGTGACAAGGTGACTATCTTCGAAACGGACCCTACACTAGCCATATTAAAACCCGCTGGTGTGCGTACGGCACCCCGCTGCTTGTGAAGTAGATATGACAGGTTTTAATATGGCTAGTATAGGGTCCGTTCCAAAGAGTCACATTGTCACGGTGGAATGGCTTTGAGTAAAAAAGGTACAGTCATATGAAAAGTTTGGGCACCCCTCTTAATCTTACTCTTTTTTTTTTTTAATTGTTTTTTTGCAACAGCTATTTCAGTGTGATATATGTAATAACTGATGACACAGTAATATTTCAGGTTTGAAATGAGGTTTATTGTACTAACCAAAAATGTGAAATATGCATTATTTCAAAATTTGACAGGTGCCAAAGTATGGGCACCCTTCTGATTTTCATGATTTCAATACTCCTAACTACTTTTTACTGACTTACTGAAGCACTAAATTGGTTTGGTAACCTCATTGAGCTTTGTACTTCATAGCCCGTGTATCCAATCATGAGAAAAGCTATTTCAGGTGTCCACTTGCAAGTTGTTCTCCTAGTTGCATCTTCTCTGAGGAGTGGCATCATGGCCTCCTCAAAACAGCTCTCAAATGATCTGAAAAAAAGATTGTTCAACATAGTTGTTCAGGGGAAGGATACAAAAAGTTGTCTCAGAGATTTAACCTGTCAGTTTCCACTGTGAGGCAACATAGTAAGGAAATGGAAGACCACAGGGACAGTTCTTGTAAAGGCCAGAAGTGGCAGGCCAACAAAAATATCAGAAAGGCAGAGAAGAAGAATGGTGAGAACAGTCAAGAACAATCCATAGACCACCTCCAAAGACCTGCAGCATCATCTTGCTACAGATGGTGTCACTGTGCATCGGTCAACAATATAGCACACACTGCACAAGGAGAAGCTGTATGGGAGAGTGATGCGAAAGAAACCGTTTCTGCATGCACGCCACAAACAGAGTCGCCTGAGGTATGCAAAAGCACATTTGGACAAGCCAGTTTCATTTTGGAAGAAGGTCCTGTGGACTGATGAAACAAAGATTGAGTTGTTTGGTCATACAGCAAGGCGTTATGCATGGCGCCACAAAAACACAGCATTCCAAGAAAAACGCTTGCTACCCACTGTCAAATTTGGGGGAGGGTCCATCATGCTTTGGGGCTGTGTGGCCAATGACGGCACCGGGAATCTTGTTAAAGTTGAGGGTCGCATGGATTCCACTCAGTATAGCAGATTCATTGTTCAAGAATGTTCAAGAATCAGTGTCAAAGTTGAAGTTCGCCGGGATGGATCTTTCAGCAAGACAATGATCCAAAACACCGCTCCAAATCTAGTCAGGCATTCATGCAGAGGAACAATTACAATGTTCTGGAATGGCCATCCCAGGCGCCAGACCTGAATATCATTGAACGTCTGTGGATGTATTGAAGCAGAGCTGTCCATGCTCGGCGACCAACAAACTTAACTGAACTGGAATTGTTTTGTAAAGAGGAATGGTCAAAAATACCTTCATCCAGGATCCAGGTAACTCATTAACATCTACAGGAAGCGACTAGAGGCTGTTATTTTTGCAAAAGGTGGATTTACTAAATATTAATGTCACTTTTCTGTTGAGGTGCCATACTTTGGCACCTGTCAATTTTTGAAATAATGCATATTTCACATTTTCGGTTAGTACAATAAACCTATTTCAATCCTGAAATATTACTGTGTCCATCAGTTATTACATATATCACACTGAAATAGCTGTTGCAAAAAAACAATTTTAAACAAAAAAAAAAAGATAAGATTAAGAGGGGTGCCCAAACTTTTCATATGTATGTATGTATGTACCGAGTACTCTTGTTTTAGTGGCATTAGCTTTTATATTTTTTTACTGCAAGGTATTTGGAGACATCTTACACATACCTTTTTTTTTTCTTTGTTCTGTTCGTATTTGATTTATGATACATTTGGGGTGTTGTTATTACAGCATATGTTTTAGAATGTGATATGATGGAATAAGGCAGAAATAACTGACACAACCTGTTTTTTTTTTACCCAAAGCGCAGTCCTTGCTTGTAAACTGATCAGCATTAAAGTTGTTATGATTTTGCCTCAGAATTTTCCTGTCTGATTTCTGAATTCATGATAGCACACACCCTATTCAACATTTCCTATGGCTTTTTATTTATGTTATTAGTTATGTCTATACTATTTTACCTTTTTTAGTTGATTTGTATTGTAGTTGAAAAATGGCAGCCTATTTATAGAGCATGAACATATGCAAGGCAAAAAGAAGAGTTTTGTAAGGTTTTTGATCCATTGTTCAATGTCAAATACATTTTAGACAAATTAAAGCCCCACTCAAATGATTTTTTTTTATTTCACCAGTGGAATAGTCCTTTAATTCTAAGTAGACTGTCCACCTGTCTTAGGGTGCTTTCACATCTGCGTTTTTCGTAATTCGCGGCAGATGCGGTGAAAAAACCGCATCTGCCGCGTTTGCCGCATAACGGTTCCACTTGCGGCACGGTTGCGGTTTTTTCCATAGGAAGTATAGGGGGACTTGCGGCAGATGCGGCAAGTGCGGTATTGCACTTGCGGCAGGTGCGGCAGAGAAAAAAACCGCAGTAAGCCGCGGTTTTTTTCTCTGCCGCACCTGCCGCAAGTGCAATACCGCACTTGCCGCATCTGCCGCAAGTCCCCCTATACTTCCTATGGAAAAAACCGCAACCGTGCCGCAAGTGGAACCGTTATGCGGCAAACGCGGCAGATGCGGTTTTTTCACCGCATCTGCCGCGAATTACGAAAAACGCTGATGTGAAAGGGCCCTTATATTCATCTGCTGCCTCCTTCTTCTGTTATCACCGTTGGTCTCAAAGGATTTGTTTCCTGTTGGCTTCTCCTGTGCTTCATGGAAGTCACGTTTTAATACAACTCTAGGCGAGCCTTGTTCTTGCTCTCATAGACTTGTATTAAGTGGTTTTAACTTAACTTCTTACTCCTGACCAGTCAGTAGTTGTGGTCACAAGATGGCACTATGGTTCGGGAACAATGCTGTAAAAAGGTGAAGATGCCAGGGGGTGAGTATAAGATTGGGGGCAAGGGGCCTAGATATTAGGCACACTACAGTAGTGAAAAAAAAATGCTTGAGTGGTGCTTTAATATAGAGTTTAATTCTGTGCTGATTAATTATATAATAGTTTGATGAATAATGAGGCAAATTTTGCACATAGATTCATCTTCCCTTTTCCTCTTATATAGATTTATACCTCGTTTACACTGGACAGTCATGAGCACAGTCTTTAAAGGAAGCGTCACTTACATGTCTTGGCTTTAAGGTCTGGCCATTTGCCCTATGGCTCTTGCTCTTTGCTCTGATTCACAAGCTGCCCAGTGAACTCAAGTGACATCAACCCCTCATGCCTTTTAAGGCTGACTTATGTGTATGTAAGCTTTCCTTTCTGTAAGGCTGGCTTCACACTACGGCTGTGATACAATCCGTGGCTGTCCGCTTGAGCCAGACAGCCCCTGCGAGCCGTGATCCTGACCTATCAGCAGCTGCAGCTGCGTCCAACTGCATACCGGACCCGAGGGCAAATTAGCCCTCCAGTTTTGTGTTCTGATCCGGTCTGGGGCTGTCTGGCTCAAGCGAACAGCCACGGATCGGATCACAGCCATAGTGTGAAGCCAGCCTTACTGTGTGTTTACAGTTTGTCTCCTAAGTTCTCTCTGCTTGCAATTATTTCAGCAAACTCTGGTTTATTTCTACAATCATTTACTTCTTAGTTCAGATCGGCAATTAACCTTTTGCCTGCTGTAAGCATAACTAACACTTCTTTAGAGCTGTTCACAGTAAAAATGTTGCAAAGTTCTGCCTGATATGCCATCATCTTTGGTCCTAGTTGTTCACCCTGATTGGCTTAAAAAATTCACCTCACCAAGAGACCTCAAAACTGGTACATACTTCGAACTTTCTACTATGGGGCTGGAACTGCCACTAGAGCTTTTATGGCATGTCATGCATGAAAAATGGTCCAATCCATGGAGGCCATGCCTTGGAACTTGCAGGACTTAACCTCCCTGGTGGTCTGTTTAGGTCTTGAATTTTTTGCTAAAAGCGGGCTACCCGCGTTCGCGGCAGATGCGGTAAAAAAACCGCATCTGCCGCACTTGCCGCATAGCTGCCGCACTTGCGCCGCACTTGCGGCGCGGTTGCGGCGCGGTTGCGGTAATCTGCATAGTAAAGGGAACCAACCACCTCGGATGACCCTCATACACTGTTAATATGTGCCCCTGCAGCCTAGTAAACCATTAGCAG
The DNA here is from genome assembly GCA_033576535.1 of Allobates femoralis. Classification (NCBI taxonomy): domain Eukaryota; kingdom Metazoa; phylum Chordata; class Amphibia; order Anura; family Aromobatidae; genus Allobates; species Allobates femoralis. The sequence continues at coordinate 354,494,167 of JARQOC010000002.1, forward strand.
CACTGTTTTTGTGTGAAAAGTGGCTGCAGTAGAAGTGAGATAATGATTTTATAAACTTACATGCCTGCGTACTTGAGGGCGTCTCCCTGTGTGTGCTGGCACTTGTGGGCTGTGCTCATCATGTCTGCTCTCCCCCTCCCTTAGGCTGAAGGCACACTGATCCCTCCAAAACGGCGCGTTTTTGAAGCGCGATATTGATGAGAGTTTGATGCATGTAATAGTGCTAGTGCAGTGCTAGTGCGGTGCTAGTGCGGTGCTAGTGGGGTGCTAGTGGGGTGCTAGTGTGGTGCTAGTGGGGTGCTAGTGTGGTGCGTTTGAGATTTTTTCATTCCTATTGCGATCCGACAAACTAGCACCCTTCTCCTGGTGTCAAAACTGCACTGATTTGCTGCCACTCATTTGTCAATGGGGTCACTTGTGGGGGAACTCCAATGTTGAGGCACACAGGGGCTCACCAAACGCGACATGGTGTCAGCTAACAATTTGAGCTGATTTCCATTCAAATTGTTAGCGGACACCATGTCACGTTTGGAGAGCCCCTGTGTACCTCAGCATTGGAGCTCCCCCACAAGTGACCCCATTTTGGAAACTAGACCCCCCACTGAACAAATCTAGATGCATAATGAGCACTTTGAAGCCCCAGGTGCTTCACAAATTGATCCGTAAAAATGAAAAAAATATTTTTCTTCCACAAAAATCTTATTTTTTTATTTTTACGGATCAAATTGTGAAGCACCTGGGGCTTCAAAGTGCTCACTATGCATCTAGATTTGTTCCTTGGGGGGTGTAGTTTCCAAAATGGGGTCACTTGTGGGGAGCTCCAATGCTGAGGCACACAGTGGCTCTCCATACGCGACATGGTGTCCGCTAACAATTCCAATTGTTAGCGGACACCATGTCGCGTATGGAGAGCCCCTGTGTGCCTCAACATTGGAGGTCCCCCACAAGTGACCCCATTTTGGAAACTAGACTCCCCCAAGGAACAAATCCAGATGCTGCCACTCATTTGTCAATGGGGTCACTTCTGGGGGGGCTTCAATGTTTAGGCACACAGGGGCTCTCCATACGCAACATGGTGTCCGCTAACAATTGTTAGCGGACACCATGTTGCGTATGGAGAGCCCCTGTGTGCCACCAGCATTGCCACCAGCGCAAGGGCAACTGGAAGAGTTGGGGTACAGCACCAGAAAATGGCACCTCCAATGAATGCGCTATTTTCTGGGGTGGCTGTGGGTTGCAATTTGCAGCGTGGGGGGGCCCACAACATTTGGATCTCTCCACGATGAGGATTGCAGCCCCCCAACTGCCAAGTTGTACCTGGCTGGCAACCAAGAATATGGCAAAGCTCCATGTCAGTTTATTGGTAGAAGTAATAAAAAAAATTACGTGGGGCTTCGCCATATTTTTGGTCCAGCCAGGTACAACTTGGCAGCTACGGACTGCCACCAACCCCCAGCTGCCTCGTTGTACCTGGCTGGCAACCAAAAATACAGCGAAGCCCATTTTTTTATTTCTAGAACAAATTCTAGAAAAAAAATTACGTGGGGCTCCGCCACATTTTTGGTCCAGCCAGGTACAACTAGACAGCCGGGGGCTGGAATCCGCAGCATGGAGAGGCCCAAGCATTCTGGGCCCCCCATGCTGCAAATTGAAGCCCGCAGCCGCCCCAGAAAATGGCGCATTCATTGAAGCGCCATTTTCTGGCGCTGTACCCATGCTCTTCCAGTTGCCCTGGTGCCGGTGGCAAACTGGGTAATAAAGGGGTTAATGCCAGCTTTTTATTGGCAGTTGGCACTAAGCCCGAGATTCATAATATTGGGCCAATGTTAGACCCGCCATTAGGAATCTCTTGTAAGTAGTCAATAAATACACACAGAGAAAAATCTTTTTATTTGGAAAAAAAACAAACAAAATTCAGACTCCATCTTTATTAGAAAGATCCGACGTAGTCCATAACGAAGGTCCCACGACGCTCGATAGCCTCCGACGTAGTCCACAACGAAGGTCCCACGATGCTCGATCGCCTCGGCTCCAGAGATTGCAGCAAGGGATCAAGTGTCCTCTTCATACAGCCTCTGGGGTCAGAGTTATGGTGCACTGTATGAAAATGATCTGTCATACAGTACACCATGACTATGATCCCTGAGACTAGAAGAGGACACTTGATACCTTGTTGCATCCATCCATCCACCCATCATCCACGCATGTACACATCCATTCGTGCACACACCCACACATGCAGTCACACATCCATCCATGCACGCATCCACGCACGCACCCACACATCCACTAACCCACGCATCCACACACCCACCAACGCACACATCAACGCACCCACTAACCCACGCATCCACACATCCACTAACCCACTAATCCATGCACCCACACATCCACTAACCCACACACCCATGCATCCACACATCCACGCATCCATACACCCACACACCCATGCATCCACTAACCCACGCATCCACACACCCACTAACCCACGCACCCACACATCCACTAACGCACACATCCACGCACCCACTAACCCACGCATCCACTAACGCACACATCCACGCACCCACTAACCCACGCATCCACTAACGCACACATCCACGCACCCACTAACCCACGCATCCACACATCCACGCACCCACACATCCACTAACCCACACATCCACTAACATACACATCCACTAACCCACACCCACTAACCCACGCATCCACGCACCCACTAACCCACGCACTCACACATCCACACACATCCTCACACCCACGCACCCACTAACCCCACACACCCACGCATCCACACACCCATGCATCCACACACCCATGCATCCACGCACCCACGCATCCACGCACCCACGCATCCACTAACCCACGCACCCACACACCCACGCATCCACACACCCACGCATCCACACATCCACACACCCCACGCATCCACGCACCCACACACATCCTCACACCCATGCACCCACTAACCCACGCATCCACACACCCACGCATCCACACACCCATACACCCATGCATCCACACATCCACTAACCCACGCACCCACTAACCCACACACCCACGCATCCACACATCCACTAACCCACACACCCACGCATCCACACACATCCTCACACCCATGCACCCACTAACCCACACACCCACGCATCCACTAACCCACGCATCCACTAACCTACGCATCCACTAACCCACGCATCCACACACCCATGCATCCACTAACCTACGCATCCACTAACCCACGCATCCACTAACCCACGCATCCACTAACACACGCATCCACTAACACACGCATCCACTAACACACGCATCCACTAACACACGCATCCACTAACCCACGCATCCACACACCCACGCATCCACACACCCATACACCCATGCATCCACACATCCACTAACCCACGCACCCACTAACCCACACACCCACGCATCCACACATCCACTAACCCACACACCCACGCATCCACACACATCCTCACACCCATGCACCCACTAACCCACACACCCACGCATCCACTAACCCACGCATCCACTAACCCACGCATCCACACACCCATGCATCCACTAACCTACGCATCCACTAACCCACGCATCCACTAACCCACGCATCCACTAACACACGCATCCACTAACACACGCATCCACTAACACACGCATCCACTAACACACGCATCCACTAACCCACGCACCCACACATCCACGCACCCACACACCCACGCATCCACGCACCCACACACCCACGCATCCACGCACCCACGCATCCACACATCCACTAACCCACGCATCCACACACCCACACACCCACGCATCCACTAACCTACGCATCCACACACCCACGCATCCACTAACCCACGCATCCACTAACCCACGCATCCACTAACACACGCATCCACTAACCCACGCATCCACTAACCCACGCATCCACTAACCCACGCATCCACTAACCCACGCATCCACTAACACACGCATCCACTAACACACGCATCCACTAACCCACGCATCCACTAACCCACTAACCCACACACCCACGCATCCACTAACCCACGCATCCACTAACCCACGCATCCACACACCCATGCATCCACTAACCTACGCATCCACTAACCCACGCATCCACTAACCCACGCATCCACTAACACACGCATCCACTAACACACGCATCCACTAACACACGCATCCACTAACACACGCATCCACTAACCCACGCACCCACACATCCACTAACCCACGCACCCACACATCCACGCACCCACACACCCACGCATCCACACACCCACGCATCCACTAACCCACACATCCACACACCCATGCATCCACTAACCCACGCATTCACACACACCACTAACCCACTCACTCAATCATTGATTGATTCATTCATTCATACATACGGTACTTACCTCAGGGCGGAGCAGCACTGGAGGAGGGGCGTTCCAGCGAGGAGAGGAGGCAGAGCGGCGGCTACACCGGCGGGATCGGACACGGGGGGTGAGGAGGGGGCGGGGATCGAGGGGGCGGGGATCGGGGGGGGTGAGGAGGGAGCGGGCATCCTCCCCCGCCGCTAGCAGCGCGGCGGCTGAAGCCGCAAACAGACCCGACATGGGAGGTGGGGGCCATCCAGAGGAGGGGGAGGCCTGAGGAGGGGGAGGAGTAGGGCATCGCGGCGGGTGAAGCCGCAATCAGGTCCCGGCATCGGGCGTGGGGGGCAGTGACAGGTGGGGGCCATCTTGAGAAGGGGAAGGCCTGAGGAGGGGGAGGGCATTCGCTCCCAAGGCCAGCAGCGCGGAGTGTGAAGCCGCACACAGGTCCCGGCTGTCACAGAGATCACAGCCGGGATCTATTTCATGCGTTCAACTAGCATGCAGTCGCAGCATGCCGCGACTGAAACTCGCTTTGCGAGTTCAATGCTTAAAATGCGCACCAGTGTGCCCGACATGGTAGAAAACCACTTGTCCTAGTGCAATGCGAGTTTATCTCGCATTGCACTCGTGCGAGGCACTGGGATCATGTCGGATGATGTGCCTTCAGCCTTATGCACGCCCCCTCTCAGCCTGCTATAGTGATGTGAGGCTGATTGCGTCATAAAGGGGCGGGGCTAAATCGCGGCATCCCGGTAGCCCCGCCCCTTTATGATGCAATCAGCCTCACATCACTATAGCAGGCTGAGAGGGGGCGTGCATAAGGGAGGGGGAGAGCAGACATGATGAGCACAGCCCACAAGTGCCAGCACACACAGGGAGACGCCCTCAAGTACGCAGGCATGTAAGTTTATAAAATCATTATCTCACTTCTACTGCAGCCACTTTTCACACAAAAACAGTGCTGCTAATGGTTTACTAGGCTGCAGGGGCACATATTAACAGTGTATGAGGGTCATCCGAGGTGGTTGGTTCCTATGCAGATTACCGCAACCGCGCCGCAACCGCGCCGCAAGTGCGGCGCAAGTGCGGCAAGTGCGGCAGATGCGGTTTTCTCACCGCATCTGCCGCGAACGCGGGTAAGCCCGAGCCTGACTCGGGGTTAACGCTTCTGGTAGTGAATGTTAACCCCGAGTCAGGCTCGGGAATAACGCTAGGAAGGTTAAGAGACAATCTGCTAATGTCTTGCCACACACCACAGGATATATTTAGAAATCATCTGGAGTCAATGTCTCTTTGAGTCAAATATAATAAAATGTATTCATTTATGTAGCACTATTAATTCCATAGCACTTTACATGCATTTGCAACACTGTCCCCATTAGAGCTCACAATCTAAACATCCTACCAGTATGTTTTTGGAGTGTTGGAGGAAACCTGAGAACCCAAAGGAAACCCACAAAAACACGGGGAGAACATACAAACACAATGCAGATGTTGTCCTTGGTGGGAATTGAACACATGACCGCAGTGCTAACCACTAAGCCACCGTGGCACAATATGCTTTTGTTGCACAAAGGAGACCTACATATTATTAAGAAGGTGGGTTTAGTGACCGATCATTGTATATACTTTAAAAGGGAACTTGTCACCTAGTTCATAGCCCCAAACCTATTACTACCTGTCCCTGCAGCTTCCTAGTACATTCTTAACCATCCCAGTCTGACCTAAATGTGTACTCTAATTGCTGTGAATAATGATTTGATCACTTACATTCTTCTATGGTAATTATCATGGTGTCATCCAGACTGTAGACACTGGGGGCATTCTCTCCTCCTTTATCTCCCCCCTCTCTCCGTGTATTACGCCCCGGTGGGTGTGATATCCTGCTTTCACATGCTCGCTCATCGCATTCCAAATCTATGCACTTGTGCCGGGTATGACATGATGGCCGCAGATTGAGGGCTTCAGAGCATGTGCAGTGCGCATTTTAAAGCCATTCAGTACATAGATAACAAGAACGCGCATGCCTGGAAAGGATGCGGCCATCACGTCATATCCGGCAGAAGTTCATAGATTTGGAATGCGAGGAGCGCGCATGTGAAGCAGAATATCACACCCATGGGGGTGTGATACACAGAGCGAGGGAGGAGATGGAAGATGAGAGAATGCCCCCAGTGTCTACAGTCTGGATGACACCATGATAATTACCATAGAAGAATGTAAGTGACCAAATCATTATTCACAGTGATTAGAGTACACATTTAGATCAGACTGGGAAGGTTAAGAATGTACTAGGAAGCTGCTGGGACAGGTAGTAATAGGTTTGGGGCCATAAACTAGGTGACAAGTTCCCTTTAAGTATGTAAATTATTCTTGTCAATACATTTTTTTTCATTGTCTACTAATGCAATAAATACCAGTAAAAAAAAAGCCAAAATCAAGGAGAATGGCTGCCCTGTGCATTGCCCTGTGATGATATTGCTGGGATTATTGCCCATTTGGCTCATGAGTTGTATATTTTGCAAGCTTTGGAAGCTGGCATGTGCCTGATGCTATGTAATCTGCAGGAAGTGCTTGTCTAATGGATGCAATGAAGTGAACATTACACTGGAATTATCCAACTATTTTTTAGCTAATCATGAGATCAGCAAGGGAAATGCAAACAGACTGACTAAGCCTCTTCCCAATGTGTTTTTTCTTCTATTTGTAGACAATGACATTTTTAAAGTTTTCAATATTGTATCTTACGTAAGGTATGAAAAATGTGGTCGCTATGTAAATGTAATCTAAATTTATCTGTGTTTTTAATTACACTAAATATTATTTCATTGTTTTAGAAAATGATACAGGCTTACAGATCTTCACAGTTAGTATGAGGTTGGTCATTAAAATATCTCAAATTGTAAAATAAATAAGAATTTTACTTCTCGTATGATTATAGCAAAAACAAGTGTTTTTTGTGAGATTGAGTATAGCAATTTTAGTTTAAATGTTTAAAAGTTAGAAAACCTGCAATTGCATTTTATAAATCAATGAGCCTGTTGAATCCGTAAAAAACTTAGAATCTGGCAGTCTTAGTGCATAGTGTTACCCGCAGGTAACGCTATGCGCCGCCTGCCTACTCATCTCTATGGCAACCAGATGCTTACCGCAGCAGCCGACTCCAATTACAAGCCCAGGATATGCGCTTTTGCAGAGCGCACAGGAAAACGCTGCAGACCGCTTTTCTTGTGCGCTCTGCAATAGTGCATATCCGGGGATATGCTGTGGAGCCGGCAGCTGCGGTAAGCATTGGGTTACCATAGCAATCCATAGGCAGGCGGCGCATAGTGTTACCTGCTGATAACACTATACGCTAAGCCTGCCAGATTTTAAGTTTTCAACAGATCCAGCAGGCCAGAGCAGATGCAGGCCTGACCCTAGCCTAAGGGCCACTTTACACACACTAACTTATCTGTCCAACTTCTGAACAACTTACTGGTTGCAGTGAAATCATGGACACATTGTTACATTTGTACACAGCCACAAAATGGAGCAATGTGTCCATGATTTCACTGCAACCAGTAAGGCTGGTTTCACACTGTGGTCAGATCAGGTCAGGTTCGATTAGGTTTTGTGTTTCAAAACCAGGAGTGACTCCAAAACTTAGAACAGGTGTCAGTCTTTCAATTATACTTTTTCTCTGCAAGTTCCTCTCCTGGTTCCTCTCCTGGTCCTCTCCTGGTTCCTCTCCTGGTTTTGGCACACAAACCTGATCGAACCTGATCAGTGAAAAACCACAGTGTGAAACCAGCCTAAGTTGTTCAGAAGTTGGACAGATAAGTTGGTGTGTGTAAAGTGGCCTTTAGGCTAGTTTTACACTAGCAGTTTTGTGAAATTAGCCTAAGGCTGCGTTCACAAATTTGCGTATTTTCCTGCGCTTTTTTGCGCGCGCTTTTTGCCGCGTTTTTCGGCCACGCAAAAAAATACGCTGGGGCTTTCAGACACTGCGCTTTCTTTACTCCAGAAAGCGCAGTGATGTCACAGAGGGGAGGAAGAATCCTGCTTCCTCCTCCCCTCTGTGACAGCTGTGGCCGCCCATTAGACTTCACAGTGTATTAATATACACTGTGAAGTCTAAATTAAATAAAAGCAAGTGTCTAAAAAATAAAAAAGAATGAATACTTCACCTGTCCGACGCCTTCTCCCGCTGTCTGGTCTCTGGTTCCAAGTGAGATGTGTTCTGACAGGACCTGTGGTGACATCAGAGGGGCGTTCCCGGGGCGTTCCCAGCGCTGATTGGCTGCTCGCGGTCATGTGATATGTATCACATGACCGCGAGTGCCCGGGAACGCCCCTCTGACGTCACCACAGGTCCTGTCAGAACACATCTCACTTGGAACCGGAGACCGGACAGCGGGAAAAGGCGTCGGAGGGTAAGTATTTCATTCTTTTTTATTTTTCATACACTTGCCTCTGTTTAATTTAGATTTCATAGTGTATATTAATACATTGTGAAATCTAATGAGCGGCCACAGCTGTCACAGAGGGGAGGAGGAAGCTGGATTCTTCCTCCCCTCTGGGAGAATACGCAGGAGCAGCTGCGTAAACAATTGACATATCAATTCTTTACGCAGCTGCGCTTTCTCCCTGAAAATGCACTGCGTATTTTTGCGCAATGCCTGCACTGCAAAGTGAATTTCACATTCACTTTGCAGGCAGACAAAAGGCACATTGCGTATTTTGAAAAGCGCGCGTAAAAAAGCGCAGCAAAATACGCAATGTGTGAATGCAGCCTAAGGCTGGTTTCACACTGCAGTTTTTCCCTGATCAGGGTTCATCAGGTTTTGTGTGCCAAAACCTGAAGTGTCTCCAAAACCCAGAACAGGTGTCAATCTTTCAATTATACTTTTGCTCTGCAAGTTTCACTCCTGGTTTTGGCACACAAAACCTGCTGAACCCTGAACAGGTAAAAACTGCAGTGTGAAACCAGCCTAACTCTGTAAAGTTGGTTTATAAAATGCAATTGCAGGTTCTTTCACACAGGCTCCCAGATTACCCCCAGAGTCCCCCTGTCTGCATCTGCACCAGAATTATCACCATCCAGGCTCACGGATCGGTAATAATACTAGTGTGGGAGCAGACAGCTGCTTCAAGTGGTGTACCTGTTTCCCCTAGATCTGGGGACAAATGGCACACCCACTATGGGCATGTCATTTGGAACTGCATTCTGGGCATGCGCAGTTTCAAAACCCGGATCCAGGTATCTGGATCCAGCAGGATCCAGAGTCCCCTGGATATGGGTTACATAGAGCCCAATTTTAATCCATCCTTCATTGTCCCAGATCTGGACAGTTACAGTTTTTGACATGGAGACCAAAAATCCACCAAGTTGGGTTTTTGTGTCAGGGAAAAAAACGTAACCACCCGGATCAAGGAAAAAAGTGCAAAATTGGATTCATCCGCAAGTGCCTACTGCCCCATTGAAAGTCAAAGGGGCCGAAAATGGATGCGGGTGCTTCCAGTCTTAGGCTGCTTTCACATCAGCGGTTTTTTGAAATCGCGGCAGATGCGGTGAAAAAAACGCATCTGCCGCGATTACCGCATAACCGCTGCATTTGCGGCACACTTGCAGCAAGCCCCATGCAATATCTATGGGGCTTGCAGTAAGTGTGCGGCAAGTGCAGTTTCGGCACTTGCGGCAGGTGCGGCACGGAAAAAAACGCGGTCAGCCGCGTTTTTTTTGCGGCCGCACCTGCCGCAAGTGCTGATACCGCATTTGCCGCACCTGCCGCAAGCCCGCATAGACATTCTATGGGGCTTGCCGCAACTGTGCCACAAGTGCAGCGGATATGCGGTAATTGCGGTAGATGCGGTTTTTTCACTTGGTACAGTAACAAATATCAATTTTACATAGATTCAAATTCATAGGACAGTAGATAAAATCAAACTCTAGTGTAAACTGGAATTTGTCAATGTGGTAAGTACTTTAATCTCTTTAATCCCTTTACCCCCGGGCAATTTTCCGTTCTCCATTTTTTCTACTCTTCTTCCAAGAGCCATAACTTTTTTATTTTTCTATAAGTATAGACATATGGGGCTTATTTTTTGTGGGACAAGTTGTACTTTTGGATAAAATAATTTATTTTACCATATGGTGTACAGTAAAATGGGGGAAAAATTCCAAGTGCAGTGAAATTAAAAAAAGGTGCATTTACACAATTTTTGGGGGTTTATTCACCATGTTCACTTTAAGGAAAAACTGCCATGTTCATATGATGCCTCATATTGGTACGAGTTCATAGATGACAAAAATGTATACTTTTACTTTTATCTAAGAGCTGAAATAAATATGAAATTTTTCAAGAAAAAGAAATGCGCTTTTGTCGCCATTTTCTGCAACCTGTAGGGTCCTCAGTTTTTGGGAACTGGGGCTGTGTGACGCTTACTTTTTGTGGCTTGAGTTGATGTTTTTTATGACACCATTTTTGGGTAGATGCGCTGTTTTGATAGCCTGTTATTGCATTTTATTGCTATATTGTGGCAACCAAAAAAATCTTTGGTGTTTGGACTTTTTTTTTTTCTGTTACACAGCTTACAGATCTGATTAATTGATTTTATATTTTGATAAATCGGGTATTTTTAAATGTGGTGATACCAAATATGTGTATATTTTTAATAGTTTTATTTTCAATGGGGCAAAAGGGGGGTGATTTGAACTTTTTTATTTTATTTTATTTTTATCATATATTTTAAAACTTTTTTTAATTTTCCTTTATTTTACCCTGCTCTTTAGGGTGCATCAGCACTGTAAAGTTGCTTGTGCTGTGAAGAGAGATATTTCACCATCCCTCTGCACAGCACAAAGATCATTTTCTGCCAGTGACGCCACTCAGGCATCATTGGTAAGAAGTGAGTCATGACAGTATCTGGGGTCATCAGCTGAGCCAGCATGGTCATGGCAATGTATTGAGGCTCCGTGATGTGATCACCAATGTAGGTGGGGGACAACGGTGCTTTAGAAAATGCTGCTAGTGATTGACATTGTGATCTAAATGGTTAGCATTATACACCTTGGTCATGAAGGGGTTTATGAATAATTTTTAAGCTGAATCATAAATTGCCGCAGAAGCCAAGCTTTTCTACACTGCTACTTTGTAACAGAAGACATAGTTGGTGGGTATAAGCGTCTCAATCGCATATTCAAGTAAAGGAAGATGGCAGGCAAGGCCTAGATCTACATGTTGAAATACACAGAACTTGTTTCATTTATCTTAAATGAGGTTTTACAGGCAATATATTATTCTATTTATCGATCTTATTTATTAGGAATATCAGGATTTTCCAATTACTTGGCTTAAAAATTACTCCTTCCACATGACATTGACAGTGATTTAGGTCTTTTAATGTGAAAAAAAATGTCTTTACTTTTATAGCACTATTAATTCCGCAGCCCTTTATAAACATGATCATCACGTTCCCTTGTTGGGGCTCATAATCTAAATTCCCTATCAGTATGTCTTTGGGAGGAAACTCATGCAAACAAAGTTAGAACATACAAACTCCTTATAGATGTTGTCCTTGGTGGGATCAGAGCCCAGGACCCCAGCACTGCAAGACTGCAGTTTTAACCTCTGAGCCACCATGCAGCCCAATGTATCACAAAAGGTGATATGAAAAGTGATCAAAAGTCACATATACCCCAAATTGATACAAATGACTACAACTCATCCTACAAAAAGTAAGCTTTCATCCAGCTATGTCAACAGAAAAATAAAAAGTTTATGACTCCTGTAATATGATGACTCAAAAATATTTTTTGTTTTGTATAAAGTATTTTATAATGTAAGCATAAGGAAACATAAATAAAACAATATACCCACAGTATAAAGTTAATATATTACTTATACCATACAAATGGGGCGGACATATCATTGGTGTAACCTGTGCAGCAGGGCAGAAGTCACAGAGGTAAGGAGCCCTTTTCCATCTTCAAAGCAGCAAGCATCTTTTATCATTTACACAAATAGGGATACATCATTATAAGCTTTTTGACTTCAATAGGCCATCTACTATACTTATGACTCACTCAGGTCTCAGGCTCAGTCTGGAGGTCACGGGTGGCTGCCTGAGGCTGTGGCCCTGGTGGTCAATGATTAAGGGCAAAATAATAAAATAAAGTTTGTTCGTGACGCCACCTGCAGTAGAGATGTCACCAGTGCCGCCACAGTCCTCCGGAGGTCTGTGGTATTGCGGCTGAGATGGTTTAGTCCTCCGCAGGCAGGACTGGACCTCCGGGGCACGAAACCTGTTGAAGGAATGAGTTCATGCAAGGAAAAGATGCAGCAGAGTCGACAAGTCACTTCACCGGGTACTTTACTGGAACTCAGCAGTCATTACAGTTCACAGTGCAGTATGATGTTATCAGACAAATAGTTGTGGCTGGCTGCAAGTAGATTTCTGTAGGTAGACGGAACCCTCGTATATGCCTTTCTTGTTCCTCTTGTTCCCTCGCCTCCCAGTGGCGTTGTGAAGCCTGACTTCATGTAGGACCAGTCTGACCTCCTGCTGTCTCTCTTTACTCCCTTTTGCTCCCATTGGGCGAACCTTCTGTTGAACACTGCAGCTTCCGGGACTCTGTGGCCTTTCATGCACAGCGGCTCGCCAGCAGCATCTGGTTCCCCTCTAATGGGTGCTTTAGGAGTCAGGGCCGTATCTGGAGATACCCCCATTCTACGGATTTTCTACAGGCCGTGAAGGTTCCTGCAGGTGCGGGCTCCGGTACCCGGTTTCTTACTTTGAGCGGACTCGCGCCCGAGCCACTTGCTCCTTCCTCCCTCTGTCTGGGATCTGTTCTCATTTTTTTTGGGTCCCTCAGCCGAGGTGACCCTCCTTCGTGCTGGGTGAGCCTGTCCCAGACGCTCCTTATCTGGTCCGAACCCACCGTCTATCTCACCGTCCACTAACCTGGAGGCAGAGACCTGAAGCCTATGCAGACTCCGGCCAAAGACCTCCTTTTTTCCCCTGGGGGCTACTATATACCCCCTGGGTTCCCTCCCACTGACTATTCTAGTGTGGGATGTGGGTCTTTGGTTCCGCGTACTGTCTATAAATCCACTTGCAGTAGGGTGACTACACCGCTTTTATGAGTGTAATACCCCTTTTGTGACACCTACATGGTGGGGCGCCACACTTGCACTCGGCCTATGTGTATGCTATTGCGCAAATTTTATACAGATACAGAAGAACTGACTGAGTTTACACACCTAAAAGTGGGGTCGAAGAACCCCAACAACACAAATTTCCATACAGTGCTAATGGATTACAACTGGGGTACTCAGGTCTTGGGCGGTCGGGTGCTGGGATGTCACGGGTGGTCGGTGCCCGAGCCTGTGCCCTAGTGTTGACAATGAAAAAAGGGGTATTTACAGGGATTAGAGTTTATAGGTGATTGTCGTGACCCCTCCTGTAGATCCCGTGATGGCACTGGTGCTGCTGGGACCTCCGGGATGATGGGCGGCAGCAAGGTGTTGTAGCTCCCTACACGTGGAATAGGGCAGCGCAGTCTTTGCTGTGAGGCTGGAATGTCGCGGTTCTCCCAGGAAGGAAACACAGACACTTGCTTGCTCTGCATGGGTCTTTACTCCGGTAATCTGCAGTTTACAGGATATGCGGTTGTTACAGCCAGGGTAGTGGACCGGGTGGTCCTGGAAAAAGGCAATGTCCGTCCGAAGCTCCAGCTATGTTCCTTCTTTTTCTCTTACTCTGTCCTACCTCTGCACACTCCTTCTTCCTCGCGCTGCCCTGCATGAATCCCGCTTACTACCAGGCCTGTTGGGTGATATAAGGTACCCTTCTCTCTCTAAGGGTTGCTCAACCCAGTTTGGTGCTTCTGGTGGGGACCGCGCGTATGTCTGGCAGATCATGCTCGTATGAAGCTGTCGATCATACCGGTATTTGCGGCTCAGGGATGGATCTCTGCACTGCTTCGGAGCCGATACCCCGCTTCGGACTGAGCCAGGGTGTTCAGTCTGCCCCTCTTTGTCTGGGTCACCAGGTTGAGGTGCCCTCCCCGTAACTTCTCCTTTTCCTCAGATTCTCTCTCTCTGTCTGTTCTTCTGACTCTCCACTACTGTTCTCTGGTTCTACTGTCCTACTACTGTTCTTACTTTCCCCACTCACTATATAACCTAGCTCTCCTCCCACTGGGACTGGTTACACTGGTAACGGTTGTCTGATTGGTCCCCTATCACTAGGTGTATGTGTGTGCTTGTGGAGCTTCAGGATTCTATTACCCCCTACCAGGACAACAGTACTGCACCTTCTGTTAGGGGTGCAGTACCCTTTTGTAACGCGCTGACTAGCAGGGCGCTACACAAGCACCACACAGCACTTAGTGACGCACAGGAGTCTTTTACCCCACCCAGATATCCATAACCAAAGGGTTGCAGTTAGTTCCTCCAAAGGAATGACCAGCAAGTAGGATGGGGGTCTATCCCCCTCCATAGAAGGTGCAGGTACCCGCTCCCGTGCGGCACCGTGCTGACACACCTCGGTCGATCGGCGCTTTCTCAGTTAGCAGGTGTGGCACAGGGACACGGGGCTTAGCGGTGACATCACTCAAGGGGTGGAGAACCGACCGTTTTGGAGCTAACTCGGGCTCTTTCATTGACCAATACAACCTTGCTATTAGCGGCATCCCCATTTCGGTGGGTTTTTAGTGGCTCCGAGTGTGAACCACAATAAGGGAGCACATTTGCACATATTACAATTATTGCTCCTTCTGTATGTGTCTGCTCATGCCACAACAGTCTACAAAAAAATAAAAATACCATCTGGGAAAAAAATGTTTTTTTTTTTGTTTTTTTTTGCCATTTTCTGCAAATTCATTTCTTAAAGACACATATGGGGTCACCTACACCCCTTTATAAATGAACTCACTGGTATACTTGTAAAAATGGTGTTATTAAAGTTTACCCTGTACTAATAATATATTGGAGGCGATGCAAGAGTAAAGAAGAGACATAGAACCATTCTCACAAAATGGCAGTTCACCCCTTCTAAGCATTGCTGTGTACCCATATAGGGTATTGCTGCACTAAGGAAAAACTGAGTTATAAAGTACAGTGTATATTTTTCTAATTACTTGTTGGAGAAAATAAAAATGTTGATTTAAATCTACATAATATTGTAAAAATTAAATTATTCATTTTAGCAGGCAAAAGGAAAATAAATCCTGGAAGCACATGGGGGGTAATCATGTTCACTACACCCCTAAATGGATTCCTTAAGGGCTGTTTTTCCAAAAATGTCATCAATTCCGGGGAGTCAAAAACCATACAGTGCTTTTTCTTTGCTAAGCCTTGCCAGGTGTCAAAATAGTAGAGTTCAACCATGTATGGGGTATAGCCATACTTGAGCAGAAATTGGATAATAAATTGTGGGGTGTTTTATACAAAAATCATGACTTTTTTGTTTTTCTGTTGACATATATAAGGGTCATCATGAATTATAGTTTTGAATGACACCAGTCTTTTTACCATTTAATCCCTTAAGGACCGAGTCACTTTGTACCTTAATGACCAAGCCTCATTTTTTAATTCTGACGAGTGTCAATTTCTGAACTTATAACTCTGGAACGCTTTAACATATCCCAGAGAGTGTGAGATTGTTGTTTTCCTGACATATTGTACTTCATGCTAGTGTTACATTTTGAGCAATATTTGTGTTTATTTATGAACATAACTGAAATTTAACAAAAATTATGAGTATGTTGAAATTTTCAAACTTTTCATTCTTATGCCCTTTAACCAGATTCTTATATTACACAAAATACTTAATTAAAAACATTTCCCAAATGTATGCTTTACATCTGCACCATTTTTGAAACCTGATTTTTTTCTTTAGGAAGTTAGAAGGGTTAAAATCTATCGGCAATTTCTAATTTTTCCAATAAAATTTAGAAAACACTTTTTTTAGGGACCACATCACATTTGAAGTCTCTTTGAGGGGCCGATGTGACAGAAAACACCCAAAAGTCACACCTTTCCAAAAACTGCGCAAACTGCTCAAAACCACATTCAAGAAGTTTATTAACCCTTCAGATGTGTCCCATGAACTAAAGCAATGTGGAAGGAAAAAAGTGAAAAGTTTACTTTTTCCGACAAAAATGTTACTTTAGCCTCAAATTTTGCATTTTCACAAGGGTAACAGAAAAAAGTGCACCATACAATTTGTTGTGCAATTCCCCATGAGCACGCCGATACCCCATATGTTGTGGAAAACTACTGTATATGCACATGGTAGGGCTCAAAGGGAAGGAGCACCATTTGACTTTTTGAACACAAAATTGGCTGAAATTGTTAGCGGATGGTATGTAGCATTTGTAGAACCCCTGATGTGCCTAAACTAGGGATGGGCGAATCCTAAATTACTCGGAATCGCTAGACTCTAACGAGTCCGAGTCTGGGACTCGCTACTCGTTGCGAGTCTAGCGAGTCCAATGTAAATGAATGGGGAAGCGAGTAATTGCGAGTAATTCCTCTGCTGCTGGACCCCATAAAGAGAAAAAAGAGGTCTGGCAGCAGAGGAACAACCTGCAATTCATTTAATCATAGTTTAGAAGCCGTCGCTAAAAAGCATAAAGATTTAATGTGAAACCTGATTGTACCAATCAGGTTCAATCAGGTTCAATCTGGTCTCATACACAGCAATGTTAAATGTGACTGGATTGAAACCGGATTGTCTCGGTTTGTGACGATTTGGGTTAATCCGGTTAAATTTAACAATTATGTCTATGAAACCGGATTGAGGACAGGGACAATGTTAAACTACCGGATTGCCATTGATTTTCATTGGACTCGTTACTGTGCGAGTAATCGCTTGGAAACTCGCAGAGTACCGAGTCCTGCGAGTCCACTACTACTCGTAGAGTAACAAGTCCTAACAAGTAGATTCGCCCATCCCTAGCCTAAACATTGAAAACCCCCACACAAGTGATGCCATTTTGGAAGCTAGACCCCTCAAGGAATTTATCTAGAGGTGTGGTGAGCACCTTGAACCCTCAGGTGCTTCACAGAATTTTATAACGTTGAGTTATTGAGGGGAAAATGAACCATACAATTTGCTGTGCAATTTCTTCTGAGTAAAGGATGTGGCGGAAACCTACTTTTTGGGTGCACGGCAGGACTTGAAAGAGAAGGAGAACTAATTGACTTTTTGAACGCATAATCAGCTGGAATCATTAGCAGATGCCATATTGCATTTGTAGAGCCCCTGATGAACCTAAACTGTTGAAACCCCCAGGTGCTTCACAGAATATTATAACATTGAGCTGTGAAAATAAAAAAGTCACTTTTTTCCCACAAAAATGTTGTTTTAGCTGCCAAATCATTAATTTCACAAGGGTAAAAGGGGAAACCACACCATACAATATGTTTGTTAAGCAATTTCTTCTGAGAGCGCCATAGCCTCAAAAGGGAAGATGCAATATTTGATTTTTGGAGCGCAAAATTGTCTGGAATAGATTGTGGATGCCATGTCGTCTTTGCAGAACCACCAATATTCCAAAACAGCAGAAACCCCTGACAAATGTCATAATTTTGAAAACTAGACCCCTCAAGAAATGTATCTAGTAGTGTGGTGAGCATCTTGACCTATTGGTGATTCACAGAATTATATAATATTGGGCTGTGAAGATGAAACATGTTTCTTTAATGAAAATGATGCGCACAAATTTTTAATTTTTACAAGGGTAAAGGTACCTTCACACGCGGCAATATTGCTAGGCAATTTCACTGGCAATTTGCTGGTTGCAGTGAAATCATGGACACATTGTTCTATTTTATTGCTGTGTACAAATGTAACAATGTGTCCATGATTTCACTGCAACCAGCAAATTGCCAGTGAAATTGCCTAGCAATATTGCCGCGTGTGAAGGTACCTTTACAGGAGAAAAAGGATATTCAAGGCAGCCATCAAAGTTTGGAGAGAGTTGCTTACAAAATATAAGTCAAAATCCAAAGAACTGCAGCTCCGTTCTCTCCTACTTCAAATTTTTGAAACTTTGATTTCTAACCTTAAATTAAGAAAATGGGTGGAAATTGGCATCTCAACAACTCAAGATATAATGCTAGCTAACAAGCTGATCCCCTTCCAATCCCTCCAAGACAAATATACCTTACCCGACACAGAGAAATCAACGTGGTCAAAAATACAATTATTCCTGACTTCAAAAAATATTATTTTTTCACTTCCACAATTTTTGAATGATCTCCTATTTAACCCTCTCGACAGCTCCAAGTGGGCAACCAACCGTCTGTACAGGTTCTTCAATGGTGACATGGAATTAACGAAATCTAAACACATATTAACCTGGGAAAAAGAACTTCAAATTCAGATAGATACAACCCAACTTTCCAAATCATTAAATATTATCTACTCTAATAACCTTTGTGCTACCCTCCACGAATCCCATTATAAGATTTTGTCTAGATGGTATTGGACACTGGAGAAAATACACCAAATCTTACCCTCAATCTTACCCGACTGCTGGAGAGGATGTGGGAAGGTAGGCTCTCTCTCACATATTTTTTGGGGGTGTCCCAAACTAAGTATACTTTGGGCTGAGATAAAAAACCTTATCAAGAATCTCACTAATCTTCGAATTTCCCTTAATCCACCACTAGCTCTCCTGATGCTTGGTATTGAAGCTTTTCCCAACAATGTTAGACATATAATTTGTCAAATTCTGATTACAACAAAATTGCTGATAGCATCACGCTGGAAACAGGCCGAGTCCCAACTATAATCGATATAATAAACAGAGTCTCTACCCATAATGTATACGAGTATAATATAGCTCTTAGACAGAAGAATTTGAACAAATACAAACTTAAATGGGGAAGTTTGGTCGAACAAATTTATGCCAAACCTAATTATTTGATATTCCGTTGACGTTATGACATTGCGTTCTTATTTTATGTATAATAATGAAGTTTTGTATCTTTCTAAATAATATGTTATGACGAATGCACTAGTAGACTTAGAGACATGATGTTGTCTAAAGGTACTAGAGATGGAAAAGAACAGTAACATTTTTCCTTCTGTAAATTATTTTGTACAACTAGGATGTTGGTTTCTTTTTTGTTGTTTGTTTCCCCTCCCCCCCCCCCCCCCCCATATTTATGTTTCCCCTCTTGTATAAAAACTTTAATAAAGATACTTTGAACAAGGAGAAAAAGGACTACAAAATGTATTATGCAATTTCTCCTGAGTATGGCAATACCCTCTATATGTTCAGAAACTACCTTTCAGGCACAGTGCAAAGCTCAGAAGGGAAGAAGCTCCATATTGGAGTGCAAATTTGGCTGGAATGGTTTTGGGGTACCATGTCACATTGACAGAGGCCCTGAGGAGTCAGAACAGGGGAAATCTCCCACAAGTGATCCCAGCTTACAAACTACACACCTCACTATATTCTTTTAGGGGTGCAGTAGCATATTGACACCACAGGCCTGTCACAAAATGTTATACCAATGGAGGATGAAGAAAAAAATAATTACATTTTTACCTCTAAAATGTTTTAGGCACATATTTTACATTTTCACAAGGGTAAATAGATAAAAACTACTGCATAATTATTACATATTATTATGTGACAATATCCTATGAGTGACTGTACAGTACTGTTTGGTCACATGGTAGAGCTGGAGAGGGTAGAAGTGCTATTTGACTTTTGAAGCTCAGAGTTTCCTCTAAAAAAATAGTTTGCAGACTCCATATACATACCCCTAAGTGCCAGAAGGCCTGACACCTTCCTCAAGTGACCCCAATTTGGAAATTACACCCCTCATGGAATTCATCAATTGGTGTAGAGATGATTTTGACTCATGACATTGCTGTGCCAGTAGATTGTGCTCAGCTTAAACTTCAGGAGACCTGAACCCCGTAAATTTAGTGGGCCCTCTTCACTACAGAAATGTCAAATATGTGGATGCTAGCTGCAGGTTTAGGCACACTGTGGGCTCATAAGCGAGGGGATAATTTGGTTTTTGGAGCATAGATTTTTGTTGGTTTTCTTTTGGGGTGAGGAACTCTTTTCCTGAGCCTTTATGCTGCCAGTAACTTAAAGGTCCCCTATATTTTTGTTAACATATGACTTGTTTTTTATGGGTTGAGTAAAAGCTTTTATTGGTGGCATTTTGGGGTACATAACATTTTGTATCAGTTCGCATGTATCCAGTGCTCTACACTGATGGATGGATCCATTCATTAACTAGCCAGCAGAGTTACTATGGATTCTTGTGTGGTTTCTGTTCAGTGGTGTTCAGCTTTTAGGATGTGCCCTTTTTTGCACGCCTAAAAAGGTGGCCACAGCCTGATCAAAGGAAAGCGTCAAAGATAAAGCCATCTGACTCGTTACAAGGAATCGTCTGTCAGGGGTTCAGTCTGAATCATGTACGGTATTTCAGAGATTTACACAAAAAGCCTGCTGTAAACGCTCAGCGTCAGCTTTATTGCGATCTTTGGAGGCAGATTGAACAAATCAGCAGAAGTTCAAGAGTTGCTTTTATTTATTTTTATGTCATTCATTGTGTGGTATAGGTGACAAAACTGCTTTATTCTTTCCATCGGTGTGAAAACACTGATACCGGACTTAGGCCCCTTTCACATCAGCGGTTTACGCTGATCGCGGCAGTTGCGGTGAAAAAAACGCAACTGACGCGATTACCGCACAACAGCCGCACTTGCGGTCCACTTGCGACAAGCGCCATGCAATGTCTATGGGGCTTGCGGTAAATGTGCGGCAAGTGCGGTTTCGGCACTTGCGGCAGATGCGGCCGCGGGAAAACCGCGGCTGACCGCGTTTTTTTTCGCGGCTGCAAGTGCCGCAAGTGCCGAAACCCCAACTACACCACACTTGCCACACCTGCCGCAAGCCCCATAGACATTGCATGGGGCTTGCCGCAAGTGAACCGCAAGTGCGGCTGTTATGCGGTAATCACGGCAGTCGCAGTTTTTTTCACCGCAACTGCCGCGATCAGCGTAAAACGCTGATGTGAAAGTAGCCTTATATAGTTTTTTATGTTTGGCTACTAAAATGCTTCTTTTTTTTGCATCACCATATTTTGAGAGCTGTAATCTTTCTGTAATTCTGCCAAAAGAGTCATGTGAGGGATTGTTTTTTTGCAGAACTAGCTGATGTTTTTATTGGTTCTATTTTCAGGCACATAATATAGCAAATATAGCACAAAAAACAGCAATTCAGAATTTTTTGTTCTAAAAGTGATGAGATATTTTTATTCTTTGGGTCAGTACGGATACAGCAATACCACATTTATATTTTTTTATTTTTTTGCCAATTTTACAGAATAAAAATTATTTTTTTTTAAAAGTATTGTTCTCTAATCGCTGTATACTAAGAGCTGTGGCTTTTTTATTTTTTCGCTGACAGAGCAGATCGGTTGTAGCTTGTTTTGTGCAGGACAAGATGACGTTACCAGTGATACCATTTTTATTTACAGTAATTAAAATAATGGGATTAGCGCTCAGGACTAAGCTCCCACAGCAGTGCTGCACACATGCCTCAACCCCAAGAGAGCCCTATTATTACTGAGTATAAGAATTAAAAGCAAATCGGAGTGTGCTCATGGAATTCCACTGTTAAATTATGGTCAAAATAAATCTATAAAATTCTCTTTAAAAGCACGTGACTACACAGCAAGAAAAATACGCTAAAACTGTAAAGATATAAAGAGGTTTCACCAAAATGTCCACATCAGCATCAGAACAAATATGTAGTTCATATAAAAGTGATTATGGCTGGAAAATCACTGTATAAAGTGCATTGTTTAAACCTTTGGCGAAATCACTGTTCTTGTTCAATACAGGTGACAGATTGAGAAAGGATGACAAGGTACCACCGATATTGTAAGTCTGTTTTCAGTCTGTTTTCTAATACTATTTGTATACAGATTTTTATATATACTTGCGGTTCTCTCTAGGGACAAGATCCACACTCTCTCACTCCTGCGGTTGTAGGGCCTTGGGTGCTGGCTCATTTAAAATATAGTAAGCACCTCCCACAGCTTCTACAATAGTTAAAGGGAACCTGTCACCTAATCTATGGCCCCTAAACTATCACTACCTGCCCCTACAGACCCTAACTAGCTCCCTAACCATCCCTGCCTGACCTAATATGGCTTTATAGAAGATGTATAAAAGACTTTATAAACTTACAGTTTCTGTGACAGTGGGGCGTTCTTGTCAGGAGGGCGGTGTCCCCAGAGCCGCGCTCCCCCCGCCTCGCTCCCTTCCTAACGCCCTAATGGGCGACATTATCAATTTGAAGAGCGGTGGAGCCCATTGGAATCTTCCCGCCCCGCTCTTCATGACGCGAGGCCGGCGACCGCGTCATTTCCGGCTCGCGCATGCGCAGTGCGGCAGGAGAAGTCGAAGCCAAGTCCCGGCGTCGCTAGGCAACGATCGGCGTCTTCGGAAGGTGAGTATCGGCGCCCGCTCCCAAACCAGCACATATATATGTGTGTGTAATCCACATGTATATATGGATTACACACACATATATATATTCACTTTGATTAGGCATATTTCATATGTGCATCTATATATATATAGATGCACATATATATAGTTAGATTATATATATGTGTGTGTGTGCATGTGTATATATATATATATATATGTGTGTGTGTGTGTGCACATATATATATATATAATATATATATATGCACACACACAAATATATATATATTTGCATGTATATGTGCACACATATATATATAATCTAACTATATATATACACATATATATATATATGTGTATATATATAGTTAGATAGATTTTATATATATATAAAATATCTATTGTATGTATACAGAGTATATATACATGGTGCATCTATAGATATGGTGAATATATATATATATACCCAAGTGTATAGATGCATCATATCTCTAGATGCGTCATATATATACTGTATATATAAAGTGGATGCAGCTAATATATAGTGTATATATATATATATATATATATATATATATATATTGTATATGATGCATCTACTGTATATATACAGTATATATATACAGTATATATATATGGTGCATCTATAGATATGATAAGTCTCAATATATATATACAAGTGTATAGAGGCATCACCTATATACTGTATATATACAGTAGATGCATAATCTATATTATATATAGATATACACTATATATATATATATATATATATATATATTATATATAGATGCATCCACTGTATATATGCAGTATATATATGATCCATCTATACACTTGTGTATATATATATTGAGACTTATCATATCTATAGATGCACCATATATATATACTGTATATATACATTATATATATGGTGCATCTATAGATATGATGAATCTATATATATACACAAGTGTATAGATGCATGACATATATACTGTATATATACAGTAGATGCATTGTATATATTATATATAGATATACACTATATATATAATATATATATAGATGCATACACTGTATATATACAGTATATACAAATATATGATGCACCTATAGATATGATGCATCTATACACTTGTGTGTATATATAGATGCATCTACTGTATATATACAGTATATATATGATGCATCTATAGAAATGATGCATCTATAAACTGTGCATATATATATGCATATATATGCGTGTATCTATTCAAATGCATGTATATATACATATGTATATATATATATATATATATATATATATATATATATAGACACACACATGTATATATATCTATATACATACACACACACATATATCAGTATATATTTATATATATACATATACACAGACACATGTATATATCTATATTCACACATATATATGTATATATATACAGAAATATATAGTAAATTACACATATTATGCATATGTGTGTAAATGTATATACGTATACATATATGTGGATACTTAGACATATAAATATATATGTATATGTGTGCATATGAATATATACACACGTGTATACATATGATTAGCCACATATATACATAATGTGTGTATATAGTAATATATATCTGTGTATCTATAGATATGTATATATACACATACACGTGTATATATATCTATATGCACAGAAATACATATATAAATATACACAGATACACACACATTTTTCTACACACATACATATACGTGTGTATGTATATATATATATATGTATAAATACATAGCTGTATATACAGACATACATATCAATATACACACATTATCTATGTATATATGTGCATGTGTATATATATACTTGTGTGTGTGTATATATATATATATATGTATGTATATATATTTTGTAGAGAGAGAGACTGAGGGTGAGAGGGTCTGTGAGTTTTGTGTAACGCTGGGACCTTGGTGACGCAGTAAACTTCACCTGAGGTCAGAGTTAATCCTCGTCACTCTACCTGACCTCAGGTGATCTACACTGATGTCACCCTGTTCACATCGGTAACAGAAAACTCACTCTATGTGGGTCACGCTGTGAAGTGGGAAGTTTCACATGCGGTCAGAGAAACACATTGCTTTATCCGACCTCAGGTGACATAGACCATGAACTCGCCCCCTTCACAGTGCCAGCTGCTAAAAGAAAGGTGGCATTAACCCCTTATTACCCAGTCTGCCACCGCCACAGGGCAGCTGGAAGAGCTGGGTACAGCTCCAGAATATTGCGCTTCTATAAATGCGCAATTTTCTGGGGCGGCTGCGAGCTGCAATTCTCAGCGGGGGTGGCCCAGAACGCTTGGGCCTCCCTACGCTGGGGATTCCAGCCCTCAGCTGCCTAGTTGTACCTGGGTGGCAAAGAAAAATGCGGCGAAGCCCCACGCCGTTTTTTTTCTTGTCAGCCAGGTACACCTAGGTAGTTGGGGGTGGATTGCAGCTCCCAGCTGCCTAGTTGTACCTCGCTGGCAAAGAAAAATGTGGCGAAGCCCCACGCCGTTTTTTTTCTTGCCAGCCAGGTAGACCTAGACAGCTGTGGGCTGCCATCCACCCCCTACTACCTAGGTGTACCTGGCTGGCATGAAAAAACGGCATCTGGCTTCACCACATTTTTCTTTGCCAGCCAGGTACAACTAGTCAGCTGGGGGTGGATGGCAGCTCCCAGCTGCCTAGTTGTACCTGGCTGGCAAAGAAAAATGCGGCGAAGCCCCATGCCGTTTTTTTTTCTTGCCAGCCAGGTACACCTAGGTAGTTGGGGGTGTATGGCAGCTCCAGCTGCCTAGTTGTACCTGGCTGGCAAAGAAAAATGCGGCGAAGCCCATGCCGTTTTTTTTCTTGCCAGTCAGGTACACCTAGGTAGTTGGGGTGAATGGCAGCTACCAGCGACCTAGTTGTACCTGGCTAGTAAAGGAAAATACAGCAAAGCCACATGCCATTTTTTTTTTGCCAGCCACATACAACTAGTCAGCTGGGAGCTGCCATACACCCCCAACTACCTAGGTGTACCTGGCTGGCAAGAAAAAAAAACGGCATGGGGTTTTGCCGCATTTTTCTTTGCCAGCCAGGTACAACTAGGCAGCTGGGAGCTGCCATCCACCCCCAGCTGACTAGTTGTACCTGGCTGGCAAAGAAAAATGTGGTGAAGCCAGATGCCGTTGTTTCATGCTAGCCAGGTACACCTGGGTAGTAGGGGGTGGATGGCAGCCCACAACTGTCTAGGTCTACCTGGCTGGCAAGAAAAAAAATTGCACTTTGCGATAACGCACCTGCGTTTTTGAAAAACTGCAGAAAAACGCAGAGAGTGCCAAAAACGCAGGTGAGTGTGAACAAGGCCATACAGTGCTAACCACTGAGCCACCATACAGTGTTAACCACTGAGCCACCTAAACACTGAGCCACCTTTTAAATCACTCTCCAAGAGCGCTGATTGATTGCCGTGGTCAGTGGCGACCAATCAGCGAAGTGGCGCGCGGCTTAGTGGGGATTTGAATCCCCCGCGCTGCTGATTGGCAGAGCGGCTCAGAATTCAAATTTCCCGACAAGGCGCGAGGTGACCCCTCCCTCAACTACCAACTAAAGATTGACATTTTTATTAGCACCATACTGCTTCCTTTCTTAACCCTGCTTTATTAGGCCGCCTAAAACAAGTGATTTCTCCCATCAAAGTAGAAGCAGCTATTCACCAGCTGACACTACACAAAAAACAGGGCCTGATGGGTTTTCTGCTCTATTTTACTGAAAATTTGTGTCTACTCTCATGGTGTGTTTACACGTCCCGATATCGGCGTCCAACTCCGACGAAAAGTCACGTGGTTCGTGCGTTGGCCCCGATATCGTTCGTGCGTTGTATGGTTTAAACGTCCAATACAATGCACGAACGATATCAAACCGATATCGGGGATCGAATGAGCGTGCTATTCAGCGGCCCGATATTGGATGGAGGTTGGAGCCGGATCGTGCTGTGTAAATGCCCAACTACGATGTGGAGTACAACGTCCCCTATCCTCTCCATGTTAAATAGTCGTTCCTGGGTCGGCCGTACAAGGGGGCGTAGACATCGTAGAAACATTATATGCCGATATCGCGCTGTGTAACATCTCCAATGCGATGTTGGAATTCTGCCAAGAAAAATATTCAATATTTTGCAGTACTTTGCAATTCAAAGGGTATAAGTAAAACAGTATCAGGTATTACAAAGAAAAGAACTAATAACCTATTTAAAGAATATGAGTGGGGTATTGTTTGCAGGGGATTACAATCTATGAGGAGTGACAGGTGACACAGAAGGTTTAAATGCTTCTTTTGTACAATGTCTTTTTTATTAAATAGGCTAGTAATCATAAAAGTGCATAAGTCAGTCACCAGGCAGTATCTGTAAATAAAGAGATAGGAAATAAATACATTTAAGAAAATGTGGTGCTGGAGATATTGTTGGATGAAGGTAAAGCATTTTCTGGAAGAATTCAGAACAGAGGCGCGGAAATGGAGAAGAGTTAGGGTAGAAAATTTGTTGGATTGCTTAAGGAGAATTATTTGTAGGGAATAGTTAAAACTGTCGACACTTGGTATTAACCTGATTTTTAGTTTCTACCCAATGTTATTTTGTTAATCAGTAATTTTTCTGGACATAAGGTCTGTCTTGTGGTGTTTACCTTTGTCACTTCATTGTGGGGATCTCCAATTTCACTTCCACTATGTATTCCTTATTTTTGATTAACCTAGTGACAGCAAAAGTATCAGTACAACATTATCAAAGGGCAGACACGTTAAAGGTGATCTACAGGAGTAACGTATAAGTATCAGACAGTATGGGATCAATACATTAAGGTCCCTTTCACACCAGCCGTTTTCTCCGGATCCGTCGGATACGGACAAAAAAAAGCATCTGCCGAGGGTCCTGCCTAACGGCCGCACTTGAGGCACACTTGCAGCAGGCCCATGCATTGTGTATGGGGCTTGCGGTAAGGTTCGGCAAGTGCAGTTGCGGCAGATGCGGCAGTGAAAAAAAACGTGTTCAATGGCATTTTTTTTCGCGGCCGCACCTGGCGTAACTGCCGGAATCGCACTTGCCGCACCTGCTGCATACTTACCGCAAGCCCCATAGACAATGCATGGGGCTTGCCGCAAATGTGCTGCAAGTGTGGCAGTTAGGCGGCAGATGCGGTAAATCTTTGGCATCGGCCGCATTTTGGCGAAAACACCAATGTGAAAGGGCCCTAAGCCAAGCATCACACATGCCAGTATTTAATGAAAGGCTGAAGTTTGATTCTGATTTCATTAAGGCACACACACATAACTATGAATTCAGTGAATAATCTCTGCGGCGTGCGCCTTCTTGCACCTCAAAAGAAATTCTACTGGTAGCATTTCTGGTGTAAGAAATGCCTTCACTTTTGCTGAACTTGTAAAGCCAGTATAGGCATGGTCTGTCCCGACTGTTCTTCAGATACGCCCATTTTGGCGGAGCTGCTTCAAACTGGTGTGAAAATGCCAAAAGCTGTAAAAGTTTTGAAGTTTTTCAGATTGTGCAAAAATGTTCCAACTTTTCAAAATATTTTATGCTAGTTTACTGGTGTAAAAGATAACTAGAAAACAAAAAAAGTATGTGTAAGTATCTGTTTCAGCTTAGTTTCTAAGGCCGGGTTCACACCACGGCAACATCAGGTCAGATGTGAATCGGACAGCCCCGGACCTTATCTGGACACAGAACAGGAGGGCCAAATATGCCCTCCTGTCCGGTGTCCAGCCGGATTCCTATTAAAGCAGCTGCTGATAATTCAAGTTCACGGCTAGCGGGGAGCTAGCCTCAGTCACGAACTGTCAGCAGGGCACAGCTCCATCGTGCTGAAGTTCAGCGCCGGCCAGCGCTGAGCTTCAGCACCCGCCGTCCGGCTCCCAGGTGTGGCTCTGGTGCAATCCGGAGCCATGGACACCCCATGTTAGGGGGCGCCAGATCATATCCAAAATGTTTGACCCAAGTCATACAGCTTAAGGGAAATGGTACCAAATACTAATGAAATATATGTAAACTTGTGACTATGCAGAAAGTAATAAAAATGCCTTAAAACATTCTCTCTTTCTTTATCTGGTATTTGGCAAATATAACTAATTATAGTAATCCTAATTGACCTAAAACGGGAAAGGTTTATTCTGATTTCATGTCAGATAGTGAGAAAACCATGCATGTGTGTCTTTTTATATAGTGATGTAAACTTCTAGTTTCAACTGTATATTTTCATGTAGTAGCTATAGATGTGACATCATTGGTTCAGCCTGGACCCTGACAATATCAGAAAGGCATGCTGGGTCTGTCATGTTCTTTATCTTTAAGCCAATGAATAAATAAAAAGTCATCCTTCGAAAAGTCATAAAGAAACGTCAGATGTTTTGGGCCTAAATATTCTAGATTGTGTTTAGCATTGCAATAAATTATTTAAAAAGATAAAAGGACTGGATATTTAATTAAAGGTTGATTGCAGGGGTCTTTTCGCTGGTATCACCACTGATCCCTTCTGAATAATGTCCAGTTCTCAGGATCAGTGGGGTGAAATGTCATAAAAGACTCCAGAAAGGGAACCAGTTAACAAGTCATTTTGCATGACATATAGACATGTTCTGTAACAATATTAACGTTTAAGAAGACTAAGAATTTCGAATAAGGTAACCACAAACCACAAGCTCCACATAATATCCAAGATCTGCTGGAATAAAAAGGGATGTAATTTGCTTTCGTTGTTTACAGGATATAACAAGCAGTTATGGGTCAAGAATATAAATATTCATACATTCCTTTAAATCATAGGGTTGTAAACACTCCCAGCATAGAAAGGGTTAGGCATAGTTGTAAAACCATAGTCACCACATACAATTAAGAAGAACTGATATGTATGATAACAGTGCCTGCCACTGCTGGATATGATCTATTCATGTGCCAAAGGATCAGTTCATCATTCACAGATAATGTTTAGTTATTCATAGAGTCCTGCATTCACCACCACATACGTATGTATGTTTTACATGTGTATATTTCTCAAATGTAAGAGTAATATCCGCTAAAGACGAACTGCTGTGGGTTAAATACAACGGAACAATTCTTCATATGGAAAAAGTAGTAGTTATACTATTCTTTAGGAAGCATCAACTTTGCAAAATCTTGTAACATTCTCTTAATGTCCATTATAACGTTATGATGTATTTGTTTTAACATGTATTTTTGGACTAATCCTTTACAAGCAAACTGGCGTTAGCCTCATGCTGACCAAACCACAACTAGCATGAATCAAAGCCTGGCTGTGCAATTAAATCCAGGAATGTCTATCACTGAACTGCTGTGGTGTATTATGGAGGACACAGAGAAAATGGCTTGGGGACCATGGCGAGACCTGACTAATTTGGTACAGTCACCGACCGGCTTCTTCGTGACCTGCTTCAGTTGATTGGCTGTTCTCCTGTGTGTGTAAAGTGAGAGATCTGTCAAACACTTGGAACTGTGTGGTGAGAACCAGAGCTGTACTGGGCTAGTCACACTTCTCACTATAGTCCCCGGTGTCTTTTCCGTTACCTCTGGAATGTTGCAACATTTTAAAGAAAGTAATACCAGGCTGCATTCAAACAGCAAGGTTCTTATCCATGCTATCTGTGGCTTCAGCAGCATAAAGCACCATATAAAATCTGAGGATGCTTCATTTTGAAAGGACCCTTGTACAAATGGCAGCATTGTGCCATAATGAAGATTATTAATGTTAACTTAGAAAGTATCAACCAGGGCTATATTTCAATGGCATTTCATGTTGACGATCATGTGGATTTGCACTTTACATAGTGATTTAGTTTAGCAGTCCAAAACATACTTGTTGGTAGTCAAGAACTTGGAAGGGTCTTCTGATAAAAGAGAGAACCTGCAGACGTCTGTATCCTAGGTGTAGAGACGGCAAGTGCAATAGGGTCTTATCTTTGAGGATGGTGGAACATTCTCAAAGACAAAAATTTGCTCACCTGGGTAAGTTGTGTGAGACACAACTACTGGGAATGCAAATACTAACATCTGCAGCAGTCCCCACAGTGTGGAAACACAAAGAATGGAATAGGCAGGATTAAATACCCCGCTGCCGTTGTGCAAAGTTGAACACTAGATCCTGGGAAAGTGATGTTATTCCACTTGTTTCAGACTGGATACTCCTTTATGTTGTGATTATCCTGATGAAGGAGTATCCACCCTGAAACGTGTAGAATAAATTCACTTTCTCAGGATCCAGCATTCACCTTTGTACAATGACAGCGCAGTTTTTGATCCTTACTATTCCATTGTCTGGACTCCTGAACCTTGACAGCTTGTGGTGCACTTGCTGTTAGGATTCCCTTGTATTACCGGTGAGAATGTGCAGTCAGGTGATTTGATTTGAATATAGTACACACAGTCATGTGCCAACTAGACATGCTCATTGTCTCTATCTTCACTTTTAATGAGATAAGAGAGGCATGTTTAGTTAGAATGTGACCAGAATTATGCAAATCCACACTTGTGGTCACATGGCTGCCTGCTGTGACCAACACACAAAAGTATCCTCAAATTGTGGAGTGACCGCAATATTTATATCAGAAGACTGGACCATCACTTTAAAGAATACTTGTTAGGGTGGTTTCGCATTGCAAATTTTTCCTGTCCATGCTACTTTTTGCAGGACCCCACAGACAGGAAAGGAAAGCATCGGAGGTGACCTCCAGATGCTATTTCTGTGTCCCGGCCCATGATTTTCATGGACCTCCGACACAGAAAGGGCACTTTCACTTCCGCAATGTATATACATACATTGCTAAAGTGAAATAAAGTAAAAGAAGGGTTAAAAATAACAAAAATTCATGCTCACCTCTCCGGCGTGTTCCATGATGCTTCCATCTAGCTCCTGGGGCTTAAAGACCTGGCGGGGCGGAGCAAGTCGATCAACGTCATCAGTCACATGACCGACATCAGCCGAGTGGTTTAAACTCCTTGCCCGCCAAAACTGATCGGCAGGCAGGTCACAAGACCGCATCAGCTGAGCAGTTTAAATCTCCCGCCTGCCGATTGGTTTTGGCGGGCGTGGAGTTTAAACTGCTCTGCTGATGCCGGTCATGTGACCGATCAGCTGATTGGCTTGCTTCGCCCAGCCAGTCCCTGCTGTCGGGAGCTACATGGAGGCATCGGTAGACACCCCGGAGAGGTGAGCATGAATATTTTTTATTTATAACCCTTCTTTTACTTAATTTCACTTCACTGCACTTCACTTCTGCAATGCAGAAGTGAAATTAGATGCTACAGAGGGGTGTTAGTGTACTGAGCATGCTCAGTACACTAAAATCGGGTCAGAGAAACGATCCTGTCATTTCACGTACCTGTGCTCCATAGGCCCCCATGTTAAAGGCCGCGGATCGGGTCTGATTCGATTGTTTCCGATTTGGTCCGCTGTGCACAAAATCAGAGCAGTCTCCAATTTTGGGTACAGCAAAAAATCAGACACAATCGGATCCGACACAAATCAGATGGCAATTAGTTCAAATCCGATGTGATTCGATGCCCATAGGGATATATGGGGGCCAAATTGGATCTGTGGCTGTCCGTTTTACAATGAACAGCCACGGATCCATAAAAATCGCAATGTGAAAGCAGCCTTACTTGTTAAAAATACCTATTTTTTGGCTAATGTGAATTTTAAGAATGGAGAGGAGGAGGAGCAAAATAAAAAACAATGCAAGATCACAGAGAATGGTGGGATTTACAGCAAGAAAAAAAATACATATTTATGGCAAGTGACAGGTTCTCTTTAAAGTGCTGTACATCTCTTAATTCTTTTTTGGTACACAGGCTCGGTGTAACAAAATCAGCCTATTTACCCCATGCTGCTCCAGTGCATCTTCTCTATGGCTAACCCTGAGGCTTTGTACACGTAGTTGTAGAGGTGATGTCACAACTACAGTACATGACCACTGCAGACTATCACTGGCTTCAGCGGTCTTATGCCGTCTACTTCAGCATGACTGCATGGGAAAAACTCTGAAAATTTAGATATAGCAATGTGGATAAATGTCTATTAGATATGTAATCAAATTTATTGGGTAATATTTTTCCTGTTCTGTAATGGAATGAGAACAATAAGAAAGAAAATGACATACCAAAATAAAAAATATATACAAAATGATCCTGCAAAATTATAGTTTTAAAAAACATAATACTTAAAAATTGGATTGTGTATTCCTTTACAGAGCTTTATTTATTTTACAAGACAAGTGATTATCTCCTGACTCTATCTTTTCTACAGGAAGTACAGACGTGAGCCAAAGCTGTACCAAGGGCTGTGAGGCTTGTTCTGAGTTTAACGGTTGCGTCAAGTGCTCATCAAAGCTTTTTATTCTTTTGGAAAGAAATGACATACGACAAAGAGGGGTCTGCTTGCAATCTTGTCCTAAAGGATACTATGGTGATCGTAATCGGGATATTAGCAAGTGCATGAGTAAGTTTACCATTACTAAAGAGAATATGGAAATTTCATCTCAATGCTCTTCTTTTTTGCTTAATGGCAAGGCCAATGAAGATGGTTTTCCATTACGTCTTAGGCCCCTTTCACATCAGCGGTATCAGAAAAATGCGGCAGTTGCGGTGAAAAAAAACGCATCAGCCGCATTTGCCGCATAACGGCCGCACTTACGGTTCACAGATTGTAATTTGTAGCATACAGGAAGAAAGGAGAAAGAGGAGCAAAACTGTAAAACGCAATGATATGATTAGAATGTGTAATCGTATACATAGAATAATACGTAGAATAATCATATGCTAAATAGTTGCAAGTAAAATTTATGTATGAGATAGCCAAAATGATTATTTATAAAATTAAGTTATTCTCAGGCGCAAAGTTGTAGTGGATTTTGAAATATGGAACCTGAAAGTCAAAAGGTTAAACTATTGCTACCCTTTTGCTTCTTGGTGATAAAAGGAGTCTATATAATTAGCACAGGACCAAAAGGTCTGTGAAGTTAACATCTACATAATGGTGGGTTTACACGCTTCAATATCGTTGCGATATCGCAACTCAATGGCGCGGGAGCGCGCAATTAGTGCACGTTTCTCCCGCATCGCATTGGATGTTTACACGCTGCGATATCGGAATACAACGTCCGTGCGATGTCTACGCCCCCCAACCCAGGAACGATTCTTTAACATGGGAGTAAATGGGTGACATTTCAAATCGCATCGTAGTTGGGCGTTTACACAGCACGATCCGACTCCAATCTTCCTTCAATATCGGGGCATTGAATAGCACGCTCATTCAATCCCCGATATCGCATTGACATCGTTCCTGCATCGTATTGGACGTTCACACCATACAACGCAGGAACGATCTCGGGTCCAACGATCGAACCACGTGACTTTTCATTGAAATTGGACTACGATATCGCAACGTGTAAACCCGCCATTACACTATCAAATTCTAAAGTTAAAAGTCAGGCTGAATGCCCATAATCTGAATCTCAAGAGAACATGGGTCATATAGTAAGACAATGACAGAAAACACACAAGTCATTCTTAAAAACAATTGCTAAAGAGAATCTATTACCAAGTTTTTGCAGCCTCATTTGAGTGCTGCATAATGTAGGAAGTGAGATGCTGATTCCAGAAATGTATCACTTAGGCTGCCTTCACATTTGCGTATGGGAAGGCAGCGTATGCTGCGTTCCCATACGCAGTCAAACGCATGCACACTGCGTTCCTATGTTTAACATAGGAACGCATAGTGCCTGCGTTTGCTGCGTTCGGGTGCAGATGCAGAAGATATCTGCTCCCTCCAGGGTCTCCCGTCCGCACCCGGGACGCAGCATGTTGCATTTTTTGTGCGCTCGGGGACCTTGGAAAATCAGCAAGCATCCCCAAGCGCACAAAAAATGCATTGGTGTCAATGGGTCCGCAATGTTCTGCTTGACAGCGCAGGAGAACGCTGCGGAACCATTGAAATTTCTCTCGGTGGCCGCCGGTGATGTCACAGGAGACCACCGACGGCCACCGGGAGATCAGCTGAGCCTCTGCTGATCTCCTCCTCCCCGCCGCCGGTAATCTGCTAGCGGTGTCGGCGGGGAGAAACAGCTGATGTGACAGCTGTTTGAATCTTCCCACGCCGACATCTCCTCTCAGTGTCAAATCAGCTGTTTCTCCCCGCCGACACATCCCAGAGCTTACCGGCGGCGGGGAGAAGGAGATCTCCGGCGCTGATCTCCGCCTCCGGCCCGCCCCCGGACACCGCCGATTGACTGACCGGGCTCCACTGTGATGTGTCCGCAGGCGGACATTCTCCGCTGCGGACACACCAAAATGACACCGCTTTTGACTGCGTTTGTGTCTGCATGCTATCAGCATGCAGACACAAACGCTAATGTGAAGGTAGCCTTAGGCTAGGGCCACACTTATAAGGTAACTTATGTTAGATGGATGCCGTTACTGCAGAGACAAGCCTGCAATAACGGCCAGCGTTAATGTCGGGTGCTGCGAGCAAATGCTGCTCCATAGTAACCCAATGTTTACTATGGATACAGCTACACAGGAAGCCCCAGGAACTGCACTTTAGCAGAGCGCACAGGAAAATGTTGTCAGCAACGTTTTCCTGTGCGTCCTGCAAAAGCACATAGCCTGAGGCTTCCTGTGTGGCTGCATCCATGTTAAACATCGGGTTACTATGGAGCAGCGTTTGCTCGCAGCACTCGACATTAACACTGGCTGTTACTGCAGGCTTGTCTCTGCAGTAATAATAATGGATAGAGGCTGGTTCTACTGTTTCATAGAGAGGTGCTCAAGGAAACAGGGGAAATTACTCAAATTAGAACTAATCCCTGGCACACTCAGAGTTGAGAAAGAGGCAGTTTGTTTTTTTCTAGAATTTTTTTATTTTTTTGTAATTCATGAGAAATCAGACGTTTCGGCTCCACACGAGCCTTCATCAAGTGATTCTGTACAGATACAAATCAAAATAAAATAAAAATTCATACATTGTTTTGGTGTATAATACATTATTGTGTCGAAGGCCGAGTGATATTTGGTCTGTGCGTGTTTGTGATGGCGATGACGTGAGAGGTAGTTATTTCGTGCATATGACATGAGTAGAGGTGATATGAAAAAGTGTTATTCAAGTGATGGGTGATTCTAGAAAAGGAAAGAGAAAGAAGATGGAGAAAAAAAGAAAACAAAGTAGGCTGTATAGACTAAAGGTTGTCTAAATTAGTGTGGTAGAAAAAAGGGGGGGTATATACCTCAAATTTTGGTTGTAGTAGTCTATAGCGAGGAAAGTGTCCCTTTGTATGATGTCATACAGGCTGATCCTACAACCAGTTAATTGTAAGTTTGAGTGTTTATATAGAAAATATGTGTTTACTTTAAAGATTAATGAAATAACTGTGGGAGTAAAGAAAAACTCCATGGTATGGTACGTATCAAACATCAAGTCCATATTTTATCTATATACTCTAATGGGAACATATGTGAGATGCCTAAGACTCATGTAGTTCTGATAGGGAAGGATCTCCCTATTCTAATCATAGGAGGATCTAGAGAAGAGAAAAGAGAAAGTAGTATCTAAGGGAACATACCACAGTGGGGTATCAGCTCAGTGTCTCCTATCCTGTAAGGTAAAGGAGGCTGATAGTCAGAAATAAGCAACAATGAAAAGCACAGTGCAGACACTAGGGAGAAGAATTTGAAGAGCTGGTTACCTTGAAGGGGTGAAGTGGGCTGCATGGTGGCACAGGCTATGGAGCGGACCCAGGAGCAGTTATGGGCTCCAACCGATTGGTTCTTATAGCGAACGGGAAATGCGGGGCGTGTAGGAGTCAGGAAGTGCGTCACGTTGTGGAATGCCGGTGCGCATGCGCGGACGGCGCCGCCATCTTGGTAAAGTAATGAGGCCAAGTGGGGAATAGAGCATGCGCGGACCTCGCAAACCGGAAGTGGCGTCGCGTCTCGTCATGGAGACGCGGTGAGCGTCCCTGTATGTGTATGACTTGCCCTGGAGACGCGGTAAGCGTCTCTGTCCGTGTGTGCTTAAGTTAAAGTGATGGGAAGATGTGCAAGGTAAAGAAGGCACTATTTAAAACATGCAAGGATATTGTGCAAGCGATCTTGTGCTGTGTTTTAGTGGAGGTGCCCAGAATCAGGTTCCTTTCTGGAAAGGAGAAAGAAGGAAAAAGTTAGTACAACCTTAATGGAATATCAAAAACAGTACAGAATTCAGAACAATCTTAATGATCACAATTGATGATCAAACAAGATTTATAGGAACAATGAATGGGGAAAAAAAACACACAACCCTTCTCACACACTTCTGTCAATATACACTGAAATGAGAAAACAGGATTAGATATCATGCCCATAAAATGTTAGACAATACCATGGAGTTTTTCTTTACTCCCACAGTTATTTCATTAATCTTTAAAGTAAACACATATTTTCTATATAAACACTCAAACTTACAATTAACTGGTTGTAGGATCAGCCTGTATGACATCATACAAAGGGACACTTTCCTCGCTATAGACTACTACAACCAAAATTTGAGGTATATACCCCCCCTTTTTTCTACCACACTAATTTAGACAACCTTTAGTCTATACAGCCTACTTTGTTTTCTTTTTTTCTCCATCTTCTTTCTCTTTCCTTTTCTAGAATCACCCATCACTTGAATAACACTTTTTCATATCACCTCTACTCATGTCATATGCACGAAATAACTACCTCTCACGTCATCGCCATCACAAACACGCACAGACCAAATATCACTCGGCCTTCGACACAATAATGTATTATACACCAAAACAATGTATGAATTTTTATTTTATTTTGATTTGTATCTGTACAGAATCACTTGATGAAGGCTCGTGTGGAGCCGAAACGTCTGATTTCTCATGAATTACAAAAAAATAAAAAAATTCTAGAAAAAAACAAACTGCCTCTTTCTCAACTCTGAGTGTGCCAGGGATTAGTTCTAATTTGTCTCTGCAGTAATGGCATCCATCTAACTTAAGTGCCCTGCTAAGTGTGGCCCTAGCCTTACTTTACTGGGTGCAATAGTGACACAATCAAAGTTCTTAGATGTAGCATGTAGCAGGGCACAGAAAGCTAATCCCATCTATACTACGGCTTTGTATGTTCATTGTCTTTTGTCAATGATCTGTTATTTGGTTGGACTAGGTCTCATGTGGGACCTTGTCCAAGTAATGATTATCTCCAGTTGATAAAACCCTCATTGTATCCAGACAACAGCACATAGTCTAATAAGTTACACATCACTGAAATCATTGTCTCAACCACTATTTCTTGCTGTCTTCAGTTTACATAGCAAAAACCTGCTGATAGATTCCCTTTAAAGAATAATAAAGATTCAGTTTATGAATATCCAAGTCAAAATCCTGACCTTAATCCTATAAAAATGCTGTGGAAAGATCTGACACGAGCAGTTCATGGTAAACTACCCACTATAATAGAGTTGAAATTGTTTTGTAAGGAACAATGACCTAAAATTCCTCCAATCTTATGTGTAGGACATTTAGATCACATATTATCAAACTCTGGTAGGTGGGTCAAATATGGCCTGCAGATTGATTTTATCTGTCCCGCAATGCTGGGTGCTGGCACAGCACCCTTCTTCAGCCCAGATTCCCATTTTCAACTGAAATACAATTGGAAGCAATGATGGAAGAGGGAGCTGTCCGTTCCCTTCCCTATCATTCTCCCTCTGATGTCTAATCGTTGTGGACGTGATGACGTCACTATTGCACATCCACTGTGCCAAGCAGTGGAGAGCTTCAGAGTGCAGAGAAGATCAGCAGAGGAGGTAAGTATTTTTTAAATATTTTTTTTCATTTGCTCCCCTAATACTATATGGAGGACTATGTGGAGCCAATAATACTATAATGGGGCCCGTAATATTATAATGAGGACTATATGTTGACCATAATACTATAAGAAAGACTATGTGGGGGTCTATTATACTGTATGGAGGACTATGTGGGGTTAGAATACTATACAGAGGACTATGTGGACCCATAATACTATGTGGGTCACATTCTTCTGTATGGAGGGCTATGCGGAGCCCGAAATTCTATATGGAGGACTATGTGGGGCCCATTATTCTGTATGGATGATATGAAGCCCATTAAAATGCATAGGAGACTAGGTGAGGCACATTTCTCTGTATGGAGGACAAAATGGGGCACATTATTCTGTATGGGGGGCTAGGTGGGGCCCATTATTTTGTATGGAGGAATTGCTGAGGTCCATTTTTCTGTATGGAAGACTAGGTGGGGCCCACTATACTGTATGGAAGACTAGGTGGGGCCCACTATACTGTATGGAGGACTAGGTGGGTGCATTATTCTGTTTGGAGGACTATGTGGGGCCCATTATTCTGTATGGAAAACCATGTGGACCCTGTGACTAGTTTGGCCCCTGACTTTGTCACGTGTTTAATTTTGACCCCTTGTGTATTTGAGTTTAATATCCCTGGGTTAGATGCAGTTATTGCTCCTAAGGGATCAAAATCAGATTCTGAAAGCAAGGATACACATACGTTTGCCACTCAGAAACACATAGCATTAATCACTTTTCTCATTTGTAAAATGACAAAGCCTGATACAGTGTTGACTCATTTGTTTGATTTAGTTCTCTTTATCTACTTTTAGGAACAGTTTAAATATGTGAAGTCA
This sequence comes from Allobates femoralis, assembly GCA_033576535.1. Taxonomy (NCBI): domain Eukaryota; kingdom Metazoa; phylum Chordata; class Amphibia; order Anura; family Aromobatidae; genus Allobates; species Allobates femoralis. The sequence continues at coordinate 354,533,719 of JARQOC010000002.1, forward strand.
AATCTGAGGTCAAATTTATGTGGAAATGTAATAAAAGTGAGATTTGTTGCTGGCTAGGAGAATTTCCCTTATTGAGTCATAGTTCTCTCTCGCATCACTCTGTCTTATGCCTACTTCGAGTGATTTCATGCATGTCATTTATAATGTAATTTCATGTACTGTTGCATTCTTCCACTGTATATCACCATTTATTTTACTGCTAAACAAGATTGGTTTGATTTGTCCTGTCTGTTGTGTTCTTGTTTTCTACAAAAATAAAACGTAAAAAAAAATGTTTTTTTGCATAAATATGAAAAATTCTGAAGGGTTCACAAACTTTCAAGCACCACTGTATATTATGTAGATTAGACTATTATTATTTATAGGTTGTAATTATCAAGTTTTTTTTATAGGATGTAAAATGACAAACTGCGAGGAATGTTTCAGCAAGACATTTTGCACAAAGTGTAATGATGGTTTCTACTTACATAAAGGAGTATGTTACTCCACCTGTCCAGATGGATTTATTGCAGCAAATGGCACAAAGGAATGCAGCTCCGGTAAGTCTAATATGTGTTGGGTTGAGTGGTATACATAGTCATTGTACATTTGTATTAAAATGAGAAGCCTTAATCCAGCCCTACATTCTGAACCCATACTTTTTATTTTTGTGTGTGTGGTCCTCCTTTACAATATTAAAAGAATGCAAATGAACTGCTATTCTTTGTGTTTCAGCACAATGTGAAATGAGTGAATGGGGATCATGGAGTCCATGTATTCCTAAAGGAAAAAAATGTGGAAGAAAAAATGGATTTGAAGAAAGAAGTAGGAAGCTTCTGAAGGCACAGCTAGGGGGCGAATCTCTCTGTCCACCTACCACAGAGAAGAGAAAATGCACAATGCCTGCAAATCCATGCCCTAAAGGTAGGGGTTTCAAGTACCTATGCTTATATCAGCTAATAGTAGTGATCAAAATCTTTACCTAAAATTTCCCTTCTGACAAAAGAAGGAGCAGAAGGAGGTGTTGTAAGAAAGACTGCATTCCCCATATGCTTGTGAAGACCACACTATATGTGGTTGGTGTGGAGACCCAGTGAATGCCGAATTGCCATGTAATCAAAAATACTATCTTCCCACTCAATTTTCTATTGTGCATAGATCTTATAAAATTGGATCTGAAAAAATGTCATCACTAATTCAGTTGTAGGTTTATATATTATGTTTGTATAGCTAAAGCAGGCCATAGAAAAAAATATCAGCCAACCACATTTTGAACAATTTAGTCTTTGAATGCAGGTGGGAAAAAAAAGTTGCATATGACAACGAATATTAAAAAAAAGGCAGATTTATTTGTCTAAGCTGTTGGTCTTCATGTCTAATGGCCACTTTACACGTCCCGATATTGTCGTCCAACTTCGATAAAAAGTCACATGGTTCGTGCGTTGGCCCCGATATCGTTCATGTGTTGCATGGTGTAAATGTGCAATGCGATGCAAGACCGATGCCAAAATGATACCGGGGGAGAAATGAGCAGCCTCTCCAACTGCACGATATTGGATGGACGATATGGCAGGATCATGGCGTGTGAAAGCCCAACAACAATTTGGAGCGCAACTTCCCCTATTCTCTCTCATGTTGAATGGTCGTTCCTGGGTCGCCTGTACAAGGGGGCGTAGACATCGCAGTTCTGTTGCCTGCTGATATTGCGCTGTGTAACATCTCCTATGCGATCTTGGATTTCTGCCCAAAAAATGTGCATTCCCGTGCCGTTGTATCCAACATCGAAACGTTGTTGGGACGTGTAAAGTGGCCATTACATGTTCTTGCACATCATACAAAGCTGATAAGTCATTAGAAAAAAGTCCATATCTGACATGAGGTCTATCTGAAGTCTCTAATGTATGGCCAACTTATAAGAGGCTTCAAGTTAAAAATAAAAAGAGCATACTCGACCTCTCTGATTTCCTTCCATTTCTATTCTAAAGGTACTGTTACACACTGCAAGGTTGAAACGAGATCGCTAGCGATCTCATTGGCGCGCAGCCATTAGGACATCGTTTTGACATCATTGGTGTCACATGTATAGGTATCGTGGACGACGCCCTAAGGATGTAGGGAGCAGCTATCGTTCACACAACCCAGCGATCGATACTTGCCCATTGCAGTGGATAGGCGAAGTCGTTCATGACATCGTTATCGTGGTGTCACACAGAACAATGCAGTAGGTTGGCTGATCGAGGATCGTTTGATTTGAGAACATGTTCTCAAATGTGCGATCAACGATCCAACGATTTATCGTAGTCGGATCTCAGTGTTACACAAAACAACGTCCTATTGATGTTGTTTCAACGACTCCAAACCCGTGACATTTCAGCAATATTGTTCACGATCTTGTACCGTGTAACAGGGCCTTAACACTTGCCAGGACTCTGCTTCTGATCCATCTCAAAATGCTAGAAGAAGCATTTCCTAGCATTTGCTGTGTGTTGAAATGGGATTATTAGGTACAGACCGACAGACAATTGGAAGTACTGGAAAGAGAGTGGCGGAGGATTGGTCAGACATAGTTGTTGCCAACTTTTTTTCAAACTCAAAAAACCCTTAAAATAAACAAAATGTTAAATAATGATATAACCACAAATGGTCTGTAATTTCTTCTGATCATAATTCTTCCATTTGCATCTGTTATAAAAGAACCAATTGACTACTGGTGTTTATCATTATTAGAAAGCAAACATTATTTCAGGAATTCACATGTGATTTCCCCATTAAAATAAATACTAAATAAATAAAGAGAGGAAGTTTATGTGTTTTTATATATACAAATGAAAGTAGTCTGCTTACCATTATTTTAAGGGTCCTTTTTTGTTGATTTGAAGTCAAGGAAAAGAGACTTATTCATGTGTCCAGGCCTATAACAGATAATTTGTGTTTAGATGGGAAATTTTAGCTGTTACAGATGTTTTTCTCTTTTTTTGTGTGTTTCCAGCGAAAACATAATGGTGTAACCCAACATAAATAAAATGAAGCCTTCTGGTACTTAGTAACTAATGCTTTCAGATTATGTAGGACAGCAGATAACCACTGAAACTCACAAATCCTCCGGACCGACAAATCGGCAAAGCAACAATGTGTTCTGACTGGCTGCCAGGTCTGGTGTACCAAAGTGAAATCAGACATGAATATAATGAAGGCTTCACCGCAAATACATGATAGACTCCCAGAAAACTGCAAAGACTAAGGGTAATGATAAAAGGGTGGTCTGTGCAGCTGCCTGCCCTCATAGCAGTAGGTTCAAGTGAATTCATGTAGTGCCACAGGCGTCTTAATGGCTGAGCTTACAGAAATGGACTTCTGTTTACTACCTTACTGATCCAGGAATTTCTCTGGAGTGAACTTCTAGTCTCTGGTTTAGTCTGATAACGTATCATTTGTTAAAAGGGCATTAATTAAAAGGGGCCAGCTTACATTCTTCGTGTATAAACTTGGCTGGACCCCCGGATGTTATCTCCAAAACAAAACCTCAAGCTTTAGAGCTGCAAAACATCAACACAGGGAGAAAAACTGCAGAAACAAATCCATCTACAATATGCCTGCTCCTTCTCAACACCCACGGATTGCGAAGAATCTCGCACAGCTGCATCCAAAACATCAGTCCGAACACAGACACTGATTCCTGGGTCCCATGTAATTATGTAGATATAGATGAGAAGCTCAGTTGTGAACACATTTACTTAATGTCATTAAACTTCACAGGTGGCCCTCCATCATTTACTTCGATTCCATATTGTTCACTTATTAATATGAAAATGGCCTCTTCAGAGGAATAGAACTGGACCTCTAGTGCCACCTATTGGATATTTCAATCCCAAAAGTCAATATTGGCCCTTTTACGAGCCTGGTCACTTGGGATAAAAAACCAAACCAACCACTCCATTTGCAGAAATGAGCTTTTACATATTTCCCATCATTAGTGCAAAATACAAAGGCCTTTGACAGGGAGTCCAAAGGGTAACATTTTTCCATCAAGTCAGCATAAGGTCAAGTAATGTTACTCTTGGAAATGTAAATAATCACATAGGCTAGGGTCACATTTACGTTTTGACCCTAGCCTACCGGATTGCGCTTTTATCTTAGTACTTTTCCCAGCACCGCATAGCATTGCCGCTATGCGGTGCTGGATAACGCTGCCCCTAGTTACCCATATTTACCTTCCCAACCAGTCACACAGGAAGCTGCTGGAAGTGCGCTTTACAGCGGCGCACAGGAAACGCTGTCTGCAACTTGACTTGCCGCAAGTGCAAAACTGCACTTGCCGCACATGACCGCAAGTCCCATAGAGAACAAATGGGGCTTGCCGCAAAGGTCCCGGTATGGCCGCAGATGCAGCAAATCTGCCGAATCTGTTGCAAGATTCAAAAAACACTGATGTGAAAGCTGCCTTAGTTAAGTAGAGATGTATAAATTACCTTGCTAGTCTACGTTTATATCAGCATTTCAGCTTACGTTGCAGGATCCGTATCAGTTTCTGTAATTTTTACCAAAGCAAATAGAGCTGCAGACTGTATTTTTTTCCAGTAAAATGAAAGACACTATGATGGAAACAGAGGGATGCCACTATAAAATATTGGAGTCTATCTGGCATTGATGATGCCTGTCATGTCACAAATTTGTGTAATAAATGTAAACACCGTCACAAACGGATACCGGAAAATAGGAAGACCTACTACAGGGAGATGCCACACCCACATCCAACTGGTCATGGACAGAATAGAAAGACTCTACCAGCACAAGTAAAAACACCAACTCGGACCCAACTCCCTAAAAGGCCATCAAATGCTTTCTCGAACATTCTAAAGGAACAAAGGGGGAGGTTGCAACATACTACCAACAAGGGGAGAGGAAGATGTGCCAGAAGATACAAAAACCCAGAGTGATAAAACTAAAACATGCTCATATCAAGGTAGAAAGGAAAACTAAAGGGAGCTTTAAATAAGTGTATCAAGAAAAAACTCCCAGAAACCCTAAAGAAGTAAAAGGAAAAGGTGCTAGGAAGGAAATCAAGCTGACTCACTGCAGGAACTAAACTGGTGCTTACTCCACAAGGTAAACCCCTAAGCTGAAGGGGTGGAAGTCCTAAACACAAGTCCACGTAGAGGCATAGCCAGCAACGAATTGCCATGAAAATTGAACTTATAAAACCCAACCTAGAATGAGATAGGGCACACCAAACTGGAAAATGAGAAACACCTGGAGAGGAGCAAACCAAAAAGTGAGAACACAGAAAATTGGAACCATCAGTATTTGGACAAGAAAGTAAAGGCAATAGCCATCAGACAGCAGAACTGACTATGTAGCAACAGGTCACCAGATTGACTTCTCAAACCGAATCATGACAGTACCTATCCACCTGCTATATGGGACCATTGGACCCTCAGAAACCCCTATTGTGTGATGTCACTGATAGAACTTCCTCACCAGGTCTTCCTCATTAAGATCCTCTAAATCAACTCATGAGTTATCATCAGGACGTCAATCTTTGCACTTAATGATATTCAGTAGATCATGCCTCACCTGCCTGGAACCAAGCACTCTTTTTACTGTATACTTCCGATCCCCTTCTAAATTCACCTCAAGTGTGTCTTGAGGATCAGGTGTCCCATCAAGTTATTTTAAAAGGTAAGAATGGAAACTTCCTACAAGTGACCAATAATCATTGATTCTTTGAGGCAACCACACAAAATCCCCACCTTAAAGAAATGAGCATTCCTACATCTGTGGTTAGTACCTCTTTTGGCCCATACCCTAGCTACCAAAAGACACCTTTTGACCTTTTTTCAGACCCTAATTAAAGGGAAGAAAATCTCTACTCCTCTGGCACGGATGATTGTGACCCAGCAAAAAGTCACGTAACAAAACAAAAGGTGAGCTCACGGTAGCTATAGAGATGCTGGTATTTTGAACAAACTATCCAAGAAGCAGAAACTCCACCAGTCTTCCTGAATAGAGGAAACAAAACATCTCAATTAGGTTGGCTTCGCACTGCGGTCAGGTCCAATCCGGGGCTGTCCCGATTTTCACCCCATGCAGCCCTATAGGGCCGGGTGGAGCTGAATGGCAACTCTCTGCCATCCAGTTTCCATGTGTCCGGGAGAATCCGTGAGGAATCGGATTTTTCTCCCGGACACAAAATCGGAGCATTCTGCATTTTTGTGTTCGGGTAGAAAAATCTCCCCAAATCGGATACTCCCGGATCCGGGGTAATCCTGCATTCCCTAACATGGGAGTCTATGGGGCCAGATCCCTGCGGCTGAACTTCAGCACCAGGGAGCTGTCCCCTGTGAAGCAGCTCAGCACCACTTCGCAGGGGACAGCTGAGCTCTGCAGTATCCAGCTGCACACCGGACTGGAGGGCATATTTGCCCACCGATTCTTTGTCCAGATCCGGTCCGGGGCTGTCAGGTTCACCCCTGACAGCCCTGGATCGGACCTGACCGCAGTGTGAAGCCAGCCTTACTGCTCAACCTCTGGATTCATTATTTTGCTTTGCCTTTTAGTCTTGGGATAATATTCTAAGGAATAAGACAGTTTGAGACCCAATCCGGAGCAAAATATACACCAAATGCTAGCCAGAAATTGAGTCCCTCTATCAGAAATAATGTTTTTGTGAATACCATGGAATTTTATTAGATGAAAAATAAACAAAGTTTTGAAGTGGGACCAAATGAACCATTTTGTTAAAACGGTCCACCAGTTCCACACGACTGTATCACTGCAAGAGTTAGGCAAGTCAGAGACAAAGTCCATGGACAATTAATTCCAAGGTTCCATCAGAACATAGTTAGGCAAGAGATAACCCACTGGAGGCTTTAACCCAGGCGCAGACTTAGCATCTATGGACATACTCCTCAATATCCATTTTGTCACCAAAACGACTTAGAAAGATGTCACCAAGTGGCTGAAGAACTCAGATGCCCAGCTAAAATGAAATCATGCATTTCATTAAGAAGATCTAAGGGTACCTTTACACTCCGCAATATCTGCTGGGAATCCTGACGGCGATATGTCACCCTGGAACTATGGCCGTCAAATTGCCTCCCAGTTGTAATAAATCGCCTGTCACCTGGTTCCTGATTTCAGAGCACTGCTCCAAAATCAGAGGCAATCATGAAGGTGAGATTTTCGGCTTTTGGCGTGTGATAGGGCGATAGTGATGGAATCTGTGTTGCCTATTGATTTCCCGTAGGCGTGCTACAGCGTGCTGGAGTCCGCGCCCCGTCTGCGATGATTGGTGGTGGCTACTGTGTTCCCATTGGCTATCAGTTCACAGGGCCCCATATTTGATGAGCAGCAACACACACATCTTCAATTGTGTCATGTATTAGCCAGCCTTCCAGAGCAGGCTGACCAATCATAACGCTACTGCGTTGTCCAATGAGCGTGTTTGGGGCTATGTCCTCGCCACGCACAACATGTACGCCCACATTGCTTTGGGGATTGCGGCGTGTGAAGTGGCGAGGGAAGTCGACCGGATTGGTTCCGCTGTGGGTGAGGCGATTTCCGGGGCGACACATCGCCTTAGGTTGAGGGCAAAATTGCGGCGTGTAATGCCGCCATCGGCGATCTGAGGCGACCATGAAAAATGTTCACGCGCACGTTAGATTGCCTCATATCGCCAGCAGATATTGCGGCGTGTAAAGGTACCCTAAGTGTAAAAAAAAATAAATTTTGGTTGGCGGCAAACCTTCTGGTGCACTGTCCTGAGCATCCTGAATGCACTGCCTGGGATCTACCCTCATATTACCCTCTACAACTTCCTCACTAAGAATCTTGGCTGGATTTTAATCACTCAACTCTGGGACAATGCATCCGCCTTGACATTCTTAAATCTAGGGAGTTAAGTAACAACAAAATCAAACCGATCAAAAAAAAAGTATGAGAAAGAAATCCAGAGGCACTAACCTCTATGAAGATAAAAACAGACTTTATTCAATCATCATAAAAATCTCATAATGGTCTCATAATGGAGACCGCAGCACTGGTGAGGGAGGGAGCAGAAAAGACTTGTTTCCTTTTTGTTAAGGAAATAATCTTTTGTTCTAATAAACTATTACTCATAGCTTGGAGGTGATTTTTTAAGTAAATTATTAGAATGAATTATTAATTAGAATTAATATGTACATGTTTTTAAATGATTGTTGTTGAAATATGTTGCATGTACCGTGCATCACATTTAGCATATGTTAATTAGGAAAGGATCCAATGCCACATGGTCGTAAAATTAAAAAACCTTTACTAATGTTTCAATAAAAACATAAGCATCCCGACCCCGGAGGGTCTTATCCGGTTAGACCCTCTGGGGTCGGGATGCTTATGTTTTTATTGGAACATTAATAAAGGATTTCTAATTTTACGGACAGGTGGCATTGGGTTATTATTTCCTCAATGACGTAAAGTGGAGGCCGGCCACTTATCCAAGTGCCTGGGAATCCAGGGTGTGTATGGTGAGCGGCACAACCTTTCCCCCTTTTTCCTGCAGCATATGCTAATGCACATCAGTGGAGGGTGGGTATTTAACTTACCTGCTGACGTCACTGCTCAATCAGACCCATGGAAGCACTTGTGTGTGTTAAACGGCCGTCGCCTGCTTTGTCTCTGCACTCTTTGCACCTTGCACCCTCCCCCACCACTGCCGTGGTCTCCATTATGAGATGGATTTTTATGGTGATTGAACAAAATCTGTTTTTATTTTTATAGTGCTACTGAATTTTTTTATTCTACTTATTGATGAGCATCCCATATCCTGGGATTATTCTGCAGAGCACCCACCTTTTTTTTTTTAAATTTTTTTATTAAATTTTCTGCATATTATAACATAGCATATACAATACCAATGTATCAGCGACAAATAATAACATGTCTAAGAGCTATCCCCTTCCCTCACCCCCCCCTCGTTATCCAACCTCTGATACAATAATTCCCACTTTCTCCTGTAAAAATAGAAAAAGAAAAGAAGAAAAATCATAGCATGTCATTCCACATTACCGATTCTCAGCGCTCCTATGGTATTGCCCAAGCCCTCAAGACAATACCATCTTGTATGACGAAAAACTCCCATCAGCGTATCAATTTCCTCTCTAGACAAACAACACACCATAAAGTCTCGCCATATAGACATAAATTTGGAGGTTTTGTTTTCTTTATCAGTCTCCGTTATTAGTTTTTCCATGTTCATAATATGTTTCAGTTCCAGACACAGACTTGAGACTCCAGGCACCTGTGTACTCAACCAGTGTCACAGAATGAGACGCAAAAATGTTATTAATATTAAATGAAAGCATGCACGTTTTCTCTTAGGAACATCATAACCCTCCAAATCATGAAACACCAGAATCATCTTATTCATCGGTACATCTAAGTCTAGCATTTCCCCCATCCATCTCCTGACCCTTTCCCATCCCAACTGTACCTGTGGGCATTCCCAAACTCCATGAAACATATCCGTGTTGTTTTCCCCACATTTCGGGCATTTTGTCATCCTATCTGGATTGGTGGGTGACGACGGAATGTTAAAACCCAATATCGCCTTATGAATCATTCTATATTGGGTATCACGCCAGCGGTCATCAGTCACATATTTACGCATAGCATTCCACCCCGCAAGCACCCCCTCCCCCGCTCCTTCGGCCCCCAGTCTGGTGTCCCAACCTGTGAGAAGTCGTGTGGGTCCCGTTGGTAACAGTCTACTTCTCAATGCAGCGTATAATGATGAAATTGTCGCCACAGAAGTCTGACTGAACAATAGGTCGTCAGTGATTGATCTCTGACACTCTCTCCCAATATCATGTAACCTTGACATCAAATGACCTCTTACTTGTGCGAATTGGAGCAACTGAGAAGATCCCAACTGCCACGTGTTTATCGTCTCTGCTGCTGACATCCATCTTCTTTCCGTCTTAGCCATTAAATCTCCTAACACCCTGATCCCCTTTTCCCTCCATATCTGAAATAAAGCATTATCCCTCCCCTGTGGAAAGTCTGGATTGTCCCACAGCGGCGTATGTTTTGATATTCGCCATGACAGCCCTAATCTATATCTGACCACCTTCCAGGCCGCCCTGGTGTCCCTAAACAAAACCGATTGTTTGATGCGTGCGTCAAGTACTCCACTCTGAGCATGTAGTACTGAACCCAGGCTCCATGGCCTACACCATTTTGTCTCCAATACGAAGTCCGAGTAATTACTCGTCTCTCGTAACCAATCCACCACGTGTCGCCACACACATGCCAAGTTATATCCCCGTACATTGGGGAGACTCAAGCCTCCTTCTTCTTTTGGGAACATTAATGTTCTCATCTTTATCCTATGTCTCCTACCTCTCCAGAGAAATTCGGAGATGGCTCTGTTTATTTTGTTGACATCTGTGTGTCGAAGCAGTAGCGGAATCGTCTGCATTGGATACAACAATCGAGTGCATGAGACCATTTTGACAAGATGTACTCTCCCCGTCAAAGACAGCGGTAGGTCTTTCCATCTAATCAGCTCCTGTTCTATTTTCTGTATAATAGGACGATAGTTTAACCGATACAGATCCCTGGCATCTTTACTCATCATTATGCCTAAGTACTTGACTTCCCTCCTATTCACTTTAATCCCTGAGAATGTGTCCTGTTGCCGTCCATCATGCAGATTTCTCTTGCCATCCTCCGTGAGGGGCATGATCTCGCATTTTGAAAGATTCAGTCGGAATCCCGAAATCTTATAAAACATCTCGAATCTCTCCAGTACCCCACCCAAATCGTTAGCAGGATTTGCCATATATAAAATAATGTCATCTGCAAACAAATTAGATTTTAGTGGAGTACCTCCCACCACTATCCCTTCGAAACTGTTAGGGCCATTGAGATATCTGGAGAGAGGTTCGATGGCCAAATTAAAAAGCAACGGCGACAGGGGACATCCCTGCCTCGTTCCTCTCTCTAGTCTAATCACATCAGATAGGAAGCCTGGAGTGTGCACTCTTGCCTTCGGGTTCGTATAAAGGGTTCCCAAAAACCGTCTGAAACCTCCCACCACTCCCATCTTGTCCAGGACTTGCTCCAGCCACGGCCATCCCACACTATCAAAAGCCTTTTCGGCATCAAGAACAACCATGGCCGGAGCACATCCCGTCACCCCGTCTTCCAGTCGTACTGCCTCCAACACCATGATGGCCCGTCTCACATTCGTAACCGCAGCCCTGCCCCTCACAAAACCCGCCTGTTTGTGTCCTATCCACCTGGGCATCAGATTTGCCAATCTATCAGCCATAATCTTAGAGATGATCTTCAAATCTTGATTGATTAGGGAAATTGGCCGAAACGCCGCCGGATCATCTGACATTCTTTCCCCCTTGGGCAGTAGCTTTATGTATGCTGTGTTCAATTTTGTTGGAATTTCCCCACCCTCCAAGAAACTATTATACATAGAACGTAGGTGTGGAGCAACTCGGTCAGCCAGAATCTTATACACACTGGCGCCAAAGCCGTCCGGACCCGGCGCCTTATGTATATTAAGTTGTTTAATCACCGCCTTTATTTCCTCCTCTGATACCTCCCTGTTTAACTCTATCAAATCTTCCCCTGTTAGTTCCGGTAATCCCACCTCCTCCAGCCACTGGCGGCCCACTTCACTATTGTGTGGTTTTGCTTTATATAAATCTGCGTAAAAAGATCCCAAGATAGAATTAACCTCCTTCGGGTCCGATGTGATTGTCCCAGTCTTATTTTTAAGAGACACAATATGTGATGTGGGCTTTCTACCTTTCGCAAAATGTGCCAACAATCTCCCCGCCTTGTCCCCCTGCATATGTAATGTCGCCTCCCATTGTGATTTTCACATGTCCTCTCTCCTCCGGGCCCAAGCATCAAATTCCCTCTTTGCTTCCATCCAACTACTTTTGGTTGTCTCTGAAGGGCAACGCTGATTTGCCATATATTCCTCCCGTACCTTCGCACTTGTTCTTAAATATGATCACAATACAAAGTCCCTTAAAAAAATTGCTTTCCTCAGCAAATTCTTCAAACACGAGAATGGGAAGTTACCTCCCACCCTTTAGGAAAGATTACTCAATAAAATTCTTTTTAATTAATTAATCTTTATTATATATTTTTTCAGTATAACAATTTAAAAATCAGAGCATTCCCTCCGGGGGGACACACAAGAATCACCACCATAAGACTGTTCAGTATATAAAAAATAGTATGTACAGCAACTACCACATAAATCTTGTTCCTTTATATCAACAATACTGGGTCATGGATTTTACAATATAATCCATCCCATCATATTATATATCTCCCATAACCATGTTTAACTGATAGGTACAAATCGGTATATCTAAAGAAAGGTCTCAGTTGTATACTATCTTATCTTACTGAGAAAACCAAAAATACACTCAGATCAGACCTATACACTCACTGGGTGCCCTAAATAAGTTCCAAAATCTCCTTAGGCATCAACCCAGACAATGAATTATGGGGCACAAAGTGCAGTCGTGCTTCATACCTGTGTAAACTGAGATGTCAATGCGTGCCTGTGCTCCCTCCTCCCCTACGGCCGTTTCGCTTCCCTGCTTCTTCCGGGGGGCGTTGTTCTTAAATATGCAGATTGCATCTTTTTCCTAAGTGATGCAGTGTAGGCCATAATTCTTCCTCGCAAAACCACCTTAGCTGTTTCCCAGAACAAGGTAGGTTCCATTGTCCCCGGGGGATTATTGTACACCAAATCTGTCCACCATTCCCCCAACTGTAGAGCAGATTCCGTATCCTTTTTTAAAAAGTGTGGGAATCGCCAAATGTAATCTGTGCCTCTCGGGAAGGTGTCACGTAGTGTCAAGTCCACCGGGCTATGGTCTGAAATTACCAAGTCTGATATGTCGGTAGCAGTTGTCTTGTGAAGTAAGTCCCCACTAGTGAGAATTGTATCAATTCTCGACCATGTTCCATGTGGATGAGAAAAATGTGTGTATTTGCGGTCAACTGGATGATGCAATCTCCAGGCATCCTGTAGACCTAAATCTTCTATGAAGCCTTTTAAGGGTCCCACCCTTGTTGCCTCCGTCCTCTCTCTCCCCTTACCCCTTGTCTCAGTTCGGTCTTCCCTTTCCTCCACCACCTCGTTCATGTCACCACCTACTATCAGATTAGTCGTCTCTTCCTCTGATATCTTCTTCCCCAAGTTAGCAAAAAAGTTCCTCTGTCCGAATTTGGTGCATACACATTGTGTATATTCAATACGCCACCTGGTGTGTCTAAGACTATTTGTACATGTCTTCCCCCATCATCATGTGAGTGCCGTATCAGCTTATGTGGAAAGTTTTTCCCCACCAACGTAACAACCCTAGTTTGTCGACCTACGGCTCCAGAACCGTACACCTCTCCCACCCATAATTTATTCATTCTATAAAAGTCCTGTTGGGGTAAGTGTGTCTCCTGCAATAACGCAATATCTGCTCCCAATCTTTTCAAATGCCTAAGGACCATTAACCGTTTTTCTGGGGATCTCAGTCCTTTAATATTCCAGGAGACAATCTTAACCATTACTACAATGCCATAGGAGCTCCACACACATACTATCTTCCATAATATGAAAACATACAAGATCCAAAACCCCACCAATTTTCAAATAGATCTTTTGCTCATCAGTCGGATAACATATTTTCCCCTTCCCCAACTCCCATTGAAACACAACTTTCAATCCCCCAAAAATAATCTGCACCTCCCGCCCTTTCCCTCTCCCACCTCCCCCCCTATCCCTCCAAACATCCCTCTGTTTCGTGTCTCCCTTTTTTTCCATCACAGATAACTCCCTCTTGCACCATCCTGGCCGATGACTCTCACTAGCAAAAAAACCCTTCTGTAATTACCCCTAACAAGATGAGAATTCCCCCTCTCAATTGAGTATTCCCAAAACAAGAATCCAGCATCATATTTTCGCAAAGTTCTCTTCCTTCATCTCAACGAATCGCGTCGCTCCTTGGGCTCGATGAATTGTCCTTATTGGTGGTACTCCCCTATCGTAGTTTGGTGATGATCCTCTGGATGATCTCATGAAGGCTCTCATAGCTTCATCCGGGTCTCTCCATCATCTGAAGGTGCCGTCTTCTCCTTTTGTCCTCAACACTGCTGGGTATTGAAGCTGAAACACCTCTCTTAAACAGCATGCCGCACACATCACTAAACGCCCTCCGCTGTTTCGCTACTAGTGCTGAGAAGTCCTCATGTAATACCACTCTATGTCCCATTATCTCAAGGGGTCGACGTCTCGCTCTGAAGGCCCTTAAAAGTTTATCTTTATCCTTATAATCTAGGTATTTAGCAATTGCTTGCCTCGGGCTCCTAGATATTTGGGTATTGCGGCTTCCTCCCTCAGTGTTCTGCTTTGTGCGGGTATTCTCTCTTTGTGGACCCAGCCTGTGAGCCCTCTCCACTTTGCACACATTATCAACACCTAGGGCTGTGGGGAGCTCCTTTTCAAATATGGCATCTAGCTGCTGGAAAGTTATGGATTCTGGCAAACCAGTGAGGCGCAAATTATTTCTCCTGGATCTATTCTCTAAGTCCTCCATTTTATTAGACATCCAGGTATTTTGTTTTTGTACCTTCTCCAGCTCTTGTTCTTTAGCATTGAGCCTGTCCTCCAAGTCTGACACTCTCTGTTCCAGCTCATCTAGTCTACTGGCACACCTGGCTGCAGTGTCCTGAAGATCCTCTATTGCCTCCTTCACAGCCTCCCTCACTGCCGCTGTAATGTCTGCCCTGAGAGTCTCATATAACTCCTTTGTCCCAGCAGCTGCCGCTTTCTGATGGCCGGTGCCCAGCATCCCCACATTCATGGATTTGGGGCTTCCTCCTCCTGTCTGCCCCTGGGTACCTTTTTCTCCTCCATGTTCCTTGCGATCTGCCCGGCGAGGCTGCGTACCGTCTGCCTTCTCACTCTCCCTTTTCTTCAGCGCGCCTATAGCTCCGGCGGCCGCTGCCATCTTGGGTTTCCCCGCTCTCTGAGGGGCCGGCTGCCTCTTTGCTGTTTATCCGCCTCCCGCACTGCGCAGCCACCGATCCACGGCTGCGACTGCTCCAGGAGCTGTTACCTTGCCTCCCACACTGTCTGTGACTTTATGGGGGTCTGCTTTGACGGTCTATGGCCGGATGGTGACCGGAGCTCCCTCACCCCGGACTATCCACAATGGCACCGGAACCGGAAGTCCAGCACCCACCTTTTTATCATCAATATACAATTGTCCAGCAAAATAGAAGAAAGGCAGCACTCACCAGTTGCTGAGTTAAAAAAGATGATTTTTTATTCCAAACTTTTAAAAGAGGAGCAGGTTCATAGCATGATACGAGCCACACACAGTATGGATTACAGCTGTTTCATGCCTAGCTGGCGCTTGTACAGATCTATTGGCAATACCAGGGAAGTCTGCATTCGAGGTCTGTGCCCGTACACTTGGTGTTCAGTACAGACCTCGAACTTTACAGTTCAGGATCACCCATCCCTAGTTGTTACCAACATCTGTGATAAATTCCTGTCAATAACACCATTAGAAATATATTTACTTACAAAATCACTTATTTTCCTGCTGAATAAGAAACCAGTAACCTTTTCACAGCTTTGATGCCTAATAGTACCAATTATATTGCTATGTACTGTACTTGACTTTACACACACAACAATGTATGCAGCACCACACATAAGTAGCACTGCTAGTATAGTACAGTCATTTATTAGTTCCGCATACCATAACCTTGACACACTTTCAGTTGTAGTTTGGCAAAAATCCCTAAGTATTCATTACTATGCATTTAAGGTGTCAGAAGAAGCGGTTTCTGTTTTATATGATATGTATTGTGGTTTCTGGAAAGGGTTTGTATAAAGCAAGCTTAAACTGAATGATTACAAACATTCTCTGGCCAATGTTTGACTGTGTAATGTGTTCAAAGTGTTCTCCTTAGGATAATGCATTATTCTATATGTACGTCATAAAATGGTATATGGTATTCAGATATTGTAGTAATAAAAATATGGTACATACAATCATAGCCGAAAATGTTAACACCCTTGAAATTGTTCAAGAAAATTAAGTATTTCTTTCAGAAAATTATTGCAATTACACATGTTTTGTTATACACGGTTATTTTCTTTGAATTTTTTGGAACAACACAAAAAAAAAACGGAGAAAAAAAAGGCAAATTGGACATAATTTAGCACTAAACTCCAGGAATGGTCTGGACAAAATTGTTGTCACCCTTAACTTAATATTTGGTTGCACACCCTTTGGAATAAATAATTACAATCAATCACTTTCTATTTCTTCTTACACCCTTCAACTTGAATTTTGGCGCACTTTACTTCTACAAACTGCTACAGGTCTCTAATATATGAAGGCTGCCTTCTCCCAACAGCAATTTAAGATCTCTCCACAGGTAATCAATTGGATTTAGATCTAGACTCATTGCTTGTCACTTCAGAACTCTCCAGCACTTTGATTTCATCCATTTCTGGATATTTCTTGAAGTATATTTGGGGTCATTATCATGCTAGAAGACCCCTTGACCTAAGATGCAAACTCAACTTCCTGATACTGGGAAACCTTGTGATACAAAATCCTTTGGAAATCTTCAGATTTCATGATGACTTAAGGCCCAGTTGCACACACAGATAATTGTGCAGAGATTGTTCACAGATCTCTGGTTGGTATTGAGATTCTCAGCCCCTACATCATGCTGTTGTCAGATCACATAGTTGGAAAAAAACATAAAAGCCCCATGGAACGAGATCGTGAACGATATCGCTGAAATGTCACGGGTTTGGAGTCGTTGAAACGACATCGTTAGGACGTCATTTCGGGTAACACTGAGATCCGACTACGATAAATCGTTGGATTGTTGATCGCAGATTTGTGAACATGTTCTCAAATCAAACGGTCCTCGATCAGCCAACCTGCTGCACCGTTCTGTGTGACGCCGCGATAACTATGTCATTTACGACTTCGCCCATTGACATCAGTGAACAAGTATCATTCGCTGGGTTGTGCAAACGATAGCTGCTCACTACATCGTTGGTGCCTCATCCACGATATCTACACGTGTTATAGCTCACCAACGATGTCAAAAAGATGTCCTAACGACTGCGCGCTCATGAGATCGTTAGTGATATCATTTCAACATTGAAGCATGTAATGGTACCTTAAACATCACCTCGATAAAAAAGAGAGTTTAACAGATTTTATTGTTAGAAACTATTTTATTTTTTATATAGAAATCATTCTCAATGGCAGAAAAGGATACTGTTTTATGTATTGAAGGGAAAATATCAGCATCTGAATGCAACAAAAGAGGAGCAGTGACACAAAGTTCAATGGTGTGTTCCTGGGTTTTGCTGTATTTTTTATAGAACACTGTTTTACTTTCTGCATTTCTTCATATACGCTAATTGATGAGCTTCTGCTATTTACCGTAGTCATAAAATTCAGCTCTCTTTACTCCCACGACTAATTGGCAGCTTTCTGCCTATGCATGCACAATGTAGACAGAACTTTGTCAATCAATAGGGCTCAGAACTGAGTCGACTAGCAACAGATAAAGCAGAAATGTTATTACAATTGCAGCAAGAAGCAAATGACAACTGAGAACTGAGATCTGAGAACTGAGAGTTGACAATTGACAACTGAGATCTGAGAACTGACAACTGAGAGTTGACAATTGGCAACTGAAATCTGAGAACTGACAACTGAGAGATGACAAATGACAATTGAGAACTGAGATCTGAGAACTGACAACTGAGAGTTGACAATTGACAACTGAGATCTGAGAACTGACAACTGAGAGTTGACAATAGACAACTGAGTTCTGAGAACTGACAACTGAGAGTTGACAATTGAGAACTGAAATCTAAGAACTGACAACTGAGAGATGACAAATGACAATTGAGAACTGAGATCTGAGAACTGACAACTGAGAGGTGACAATTGACAACTGAGATCTGAGAACTGACTACTGAGAGTTGACAATTGACAACTGAGAACTGAGATCTGAGAACTGACAACTGAGAGTTGACAATTGACAACTGAAATCTTTTTTTTTTTAAACCAATTCTTTTTATTGCACATATAAAAATCAGGTAAAGGCCATAGCGGCGGGTACAAATACAATGCAAGTTATAAATGTGCATCCATTTTCAAATACAAGGAAAGAAAACTATATACCTCATAGGAGGATTAAAGATTTAACCAAAACAACAGGGGGCAGGGAGCAACAAGAAGAGCAGGGAAGGAGGGGAGGGGAAAGTATAGGGGACAGGGTGGGGCTTATGCAGCATATTTAATTACATATATAACACATCAACAGAAATGTCACAATGTCAGTTTAGGAGAGGGTAGCATAATAGAGGAACTCGTCTGCTGTCAAGTAATCCGTCAGTCAGGAATTGTCACTTCATTAAATTTGGAGCCAACCCAAGGGTCCCACCAGTTAAGAACCTTGGTCCTCTGGGGAAGATCATGCGAGAGAAGGAGTTCATGTGTCAGGTGGCGATTTAGTCTAACTGTCACCTCCCCTAGGGAGGGGCGGGTCGGAGACCTCCAATGCGCCGCGATGGATTGGCGGGCTGCTATCAGGATATTGGTAACTATGGGCTTAAGAATAGTCGGCCAGGTATCCAAGTCTATGCCCAACAGAGCCATAGGGCCGAGAGAGGAATCGTCAGTCCCGTCAGCTCAGCAATCAGAGCCCCGACATCGGACCAAAATGCAACCACTCCTGGACAAGACCACCAGATATGAGCTTCAGTACCCGTCTGACCGCAGTTACGCCAGCAGAGCGGCGAGGGAGAGTCTCCATGTCCACCAAATCGGGCAATACGTGCAGGGACCAAGTACCACCCCATCTGGAGTTTTTTGGACTGTTCCAGGTGAGTGAGGCACCTTGTATACTTATCTGCATGGGACGCAGCAGCCCGCCACCCATCCAACGGCACCGAGAAAGAGAGTTTGGTCTCCCATCTTGCCATAAAGGGAAGTTTATGCTTTGCGCAGGCAGCAGTCAAGGCCCTATAGATTATAGAGACCCCTCGCCTAGAAAGTGCAGATTGTTTAAAGAATGACTGTAGATTGAGATCTACCAAGGTAGGATCCCAAGAGGGGAGGGAGCAGGAAAGCAGGAAATGACATATCCTCAGGTGAGTGAAGTAGGCCGTTGACGGCAAGGAGTATCTGTCTACTAATGCTGAGAAGGGGATCGGACGCCCATCTCTCAACAAATCCCATATCCCTTGTATCCCCGCCTCCCGCCACCTCGCGAGCGACATATCCATCATACATGCCTCTAAAACCTGTAGGGAGAGGTATCTGGTAAGGAATGGGAGGTGTAACCTTGCTAATTTGTGCCATACAGCCAGTACAGCTTGCATAGAGCGTAGAGGGACCACAGGCCGGGTCCTTTGGAGGAATGCGACCTCCAGCAGAATCCTGGGGGAGCCCATTGGGGAGAAATGGGCCTCAATCTGTAGCCAGTGGGCAGAAAAAAAAGGAGGAGAAGCCATCGCCCACCACGTCTTAGCCAAGTCCAGGGTGATAGCCACATGGTACGTGAGGATATTAGGCATGCCCAGACCCCCAAGCGAGCTGGGCAGAGTTAGGGTCGCCAGAGCTACTCTGTGGGGTTTGCCCTCCCAAATAAACCGTCCCAAGATTGATTGAAAAAGGTTCAAATATCGCCTAGGAAATAGTAGAGGGATGCACCGAAGGGTATATAAAATTTTAGGGAGAAGGGTCATCTTTACCAAATTGATCTTAGCCACCCAGGAGAGCTGCACCTGTGAATATTTTTTGGTGAGAACCCTAAGCGAAGAGGCCAATGTCTCACAATTAATGCTAATCATAGACCGCACGGGAGCAATTTGAATTCCCAGGTACACAAACCCCCTGGGGGCGAGTAGGAAGGAAAATCGAGAGGCCAGGTCAGCCTGGTCAGGGGGGGAAAGGTTCACTGGAAAGAGGGAGGATTTAGAGAGGTTGAGCTTGTAGAAAGAGATCGCAGAAAAGTCAGAGAGGACGGACACAATAGCTGGAATAGAAACTCCAGGGTTCGTACAGGTGAGGAGGACATCATCCGCATAAAGAGAGATCTTATGCTCCGTTTGGCCTACCATTACTCCCGAAATCTCAGGATGGTCTCGAATGGAAGCTGCTAGCGGTTCCATGGCAAGAGCAAAAATTAGAGGAGAGAGGGGGCAGCCCTGCCTCGTCCCATTAGAGATAGCAAACGTAGCGGAGGAGAACCCCCCCGCCTTCACATATGCGCGGGGGGAGGAGTATAAGGCTAATATGCCCGACTTAATGGGGCCCTGGAACGCAAACTTATCCAGGACCGCTGCCAGATACCCCCAGTGCACTCGATCGAAAGCTTTCTCAGCATCAAGTGATAGAAGGGCACTGGGGGTCCCTCTCTGCTCCAGGACCTCCAGGAGGTCCACCACCCTCCGAGTCGCATCTCTCGCCTGACGATCGGGAATGAAGCCCACTTGATCGAGGGCGATCAGGGAGGTAATAACTGACTTGAGTCGGTCCGCCAGCAGCTTCGAATAGAGTTTAACATCGCAGTTGATAAGTGCAATAGGGCGGTAGTTAGCCGCCTCCGTGGGAGCCTTACCGGGTTTAGGGATGGTGGAAACAGCCGCCGTCAGGCCCTCAGGCCGGATGCGTCCTTCACTCTGCCAAAACCGGAATAAAGACAGGAGGTGTGGGGAAAGAGTGGGAGCAAAGGAAGAGTAATACGAGTAGGAGAGGCCATCTGGGCCCGGGGCCGACCGCTTCTTAGAGGCACGGATCACCCCAAGGATCTCCTCCACGGTAAAGAGCCTATTTAGGAAAGAGAGCTGAGAGCTTGAGAGGGAAGGGAGCTCAAGCCTGGCAAGGAAAGCGCCAATGGCGTCAGCCGTCGGTCGAGGAGAAGAAGGGGAGCAACCCAGGTTGTACAACTCGTGATAAAAGTCTCTAAACTGCTCAGCTATCTTGATAGGGTTGCGAACATGTTCCCCTTTGGGAGAAATCAGTAGAGCAATCCTTGACTTGGCCTCCCTCCTCCGCACCCGCCGCGCCAAGAGCGCCCCAGCCCTGTCTCCCATCCCATAGTACCGTGCCCCCACTTTCTTCAGTTGGTGCTCCACTCTGGAAAGAAGAAGAGTCCTAAGTTCATCCCGCGTAGCAGTAAGAGCTGATAAAGTGGAAGGAGCCGAGGTGGAGAGGAAAGAGGCCTCGAGAGATTTAATCGTGGACAAGAGCGAGACCATTCTCTCGTTATATTGCCGTTTAGCCTGCGCCGCTAGCTTGAGACAATGGCCCCGGATGACCGCCTTATGGGCGAACCAAAGTCCCTCCGGGGTGATGTCTGGTGTCTCATTCAGATGGAAGTACTCCTTCAGATGGGAGGTCAGGGTGTCGAGATTCGACTGCGAGGCTAGGAGGTAGTCATTAAGCTTCCATGGGGCTCTGGGAAGTCGTGGAGTGGAGTCGGAGATAACAAGGGCATGGGGGGCATGGTCTGACCATGTGATTACGTCAATATCAGCCTGAGGGCAGAGTGGCAAGAGTGAATCACTAATCAGGCAGAAGTCTATACGGCTGAAGGATTTATGTCTGGGGGAAAAAAAAGTATAGTCACGTTCGTTGGCATGCAGGTATCGCCAGATGTCGTGGAGTCCGTATGCATCCGCCACAGGGGCGAGGTCAGTCCGAAAAGAGGTGGGGGAGGAGCAATCAAGTTGTTTATGCAGGGGGGCGTTGAAATCACCCGCCACCACCCTGTGCCCCGGCATGGAGGGTAATTGGGAGTCTAAAAGTGATCTAAGAAACCTACTTTGACCCTTATTAGGCGAGTATACTGCTAAGAGGGAATAAAGGGTTCCATTAAGCTTGGCCACCACCAAGAGGAATCTGCCATTGGGGTCAGATACCTCAGTCACCAACTCAAAGCCAACAGAAGACGCCACTAGAATAGCCACCCCAGCCTTCTTCTCGGAACAGTTAGAGAAGAACTGATGTGGATAAAAAGGCGAGGCCAGACGGTGGTTATCACCCTCCAGAAGATGAGTCTCCTGGAGTAGGACCACATCCGCCCGAGCCCTTCTCAGGCTAGAACGTAAGAGTGATCTCTTTTGGGGGGAGTTCAACCCGTTGACATTATGTACCCAAATTTTTACAGGCATATTTAAGTAATAGGAGTAATTCTAAAGATAGACAGTGACATATCCGTGAGAATGAAAACTGCAAAGGGAATAACCAAGGAGTAATGATCAGGGGGGGAGGGGGAGACAGGATGCGTTGGCCTGCATCTCCGGGCGAGGGACCGGTGCCCAATATGGCCGGTGTCCACCGCGGAGAGGACCAACGTCCTCCGGGAAGAGAAAAAACATTTTTGAGGGGGCAAACAAGGCAAATGCCAGCATAGACAAGATAAACATCGCAGGAGTGAGAGTAAAAAAAAAAAAAGAAAGGATCACTTCGGCGATCTAAGCTCCCAGTCCAGTATCAGTACCACAGCGACACAGTTCTGTCCAATAAGCGACGTGGGTGCGCTGTCGGAGAGAAAAATACAACTTCGCACTGCGGGAGAGAGAAAAAGCGTCCAAAAACAGACACAGTAATGAAGAGAAAAAAGAAAACGAACGGTAGAAAAGGAAAAAAAAAAAAAAAAGGGGAAGGTCAAGTCAAAAACGCTTGAGCGTAAAAATCCGCTCAGCAGGGGGGGTCCTCCCAGGGTCGCTGGTGCCTAGACAAGAGGCTGTAGCAGAGGAGACAAAAAAGGAGAGGGAAAAGATCAGAGAGACGAGAGGAAGGAATGGTAAGAGGGAGAGGAGTTAGACTAGAGAGAAGAAAGAAAATACAGAACTGAGACCAGGAAAGTGAGATGGAGAAGGAAGTAGAGGCTAACGACCTGGGAGGACTATGTGGGGACCAGGAAGGCGGACCCCGGGCCTCAGAGAGCAAAAATCAAGGACAGAAGACCAGCCAAAATCATCCTCAGACCGTGGACCATTCTGGGTTCAATCTGCGTCGCCGAGTGCGGCGCTTCGGAGCATGATCGCGGACGTCACGCTGGGAAGAGGCAGAAAAGTCCGGAGGAAGTAGGTCCCAGTCTTTTAGCAGCGTAGCCGCCTGTGAGGGACCCAGGCAGACATGGGTGACATCATTCCTTTGGATGATCAGGCGTGTAGGTCGGCCCCAACGATATGGGATCTCCCTGTCCCGGAGTATCATAGTGTACGGCTTGAAAGCCCTGCGCATCGCCAGGGTTCCTGGAGAGAGATCAGGAAAGACCTCCAAGCCGGCGAATCGGTCAGAGAGTGTCGGCGATCCACGAAGTACCCTCAGGAAGTCCTCCTTGGTCTCATAAAAATGAATCCTCGCAATCACCTCGCGAGGCAGATCGGTTCGGACCCCCGGTGGTTTGGGGAGTCGGTGAATCCGATCTATTTTAAGATCTCTCGGGTCCAAGTCGGGCAGAACTTCGTGTAGAAAGTCTCGCAAGAGACCTTTCAGATCAGGATCAGCGATCGTTTCCGCGACGCCTCTGAGACGTACATTATTCTGTCGGTTCCTATCCTCTGCGTCGAAACTCTTTGCCTGGACCGCAGTCAGAGTCGCCTGGAGCTGTTCGTGATCGTCTAGGAGATCGTTGTGAGATTGAACTAGCTCTGCCAGTTTAGATTCCAAATGATCCGTCCGGGATCCCAGGGCAGTCACTTCCCCCCTCAGGTCGGCCACCATCTCCTTCATGTCTTCCTGCAAAGACACCCTGAGGTCCGACAGGAGGTCAGTCATGAGGCCCTTCATGGCTGCGAAAGTGACCGGAGGGTCAGGGGAGACATCCTCCTCTCCAGCGCCAAGCGCTTGCTGTTCCCGGCGGGAAGCTCGGGCAGCACGGGGGGAAGGGGGCGCCATGCTGGATAATACTGAGTCCATGCGGCCTGGCGGGAAATAGTCAGAGACCCGCTTAGGGACAGGGATATGTGGCGGTTTCACCTTGCCCATAGATGCAGGCTATGTTCCTCTGAGCTGGTTCTGGCGGTCCGTTGGTATGCTGGGTTGCTGGAAATCTTAGAAACAAGCCCGGGGTCCGGGAGCTCCTGAGTTAAGCAGCCATCTTCCTATGGTGCTTAGTCACGCCTACTTTCCCCATAATTTGACCAAATAGTAAGCGCGGTGTCTGGCCTTGCGTAGTATAGATCTTGTGCCCCCTGTTGGCTGTCTATGAGCTCAGCATGTCATTTATTAGAATAAGAAACACAAATTTAATCCAGGATGTAAATGTCTTTGTAGATCTGCTGGGGCTTGGATGGTCTGCTCTAGATAATAGGAGAGTGGGGCCAGATCAGATGTTTTGAGTCTCTTGTCTGTATATAGCGAAGGAAAATATACTTATACAGCAAACTGCAAACAGGGGAGCTCCCTGCCTGTTGCTCTAGGGTCACAGAGGTTTCCTCCACAGAGGGAGCTGCACTTTAGTTGCAGCGGGGGTGTCTCCTGATTGGCAGCACTGTGGGCACTAGATGTGGATGCTTCAAAGGGAATAACTCAGAGCCGGCTCTGTTTGAGCTGCAGCACAAGGGTCACAGTCACACAAGTCTATAATGGCGTCAGGGCTTTACACAGGGAGTCTGATCCTAACTCCTCAACAACCCCTGCTGTGCGCTTATGTTCGGCTGATCCCAGGGCACTCGAGCTCCCCACTGCCAGCCCGCTCCCGCCAGTCCCTGTTATCACCTGCACAGTGTGTGTGTAGTTAGTGCCGGCCCGTCGCCTCCTCTGGTGTCTCTGCTGTGTCTCCCGGCGTCTCTGTTTCCTCCTCTCGGAGGGCAGCGGTGCCTCTGTCTCGCTTCGTAGTGCAGGCAGACTGAGCACAGGGGTCGCAGTGTCAGCAGGAGGTTATTAACCAGCGATGGTCAGGCGACCTCACCTCAGCTATCTCTCCGATGCTGGTGATGGAGACCCTGCGGGTGTAGCTGGTGGGGATCCACTTCAGAGGGTCAGGAGAGCGGTGTATAAGGAGGTGGTGATGTCTCCAGAGTGGGGGCGCAGCTCTGGCATCATGGTGAAGGCCGCGCCATGAGGAGGGAGAGTCCAGATCTTCAGGGTCAGGTTTCAGGTTGATTAAAGATGTTCTATCTCGGTCAGGGAGGGTAAGAGATGGTGTTTGATATCAGTCCATGTCTGGATGTCCCCTTAGGGCTAGGATTTTAGATGGATTGTGGCTGTGGGCTGAGGAGCTCCTCAGGCTGCATCCATCTCTCTGAACCACACTACTACACCATCGACAACTGAAATCTGAGAACTGACAACTGAGAGATGACAAATGACAATTGAGAACTGAGATCTGAGAACTGACAACTGAGAGGTGACAATTGACAACTGAGATCTGAGAACTGACTACTGAGAGTTGACAATTAACAACTGAGAACTGAGATCTGAGAACTGACAACTGAGAGTTGACAATTGACAACTGAGATCTGAGAACTGACAACTGGGAGGTGACAATTGACAACTGATATCTGAGAACTGACTACTTAGAGTTGACAATTGACAACTGAGATCTGACTACTGAGAGTTGACAATTGACAACTGAGAACTGAGATCTGAGAACTGACAACTGAGAGTTGACAATTGACAACTGAGATCTGAGAATTGACAACTGACAACTGATTCTCATATTTCAGTTTTGATCCCTGTCCATGGACACTTTTCAGACATCAGAGTCAAAGTGATTTTCGTACACACTGAGAAGTCTGTGTATGTTTAGTTTTTTGGTCAAAGAAAATCACCTATCCTTACCAAGCTAAATGGTACAGTGGTTAAAGCTACTGTCTATGGGCTCTAGGGTTCTGGGTTCACTTTTAATATATGAAGTGAAATATGGCTAAAAGTTGTCTATTAACAGCATAATTTTTATTAAAAAAGAAAATGTAAAAAACTGGTTCTGAACCAGAGCCCTCAAGTGCATACCTTTAGTCATTACACCATTTAGTTAACTGATAGTAAGAGTTGATTTTCTTTTGCTTGGGGACATGCAGATTTCTCAGTGTGTACAAAAATAGTTTTGATTCTGATGGTTGAGACTTGAGAACAGTCAGGTATCAAAAATCAAGTATCAACCATCAGAGTTCCTTTATTGAGTGAATGGTGTAGTGGTTATTGCGTATTCTTGCAGAATGACAGTTTAGGGTTCAAATGCCAGTAGTGGAAAGTTGTTAAATTATATTTTTATAGTTGTTATTATTATCCTTTCAAAAGAAAAACAATGTAAAATAATGTGGATTTTTAATCCAGCAAGCTCCATTCAATAGACAGGAGCTCTATCATTCCGCAGGCTTACAGTGACACTCAAAAAGTGATTTCTTTGCAGCCAGTGAGTCGATGTAAACAACATTTTTCTATAAAATAATGTGATTAGAGCCTTTACTAAGAAATTTTGAAAATGTACAGACACTTGGAAATATTTAGTAATTTATTAGTTCCCACCGATTTACCATGTTAATTGTCAATTCTCAGTTCTGTTTTCAGTTTTCAGTTGTCAGCTCTCAGATCTCAATCCTCAGTTCTTAGTTATCAGTTATCAGATCTCAGTTGTTAGTTTTCAGTTGTCAGTTGTCATTTTTCAGACTTTGAAATCCTCTGCACCCCTCTCTCACACACCTGTTGTACCCTTATTTATTTGGTCCCATCTTCTCTCCAGCTTCTTGTATGTTATTTTGCTCCTTCACGCTGGGTATACTCCATGGCTCCGCCCACCTGGGTCACATGCCTGTGACATCATTGCAGATCCTGATCTGCTGCTCCCTGGTGTAGTTTCTTCTGCTGGGCCCTGAGCCAGCAATCAGAGGCTGCGCCCATCACCCCAGGGTCCCTAATGCAGCCGCCATCCACCGCGACCGCGATGACTGAGGTGAATAACCTGCAGGCTGCTGCCGCCCCCACACATATGCCACCTGGGGCAGACCTCCCCCTCCACCCCCCCCCCCATGCTACGCCACTGGAACTCGCCCCCCTCTCATGGCAGGCCGTTTCACTCGTTGATCTTTCTCACTGTCAAAATGTATTTTCTAATACCAATCGGTGTCTCCTCCCATTGAGTTTCATCCCATTGCTTCAAGTCTTTCCTTGTGCAAATGAGAATAAAGCAGATCCCTCTACAGTGTGACAGAACCTTGAGATATTTGTAGATGTGTTTTTTGTCATCACGAAGGCTGATGTAAAAATTATTGGCCTATCCTAATTTTTCTCCTTTCAGAGTTTAATTCCTATCTGGATGTAAATAAGTGCATCAAGTGCGCTGTATTGGCATGTGTAAAGATGGCCTGAGGATCTATCCTTGGTGCAGCTGTGACATCCAGTGCTATTACACTCCCATGGTGCACATCTCCCTAGTTGTGCAGAATCAAGGGTTAGGGACATTGTATACTGTGTTGGTTTTTCATTTTGCACTTTAGTTTAGTGCTTTTCACTGTGCCGGTGTGAGTATAAATACTTGTTCCACTATCTAAACAGTTGGATGAAAAGAACTAACAATAGTCATCTGATTTAATACCAGGTGAAGTATTATGAAAAATGTTTTACTGTAGAAATTCATCATCAGTCTGCACCATGAATGAATGAAACCAGAAAGTAAAGTGTTAAAGACGCTAGAATCTGGTTGTTCTGTTTTATGGAAAGTATAAAAAGGTCCTCTTTAACTGCATCATCTTACACAGGACATAAATAATAGGAATTGTTGTGCAACTAGACCCTTATGGGGCCCCTGAACAATTGCCATTTATGGAACTGAAGGAATACATTTCCCGTAACAATGTGGTATGGTTGGGATATAATTTACCACGCAGAAGGCTTTGTGTAATAAGAAGCATTAATATCCATGCGAAGGCTATGGCAGTGTTTACGCTTTAGGTTACTATAGCTTAGAAAAGTGTTCATGGCTCATGGTGTTTAAAGTGATCCAGAATTGTAATCCAGGTCACAAGTGGAAACAATGAAATATTATAATAGGAGTCTAATAAAATCTGAATACAATCAAAATATTATGTATAGAGGCACTGCTTCAGAGGAACTCTGCTTATGTTTGCTTTAGGTCATATTATTTGTTTTTCTGGGATATTCAAAGGTAAGAAAATCATAACTCCCCTCTGGTGCTTCAGATTCATAACTGAAATATTGAAATAGAGCTCATTTAAATAGATTTTACCCGACTGATGCTGGCTTTGTCTTAAACGTGCTCCAATGGTTACATGTAAGCCAATCAACGGTCATTAAAAGGGTTTTCCACGAATGTAATAAAATAGCACCAATGGTATAACTCAAATGGCAGCCTGTTCTAGTTATGTGTCAGGACTGGCTAAAGTCTGAAGAAACTGTGCTGACAAGACCTTTACTTAAAGCGGCAGGAGAACTATTGTAAGCACACATGCCTCCATTCAGCGGAGAAGTGTGTGAATCTCCTTAGGGCTGACTGAGCACAAATTGTTTATTTCTCTAGCCTTGGTCTTCTATGCTCAGTCAGTAAGGAGGAAGACATTTCTCCTCCAGTAACAGCATTTTCTTGACAGCCCTTGTATGTGTGCTTATGATACAGCTCTTTTCAGTTGAGACACCGGTCTTGGAGCTGTGTTTCTTCAGGGAGAAGCCTGTTGTGATATGTG
Source organism: Allobates femoralis (assembly GCA_033576535.1). Classification (NCBI taxonomy): domain Eukaryota; kingdom Metazoa; phylum Chordata; class Amphibia; order Anura; family Aromobatidae; genus Allobates; species Allobates femoralis. The sequence goes on from JARQOC010000002.1 coordinate 354,562,424, forward strand.
ACTAGGACAGCTGCTGTGTGAATTATGTGATGGGAGCCATTTTATTATATTGCTGTTTAGATATGTTGACTACACAAATCATGTTATCACCATCAAATCTGTATTCACAAAGCAATCATTATACCTGACCTGTAATACATTCTTACATTTGTCTGGTGTTTGCCAACCTGTTTAGACTGGAAAATAAATCAGGAAAGAGCATTTATATAAATGCTAATTTCCATATAATCTTAATGGGTCCTTAGAGTACATGACGTTGTGAAGTTGCTATATGTAAGTAGCCACACAATTAAACTTGTAGTAAAAAATGAGTACCTTGCAGCTTTAGGTGTAGGTATACTTTAAAAATAATGTTACATAAATTGCAACTTTGGAGTGGACTTCCATTATATTTTAGCTTGTTGGACCAGATGATAACATAGTCTGGATCTACCCCTAAGGCCCCTATCACATGAGCATTTTTCACTGATTGCGGCAGATCTGGCAGATTTACGGTATCTGCCGCCTAACGGTCGCACTTGCGGCAAGCCCCATACATTGTCTATGGGGCTTAACAGGTGCGGTATTGCCATGGTTCCGGCACTTGCGGCAGTTGTGGCCACGAAAAAAAAACGCTGCTAACCTCATGTTTTTCTCGTCCACAACTGCCACAAGTGACAGAACTGCGGCAATACCGCACTTACTGCACCTGCCGCAAGCCCCATAGACAATGCATGGGGCTTGACGCAAGTGTGCCGCAAGTGTGACCGTTAGGCAGCAGATGTTGTAAATCTGCCAGATTTGCCGCAATCAGCGAAAAACGCTGATGTGAAAGGGGCCTAATTTTCTCATAATAGCATCGGTAAAGAGGTGTAACAGCCTACACAGATTCTTGCACTCCAACCAATGTCTTCTTTCTGCAGCATCTCCTCTTGGCCAAAACATGGGTCAAAATCTTTTTTAAGTAGGCATGATACAATAAATTTTGCTATATCTGTATGAAGGTAAATCTAATATATAAAGCTGAATGTGTGTGTGTTGTATGTGTGTATGTATGTCCGGGATTGGCATCTACACCGTCGCAACTACAGCCACAAAATTTTGCACAGTCACACGTCTGGACCCCGAGAGCGTCATAGGCTATGTTGTGAGGTGAAATTTTAACCCTGCGCGTTCCAGTTCACCAAACAATTTTGCCCCTATCTACATAATGGGGAAAAAGTGAATGGAAAATCGACAACTGTCAGCTATAGCCACAAAATTTTGCACAATCACACGTCTGGACCCCGGGAGGGTCATAGACTATGTTGTGAGGCGAAATTTTAACCCCGCGCATTCCAATTCACCAAACAATTTTGCCCCTATCTACATAATGGTGAAAAAGTGACTTTTACCAGTTGACAGTTGTGAATGAGAGGGGCTTAATGATAGCGCCAAAGACTAACAGCACATACCAGCATATAATCACTAAGGTGGGGCCCCAACATGAGATATTCACCACGCTTGGGGACATGTATACACACACCACACGCCCACAAAAAGTAACAGCAAGTGTATAGTCGCTAAGGTGCAGCCCCAATATTGGATACTCACATGCACCCGAGCAAACACACACACCACAAAGAGACACACACAACACAGAGACACACACCCCCACCCCCACGGGGACACACACCCTATAGCGACACATGCACTCACCCCACATGGACACACACAACACAGACACACACACCACACAGACCCCCCCACAGGGACACACATACACACCCTATAGGGACATATGCACTCACCCCACAGGGACACACACACACACTACAAAGAGACACACCACACAGACCCCCCCCCCACAGGGACACACACACATACACACCCTATAGGGACACATGCACTCACCCCACAGGGACACACACACCACAAAGAGACACACACAACACAGATACACACACACACCACAGACCCCCACACAGGGGCACACACACATACACACCCTATAGGGACACATGCACTACCCCACAGGGACACAAACACACCCTATAGGGACACATGCACTCACGCCACAGGGACACACACACCACACAGACAGACACAGATGTACACAAATCGCTTCACACAACTCGCCTCATACGTGTGCTATTTTTAATTTCCAAATATAAACATCTGATTAAAAACAGCCAATGTGCAACACATGTGCCACATAGGGAATTAAGGCAGATGTTAGTCACATGAGCTGTCTATTATGTGTATGTATTAGGTAACATACACTGCCTGGCCACGGGGAGGGTTTACTATTGGCTGGAGATTTATTAGGCTGCCTATAGCAATCAATCACAGCTCAGCTTCTGTTTTCTTACAGGTCATTAATATGACATATTCAAATTCTATTTTGTTATAGCTAACATCAGTTATTTATTAACCCGGGCGTAGCCGGGTAGTACAACTAGTATTACATATTTTCAAAGTCTAGTATGTGTTTTTCTTGGTAATGCAGTTTGCTGCCAACATTCAGGCCCCCCAAATTTTAGAGCCTGTTCATATATGACCAAATGTGTTCTACATTATCTGACACGTGAATGTTAAAAATAAAAGCCCTACAACTGCACCTATGATCCCTATAATATGCTCTAAAAAATGAAATTACAACAAAGGTAGAGACCCTTCATTTATATGTTTGTGGTGAACCCCTTTAACATTTCCAGAAATATTTAGAGTTTAAACTTCATACAAAATTAATCACTATCTTATCGTTTATTCATTCCAGGAGAAGGAAACAGAAACAATAAAGGAAAAGGGAACAAGAAGAAGAACAGAAACACAGGGACAGGAAATAATAAGAAAAGAAACCAACAAAGAGTAATGCCAATCCCCATCACTCCTTCTGTTCCAGCAAAGTAGCTGTCACTATAAGGTCCAGCACCCAGAGAATAATGCTGCTATATATCTAAGACGCTTTCTTGAACTGGAGCACTGCTACAACTTAAGCACCTACACAATTGGCAAATGATTGGGGAAATCTTATGGTTAGAAAGCGGAATTTATACTGCCATGAGGATGGGACAGCTTTACCCAGGACTTCTCCAGAGGAGGGGTAAAGAACGATTTCTTAAACAATACAGGAAAGAAATGACTTTCTAGTCACCAGATAACACCTTGGTGGTGAACGCTGAAGATATTTTAACTTCGGTAGAAGTTACAGAGGCTGGAAATGATTTTGAGAATAACTATTGAACTATGGGTTTTCATGTCGCCTAGAATATTCCCCACTGTTCCCCTCCCTCCTGCTCTCCTTTAAGTCTGTGTTTTCAGATGTTTGTATGACTTAATCTTTGGGGAGTATATGTTAAACATTTGTGACCCGTGGTTGTGGTCATCTCTATTAAACTTCTTCAGAAGGACAACAAGAAAAATAAAGAACTGAGCAAGCTTCTGAAAAATGACATTATGGACATGTACCAATGAGTATGGGGCAGTGACAATGAACTAAAGAAGTTTTATTTTCAAATGGATTTGTAAGTGTTTTATTGTTACAAAAAGAAGGTAATTAAAAAATGACATAAGAAAAAAAGGTCATGTATGAGTCAATGCACACACAACATACAATGGGTGTGATCTCATACCTGATTACAAGGAAAAAGAAAGGCTCAGTGTCGGGCACTAATTTCTACTGGTGGCAGACACCCAGTTCACACACTGACTCTCTCTGTACTATTATAGTCAATGGTCAGTGCTTAGGTCTGAATCCCATTTTGTGCTGAGACGAAAGCCTCGATGGGACAATTGAATCTGGGGAAGAACACCATGTAAAAGCACCCTTATACAGAGCTCAGCATTTTATGAATTGCTAGATCTGCAGCAGATAAAAAAAGAGATTTGATCAAAATGATAACAAGCAGACCAGTAAGTGACACCTCACTGGAATCAGGGTTTCTTCTTCACTTCATATTGCACTCAGATTACACAGCAAAAATCTAGTGACAGGATCCCTTTAAATCTTGACATAAATGACTGGCATGCTAATGACAGACCTAAATACCAAACCAAATATCATACTTATTTGAGAGAGGTCTAATTGTACTACTGTTATGAAAATGTTTATGAACTGCCCATAGCAATCAACTGATTTTGAGTTATCATATTTTAAGGCGTTTTGGTACATGAAAGAAGCTGGTAATTGGCTATAATGGAAATTCTCTCTCACTTCCATCTACAATAGTTTTAATGAATATTATCAATTGTGTTTTAACTGCAACACTAACATTTTAAGGTACTCTCTCGCTTCTTATTCTCATATCATTTATGGTTTATGTATACAGCTGCTCTACAGATCTATAATGTGTATTATCATGGTTCCAGACTACAAACCCTATGTGTAGTCTGATCCATAGTCATGTGTTACTCCCTTCTATCTACCACCTTATTCTACTTTCTAGGCCCAAAACACACCACGTTCTGTATTTACCATCAGTTGGACCATAAGGGCGGATTCATTAAACTAAGGCTGCTTTCACATCAGCGTTTATTTGAAATTCACGGCAGATCCGGCAGGTTTGCTGCGACAGCCGTGTAATGGCTCACTTGCGGCAGGCCTGCAGCTAGCCCCATTTATTCCTTATGGGACAGGTGCGGCAAGTGCAGTTTTAATGGATCCGGCAAATCTGGCACTTGCAGCGAATGAAAAAAAATGCTGCTAGCAGCTGGTTTTTTGCGCTGCAGCAAGTGCCGGATCTGGCAAAACCGCGCTTGCCACACCTGTCCCATAAGGAATAAATGGGGCTAGCTGCGGCAAGTGAGCCATTACACGGCTGATGCAGCACACCTGCCGGATCTGCCACGATTATACAAAATCGCTCATGTGATAGGTGTCTAATACAGTTGTTTTTTGAAAATGCCATCTTCTGTGCATTTCCATCAGGTTTGACATTTTCAATTACAAAAACCAGCGGTCTAATGGAGCGCTAAGTATTACAGAACACATTAACAGTCACGGACCTTTATTGCTCCTCCACTGCCCACTATAGCGTTTCAACGGTCCCAAACCGTCTTCCTCAGGTGGAATGGAGGACATGTTTAAAAAAACAGCTTTAAAAAGAATGGCCATTCACATGATTGGACAACAACCTAAGTAACAATTTAACCCTTCAGATTCCATTACCCTCTACCACCCCCTCTGTGCAGCTCCCAAGAACCCATTTAGAACAACTTATCTCTTCATTAATAATTCGATAGTACTCAATTCGCCCAAATTGTATATCTGTACTTATTTCTGTATTGTTATTCATGTGATCTCATTAAATTAATCTTACTAAACCACCATCCATTGAAAACCTCATTAAAAAAAAATACACATGAAATATCCAAAATATCCTCCAATTCCACCTGAGGAAGACGGTTTGGCACCGTTGAAATGCTTAGTGGGCAGTGGAGGATCATAAAAGGTCTGTGACTTTTAATAATCTTGTGTTCTGTAATACTTAGCGCTCCATTAGACCGCTGGTTTTTGTAGTGTAGGGACTTAGAATCAGGTGACAGGTTCCCTTTAAGGCAGCAACCCTAAATAATTCAAACATCAGTAAGCTCTGTTTCCCAATATATTTCAGTCCTCCATGTAGTATAATGCTCCCCTCATAGCAATCCATATAGTATAATGCACTACTAATAATCCACCATATAAAGTCATATACAGTGAAGGAAATAGTTATTTGATCCCTTGCTGACTTTGTAAGCTTGCCCGCTGACAAAGACATGAACAGTCTATTATTTTAAGGTTAGGTTAATTTTAACAGTGAGAGATAGAATATCAAAAATAAAATCCAGAAAATCACATTGCCTAAATTTTATAATTGTATTTGAATGTCATGAGGAATTTTTGTCCACTCCCTTTTGCAGATCATCTCTAAATCATTAGGATGTTGAGGATGTAGCTTGGCAACTCAGAGCTTCATCTCCTTCCATACGTTTTCTATGGGATTAAGGTCATGAGACTAGCTAGGCCACTTCATGACCTTAATGTGCTTATTTTTGAACCACTCTCTTGTTGCCTTGGCTGTATGTTTGAATCGATTTTCGTGCTGGAAGACCCAGCCACAACCTATTTTTAATGTCCTGGTGGAGGGAAGAAGGTTATTACTTAGGATTTTATGGTATGTGGCTCCATCCATTGCCACCCCATAGTTCTCCATATAGCATATTGGGCCCCACGTAGTCCTCCATATAGTATATTAAATGCACTATAGTTCTCCATATAGTATAATGCACCTCCTCATAGTCCTCCATGAAGTATAATGCACACTGCAAGTAAAGGAGAAATACCGGGCACCTACCGGGTTCGGGATAGAGCATCTTCCTTGGCTGTGGGTTGCAATCTCAAAAAAAGGTACCCCTCGGAGCACGGTGTTGCTCGCCTTTGTTGCAGGAATCCAAATATCCAAGTGGAAAAAAGCCGGGCGGATTTTCTATGATCCTTTTATTAGTCTAGTAACATACAAGACTTATTCCAGCAGGGAGAGGGAGTGGGGAGCACAGACGACGGCTGCCATTTTGCAGGACAATGCCGCTTCCACGGGTCCAGTTCCCAGGCGAGTGTCCGCCTGGCTTTTTTCTCCTTGGATATTAGTATAATGCACACTACACAGTGGTCCATAAGGTTTAGTGCACCCCATAGTCTTCCATATATATAATACACCCCATAGTAATCCTTATGGTATAATGCATCCCCATATTCCCCATATAATTTAAAGGACACACCATAGACTTCCATATAGTATGATGTGTACCTCATAGTCCTCCTTCTAGATAATGCAAATTTCATAGCTGTCCATATTGTATAATGCACTCCCATAGTCCTCCATGTAGTATAATTTACCCCATAGTGCTCCATTTATTATAATGCATCCCATAGTCCTCCCTGTGGTATAATGCACCCCATAGTCCTCAATATAGTATAATGCACCCCCATAGTCCTCCTTATAGTATAAAGCTCACTCCATAGTCCTCCATATAGTATAATGCATAGCCCATAGTCCTTTATACAGTATAATGCACAGCCTATGGTACTTCATATAGTACAATGCACTGCAAAGTCCTCCATACAGTATAATGCACCCCATAGTCCTCAATTATCGTTGGTCCCTCATTCATTATTGCTTTTAAGTGTATCAGCATCTGTTGATACAGTTTTATGTATGGTGCTAGGCAGGGGGGTGTCTGTGTTGGTACCATGCCCCCCAGACTCATGGGCTCCATAGTGGCTGCATGGTGTGCTGTTATTGGAGGTATGCCACTGGTTGTTGATATTCCCTGCCAAAATTTTTTGACTGGAGTATCAGTCTTCTACCATCAACTTTGGTATGACAGTTGAGCCTAGTAATTGGTTGCTATGGTCACTTGCTAATCATTGGATATCAGCACTGCTCCTCTGTCAATAAACCCTGATAGAGAGCAGCAGAGATGTGGTGCAAGATAACAACAGGTAAATATACTGGTTGGTTTGTTATTTTACTGCATGAGCAGCCTTGGTCCGGGTTTTTAATTAAACCGAATAGCCCCTTTAAAGTCTTTGGGCATGTTGACACATCTATCATAAGATTTTACAACAGCCCTAGATTTGGTCTGAATTTAGCCTTCTTCTGGGCGTAAAACATCAATTGGTTTATTTTTAAACATATTTTTAAGATTTTAGGTTTTTTACATTCGTGTTTGCCTTTTACAAGCAGTATAATGCTGTGCTGAAAAGTAAACCAATGAGAATGATTTACTTAGCCTTCACAGCGAAAACATCGACATAATTTCAAGCGAATGGGCCATTTGTCACTCCCACACATAGAGCAGGAAATATTTCCACCTCTTCAGGAAGCAGAAACTAAAGATTATGCAATCTAGATTACATAAATATGTACACACATCAGAAATATTTTTATGTACTGGACATTATTAAGTGTTTTTACCATTTAGTAAAATATTGTGAACAAGACTTTCCCATCAAATGAAAGGTTTTCTCATCATGATCAAAACATTTCTACAACCATGTGAAGTAGCCAAACACCACCAGAGTAAAACAATCCAAGCCACCTACTATATGAAAAGAAGACCTGACCTGCCAATATGGAAACTTTGGCAACTTCTTAAAGTATAAATAAAAAGTTTGGACCTTAGACCTTATTGAATATACATAGGCCCCATTTCAAGAAGACCAGCATTTTCCATGTTGGTTTTGATGCTGGTCGAGGTGGTGTGTGAGACGCCTGATTCATTAGGAGGTGCACACCTCTTAAAGATCAGGAGAGGCGCAAAGTGGCGTGCACCTCTGGAGGAAGATTTTTGGATCATCATGACTTTGATGATAAGGGGTCATCACACACCATCATGCTACAGTACAGCGTTTGCTCTACCTACTTTGTTGGAGCTTGGTAAAAATGGAGTGACAACACCATAATGTACAAACTTTTTATGCAGCCTCAAGTTGAGCAAAAATGTTGCAATTTTTAAAACCTTTTACATCAGTTTACTGAAATAAAAACTTTGATGAATCAGGGCCATTGTTTTTAGCAGAATTTGTTATGCTGCAGCAGTAAGGCACCCTCATATGTGAAAGATTATTATTAGGGCGAACAGTAAAGTTCGAGTTTGTACCTGCCACAGACTCCAAACTCCAAAAACAGACTAAGTGGATGTCCATGTTACTGTTCATGTTCGACATCAGAATAAAGTTTGTTGAAAGACTGCAGCACAGCCAATCAACAATCTTCTCGGCTGTGGGATGCTGAGAACTGGACAGCCGTGAGTGACTTATGGAGCTTCATTCTGAGAACAAGGTTACATAGGTAAAGGTACCGTCACACGCCGCAGTATCGCCTGGAAATCATAAAGGTGATATGTCGCCCCGGAGCAATCACCGTGAAATTGCCTCACAGTTGCGGCGTGTGATTTGTCAATTTTGCGGTGATAAATCGCCCCTCGGCCGTCGTCTGATTCCTGAACAGTGCTCAGGATTCAGCCCCAATCCTTAAGGCTATATTTCCGTGTTGTGGCGTGTGACAGGGCGATAATGATGGAAAGAGCGTTGCCTATGATTTCCCATAGGTGTGCCTCAGAGTGATGTAGTCCGCACCCCATCTGCGATGATTGGTGTGGGCTACTGTGTTCCCATTGGCTGTCAGTTGACACCGCACCATATTTGAAGAGCTGTCTGTTCAGCACCACACACATCTTCAGCTACACAACCTTCCACAAACTCAGTGCAATTACACAAGCCATTGAATAGCGCAAGCTACGTTGTCTGCGTGGATTAAGTTGCGCTGTGTGGAGTATAGTGCCACACATGACATCTCAGATGTTGGCCTACACATCGTAGATGGGTGCCATGGGCCACGCACGATAATCGCCCTATGTGTGTGAAATTGGTGACGTTGCTGGGTACATTAAACTGCTCCCACTCCGCGGACGTCTACCTTGTTAGCGCCCTCAACTTTGTTTGGCGGCACCAATGTGCGTGGTGACATCATCAAGTTTCTGCTTGTTCCTCCCTGCCTGCCAGGTGCCTGCCCCTCCTCTGCTCATAGGAGAAGAGTCTGGGCGGCCGCACAGGGGTCTGGCAGAATTGATGATCCTCATAGACCTGTGTGACCGCCATGACTACTGGTGCCAACAGCATCACCGCCACCCACGGCTGCGTAAGCAGAGCATACTGAGGAGGATCCAGCGGGCCCTGCTCCAGAAAGTGGGTGTGGAGAGGACCCGCAAGCAAATCCAAAAAAACCTGCGGATCTGAAACACAAGTCCCCAGGGCGGATTGTGGATATTCGTGCCATGGATTGCCAGGCTGTGTGGTGAGTATGTGGCAATGCCAAACACACACATGCCAAGCATACTACTCCAAACACTACACAGCCATCATGTGCTATTGTGCCATGGCACATAGTGTGACAAAACCCCATGTGGATCTGTCACCAATGTTCATTTGCATGTTGGTCACACTGCAACATGAAGATGCAGAATACACTCATAAGTTTTGGTAATGCTGACGCCTATAGTGATCCTTGACCTGTGTGTGTCGTTACTTTGTATACAGGGCAGGTGCACATAGCTTTATGCTGTGCACAGAGGTATGTGATCCATTAAATGGTATAGATGGGTCCGTGCAGCATCGTCTGCTAATGTCCAGTACACAGGTCCTTCCCTTTGGGCCACACTGTATGCCGTGACTGTGTGTACATGTCCATTATGATGTGTTTGGCCTCTGGGACCGTGTCCACACACATGGTGTAACAATGGTGTTTGTGGGGGATGTAGGTACACTTCAGTACACACACGCAAAATGTGTGCACACACATAGTTCAGCCATGGCAGCTCCGGCATGGCGTGGACCAATGCAGGCATATATGTCCATAGTGTTGTTTGTAGCTTACCGCAATCACCTACAAATGCATACCTAGCCATTGTTAGTGTAAGCAACTGTACTGCACAAGACCGCTCCTGTGCACACTTTTGCGCCTCGCAAGTGTGTTGCAGGAGCCACAGTTGACAACACGAGCGTGTATTTGTGCCAAACTCCGATAGACAATGGCGTCATGTACTAGCCAGCCTTCCAGAGCAGGCTGAACCAATCGTAATGCTGTTGCGTCGTCCAATGAGCGTATATGGGGCGCGGTGTAAACCACTGTGACATACCTATCTCCTCGCGACGCTGAACATGTACACCCACATTGCCTTTGAGATTGCGGCATGTGAAGCGGCGATGGAATGAGGCAAGATTGTTCCACTGTAGGTGAGGCGATTTCCGGAGCGACACATCGCCGTACCTTCAGGGCGAATCGATATTGCGGCATGTGATGCCGCCAACGGTGATTGAGGCGACCACGAAAAATGTGAGCGCACACGTTAGATTGCCACATATCGCCAGGCGATATTGCGGCATGTGACAGTACCTTTAGAGTAACTCCCAGTCAGCACCAAGCATGGAAATTCTGTGATGCTGCTGACTAAGAATGACCTACAGTTGCATGTAAAGTTTTGGGCAACCTTGGTTAAAATTACTGTTTTTATGAGTAATTAAGCAAGTTGAAAATTAAATTATCTCTATAAGGCATAAAGTTAAAGATTAGAGATGAGCCATCACCCTAGTGTTTGAATTCGATTTGTTGAATTGGGGGTGTGTTCGTCGAAATTAACCCATTGAAAACAATGGCAGGCAAACGCAAACACATACAAACACATAGAAAACACCTTCTAAGGTGTCCAAAAGCTGACAAACTGCTCAGAAGACACAACAAACACATGGGAAAGTAGACAAGTACATATAACAATGCGAAAAGAAAAGAGGTGGAGGAGTAAAAGGAGGAGGAGACACAGATATAGGCATGTCATGCCATTCTAAAATCATGTTAAACACAGCAAGGGGACTCCAACAAGAGTCTACATTTTTTCCAAAAAATTGGGCACACAGACAAACAAATTGCAAGCTTAAAATGGTTGGTGACTGTCATGCAGCACATTCAAAAATCCCCAGGATGACACAGGGGTAGAAAAGTCCTTGCGATCCATGACTTGTTCATCTTGATGAACATTAGTCTGTCTACATTTTCAGTGGACAGTCGCGTGCGCTTATCTGTCAGCACACCACCCAGCAGTGCTGAAGACACGTTCAGAGAGAACGCTGGCTGTGGGGCACGACAAGATCTCCAAGGCGTGAGTGGCGAGCTCAGGCCATTTTTCCAGATTGGAAGCCCAAAATGAGCAAGGGTCCAGTTCCACAGTCATGGTATCGATGTTCACTTGGAGATACTCCTCTACCATCCTATCTAGGCGTTGACTATGTGTCAGACTTCTTGTCTCCTCTGGCCTTGCAAAGGAGGTCTAAAAAATTGGTGAAACAATTCCACAAAATTGCGGTTACCACCAGATATGGTGTTACTGGTTAAGGTTTGAATGATGACTCAACAGTCCCACTGGTTGGCAAGTCAGAACTCTGAGATTCACTACGTGCACCACTGGTGTTTTGTGGAAAAGCTGATCTAAGATTCTGTAACAGTCTCTGCTGATACTCCTGCATGTGTGAATCCCTTTCTATGGCAGGAATATTTTATATTTCGGCACAAAATTAAACACCATCAGGAGATCTTTTTTACATACCGGCTTTATTGTGCTTTCTCGGGTTACATCTTAGGTGCTGGGCAGGGAGGTGCAGGGGGAACAACGGTCCGTTTGCGGACTTCCGCTTCAAAACAGCAAGAAGGCACTCATGTGTCTTGCACATCCAGGAGGACCAAGTCCTTGTTGTGTTGGTGGCGGCGAGGTAAGAATCATGCGTCCCTTCAACCTCGCACAACAAAAATGTGATCAAGGTCTCCCTCATCTGCTGAGTCTTCCATGCCCATCGCCAGTTTGTCCTCCATTTGTTCCTCGGCTCCTGCACCTTCCTCAATAGTTTGGCTGCTACCATTGCACCCTCGTTAATCCCTCTCCCCCACCTTCCATGCCTGCCGCCTTGGTGCTGCCGACCTCTGGGACCTTGGAGATCTTGTTATCCTTCCACATACAACTCCTCCTGTACTTCCTCCCCCTCCTCTTGTCCCACCACCTGACTCCGAATACTGTTTAAAGTGTGTTCCAGCATGTAAATGACAGTAATAGTCATGCTGATAATAGCATCATCAGCACTAAACATTTTCGTCACAAATTTCAAAACTATGCAGTAGGGTGCATAGGTCCTTGATCTGAGACCACTCATGCAGCGTGATTTTGCCCCACCTCTGGATCTCGTTGGCCCAGGTTTTACGTAATAACATATTGCACCAGGGTCTCTCGATGCTGCCACAGTCGCTGCAACATGTGCAGAGTTGAATTCCACCATGTCGGCACATCGCATTTCAGCTGATGAACTGGCAGGCCGAGCGACTTCTGTAGAGATGCAAGTCGTTGAGCTGCGGGATGCGAATGGCGAAAGTGAGCACACAGTGACCGTGCCCTCTGCCGAAGCCCATCTAGTCCAGTATAGTGGGCTAATAATTGCTGGACAACCAGGTTCCAGACGTGAGCCATACAAGGCATGTGTGACATTGCCCCAGCGAAGGGCTGCACCCAGGTTTGCTGCATTGTCGCACATGGCCTTCCCTGGCTGCAGGTTCAGTGGAGACAACCATTGATGAAACTCAGTCTCCAGAGCTGACCACAACTCCTCAGGTGTGTGACTCACATTTCCTAGACATTTCAACGTAAACACCACCTGATGCTGTTGAGCCCTGCTGCCAGCATAGTAAGGAGGTGTGCAGGATTCCTTCTGCGCAGTTACAAAGCGGGTGGCATTACCAGACAGGCTTTGGGTGCAGGTGGAGGACCGAGAGGAGGTTGAGGAGGCAGAAGCAGTGGAGGAATTTCTACATACAGAGGATTGACGCACAACTCGTGGGGACGCCAAGACTTGGACAGCAGCCCCTTTTCCTGCTGTCACCATAGTTACCCAGTGCCCAGTCACCGACATGTAATGCCCCTGTCCATGCTTACTGGTCCAAATGTCTGTGGTGAAATGCACCCTGTCACACACAGAGTTTCTCAAGGAAGCAGTGATGTTATGTGCGACATGCTGGTGTAGCGCAGGCACAGCTTTCTTTGAGAAGTAGTGGCGACTGGGCATCTGGTACTGGGGCACTGCGACGGACATAGAAATCATCTGTGTCCACCAGGCGGAAAGGCAGCATTTCTGTAGCCAATAGATTGCAGATGGTGAAATTCAACCTCTTAGCTTTGTCATGGCTAGGAGGAAATGGTCCTTTGCTTGTCCACATCTGAGGGACCGAGGGCTGGCTGCTGTGCTGAGACGGGGTTGAGTAGGGTGTCCCCAGGCAAACTGCTGGTCTGTGAGGAAGGAGCAGGCGGAGATATTTATTGCCTTCATCCAAAGGTGGTGCTCTCGATGTTGGACAGCGCCCAACACCAGCAGGTGTTTCCACTTCCAAAAGAACTGATGACCTGCCAATCACACTGGTTGTTGCGGGTAAAGAGTTCAAAGGTCTGCATCCAAAAGCATGTGTGACTGCTGTCCCCACAGTCACGAAGGATGAAGAAGCTGCGGATGCACTTGATGGGGCAGACGGTGGTTGGCCCGGCCCGCTAAGTCACATTGTAGCACAGTGAGCTTCCCACTGCGACATATGCTTCATATCCATTGTCACGTCCTACTGACGGACCCTATGTGTGGACCCACTGGACCGCGTAAAGCGGATGCTGATACCGGGTGATAGAGAGACGGACAAGTACCGTAGAGTCAACTGGTTTATTAACAACAACACAAGACCCCACGCCCTGGGAGGGCCACAAGGTCGCAGCACTGGAAACCCACCGAAGGAGGCCCCGGAGCGCTTAACCCCTATACAGGGTCCCGCCGGTACCAACCTCGGAGGGGCCAATGCAGCGGACACGAGTGTTCAACCGACCCCAGGCGACGTGGGAACAAAACAGTAACCGGGTTATACAATAAGAAACGGAAACACAGAGGACCAGGAACACGGAAACCAGGAATACAGGGGAATCCAGGAACACGGGGAGATCCAGGAACACAGGGGGATCCAGGAAACCAGCCAGGAACACGGGGGATCCAGAACCACAAGGGAATCCAGGAACACGAGGCGATCCAGAGCCGCAGGGCAGGAATCTGTAGGAAGCAATAAGAGAGATCAGGCAACGGACCAAACAAGGAGTGACCTGACCAGACCAGATATGGCAGCTCCACAAGGGAGAATGGGTTGCCCTATGGCCCCGACTGATTGGAAACAGGAGGTTTATATCAGAACAGGGCAGTCCTGATTGGAAGGACACAGAGACCTGGTGTGATTGGCTGAGGGGAGGAGCAAGCTCCACTGCACTTCCAGCAGAAACTGATTAGGAGACAGTTTCATGTGCACAAGCAGTGGTACCGGAAGTGAGAGGAGCAGTGTTGCTCAGGCAGAAGGTGCTGGAACCCCTGCGGCTGGGGACAAGTGCGCGTACCCGGGGGCATACGTAAGAGGAAGTTGCTACCCAACCGACCCCGCGGCTGGGCCGCTGCCTGAGCCGTCGGCGGACGGACGACACACCGGGAACTTGGAGGCTGGACAGAGGCGATAGGAGCCGAAGCAGTAAGGGCAGCAGGTCGGGGGGCACGGGCGGCAGAACCCAGGGTGGTAAACAGTACCCCCCCCTCTACGGAGACCGGCCATGAACTCGCGCAGGGGACTCGGGGCATCGGCGTCCACCACCCCGGTCCCAAGAGCAGAAGGGACCCGAGGGCGGTTGTTTTGACGTCATGTGACGAGCACAGGAGGAACCGGACGTCCTCAGGGACACCGACAGGCAGGGCGTCATCAGGGGCACCGACAGGCAGGGCGGCATCAGGGGCACCGACAGGCAGGGCGGCATCAGGGGCACCGACAGGCAGGGCGGCATCAGGGGCACCGACAGGCAGGGCGGCATCAGGGGCACCGACAGGCAGGGCGGCATCAGGGGCACCGGCCGGCAGGGCGTCATCAGGGGCACCGGCCGGCAGGACGTCATCAGGGACACCGGCCGGCAGGACGTCATCAGGGACACCGGCCGGCAGGACGTCATCAGGGACACCGGCCGGCAGGACGTCATCAGGGACACCGGCCGGCAGGAAGTCATCAGGGACACCGGCCGGCAGGACGTCATCAGGGACACCGGCCGGCAGGACGTCATCAGGGACACCGGCCGGCAGGACGTCATCAGGGACACCCACCGGATCAAGGCTGGAGACTCCCCAGGAACACGGAGGAGGAGCCGGTCCAGGAACAAGACACGATGGGACAGTACCTGGGCTTCCTGTTGTTCTCGGTAGGCTGGCAAGCCGATCATCCGTAGAGGACATATGGGAAGCCATCTGAGTCTGTACCTCACGCAGAAGGTCCCACTCCTGGTGGAGACTCAGCACCTGGAAAAAGAGAGTGGGATCAACAGTAGAGGGCGCCCCCAAGCGGGCCTCTAAAGACTGGATAATCGCCACAACCCGGTCGTGACTCTGGCGGAGTGCGGTTAGCTCTCTCTGGGCATCAAACCTGGTATCAGCGGGGTCCATGGCCAGGGCAAACTCTGTCACGTCCTACTGACAGACCCTATGTGTGGACCCACTGGACCGCGTAAAGCGGATGCTGATACCGGGTGATAGAGAGACGGACAAGTACCGTAGAGTCAACTGGTTTATTAACAACAACACAAGACCCCACGCCCCTGGGGAGGGCCACAAGGTCGCAGCACTGGAAACCCACCGAAGGAGGCCCCGGAGCGCTTAACCCCTATACAGGGGTCCCGCCGGTACCAACCTCGGAGGGGCCAATGCAGCGGACACGAGTGTTCAACCGACCCCAGGCGACGTGGTAACAAAACAGTAACCGGGTATACAATAAGAAACGGAAACACAGAGGACCAGGAACACGGGAAACCAGGAATACAGGGGAATCCAGGAACACGGGGAGATCCAGGAACACAGGGGGATCCAGGAAACCAGCCAGGAACACGGGGGATCCAGAACCACAGGGGAATCCAGGAACACGAGGCGATCCAGAGCCGGCAGGGCAGGAATCTGTAGGAAGCAACAAGAGAGATCAGGCAACGGACCAAACAAGGCGCGACCTGACCAGACCAGATATGGCAGCTCCACAAGGGAGAAGGGTTGCCCTGGCCCCGACTGATTGGAAACAGGAGGTTTATATTCAGAACAGGGCAGTCCTGATTGGAAGGATACAGAGACCTGGTGATTGGCTGAGGGGAGGAGCAAGCTCCCTGCACTCTCCAGCAGAAACTGATTAGGAGACAGTTTCATGTGCACAAGCAGTGGTACCGGAAGTGAGAGGAGCAGTGTTGCTGAGGCAGAGGGTGCTGGACCCCTGCGGCTGGGGACAAGTGCGCGTACCCGGGGGCATACGGTAAGGAAGTTGCTACCCAACCGACCCGCGGGCGGCGGCTGCCTGAGCCGTCGGCGGACGGACGACACCCGGGAACTTGGAGGCTGGACAGAGGCGATAGGTGCCGAAGGAGTAAGGGCAGCAGGTCGGGGGGCACGGGCGGCAGAACCCAGGGTGGTAACATCCATGTGACACTTCATGCATGAAGTAGTCCAGCTATTGATTTTTTGGCCTCTACTTAGAATTTGGTGACAAATCTTACAGATAACATGAGTTAGGTCACCCTTTGTAATCTCAAAAAAGGCCCAGGCTAGGCAAGGCTTAGAGCCCATGCGACCTGAAGAGCCACCACGACTTCTGCTCAGAGGGAGAGTTGTGGTTGAGGATGCAGTTGTTGACATGCTTCCAGTACTCCATCTCTGTCCAGGAAGGCGCAACCTAACCTCAACGTCACTAGCATCCTGCTCTACCTCCTCTGCTGACCTCATCGACTGGCTGACAGTGGGTTGACAGTAAGTGGGATCTCCAACCTCGTCATCATCACCCTGTGTGTTCTCACACCCGTCGTCCTCAGAGCCAACCTCTTCCTGCCCTGAGCGCAAAGTCAAGTTGTCATTCCAATCAGGTATCTCAGTGTCCTCAGTATCTTCCTCATTGTCTCTACCAACAGAAGTAACAGTTTTGGAATGAGGGTCTACATTATGTTCAGAACCTTCTTCATCTGGGCCTGGATCTGACTCACAAAGCTTCTGGGCATCAGGAGCAGATCATTTCATCTGGTCTCACAGAAGCTTTGGAGCAGGCCTCTTATTCCCAGGCTATAGTATGAGTGATCAGCTCTGCAGACTCAACCATCTGTGTTACCCCATACATAGATGGGTGACTGGAGACTTGGGAGCTGTGAGGAAGCAAGTGTGATTGGGGTCACACCTCTGAGGACTGGAGTATTTGTGATGTTGAAGTTGAGGTGGAGGAGAGCCCACTTGATGGATCGCTTGATATCCATTCGAGCACCTGCTTTTTTGTGCCACGAAAATAAGTAGACATCTTAGTTTGGCTGGAAGATGGTCTTTCTTCTGCAGATGTTACTGTTGCTTTACCACCTACCCCATGGACACAAGCTTTTCTTCCCTTTCCTATACCCCTTTCCACCAGCAGCAAGCCTTTGGCCACTTATTTGGAGGTTAATTGGCAACTCTGTATTTGTTGGCACAAAAAACGATGGATGGAAACCGAACAGAACTGAGTGGCCAAACTGTGGTACTAGCCCAAAAGGATTGCCTGGGTTAGATGCAGTAAATAATTGTTATTAGATACACAGGTGGTGTAGCTTGCTTCACAGCTGGGCTACTCCGCTGACTACCAGACACTGCTACTATCAAAAACAAAGTCCAGTTTGGCATTTCAATATGTGCATCGCTCACAACGGGACCTAATTGGCCCTATGAGAGTGACACTGAGCAAGACATACTCTTTTGTCTCTAGAAAAACAACACAGGATACTGAGAACCATGCAAATAAAATGTATTTTATTTAGACAATTCTAAAATCAGATGATGGCAAAAGAAGCAGGATAAGGGAAGGTTAGTCCACGAAAGTGCGCCAAGTAAAGGTTATCACAGACAAGACAATGTTTTAGTCAAAATTAGGCTGGGAGTGAGCATCCGGGGAAAGTTCATAAAATTGATGTTAAAGTTACAAGTATACAATGTTTCTACTGTGAGGTAGCACCCGGGGAACCCGCTTGCATAACGACAAAACACACGTGTTTATAATTTAACCAATGTCTACCCTTTATTTTTCACATATTAATAACATAACCCGGGTAGCATGTTTGACACATTGCACATTGAACACTTTACATAAATACACCATACATTTACATATAACAATACATAAGGGCCCCTTTACACGCGGCTACATTTCAAGGGTGGCTACAGGTAACTTACTGGTTGCAGTGAAATCATGGAGACAAGGTTCTATCTTGTTGCTGTGTACAAATGGAATAATCTCTCCATGATTTCACTGCAACCAGTAAGTTACCTGTAGCCACCCTAGAAATGTAGCCGTGTGTAAAGGGGCCCTAACACTTATTGCACACACCTGTAACCATCTCTCTATTCCCATTGGAGCTCTACTAACAGCTCCCATGGTGGCTACGGCCTCCGGCCTATATACACTTTACACGTACATTTATCAGTTCACCATATGTATATTTATCCACGATGATTCCTCTGGGTTCAGAACAGGGATTGAGCAATGCCTCGCCAAGGGGCTCCTTCCTGGACGTGTTTCACCCCACGTCCAGGTCAGCACCCACCTGGTTCAACCACAGTTTCCCCACTCTAGGAGCCCTTCTAACCCATGCTTCTGACCTTCGCTATATACCCTTCAACGGGCCCTGTGGGTCCCAATGGCGGTACCTGCCGCCTGGCTTTAGTCACCCAGCCTGATGACTCCATATATATCCCGTAATCAGGATTCCTGCCTGACCGGGACCTTGCATATCACATGTGATCCATCATACAATATTCATGGATCCCATGCATCCACACATCCGCTCACAGCCCATCATAATACATTCATGGACTGTGAATCCTCCTTGACCATAACAGGGACCTGGTCAACCGTAGAATCCAGGCTAACCATGCGTCACTATGGCCTACTCACCACGGTACGGGCCACCAGTCGCCACCAAGCCTCCATCTCATGGCAGGTCTCCAGGTCGACGACTGCACCCTGCGTCTAAGTAGCACCCTAACGAATCAGCCATGGTTACCCTTCTAGGAGCCTTCGTGACCCCTGTCTCTGGCCACAGGCACATCCACACCATTAGAGGTCGTGGTTGAGGGACAGGTACCCGCTGCACGCAGCAGGGCAAGCCTCCCTCTCGTCCCACAGGGTCGGAATGCCTCCAACATCATCCACTCCAGCTGGGGCTCTCCCACAGACTCCGCACATGGCCTTTCTACCTAAGCCATAACATACACATATAGTTAAAACAGGTCCCTCACTGACTATCTAGTCGGACCTCGGGCGGCTATGCCCGCCTGGCACATTTCACACACCAGGTGCACAGTTCACACAAGCATTTGAGAACTGCTTTCTTACCGGGCACGGATCCGGGTCTCGCTACCTGTGTCACAGGTTCCACCAGGCATCCCCACGGGCTCCTTTCCCGGGTGTGTTTCACCCCACGCCCAGACCAGTATCCACCAGATTCAGCCATGGCTTCCCCATCCAGGTGCTGCAACAACACCGGTCCTGGTCACCGGTATGGAGCTAGCATGCTCCCTCCATTACACACAGAGCCCTGGACTGGACTGCTCTGCACTCCGGCTGCTCATAGATCACCATCCTCTCAGGCTGATCTCTGGCTGATAATGAATCTCTCAGACACTCAGCTGGCAGGCTCTTATCGTGCCTGCCACTCCCACTCTGACTCATCCAGCTAGGCTGCTATTCCTCGGGACACACCCACCTGACACACCCACCTGGGCTGTCAACAATTAACACCCATTCCTTTCCTCAGGGCCTCATAGATCTCAGGAGCCATTCACTGCCACTCACGGCCGCTCACTAGTCACATGAATGTCTCAGCTTTACAGCACACACTATCACATTTAACACTTTGTGTTCCGGACAGCATCATCACAGGAAAACCGGCCAGTGCGAACAGGATCATACCGTGATCCTGCATGTGATGCACCCCGGCCATGGGGATCATGCCGGCGGTGCCGCACACTACCCACAAATATAAATCACAGTACACCCAGAACCTCAATGGAAATTGGGTCATTAATGCAGTAAAGTGCCTGAGTGCAAATAATATACGTTCATAACCAATCATTAGACCCAATTTACCAGTATCCTGAGTTGTATCAGGACAGTATAGCCAGGAACAGAGTCAAATAAATCAGATTTGACTCTGTTCCTAGCTACACTGTCTACTACTGACTACTACCTTATCCTGCTTCTTTTTCCACCATCTGCTTTTAGAATTTTCTAAATAAAATACATTTTACTTGCATGGTACTCAGTATCCTACTTTGTTTTTCCAGACACTGCTACTAGCCCAAAAGGATGGCCTGGGTTAGATTCAGTAAATAATTGTTGTTAGATACACAGGCGTTGTAGCTTGCTTCACAGGTGGGCTACTCTGCTGACTACCAGACACTGCTACTAGCCCAAAAGGATTGCCTGGGCTAGATGCAGTAAATAATTATTAGATACACAGGTGTTGTAGCTTGCTTCACAGCTGGGCTACTCAGCTGACTACCAGACACTGCTACTAGCCTAAAAGGATTGCCTGGGCTAGATGCAGTAAAAAATTGATATTAGATAGACAGGCGGTGTAGCTTGCTTCACAGGTGGGCACACCGCTGACTACCAGACACTGCTACTAGTCCTAAAGGATTGCCTGGGCTAGATGCAGTAAAAAATTGTTATTAGATAGACAGGTGGTGTAGCTTGCTTCACAGGTGGGCTACACTGCTGACTACCAGACACTGCTACTTGCCCAAAAGGATTGCCTGGGCTAGATGCAGTAAAAAATTGGTACTAGACAGACAGGCAGTGTAGCTTGCTTCACAGGTGGGCTACACCGCTGACTACCAGACACTGCTACTAGGCCTAAAGGATTGCCTGGGCTAGATGCAGTAAAAAATTGTTATTAGATAGACAGGCGGTGTAGCTTGCTTCACAAGTGGGTCACATTGCTGACTACCTGACACTGCTACTAGCCCAAAAGGATTGCCTGGACTAGCTGCAGTAAAAAATTGGCTACTAAGGACAGGTGGTGTAGCTTTCTTCACAGCAGTGCTACACTACCTGCCCAAAAGGATTGGCTGAGCTAGATTTGGCCAGATGCTGTGAAAAACACTCGCTCAACACTGGCACACACCTGCCTGGCAAAAACTAATAAGAACTGCTCTAACCTAGCCCTCAAAAGGGCTGATATTACAACTAGTCCCTATTTCTCTGAACTAGCCCTCAAAAGGGCTGATATTACAACTAGTCCCTACTTCTATGAACTAACCCTCAAAAGGGCTGATATTACAACTAGTCCCTACTCCCTAAACCTATCTCTCTGACTTGAAATTCGCTCGCTATCTGGCTGACTAACTGACACTGTAACACTGTATAGCGCACACAGCAGCAGCGGTGCCGTCTAACACAGAGCTGCAGCAGTGAGGAAATGGCTGGGTCTAATAGGGCAAGGACATGTGACATACACAGCCAATGACACATGCCCTTGCTTATGTGCAAAAAGTGCACTTTGCTGTGTGTGTGATTGGCTGACAGACTGCACCGCCCCACTGTATAGGCAGTAAGGAAAAAAAATGGAGATCAGCATTATTTCAGCACAGATCTATCCCACGGCCACTATACACTAAAAGTGTATAGCAACATTTTTATAACAGTATTACTGTGAAAATCCAGTTACACTTTTGGTGATCAAAGCGTTATTAAACATAACCTCGAACTGCTGAATTTGAAGCAAATTGTTCGCATTTGTCGAATGACTCGAACACCGTCCAAACAGGTTGAATTTGAAATCGGTGAATATTTTGAATCGAACATCGCTCATCTCTATTAAAGATAACACATTTCCTTTGTATTTTAGGCAAACAAATATATATTAATCTTTTAAATTTTTAAAAGGAAAATAGGCTGAGCAAATTGTTCGCATATGTGAATGACACGACCCTCAAAACAGGTTAACAGCCCTTTAACATGTTTAGAATCCATTTTGAAAAATCTGAACATAGATTACTCGGTATTAAAGCATAACAAACCTGAATCTGTCTTTTAGTACAGTTGTTGACCCAGCAAAACAAAAATGTGAGATGCAAGTACGTTTCAAATTTAATAAGAGAAAACTGCTATGCTAAATTTTGGGCACTCATGAATGCGCGGCCAACTAGTAGCAACCCCTTTGCTAAATATCACAGCTTGTAAACATTTTCTAGCCACACAGTAGTCTTTCAATTCTTATTTGAGTATTCATCCATTTTTCGCTTGTGAAAAGTCTTTGTAAGATTGTAAGGATTACTCAGAAGTAAATAGCAATGAGAGCAAAGACCGCTGAAATCTAGTTTTTAAAGGTGAAAAGTCTGTATTGAAAAACATGACAAAAAATAATTGTGAAGATGCAGCAAGTGAGCAAGCTTATCAAAATGCAATAAACAGAAAGTCTCTAAAAATTCTTTCACAGTGTAGCAGTAACTTAGTGAGATGCAAGCAGACATCTTAAGTTTAGTTAACCCAGGACTGGGATTGACTGACTTGAAGCAGTGCAGTGTAGTAAGTCAGCACAGTCCGTACTCAGAACTACTACAATATAACTGAGAGATGCAAAACTAACATGCTCACAAGCTGGTACACAGAGGCAGCTTGAAGCAAGTCAGAGCAACGCACTAGATTTAGGAGAAGCACCGAGAAGGGTGGAAGGGTGAAATGCAGGCAATGAAAGAGGAGGTTTCCAGAGGAGGAACTCTGAGAACACAGGAGCAGGAGACAAATTCAAAGAATACTCAACATGCTGAAGGTGGATAAGGTTTATAAGGCAAGGAAGGGAATCACTGACGGAAGCAAGAAGCAGAAAATCCTGAAGGCAAGGATGTACAAACGGTCAATAGAAGTCCTGACATTAGTCCCTCCTTGGAAGCGGCCTCAGGATGATCCTGGACCCGCTTTCTTGGGATATCTCTGATGGAACTGAGCAATCTTCTGTGGGGTAATGATGTTAGCCACAGGTTTGCAAGAGTCTTCCTCAGGTGAATACCCTTGCCATCTTATAAGGTACTGGGAGTTAATTTCTGCAAATCCTGCAATCAATTATTTCTTCCACCAAGAATTGAAATACTGGATGTACCTTCATAGTCGTGGGCAACTTTAGATGGCTGGCAACAGAGCTCACTATACTGCTGATCTTGAAAGGACCAATGAACGTCTGTCCCAGCTTCTGTGAAGGAACACTCAATTTCAGATTTTTATTGAATAAAAACCCTGAGTCTTCTACATTGAACATGGGAGTCGGTTTCCGGAATCTTTCGACCGACTTTTTGTACCGTTCCTGAGCTGAGGTTAGTTATTCTTTAAGAATCTCTAGATTCTTTCTCAAAGCAGACCTCCTTTACCTGCAGGAAATGGAGCATCAATCAGAGATCTAGGAAAGATGCTTGGATGGTAACCTAAATTAGCAAAGAAAGGTGTTACCTTAGTGGAAGCGTTCTGAGAATTATTGTAGAATTCAGCTAAAGGGAGTAACTCCAACCAATCCTCCTGAAGATGGCTGACGTAGCACCGTAAATATTGCTCCAAAGTCTGATTGGTCTGCTCGATCTGACCGTAAATAATTAGAAAATGGAAGACATATAAGACCACTGATAATCTCCCTTGATCTGGGGCTCCACACAAGATCTCACCCTGTGGGGTCAAAATGATCTCAAGAACAGTGAGCAAAAATCCCAGAGCCACATGGGGGACCTAGTGAATGACCTGCAGAGAGCTGAGACCAACATAACATAGGCTACCATTAGTAACGCACTACAACGCCAGGTACTCAGATCCTGCAGTGCCAGACACGTCCCCTTGCTTAAGCCATTACATGTCCGGGCGCATCTGAAATTTGCTAGAGAGCATTTGGATGATCCAGAAGAGTATTGGGAGAATGTCACATGCTCAGATGAAACCAAAGTAGAACTGTTTGGTAGAAACACAACTGGTCGTGTTTGGAGGAGAAAGAGTGCTGAGTTGCATCCAAAGAACACCATATCTACTGTGAAGCGTGGGGGTGGCAACATCATGATTTGGAGCTGTTTCTCTGCAAAGGGACCAGGACAACTGATTCGTGTACATGAAAGAATGGATGGAGCCATGTATTGTGAGGTTTTGAGTGCAAACCTCCTTCCAACAGCAAGGGCATTGAAGGTGAAACGGGGCGGGGTCTGTCAGCGTGACAAGGATCCCAAGCACCCCGCCAGGGCAACAAAGGAGTGGCTTTGTAAGAAGAATTTCAAGGTCCTGGAGTGACCTAGCCAGTCTCCAGATCTCAACCCTATAGGAAACCTTTGAAGGGAGTTGAAAGTCTGTGATGCCCAGCGACAACCCCAAAACATGACTGCTCTAAGGGAGATCTGCATGGAAGAATGGGCTAACATACAAGCAACAGTGTGTGCCAACCTTGTGAAGACTTACAGAAAATATTTGACCTCTGTAACTGCCAACAAAGGATATATGACAAAGTATTGAGATAAACTTTTGTTATTGACCAAATACTTTTTTCCACCAAAATGTGAAAAAAAATCTTTCCAAATCAGACAATGTGATTTTCAGCATTTGCTTTCTCATTTTGTCTCTCATAGTTGAGATCTACCTACTGTATGATGTCAATTACAGGCCTCTCTCATCTTTTTAAGTAGGAGAACTTGCAAAATTGTTGGCTGACTAACTACTTTTTTCCCCACTATAGATGCTACAAAAGCATTACCAGTGTCCCTGTTCTGTCTCCCTGCTTTTTCTGCTGCTTTCGATGCTGCTAATTATGCTCTTGGATATTCACCCAGCGGCCCGGGAGCAGCAGGAAGCAGGAGATAGAGCAGGGAGACAGAGCAGGGACACTGGTAATGCTTTTCCTGCATCTATATTTCTATTTATCCTGTCTCTTTCTATCCTATTCATCTATCTATCCTATAATCTATCTCATATAGCACATTCATTTTTGAAGTATCAAAAACATATGTGTTATTAAATGACTCAGAATGTCACTTTTGCTGTCTATTATAACAGAAACCATTAACATTTCTGTTGTAACAGAAAGCAAAAATGATATGTGAACCTAGCCTAACAGAGCCTTCTGTCTCGTTCTTTGACAGAGAACGGTCTCCAATGTCAGAATCGTCCACTTCCATGATGAAGGGTTGTGCCGGGCCCTGGTGGATCAAAAGCGGAGCTGAGGTAAAGCACATATTAAGCCGATAAAACGCTTCCTGAGCCTGTGAAGACCACTTTAAAGGTCTTTCCTTCTTAGTCAAACAAGTGATGGGATGGACACTTTCTGAAAAGTTTTTAATGAAACGTCTATAAGTTTGCAAAATCGATAAAATGTTGAACTTTTTTAATGTTCTTATGCATTGGTTAATCAAGGATTGCCTGAATCTTACCAGATTCCATGTTCAGCCACTGGGGAGAGATTACATAACCTAAAAATTGTATCTCAGAACTATAAAACTCACACTTTTCCGGCTTGATATAAAGATGGTTCTCTTTCAATCGTTCTAAAACCATTCTGACATGTTCTTGATGCTCCTGTAAAGAGTCAGAAAAAAATATGATTATTGTCCAGATAGATCTAGATGAACTGGTCCAATAAATCTCTAAACATGTCATTGGCAGATGTTGAAACTTTGCAGGGGCATTACAAAGCCTGAAGGGCATCACTAAGTGTTCAAAATGTCCATACTGACATCTGAATGCCATCTTCCATTCATCACCAGGATGGATAAATACTAAATTATAAGCCCCACGAAGATCCAACTTAGAAAATATTTTGGCATGATGAACTTTTTCCAATAATTCAGGAATCAAAGGCAACGGATAATTATTTTGGATGGTCACCCTATTGAGTTCCCGATAGTCAATGCCTAAAAAGAAATGTTCATTGAACCACAATTGCATCATTGCTATAGAGTATAATCCATACTTTAAGAAGATTTCAGGAATTATTCAACGAAATTTACCTATATTATTTGAGGATCCAATACTGTCCAGAATTTTAGAATCAGGATGTAACATTGTAGCAAAAAAAGCACCATCTCTAAAAAACCTATTATCATCAAGCCTTTTTCTCCCAACCAGACATCATACAAGAACATGGCTAAATTATAAGGGCTTCTGTCACATCGCCATTGGACTCGGTGGCTGGTGTTCTTGCCTCGGCCGCTGGGAGGAGCCGGATTCCTTTGGCTGGTGGCGCCGGTGATAGGAGGGCCTTGTCCTCATATGGAACTGCTCCCGCGACGTCGGCCTCTGTCGCTGAGCGCCGCTGTGTTTCCCCTCTGGGTGGTGTTGGTCGCAGAGGAGCGGGCCCTGCAGAGGTGTCCGTTAGGCGCAGCCTGCGTTCTTCTGTCAGAGGTGGCGTGGGTGGAGCCAGTCGTGCATCTCCATCTGGCCTGGATCTAGGGGCGGTCCGGATGAGGTCATCAGGCTGTGGGCTCCAGCCTATGGGAAGTAACCGCGCCCTTCAAATACATTGGAGCCTGTCTTGCAGGCTGCCAGATATAGTTTTGGTTCCCCAGTGATAGTGTGTGTGTGTTTAGTTTCGTGTCTGACCTTGCCTGGATTTCTGACTCTGCCTCTGCCTATTGATTTTGTACCTCAGCTGCCCTCTTGGTTTTTGCCCTTGACCTTTGCCTGGATTTTTGACTCTGCTACTGCCTGACGATTTTGTACCTTCGCTGCCCTCTCGGTTTTGACTCGGACTTCTGACTTCGTTTTTTGGGTCTTGATTTTCCCCTGGCGACCTCCCCGGCTCTGTTGCTCATATAGGCAGCTACCCCCTGGGCTCCGCTGTAATTCCAGATCCCTGTATAGGGGTTAAGGGTCTCAGGGTTTCTCGGGGTGCTGCCTACCAGCAGCTCGGCCTCACAGGCGATGGTCGTCACATTATATCTGGCCATACCATTCTTTATATATATAGATAGACTATATATAAAGCATTCCTTTTACCTTTTTTTTCTCCTCTCCTTTTCCCAATGGTTTTTTTTTTCTTTTCTCTGAGCTGTGTCTGCTGATTGCTCCCTCAAAGCACTTGTGTCTAGCTTCTCAGTCCTGTGGAGGAACACTCCCATCATCTCAGTCAAACATGCTGTACAAGCCACAAGCTGGAGTCCTCTGCATGAACACTGGAGATCAGAAGGCCTCATACCCTGGATGTCAGCACCTGGGGGGCTCTGGCTCTGCCTGCCCGGGTGCACAGGTATTGCCAGCGGATGCTGCCAAAGTTTTATTAGCTATTTCTTTATCTTACCTTAAGAAATCTGTGTGTTTAGAGGCTTATGTTGACAGTGGTTCAGAGGGGAATTTCATAGATCTCCATGTAGCGAGCACTCTTGGTGTACCACTACTAAGGCTTAATGCCCCCATTAGAACCACTGCAGTTAATGGCACTCCCCTCATCCAGGGTGGAGTGGAATTTGTCACTAAGGAGGTGTCAATGCTGGTGGGGTCGTTACATGCTGAAAATGTGTCATTTTTTGCTATCAATAATTTATCATCTCCAGTAATCCTTGGCATGCCATGGTTACGTAAACATACCCCAGTCATAGACTGGCGCTTGGGTGACATCGTGCGCTGGAGCCCAAAGTGTCAGGAAAATTGTATCTCGCTATCTGTAAACCAAGTGAAGGTCAAGTCTCCTCCCTTTGTACCATATACCTTTAGAGATTTTGAGGATGTGTTTTCTATTCAGGAATCAGAGAAATTTGATACCTGCTTCTCGTCTCCCAAAGGGGAGAATATTTAACCTCTCTGGTCCAGAACGTCAGGCCATGAATGATTACATAGCAGACAGTCTGAGAAAAGGGTATATTAGACCGTCCACCTCACCAGTAGGAGCTGGTTTCTTTTTTGTGGGAAAGAAAGATGGCGGCCTCAGACCTTGCATTGATTACCGCGAATTAAACGCGATCACTGTAAAAAACCAGTATCCTCTTCCACTCATCCCTGATCTTTATAATCAGCTGTTGGGAGCCAAGTATTTCACCAAACTGGACCTCAGGGGAGCATATAACCTGGTCCGTATAAAAGAAGGCGATGAGTGGAAGACCGCGTTCAATACGCCTCTCGGCCATTTTGAGTATCTTGTAATGCCGTTCGGGTTAAGTAACGCACCTGCAGTGTTTCAGAATTTTGTCAATGATATTTTCAGAGATATCAGTGGTGTATATGTGGTCGTGTATTTGGACGACATTCTGGTTTTTTCTCCTGGTCTTTGGTCACACGTCCGACATGTCCGTACTGTACTCCAGAGACTCAGAGAGCATTCTCTATTCGCCAAATTAGAGAAATGTGTCTTCATGGAGGAAGAGATACATTTTTTGGGATATATTATATCGGCTAAAGGTTTTCGCATGGATCCTGCCAAAATTAAACCCATTAAGGAATAGGTACAACCCAAGTCTCTGAAGGCACTGCAGCGATTCTTGGGTTTCGCTAACTATTATCGTAAATTTATTAAAGGGTTTTCAGAGATAACCAAACCTCTCACTGATTTGACACGTAAAGGGGCGGATGTGGTTAATTGGAAGCCTGAAGTCATTCATGCGTTTTCTAAGTTAAAAGAGTGTTTCTCCGCGGATCCAATATTGGTGCAGCCTGATTTGGACTGCCCCTTCATTGTAGAGGTAGATGCCTCTGAAGTTGGAGTGGGAGCAGTGCTATCACAAGGCACCGCATCTCTCATTCAACTTCGTCCGTGTGCCTTCTTTTCCCGAAAATTTTCCTCTACAGAGATGAATTATGATGTAGGTAATCGGGAATTGTTGGCAATCAAATGGGCCTTCGAGGAATGGCGCCACTTCCTCGAAGGCGCCAAACATAGGATTACCGTAATTACTGATCACAAAAATCTAACCTATTTGGAGTCAGCGAAAAGACTGAATCCTAGACAGGCTAGATGGGCCTTGTTCTTCTCCAGATTCGATTTTGTGATCACTTTCAGACCGGGTACTAAAAATGTGAGGGCTGATGCCCTGTCTCGAAGTTTTTGCCCCTTACAAGTCGAGGACGTGGAACCGACTCCCATTTTAGCCAAGGGGGTTGTTGTCTCGGCTGTGTCTTTGGATCTTCTGGAAGAGATTCGTAGATCTCCAGAACAGGCCCTGACACTACTCCTGCCCAGAAACTATTTGTCCCTACCAAATTCCGCCTCAAAGTTCTTAAGGAATCTCATGATTCCGTCCTCGCAGGGCATCCTGGTATCAATAACACCATCAGACTTGTAACCAGGAGTTTGTGGTGGCCAACCATAGTAAAGGACTGTAAGGAATATGTGCTGGCTTGTGAAACCTGTGCTCGCGCTAAGTCTCCCCGCAACCGCCCTGCCGGTTGCTCCAGTCCTTGCCTACCCCTGAGGGTCCTTGGACTCATATCTCCATGGATTTTATTACTGACCTGCCACTCTCAGAAGGGAAGACTTGTATCTGGGTAGTGGTAGACAGATTCAGCAAGCAGTGTCATTTTGTTCCGCTGTCCGGGTTACCTAATTCCGAGACCCTGAGCAAAGTATTCATTAATCATGTTGTGCGATTGCATGGTGTTCCTGTGAATATTGTTTCTGACAGGGGCACCTAGTTCATTTCTAAATTTTGGAGGGCATTCTGTAAACGGATTGGAATTGACTATTCTTTTTCTTCTGCCTATCACCCTGAAACCAATGGTCAAACCGAGCACGCAAATCAAGCTCTCGAACAGTATCTACGTTGTTATGTCTCTGAGCATCAATCTGATTGGGTGGAACATCTGCCACTAGCAGAATTTGCCATGAATAACCAGTACCAAGAGTCCATCAAGACCACCCCTTTCTACTGTAATCATGGGCTGCACCCGCGCTTTTGTTCATTTTTCTAGGCTTTCTGACGTCCCTGGGGTAGAAAGGTCCGTAGATCAGTTAAAGACTATCTGGTCTGAAGTGAACGAAAACTTAAAGGGGGCTCAGTCTAGGCAGGCGTCTTCTGCTAATAAACGGCGCTCCAAGGGTCCGGACCTGGGAGTTGGGGACAAAGTTTGGTTGTCTACGAAAAATATCAAGCTCAAAGTGCCGTCTGCCAAACTAGGTCCCAGGTTTATTGGTCCGTATGAAATAATTGACGTGATTAACCCTGTAGCCTTTCGTCTGAAGCTTCCTCAATCATTCAAACTGCCCAATGTATTCCATAAATCCCTTCTCAAATTGTACCGATCTCCGATTCGTCCTGTCCGGTCCCCTCCTCCTCCGGTCTTGGTCGGGGTGCCGTGGAATACGAAGTTCAACGGATCCTTGATTCCCATTTAGTGAGAGGATCCGTGCAGTATCTGGTACATTGGAAGGGCTATGGTCCGGAGGAGAGGTCCTGGGTGCCTGCCAGTAATATCCATGCCAAGGGTTTGATCAGGAAGTTTCATCTTCTTCATCCTAATAAACCGGGTTTTGTGGGTCCGGAGGCCCCTCGTAGAGGGGGGTACTGTCACATCGTCATTGGACTCGGTGGCTGGTGTTCTTGCCTCGGCCGCTGGGAGGAGCCGGATTCCTTCGGCTGGTGGCGCCGGTGATAGGAGGGCCTTGTCCTCATATGGAACTGCTCCCGCGACGTCGGCCTCTGTCGCTGAGCGCCGCTGTGTTTCCCCTCTGGGTGGTGTTGGTCGCAGAGGAGCGGGCCCTGCATAGGTGTCCGTTAGGCGCAGCCTGCGTTCTTCTGTCAGAGGTGGCGTGGGTGGAGCCAGTCGTGCATCTCCATCTGGCCTGGATCTAGGGGCGGTCCGGATGAGGTCATCAGGCTGTGAGCTCCAGCCTATGGGAAGTAACCGCGCCCTTCAAATACATTGGAGCCTGTCTTGCAGGCCGCCAGATATAGTTTTGGTTCCCCAGTGATAGTGTGTGTGTGTTTAGTTTCGTGTCTGACCTTGCCTGGATTTCTGACTCTGCCTCTGCCTATTGATTTTGTACCTCAGCTGCCCTCTTGGTTTTTGCCCTTGACCTTTGCCTGGATTTTTGACTCTGCTACTGCCTGACGATTTTGTACCTTCGCTGCCTCTCTCGGTTTTGACTCGGACTTCTGACTTCGTTTTTCGGGTCTTGATTTTCCCCTGGCGACCTCCCCGGCTCTGTTGCTCATATAGGCAGCTACCCCCTGGGCTCCGCTGTAATTCCAGATCCCTGTATAGGGGTTAAGGGTCTCGGGGTTTCTCGGGGTGCTGCCTACCAGCAGCTCGGCCTCACAGGGGATGGTCGTCACAGCTTCTACAAATGCGGTACAAATTTTTTCCAGACATGCCCAGTTGCGCACAGATGTACATCGTTTCATGATTATAATCATACCAATTCCTTCTCCATTCAGACTTATATTAATTGCAACACAAGTAATGTTGTATACTGTATTGAATGCTCAACTTGTGATATGATGTACATTGGTTGCACAACGCGCAAACTCAAATATCGTATCTCAGAACATCTCTGAGATATACATAATTATAATACCCCGCGGGCATTAGGCAGAAATTTGGCGGCAGCATCTAAACATTTTGCCCTCACATATAACTCTAATATTCAGTCCATGAGAGTGTACGGCATTGAGAAGTTAATTCTTTCATGCCGGGGAGGGGATCCACAAAGGTTGCTGCTTCTTAGAGAAGCCTATTGGGTCTTTAGATTAGGCACAAGACATCCTGCAGATCTTAACCTGAGAAGGGACATTATGTTTCATTATTAATATAATACCTTTTTTTTCCACCTTTACTTATTATATTAAGCAGATATTTTCATCCTGATTCTCTGGGCAATATTTGGTCATATTTGACCATTTCTTGATATCCTCATTCATATATATTTAGTCACAAGAATTTATTGTATATTATATCATTATGATAATAAAGATACCCATTTTCCTGTGATCTTTTGAATGGGTTTCTGCTATCTGAATAAAGCTATCGATTACAAGATTTATAAATTTTATCACTTTCACTGTTTATTTAATTGATTTTATGTATTGTTATTTTGTTCATTTTTTTACTTATGTTGGTATATATATAATGAAATTTTTTTTTATTGTTTTTCTTTGTATTGTATATGTATTTCCTAAATTAAATTCTGCATTCCAGCCAGCTATGTGCACCCTGACACTGATTACCTACTAATTAAGTGATCTTATGCAGCTTTGACTTCATGTCTCACATGCTGCTTCTACTTAAATCTTGTCAGTGTTCACATTGTCAGGCTTGAAAAAGGACCTTGGTCCGAAACATGTCGCCTTGCGATGCTCCCTGTATATCAAATACCCATGTACTATGAGCATTAACACCGGCTGTACCGACAACTGGAAATTTATTTGATAAATAAATCTTTATTTGAGCATTATTATCGGGAGCTGGACCATCACATCTTTCTCCCGATAGTTGATACAGGGCCTTGGTATTCCATCCTTCTTTTTTACCCTGCTGATGAGGAAGAAGGACATATGAAGCCTTTAGTCAAGCTTTCATCAATATTATCCTTCAAAGCTTGAAGCTCAGGTGCCAACAAAGGATATACATTACTAAAAGGAATAGCTGCCCCTGGAAACAACTCAATGGGACAGTCATAATGCCTATGCAGAGGAAGCTAATCTGCTTTCTTTTCATCACAAATGTCAGAAAATTCTTTATACACGGAAGGTAAAGTAGATACCTGTACAGGAGATTCCAAATCGAGGGATTCTGGAACTGCTTCGGTTAATGCTGAATTGTTCCTTGTTGGAAAGGTAATCTCCTTGGTCTCCCAGTTGATAGGCAGATTTTGAGACCGCAACCAAGTGATGCCAAGAATTACAGGGAAATTAAGAGAATAGATTAACAAGAAGGAAAGCTTCTCCTGATGATTTGGCTCCAATAAAATGCTAAGAGGTACACTATCCTCATCTACAGACCCAGAGATTAAAGGTTACCCATGGTATTCGGAGAGGCTCTTTGCTGTATCTCAATACCATGTTCCTTAGCAAATGAAATAGCCATAACATTAACCCCCTACTCCTGAGTCAATAATAGCTGCACTGGAAATCCAGTGTCCTGAGCATATAATCTTAATAGGGAGTGAACAGTGAGAGTTCTTTTCGTTTTGCTCCATGGGAGGTGTAGCCATAGACAGATAATGAAATATGAAATACTGCATTTAATGGCAGGCTAAATTCATAGATTCATCATCACAGTTGTCATACTTCCCTACTGCTGCTAACACCTTGTTAGGCCGCTTGGGACACTCAGGACAGTTGATTGCAAAGTGGTCAGATTGGCCGCAGTAGAAGCATAGACATTCCCGAAAGGCAGTGCTCTCAATGCTCATTATTCTCATGCCTCTGCACTGAATCAATCTGCATAGGCACCTTCTCTGTCTCCCAAGATGTTTTTCCTGCAGACTCTTAAGGGGCTGTCACACGTGTCAATATCGCTAGCTACATCGCAGAAAATGATGTGTTCAATGATGTCGCTAGCGATATCTCAAGTGCGTCGTGCTGTGTGACAGCACGACGCAACTGCAATATATTGCTGGTCACAGGTTCACTGGTTTAAGAGGATGAACGTAAACCTGTCAATTTGAAACCAGCGATTAGGCTGGATCGCGCCGTCTGACACCGCAATAGCGATGTTGGCGGCGATCCAGCCTATACCGCAGCATTTCTGCGAATCGAGCGATTGCTCCGTCCGCATCGCAGCGACGTCACCAGCAACATCTTGCTGTGTGACACCAAGGCTGCGATGTCGGAAGCGAGAGCGCACCCGTGCATTGCTTCCGACATTGCAGCCTTGGTTGCTACCTGTGACGCCGCCTTTAGGGAGAAGGGGAAAAGTTAAATATATGATTAAATACCACCAATTTCCCCCATCTTAGCTCAGTATGGCGAATGTCTATGCATAAACAATGTTGTATAAATGTTTCTAGTTCTTGTCATGACTCTGAAAGGGCCAATTCATCCTTTATAATACAAGACAGACCTTTCCTAAAAATAGGTAGTTGATTGTAACTGTCTTAATTAGCATCTACCGATAGTTTCCTAAATTCAGTGGCATGTTCAATAACGGAATGTTTACCCTGGTGCAAAGACAAACAGGTGGTTTCAGCAGAAGCGCAGCAGTTAGGGTCTTGATACATTAATGTCATAGTGGCCAAAAAGTCATCCAAAGCACTTAAACATGGATCACGAGACTCGGTCATCGGATTCACCCAGGCAAGTGCTCGTGATGTCAGCAACATGATAATACATAGTACTTAGATCAATCAGCTTGAAAGTGGTCGTCATATACATCAAAAATATAACATACACTGGTTCCCAAATCTGCAATATTTGTCACGACTGCATTTATATCTTAAAGGTGGGAATTTAGGTGGATTGGCTGGCTACAGTTGCCCAGTAAGTATAGCCAGGGATGTAACCAACTGTGTATTTATGCCCTGAATGGTCTGTCCATACTGAGACTCTAAGGGCCCCTTTACACACCGGCTACATTTCTAGGTGGCTACAGGTAACTTACTGGTTGCAGTGAAATCATGGAGACAAGGTTCTATCTTGTTGCTGTGTACAAATGGAATCATCTCTCCATGATTTCACTGCAACCTGTAAGTTACCTGTAGCCACCCTAGAAATGTAGCCGCGTGTAAAGGGCCCTAAGGGTCCCTTTACACGTCGCAACAATGCTTGCAATTTCACTTGCAACTTACTGGTTGCAGTGAAACCATGGACACATTGTTACATTTGTACATGGCAACAAACCAGTGTCCAGTAAGTTGCAAGTGAAATTGCATGCAATGTTGCGACGTGTAAAGGTACCCTTATAGGCTGGTTTAACACTTCAGGTTTTTTCAAATCAGGCAAGATCAGGTTTTTTGGCAAAAACCTGATCCTTTCAAGATCTAGTTTTTTGCCCATCCACTTTAATTGTGTCAGGTAGAATTCTGTTGCTTCAGGTTGCTACCTGACACCATTAAAGTGAATGGAAAAAAAATCTGCATTCTGAAAGGATCAGGGTTTTTGTTTTTATTTTTATAATTCTTTATTTCAAGAATATTTATGTATAAACAACAAAAAGAAAATCAAAACAAGAAAATCAAGACAAGCCCGTAGGCAGCATAGTTTCTATGCAGTTATACAATTACATCGGACATATAAAAAGAATATAGTAGTATCATAAAGTAAAGAAAAAGGAAATTATGGGACTAAGGGATAGGTCCCCAGCAGTCCAGCACAATAATCCTGCGCAAGGCCGCTATAGGGTCTGATACCTATTTAAAGCAGGTTTAAAAGATTCAGAGAGCAGAAAATCAAAGTTATGAAAGGAAAGAGGGGGAGGGAGTGGAATGAGGATACCGAACTTACTTGGGAAGGGGGAGATAAGGGGGATAAAACAAGAATAGGAGGAGGGGGAGGGAAGTTAAGGGAAGGGTGGAGTATTCCTGCTCAGGCCAACCGCACAGGGCATCCCACTCAGAACAGGAGACGGTCCTAGGGTAACCCGCCACCAAGCAGCGCACGGTAACACTTAGTTTGTTGGAATTCCATCCAAACCAGCCATGTGGAACCAAAACAAGTTTGGGAGTCATGCAGGGAAGATGTCAGATCTTCCATGTACATCAGTTCGTAGACCCGGCTGATCCAGTGTGAGATGGTGAAAGGGTTGTTTTTCCCCCACAAAACCTGAATACAGGATCTGGCAGCTATTATTAGAAATTTGAGCAGAGAGTTCTTATATGTCTTTGCGGGGACCTCACAGTGGTGCAAGAGTATCAGAGCCGGTGTTAAAGGTAGTTTAATGTCAGAAACTAGTTTCATTACACTCTCCACAGCAGACTGAAAAGGTTGTATAATTTCACAATCCCAGAAAATATGAGTGAAAGAACCCCACTCTTTCCCGCATCTCCAGCATTCTATATTTGCCACTGGGAACATTGCATTAAGCCTGACCGGTGTTCTGTAACACCTTGAGAGCAGTTTATAGTTAGCCTCTTTAAATTTTCAACTAATAGAGGTACTGTGAGTGAGTTGGAATATCCTCTCAGTTTGGTCTTCCGTAAATTTAATATTCAATTAATTTTCCCACTGTGAAATATAGGCCGGTGGGGTCTGGACTTGGAGTGACCTTACCATAGAATAGAGCAGGGATAAGGTATGTCTGATCGGACCCTGGCCGGTACATAGTGATTCAAATTGCGTCCTGGACCCGTTAAAACAAGTCTTCGGAGTGCAGGTAGTGTCGTAATTGAAGATATCTCCACCATCCCAGTTTAGTTGAATCTTCCCAAGATGTCAACATTTCCAGAGTCGGCCAATCATCACCACCTCCCATAGCCTCTGCCCTATCTTTCCCAGCCTCTATCCACAATGCAAAGGTCTTATAGGATCTGGCAGCAATAAAATCAGGGTGACTTATAATTGGTGTAAGTGGTGAGCAGGGTGGAAGAAATGAGGTTCTCAGAGGCAATGCGCTGCAGACACGTAATGTGGTGCCTATGGTTGGGTGCATAAGCAGCCGGAAAGGGGCTAACGCCATTGTCCATGGGAATCTATTCAGTGGGAATGGGCAGAAAATTTGTTCAATCTGCACCCATGCCTTATGTTTATTGTGCCTGCACCAGTCTATCAATCTCTAGTCAGGTGGATTGCAATGTGATACTTTTAAAGGTCTGGGAGGCCTATGCCCCCGTTTGCTTTTGGTCTGGTAAGAATAGCCTTCCCTATTCTGGCTGATCTGCCATTCCAAATAAATTGGCGTTGAATGGAAGAAATCCAAGTCGAAACCTCTCTACCTATTCCATTGACCAGCTACTACAAGACGGCACTATTTTACCATATACAGACCTAATAACACTACCTGGCCTCTCCAACTTGAATTACTTACACTACAAAGTAATACACAGTGTCCTCCGCCCGCTACTGAGACGCTCAGATCTTTCTAGGGAGTTAACTAGCTTTGAACACCTTTGTGCCGCTGTGACAAAGCCGAAACAAATTTTTTCTAAAATCTACCAGGCTTTACTGGAGGCAGAAACTAGCCCCAAAAGAGCATACATTGCGCTTTGGGAGAAGGACTTGGGATACAAATTTACTGCTACACAGGTGAAACATATTTACAGGCACTCACACGGCCCTACTCAGTGTGTGAAAGCTCAGGAAACTGCTTATAAAATCATAACGAGATGGTACCACACACCGGACCATATCCGGCTATGGGACACCCACCACTCTACAACATGTTGGAGATGTGACGCACCCGATGCTGACTACTTCCACATGTGGTGGAAATGCCCGACAATTGCTCAGTTTTGGAAACGAGTGGAACGACTTATACAGACCATCACGTCCAAACCCCTCCGACTTAGCCCTGAAATGACCTTTCTACACTTCCCAATCTGGCCAGACTGTGCTAATATCTCACTCCTTGCTCAACACATACTAACAGCGGCTAAACTATTAATCCCTCTGTTTTGGAAATCCTCAAACTTACCTTCTCATTCCCAACTGGAAGAGAAGATACACTCTCTATACCGTGTGGCCGAAGTAGTGGCCGCGGTGAATACTACAACCCCGAAATTCCTCAACATCTGGACCCCTTGGATTACATACGTTCACTCAACACAGGCAGGGTAATACCCACAGAAACTAATTGACAACTAAATAGTCTCTAGGGACTGGCTGTGCCTACCACCCCCCCCCCTTCCTGCCCCATCCCTCCCCTCCCCCCTCTACTCTCACACCTCTCTATACCTTCTCCCCCACCTCGAACTGCCCTGATATTCTATTCTACCCTCATTTCTAAACTTCCTTTTCTTTCCTCTTTACTCTACTACTATTTAGACCGCATAGTTTACTTTTTTTTTATGTTGTTATGTTACATACTTTGAAGTAATAAGCCAATACATCAAGGTGTATGTAAAGCCTACCAGATGGGAACCAATTCCGACTGGCTTGATCTCTAGCCAACCTACGATGGGAGCCACAGCTATGCTTACGTCAAACCTGACTGGGAGAACTTTTAACAGACTCATAGTTCTGACGTATGTACAACGCTTGGAGTTTTTTAAGGCTCCTCTATCCCTGATTGGACATTAGTCCGCTAATAGGCCACAAGGAACATTATACTTACTGTTGGACGTATTGAGCTTTTGTTATTGTGAAGATTATCTTGCAAATAATACTCTGTTACTGTTCTATTTTCATAAAATAATTCAATAAAAAGAATTTTGAAAAAAAAAAAAAAAAGAATGGAAGAAATCCTCCGGAAGAAATCTTGATGAATTCCAACCGGGAGAGTCTGCAACAGGTATAGAATCCTAGGGAGGGTATTCATTTTCAAAATCTGGCATCTGCCAAACCAAGAAAAAGATGATTTGGACCACTACACGCAGTCTGACTCAATTGTTTGCAATAGGTTGGGGAAATTGATCCGATACATATCCCTCAGGTTAGCTGACAATTTGATCCCAAGATAGGAGAGATGTTGATGCGACCATTTAAAACTGAAAGATGATCGTAGGGTATCGGAAAATTGGTGTGGTAGGTTAATGTTAAGTGCTTCCTACTTATCGAAATTAATTTTAAAATTAGAAAGGGTGGCATAAACCTGGAACTCTTTCATTAAATTTGGTAGAGAAATGATCGATTTGATATAAAAAACAGTAGATCATCCGCATATGCCGCTACTTTATGGGAGATGTTCCGGATGGGGATCCCATGTGATGTTAGGGTTGGCTCTCACGTGTCTCAGAAAAGGCTCAAGTGTAAGGATAAAAATCAATGGGGAAAGAGGACATCCCTGGCACGTGCCGTTGTGTATGGTGAAGGGTTCAAAAAGCACTCCATTCACCCGGACCCTGGCAGAAGGCCTGGAGTAGAGGGCTAGAATCCATCGCAGCATATTTCCACCAAGACCTATGAATCGGAGGGTCTCCCCCATGAAGCACCAGTTGACCCGGTCAAATGCCTTTTCTGCATCTGTGGATAACAACATGGAGGAGACTGGGCTAGAAACTGCTCGATGTATCAGATGTATTGCTTTAGTAGTGTTATCACGTGCCTCTCTCCCCGCCATAAAGCTTGCCTGGTCCAGATGGATCACATTGTGAAGCAAAGGGGATAGCCTAGATGTGAGGATTCTGGCAAATAGCTTAATATCTTCATTAAGAAGAGAGATTGGGCGGTAACTGCCGCACTGTGACACATCTTTTCCAGGTTTAGGTAAAATCGTGATGTGGGCTCTCAGTGTGTCAGCATGAGGAGGCTCACCTCCATTCAAGTCCCCAAAGAAGGAAAGTAAGTGTGGCAAAAGGCGGTCTTTGAGTTTTTTGTAGTATATAGCTGAGAATCCGTCCGGACCTGGGGCTTTACCATTTTTAGTCGCAGCAATGGCCGTGACCACTTCCATTTCAGTGAAGGGACATTCCAGGGTGGCAATGTCTGTCGAATTAAGCTTAGGGATACCTGAAGAAGAGATATATTCTACAATTTTTTGGAGAAATGACTCCGACTGCGTGAGGGGGTTTGTGTCATCTACCTTGTAAAGTGAGGTGTAAAATTGCCTAAAAACCTCAGCTATAACCGTTGAAGGTTGAATATGTCCTTTACGTTTCCCCTCTCCAATCCCCGATATGAATGAGCGTGTTCTCTGCTGTCTCAACGCATTTGCTAAGTATTTACTACATTTGTTCCTGTATTCATAAAAGTTCCTTCTCCACTTAGCTAGCCAGCATTTGGCTTTTATATTCAGCAGGCCCCTCAGTTCCTCTCTGACCCTGATCAGGTCTGTCACTGTCCTATCTTCTGGTCGTGTTTTATGAGTCATCTCCAGGGCCCTCAGATGAGCCAATAGGGTCAACAGTTCCAGATCTCTCCCTTTTTTCAACCTTGTGCCATGCTTAATGAGGATCCCCCGGATCACACACTTACGGGCTTCCCAGACAGCACCTGTTATTGATCTTAAAAAATTATGTTAGAGTCTGTTCTATTTTCCCAAGGGTCACAGGATCATCCAGAAGAGAGTTGTTCAGCCTCCACTGCCACTGCCGCGTGATGGGAGACGGCAATAGAATCGAGACAACACAAAGGGCATGGTCTGAAAAAACAATAGGGTCTATTTCAGCCTTCTGGATAAGATGGAGATCCCTGTGGCCCAAAAGGAAATAATCAATTCTGGAGTAAGTGCCATGCACCTGTGAGAAATAGGTGAAGTCCCTATCTGATGGGTGCAGTAACCTCCAAGTATCAACAAGCTGGTGATCATGCAATAGACACCAGAGTCTGCATAGGGCAACCGCTGAGAAAGGTGACGAGCCAGATGATGTATCCATATCCGGATCCAACGCAACATTAAGGTCCCCACCAATCACCTGGGTTTCCTCTGAGAATTCACCAATTCTCTCCAGGAAGCCAGCAAGGGCGGAAATCTTGCCGCTGTTAGGCAGGTATATTGAGACGAGGGTAAAGACTTGAGAAGCAATACGAACCTTAACCATCAGCAGTCTGCCCAAATCATCACAACTCGAGTACATAAACTCCCACAGTATGGACCTAGAAATGCAAATGCTGGTTCCTCTTGACTTTGTGTTTGGGGAGAGGCTGCTATATACATCGGGGAACCAATGGGCTGGATAATTTATACATTTTAGTCTTACTTAGGTGTGTCTCTTGAAGGAAGCCAATTTGGATGTTTGCTCTTTTGAGGAGATGAGTCAGGATCGATCTCTTGCCGGCACTGTGAAGGCCACACACATTTAATGAGCCACATCGAACTTCAGTCATGTTAGATTCGGATTGCCTCTTTCTCCGTGTAATAGTGTAACCTGCACAACACATCTCTTGGCTTAGCAGCGTCAATCTGGCCTCAACGTGACACCCGGTGGATTCTGTCAATGGTATAGAGACCAGATTAAACACCTCTAAACCTTTTGGGGCAGGGTGATTGCGGGGATGGATTCCGGTATACCTTTCAGACAAATATTATTACGCCTGCCCAGGTTCTCTCGGTCATCCTGCAGTAGAGCCAAGGTCTGCATTTGTGCCTGTCCTCCAACTGTTGACCCATATTGGAGACTTGCGAAGTGAGGGACGTGACCCTCTCTTCCAAAGAGGAAGTGCGTGCCCCAACCACATTAATATCAGATCACAGGGCAGAGAAGGCTTTATCATGTGAATCCTCTATTCTTGCCACCATTAGGTCAGGTCAGTCTTGTTGGGGAGTGCTTTGATAAGCTCATGCAGAGCCTGCAGGTCGGGAGAAGCAGCGCCCAGGGCCACCGCAGCTGCAGCAGGGGCTCTATTAGCACTCGCCTCTCTCCCCACCTCCACCCTGCCTCCTCTTTCCACCGACTTCCTCCCTCCCATGGCTGATACCTTGTTCCTTTGTGAGCCTGGAAGTCTTGGGGTGGGAGAGTCGTATACCGGAGGATCCACACTGAGGGCGTCTCTCCACACGTCCTCTGCAGTTGCTCGTCTGCTCGTCGACGCTACTCCCACTGTCCTCTCCTGTGGTCTCTCTGGCGCCATGTTTATTACTGCTCTGCCGCTGGTTCTTCCTCCCTGGATCATGCGGTCCAGGGCAGTATCCCTCCTCCGTGGGGTCTGCGGAGGGTAGCAGGGGGCAGATCGTCGGGATTTGGGCATTTTTCGGGCTGTTCAGGCCGGCTGGGTAGCGCTGGATGTGAGTGTCTCGGGGAGCCCTCTGTCCTCACGCTGCCATGGCTAAGCCACATCCATGGATCAGGCTTTTGATGAAAAAGCTGATCTTGCCTGCTTTAAAAAACCTAAAGTGTGAAGTCAGCCTAAGCCAGCTAGTTTTCTTTCCTGAGCCACCATGCAATTAGGCTAGGGTCAAACTAGCGTTTACCCTTGCGTTCAGGGGGTTCCGTTTAAAACATAGAATTTGTCAGCATTAACACAGTGTTACAGGAAAGGTAAGACTGTGTTAACGCTGTCAATTCAATCCTATGGCAGACGGAAACCGAGCGCAGTTCAAACGCCAGCTTCTCACTGCTGGAGTTTGAGACCTTGCGTTTTCTAAGCGCATCACATGACGCGTCATGTGATGCGCTTGGAATAAGTGCAAGGTTTCAAACTCCGGCAGTAGGAAGCCGGCGTTTGACCTATGCTCGGGTTCTATCTGCCATAGAATTGAATTGACAGTATTAACACAGTCTTACCTTTCCTGTAACACTGCGTTAATGCTGACAAATTCTATGTTTTAAACGGAACCCCCTGAACGCAAGGTTAAATGCTAGTTTGACACTAGCCAAACTCAGGTCCTGCATGGTCTGTCCAAAAACTTGTCTATTGTGGTTCAATACCTGCTAGTTTGTTCTGAAAATCTTCCACATCCTCTTGCAGGGAACTAAATATAGCAAACAGCTGCTCAAACGTATGTTCAGTAGTCATAGCCCCAGCAGATTTCTTATTGGTTTTAGTATCCTGTAATGTATTGAAAGCATTTACCCAGGAATCTAATAGCAATGGAAGCAAAGACACACTGAGACCTAGTTTTTAAAGGTGAACAAATCTGTACTGAACACGTGTGGCAGAAAAGAAAAGTGAGATGCCGTAAACTGAGCAAGTTTATCAAACATGCAATAAACAGAAAAGTCTCTTGAAATAATCCTTTCATAGTGTAGCCAAAAGGGTAAGTCTCTCAGAAGTAGTACACTTAGCGAGATGCAATAGCAGAAACAGTCTGAGTTTAGTTATACCCAGGAAGACCTGGGAATGGTAGTCACAGAGAACAAGTCCTGAACTTTAAGCTGTGCAGTGTAGTTAAAGAAAGTCCAGCACAGTCCAGAGAACTACTGCACAATAAAAACTAAAAAGCTGCACAAGCTAACAAGCACACAGGGCATATGTATCACAGAAAGGCAGGCATGAAGCAAAGTTAGAGGCAACAGCACTAGGAGCAAGTTTGCAGGAATATCACTGAAGCAGATGTGGTAGCAGGAGATAAAAACTGTAGACACTGGATAAGCTGGAGTGGATTTGTAGGAGGAGGAACTCTTGAGAAACACAGGGCGCAAAAGCCAGGAATTCAAACTGAATACTCTAGCTGTCACGGGTGGCACGGATGACAGGGTGGAGGCCACGCGCAGACGATCCCAGCGGTTGGCCCACCAGCCATAATGGTGGAGGATGGTCCGTCTCTTTCAGGAGCATTTACCTTCTGTGTTGATGGAAAGAAGGTGTGATGAGATCTCTCTATTATGGGGAGACGGCTGTGGAGGTCTTGCGCTCGGTCTGGTTTTATCCACCAATGTTGTAGGTCACTAGGACCCAGCAGACTCCTTCCACCTTTATAAGGAGGTTCATTACCCTTCCTCGGTGCAGGTGATAGTTCCTTGTGCACACTTTATCCTTGCTCCAGCAGAAGCTGAGATTGTGGAGGTTGCTGTGTTCTGCTGTCAGATAAGTGTTTCCTTTTCCCAAATGTCTGTCTTCCCTGGTGTTTGTCTTTAGTTGATAGTGGAGGGGTCTAGTGAACCTCTCCATCTGATCCTTAGATAAGATAGATCTAGGATCAGAGAGGGACGAGGTTCGTGGTCGGCGACAGTTGAGGAGACTGTATAGGGACGTTAGGGCAGACAGGGTCAGCTCTAGGAAGTCTAGGGGTCACCGTCTCCTTCTTGTGCCCTTAGCATTAGGGACTCCTGATCCCCCCCCCCGTCGTTATCCTACGCTGGGTGTCTTCCCCACTCCCAGCGTGACATTATCACCTGCCATAACTGTAAGTGAAGGAAGGGGAGGATTTGATTTTCTTTCCTTTCCTTATGGATCCTGTGTCTGCTTTGGCCCAGCAGCTGCAGACCTTGTCTTTGGAGGTTGCGGACCTTCGGTCGGCTCTGCAGGGACCACAACCGCAACATGG
Organism: Allobates femoralis; assembly: GCA_033576535.1. Classification (NCBI taxonomy): domain Eukaryota; kingdom Metazoa; phylum Chordata; class Amphibia; order Anura; family Aromobatidae; genus Allobates; species Allobates femoralis. The sequence continues at coordinate 354,606,904 of JARQOC010000002.1, forward strand.
TGTCTTGGGGAATCAAGCAGTGGGTCCGGCCAGACCGGAACCTAAGGTTGCCCTCCCTGACAGGTTTTCAGGAGGCAGAGACAAATTTACTGTGTTCAAAGAGGCCTGTAAATTATACTTTAGGCTTAAGCCGTATTCCACTGGTGATGAGCAGCAGCGGGTAGGAATTATTATATCATTGCTGCAGGGGGATCCCCAATCCTGGGCTTTCTCTCTGCCACAGGACTCTACCTGTCTCCAGTCTGTGGATGGATTTTTTGACGCCTTAGGCCTCATATATGATGACCCTGACCGTGTCTCTTTGGCTGAATCCAAATTGCGCCATCTCCACCAGGGGACTCGGTCGGCGGAATCATATTGTTCTGAGTTCCGCAGGTGGGCTATGGACACAAAGTGGAACGATCCGGCTCTCAGGAGTCATTTTTGCCAGGGCCTTTCAGAAAGACTGAAGGATGCCCTGGCAGTGTATGAGACCCCCCCGTCCCTGGAGGCAGCTATGTCGTTGGCTATTCGCATGGATAGACGCCTCCAGGAGCGGAGGGGTAGACCTCCTGCAACTGGGAGCCCTTCTCATGGTGGTTCCTTGTTGCCGGGTGGTCACTCGGAGGGCGAGTCATTTCTCCCGAGGGGGGAGGAACCTATGCAGCTTGGAGGAGCGGCGGCCTCGAGGCTCTCCACCGGTGCCTCCCGGGGCAGGGGGAAGGGGGTCTGTTTTTTCTGTGGGAAAGGAGACCATTTTATCGGGGCCTGTCCCTACGCTCCTAAACGGACTAGGGTGCCGGGACCTCATGTGACTATGGGGGGTGTGGAGGTGGTCGAGCGGGAGGTGTGTGTATCCTCCGTTTGTACTTCCCATTTTCTCCTGAGTGCAGAGGTGGCGCTAGAGAGCAAAACGGAAGGCATTTCTGTGTTTGTGGATAGTGTGGGGATCTGCATGGTGGATGCTCGTTTTGTACACGCTCATGGGCTTAACCGCTGTTTATTGTCTCGCCCCATCCGTATCTATGCCATCGACTCAGCCCCTCTTGCTCAGGGTAGTCTCACACATATCGTACATAACATTAAGTTAACGGTTGGATCCCAACATCAGGAGACGTTATCTTGCTATGTCTTAGACGGTCTCCCCGCTCCCATTGTCCTGGGCTTGCCATGGTTGATTAAACATAATCCCGTAGTGGATTGGCAGTCCAGGGACATTGTGGAATGGAGTGATTTTTGTTCGGAGAATTGTTTGGCTACATCCCTCTCGGTGGTATCTGCTGAATCTCTGCCCCCATTCCTATCGGAGTATGAGGATGTGTTCTCAGAGAAGGGGTGCCGAGACTTGCCCCCTCATCGGGCATACGATTGCCCTATCAACCTCGTTCCCGGAGCTAAACTGCCCAAAGCTAGGATGTTTACTATATCTGGTCCCGAAAGGCAAGCAATGAAGGATTTCATTTCTGAAAGTCTGGAGACGGGACACATTAGGCCCTCCACGTCGCCGGTTGCGGCTGGTTTCTTTTTTGTGAAAAAAAAAGATGGGGGCCTCCGTCCTTGTTTGGATTTTCGGGAATTGAATCGGATTACTGTCCGTGATCCATACCCCCTCCCTCTGATCCCTGATTTATTTAGTCAGGTTGTGGGTGCCAAATGGTTCTCCAAGTTGGATTTGAGGGGGGCCTACAACCTGATTAGGGTCAGAGAGGGGATGAATGGAAAACTGCGTTTAATACCCCGGACGGCCATTTTGAAAGTCTCGTAATGCCGTTCGGGCTCACTAACGCCCCGGCGGTTTTCCAACATTTTGTCAATGATATTTTCCATCATTTGGTGGGTAGATTTGTAGTTGTTTACTTGGACGATATCTTGATCTATTCTCCCGATATGGAGACGCATCAGTCCCATGTCAAACAGGTGTTGCAGGTCTTACGGGACAACAAACTGTATGCTAAACTCGAGAAATGTGTTTTCGCCGTTCAGGAGGTTCGTTTTTTGGGGTACCTCTTGTCGCCGTTGGGTTTCCGGATGGATCCGGAAAAGGTCCGGGCGGTGCTAGATTGGGAACAGCCGGACAATCTACGGGCATTGCAACGTTTTTTGGGGTTTACCAATTTTTACCGTAAATTTATTAAGAACTATTCGGTACTGGTGACGCCTCTTACGGACATGACTAGGAAGGGGACGGATTTTTCTGAGTGGTCTGATTCTGCTCGCCAGGCTTTTTCCTCCCTGAAGCGTTGTTTTGCGTCCGCGCCTGTTCTTTGTCAGCCCGATCTTTCTCAGCCCTTCATTGTGGAAGTGGATGCGTCTGAGGTGGGGGTGGGGGCTGTGTTGTCCCAGGGCCCTTCGCCTGGGAGATGGGTGCCCTGTGCGTTCTTCTCCAAGAAGTTGTCTTCGGCCGAGAGGAATTATGATGTGGGTAATAGGGAGCTGTTGGCTATTAAGTTGGCTTTTGAGGAATGGCGGCACTGGCTGGAGGGGGCTGTCCATCCCATCACGGTTATTACCGACCACAAGAACCTATCTTACCTTGAGTCCGCCAGGCGTCTCAATCCCCGGCAGGCCAGGTGGTCTTTGTTTTTCACGAGATTTAATTTTACCGTCACCTACCGTCCGGGGGTTCAGAATGTGAAGGCGGATGCATTATCGCGTAGTTTTCCGGGTGGTAGTACTCATGAGAGTCCCGTCCCCATCTTGCAGGAGGGGGTGGTTGTTTCTGCTCTTTGCCCTGATCTAGAGGGGGAGGTGTTGAAGGTTCAGGGGGGCGCCCCTGCCTCCTGCCCTTCTGGGAGGCTTTTTGTGCCGTTCTCTTTGCGCCTCAGGGTGCTGTCAGAGCATCACGACTCTGTACTGGCGGGGCATCCGGGCGGTAGGGCCACTTTCGATCTCTTGTCTCGTCGCTTTTGGTGGCCGGGGTTGAGGAAGGACGTAGCGGAATTCGTATCCGCCTGTGGTGTGTGTGCACGTGCTAAGGTTCCGCATACCCGTCCGTCTGGGTCTCTCGTGCCATTGTCTATTCCGGAGAGGCCATGGACACATTTGTCAATGGATTTTATCACCGATCTTCCGGCGTCTGCGGGCAAGACGGTGGTACTGGTAGTAGTAGATAGATTCAGTAAGATGGTTCGCTTTGTGGCACTGCCCGCACTTCCTAATGCTCGGACTCTGGCACAGGTGTTCGTAAGTGAGATTGTGAAGCTTCATGGGGTTCCCTCCGATGTGGTTTCTGATCGCGGTACTCAGTTCGTCTCCAAATTTTGGAAGGCTTTTTGTACACGTTTGGGGATAACGTTGTCCTTTTCTTCTGCTTTTCATCCTCAGTCTAATGGTCAAACCGAACGTGTGAATCAGAATTTGGAGACTTACCTGAGGTGTTTTGTCTCTGACCATCAGGAGACTTGGGCAAATTATTTGCCCTTGGCCGAATTCGCCCTTAATAATCGTCTTCAGGAGTCCACTGGCAAGTCACCGTTCTTCGGTGCATATGGGTTTCATCCTCAGTTTGGTACTTTTAGCGGTACGAGTCCTTCCGGAGTTCCGGAGGAGGACCGTTTTACCTCGTCCCTCTCCTCGGTTTGGCGGGGTGTACAGCGTAGCTTGAAGCTCTTAGGTGACAGGTACAAACGTATGGCTGACAGGAAGCGTGCGCCAGGTCCGGACCTATGTGTGAATGACTACGTGTGGTTGTCTACCAAGAATGTGAAGTTGAAGGTGCCCTCTTGGAAGTTGGGGCCCAGGTTTATTGGCCCCTATAGGATAACCGCCGTTATCAATCCCGTGGCGTTTCGTCTTGCGTTGCCTCCTGCTCTTAAGATTCACGATGTGTTTCACAGGTCGCTCCTCAAGCCGTATGTGCCATCGTCTAACCCATCTCCTTTGCCTCCTGAGCCCATCTGTGTGGCGGGGAATCTGGAATTCGAGATCTCGAGGGTGGTTGATTCTCGCATGTTGCGCCGTTCTCTTCAGTATTTGGTGCACTGGAGGGGGTACGGTCCTGAGGAGCGGATGTGGGTGCCGGCGTCGGAGGTGTCCGCCGCAAGGCTGGTCCGCGCTTTTCACCGTTCCCATCCGGATAAGCCTGGTCTTGAGTGTCCGGGGGCCACTCGTAGGAGGGGGGGTACTGTCACGGGTGGCACGGATGACAGGGTGGAGGCCACGCGCAGACGATCCCAGCGGTTGGCCCACCAGCCATAATGGTGGAGGATGGTCCGTCTCTTTCTGGAGCATTTACCTTCTGTGTTGATGGAAAGAAGGTGTGATGAGATCTCTCTATTATGGGGAGACGGCTGTGGAGGTCTTGCGCTCGGTCTGGTTTTATCCACCAATGTTGTAGGTCACTAGGACCCAGCAGACTCCTTCCACCTTTATAAGGAGGTTCATTACCCTTCCTCGGTGCAGGTGATAGTTCCTTGTGCACACTTTATCCTTGCTCCAGCAGAAGCTGAGATTGTGGAGGTTGCTGTGTTCTGCTGTCAGATAAGTGTTTCCTTTTCCCAAATGTCTGTCTTCCCTGGTGTTTGTCTTTAGTTGATAGTGGAGGGGTCTAGTGAACCTCTCCATCTGATCCTTAGATAAGATAGATCTAGGATCAGAGAGGGACGAGGTTCGTGGTCGGCGACAGTTGAGGAGACTGTATAGGGACGTTAGGGCAGACAGGGTCAGCTCTAGGAAGTCTAGGGGTCACCGTCTCCTTCTTGTGCCCTTAGCATTAGGGACTCCTGATCCCCCCCCCCCCGTCGTTATCCTACGCTGGGTGTCTTCCCCACTCCCAGCGTGACACTAGCAAAGCTAGAAGAGGTAGGTAGCTTAAAGTTTATAAAAGCAGGGAAGGAGGATCACATGAACTGGAGCAAAGCAGCAGAAGCCATCTTGGAAATTGGAAAAGATGCACAAATGGTCAATAGAAGATCTAGAGTCCTGATAGTCTTCTAGTTTTGTGAACTTCCTTGGTCGTCTTGGCTGTCTTGTATGCATTGCACTTTTGAAGTTTAGCCATAAATTTTCAATGATGTTTAGAGCAGGAGATTATGAGGGCAGTTGTCAAACCTTCAGCTTGCATCTTTTGAGGTAGTCTATTGTGAATTTTGACGTGTGTTTAGGATCATTATCCATTTTCAATTACAGCTTTTTTACAGCTGGTGTTGTATTTGCATTGAGAATTTGTTAAAATGTAATTGAATCCATTTTTTTCTTACTCTGAAATGTTCTCCATGCAATTGGCTGCCACACAACCCCAAAGCATGATTGATCAACCCCCATGCTTAATGGTTGATGAGATTTTCGTTTCCTGAAATTCGTAACTCTTTTTTTCTCCACATATACCCTTGATCATTGTGGTCAAATACTTCTATTTTTAACCTCATTGGTCCACAGGACTCATTTCCAAACTGCATCAGCCATGTTTAGATGTTCTTTTGCACACTTCTGATGATGAATTTGACGCTTTCATGAAGGCCATATTTGTGCAGGTGTCTCTGAACAGTAGAACAAAGTTCCACAATTCCACAGTTTGCTAAATCTTCCTAAAGGTATTTGCAGTCAAGCAGGGGTTCTGATTTGCCTCTACAGCAATTCTGCGAGTAGCTGTCATGATAATTTTGCTTGGTCTTCCAGACCTTATCTTGACTTCCACTGTTCCTGTTAATTGCAATTTCTAAATTACATTTTGAAATTCCACTTCCATGGTGAAATAAAAAGTAAATGCTGGAGTGGTGCTTGCCTATTATTGTAAATTATTGACAGATTTGGTCTGCCAGACCATGAGCTCATGTTATGATATTCATATTGAACCCCAATCAATACAGAAACATCACCAGAACCACCAGAAGTACACAAATAAATCACAAGATCCAAAATCAGTAAATGGTGCATCAATTGTACTGTCCACAGATATGTTGGCATAGTGTGTAGTGAGAAAAGCAGCTAAACCTTTCCTAAATTCTATTTTAGAATGAGGCTGTTGAACTCAAATCTTCTTATTTTGATTGATGGTAGATGGATAGTTGATGTGACAAAAATGGGTTAAAAAAATAGTATCGGTTACCCAATTAGAGGAGTGCTCAAGCAAAGGTTTCAACCCCTGATAATTATATATACAGTAAGTAACTTGGCACAGAATTCAGCACCAGAAATTTGAAAGAAGGTAAAGTCACTTGACAAAAAATTGTAACAAAATAACGTTTCAGCCCTATCTGGCCTTCATAAGATACTGCAAGATAAAAAGAAAATAGGAACACTAGATCAATACGTACAGTCTAACACAAATGTGTACTAAGATAACATAAACACAATAAAAATCATATACCAACAATCCTTGTCTTTGTGCTATTGCCTTGTTGGTTTTGATAATGTGGCATTTACATGAACTGTATAAGACTGCTTTCACATTACGATTTTCTGGGATCCGTAGCAACCACGGATCCAATTTGGCCGACATGTATCCCTATGGACAACGGATGGGATCAGATTTGGCCTAATTGCCATCCGATTTGTGTCGGATCCGATTCTGTCTCATTTTTTGCTGAACCCAAAATCGGAGACTGCTCCAATTTTGGGCACAGCAGACCAAATCGGACTGAATTGGATCCGCGGCCATTAACATGGGGGCCTATGGAGCACAAGTCCGAGAAAACAGCTGATCGTTTCTCTGACCCGATTTTAGTGTACTGAGCATGCTCAGTACACTAAAACTGCTCTTTACCGTCTAATTGCACTTCTGCAATGTACATACATACGTTGCGGAAGTGAAATTAAGTAAAAGCAAGTGTTAAAAATAAGAAATATATATGCTCACCTCTACGGCATGTCCCCCGATGTCGGCATCTATCTTCCGGCTTGAAGACTTAGCTGGGTGGGGCTAACCAATCAGCTGATCGGTCACATGACCAGTAACTGCGGTCATGTGACCGATCAGCTGATCGGTTAGCCCTACCTCCTCTGGTCCTTTAACCCTCAGGAGCTAGATGGAGGCATCGGGGGACTTGCTGGAGAGGTGATCATATATATTTTCTATTTTTAACACTTGCTTTTACTTACCGTATATACTCGTGTATAAGCCGACCCCCCTACTTTTGCCCCCAAAATCTGGGAAAACCTATTGACTCGTGTATAAGCCGAGGGTGGACCCCAGCACAGGTATACAGCCCCCAGCAGTGTGGTATACAGCAGCCTCCCCAGTAGTATATACAGGCCCCAGCAGTGTTACAGCAGCCTCCCCAGTGGTATATACAGCAGCAGCCCCAGAGGTAGTATACAGCAGCCCCAGTGGTAGTATACAGCAGCCCCAGAGGTATAAACAGCCCCAGTGGTAGTATACAGCAGCCCCAGTGGTAGTATACAGCAGTCCCAGTGGTAGTATACAGCAGCCCCAGTGGTAGTATACAGCAGCCCCAGAGGTATATACAGCCCCAGTGGTAGTATACAGCAGCCCCAGTGGTAGTATACAGCAGTCCCAGAGGTATATACAGCCCCAGTGGTAGTATACAGCAGCCCCAGTGGTAGTATACAGCAGCCCCAGTGGTAGTATACAGCAGCCCCAGTGGTAGTATACAGCAGCCCCAAAGGTATAAACAGCCCCAGTGGTAGTATACAGCAGCCCCAGAGGTATATACAGCAGCCCCAGTGGTAGTATACAGCAGCCCCAGTGGTAGTATACAGCAGCCCCAGTGGTAGTATACAGCAGCCCCAGAGGTATATACAGCCCCAGTGGTAGTATACAGCAGCCTCAGAGGTATATACAGCAGCCCCAGTGGTAGTATACAGCAGCCCCAGTGGTAGTATACAGCAGTCCCAGAGGTATATACAGCCCCAGTGGTAGTATACAACAGCCCCAGTGGTAGTATACAGCAGCCCCAGTGGTAGTATACAGCAACCCCAGATGTATATACAGCCCCAGTGGTAGTATACAGCAGCCCCAGAGGTATATACAGCCCCAGTGGTAGTATACAGCCGCCCGCCCGCCACCCCCATCAGTATACAGGCCCCCCCATCAGGATCCAGGGCCCCCCCTCCTTGCTCCGCAAAACCTGCAAAGGAAAATCATTATACTTATCACTGTCCTGTCACCGCCGGACCGCCGCTGCCATCGCGATCCCCGTCTTCTTCCGGCTTCCTGTGGTCGCAGGCAATGACGTCATTGCCTGCGCCGACCACAGGAAACCGGAAGACGCTGGAAGAAGACGGGGGTCGCGATGGCAGCGGCGGTCCGGCGGTGACAGGACAGTGATAAGTATAATGATTTTCCTTTGCAGGTTTTGTGGAGCAAGGAGGGGGGGCCCTGGATCCTGATGGGGGGGCCTGTATACTGATGGGGGTGGCGGGCAGGCGGCTGTATACTACCACTGGGTATATACTCGAGTATAAGCCGAGGGAGGACTTTTCAGCCCAATTTTTGGGCTGAAAAACTCAGCTTATACGCGAGTATGTACGGTATGTTCACTCCCGCAATGTATATATATACATTGCGGGAGTGAAAGTGACCGGCTTGCCTGCACTTTGCAGGCTTGGGCTTTCTGTGTCCGGATCTGTGAAAATAACAGACCCGGACACAGAAATGGCATTCGGAGGTCACCTCCGATGCGATCCTTTTCCTGTCCGTGGGGTCCTGCAAAAAGTAGGAAAAAAATCACAATGTGAAACCTGCATTAGAGTAAGAAAAAATAGGCATCATCAAGAAAGATTGAGATCTGCCAACCAGGGGCTCGCTGGCAAATTTCGGCCTGGGGGGCAAGCACACAGCAGTGGTTCATGAGCAGTGAGCTCAGACCAACATGACAGATAGCCAAACGGCCCCAAGACTGCTGCTTGATCACTGGCCTGGTGGGCATATGCCCTCCTGCCCACTGGGCCAGCCAGCCCCTAGGAATGGCAGTGATGTCACTGTATTCTGATGTTGTATAGACTCTGAACATTCCGAGCCATTATGACATCATAATGGGCAGTGACAGCACTGCAGCCGCGCTGCTATCTGATGAATGGTACAGATAATGTAGCAAAGTAAAGCCCCATCTATTTTAATCTATAATAAATGTATATAAATCTGTGTGAACATTTTCATTGGAAAGAGATTGCAGAATACGTTTTCTCCATGTATGTAAATGGTACATATTTTACTTGAAACACACGTTGGGAACGGGACAGGCACACGTGGCATACAGTCTTTTCACTGACAGTATCAATATACAGGTATAATGCACTAATTAAAAATTCTAGCTGGCATTAACTTCAAATACCATCACTGGCACCAAGGCAGCGGGAAAAGCCGGGTAAGTGCCAGGATCGGCGACTCTTATGGAGGCGCCAGTTCTGGGGCGGCTGCGGCCTGCTAGTTTTAGGCTGGGGAGGGACAATAACCATGGCCCTTCCCACTCTGGGAATTCCAGTCCCTTTGGCCTATAAAAAAGACTATGGCTATTAAATTATTGCTATAATTGGGGGCCCCAATTGAGTTTTAGCATCGGGGCCCATAAGCTTCAGGTATGAATATTGGCTATCTCCACCAAATATTTCACTTACCTTAATTTTCGGGTCGGAAGCAGCCAGACTTCATTGTCAGCGATCGGCCAATGTAACTCCTGTAAACTCATGGTTTAGGGTCCTGGGATGTTGGAATTTTGAAGAAATTGGCTCTCCATGAGAGCACCGGTTTTATTTTGCCCTGATCAAGGATTAATAAAGGTGAATTCCCTACCTTCTGTAGCGGCATGTAAAGGTACCATAATGGTTAATTCCTTGATCAAAGATCAATAAAGGTCAATTTTCTGATCAAAGATCTATAAAGGTGAATTCCCTGATCAAAGATCAAGAACAAAAAAGCAATTAAATTAAATACTAGATGTGTAATACAAGCTCTTCCACAGCCAAAGTGAAGTGTCAACGTAAGCTTCAACGTCAGGAATGGCAGTGATGTCACTGTGTTCCGATGTTGTATAGACTCTGAACATTCCGAGCCATTATGACATCATAATGGGCAGTGACATAACTACAGCCGTGCTGCTATCTGATGAACGGCGCAGATAATGTAGAAAAGTAAAGCCCTATCTATTTTAATCTATTATAAATGTACTAGATGGTGGCCCGATTCTAACGCATCGGGCATTCTAGAATATGTATGTAGTTGACATACTGTGACTGACAGAACTTGTTCAGTCAACGTGAGTGAACTACATATATCTATATAGCAACGCTATGGTACATGGTGATACATTACAGTACATGTATAGCATCACTATAGTATATGGCAGTTCATTACATTACATGTATAGCAGCACTATAGTATATGGCTGTATATTACAGTACATGTATAGCACGCGCTGTGGTATATAATAATAATAATAATAATAATAAAGCTTTATTTAAATAGCGCCAACATATTCCGCAGCGCTTTACAATGTAGATATATATAGCGGTACATTACAGTACATGTATAGCAGCGCTATGGTATATGGCGGTACATTACAGTACATGTATAGCAGCGCTATGGTATATGGCGGTACATTACAATACATGTATAGCAGCACTATAGTATATGGCGGTACATTACAGTACATGTATAGCAGCGCTATGGTATATGGCGGTACATTATAGTACATGTATAGCAGCACTATGGTATATGGCGATACTCAGGATGGATGCGGGGGGGCAGGATGGATGCGGGGGGGGCAGGATGGATGCAGGGGGGGCAGGATAAATGCGGGGGAGCAGGATGGAGCCGGGGAAGCAGGATGGATGCGGGGGGGGCAAGATGGATGCGGGGGGGGACAGGTTGGATGCGGGGGGTGGGATAAATGCGGGGGAGCAGGATGGAGCCGGGGGAGCAGGATGGAGGCGGGGGTGCAGGATGGAGCCGGTAGGGCATGGAGCCAGGGCGGCAGGATGGAGGCGAGGGGACAGGATGGAGCCGGCAGGGCATGAAGCCAGGGGGGTGGGAGAGATGGAGCCAGAAGGCCAGATGATGGCGAGGGGGCAGGATGGAGAGATCGGGGCAGGATGGTGGCGGGGGTCAGGATGGCAAGATGGTGGTGGGGGGGCAGGATGGAGTGAGCGGGGCAGGATGGAGCTGGGAGAGCAGGATAGATTTGGCAGGGCAGGATGGATGCGGCTGGCGGCAACGAATGAGCGCTGGCGCGCGATTTCGGCATCAAACAGACACGATTAGGAGATTATATAGTAGATATAAATCTGTGTGACCATTTTCATTGGAAAGAGATTGCAGAATATGTTTTCTCTATGTTTGTAAATGGTACATATATTACTTGAAACGCACGTTGGGAACGGGACAGGCACACGTGGCATACAGTCTTTTCACTGACATTATCAATATACAGGTATAATGCACTAATTAAAAATCCCAGCTGGCATCAACTCCAAATACCATTACCCAGCTACCACTGGCACCAGGGCAGCGGGAAGAGCCGGGTAAGCGCCAGGATGGGCTCATCTTATGGAGGCGCCAGTTCTAGGGAGGCTGCAGCCTGCTAGTTTTAGCCTGGGGAGGGACAATAACCATGGCCCTTCCAACCCTGAGAATTCCAGACCACAACTGTCAGCTTTACTTTGGCTTATTTTCCAAAATGGAGAGGACCCTACACATTTTTTTTTCAAATTATTTGTTTATTTAAAAAAATAGGGGCCCCTATATTAAAGAAACCAAAGAATGGGCTGGAAATAGCTCTATGATATATATATATATATATATACTAGCTGGGTGCCCGATGCACATGCATCGGGATTCTAGAAGAGCGAGTCTCTGACTCGCAATGGCCGCTTCGCGGGGAATGCTTCGCGCTGCTAAGGCGACTCGCCATGCCCGCTGCGCGGGCATAGCGAGTCGCCTTAGAACTGCTCGCAATGGCCGCTGCGCGGCCAATGCTTCGGGCGTATCCACATGACCACGCTGACTCGCAGCGCGAGCGGACTCAGAAGGGGCAAAAAACCCATTCGTGATTATATAATAGATATACATATATATACTGTATATATATATATATATATATATACATATATATATAAATCACTGTAGTTTGTCCTATAAATTTGACCTATCATACCCCAGAGATATCTTGTCCCAGATAGTCAGGGGTGTAACTACAATGGATGGCCTGGGGGACCTCAAAAGTCCCTTTTGCCTAAAAAAAAGGCTATGGCTATTAAATATTTGCTATAAGTGGGGGCCTCGTTCGAGCTTTTGCATCGGGGCCCATGAGCCTCAGGTTGCTCCACTGCCTATTTGTGTGAATATTGGCTATCTCCACCAAATATTTCACTTACCTTGATTTTCGGGTTGGTGCAGCCAGACTTCATTGTCAGCGATCAGCCACCGTAACTCTTGTAAACTCATGGTTTAGGGTCCTGGGATGTTGGAATTTTGGAGAAATTGCTCTCCAGGAGGGCACCGATTTTATTTTGCCCTAATCAAAGATCAATAAAGGTGAATTCCCTGATCAAAGATCAACAAAGGTGAATTCCCTGATCAAAGATCAAGAACAAGAAAGCAATTAAAATAAATACCGTATATACTCGAGTATAAGTGAAGTTTTTCAGCACAATTTTTGTGCTGAAAAGTACCCCTCTCGGCTTATACTCGAGTCACTCTGTATTTGCTGTGGGGGGTTGTGACCGGGAGCTGGAGGATGCAGGAGGGGGCCGCAGTGACCGCGGGAGGTCACGTGGGGCCTCCCATTAGTGTAATGAATATGCACTGCATCCCCCCTCCATCAGCAGCAGGGGGAGCAGTGCATATTGCACTACACTGGCCCCCAGCGGTGATATACAGCCTCCCCTCCTTAGTATCTGTTCCCCAGGCTGCGGCACCTGTTAAAATAACAAACATTTTATACATTACCTTTCCGGTGACTCCTTGCTGGCAGCGCCGCGTCCTCCGGTCTCCAGGCTTCTTCCTGCTTTTGCCGGTGTCATGTGACCGGCACAGCAATGATGATGTCATCGCTGTTGCGTCGGCCACAGGAATAGAAGTTGGCACAAGCAGGAAGAAGCCGGGAGACCGGAGGACGCGGAGGTGCCAGCAAGGAGTCGCCGAAAAGGTAATGTATACAATGTTTGTTATTTTAATGTGTGCCGCAGCCTGGGGCCTGTATACTAAGGAGTGGGGGCTGTATATCACTGATGGGGGCCAGAATACTAAGGAGGGGGCCTGTATACTAAGGAGGGGGCTTGTAAACTACTGCTGGGGCCTGTATGCTACTGCTGGGGGCCTGTATACTATTGCGGGGGTCTGTATACTACTACTGGGGACCTGTATACTACTGCTGGGGGCCTGTATACCACTGCTGGGGGGCGCTATATACCGGGATGGGGGGCTATATAACAGGATGGGAGTCTGCTGCATTTCTCACCCTAGGCTTATACTCGAGTCAATACATTTCCCTAGTTTTGGAGGGTAAAATTAGAGGCCTCGGCTTATGCTCGGGTTGGCTTATACTCGAGTATATACGGTACTAGATGTGTAATACAAGCTCTTCCACAGCCAAAGTGAAGTGTCAACTAGAGATGAGCCACCACTCTAGTGTTTGAATTCAATTTGGTTTGCCGAATTGAGCGTTTGTTCGTCAAATGTTCGTCAAACACCGTCGAATCCCGTTGAAAACAATGGCAGCCAAACACAACAAATACAAACACATAGAAAACACCTTTTAAAGTGTCCAAAAGGTGACAAACTACTCAGAAAATACAAAAACATATGGAAAAATGAAAACTACATTTAAAAATGCGAAAAGAAAAGAGATAGATGAATAAAAGGAGGAGGAGACACAGATATAGGCATGTCATGCCCTTCCAAAATCATTTTTTACTACAGTAGTTGTAAGGCCATATGCAGATGATGATTATTTGGTGCGTTTCACTTCAGTATCTGTAAGGCCATCTGCAGATGATGATTATTTGGTGAGTTTTACTTCAGTATCTGTAAGGCCATGTGCAGATGATGATTATTTGGTGCGTTTAACTTCAGTATCTGTAAGGCCATGTGCAGATAATGATTATTTGGTGCGCTTCACTTCAGTATCTGTAAAGCCATGTGCAGATAATGATTATTTGGTGAGTTTCACTTCAGTATCTGTAAGGCCATGTTCAGATGATGATTATTTGGTGTCTTTCACTTCAGAATCTGTAAGGCCATGTGCAGATAATGATTATTTGGTGTGTTTCACTTCAGTATCTGTAAAGCCATGTGCAGATAATGATTATTTGGTGAGTTTCACTTCAGTATCTGTAAGGCCATGTGCAGATGATGATTATTTGGTGCATTTAACTTCAGTATCTGTAAGGCCATGTGCAGATGATGATTATTTGGTGCGCTTCACTTCAGTATCTGTAAGGCCATGTGCAGATGATCATAATTTGGTGCGTTTTACTTCAGTATCTGTAAGGCCATGTGCAGATGATGATTATTTGGTGCGTTTTACTTCAATATCTGTAAGGCCATATGCAGATGATGATTATTTGGTACGTTTCACTTCAGTACCTGTAAGGTCATTTGCAGATGATCATAATTTGGTGCGTTTTACTTCAGTATCTGTAAGGCCATGTGCAGATGATGATTATTTGGTGCGTTTTACCGCAGTATCTGGAAGGTCATGTGCAGGTGATGATTATTTGGTGCGTTTTACCTCAGTATCTGTAAGACCATGTGCAGGTGATGATTATTTGGTGCGTTTCACTTCAGTACCTGTAAGGCCATGTGCAGGTGATGATTATTTGGTGCGTTTTACCTCAGTATCTGGAAGGTCTTGTTTAGGCGATGAGTATTTGGTGCGTTTTTTAATGCAGCATCTGGAATGCCTCGTGCACACTCTGAGCATTGTGTCACATTTAGGGGACTACAACAAGAGTCTCCATTTTTCCCAAAAATTTGGGCCCAGACACCACTTCAGTGGCATCAATTGCCCCACAGTTTCAAGCTGAAAATGGTTGGTGAGGTGACTATCATGCAGCACATTCCAAAATCCACAAGCCTTTAGTCTCCCCATGTTATCTGTAATAATTTGTCACTAAAATGTAAGTAGCGACCAAAAAATTGGGTAACTATGAAGACAGCAGGAGAAGGGGGCTGCTGTCCAAGTCCTGCCATCCCCACTAGTTGTGCGTCAATCCTCTGTATGCAAACGTTCCTCCACTGCTTCTGCCCCCTCAACCTCGTCTCGGTCCTCCACCTGCACCTAAAGCCTGTCTGGTAATGCCACCCGAGTTCTAACTGCGCACAAGCAATCCTGCACACCTCCTTACTATGATGGCAGCAGGGCTCAACGGCATCAGGCGGTCTTTACCTTGAAATGTATGGGAAATGTGAGTCACAGAGCTGAGGAGTTGTGGTCTGCTGTGGAGACCGAGTTTCATCAATGCTTGTGTCCACTGAACCTGCAGCCTGGGAAGGCCATGTGCGACAATGCTGCAATGCTGGATGCAGCCCTCCGCCAGGGCAATGTTACACACGTGCCTTGCATGTCTCATGTCTTAAACCTGGTTATCCAGCAAATTTTTGCACGCTATCCATCCCTAGATGGTCTTCAGCAGGGGGCACGGTCGCTTTGTGCTTAGTTCCGCCGTTCGCATCCTGTAGCTCAACGCCTTGCATCTCTACAGAAGTCATTCGGCCTGCCATTGCACCGGCTAATATGTGATGTGCCGACACGATGGAATTCCACTCTGCACATGTTGCAGCAACTGTGGCAGCACCGACAAGCCCGGGTGCATTACGTCATGACGTATAACCTGGGCCTACGAGATCCAGAGGTGGAGCAAATCACACTGCTGGAGTGGTCTGAAATGAAGGACCTATGCACCATTCTGTACAGTATTGAAATGTCGACAAAGATGTTTACTGATGATTATGCCATTATCAGCATGACTATTCCCGTCATTTACATGCTGGAGCACACTTTAAACAGTATTCAGAGTCAGGTGGTGGCACTAGAGGAGGGAGAAGAAGTACAGGAGGAGTCGTATGCGGAGGGGCTCACAAGATCTCCTAGGTGCAGTTGACACTTTATGAATGAGGGTCTACATTATGCTTGCTCAGAACCTTCTTTATCTGGGCCTGGATCCAACTCCAAAAGCTTCTGGGCATCAGTGCAGATCATTACCTCGTCTTGACTCACAAAAGCTTTTGAGCAGACCTCTTATTCCCTGGCTATAGTATGAGTGAAGAGTGATGCATAGTCAACCATCTGTCTTAAGCGGCCGTCACACGCTACGATCTCGTTAGCGATATTGTAAGCGATCACGTGCACGCGCGATCGCTTACAATATCGCTCACATAGCTGGTGAGATGTCACACAGACAGACTCACCAGCGATGTGGACCAGCGAGATCGCTGGTAACTATGGTACACATCGGGTTACTAGGCGCCGCGCATCGCTTAGTAACCCGACGTGTACCATAGTTACCATCTCCCAGCATAGGCTCTGCCTCTGGGAGATCGTTCATCGTGGTGTCATACACCACGATGAAGCAGATCGTTAAATCGTTCATCGCAAGATGTGAGGTCCGGGGCTCAGATCTCGATCTTGCGATTTGAACACTTCTCGCTTGTAGTATCTTGCCGTCACACGCAGAGACATCGTTCACGCGATGTTTAATCAGGCGCGTTCAAGCGATATCTTTCAAGATATCGTAGCGTGTGACGGCCGCCTTACCCCATACTCAGATGGGTGGCTCGAGACTTGGGAGCTGTGCGGAAGCAAGTGGGATTGTGGTGACACCTCTGAGGACTGGTGTATTTGTGATGTAGAAGTTGAGGTGGAGGAGAGCCCACTTGCTGAAGCGCTTGCTATCCATTCAAGCGCCTGCGGTTTTTGTGCCTCATCTAGAATTGGTATTGATCGTCGTCTGAGTCATGTCCGTACGAAAGGGATCATTTCAGAATCTCCAAGGAAAGAAGGAGACATCTTACTTTGGCTGGAAGATGGTCTTTCTCCAGCAGATGTTACTCTTGCTTTCCCATGTACCCCACAAACACAAACTGTTTATCCCTTTCCACCACGCCTATCCCCCCCTTCCACCAGCAGCAGGCCTTTTGCCACTCATTTTGTATGTGAACAAATTGGCAACTCTGCAGTTGTTGGCAAAAAATATTCTGATGGAAATGGAGCACAGCTGAGTGGCCAGACAGTGGTACTAGGCACAAAAAATTATGTTTGATTGTTCCAGTAAAAAATGATTAGAATGAACTACACTCAAGGTGTGTTTGGTTGTATTAAACATGGCCTACAGTAATGGTGGGGTTACACGTAGCGATATCGTCCCGATATCGCTATACAACAGCGCGGGAGCGCGCATTTTTAGTGCGCTTTTCCCGATATCGCATCGGCGGTTTACACGTTGCGATATCGGGAAACAACGTCCCTACGATGTGTACGCCCACCAACCCAGTAACGACCATTTAACATGGGAGTTAATGGGTAGCGTCAGCGTACACATCGTAGTTGGATGTTTACACGCAACGATCCGGCTCCAACAGGCATCCGATATCGGGCGGTTGAATAGCACACTCATTCGACCCCCGATATCGGATTACCATCGTTCCTGCATCGTATTGTACCTTCAAACAGTACGATGCAGGAACGATATCGGGTCAAACTCACGAACCACGTGACTTTTTGTCGGAGTTGGATCGGAGTTGGACATCGATATCACGGCGTGTAAACCCACCATAAAGGTTTAGTAAACAGTGCTTTTAAGGATAAACTGACAGGTTAGCTTGCTGCAGTAAAAAAGTAGTAGAATGAACTACACTCAAGGTGTATTTGGTTGTATTAAACGTTAGTAAACACTGCTTTTAAGCAAAAACTGACAGGTTTGCTGCAGCAAAAAATTAGTAGAATCAACTACAATCAAGGTGTAGCTTCTCTCACAAGTGGGCTACACCACTGTGGGACACTGCTAGTCTGCTACTAGCCCGAACAAAGTGCCTGGACTAGCTGCAGCAAAAAAAAAAATGCCTAATTAAGACTAGGGTCACATTTAAAACAAGAATTGCATTCACCGCATCCGGATCCGGATGCGGTGAACGCAATGCCGGGCACACACATTTTTTTTACAAAAATGTGTGCAGAATACCGCACTGCAGTTGCCGGATGGCTCAGGATGTGTAATCCTGAGCCATCCGGCAACTGCATAGTTTGCTGATCCCGGCTATTGCCGGGATAAGCAAACTGTCCTATTTCTATTAAAGTGTTAAATTTAGTGCCTAAAGGAATGTTTCAGGTCTGCAGGGGGGCTTAGACCCCCCTATAGACCAGCCGCCCACTCTGGTGGGCTTCTACTGTAAAGTCCACATGGCACGGGCTCCTCTGAGCTCCGTGCATGTTCCCCTACCTCCCGCCCCCCGTATCTGTACAGAGGGGTGCCTGCACCCCTCTGTTAGAATTATCCCTAAATGTGGCATCAACAGATTACAGTAATAAATTTCTATAGTTACGGCATTCTTCAAGTTCTTTCAGGATCCCTCTATGGGCGGGGCTTTGTTCTTCTGCCGCCGCCCATGGAATGATGATGCCCGCGTCCTCTGGCCTTCACCCTGTGTTTTCAGGGCGGCCGCGTCATGAAAGGGGCGGGGCTACAGAATGACGCGAATGTAGCCCCGCCCCTTTCATGACGCGGCCGCCCTGAAAACACAGGGTGAAGGCCAGAGGAGGCGGGCATCATCATTCCATGGGCGGCGGCAGAAGAACAAAGCCCCGCCCATAGAGGGATCGTGAAATATCATGAAGAATGCCGTAACTATAGAACTTTCTTACTGTAATCTGTTGATGCCACATTTAGGGATAATTCTAACAGAGGGGTGCAGGCACCCCTCTGTACAGATACGGGGGGCGGGAGGTAGGGGAACATGCACGGAGCTCAGAGGAGCCCGTGCCATGTGGACTTTACAGTAGAAGCCCACCAGAGTGGGCGGCCGGTCTATAGGGGGTTCTAAGCCCCCCTACAGACCTGAAACATTCCTTTAGGCACTAAATTTAACACTTTAATAGACATAGGACAGTTTGCTTATCCCGGCAATAGCCGGGATCAGCAAACTATGCAGTTGCCGGATGGCTCAGGATTACACATCCTGAGCCATCCGGTTACTGCACAGCGGTACAGGGAACCGCTGCGAAAACTGCTGCCTGCATGATTTTTAACGCAGGCAGCAGTGCCGGATACGGCCACCGGATGGCTTGTGAAGCCATCCGGTGTTTTGCATTGGCTCCTATGAGGAGCGTTTCCTGATCCGGTTTTAAGCTTTTTGAAAGCTCAAAACCGGATCAGGATTTTGAAAAAAAAACGGGAATGTGACCCTGGCCAAGTCAGGGGTCACACATAGAAATCCGTTTTTGGAAGTGATTTCCATGACCAATCCGTTTTTTTTTGGGTGCTTTTTGAGCCTCCTGCACCTCTGAACGTTTTTGGACTTAGTCATTTTTTCATTAAAAACGCATATGCGTTAACGCATGCGTTAACGCAGGTGCCTATATGTGCCATGCGTTAACGCATGCGTTTTCCCATAGGGCCCCATGTTAAAAAAACGCATGCGTTTTTTAACTGATGCCAAAAACGTTGCTAGCAACGTTTTTGGCTCAAAAACGGACATAGCAATGTTTTTAGGTCCAGAAAAAAACGGACAGGGTGTTTATTACATCCAATCCGTTTTTCTGTCAGTTTTTGGACTTAGAAAAAAAAAATGACAAAAATGAAGCCAAAAACGGACCAAGGGCTTATGTGTGACCCTAGCCTAAGGCTGGGGTCGCACATAACAATCCATTTTTGGAAGTATTTTCCATCACCACTCCGTTTTTTTTTTGGGTGCTTTTTGAGACTCCTGCACCTCTGAACGTTTTTTGCCAAAAATTGCTAGAAAAAAACGGATCAGTTTTTTTAAGGCACCAAAAAACGTTTGGGAGCAATGTTTTTGGGTAAAAAACGTTCCTAGCAATGTTATTAGGTGTAGAAAAAAACGAATAGAGTGTTTATTACATATAATCCGTTTTTCCATCAGTTTTTGGACTTAGAAAAAAAATGCAAAAACTGATGCCAAAAACGGACCAAGGGCTTATGTGTGACCCCCTATCCTAAGACAGGTGGAGTAGCTTTCTTCACAGCAGTGCTACACTACCTGCCCTAATGGATTCAAAGAGCTATATTACTGTGGCCAGATGCCGTGAGAAAGACTTGCACAGCACTGGCACACACCTGCCACACACCTGCCTGGCAAAAACTAATAGAGACTGCTCTAACCTAGCCCTGATAAGGGCTGCAACTAAGGCGGCCGTCACACGGAACGATTTTTTGCCCGATATCGTTTAAGCGATCTCCTTTTTGATCGCTTAAGCGATATCGGGCAAGAAATCGTTGCATGTAATCAAGCGATTTACGATGGTAAATCGCTTGATCGTGACATCGCTGATCTGAGCTCCGGTTCTCAGATCTAGCGATGAGCGATTTGACTATCTGTCTCATCGTGGTGTATAACACCACGATGAGCGATTTCCCAGCGCAGAGTCTATGCTGGGAGATGGTAACTATGGTACACGTCGGGTAACTAAGCGACGCGCGGCGCCTAGTTACCCGATGTGTACCATAGTTACCAGCGAGATCGCGGCTCCACATCGCTGGTGAGTCTGTCTGTGTGACATCTCACCAGCGATGTGAGCGATATTGTAAGCGATTGCGCGTGCACGTGATCGCTTACAATATCGCTAAAGATATCTGTGCGTGTGACGGCCCCCTAAAGGCCACTTCACACACACAGATATCTAGGTCCAATATCTGAACAGATCTCTGGTTGCAGTGAAATCATGGATACATTGTTCCATTTTGTGGCTGTGTACAACATGGAGCAATGTATCCATGATTTCACTGCAACCAGAGATCTGTTCAGATATTGGACTCAGATGTCTGTGTGTGTGAAGTGGCCTTATGAAGTAGCCCTGAAAAGGGCTGATAGACTACTAGTCCTTAGGGCCACTTTACACACACCAACTTATCTGTCCAACTTCTGACCAACTTACTGGTTGCAATGAAATCATGGACACATTGTTACATTTGTACACAGTCACAAAATGGAGCAATGTGTCCATGATTTCACTGCAACCAGTAAGTTGGTCAGAAGTTGGAAAGATAAGTTGGTGTGTGTAAAGTGGCCCTTAGTCCTTATCCCTAATCGCTACTCCTAAGCCCACTCTGCACAAAATACACACAATCTGGATATTAACATTCATTTGCAGTATTAAGGCTAGGTTTAAGGTTAGGAAGACTAAGCTTTTGTGGATCGAAGTGATATCGAACATATACTAGAACTGCCGAATTTCAAGCAAATTGTTCTAATTCGGTGAATGACTCGAACACTGCCAAAAACAGCTCAAATTTGAGATTGGCAATCAATTCGAATCGAACATCGCTCATCTCTAGTGTCAACACAGGCTTCAACCTCAGGAATGGCAGTGATGTCACTGTGTTCCGATGTTATATAGACTCTGAACATTCCGAGCCATTATGACATCATAATGGGCAGTGACATCACTGCAGCCGTGCAGCTGATGAATGGCGCAGATAATGTAGAAAAGTAAAGCCCCATCTATTTTAATCTATTATAAATGTATATAAATCTGTGTGAACATTTTCATTGGAAAAGATTGCAGAATACGTTTTCTCCATGTTTGTAAATGGTACATATTCTACTTGAAACGCACGTTGGGAACGGGACCGGCACACGTGGCATACAGTCTTTTCACTGACAGTTTCAATATACAAGTATAATGCACTAATTAAAAATCCCAGCTGGCATTAACCACAAATACCATTACCCAACTGCCACTGGCACCAGGGCAGTGGGAAGAGCCAGGAAAGCACCAGGATTGGCGCATCTTATTGAGGCGCCAGTTCTGGGGTGGTTGCGACCTGCTAGTTTTAGGCTGGGGAGGAACAATAACCATGGCCCTTCCTACCCTGAGAACTTCAGAACACAACTGCTGGCTTTACCTTGGCTTGTTTTCCAAAATGGAGAGGACCCTAACCTTTTTTTATCAAATTATTTGTTTATTTGAAAAAAAGGGGCCCCTAAGTTACAGGGACCAATGAATGGGCTGGAAATAGCTCAATGATATATATATAAATAGCTGTAGTTTGTCCTATAAATTTGGCCCATTATATCCCAAATCCCAGAGATATCTTCTCCTAGGAAAAGCCCTATAGTCAGGGGCGTAACTACAGTGGATGGCCTAGAGGGCCTCAAAAGTCCCTTTGGCCTATAAAAGAGACTATAGCTATTAAATATTTGCTATAATTGGGGGACCTGTTTGAGCTTTCGCATCGGGGCCCATGAGTTTCAGGTTACGCCACTGCCTATTTGTTTGAATATTGGCTATCTCCACCAAATATATCACTTAGGCGGCCGTCACACGCTGAGATATCTATAGCGATATTGTAAGCAATCACGTGCACGCGCAATCGCTTACAATATCGCTCACATCGCTGGTGAGATGTCACACAGACAGACTCACCAGCGATGTGGAGCAGCGATCTCGCTCGTTACTATGGTACACATCGGGTAAGTAGGCGCCGCGCGTCGCTTAGTTACCCGACGTGTACCATAGTTACCATCTCCCAGCATAGGCGCGGTCGCTGGGAGATGGATCATCGTGGTGTCATACACCACGATGATGCAGATCGTTGCATCGTTCATCGCTAGATCTGAGAACCGGACCTCAGATCAGCGATGTCACGATCAAGCGATTTAACATCGTAAATCGCTTGATTACATGCAACGATATCTTGCCCGATATCGCTTAAGCGATCAAAAAGGAGATCGCTTACACGATATCGGGCAAGATATCGTTCCGTGTGACGGCCCCCTTACCTTGATTTTCGGGTCGACGCAGCAAGACTTCATTGTCAGCAATCAGACACCGTAACTCCTGTAAACTCATGGTTTAGGGTCCTGGAATGTTGAAATTTTGGAGAAATTGGCTCTCTGGGAGGGCACCGGTTTCATTTTGCCCAGATCAAGGATCAATAAAGGTGAATTTCCTGATCAAAGATCAATAACGGTTAATAACCTGATCAAGGATCAATAAAGGTGAATTTTCTGATCAAAGATCAATAATGGTTAATTCCCTGATCAAAGATCAAGAACAAAAAAGCAATTAAATTAAATACTAGATGTGTAATACAAGCTCTTCCACAGCCAAAGTGAAATGTCAACATAGGCTTCAACCTCAGGAATGGCAGTGATGTCACTGTGTTCCGATGTTATATAAACTCTGCACATTCTGAGCCATTATGACATCACTAGCTGTGAGCCCGATGCAAATGCATCGGGTGTCTAGATTATTTTTAAATTTATTTTAAGATTTTCAAATAATAATCCAATTATTCCAATGACATCTTTACACCAACTACATATATTTGTATGGTTGATATCATTTAAGGAAAATTGAACTATTATGTTGTAAGGGTCTTAGAACACAAAGTAGCAACTCGCCCTATACTTTCTATGGGGATTACCGCAACCGCGCCGCAAGTAGACTCGCAATGGCCTCGCGGCCATTGCTCGCGCTACACAGCAACTCGCAATGGATCCCCATACAAAGTATAGGGGGACATGCGGCAGGTGCGGCGGCTGGGGTAGCGACTCGCAATGGCCTCGCGGCCATTGCTCGCGCTACACAGCGACTCGCAATGAATCCCCATTGAAAGTATAGTGGGACTTGCGGCAGGTGCGGCAGCTGAGGTAGCGACTCGCAATGGCCTCGCGGCCATTGCTCGCGCTACCTCAGCGGTAAATCGCTAAGTTTGTGGCCGAGCCTCTGGTTCTATTTTCGGCCAGCGACTCGCAATGGCCGCTTCGCGGCCATTGCTCGCGCGTGGTGACGTCACAGCGTGACATAGCCACGGCGTTTTCGGGGTCCGACACGATTTTGCCTACGGCAATTATAGAGTAGATATATATATATACAGTTAGGGCCAGAAATATTTGGACAGTGACACAATTTTCGCGAGTTGGGCTCTGCATGCCACCACATTGGATTTGAAATGAAACCTCTACAACAGAATTCAAGTGCAGATTGTAACGTTTAATTTGAAGGGTTGAACAAAAATATCTGATAGAAAATGTAGGAATTGTACACATTTCTTTACAAACACTCCACATTTTAGGAGGTCAAAAGTAATTGGACAAATAAACATAACCCAAACAAAATATTTTATTTTCAATATTTTGTTGCGAATCCTTTGGAGGCAATCACTGCCTTAAGTCTGGAACCCATGGACATCACCAAACGCTGGGTTTCCTCCTTCTTAATGCTTTGCCAGGCCTTTACAGCCGCAGCCTTCAGGTCTTGCTTGTTTGTGGGTCTTTTTGTCTTAAGTCTGGATTTGAGCAAGTGAAATGCATGCTCAATTGGATTAAGATCTGGTGATTGACTTGGCCATTGCAGAATGTTCCACTTTTTTGCACTCATGAACTCCTGGGTAGCTTTGGCTGTATGCTTGGGGTCATTGTCCATCTGTACTATGAAGCGCCGTCCAATCAACTTTGCAGAATTTGGCTGAATCTGGGCTGAAAGTATATCTCGGTACACTTCAGAATTCATCCGGCTACTCTTGTCTGCTGTTATGTCATCAATAAACACAAGTGACCCAGTGCCATTGAAAGCCATGCATGCCCATGCCATCACGTTGCCTCCACCATGTTTTACAGAGGATGTGGTGTGCCTTGGATCATGTGCCGTTCCCTTTCTTCTCCAAACTTTTTTCTTCCCATCATTCTGGTACAGGTTGATCTTTGTCTCATCTGTCCATAGAATACTTTTCCAGAACTGAGCTGGCTTCTTGAGGTGTTTTTCAGAAAATTTAACTCTGGCCTGTCTATTTTTGGAATTGATGAATGGTTTGCATCTAGATGTGAACCCTTTGTATTTACTGTCATGGAGTCTTCTCTTTACTGTTGACTTAGAGACAGATACACCTACTTCACTGAGAGTGTTCTGGACTTCAGTTGATGTTGTGAACGGGTTCTTCTTCACCAAATAAAGTATGCGGCGATCATCCACCACTGTTGTCATCCGTGGACGCCCAGCCCTTTTAGAGTTCCCAAGCTCACCAGTCAATTCCCTTTTTCTCGGAATGTACCCAACTGTTGATTTTGCTACTCCAAGCATGTCTGCTATCTCTCTGATGGATTTTTTCTTTTTTTTGAGCCTCAGGATGTTCTGCTTCACCTCAATTGAGCGTTCCTTTGACCGCATGTTGTCTGGTCACAGCAACAGCTTCCAAATGCAAAACCACACACCTGGAATCCACCCCTGACCTTTTAACTACTTCATTGATTACAGGTTAACGAGGGAGACACCTTCAGAGTTAATTGCAGCCCTTAGAGTCCATTGTCCGATTACTTTTGGTCCCTTGAAAAAGAGGAGGCTATGCATTACAGAGCTATGATTCCTAAACCCTTTCTCCGATTTGGATGTGGAAACTCTCATATTGCAGCTGGGAGTGTGCACTTTCAGCCCATATTATATATATAATTGTATTTCTGAACATGTTTTTGTAAACAGCTAAAATAACAAAACTTGTGTCACTGTCCAAATATTTCTGGCCCTAACTGTATATATATATATATATATATATATATATATATAATTACTAGCTGTGAGCCCGATGCAAATGCATCGGGTGTCTAGAATATTTTAAAAAAATTTTTAACATTTTCAAATAATATCCATATAAAGTATAGGGGGACTTGCGGCAGGTGCGGCAAGTGCGGTTTTGCACTTGCGGCAGGTGCAGCCGCGAAATAAACCACGGCTGACCGCGTTTTTTTTCGCGGCCGCACGTGCCTCAAGTGCAAGCATTGCCGCACTGCGCAAGTCCCTATTTCTATGGGATTACCGAACGTGGCCGGTTTGCAGCGTTATGGGTGGGCAGTGGGTTTTCACGCATCTGGCCGAGTTGTTGCGACGTAAGTGGTCAGTGGGAGACATATGGGGTGGTCAGTGGTTGACAGCTGTAGCGGGTGGTCAGTGGTAGCATGTAGGGGCTCAATGTTTTAGCATGCACAGGGGCTCAGAGAGGACAGTAGGGGCTCAGGGTTAGCATTTGGTGGCTTAGTGGTTAGCACGGGGTTGGTGGTTCAGTGGTTGCACGTAGGTGCTGAGTGATAGCACGTTGCGGTGAGTGTGAAGCTGCTACGGTGAGTCAGTGTTAGCACTTATGGTGCCAGTGGTTGAGCCAGTACGGTGGTCAGGGTAGCAGATACGGTGGTCAGTGGGGGCTGGGGGCTCAGTGTGCCGAGAGCTCAGGTAGCATGTCGGTGGACAGCGTGCATAGGGGCTCGTGGACACTATACGGTGGCGTCAGGAGAGACTGACGAGAGGCAGGTGCTGACGGTGGCCGGGCAGCACGACGGGCGTGAGGGCAACACTTACGGTGGCTCAGTGGTGCATGTACGGTGCTCATGTCAGCAGGACGGTGGTCGTGGGCAGGCAGTGCAGTGGCCATGAGCATGTGTAGGCAGGGTAGCACTGAAGAGGGCTCGTGCAGACTCGGTGGCCAGTGGTCAGGTACGGTGGGCGGGGCACACTGTACGGTGGTTCGTGGTCAGCACTGTACGGTTAGAGCCTCGTGGTTAGCAACTTACGCGGCTCAGTGGTTAGAATATACGGCGGCTCAGTGGTAGCAGTACGGTGGCTCAGTGGTCAGACACTGCCAGTGCCATGGTCAGCACTGTACACGGTGGCTCATGGTTGCACTGTGTATGGTGGCTCATGTTAGAGCGTAATGTGCTCAGTGGTTAGCACTGTATACGGTGACTCAGTTGTTAGCACTGTATATGGTGGCTCAGTGGTTGGCACTGTATATGATGGCTCAATAATTAGAGCAGTAATGTGACTCAGTGGTTAGCACTGTATAGGTGACTCGGTGATTAGCACTGTATGGTGCCTCAGTGGTTGGCACTGTATATGGTGGCTCAGTGGTTAGCACTGTATATGGTGGCTCAGTGGTTAGCACTGTATATGGTGGGTCAGTGGTTAGCACTGTATGCTGGCTCAGTGGTTAGCAGGCTGTGGTTACCTGAGTGGCTCAGTGGTTAGCACTTCGTGCTCAGTGTAGCACTGTGGTGGCTCAGTGTTTAGCACTGACGGTGGCTCAGTGTTAGGACTGTATGGTGGCTCAGTGTTAGCACTGTACGGTGGCTCAGTGGTTAGCACAGTATGGTGGCTCAGGTTACAGAGTTATAGCATGTACAGGTGCCTTAGTGGTTAGCACAGTATGGTGGCTCAGTGGTTAGCACTGTAACGGTGGCTCAGTGTTTAGCACTGTACGATGGCTCAGTGTTTAGCACTGTAACGGTGGCTCAGTGGTTAGCACTCTACGGTGGCTCAGTGGTCAGCACTATACGGTGGCTCAGTGGTCAGCACTGTACGGTGGTTCAGTGGTCAGCACTGTACGGTGGCTCTGTGGTCAGCACTGTACGGTGGGTGAGTGGTCAACACTGTACGGTGGCTCAGTGGTCAGCACTGTACGGTGGCTCAGTGGTCAGCACTGCACGGTGGCTCAGTGGTCAGCACTGTACAGTGGCTCAGTGGTTAGCAGTGTGTATGGTGGCTCAGTGGTTAGCACTGTATATGGTGGCTCAGTGGTCAGCACTTACGGTGGCTCAGTGGTCAGCACTATACGGTGGCTGAGTGGTCAGCACTGTACGGTGGTTCAGTGGTCAGCACTGTACGGTGGCTCGTGGTTAGCACTGTACGGTGGCTCAGTGGTCAACACTGTACGGTGGCTCAGTGGTCAGCACTGTACGGTGGCTCAGTGGTCAGCACTGCAGGTGGCTCAGTGGTCAGCACTGTCGGTGGCTCAGTGGTCAGCGGAGGACGTGGGGCAGAGTGGTCAGGGAGTGATGGAGGGCAGTGGTGTAGCATGAGACGGGGCCAGTGTTGTCACGTGATGGACGATAGGCAGAGTGGTCAGCAGATGAATGGGTGGTCGGTGTAGCAGAGAGGCTCAGTGGTAGGCATGTAGGTGCTCAGGTAGCAGTGGTCAGTAGGGGGCTCAGTGGTCAGCATGTAGGTGGTCAGTGGTGCAGACGTGGTCAGTGGAGGGAAGGGTGGGAGACGTGGTCAGTGGCGGCAGGGTGGCAGAGTGGTCAGGGTAGATCAGAGGGGACATGAGTGGTCAGCAGAGGCGGGGGGGGTGGCAGAGTGGTCAGTGGAGGCAGGTGGGGGCAGATGTGGCAGGCGTGCTTAGTGTCATGCCATCTGTGGCATGGTCGCCACTGTAAACGGGCGAACCAGTGGAGGCCGGAAACTCTCGTGATACTTCCGGTGCATCTGGTTCAATATGTACGGGGGGCGACATGAGATAGCGGGCGAAGATGGAGACGAGGAGTCATGCAGAGAGGGAGCGGGGCGTCTGGTGGTAAGTACTGTACTGGGTATCGGCAACGGTCTCATGGCCATCGGGCCATGCTCAGCACTGCTACGGTCCAATGGCAGCACGTCGGGCTCATGTTACGTGTGTGGTGGCTCATGGTAGCACGGTCCATGTCAGCAGGGCAAGTGGTTACCCAAGCCTATACGCTGAGGGCAATGTAGTGTCAAGTGTCACATGTTAGGTGGCTCTGTGAGTTAGCACTGTAGGTGGCTCAGTGGTAACACTGTACGGTGGCTCAGTGGTCAGCACTGTACGGTGGCTCAGTGGTCAGCACTGCACGGTGGCTCAGTGGTCAGCACTGTTCGGTGGCTCAGTGGTCAGCGGAGGACGGAGGGCAGAGTGGTCAGCGGAGGACGGAGGGCAGAGTGGTGAGCAGAGGACGGAGGGCAGAGTTTATCAGCGGAGGACGGAAGGCAGAGTGGTCAGCAGAGAATGGGGGGGGGCAGAGTGATCAGCGGAGGCTGGGGGGGCAGAGTGGTCAGCGGAGGGCAGAGTGGTCAGCGGAGGGTGGGGGGGCAGAGTGGTCAGTGGAGGGAAGGGTGGGCAGAGTGGTCAGTGGCGGCCAGGGGGGCAGAGTGGTCAGCGGAGATCAAGGGGGACAGAGTGGTCAGCAGAGGCGGGGGGGGGGGGGGCAGAGTGGTCAGTGGAGGCCAGGGGGGGGGCAGAGTGGCGGCGAAATACTTACTTCCATCGCCATCTTGCATGTCGCCACTGTGAACAGGGCGAAACCAAGATGGAGGCCGGGAACTCTCGTGATACTTCCCGGCTGCCATCTTGGTTTCAATATGTACGGGGCGGCGACATAGAAGATAGCGGGCGGAAGATGGAGGACAGAGGAACATGCAGGAAGAGGGAGGCGGGTGCGATCTGGTTGGTAAGTATGATAGAGGTATCCGGCAACGGCTCGCAATGGCCTCGCGGCCATTGCGCGCGCATTGCTACGGCTCGCAATGGCCGCTACGCGGCCACTGCTTCGTGTGTGGCGTGGCTGCCTTGCGGCAGCCACGTCCACGACAGCGGAAGTTGACCCGAAAAGGCCAGAAGTACGCTAAGGCAATTATAAATTACATTTATAGTGGCTCAGTAGTTAGCACTGTATGGTGGCTCAGTGGTTAGCACTGTACGGTGGCTCAGTGGTTAGCACGGTATATGGTGGCTCAGTGGTTAGCACGGTATATGGTGGCTCAGTGGTTAGCACTGTACAGTGGCTCAGTGGTCAGCACTGTACGGTGGCTCAGTGGTCAGCACTGTACGGTGGCTCAGTGGTCAGCACTCTACGGTGGCTCAGTGGTCAGCACTGTACGGTGGCTCAGTGGTCAGCACTGTACAGTGGCTCAGTGGTTAGCACTGTATATGGTGGCTCAGTGGTTAGCACTGTATATGGTGGCTCAGTGGTTAGCACTGTATATGGTGGCTCAGTGGTCAGCACTGTACGGTGGCTCAGTGGTCAGCACTGTACGGTGGCTCAGTGGTCAGCACTGTACGGTGGCTCAGTGGTCAGCACTGTACGGTGGCTCAGTGGTCAGCACTGTACGGTGGCTCAGTGGTCAGCACTGTACGGTGGCTCAGTGGTCAGCACTGTACGGTGGCTCAGTGGTCAGCACTGCACGGTGGCTCAGTGGTCAGCACTGTACAGTGGCTCAGTGGTCAGCGGAGGACAGAGGGCAGAGTGGTCAGCGGAGGATGGAGGGAAGAGTTTATCAGCGGAGGACGGAAGGCAGAGTGGTCAGCAGAGAACGGGGGGGGCAGAGTGGTCAGCGTAGGCCCAAGGGGAGGGCAGAGTGGTCAGCGAAGGTCGGGGGGCAGGGTGATCAGCGGAGGGTGGGGGGGCAGAGTGGTCAGTGGAGGGAAGGGGGGGCAGAGTGGTCAGTGGAGGGAAGGGGGGCAGATTGGTCAGCGGCGGCCAGGGGGGCAAAGTGGTCAGCGGAGATCAAGGGGGACAGAGTGGTCAGCAGAGGCAGGGGGGAGGGGCAGAGTGGTCAGCAGAGGCCGGGGGGCAGAGTGGTCAGTGGAGGCCGGGGGGGCAGAGTGGCGGGGAAATACTTACTTCCATCGCCATCTTGCATGTCGCCACTGTGAACAGGGCGAAATCAAGATGGCGGCCGGGAACTCTCGTGATACTTCCCGGCCGCCATCTTGGTTTCAATCTGTACGTGGCGGCGACATAGAAGAGAGCGGGCGGAAGACGGAGGTGGGTGCGTTCTGGTGGTAAGGCTACTTTCACATTACGATTTCTTTAAATCCGATGCTGTCCGAAATAAATCGGACAGCATCGGATCCAAACTGATCTCTGCAATCGGATGCCAAATAGGCATCCGAATCCTACTTTTTGCAGGATCAGTTTGGGCTGTCACGTAGCTCCTCCTCCTCTCTCCCTCCTGTCATCTTGCTGCCTCTCTGCGGCCCCCCTGTTTTGCCCTACTGTCCCTCTACTCTCTCCCTACTGTCCCCTGCTGTGCCCTCTCATGTGCCCCCCTCCTGTGCCCTCTCATGTGCCCCCCTCCTGTGCCCTCTCATGTGCCCCCCTCCTGTGCCCTCTCATGTGCCCCCCTCCTGTGCCCTCTCATGTGCCACCCTCCTGTGCCCTCTCATGTGCCCTCTCATGTCCCCCCCCTCCTGTCCGCTCCTCATGTGCCCCCCTCCTGTGCCCTCTCATGTCCCCCCCCCTCCTGTCCGCTCCTCATGTGCCCTCTCATGTGCCCTCTCATGTGCCCTCTCATGTGCCCCCTCATGTCCCCCACCTCCTGTCCCCCACCTTCTGTCCCCCCTCATGTCCCCCCCAACATAACAAATGTTTATTCTCACCTTCCAGCGCTCCCTCGGCGTCTCCAGCTGCAGCCGATCGGGTGTGCAGGACCTGTGATGACGTCAAAAGCGTCATCGGTTACCGCAGTAACCGGTCATGTGACCCGATCAGCTGATCGGGTTCTGACATCATCACAGGTCCTGTTACCGAGCGAGCAGCTGCAGCTGGAGACGCCGAGGGAGCGCTGGAAGGTGAGAATAAAGATTTATTATTTTTAAACACTTGATTTAACTTTAGTATGACGGGGCACAGGAGCACAGTGGCACAGGCTCCGGAGCACTGTGTCAGCATGTGCTGACAGCAGCTGCTCCGGAGCGGGGGCACAGGGGCACAGGGACACAGGCTACGGAGCACTGTGTCAGCATGTGCTGACAGCAGCTGCTCCGGAGCGGGGGCACAGGGGCACAGGGACACAGGCTCCGGAGCACTGTGTCAGCATGTGCTGACAGCAGCTGCTCCGGAGCGGGGGCACAGGAGCACAGGGGCACAGGCTCCGGAGCGGGATGACAGCGGAGAGGGGTCGCAATGCCCGCTACGCGGGCAATGCCTCGCACGGCGTGGTGACGTCACAGTGTGACATAGCCACGACGTGCCGGGGTCCGACACAAAACGTGCTACGGCAATTATATAGTAGATGAATATACAATAAATAATCGATTATATTGAGCAAAAAAAGATATCTTAGCTGATCTTGTAGAGATGAGGTTCCAGCACTGGTTTTCCGACGTCCGTCCACAGGATCACCAAGGCATAATCGATTAATAATAATAATTAATATTAACACTAATAATAATAATGTTAATAATTAATAATAATTAATAATCGATTATATTGGCCCAAAAAGATGTCTTGTAGGGATGAGGTTCCAGCACTGGTTTTCCTACGTCCGTCCACAGGATCACCAAGGCAGGAATAATTTGTGAGGAAAAGTTAAAGTAAACACTATAAAATTACGTCAGGGGGGAGTATAGTGATTGGTAGGCAAAGGGGAGTATAGTGATTGGTAGGCAAAATGGGTTGCTACCCAGCAACAGCGCAGTCAGCCACAGAATTTTTCGCGGGCAAACCTTACCGCAAGTCTTCCTATACTTTCTATGGGGAGTACTCGCACTCAGCCAGCGACTCGCAATGCGGCGCGATTGCGGTAATCCTTATGGGGATTACCGCAACCGCGCCGCAAGTCCTCGCACTCAGCCAGCGAGTCGCAATGCGGTTGCGGTAATCCTTATGGAAGCGGGCATTGCGAGTCGCTGGCCGAAAATAGAACCAGAGGCTCGGCCACAAAGCTAGCGATTTCCCGCTGAGACTAGCGACTCGCTACCTGAGCGGGAAATTGCTAGCTTTGTGGCCGAGCCTCTGGTTCTATTTTCGGCCAGCGACTCGCAATGGCCTCGCGGCCATTGCTCGCGCAGCTAACGACTCGCATTGGCCGCTACGCGGCCAATGCTTCGCCGTGGTGATGACAGAGTGTGACATATCCACGGCGATTTCGAGGTCCGACACGAAAATGCCTACGGCAATTATATAGTAGATAATGGGCAGTGACATCACTGCAGCCGCGCTGCTATCTGATGAATGGCGCAGATAATGTAGAAAAGTAAAGGTCCATCTATTTTAATCTATTATAAATGTATATAAATTTGTGAAGGTAAAAAATGTGTGTACCGTGTTAGCCAGTAGATAGAAAAATATATTGGAATCTGAGAGTCCTCAGTGGTTGATACCTTTTAATGGCTAACTGAAAAGATGGTAAACATAGCAAGCTTTTATTTGCCTGACGAAGGGACCACAGTGTCCCGAAAGCTTGTTATGTTTACCATCTTTCCAGTTCGCCATTAAAAGGTATCAACCACTGAGGGCTCTCAGATTCCAATATATTTTTCTATAAATCTGTGTGAACATTTTCATTGGAAAGAGATTGCAGAATACATTTTCTCCAGGTTTGTAAATGGTACATATTTTACTTGAAACGCACGTTGGGAACGGGACTGGTGCAAGTGGCATACAGTCTTTTCACTGACAGTATCAATATAGAGGTATAATGCATTAATTAAAAATATCACAGCTGGCATTAACCACAAATACCATTACCCAACTGTCATTGGTACCAGGGCAGCGGGAAGAACCGGGTAAGTGTCAGGATTGGCGCATCTTATGGAGGCGTCAGTTCTGGGTCGGCTGCGACCTGCTAGTTTTAGGCTAGGTAGAGACAATAACCATGGCCCTTACCACCCTGAGAATTCCAGACCACAACTGTCAGCTTTACCTTGGCTTGTTTTCCAAACTGGGAGGACCCTACACCTTTTTATTCAAATTATATGTTTATTTGAAAAAAAGGGGCCCATATATTACAAGTACCAATGAATGGGCTGGAAATAGCTCTATGAGATATATATATATATATATATATATATATATATCGCTGTAGTTTGTCCTATAAATTTGGCCTATTATACCCCAGAGATATCTTCTCCCAGGAAAAGCCCTATAGTCAGGGGCGCAACTACAATGGATGGCCTAGGGGCCTCAAAAGTCCCTTTCGCCTATAAAAAAGACTATGGCTATTAAATATTTGCTACAATTGGGGGCCCTGTTTGAGCTTTCACATCGGGGCCCATGAGCTCCAGGTTATGCCACTGCCTATTTGTGTGAATATTGGCTATCTCCACCAAATATTTCACTTACCTTGATTTTTGGGTCGACGCAGCCAGACTTCATTGTCAGCGATCAGACACTGACACTCCACTAAACTCATGGTTTTATTTTGGAGAAATTGGCTCTCCGGGAAGACACCGGTTTTATTTTGCCCTGATCAAAGATCAATAAAGGTGAATTTCCTGATCAAAGATAAAAAAGGTGAATTTCCTAAACAAAGATCAATAACGGTTAATTCCCTGTTCAGAGATCAATAAAGGTGAATTCCCTGATCAAAGATCAATAACGGTTAATTCCCTGATCAGAGATCAATAAAGGTGAATTTCCTGATCAAGGATCAATAAGGGTGAATTTCCTGATCAAAGATCAATAACGGTTAATTCCCTGATCAAAGATCAAGAACAAAATAGCAATTAAATTAAATACTATATGTGTAATACAAACTCTTCCACAGCCAAAGTGAAGTATCAACATAAGCTTTAACCTCAGGAATGGCAGTGATGTCACTGTGTTCCGATGTTATATAGACTCAGCACATTCTGAGCCATTATGACATCATAATGGGCAGTGACATCACTGCAGCCGCGCTGCTGTCTGATGAATGGCACAGATAATGTAGAAAAGTAAAGCCCCATCTATTTTAATCTATTATAAATGTATATAAATTTGTGAAGGTAAAAAATGTGTGTACCGTGTTAGCCAGTAGATAGAAAAATATATTGGAATCTGAGAGTCCTCCGTGGTTGATACCTTTTAATGGCTAACTGAAAAGATGCTAAACATAGCAAGCTTTTATTTGCCTGACGAAGGGACCACAGAGTCCCGAAAGCTTGCTATGTTTACCATCTTTTCAGTTAGCCATTGAAAGGTATCAACCACTGAGGGCTCTCAGATTCCAATATATTTTTCTATAAATCTGTGTGAACACTTTCATTGGAAAGAGATTGCAGAATATATTTTCTCCATGTTTGTATATGGTACATATTTTACTTGAAACGCACGTTGGGAACAGGACAGGCGCACGTGGCATACAGTCTTTTCACTGACAGTATCAATATACAGGTATAATGCACTAATTAAAAATCACAGCTGGTATTAACTCCAAATACTGCCATTGGTACCAGGGCAGCGGGAAGAGCCGGGTAAGCACCAGGATTTGCGCATCTTACGGAGGCGCCAGTTCTGGGGCGGCTGTGACCTGCTAGTTTTAGGCTGGGGAGAGACAATAACCATGCTCCTTCCACCATGAGAATTCCAGACCACAACGTTTGGCTTTACCTTGGCTTGTTTTCCAAAATGGGGAGGACCCTACACCTTTTTATTCAAAATATTTGTTTATTTGAAAAAAAAAAAAAGGGGCCCCTATATTCCAGGGACCAATTAATGGGCTGGAAATAGCTAAATAATATATATATAAATCGCTGTAGTTTGTCATATAAATTTGGCCTATTATACCCCGGAGATATCTTTTCCCAGGAAAAGCCCTATAAACATGGGCGTAACTACAGTGGATGACCTAGGGGGCCTCAAAAGTCCCTTTGGCCTATAAAAAAGACTATGGCTTTTAAATATCTGCTATAATTGGGGGCTCTGTTTGAGCTTTCACATCGGGGCCCATGAATTTCAGGTTACGCCACTGCCTATTTGTGTGAATATTGGGTATCTCCACCAAATATTTCACTTACCTTGATTTTCGGGTCGACGCAGCCAGACTTCATTGTCAGCGATCAGACACTGTAACTCCTGTAAACCCATGGTTTAGGGTCTTGGGATGTTGGAATTTTGGAGAAATTGGCTCTCCGGGAGGGCACCGGTTTTATTTTGCCCTGATCAAGGATCAATAAAGGTGAATTTCCTGATCAAAGATAAAAAAAGGTGAATTTCCTAAACAAAGATCAATAACGGTTAATTCCCTGTTCAGAGATCAATAAAGGTGAATTCCCTGATCAAAGATCAATAACGGTTAATTCCCTGATCAGAGATTAATAAAGGTTAATTTCCTGATCAAAGATCAATAAAGGTGAATTCCCTGATCAAAGATCAATAACGGTTAATTCCCTGATCAGAGATTAATAAAGGTTAATTTCCTGATCAAAGATTAATAAAGGTGAATTATCTGATCAAAGATCAATAAAGGTGAATTCCCTGATCAAAGATCAAGAACAAAAAAGCAATTAAATTAAATACTAGATGTGTAATACAAGCTCTTCCACATCCAAAGTGAAGTGTCAACATAAGCTTCAACCTCAGGAATGGCAGTGATGTCACTGTGTTCCGATGTTATATAGACTCTGAACATTCCGAGCGATTATTACATCATAATGGGCAGTGACTTCACTGCAGTCGTGCTGCTATCTGATGAATGGTGCAGATAATGTAGAAAAGTAAAGCCCCGTCTATTTTAATCTATTATAAATGTATATAAATCTGTGTGAACATTTTCATTGAAAAGAGATTGCAGAATACATTTTCTCCATGTTTATAAATGGTACATATTTTACTTGAAACGCACGTTGGGAACGGGATAGGCACTCGTGGCATACAGTCATTTCACTGACAGCATTATACCTGCTAAATCCCAGCTAGCATTAACCACAAATACCATTACCCTACTGTCTCTGGCACCAGGGCAGTGGGAAGAGCCGGGTAAGTGCCAGGATTGGCGCCTCTTATGGAGGCGCCAATTCTAGGGCGGCTGTGGCCTGCTAGTTTTAGGCTGGGGAAAGACAATAACCATGGCCCTTCCTACCCTGAGAACTCCAGACTACAACTGTCGGCTTTACCTTGGCTTGTTTTCCAAAATGGGGAGGACCCTACACCTTTTTTTTCAAATTATTTGTTTATTTGAAAAAAAGGGGCCTCTATATTACAGGGACCAATGAATGGGCTGTATATAGCTCTATGAGATATATATATAAATCGCTGTAGGTTGTCCTATAAATTTGGCCTATTATACCCCAGAGATATCTTCTCCAGAAAAAGCCCTATAAACATGGGCGCATCTACAGTGGATGGCCTAGGGGGCCTCAAAAGTCCCTTTGGCCTATAAAAAGACTATGGCTATTAAATATTTGCTATAATTGGGGGCCCTGTTTGAGCTTTCACATAGGGGCCCATGAATTTCAGGTTACACCACTGCCTATTTGTGTGAATATTGGCTATCTCCACCAAATATTTCACTTACCTTGATTTTCTGGTCGATGCAGCCAGACTTCATTGTCAGCGATCAGCCACCGTATCTCCTGGAAACTCATGGTTTAGGGTCCTGGGATGTTGGAATTTTTTAAGAAATTGGCTCTTCGGGAGGGCACCGGTTTTATTTTTCCCTGATCAAGGATCAATAAAGGTGAATTTCCTTATCAAAGATCAATAATGGCACCTTTACACGCCGCTACAGAAGGTTGGAAACAACCGGGTGTCTCACGTGCACGAGCACGTTCCAACGGTTGCAAACGGTACCTGATACCGCCTTTACACGCCGCTACAAAGTGCTCTACAGAAGGTTTAATCTATCTCTTGAAGCACCGCAGGGTGCCTCAAGTTACCTTCTGTAGAGCACCGTCCCTCATTTACACGCCGCTACAGAAGGTAATATGGGAGGACCTGGGGCAGCAGGGACAACACATAGGCGTGCCAGAGTTGTGGATTACGAGACACTCGTACGATGATTGGACAATGCAATAGCATCATGATTCGCCAGGCAGCGCAGGAAGGCTGGCTAATACATGATGCTATTGCAATTGTGTAGTGTGACTGGTCAGCTCCTTAAATATGCGCCCTATGCACCGACAACCAATCGTAACGCAGGAGCTTCCACCAATGATCGCTGAAGGGGGGGCGGTTTCCCGGAGGCTGTGTCACGCCCCAGGGAGTTAACTAGGTGACGAAAAAACCTTCCTGTACCTCATTTAGACGCCGCTATCATCGGGTTGAAACCAACCTGTTTAGAGCACTGCTCTGAAACAGGTGTCGACAGTGACGGGTGGCAACAACCTAGTTTACAAGCCGCTACCTCGGGTTTTGACGGTGCAAGATACATTTGTCTCTGACACCCGGTTGTTTCCAACCTTCTGTAGCGGCATGTAAAGGTACCATAATGGTTAATTCCTTGATCAAAGATCAATAAAGGTCAATTTTCTGATCAAAGATCTATAAAGATGAATTCCCTGATCAAAGATCAAGAACAAAAAAGCAATTAAATTAAATACTAGATGTGTAATACAAGCTCTTTCACAGCCAAAGTGAAGTGTCAACATAAGCTTCAACCTCAGGAATGGCAGTGATGTCACTGTGTTCCGATGTTATATAGACTCAGCACATTCTGAGCCATTATGACATCATAATGTGCAGTGACATCACTGCAGCCGCGCTGCTATCTGATGAATGGCGCAGATAATGTAAAAAAGTAAAGCGCCATCTATTTTAATCTATTATAAATGTATATAAATCTGAGAAGGTAAAAAATGTGTGTACCGTGTTAGCCAGTAGATAGAAAAATATATTGGAATCTGAGAAACCTCAGTGGTTGACACCTTTTAATGGCTAACTGAAAAGATGGTAAACATAGCAAGCTTTTATTTGCCTGACGAAGGGACCACAGTGTCCCGAAAGCTTGTTATGTTTGCCATTTGTAAATGGTACATATTTTACTTGAAACGCACATTGGGAACAGGACAGGTGCACGTGGCATACAGTTTTTTCACTGACAGTATCAATATACAGGTATAATGCATTAATTAAAACCACAGCTGGCATTAACTCCAAATATCATTACCCAACTGCCATTGGTACCAGGGCAGCGTGAAGAGTCGGGTAAGCGCCAGGATTGGCGCATCTTATGGAGGTGCCAGTTCTGGGGCGGCTGAGGCCTGCTAGTTTTAGGCTGGGGAGAGACAATAACCATGCTCCTTCCCACCATGAGAATTCCAGACCACAACTGTCGGCTTTACCTTGACTTGTTTTCCAAAATGGGGAGGACCCTACACCTTTTTTGTCAAATTATTTGTTTATTTGAAAAAAAAAAAGGGTCCCCTATATTACAGGGACCAATGAATGGGCTTGAAATAGCTTTATGATATATATATATATATATATATATATATATATATATATATATATATTATATATAAATCGCTGTAGTTTGTCCTATAAATTTGGCCTATTATACCCCAGAGATATCTTCTCCCAGGAAAAGCCCTATAGTCAGGGGCGCAAGTACAGTGACTATGGCTATTAAATATTTGCTATAATTGGGGGCTCTGTTTGAGCTTTCGCATCGGGGCCCATGAGCTCCAGGTTATGCCACTGCCTATTTGTTTTGAAACTCAGATACTGAGGGGTACCCTATTTATTTGTGACCAAGAGATCAATCTTTTGACAGCTCCTGGATGACAACTGGTGTAGTGCAGTAGGCTATTGTGATCAGTTTCTTTTGTGTAAATATCAAACTTTAAACTGCCACCCTCTTTATACACCAGTGTATCCAGGAAGCTGACATGGTCAGAACTATATTGGATTGAAAACTGTAGTTCTGGCCATATGTGATTCAAGTAGTCATGAAATTCCATGAGATCATGGAGGGGGCCCCCATATGTAAAAAATTTCATCTATTTAACATCCCCAATAGAGTACATACCGATGAGTGCAAGTAAGCATGATTAGATTCGAATGATGACATATAGCAATTTGCACATGGGGGCCACATTAGACCCCCATTGCGGTCCCCTGCTTTTGTAAGTAATAGGTGTCCTTGAAAAGAAAGAAAACCTCCAGGAGAACTAGTAATGGTACATTTACACGCGGCCACAGGAAGGTAGGAACAGGCAGGCATCGGACACAAATTGTGCCTGTTGCCTTGAAAAGACCTCAATGTGGCTGCGTGTAATTCAGGATAGTTCTACTTTATTCAGATGGATTAATTGGGTCGGAAGGGACTTGTGTAGATCTGTTAGATTTTTGTTGACTGTAGAGGAGGGAGATTTTATCAAAATAATGCCTAGGTATGGAATCAGGTTTGGTTGCCAATTAAAGTCAAAGTTTGCTTTTAAGGTAGTAGCTGAGTCGTTATCTAAGTTAAAAATCATACATTGGGTTTTTGTAAAATTAATTTTATAAAACGAGATGTCAGCAAAGGTTTTAATTAGTGAGTTCAAATGTGTGAGTGAAGAAAGAGGGTTTCTCATGGTTAGCAAAATATCATCCGCAAACAATGAAATTTTTTATGTAGTTTGTTTAAATCTTATGCCTTCTATTCGTGGGTCGGATCTTATTTTCTCCGCCAAAGGTTCAATGAATAGGGCGAAAAGAGAAGGAGAAAGGGGACAGCCCTGTCTGGTGCCATTGGATAAGGGAATTTTGTTGAGAGAAAATTATTTGAATATACCCGCGCTGACGGAGTCGAATACATTGCTGTAATGCTATTTAATATCCTGCCATAAAAGCCGACCTTCCCAAGAGTCTTAAACATATAGGACCAGTTTACCCTGTCGAAAGCTTTCTCCGCGTCGAGGGCCAACAATACTGCCGGAGATTTCCTTTTGTCTATGATTGAGATAATATTCAAAGCTCTTCTTGTGGCGTCTGATGTCGTTCTTCCCCGAATATATCCCACTTGATCTGGGTTGACTAATTTATGTATTATAAGTTGTAATCTTTGAGATGCTAGTTTAGCCAATATTTTTGTGTCGCTGTTCAAGAGGGATATGGGCCTATCATTTTTTGTGTCATTCGGGTCACCCTTATCTTTGTGAAGGACAACCACTAGAGCCTCCAGCATCTCAGCAGGTAAGTGGCCCTTGTCCGCGGATAGGGCAAACCAGTAAGTCCTCAACAGCTTTTAAACCCTTTGAGTATGTAATAAAAGTATAAAGACTAGTTTCGTCCCATGGAATCAAATAACATTCGGTGGGAATCCGATCTAAGGATTTATTTTGTTGTATAAAGTCACCAGTATCTAATATGAATGATTTGGTGGTCTTAATCAATGGGGTTAATATTATTTCTAATAAGATAGACAAGGGAGAGAGAATGGATTCAGTGAAGGCCACTATGGGGTGACCAGGCGAATTATTTAAGCGTTTATGCACTTTGGGTAATATGTAAAACACCGGTATAACCGGATCGATCTTAGTCAAATATTCAACTCCCTTAGGATCAATTATACCCTTGTCCAAAGCAGACAGTAAAACCTGTGAAATCTTGGCCCATATAGTAGATATGGGATTACCCTT
This sequence comes from Allobates femoralis, assembly GCA_033576535.1. Classification (NCBI taxonomy): domain Eukaryota; kingdom Metazoa; phylum Chordata; class Amphibia; order Anura; family Aromobatidae; genus Allobates; species Allobates femoralis. The sequence goes on from JARQOC010000002.1 coordinate 354,647,998, forward strand.
TAACGGTTAATGAACCAATGGATCCGATAACTGTCTAAGACACTCCTGTATATAGGAGAGACGATCCATAACAACCACCGCTCCCCCCTTATCGGTGGATTTAATAATAATCTCCTTCTTATTGAGGAGTGAAGTTAAGGCCTGTCTCTCAATGTTAGGCAAATTAGTTGAGTAATGACATTTATTGGCCTCAACCAATTGTCAAAATTTAGATGCTTCTTGAGGCACAAATATAATGAGTGTCTCTACTGGCGGCTCGTTCTTTGCTGACATGAAATTACTCTTTGGGTGCAAATCAAGGGCTGTAAGAGAAATTTTAGGTTCAACAATAGAGGATACCTCAGGAATACCTTTGGTAGCAAAAAATGCTTTCAACCTAATGTTCCTGTAAAAACGTTAGATTTCATCTACTGCGCGTGACGTCAGGATCACGTGACCGGACCTGAACTTCTGGGTTTTCGTGTATAAGAAGCCGGTTTTACATTAATATAATGCGTTTCTTCCTCTACCCAAGTGTGTATTACCACTGCGCCTATATTGCTTGGTAAGTGTTATTCTCCAACAGGGGTGACATTTTATGCAGTCTTTCATTCGTTTTACTTGTGTTGTGTTGTTGTTTTTTCATTACAACTATGGGATCACTTGCCATACCAATGTGACCTTAATTATATTGCAGTATATATTTTATAGCTTGGCAGATCTCAATCTTTCTTGATGATGCCTATTTTTTCTTTCTCTTATTCAGTTCATGTGAATGCCACATTACAGTCATATGAATAAGTTTGGGCACCCCCCTTAATCTTACTCTTTTTTTTAGTTTAAAATTTTTTTTTTGCAACAGCTATTTCAGTGTGATATATGTAATAACTGATGGACACAGTAATATTTCAGGTTTGAAATGAGGTTTATTGTAGTAACCAAAAATGTGAAATATGCATTATTTCAAAATTTGACAGGTGCCAAAGTATGGGCACCCTTCTGATTTTCATGATTTGAATACTCCTAACTACTTTCTACTGACTTACTGAAGCACTAAATTGGTTTGGTAACCTCATTGAGCTTTGTACTTCATAGCCCGGTGTATTTAATCATGAGAAAAGCTATTTCAGGTGTCCACTTGCAAGTTGTTCTCCTAGTTGCATCTTCTCTGAGGAGTGGCATCATGGGCTCCTCAAAACAGCTCTCAAATGATCTGAAAAAAAAAGATTGTTCTACATAGTTGTTCAGGGGAAGGATACAAAAAGTTGTCTCAGAGATTTAACCTGTCAGTTTCCACTGTGAGGAACATAGTAAGGAAATGGAAGACCACAGGGAAAGTTCTTGTAAAGGCCAGAAGTGGCAGGCCAACAAAAATATCAGAAAGGCAGAGAAGAAGAATGGTGAGAACACTCAAGAACAATCCACAGACCACCTCCAAAGACCTGCAGCATCATCTTGCTGCAGATGGAGTCACTGTGCATCGATCAGCAATACAGCGCACACTGCACAAGGAGAAGCTGTATGGGAGAGTGATGCGAAAGAAGCCGTTTCTGCATGCACACCACAAACAGAGTCGCCTGAGGTATGCAAAAGCACATTTGGACAAGCCAGTTTCATTTTGGAAGAAGGTCCTGTGGACTAATGAAAAAGATTGAGTTGTTTGGTCATACAACAAGGCGTTATGCATGGCGCCACAAAAACACAGCATTCCAAGAAAAACACTTGCTACCCACTGTCAAATTTGGGGGAGGGTCCATCATGCTTTGGGGCTGTGTGGCCAATGACGGCACGGGGAATCTTGTTAAAGTTGAGGGTCGCATGGATTCCACTCAGTATCAGCAGATTCTTGAGAATAATGTTCAAGAATCAGTGTCAAAGTTGAAGTTACGCCGGGGATAGATTTTTCAGCAAGACAATGATCCAAAACACCACTCCAAATCTACTCAGGCATTCATGCAGAGGAACAATTACAATGTTCTGGAATGGCCATCCCAGTCCCCAGACCTGAATATCATTGAACATCTGTGGGATGTTTTGAAGCGGGCTGTCCATGCTCGGCGACCATCAAACTTAACTGAACTGGAATTGTTTTGTAAAGAGGAATGGTCAAAAATACCTTCATCCAGGATCCAGGAACTCATTAACAGCTAGAGGAAGCGACTAGAGGCTGTTATTTTTGCAAAAGGTGGATCTACTAAATATTAATGTCACTTTTCTGTTGAGGTGCCCATGCTTTTGCACCTGTCAATTTTTGAAATACCGTATTTTCCAGCGTATAAGACGACTGGGCGTATAAGACGACCCCCAACTTTTCCACTTAAAATATGGAGTTTGGGATATACTCGCCGTATAAGACTACCCCCTCTTCTACGGCATGATTCCCACTATGACCCCCACACAATATAATGGACCCACATATAGAATAATGACCCCTACATCTCTTCACACTGTATTATGGCCACCACACAGCCCTAAAATAGCCCTGCATAAAGTATAGAGGCTCCCTCATACCCCTTCAAGTATTATCATGCTCCCACAGAGCCCTCTAAGTATTATAATGGCTTCCATATAGTATAATTGTCTCCATAAATTATAATGCATCATCAAAGTCCTCAATATATTATAATGCACCCCGTAGTCCTCCATATAGTGTAATGCACGCCATAGTCCCCTAGATAATATAATGCACCCCATTGTGCTCCATATAGTGTAATGCACCCCCGTAGTCCTCCATATAGTGCAATGCACGCCATAGTCCCCTAGATAGTATAATGCACCCCATTGTGCTCCATATAGTGTAATGCACCCCCGTAGTCCTCCATATATTATAGTATTACAGTGGTGGTGGGGGAGTACAGCCTCCATCAACCCCCAATATTCCTCTGCAGTCACATACACAGTCAGACACACACAGTCAGACACACACAGTCAGACACACACACAGTTAGACACAGACACACACAACAGTAAGACACACACACAGCCAGACACAGACACACACAGTCACACACAGACAGTCAGACACACACTCAGTAAGACACAGACACACACAGTCACACACAGACAGTCAAACACACACTCAGTAAGACATAGACACACAGTCACACACACACACACACAGTCAGACAGACACACAACACGCACACAGTCAGACACAGACACACACAGTCACACACACACAGTCAGACACACACACACAGTCAGACACACACAGTCACACACACACACAGTAAGACACACTGTGCCACTGCTGTGCCACCGGACCCTGCCGGAGCTTACCACCGCCACCGCCACCGCCGCTGTACGTAGCCGGGCACCGTAGCTGTACGATAATAAGCCATCAGCCAATCAGGCAGCTGCTGGCGTCTGATTGGCCCTGGCATTACCGTACATACACACTGAGCGGCGCAGTTACCTCCGTTCAGGAGATGTACGGTAATGCCTCAGCCAATCAGACACCAGCAGCCTCCTGATCGTACATCTATGGCGCCCGGCGGCTATGTACACAGCGGTGGTGGCAGCGGGAAGCTCCGGAAGACATGGACGGCAGAGGCAGGTGAGTATCATTTTGTTTTCTTGCCTGCCACCTGCCACCGCTCATTTTCGGGGGGGGGCCCTTATATTATGCACGGCGGACCGATGCCGGCATTTTTTTCCTCAGTACCCCGCCTGACCCGGCGTATAAGGCGACCCCCGACTAACGATGTCGCTTGAACGACTCCAAACCCATGACGTCCAAGTGATATTGTTAAAGATATTGTGCCGTGTAACAGGGCCTTTAGCGAGATCGCTAGCGAGATCGCTGCTGAGTCACAAGTTTTGTGATGCAACAGCGACCTCAGCAGCGATCTCGCTATGTGTGACACATAGCAGCAATCAGGCCCCTGCTGTGAGATCGCTGATCGTTAAAAAACGTTCTGGACCATTTTCTGGTCATCGAGCTCCCGTTGGACAACATGCATCGCTGTGTTTGACAGCGACAACGCCCAACGATCTCAATACTATGCCTGAGAATGACAGGTTCCCAACGACCACCATATCGTTGCTGCGTCGCTGGAGAGACCTGTTTGACATCTCACCAGCAACCACGTAGTGACGCACCAGCGATCCCTACCAGGTCGTATTGTTGTCGGGATCGCTGGAGCGTCGCCAAGTGTGACAGTACCCTAAGACTGTACATATTGATCTTGTGTTCCTTTTTTCTGTTTATCTTGTAGTATCTTATGAAAGCCAGATAAGGTCGAAAATTTATTTTGTTACAATTTTTTGTCAAGTGACTTTGCATTCTTTCAAATAAATTTCTGAAGCTGAATTCTGTGCCAAGTTGCTTATATACAGTCAGGGCCAAAAGTTTTGAGAATGATACAAATATTAATTTTAACAAAGTCTACTGCTTCAGTTTTTCTAATGGCACTTTGCATATACTCCAGAATGTCATAAAGAGTGATCAGCTTAACAGCAATTACTTGCAAAGTCAATATTTGCTTAGAAAATGAAGTTTAACCCTCAAAACACATTTCAACATCATTGCAGTCCTGCCTTAAAAGGAGCAGCTAACATTGTTTTAGTGATTGTTCCATTAACACAGGTGTGGGTGTTGATGAGGACAGGGCTGGCGATCAATCAGTCATGATTAAGTAAGAATGACACCACTGGACACTTTAAAAGGAGGCTGGTGCTTGGTATAATTGTTTCTCTTCAGTTAACCATGGTTATCTCTAAAGAAACACGTGCAGCCATCATTGAACTGCACAAAAATGGCCTAACAGGGAAGAGTATCACAGCTAGAAAGATTGCACCTCAGTCAACAATCTATCGCATCATCAAGAACTTCAAGGAGAGAGCTTCCATTGTTGTCAAAAAGGCTCCAGGGCGCCCAAGAAAGACCAGCAAGCACCAGGACCAGGACCGTATCTTAAAACTGTTTCAGCTGCGGGATCGGACTATCAGCAGTGCCGAGCTTGCTCAGGAATGGCAGCAGGCTGGTGTGAGTGCTTCTGCACGCACTGTGAGGCGGAGACTCTTTGAGCAAGGCCTGGTTTCAATGAGGGCAGCAAAGAAGCCACTTCTCTCCAGAAAAAACATCAGGGACCGACTGATATTCTGCAAAAGGTACAGGGAGTGGACTGCTGAGGACTGGGGTAAAGTCATTTTCTCTGATGAATCCCCTTTTTGATTGTTTGGGACATCTGGAAAACAGCTCATTCGGAGAAGAAGAGGTGAGCGCTACCACCAGTCTTGTCTCATGCCAACTGTAAAGCATCCTGAAACCATTCATGTGTGGGGTTGCTTCTCAGCCAAGGGAGTCGGCTCACTCACAGTCTTGCCTAAAAACACAGCCATGAATAAAGAATGGTACCAGAATGTCCTCCAAGAGCAACTTCTCCCAACCGTCCAAGAGCAGTTTGGTGCCCAACAATGCCTTTTCCAGCATGATGGAGCACCTTGCCATAAAGCAAAGGTGATAACTAAATGGCTCAGGGATCAAAACATAGAGATTTTGGGTCCATGGCCTGGAAACTCCCCAGATCTTAATCCCATTGAGAACTTGTGGTCAATCATCAAGAGACGGGTGGACAAACAAAAACCAACAAATTCTGGCAAAATGCAAGCATTGATTATGCAAGAATGGACTGCTATCAGTCAGGATTTGATCCAGAAGTTGATTGAGAGCATGCCAGGGAGAATTGCAGAGGTCCTGAAGAAGAAGGGTCACCACTACAAATATTGACTTGCTGCATTAACTCATTCTAACTGTCAATATAACCTTTTGGTACTCATAATATGATTGCAATTATATTTCTGTATGTGATATAAACATCAGACAAACACAAATAAAAACCAGAGGGCAGCAGATCATGTGAAAATATAATTTTGGTGTCATTCTCAAAACTTTTGGCCATGACTGTATAAGAATGAGGTAAAACTATGGTGTGATACAAAAACAGTATATCAGAATACATGACTGAATGGTACACAAAACACCTACATTCAGACATAGACAATATGAAACAATACATGTACTTATCCTACTATTCATACTTGAACATTTTTAGCTTGGAACGAGATATAGGTGAGGGATTCAATACATTCTGTTATCTGAGGTGCAGATAAAAATAATTGCTGTGTCAGAGGTAACTGCAATGCATTCCTTCAGACTTCCCACCATATATTGCATTTGAACTAAATAGATACATAAAATTGCCAGCAGGTGGTGCTGTTACTAAAAATGAAATGCTGCAATATATTAATTGAAGATCATTTATTAATTACAGGTATTATATTAATTACAAGTACAGTATCATAAGCACAAAAAATAAACAGTTGTAGTGCCAATTAATTGTATACATGAAAGGCTAATTCTAAGGGTACCGTTACACTTGGCGACACACCAGCGATCCCGACAACGATACGACTTGGTAGGGATCTCTGTTGCGTCGCTATGTGGTCGCTGGTGAGATGTTAAACAGTCAGATCTCACCAGCGACACAACAATCATCCAGAATGATATAGAGGTCGTTGGGACCCCGTTTCTCAGACCTGTAATATTGAGGTAGTTGGTCGTTGTCCCTTTCAAACACACCGCTGCATGCTGCCCATCAGGACTCCAACGATCAAAAAATGGTCCTGGCGACTCTGACACGACCAGCGATCTCACAGCAGGGGCCTGGTCGCTACTAAGTGTCAAGCATAGCGAGATCGCTGGCGAGGTCGCTTTTGCGTCACCAAATTTGTGACTTAGCAACAATCTCGCTAGCAATCTCGCTTGTGTGACGAGGGCTTAAGACCTGCTGAATTATCAGTGGGGACAAAACACTCCCCGCTTGATGTCAACCCATGTCACTATAATGTTTATTGTACGAGAACAAGAGAATGAGTTCCCCCACTGGTCTGAGGAACAATTTGGTCTTATCTAGTTTCCTCAACTTTAGTTCTACTTTCCATATGATCTCATCTTTGCTCGGGAATACTTTAGTGATGAGATATCATGGCTATTCGATTCTCCGAGATTGGCAGTCTTTAATCAATAAATACCACATTACCAGATTGGAGGTAAGGTTTGCTGGTTTGCCATTTTGTCCTTGGTTGTGGAGTAGGAATGTACTGTTTTGTCCCAGAAGGCGTTAGAAATTGAGATGAGAGAAACCATTTAAATTTCGGTTTGGTTCGCTGAACTTTCAGACGTTCAACAAATAGTTTGACAAACCTCACGAACCTCATTGAATTCAATGGAGGCAAAATCAAAGGCATAAAAAACACCTTCAGGGGGTCCCAAAAGCTGCCAAAACAGCTCAAATTAGGGGCAGACATCAGGAAAAGTGACCATCTCTTCCCTGAGTTACATTTGTTATCATATTATGGATGCCTGGGACAAGGTCTGGCCCAGCATTTCCAGATTGAACATTGATCAGGAACAGGGTGATGAATGACAGATGTAGGCATGGTGCTCAGAGAGCCCTGGTAAATTCAGAAAATACACAAGAATAAGACCCCAATAAGAGTCTCTACATTTCAAAAAATTAGGGCCAGATACCACAAAAGTGGCATCGCTTGACACAGTGTAGAAATTGTATATTGGCTCAACCTAGATGGCCTGGCCTATCATTTGAAGGTTAAACATTGATTAGTAGCAGGGGGATGTGACAGGTGTAGGCATGATGCTAAGAGAGCCCTGCTCAATTCATGCAAAATACAAAAGGGAGACCCCAAGAAGAGTCTCCACTTTTCAAAAAATTAGGGCCAGACACCACGTAAAATGCCCATCAATTGCCCCAGAGTAGAAATAGGTGGTTAGTGTGGCGCCCCACATGGTCAGGCTCACACGTGGTATTGCACTCATAAAAGTGGTATAATTTTCCCCAACTGCAAGTGAATGCTGGGCTGGTGGGTGGGACCCATTTCTGCACTCCCACACTAGTATAGTGGTGGGAGGTTACTTCTGGGAGGGATATAGTCACCTTTAGGGGGAGTAGAAGTCAGTCGGAGTGAGAGTGAGGAGTCGAGGAGCGTGGAGCAAATCGGGAGGTCTAACAGGACAGCTCCAGGCTGATCCTGAGGAAAGATGAAAGGGATCCTGAGGGGATCCTGAGAGAGGGTGTCTGACGCATGAGTCTGGGCCCGAGAGGAAAGGGGGAGCAGCAGCGTGGAGCGACCATACTCCGGGGAATTCCCCAGTCCACCACGGGAACACCGAACCCGAGGATACGGCCAGAAGTCCACCTCTGAATTCGTCAACCAGCTGCTGCGGTCTGTTCACCGGCTGCAGCACCCTGACAGACGGAGCGGTCTGCCTGCTTCTTCACTTCGAGGAAGGGGAGCCCCAAGACTACCTTCAAGGAGTATTGGGAATAGACTCATCCTAGGCGGGGAAGAAAGGACACAGGTTTGTCAACTAAGGCATAACAGGGTATCACCATACCAACTGGCATCCACTTGCAGCCACCCGTAGAGCTACCTGTTTCTTTAACAACTTTTGCTGAACTGTGGACTTGTATGCTGATGACTGTTTACAGTAAAGTACCCGGGAGAGTGACTTTGCCTCCGTGTCTCTGTGCCGACAAATTCAACCTTGTTGCTTACAGCAACGCTGCCCCGGAGGCCAGCTCCACCTGTAGGGAGCTTTGCCATTCTTGCCGCAATACCATCACCCTCTGGAGGACTGTGGCGGCACTGGTGATCCCTCACCAGGTACTACAGGTGGCGTCATGAGACAACAAACTCCTTCCCCTGTACATAACCCCTCTATTGAAGTGTCACCCAGGCCACAGGCTCAGGCACCGCCACCCGTGACATCCCTGTGAACCCCTCCGAGCCTGATACCCGAGTACCCCAGGGCCTGTGGCTCGAGACGAGATCAAAGCTGCACACTGAAAAGTACACCATTGCCTAATCTGCCCTGTCCTCAACTTGGGCCCAGAAAGTCCTTGGAGATATATGACTTGTTTATCTTGATGACAATGAGATGTCTACACTTTTAGGGAACAGCTTGATGCTCTTATCCATCAGGACACCAGCAGCAGCGCTGAAGACACGTTCTGAGGGAACGCTCACTGCCGCACACGACAAAACCTCCAATGTGTGACTGGCAAGGTCAGGACACTCTTCCATTTTGGAAGCCCAATATACAAAGGTGTTCAACTCTCCCTTTTACCTGATGGCATGGAAATTGAGCTCTAGATACTTCTGTACCATTCTCTCCAGCCATTCACTCTGTTTCAGACTTGTACTCAGTTCTGCTGGTGGGCAGGATGATTTAAAAATTGGTCAAAGACAAACGACTCCCAGAATTTTTTTCTGAGCTAATTTTTATGTTTCTTTGCTTGTTCCCCGTTCCCACTGCTGTCTTGGGGAGAACCAGTCTTAAGATTGTCTACAAGTATTTTTTGAGACTCCAGCAAGCGTAGCGCGTGTCCTTGTCCAGGATGGGAAACGTCTGCCATATTTACTCTTTTACCTTGGATCTAAAAGTGTAGCAACCCAGTCGTTGGCACAATTTCTAATCCTAACAATATGGGTATCATGTTGCAGTGCAGTGCAGCAAGAAGGCACTCATGTGTCTGATGCATTCATGAGGCCCAAGTCCTTGTTGTGTTGTTGGCGGGGTAACAATTGAGCTTGCTTTCTCCTGTTCTGTCCCGCCAACCTCGGACAACCACCTTGTCCTCCTCCATTTGTTCCTCAGCTCCTGCCCCTTGACTAGCAGTTTGTCTGGTACCATAAGCCCCCCTCGGTAGCTGTTTGTCACCCTCCCATGCTATCGCCTCTGCAACAATGATAGTTCGGACCTTAGAGAAGTTGTTATACCTTCCATATCCTCCTCATCTGCTTCCTAATTTTCCTTGGGACCACCACCTCCTCCCGCAGGCTACTCGAAGTGTGCTCCAGCATGTAGAGGACCGGAATAGTGATGCTGATGATGGCATCGCCAGTATTAACCATCTTAGTCGCTATTTGGAAACTGAGTAGAAGGGTGCAGAGGTCCTTCATCTGTGCCCAGTACACAGTAGCTAATTTCCCCACCTCCAGATCATGTTTGCCATGCAGCAGGACATACTGCACTACAGCTCGTCGATGCTGCCACAGTCATTGCAACATGTGCAGAGTGGAATTCCATCATGTCAGCACATCGTATATCAACCGGTCAACCGGTAGGCTCAAGTCAATGCAAGTCGATGAGCCGTGGGATGCGAATGGTAAGAACACAGCACCTGTGCCTCCTTCAGCAGCGTATCCAGGCCGGGATAGTGGCACACAAATTGCTGTGCAACGAAGTTCAGTACGTGAGACATGCAAGGAATGTGTGTGAGGTTGCCCCAGCGTAGGGCCGCCACCAAGTTTGCACCGTTATCGCACATGGCCTTCTCTTGCTCCAGGCTCTGCAGAGATGGCTATTGCTCAAAGTCGGCCTGCGTAGCTCTCTACAACTCTGGATTTTGCTCGCACATTACTCTGTCTATTGCCAGATCCAACTCAAAAAGATTTTAGATTTTAGAAATCGCTTCAGATGCTTTCCTCCTCTAGACTCTGTGAATGTTTGGAGCAGACCTCTGATGCCCATGCAAAAGAATGTGTGAACATCTCTTCAGACTTGCCCATCTATTATGCCCCATAGTCAGTTGGGCGGTTGGTGAGTTGTGACATGGGGAGAAACAAGGGTAATTGGGGTGCCACCTCTGAGGACTATACTGTGTGTGATGTTGAGGTGGAGTAGGCGAAGCCACATGTTGTAGCGCTTGATAGCAACTTTGCACCTGTGATCTGATTGCAGGATCAGATCATAGTAGATGATGTTCAGTCACTCTTGCAGCCAAGCCTGAGCCAAGGGTAATTAGCAGATAGCATCCAATGATGTCACATTGGATTCCACCCACTCCTGAGCAGTGTGAGCCCTGAGTCTCAGGCGGCAGGCAGGTAGAGGGAGCGGCAGTAGAGAAGGGGGCAGCGCTTGCATCACACAACGTTTTCCTGTGTGATGGGCGCTGCCAGCAATATCAGTGGTAAAGTGCACCATCTCCCCCCCTCCCCCGCTCCTCTCTTGCCGCCAGTAGCACCACCTTCCCCCAGGTGGTCACTTGCGGTGGCAGGGCAATCAACAGCACCACCAAACCTCCCCCCCTCACCCCCCCCCCACTCCTCACTGTGAGGCTCAGGCAGCAGGGGAGCTTGATGCACCCCTGGCCTTGAGACATTGTATCACACACACAATCAGCACATCTGTACTCATGGCATAATATAGTGATATTAAATGCATGGTGACTCCCAATTGCAACAGATTATAAATCACCTTTTACTCTACAAGTAATAGGATTCATATGGGCAGCATGGTGGCTCAAGTGGTTAGCACTGCAGCCCTTGCAGCACTGGGGTCCTGGGTTCAATTCCACCAAGGACAACATCTGCAAGGAGTTTGTATGTTCTCCCTGTGTTTGCATGGGATTCCTCCGGGCACTCCAGTTTCCTCCCACATTGTAAAGACATACTGAAAGGATTTTAAATTGATGTATGTAAAGTGCTATAGAATTAATAGCACTATATAAATGAATTAATATTATATTATATTATCACTTTCTGTGTGTTTATTGCTAAGAAACAGGAAAAATAAATCCTTGTAACAACTGTGTTAAAGTGTCCTAAGATGAAAATTAATTTACACTTTGTGAAAATCAAAGAATCCTATACTTTATATTAGTCAAAAAAGTTGAATGTCATTAAGTGTAAACTGAAACCAAATAGATGAATAGTAAGTGTGATGGCCACTTTACACACACCAACTTATCTGTCCAACTTCTGACCAACTTACTGGTTGCAGTGAAATCATGGATACATTGCTGTATTGTACACAGCCACAAAATGGAGCAATGTGTCCATGATTTCACTGCAACCAGTAAGTTGGTCAGAAGTTGGACAGATAAGTTGGTGTGTGTAAAGTGGCCTTTACATAAAAGAAAATACCATACAGAGGACTGACAAGACTGACATCTGCTGGGAAGTGATGTAAGTGCAACTGATGGAGAGATTGCTGAAGTTCACACCAAGGGTATATTCACGCATGGCTATTTTTTCTGCAACCCAAACCTTCATGCATGACAGTAAAATGCTGCATACAAAGCACAGCAAATTGTTTTGCTGTGTTTTTTTCAGGCAGACACTGAAGTTTTGGTGCCCAGAAGTAAACAAAAAACAAACAATTGAATTCATGGACTTCAGCACCCAATTGCAAAAAAGGAAAAGAGATGATTTCTTTAGGTACAAGACTTTTTTTGTATTTTACTTCAGCAGTCCATGTGCAATAACAGAAAACAGGTCAATAGTGATCAGATAGTTTGATGTTTCGACAGCAGCAGTCTTTGTCAAAAATAACGTTTTCTGAGAAAAAGAAAACAATAGAAGTAACATACTGTATATATGCATAGTGGCCAATTACAGTCATTTCATTAAGGCTGCTGTCACATCTGCAGTTTGTACACTTCCGGCAGATCAGGCAGACTTGAACCTTTGAACTTCAGATTTGCCTGATCTGACGTTTTTCAAATCCGGTGGAATTCCGCCTTTGTTTAAAAAACTAGATGTGACAACATTACGGCACACTTGCTGCAAGGTTGCTTTTGGGCTAATGTATTGTCAATGGAGGTTTGGACATATTCGGACACTTACATTTTAATCACGGTCCAGCACTTCCGGCACAAGTTTGGAACAGGGCTAAAAGTTTTGGAATGCCAAAGGTTGCAACATTTTAGTTCAGTTTCTAGATTTGCCAAAACTTTGCAGCTTTTCTGTCAGTAGCAGAACTTGATTGGTACACTGAAGTGCATTTACCTCATTAACAGCATGCCAGGGCATGTACGTGCAGGGATTTGATATGAGTGTGATGCTCATACTAGAGAGATATATTATATATACTGTATGCTGTCACTGTTATGGGGGTAATGTTCTCAAATTTTGTATTAACGTCCCCATCCTGGGCCATTCCAGGTGTATATGTCCCTCATTTTGGTGTATATGACCCCCATCCTGGTATATATGTCCTCCATCCTGGTATATATGTCTCCATCTTGGTACATGTGTCCCATCCAGGTATATGATACCCCATCCTACCATATGGCACATATCCTAGAATGTGCCCAATATCTTGTTATATGATTCCCCATCCTGGTATATGCCCCACATCCTGGTATATGATCACCAATCCTAGCATATTGCCCATATCCTGGTATATGACTCAATGAGTCACGGCTTACCCGTCCACAGCTCTCAGTGAGTGACAGGAGCTTCGGTCAGCTGATGCGATTGCCATGTCAGCTGATCCAGTCACCATAGTAATCAAATCACCTGACCAGATTGGGTCAGCTGATCCAGTCACCATAGTAATCACATCACCTGACCAGATCAGCTGACCCAATCGGTCAGGTGATGTGATTACTATGGTGACCATATCAGCTGACATGGCAATCGTATCAGCTGACTGCAGCCTGTGTCACTCACCGAGAGCTGCAGCCAGGTAAGCAGTGATTCACTGAAGTCACTCAAGGACAGCTCCGGTAACAATGGTAAGGGCTAACCATAGTACTTACCCTGGTTACCTAAGCTGTCCTTGGGTGACATCAGTGTGTCACAGCTTAGCCGGCCACAGCTCGTTACGTACTCATTCAGCGTTCAGAGGCCACAGGGATAGTACGCTTTGTTCTTCACCGCGACTTCTGATGAAGTAGAGCTGACAGTGGATCATGGCCGGCGAAGAGTAGATGTCGCAGGGGATAAAGGATGGGCATGAGAGGGTAAAAAATATGGAGTCCAGATATGTGTCTGTGTTTTTATTTCTGATACAATGTTTTTTCTATGAGTGTTGTGTTTTCTTTTCTGTTTACTTGAGATTCTTAATGGGTGGGTCAAACATTGGCCCGAAATTAAGTATCTCGAGCTGAATGCCAGCTAGCAATACAACGCTGACATTAACCTCTTTTGTTACCCAGTTTGCCACTGGCACAAGGGAAACTGGAAGAGCCGGGTAAAGCGCCAGGAATTGGCGCTTCTTATACATGTGATATGGGCAGGGCAAGGGGTACTCGGACACAGGGCTGATGACTTGAATAGGGAGTCAAGGGTGGACGGGAACCCGGTTCCGTGCCCTGGTTATCATTTGAGTAGATGGTGGTGGGGAAGAAGGGAGTATTGACAGGGGATCGTGACGCCACCTGTAGTTCCCGGTAATATGGTACCGGCGCTGCAAGCCGGCCGCTGAGGTGATGGTGGTTGCAGCAGAGTGTGGTACAGCTCCCTACAGGTGGAGCTATTACCTCAGGGCAGCGGTAATGGATGGGTGAGATGAGGGGAGTTGTAGTGATGGTTGGTGTTGCAGTTCTTACCCTCTGCTGAGCTGCTGATGGTGCTGAGCCCTCCGAGCACCGCAATAAGGATAACTGAGTCCAATTAAACTTTAACTCCACTTTAATGGGTACCAGCAGATGTTGATGATATATGGTACAGTCTGGTTTACCGGGGGTCCGTCACCAGTTCCAGGTTCCCCGTTATGGAGTCTCTAGATGTTCTTCCCTCTATGGCTTCCTGGGTCTAACTTACTCTTCTTAACTCTACCACCCTCGCAGAGCTCTCCCGCCAGTCACTTGATTTCTCACGGTGGGGCACGAGTGTCCTTTACCGGTTCTGACTAGGCCAGATACTTCCCCGCCACCGGTACTCGGGCCGTTGCTCCTGTGATCTTGGATCTAGTTTTTGGTCCTGAGGGGCAAGATGTCCTTGTGGTGCTGTCGGCAACCCGGTTACTAAGGGCCCGCAGCTCGTCGGTCTGCGGTCAGAGGTGAACTTCTGACCGCCTCGGCTTCCCACACTGCCGATGCTTCCCCAATGTGACCAGCCGGCTCAAAGCAGTCCTGGCCCGTTGCCCTCTGTCCTGGTTTCCCCCTTGGAGGTTGGGGTTCCTCCCGGCAGCGTTGCTGTCAGGTTCGTCCTTGCTGACTGCCTTCCCAGCACTAACTGTCTAACTAAAACTTTCCCTGCCACTACTCTATCCTAGTCTCCAACCCCCCTTTTTGGGACCTACTAAATTACCGGCCCCCCTATTCTAAGTGGTGTGGTCCTAGGTGGGTGTAAGAATAGACTCCATAAGGTGAACCCTGAACTGACAACTTTACAGGGTTAACACATTATTATTAAAGTGTAATACTACCCTGTGGCGCCTAGCCATAGGGGTGCCACACATGTGCCAATTTCTGGGGATGGCTGTGAGCTGCTATTCTATAGTGTGAGGGAGCTCAATAACGATGGTCCTTCACCCCGCTGAGAATACCAACCCCCAGCTGCCAGTTTTACCTTAGATGGCAATAAAAATAGGGCGAGGCCCTACGCATTTTTTTTTCCAGCCAAGATAAAATTAGGCTGCTGAGGGTGGCAGCTCACAGCTGTCCACTTTACTTGTGCGAGAGTGAAAAATACAGCAAAGCCCTAAGCATTTTTTTTATTTCTTTACACATTATGATAGCAGGTTGGTTGCCATACACTAATACGTATGACCAGTGCTTTTTTTGTAAAAAAATATTTCCTGGTACGCCACTCGAGCCGAGGGTGGACAGGGCCTGGGGGGCGGGCTGCCGTCAGGGGCCGGGCGAGATTAATATATTTAATATATTAATATATTTTCTCGGAACGTTGCACCCGGTCTTATTTTCAGGGGGAGGCATACACACACAGGGGCATACACTCACAGGGGCATACACTCACAGGGGCATACACTCACAGGGGCATGCACTTACAGGGGCATACACTCACAGGGGCATACACTCACAGGGGCATACACTCACAGTACGGTGGCTCAGTGGTTAGCACTGTATATGGTGGCTCAGTGTTTAGCACTGTATATGGTGGCTCAGTGGTTAGCACTGTATACGGGTATACGATGGCTCAGTGGTTAGCACTGTATACGGTGGCTCAGTGGTTAGCACTGTATAGTGGCTCAGTGGTTAGCACTGTATATGGTGGCTCAGTGGTTAGCACTGTATGGTGGGCTCAGTGGTTAGCACTGTATGGTGGCTCAGTGGTTAGCACTTTGTATGATGGCTCAGTGGTTAGCACTGTATATGGTGGCTCAGTGGTCAGTACTGTATATGGTGGCTCAGTGGTTAGCGCTGTATACGGTGGCTCAGTGAATAGCACTGTATGGTGACTCAGTGGTTAGCATTGTACGGTGGCTCAGTGGTTAGCACTGTATGGTGGCTCAATGGTTAGCACTGTATGGTGGCTCAGTGGTTAGCACTGTATATGGTGGCTCAGTGGTTAGCACTGTATATGGTGGCTCAGTGGTTAGCATTTTACGGTGGCTCAGTGGTTAGCACAGTATATGGGTGCTCAGTGGTTAGCATTGTACGGTGGCTCAGTGGTTAGCACTGTACGGTGGCTCAGTGGTTAGCACTGTGTATGGTGGCTCAGTGGTTAGCACAGTATATGGTGGCTCAGTGGTTAGCATTGTACGGTGGCTCAGTGGTTAGCACTGTACGGTGGCTCAGTGGTTAGCATTGTACGGTGGCTCAGTGGTTAGCACTGCGCGATGTTTCTGTGGTTAGCAAAGTATGATGGCTCAGTGGTTAGCAGCACAGTATATGGTGGGCAGGCGGTTAGACCAGGATGAAGGCTGGGGGGGTGAGCGCAGGAGGACGGAGGCTGGAGGGGTGAGCGCAGGATGACGGAGGCTGGTGGGGTGAGGGCAGGGACAGAGGCTGGAGGGGTGAGGACAGGAGGACGGAGGCTGGAGGGGTGAGGGCAGGAGGACGGAGGCTAGAGGGGTGAGGGCAGGAGGACGGAGGCTGGAGGGGTGAGGGCAGAAGGATGGAGGCTGGAGGGGTGAGGGCAGGAGGACGGAGGCTGGAGGGGTGAGGAAAGGAGGACGGAGGCTGGAGGGGTGAGGGCAGGAGGACGGAGGCTGGAGGGGTGAGAGCAGGAAGACGGCGGCTGGAGGGGTGAGGGCAGGAGGACAGAGGCTGGAGGGGTGAGGGCAGGAGGACAGAGGCTGGAGGCCCCCATCACAAGCACAGTGTAGCCAACTTTATCTTTATTTACATTACATTTATTTTACACTGCCTGTGACCCTCCCGACTGCTCTGTCCTGCCTCTGCACACAACCACACCATTGCACACACACTCCACACAAACACAACATGCACACACACTGCACACACAACACTGCACACACACACACACTGCACACAAAGCCAGACACTCACACACAAAGCCACACACTCACACACAAAGCCACACACACTGCACATACACTGCACACACACATTGCACACACAACCTGGCTGCAGAGCACACTGCACCTTCTGCTGTCCTCTGTTCATCTCCTCTGCCATCTGTTCACCATGCCGCTGGTTCCCGCCGATCCTCCGGTTCGCACTGATCTGACTCCTCACTTGGCCGGCAGACAGTGCTGGTCCTGGCCCTGGCCGGCAGAAACCGCACCGCTGCCATCAGTGGTGTTCGCCGGGCCGGAAGTGCGTGGCCGGCCACGCCCACAGTGGAGACACACAGCAGCCAGGTCCTTCTGCTGCTTACTCCGTGGCGCGGCGCATTTCTCCCACAGAGGAGAGGTCATGAGGGATTACAGGGCTGCACAGATGGGGGGGCGGCAGCAGGCAGCAGATATTCCGGTACACCGTATCGGATCACACCAGGTTTTTCCGGATTTTCCGGTACGGTGTACCGGCCCGTTCCGGTACAAAAAAAGCACTGCGTATGACAACCAAGCACAGACACTGTACAGATTGTTGAAATGCAGTCTGATTGCAACAGCCAATCAAAGAGTGAGCATCTGTGATTGACTGTTGCCGGTCAGTGCATAGAATATGCAGGAAGCTTAATGGGCGGCCCTGGATGTAAGTGAGTAGTAGAGCGGGAGACTGTGAGTGGCCCCGGAAGCAGGTGAGCAGGAAAGAAGGAGACTGTGAGCAGCCCATTTGAGCTGTGTTTGGCAGTTATTGGACACCTTTGAAGGTGTTTCCTATGCGTTTGATGGTGCCTGCCATTGATTTCAATGGGGCTCGGGGGGTTCGGTGAACAATTCGGCAAACACCTCGCTATTTGGTGAACGGAACCAAATCTGAACACTTAGGTGTTCTCTCATCTCTACCAAGCATATGGCCCATATCCTGGCATACAATTCTGCATCCAAGCATTTACCATTCTGGTATGTGCCCCATATCCTGGTATACAATCCATCATCCTGTCATATGGCATATATCCTTGTATTTGTGCCCCATATCTTGGTACATGATCCTCCATCCTGGCTTGTGCGCATATCCTGGTATTTGGCCCTCAACCTGGTATATGGGCCTCCATCACGGAGAACATAAAAAAATAAATGATTATACTCACCTCCCATTGCTCCCCCTGCAGCAGCGTGATATCCTCATGCCTTCACATGAGAGATGTTGATAACTGTGTGAGTGGCATGCGTAGTGTCAATGTCATGTGCCCTTTCATACACAATGTCAGCTGCCGGTACAAGAAGACAGGAGGATGTCATACTGCAGTGGGAGAACAAGGGACAGTGAGTATAATCGTTTGTCCACTGCTAGGATATTCACTGCTTCCCATGGCAATGATGATGCATTGGAAGCAGTAAATATTCACTCATATCATGCTGCAGCAGCGACGGATGGTCACATGTGCCAGCAATTTAAGTTAATGTAACATTCACAGCTCTTCCCACCTATCTTTCCATGCCCACCCAACTCTCATCACAAGCTTCAGTGCTGAGAGGTGATGTGCGGGGTGATTGCAGTAAATATTAATTAGCTTAAACAGCTGGGCATCTTATAGTCCGAAAAATACAGTACCTAATTTAAAATGTACAAGACGTGTGGTAAGGGAAGGGAGAGTGGACGTGCTGCAGATGGTACATGCAAAAGCCAGGTGAAAATTGGGCCTGCTGCAGTAGCACAACAAACACACTCATTCACAAGACCTAGCTTTCTGTCCTAATGTCACGGAGGTGGTAGTGGATGAGGGAATGAGCAGCAATATGATACTAAAAGGGCAAGGACTCCTGAGAAACCAGTCTGGCTCTATACTTGAGGTCCTTGACTAGCCCTGATCCTCAAGGTACCTCTGATGTTGAGGAGGTACAGGCCGCCACGCTCATCCTCTACTTTTCAACCAACCCTATGCTATCCTGTTTCCCCGAAAATAAGACACCGTCTTATATTAATTTTTGCTCTGAATGATGCACCATGTCTTATTTTCAGGGGGTGTCTTATCTCCATGAAGAAGAATTCACATTTATTGATGAACAAAAAAAAAATGAACATTTATTATTTACTGTACAGCAGTTGTCATCACAAACCAGCATAACCAAACTATATCAGCATCCATCCATCATCCATCTGCAGACCTGATCATCCCCCAATATTTCCATCATCCCCCAATATTCCCTTCAACAATCTTAAGCCCCATCATCCATCTGCAGCCCCATCATCCCCCAATATCACTCTGTAGCCCCCATCATCCATCAGCATCCCCCATCATCTCCCAATATCCCTCTTTAGCCCTCATCATCCCTCAATATCCCTATGTAGCCTCCATCATGCCCCAATATCTCTCTGTAGCCCCATCATCCATCAGTATCCGCATCATCTCTCAATATCCTTCTGTAGCCCTCATCATCCCTCAATATCTCTATGTAGCCTCCATCATCCCCCAATATCCCTCTGTAGCCCTCATCATCCCACAATATCCCTATGTAGCCTCCATCATGCCCTAATATCCCTCTGTAGCTCCATCATCTATCAGCATCCCCATCATCTCCCAATATCCCTCTGTAGCCCTCATCATTCCCCAATATCTATATGTAGCCTCCATCATCTCCCAATATACCTCTGTAGCCCCATCATCCATCAGCATTCCCATCATCTCCCAATAACCCTCTGTAGCTCTCATCACGCATCTGCAGGCACACACACAGTTAACCACATACACACCGTGCCACTATTGCCGGAGTCTGCTGGAGCTTACCGCTGCCACCACCTTGATTTGTCCCTTGTCACCCCGTGTGTACGTATCCGAGCGCCACTCAGAGTAGATGTACGATGGTAAGCCACCTGCCAGTGGCGTAACTAGAGTCTGGAGGGCCCCGGTGCGAAATTCAGACCTGGGCCCCCCTCTTACCCCCCGCGCGAGCACATATTGGTCCGATGTTTGGGCCCCATGTAACATTCTAAGATCTATAAAGATTCACAAATTGACCCCTGCTATATATGGTAATCCTACTGGAATATGGAGCTTATCCATCTAAATATGTCTCCTATCCTGCTATATATGGTCCTCCTCCTGGAATATAGCCCATCCCATTATTATAATGCATCCCATAGTCCCCCATTCATAAGGTAGCCCCAATAGTCATCCAATTATTATAATGTACCCCCACTATCCTACATATAGTAGCCTCATAGACCTCCATATAGTATAATACAGCCTCACAGGCCTCCATATAGTATAATGCAGCCTCACAGTCCTCCATATAGTATAATGCAGGCTCAGTTCTCCATGTAGTGCAGCCTCTATAGTACAGCCTTATATATGCAGCCTCATAGCTATCCTTATAGTACAACCTCATATAGTGCAGCCTTATATATGCAGCCTCACAGCTCTCCTTATAGTACAGCCTCATATATTGCAGCCTTATATATGTAGCCTCATAGCTCTCCATGTAGTGCAGCCTTATATCTCTCTATATATTGTGTTATATATGCAGCCTAAGGCTATGAGCTCACGGTCTGGAGGAGCTGCGTGTTGGACGCTGCTCCTCCGGACCTGAGTGAAGCCACGGGTGCCCGCAGGGAGACCGCAGCCGCCCTGTACTCACCATGTGTGGCAGGTGCAGGGCGGCTTCTCCCTGCTGTCACCCGATTGGAACCGCTTCTGACTCCGAAGCATGAAATTAACATGCTGCAGAGATGCGGAGGAGCGGACACCCACACCGCAGCTGTCAGAACGCTGTGGTCAGGTTATGCATAGTCAGGATGGGATTTCTACAAATCCCATCCACTGTGCTTATACTGTATTACGCAGCGGTTTTGAATACAGCAACAAGATGCTGCGTCCAAACCACTGCGTATCCTTATCATCAGCACACAGCCTTATATATGCAGCCCTACTGAGATCTGAAAAATAGCATTAGTGAGAACTGCACAAAACTGTAGACTCACTCCAAAACCCAGTGTCACCCCACATGTTAGCCTATTCCAGTAGTGGAGTCTTCTGCTCTCCTTCTTTAGTGCCCCTGCTCTCCTCCTCCTGTGCCCCAGCTCTCCTCCTCTGTCCCCCATTCTCCTGTGTCCCCCACTCTCCTCCTCCTGTGTCCCCCGTCCTCCTGTGTCCTCCTCTCTCCTCCCCCTGTGTTTACGGTCTTCTGTCCCCAGCTCTCCTCCTCCTCTGTCCCCCATTCTCCTGTATTCCCCACTCTCCTCCTCCAGTGTCCCCCATTCTCCTGTGTGTCCCCTGCTCTCCTCCTCCTCTGTCCCCCATTCTCCTGTGTGTCCCCCGCTCTCCTCCTCCAGTGTCACCCATTCTCATGTGTCCCCAACTCTCCTCCTCCTCTGTCCCCAGCTCTCCTCCTTCTCTGACACCCATTCTCCTGTGTCCCCCGCTCTCCTGTGTCCCCAGCTCTCCTCCTCCTGTGTTCTCTATTCTTCTGTCCCCTGCTCTCCTCCTCCTGTGTCCCCCGCTCTCCTCCTCCTGTGTCCTCCGTTCTTCTCTCCCCAGCTCTCCTTCTCCTGTGTCTTCAGCTCTCCCCCTCCTGTGTCCGCCGCTCTCCTCCTCCTGTGTCCCCCGCTTTCCTCCTCCTGTGTCCTCCGTTCTTCTGTCCCCAGCTCTCCTCGTGTCCCCACACCCTCCTCCTCCTGTGTCCTCCGTTCTTGTCCCCTGCTCTCCTCCTCCTGTGTCCTCCATTCTTCTGTCCCCCGCTCTCCTCCTCCTGTGTCCCCAGCTCTCCTCCTCCTGTGTCCTCTATTCTTCTGTCCCCTGCTCTCCTCCTCCTGTGTCTCCCGCTCTATTCCTCCTGTGTCCCCCGCTCTCCTCCTCCTGTGACCTCCGTTCTTCTGTCCCCTGCTCTCCTCCTTCTGTGTCTTCAGCTCTCCCCCTCCTGTGTCCACCGCTCTCCTCCTCCTGTGTCCCCTGCTTTCCTCCTCCTGTGTCCCCTGCTCTCCTCCTCCTCTGTCCTCTGTTCTTCTGTCCCCTGCTCTCCTCCTCCTGTGTCCCCCCCTCTCCTCCTCCTGTGTTCTCTATTCTTCTGTCCCCTGCTCTCCTCCTCCTGTGTCCCCAGCTCTCCTCCTCCTGTATCCCCTGCTCTCCTCCTCCTGTGTCCTCCGTTCTTCTCTCCCCAGCTCTCCTTCTCCTATGTCTTCAGCTCTCCCCCTCCTGTGTCCGCCTCTCTCCTCCTCCTGTGTCCCCCGCTTTCCTCCTCCTGTGTCCCCAGTTCTCCTGTGTCGCCAGCTCTCCTCCTCCTCTGCCCTCCGTTCTCCTGTGTCCCCAGCTCTCCTCCTCCTGTGTCCCCAGTTCTCCTGTGTCCCCAGCTCTCCTCCTCCTCTGTCCCCATTCTCCTGTGTCCCCAGCTCTCCTCCTCCTCTGTCCCCATTCTCCTGTGTCCCCAGCTCTCCTCCTCCTCTGTCCCCATTCTCCTGTGTCCCCAGCTCTCCTCCTCCTCTGCCCCCCGTTCTCCTGTGTCCCCAGTTCTCCTGTGTCCCCAGCTGTCCTCCTCCTCTGTCGCCATTCTCCTGTGTCCCCAGTTCTCCTCTGTCCCCTGATCTCCTCCTACTGTGTCCCCAGCTCTCCTCCTTCTCTGTCCCCAGTTCTCCTCTGTCCTCAGCTCTCCTCCTTCTCTGTCCCCAGTTCTCCTCTGTCCCCAGCTCTCCTCCTTCTCTGTCCCCAGTTCTCCTCTGTCCCCAGCTCTCCTCCTCCTCTGTCCTTTGTTCTTCTGTCTCCTGCTCTCCTCCTCCTGTGTCCTCCGTCCTTCTTTACCCTGCTCTCCTCCTCCTGTTTCCCGTGTCCACAGCTCTCCTCTTCCTCTGTCCCCCGTTCTTCTGTGTGCCCCGTTCCCCTGTGTCCCCAGCTCACCTCCTTCTCTGTCCCCAGTTCTCCTCTGTCCCCAGCTCTCCTCCTTCTCTGTCCCCAGTTCTCCTCTGTCCCCAGCTCTCCTCCTTCTCTGTCCCCAGTTCTCCTCTGTCCCCAGCTCTCCTCCTTCTCTGTCCCCAGTTCTCCTCTGTCCCCAGCTCTCCTCCTCCTCTGTCCTTTGTTCTTCTGTCTCCTGCTCTCCTCCTCCTGTGTCCTCCGTCCTTCTTTACCCTGCTCTCCTCCTCCTGTTTCCCGTGTCCACAGCTCTCCTCTTCCTCTGTCCCCCGTTCTTCTGTGTGCCCCGTTCCCCTGTGTCCCCAGCTCTCCTCCTTCTCTGTCCCCAGTTCTCCTCTGTCCTCAGCTCTCCTCCTTCTCTGTCCCCAGTTCTCCTCTGTCCCCAGCTCTCCTCCTTCTCTGTCCCCAGTTCTCCTCTGTCCCCTGATCTCCTCCTACTGTGTCCCCAGCTCTCCTCCTTCTCTGTCCCCAGTTCTCCTCTGTCCTCAGCTCTCCTCCTTCTCTGTCCCCAGTTCTCCTCTGTCCCCAGCTCTCCTCCTTCTCTGTCCCCAGTTCTCCTCTGTCCCCAGCTCTCCTCCTCCTCTGTCCTTTGTTCTTCTGTCTCCTGCTCTCCTCCTCCTGTGTCCTCCGTCCTTCTTTACCCTGCTCTCCTCCTCCTGTTTCCCGTGTCCACAGCTCTCCTCTTCCTCTGTCCCCCGTTCTTCTGTGTGCCCCGTTCCCCTGTGTCCCCAGCTCTCCTCCTTCTCTGTCCCCAGTTCTCCTCTGTCCTCAGCTCTCCTCCTTCTCTGTCCCCAGTTCTCCTCTGTCCCCAGCTCTCCTCCTTCTCTGTCCCCAGTTCTCCTCTGTCCCCAGCTCTCCTCCTTCTCTGTCCCCAGTTCTCCTCTGTCCTCAGCTCTCCTCCTTCTCTGTCCCCAGTTCTCCTCTGTCCCCAGCTCTCCTCCTTCTCTGTCCCCAGTTCTCCTCTGTCCCCAGCTCTCCTCCTCCTCTGTCCTTTGTTCTTCTGTCTCCTGCTCTCCTCCTCCTGTGTCCTCCGTCCTTCTTTACCCTGCTCTCCTCCTCCTGTTTCCCGTGTCCACAGCTCTCCTCTTCCTCTGTCCCCCGTTCTTCTGTGTGCCCCGTTCCCCTGTGTCCCCAGCTCACCTCCTTCTCCTCTCACCATTGTCCTCCGCTCTCTTCTTCTCTTCCATGAGCGGCCAGGAGTCCAGGACCAAACACATGGCTACCGGGGCACCGGGCAGGAGACTGAGGAGGGGGCGGAGCCACCGCGCAAGTCCCTGGTCACCTGACCAGCGTCAGTCACCTGACCTGCTGGGAAGGAATAGGATGTGGCCGGACAGCTTCCTGACTCTGTGCGGCGGTGTGTGCTGCGCCCGGCGCTGGCGCAGGCATCGCCGGGCGCAGGGATCGCCGGGCGCAGAGATCGCCGGAATCGCGCGGCGCAGGGGGCGGCTGGCTACACGGGCGCCGGGCCCCCTATAGGTCCGGGCCCAGTCGCAGCCGCGACCCCTGCGACCGTGAATGTTACGCCACTGCCACCTGCCAATCAGGCAGCAGCTGCTGGCATCTGATTGGATGCCAAAATACTGTATATTTACGCTGAGCGGCGCAGATGACCTCCATACAGGAGATGTACAGTAATGCTGCGGCCAATCAGACGCCAGCAGCCGCCTGATTGGCTGATGGCTTACTACCATACATCTCCATTGAGTGGCACCTGGTACACACAGGAGAACATACAGGAACAAATAAAGTGGTGGCGGCAAGCAGCAGCGGCGGCAGAGGCAGGCTCCGGAAACAGCGGTACAATGAGGTATCAAATTTTTTTTTTGCCACGTCTTATTTTTGGGGGTGCCTTATATTAAGCAGCCTGGCCAAAACCCCACTACATCTTATTTTCGGGGTGGCGCCTTATTTTCAGGGAAACACGGTATTCCCTCTCACCTCCCACCAGCAGCCACTCCAGCAAGAGATACAGTAAGCTTCCAGACACAGCAGCAAAAGCCCCGATGTCCATATACAAGCTTGGTCACAGGCAAAGTGAAAACTCTAATGGTACCTTTACACGCAGCTACAGGTAACAGGTTTTCCACAGGTAACTTACTGGTTGCAGTGAAATCATGGAGACATGGCTCTATCTTGTTGCTGTGTACAAATGGAACCATTGATTTCACTGCAACCAGTAAGTTACCGTGGAAAACCTGTTACCTGTAGCTGCGTGTAAAGGTATCATAAGGGTCACTTTACACACACAGATATCTGTGACCAACATCTGAACAGATCTCTGGTTGCAGTAAAATCATGGACACATTGTCCATTTGTACACAGCCACAAAATGGAACAATGTGTCCATGATTTCACTGCAACCAGAGATCTGTTCAGATGTTGGTCACAGATATCTGTGTGTGTAAAGCAGCCCTAAGGCTGTGTGCTCATGGTCCGGAGGAGCTGCGTGTTGGACGTAGCTCCTCCGGACCTGAGTGAAGCTGTGGGTGGCCGCAGGAACCGCAGGCCTGTACTCACCATGTGCAGCGTGCAGCGCTTCCACTACATCACCCATGGAGCGCTCTGACTCAGCTGTGATATGCAAAGGGAGCGGAATCCACAACATGCACCGTCACAAAAGATCGCTGGGTCGGGTGAAGCATAGTGAGGATGAATTTCTTGAAAATCCTATCCACTATACTTATACTGTACTACGCAGGTTTTGGATGCAGCGGCAAGACGCTGCGTCCAAAACACTGGGTATACTGATCGTGAGTATGCAGGCTTACGGTACCCGTTACATGCTACAATGTCGTGACAATCTCGCCAACGATCTCACGGGAGCGCGGTCATTAGGACATCTTTTTGAGATCGTTGGTGAGATGTCACAGTATAGATATCGTGAACGACTCACCAACAACCCAGCGATCCAGAGATCGCTGGAATGACACAGCGAACAATCTTGCCGGTCGTTATAACGCTGTAACACAGCAAATACGTGAACAACTCCAACCTCACTTTGGCGTAGTTTGTGACATAGGCTAGGAACTAGGCGTGCCAGATGGTGTTTTCCCACACCACTACAACTCCGATTGGTGGCCACAATGCTTACTATTGGTCAGCCTTGTCTGGCAAGATGGCCACGTCATTACCACATTTGCCCTTTCTACCATCTCGTCATTCAAGCCTGTTGTCATTTAGTGACACTGTGCAGCGCTGATGCGTCCCCAAATTGTCACACATGAACGCTCATGTGTTGCCAATACAATGTATGGCTATGTGTACATGTTGTTTTCAAGATGGGAAGCTACACACAACACTATGTACATACGTGTCTGCATATTAGCATGTATGTAGGAATTATGTGTCTGTGCATAGATGTATGTATGTGTATATGTATGTGTACTGTACATGGTTGGTTATGTATACAAATGTGTGTATGTACTTTGCATCTCTGAATTAAAATCATATATGTTGACATACTTTAGGTACCAATGTGGCAGACATACATGACCAATGAAGTTTTGAAGGTTACCATATGTGTGTATTTATGACACCTTTCCCATAACCAATGCCAGCCAATCAGAACGCAGTACTGACCACCAATCGGAACACACGGGGCACGAAGACAATGCCAAGGCATGCCTACAGGATTGGCTTCACGATCCCAAAAATCAAATGTGGTCATTATCGCGGTGTCACAAACAGCACAAACAATGATGCAGCAGGTTGGCTGATCACAGATCGTCAGATATGAGAATGTGTTCTCAAATCTGCGATGAACGATCCAACGATTTATCGTAGTTGTATCTCGTGTCACATGCAACAACGTCCTAACGATGTCGTTTCAACTACTCCAAACCCGTGACGTTTCAGCGATATCGTTCACGATCTCGTACCGTGTAACGGGGCCTTTACAGTGATGCCACCTGGTGGAGGGAGAAGCTATTTAACCCCTTCATGACCCAGCCTATTTTGACCTTACTGACTTTGGCATTTTTGTCAATTCTGACCAGTGTCCCTTTATGAGGTAATATCTCTGAAATGCTTCTAGGGTCCTAGTGATTCTGAGATTGTTTTTTCGTGACATATTGGGCTTCATGTTAGTGTTAAATTTAGGTTGAAAATGTTTGCGTTTATTTGTGAAAAAATCTGAAATTTGATGAAAATTTTGCAATTTTCAAATTTTGAATTTTTATTCTGTTAAACCAGAGGTTATGTGACACAAAAAGTTAATAAATAACATTTCCCACATGTCTACTTCACATCAGCACAATTTTGGAAATATTTTTTTTTTTCATTAGGAAGTTATAAGGGTTCAAAGTTCATCAGCAATTTCTCGTTTTTCCAGCAAAATTTACAAAACCATTTTTTTTGTGACCACATCACATTGAAGTCCCTTTGAGGGGAGTACATGACAGAAATCTCCCAAAAGTGACACCATTCCAAAAACTAGCACCCCTCAAGCTACTCAAAACTACATTCAAGAAGATTATTAACCCTTCAGGTGCTTTACGGGAACTAAAGCAAAGTGGAAGGAAAAAAATTGATATTTTAATTTTTCCAACAAAAATGTTCTTTTAGCCTCAATTCTTTCATTTTCACATGGGCAACAGGATAAAATGGATCCTAAAATTGTTGGTGCAATTTCTCCTGAGTACACCGAATATCTCATATGTGGTCATAAACCACTGTTTGGGCGCACGGCAGGGCTCAGAAGGGAGGAGGCGCAATTTGACTTTTTGAATGAAAAATGAGCCCAATTATTAGCGGACACCAATGTCACGTATGGAGAGCCCCTGTGTGCCTAAACATTGGAGCGCCCCCACATTTATCCTCTTAAGAACAGCAGTTCATTATTCATATTGATAAAATGTACTGTGTGCCCACTTTGATGCCAGTTCTGATGCCAGAACCCATGTGGGCCAGGCTGGCTGCAGAGTGATGTGGTTTCATCAGAATACATGTCCCCATCCAGGAAAGAGACACTGGGAACTCATTGTCAATGGGGACCAGTGAGGGCAATGTGTCAGCCTCACACCTAGGGCACACAGGAGGCATTTGGCTGGCAGCTATGGGCAGTACCATGTTCTCATAAAGCTTCCCCAATGACTAGTGTGATCTGATCCCAGGCCTGGAGAGATCAGGAAACATGAACCCTTTATTCCGCCATCACCTTGTAATAGATACACGTAATACAAAAATACACTGTATGATACATCTAAGGGCAAAGCTGCCCATACCAAAGATGGCGGCCGGAAACTCACGTTTAACACGTGTTCCGGCTTTACCCAGCAAGCTTTGCGACTCCTCCGTCTCTCTACTGTGGCCTCAGCCCAGCTACTTCCTCCGTCCTCCCGGGTCCGGAATCGGGACAAGCCGCAAACATGGTGAAGCCACGGTTCAAGGGACGGAACACCATTAACCCGTCCTCCTCCAGCACTAACCCAGGTGTGTACCGTACAGATAGCGGAAGTGGCGGCTGTCCATGTGGGAGCTAGTGTGAACTGTGCCTTCACATCACAAGGCGTGCTCTACACAACTACAACTCCCAGCCTGCCTGCACAATGTTGGGAGTTGAAGCTGTGAGGTCACAGCTGGTGAAGGGAGAGCAGTCCTCAGATGTGCCATCCACAGTCCTGGAAAAGCATGGTGTCACCCCATACATAATGGGTCCTGTAATGGCAGATATTCCTAAGATGTCACTGTATGGCCTTCTGATGAACATGATGTGTGTCTTGTGTTCAGTGCCCAGGTCACTGTGCCTAACACCTGCATGTTCCCAGGTCAGCTGTGCCATTATACCTGGCAGTGCCCATGTCAGCTGTGCTGTCACACCTGTTCGTTCCCCGGTCAGCTGTGCCATCATACCTGGCAGTGCCCAAGTCATTTGTGCCATCGTGCTGTTGTGTTCCCAGCTCAACTGTGGTCCTCATGCTTGGCGGTGCCCAGGTCAGCTGTGCCATTATACCTGGCGGTGCCCTTGTCAGCTGTGCCTTCGTGTTGGCGCGTTCCCCAGTCAGCTGTGCCTTCATGCCTGGCAGTACCCAGGTCAGCTGTGCCATCGCTCCTGTGCGTTCCCGGTCAGCTGTGCCATCATACTAGGCAGTGCCCAGGTAATCTGTGCCATCGTGCTGGTCTGTTCCCAGGTCAGCTGTGGCTTCATGCCTGGCAGTGCCCAGGTCCGCTGTACTATCACATCTGTTCATTCCCTGGTCAACTGTGCCATCATTTGTGCCATCGTGCTGGTGTGTTCCAAGGTCAACTGTGGCCTCATGCCTGGCGGTTCCCATGTCAGCTGTGCCATTAGACCTGGTGGAGCCCATGTCAGCTGTGCCATCGTGTTGGCGTGTTCCGCGGTCAGCTGTGCCTTCATGCCTGGCAATACCCAGGTTACTATCCCATCACACTTGCACGTTCCCCGGTCTGCTGTGCCTTCATGCCTGGCAGTGCCCAGGTCAGCTGTGCCATCTCGCCTGTGTGTTCCCCAGTTAGCTGTTCCATCATACCTTGCGGTACCCAGGTCAGCTGTGCCATGGTGTTGGCGCGTGCTCAGATCAGCTGTGCCATCTGGCCTGGCGGTGCCCAGGTCAGCTGTGCCATCACACCTGGCGTTCCCCGGTCATCTGTGCTGGCGCACGCAGGTCAACTGTGCATCGCGCTGATGCGCGCAGGCCATCTGTGCCAGCGCGTGCCATCGTAGCAGTGCTGCTGGAGGCCATTGGTTCACTTTCCTTAGCATGCTGTTGGATCCTGTGGAAAATGGCTTGCTGCTCCATCATCTCTGGGTGTGACTTTTTCTTTCTTCGAGATATGGGCTAACCAGTGATTTTCCCAACTCTTCTATATAAAGTCTTCTTTGATATAGTTTACTTTTGTTCCAATTTGGGTCTATTTCCACCATAACATGAATCATTGTATGCCAACACAGCTGGAAGCGAATCCATCTGCAGTATCGTAATTTGAAAATGTATATAGGTATGTGTAAATGTGCACGGACCAAAAGGATGTAGATAAATTGATAAATAGTAGTAGATGCATTATATAGTCCAAAATGAGATAACTTCTTTATTTTACTGAAAAAAAATGGCTGAAGATTAGAAAGGCTATTGGTCATTTTTGACTGAACAGTACAAGTGTAAAAAAAAAAAAACCCAAAAACCATGGAACAAAAAGTAAACAAAAAAAAAACTACCCATAGAAAGAACCCCTCAAATGAGGAAAAGGCAATGAACCACAAGTTTCAGAACCGCATAAAGGATATTTAAAAAATATATCAAATTTAGTCATTTTTAACAGAACAGCAGGGTTAATAAGTAGGTAAAAACTACTAAGCTCACTGTAGCGGGCCCTGCCAGTGACACACACAGAAACAATGTCTACAGTTTCTTCCTGGTTGGAGGGTGACATCACACGCATGCGCAGTGTTACCGGAGCTGCCACTGTGCGGGTACTCCAGGTCAAATCCTTGCGTGTTTCTGGACGAACGTGTTCCTTCCTCAGAGGAGAGGGTACCTATTGCCATCAGGAACTATATATAGTTTTGGATCAGTAGCTCCACCCCTTCCATGAGTGATTTATTTTATAATTGCTATCTATTTATATTATAAATAAATCACTCATGGAAGGGGTGGAGTGGCACAGTGGCAGCTCCGGTGCTTCTCCACTGTGCATGCGCGTGATGTCACCCGCCAACCAGGAAGAAACTGCTGGACATTGTTTCTGCGTGTGTCACTGGCAGGGACCGCTACAGTGAGCTTAGTAGTTTTTACCACCTCCTTAGTACAACCAAATTTCTTTTCTCTTCTCCATTGGACTCTGGAATGCTATTCCTTGGACTTAGGAACTTTTAGGACTATTTGTATCCAAAATTGGTGAGTGCTAAGATTTTTGATAGTAATGACTGTGCTTCACTCAAAGCAAGCTAAGAGCTTACTAATATCGGTATCAGGTGTGGGGTTGGATCAACCTTTCCTTGGGACCTAAGCTAAGTGCACACTGGCCGGGTTTGTGCAGGTTTAGCAGCGGAAAACCGCCGGTCGGTTTCCATGAGGTTTATGTAAATTTATGTTAATCCAAAAGCGGCTTTTGGATTAACATATAAACCTATGGAAACCGACCCCCGGTGTGCACACACCGGCGGTTTCCACATGCTCATCCGTTGCTAACCCGCTGGGTTCCCAGCGGGTTAGCAAAGAATGAGCATGTTCTATAATCCGGCCGGTTCTGCAGCGGCTGCAAGCAGAATCATGTGCTGCTTCCAGCCGCTGCAGAACCGCCGCCGCTAACCCGCTGTGCACCCGCCGCACACCCGCCCGTCTCCCGCCGCACATACCCGACAGGAAGCCGGTGGACGGCTGCCGAGCTTCCTGTCGGGTCCGCCCAGCCGCCGCCGACACTAAGCCGACGTAGTGTGCACATACCCTAAGATAGAAGCACTGCAGTGATGTTTTATTAGCAAATGTACCATCCTGGTTTCCTGCTATATGCATTTTTCCATATTGAATTCCTAGTGGTTTTGATATATGTGATAACCAGTCCATGTTTAAGTTAACACATTTAAAGAGAGAGAGGCTGGGTTCACACTGCAGTTTTTCACTGATCAGGTTCCATCCGGTTTGTGGTGCCAAAACCAGGAGAGGAACTTGCAGAGAAAAACTATAATTGAGAGATTGACATCTGTTCTGAGTTTTGGAGACACTCCTGGTTTTGACACACAAACTGGATGGAACCTGATCAGGGAAAAAACTGCAGTGTGAAACCAGCCTTACGGCCACGTCACACGCATCAATTTCCTGCACTTAAGCAATCTGCTTTTTTGATCTGCTTAAGCGATATCGTTTGTGCATCGCTGCGTGCAATCAAGCGATTTTACAATGTTAAATCGCTTGATCGTTAGATCGCAGATTTGTGAGCCGGAGCTCATATCAAGCGATCATCGCTTGTTCAATCTGCTGCATCGTGGTGTGTGACACCACGATGAACGATCTCCCAGCGGCAGAGCCTATGCTGGTAGATGGTATCTATGGTAAACGTCGGGTTACTAAGCGCCGCGCAGTGCCTAGTAACCCGATGTGTACCATGGTTACCAGCGATCTCGCTGGTCCACATCGCTGGGAGTCTGCCTGTGTGACAGCTCACCAGCGATGTGAGCGATATCGTTAGCGATCGCGCGTGCATGTGATCGCTAACAATATCGGTCACTACATTGAAGCATGTGACGGCCCCCTTACTATCATCTTTGAAATGTATGGTTCATCCATCCCTGGACCACCTCGATCTGGAGAATGGGGTCTTGTTATTCCATCGGAATGAAGCTCTGGCTGGAAATGTACATCTCTAGTCACTTGTTTGGGAGTTGCAACAATTGCCAACTAGCACCTGGAGTCCTATGTGCTCATGTGTTATTTCTTACTACCCTGTCCTGCTGTACAGCAGAGATTTAAAGGTGCAAACCAGCTCCGCTCTCCGCTGCATCAGGCATGTGGTGCTGTGATAGCTGACGTTATATGCTATATCTGTATTTTATATATATATTGCTTCCTATGTGCTACTTTTGCATTATCTTGGAGTCTTTATGATTTGCTGTTAAAAACATTTTACGTGTATTTTTTTTAATGTATTAAAACATTTTTTAGATCGTGTAAAGGGTTCTGGAGGCCAGAATATGAGGGACCGGGCAACCATCAAGCGCCTTAATATGTACCGCCAGAAAGAGCGACGGTAAGTCTGTTAACCTTAAGTAAAAGCATTCGTGACTTTGTAGCAAATGAAGAAAGTTCAGCTGCACTCGCATCATAAAAAGTAGAAAACAGTCTTTATTCCATCATCTTTAGGGTGCGTTCACACGCTGCGTATTTTTACACGAGTGCTGTTGCAGCTTTTGTAGCCAAAACCAGGAGTGGAACAATCAGAGGAAAAGTCTAATAGAAGCATGTCACCACTTGTGTATTTAATCATCCACTGCTGGTTTTGGCTACAAAAACTGCAAGAGCACTCGCTATGAAGCTGTTGAGTTTCGGCTAGGCAACTTACGGCCGGTCTGTGAAACATGGACTGTTTGAACATGTACATGTGGCCTTAGGGTACCGTCACAATTGGCGACGCACCAGCAATCCCAACAACGATCCGACCTGGATGGGATCACTGGTACGTCGCTACGTGATCGCTGGTGAGATGTCAAACAGTCAGATCTCACCAGCGACGCAGCAACGATACAGTGGTCGTTGGGACCCTGTCACTCAGACCTGTAGTATTGAGATCGTTGGTCGTTGTGCCTGTGAAACACAGCGATGCACGCTGCCCAGCGGGAGCCCAATGACCAAAAAATGGTCCAGAATGGTTTGTAATGATCAGCGATCTCACAGCAGGGGCCTGATCGATGATGTGTGTCGCACATATCGAGAATGCAGTTGCGTCACAAAACGTGTGACCCAGCAGCGATCTCGCTTAGTGTGACTGGGGCTTTAGTGATCTAGGTCCTAACTGATCAAGACTTGTTTTGCACATGAATCTTGATTGAATATGCTGAAGTAAACTGCACTAACTCCATTAACAGGTGTGCATGTCTTCTGGAATGTGGTATATCTTTCAGCTGTTGTGCGTCCCAGACCACAGTACATTTCTATTTTATATTCAAATGTTTTTATAGAAAACAGAATGTACAGGTCAAACAATTTTTCACAAACATATTTTAGCAAATTAGAATTTGGTACATTTCTATTTTAATTCACTCCACTTTTGTGGTTTAATCTAAAATGAATTTGTTGGCCGCTCTGGGCCACAGCAACACTATAAATTTGTTAAAAAGTTGGCGCAGATTGTCAGAATTGGCTTTAAAACGTCAAAAGATGCACAACTTCTGCACAACTGCAAGTCGCTAAAAGTTTGTGTGAAAACTGATGAATCCAGGCCATAATGTTCCAAAGTGTTATTTTCTGTTGGTATTAGACTGGCAGGCAGATACCTGTTGAAGAACCAGTGGACTGTCACTCTCTAGATGTCAAAGAGTTAAACCTCTGTAGTCCACCATGAGACCAAAGTCAAGCTCCTTAGATGCAGAGATAACTGTTGACTTTGGCAGCTGAGGTGTTAAATGGCAGGGTGTGGAGAGTTCCTTACATGTTATCCAGGTTAAGTGACCAGTTCCATATCCAGACTAGTCTGCGGAGATTTGTATTGTATTTTTATGTTTTTTTCTGTCACTGTAGTTCAATATACTACCAAATTAATTTGGCCCCTAAATGGGTTCTCTGAGAAATGTAATAAAATAAAAATTGCACATTTAAAATGTGTTTTCTCTAGGAACCTTCCACGACAGCATAGGAGGTTGCCCTCCACGCCCTAATTGGGGCAGGAAGCACATGAGAAGTTAAAAGGACCCTCCCACCTCCCACTAGCCAGTGTCTTTCCTGTCCTCCTGCGGCATGGAGAGAGGTTTTTCTTCTCCTATGCTGTGGTTGGCTGCAAGCTGCAGTATACCTTTTTCTGTGGATTTTTGCTTGCTGGGCGGTGTTGGTAAGGCCACTGCTCCCTCTCCAGCTGTCTCTCAATGGTGTGCTACTGGGGTGGCTGGGACCGGGCCCTCCGGATCCCCTTCCGGGGTGAAGCAGGCTGGTGGCTCCCTGGCCGGCGGCCTCTTCCTAAGGCTGAGCCTGCCGGCCGCCTACTGTGATGCATGCTGCCCGCGGGACCGGAAGTGATGCCGGGGGCGGAACTTCCGGTCATGTGCTCCTCCGGCGAGAGCTCACCACTTCCGGGTTCTGACCGGTGGGGCAGCGTGCGGGCTCGCCACCGTGATTGGGGCCTGCCTGGACCAGCTGCAGGAGACAGGGAACCTTGAAACACTGGGGGCAGGCCTTGGGAATGTAAGGCTGCCCTGAAGACATCTGACACCAGTAAGCAGTAGTTTGTCCTGTAGTCATGTCTTCCTCTGCATCTGCAGAGCCCAGTGCTCCCACAGCCAAAGTGTGTCTGTAGCGTGAAGGGGGTTCCTTTGTGCTGCCAAGTAGGCAGGGCTGATGGGTGCTTCTCTGAGGATGGCCCCAAGAGAGTTCTGGGAAGTCTGCAAAATGCCCTGTCTGTTCTAAGACGTTCCCCTCCGGGTGGAATGAGAAGCTCTGCCAGGGCTGTACTGACAAGATAGTTCGGTCTGAACACCCTTCTGAACAAGATTTCATCCCTGCGGCGTCAGGCGTATCCCACCCTTCGGGCGGCACTGTCGGCTCTGGGTTCCATGATGTCTTGCATCCCGTCTGTCATGTGGCTCAGGCTCACTCTCGGGTCCAACAAGCACACGTCCTGTCTTGTTGGGACAGGCTACCTTCATCCCTGAATCGACAGGTTCGCCTCCCTGGGCCCGTCTTCTCATGCCTCCTCTGGTGGTTAAACCTCTGCAATCTGCAGCGGGGGGATTCTGGACACAGACTCCTCTTGTAACGCTTACTACGGCTGCCAGCCTGAGTAGGTGGGGAGCTGTGGTGGGTCGCACCCCACTCCAAGGCATCTGGAGTCGCGCCATTAGTTCCCAGTCCTCCAATTACCGGGAACTGAGAGCAGTAGAGGAGGCCCTTCTGACTGCTCATTCTCAACTCCAGGGATCTCATGTTCTTGTATACTTGGCCAATGTCACCACTGTGGCACACCTCTGTCACCAGAGCGGCACAACGTCCAGGTTCTGACGTCTTTGTCCGCCAGGCTCTTCCTCTGGGCCGAACAGTTCCTACTGTCACTCTCCGCTGTCCACCTAAAGGGGTCCCCGTACCTTCAGGCGGATTTTTTCAGTCGGTGGGATGTCCACCCGGGAGAATAGAGTCTCAACAAAGCAGAGTTTTGCTCCCTGGTTGCACGATGGGGCACTCCTGCAATCAACCTATTTGACTCCAGTGCAAATCGAAAGGTCGCAACATTTTTCTCCCTGACCCATCGGGATTAGGCTGGGGGGGGATGCGTTCTTCCAGCCTTGGGATTTTCCTCTGCCTTACACATTCCTCCTATTCCCCTTCTTGCAAGAACCCTGAAGAAGAACAGGGTAGATGGACTACCCACTATCCTGGTGGCACCGCTGTGGCCGAAGAGGAGTTGGTACAATCTGATAGTGGCACTCAAAGTTGATGGTGCGGTCATCCTGAGTCCGGCCCTCAACCTGTGGTCTCGGGGTCCCCTCTTCCATCCTGATCCGCAGAAGCTCCGCTTAGCTGCATGGCTTCTGAGACACAGGTGCTGGAGGCTCATGGCCTGTCTGAAAACGCAGTTGCCACCTTACAGATTAACTGCAAACCGGTCAATATCGCAATCTATAATAAGAATTGGAAGAAATTTTCCTCCTGGTGTGGCTCCAGCCATCCTGATCCGCTACAGCCAATATTTTCCAGATTCTGGATCTTCTTCAGAATAGTTTGGACCTCGGTCTTAAAGCCAGCACGCTGAAAGTACAGGTTTCTGCTCTCAGTTCCGTGTTTGATGCTACTTTGGCAAATCACCGGTGGATTTGACGCTTCAGGGTGTCCGCTACTCGCATTTGTCCTCGTACTGAGGTCCTTACTCATTCCTGGGACCTCAGTATTGTCCTGACTGGACTTTCTCTGCCTCCCTATGAACCACCCTCGTCCTGTGTTCTACGTCGGTTGTCTCACAAATCAACGTTCTTGGTGGCAATTACGTATGCCCGTTGCGTGGAAGCTAAAGACGTGAAAGCTACCACTTCGGGGATAGTTTTAAAAGAATCTTTTATTTTATTCTTTTTAAAAATGACTGGTCAAGTCTAACATAGTATACAAAGAGTGAACAAACAGGTGTATTATACAAATTCGCTGAAGGACAACAGCACATAACAATACATGTACCCCTTCCTCTCCCTATGTTTGCAAACTACCTGTCAGTGGAGGTAAATCACCCTAAAGTTTCGGGTGCCCCCACTCCATGGCGGCTCGCCCTATGATAACCCTAGATACTACGGGTATCAAAAATAGCAACAATAGAAAGTTGTCAGAGGATGCATACAATATGTCTGGGTAACAACAGGACACAGAATCGGGCCAGGGTCAACTTAACTCAAATAGTCTCCCTAGTCCTTTGATTCCACGCTGGTCCACAGTGCATTCACGTTCTTCCTTCAGTTGTGACGTTAAAAGAAACGTTAATGAATCTCCATTGTTTCCATCTTACGCGTTTCGCCTCAGAAATTCAAGATGAGGCTCATCAGAGATCTTTTTGGAGTTTCACAGCAATTGCCTGTCACTCTTTTTTCACGAGACAAAGAATAGATCAAGATATTGTATCGCTTCAAAAGAGGGGTCCCAGAATCGGGGTCACGGGGGTGCATTCACTAACTCCCGGAGACAGTGTATACAGTGGTGGGCATCCGGCTACTGTTAAAGTCATGGACACTCAGGTTTCATATCAACCATATTAATGTAGGGTAGAAGAAAACCATTTCCCTTATATACTGGAAATTACCAGAGAAGAAGATACTTCAGGCCCATAAGCCTCCCATAGAGCTAAAGTGACTCCATATGTGTCTGATTCCAGGGTGAAGTGTCCAGGCTGGATGTGGAAGTTGCGTTGCGTGGAAGACCTCCAGGCTTTGTCCCTCCAGGCACCGTCCCTTCCTGTCCGGAATGACTGCCTTGTTCTTCACCTGGATCCTTCGTTTCTTCTCAAGGTGGTCTCGGATTTTCCAGCGCTCTCGGACGCTTGTTCTTCCTTCCTTCTGTCAGCATCCCCAGACCCCTAAGGAGGAAGAGTTCCATGCTTTGGATGTCCGGCGAACAGTGCTCCATTACTTCGACGTGACAGCACCCTGGCACATCAATCCCAATCTCTTTGTCCAGCTCTTAGACATCTTCTTGCCCTTATGTTGAGCTAAGAGTACTATCGCCATCTGGATTACGAAGGCCATTACGGAGTCCTACCCTTGCCAGCAGCTGCAAGCGCCTTCTGGGTTTCCTGCCCATTCCACCCGGTCTGCTGCTGTCTCCTGGGCTGAATGTGCAGGGGCTTCTCCTGAGCAGATCTTCACGGCTGCTACCTGGTCGTCCCTGCATACCTTCACGAAACACTACCGTCTGGACCTGGGTTCCAGTAGGGATTTGGCTTTTGGCAGGAAGGTCCTGCAGGCCATAGTCCCGCCCTAGGTATTAATTCGTTGGTATACCTCCTATTCTGTCATGGAAGGTTCCTAGAGAAAATAGAATTATTCTTACCGTTAATTCGGTTTCTAGTATACCTTCCACGACAGCGCTTAATTCCCTCCCTGCTATTCCTTGTGTTATTCCTGGAATGTTTTACTATGTACTGTTGTTAATCTCATGCTATGGTTCTTTGTAAGACACTGGCTAATGGGAGGTGGGAGGGGCCTTTTAACCTCATGTGCTTCCTGTCCCAATTAGGGCGTGGAGAGGCAACCTCCTATGCTGTCGTGGAAGGTATCCTAGAAACCGAATTAACGGTAAAAATAGTTCTATTTTCTTAATCGCTTCATTGGGGGACACAGGAAGACCTTGGGTGTATGCTTGCTGCCATCAGGAGGCTGACACAATGCAAAACAACAGAAAAGCAACTCCTCCCAAGCAGTATACACCCACCTACTGACACACATTCAATTCAGTTTTAGCTTCGTGTCATAGGAGGCAGACACATGTCTCTCTGAGGCCGTATCTATCAGAATTTATTTTTTTAGTGATGAGCGAGCATTAAAATGCTCGGTTGCTCGATGCTGTGGTCGAGCACTTCAAGATGCTCGGGTGCTCGACCGAGCTACGAGGCTAATGCAAGTCAATGAGTGATGGGCTCCGCCCACAGACATCCGGCTATAATACGAGTTTCTGGGAAAGGGAGGGTGGGGTTTTTCAAATCGTCACAGCATATGCAGCATCCAACACCTTGCTGTGCCCCCCAGAGGGACCCTAACAATCTATCTGCTCTCTGTGAGGTGCCAGCTCACTGTGTGCACTGAAGGGAGCTGTGTATTTGTGTCCCATCTATAATGATTAGTGATGAGTCCGAGCATGTTGGAGGTACTCGGTGCTCACCGAGCATCTCAAGTACCGGGATACTCGTGCAAGTACCGAGTAGCAGCGAGCATGCTCACTCATCACTAATTTTTTTAGATTAGTTAGATTTTTCTTTTTTCTTCATCTCTTCAATGAAGATTCATCAGGAAATATGGAGCGGTTAAGCCAATCCGTCACCCCGCATAGAGATCGAGAGTCCAGTGTACGCTGATTGCACTGTTAACTCTCCCTCTCTGGCCCAGGGCTATCCATTCCTTCCTAGAAATGGATCCTGGGAAACCCTGAAGCCGGACGTTGGTGCCTGCCCTGGCCTGTTCGCTCCCCTACCCGCTCGCCCACCAGAGCCGGTCTGTAGGGTCATCAGACACTCTGATCCCTGGAGAGAAGTTTCGCGTCTGGCGCTCAGCACCTCACAGGACGATGTAGGCACCTGGCGGCAGCAAGCTGACCCCGGGTCTGTGACCCAGATAATCCCCTCCATCCGCCCCATCCTCCCCTTACCAGCTCCTCAGCTTCCCCCTCTGGTCCTTCAATTGGGGTACTGCTCTGGAGCAGCAGCCGACATGAGGCCACGTACCCAGGCTGGATGCAGGCTTGCTACATGCAGCCTGAATGGCCAGGGGTCTCAAATAGTCATGGCCGCAGCATGGGTTGCCTGCTGAACATCAGGCACAGGAGGTGGGGGCCACAGGGGGCATTTCATTACTCATCAAGGGGCTCATGGTTCTGTTTCAGGACCTGTAAGCCCCTCTCCAATTCTGCACGGCCGGCACATTTCCTTCTTACAGGCAGAGAGAGGACACGCACTGCAGCGCTCTTTGCCCAGCACACATGGCCGGCACACTTACTTTCAGTGAGCTGGGGACACTGCTGCTGCGCCAGGCAGAGAGGGGCTACTCACAGCATCTGGCCTCTGCCTGGCACAGCTCCATATCTGAGGCTCCGCGCCGCGGGCCTCCCGATCCGGGCCGCTGCCATAAATTTATCCCCATAACATATAGAATAACTTTGGTACACAGACAGGGATTGCTTCAAAAATAAAGTTCTTTTATTTGAATAAAATCTGAATGATGATATTCTTTTTCTTTTCTAACGTTTGTCTGACAATGACCTTGATCACAGAAAGAATAACTACACACAGAAAATAAGAAGTTCATAACAATATACAGAGTAGCGGACCTTATCACTATTAAATAAATTTAGCCCCAAGCCTTATTGCGGCCTCCTGGCACTTCTTGGATTGGCACTGTCCCCGGGCTCTGCCTCCGCTCCAGCAAGATGAAGAATGGGCCGACCATCACCCCGAGTAAGCACGCCCCCAGCTATCTTGGGCGGCGGTTTCCCTTTAGCTAAAGCCCGGCTCCTCCCCCAGACTGATTTAGGCTCCGCCCACCACCTCCCTGCATAAGTCCGTGCTTTCAACAGCCCAGACAGTACATGATCCATTACAGGCAGCACAGGGCGCTGCATCAGCCTCTGTACTCCACTGTAAGGGGGACACCAGAAGCCTGGGCCATAGTAAGCAAACCTTCCCCAGGCCCCCAGCTGCTGGCACTAATCACTAGCCCTAGTAGATGCCTCACACAAGGAGCTTCCCGGCCAGCCACCACACAGTACTAAGCCTGCTCAGGGTGCAATAAGAAGCTACCCTATGCTCAGAATTCGCCACTGTGCCTCGCTTGTAGCCCACAGACCATGCAGGCAGCTCAGGAGCCTACCACTGACCCGTCCATGGTCTCTGCCCCACCTGACGTGGCCCTTTCCTTATCGCAGTCTGCCTCTAGTCTGCTTAAGGTCTCAGAAACCCTGATGGCAGCTCTACAACAACTGCCCACGCAGATTTCCTCGCGATTAAAGTGATTCTGACCTCACAAACTGCCCCCCTCGCATCAACCTGTCCCTGCACCTATTATCATTTCTAGCCATCCCTTTTGCAGAAAAAAAATCGATTTTGTAAAGTAGAGAAAAGTTTATATTTACCTCGTCCTGTGTGAGTTCTCCTGTTTGAGCCGCTGGCTGCCTGTCTGCTCTCCATGTAGTTATGCACGCCCCTCTCTGCTTGCTAAGAGCCTGGCCGCGTCATGAAAGGGGCGGGGCTAAAATCTCGCCATACCGGGCATGCATAATTACATGGGAGCAGCAGACAGGCACGCCTATTGCGGCTTCTTCAGAAACGAGAACTCCACAGGACGAGGTAAATATAAACTTTTCTCTACTTTACAAAATCGATTTTTTTTTTCTGCAAAAGGGATGGCTAGAAATGATAATAGGGGGTGCAGAGACAGGTCTAAAGATGCGGGGGGGTCAGTTTGTGAGGTCAGGATCACTTTAAGCCTATCCCATCGGAGTACTCGAGTCCTACCCAGCCAGGCCAATCCTCTCCCAGACCGTCCTCTGAACTTGAAAGATTAGATCGTTCACAGAGGAAGCGGGTTCACCTCTCCTCCTTGTCCCGGTCCCCTCCATGGACTTCCACTCAAGAGCTCCTACTCCAGCAAGCTCAGCACTATCGGATTTTGATTCGTGCTCGGACACTGATCCAGATCTAGACTCCGATCAGATTGCAGGAATCAAGGACACAGTTGACACCCTGATTCTAGCAGTCAATGAGACACTTAAGGTCGATTTGGACGGCAAGCTGCCTACACGAAAGGGGTCTGTCAAGCGCTCAAAACCAGCTCCTAGGGTCTTCTCTTGCCTAGAAGACTTCGACGACATCTTTGCCAAAGAATGGCTACACCCAGAGAAGTGTTATTCAATCTAGAAAGTGTCTGAAAGCTCTTATCCCTTCTTAGGAGGTTCGCCAGATATGGACCACCTCACTATGCTTGCGTCTCACCAACACTTCCTGCGCTTCGCTGTGGGGTGCCAACATTACCAGTTTGCCGTCCTACCATTCGGCCTTGCCAGGGCTCCCCGGATCTTTATGGAAATCATGGCAACAGTGGTAGCCATCCTTCGGTCTAAGGGAATTTTAGCAATACCCTACTTAGACGACATCCTGATAAAGGTCTCCTCTCGCTCAGGGTGTCTCAAGAGCCTGCAAATATTTCTGGATTCCCTCCATCGCCTGGGCTGGATTATCAATGTCAAGAAGTTATGCCTTGTCGACACGGCCCAGTCCCGCATTTTCCTTCCCCCAGACAAGCGGACCGCCTTCTGTCTGGGATTCACTGTCTTGGGCAGCCCTCTCCTCCATCACTCAGACTCTCCATGAGGGTTCTGGCCAGAATGGTGGCCTCCATCGAAGCTGTCCCATTCGCCCAATTTCATACCAGGCCTTTCCAGCACTTTCTGATAGCGAGATGGCATCGCTTCATCAGCAGTCTGGATCGCCCAGTTCACCTCTCCAGATCAGCGAGACAGTCACTCCTGGTGGATCGAATCCACCTTTTTCTTGCGGCAGATCGTTTCTCCCAGTCAGGTGGACGATCATTTCACCGACGCCAGTCTCTCCAGTTGGGGAGCGACCTTCCTCGGCCACACAGCCCAGGGCACATGGAACTCCCAGGAATCCTCGCTCCCCATAAATATCCTAGAACTCAGGGCGATCCTCCGAGCCCGCCATGTCTGAATCCAGACGGACAACGTGACGGCGGTGGCATATACAAATCACCAGGGAGGGACTCGGAGCCGCTAAGCCATGGCGGAAGTGACCCTGATCCTTCAATGGGCCGAGCTACACATTCCGGCAATTTCAGCAATCCACATTCCTGGAGTGGACATCTGGGCGGCCAACTATCTCAGTTGCGGGGGGTTGGACCAAGGAGAGTGGTCCCTGAACCCAGAGGCATTCCTTCAGATTTGCCTCAGATGGGAGTTCCAAGACGTAGACCTGATGGCCTCCAGGGACAATTACAAGCCCCGCCCCTTCATCGCCAGGCCCAGGGACCCCCAGGCCCTCGACGCGGAGGCTCTCGCGATTCCATGGGCCCAGTTCTCCCTCCCTTATCTCTTTCTCCCCCCACCTCCCCCCCATCCCTCTCATTTCCAGGATTCTCAAGAAAATCCAAGCAGAAGGAGTAACCGTAATCCTCGTGGCTCCAGATTGAGCCAGACGATTCTGGTACGCAGAGGTAGTCAACCTCATAGCGGACTTTCCATGGCCACTCCCCTATCTCCCGGACCTCTTGACTTGGGGTCCTTTTCAACACCCGAATTCTCAGTCGCTCAGTTTAACGGCGTGGCTATTGAAGTCGCGGTACTGAGATCGTCGGGTCTTTGTGATCAAGTCATCCAGGCTATGTTGAAAGCCAGGAAACCATCCTCATCACGCGCTTATCACTGCACGTGGAAAGCTTTCTTCCCAGTGCGAGGAGCTCAATCAATCCTCAATGCTCTTTTCTCTTCCATCCCTCCTAGCTTTTCTCCAGTCTGGCCTTGATGTAGATCTATCCCTAAGCTCCCTGAAAGGTGAAGTGTCCGCCTTTTGGTGCTTTTCCAGAGGCCGCTCGCCTCACGTC
The DNA here is from genome assembly GCA_033576535.1 of Allobates femoralis. Lineage (NCBI taxonomy): Eukaryota > Metazoa > Chordata > Amphibia > Anura > Aromobatidae > Allobates > Allobates femoralis. The sequence goes on from JARQOC010000002.1 coordinate 354,691,565, forward strand.
GACAGGTCGAGACTTTCCTCCAAGGAGTGGCTCACGTTGCCCCTCCCTGGAATCTAAATTTGGTACTAGATGTACTTCGAGATCATCCCTTCGAGCCCCTACAAGAAGTCGTTTACCTCTCCTAATTTGGAAGGGCACCTTCCTTGTGGCGATCACCTCCATTCGGAGTGTGTCTGAACGTGCGGCTCTCTCATGCTGTTCTCCTTTCTTGATCTTCCATCAGGACAAAGTAGTCCTTCGTCCAATGGAAAAGTTCCTATTAAAGGTAGTCTCTTCTTGCCACATCAATGAGGAAATTCTCCTACCCTTCCTTTGCCCAGCCCCATCTCATTCGCAAGGGAAGAGATTTTACGCAATTTGGATTTATTGAGGGCTCTCTGTACCTACCTTTCGCAAACAGCCTCCTTTCGACAAGTGGACTCTCACTTTGTGGTCCCTCGCGGTCCTCGCAAGGTATTGGCAGCCTCACTGGCTACAATTGCCCGGTGCATTCGCTCCTCTATCTCGGAGGCATACTGCATTAAACAGGTTCCTTGTCCATCCAGAATAAGGTTACACTCCAGTAGAGCAGTGGGAGCTTCCTGGGTTGTCAGACAGCAGCTCAGCTTTGTATAGCAGCCACCTGGTCATCATTTCACACATTTGTTTAAATTTTACATCTGCAGATGTCGTTCTGGAGCGCAAGACGCCTGAACAATTCTTCTGTTATTATACCCACCCGACGGGACTGCTATTGTACGCCCCAAGGTCTTCCTGTGTGCCCCAATGGAGCAATTAAGAAAAGGGGACTTTTGGTACTCACCGTAAAATCCTTTTCTTGGAGCTTGAATTGGTGGACCCAACTCCCTCCCTTGCCTTATATAGCCGAGCAAATTGGTGAGTTTATGGTTGCTCCTATCGCTATTCTCACTAACTGAATTGAATTTGTGCCCGTAGGTGGGTGTATACTGGTGGGGAGGAGTTGCTTTTCTGTTGTTTTGCATAGTGTCAGCCTCCTGGTGGCAGCAAGCATACACTCAAGGTCTTCCTGTGGTCCCCCAGTTGAAGCTCCAAGAAAAGGATTTTATGGTGAATACCAAAAATCCCCTATTTTTCAAAATACCTTTTTATTTAGCAAAAAAAGTATTGTTTTAACTAGTGCACTCTGTCAGGAAACAAAAGCTGGCAACTGCCAGACAAACAGTTGTGCTCAAAAGTGTACATACCCCGGCAGATTTTTTGCTTTCTTGGCCTTTTTTTCAGAGAATATGAATAATAACACAAACGTTTTTTTCCACTCATGGTTAGTGGTTGGGTGAAGCCATTTATTGTCAAACAACTGTATTTTCTCTTTTTAAATCCTAATGACAACCAAAAACATCCAAATGACCCTGATCAAAAGTTCACATACCCCAGTTCTTAATACCATGTATTGCCCCTCTATCATCAATGACAGCTTGAAGTCTTTTGTGGTTGTTGTGGATGAGTCTCTTTATTTTCTCAGTTGGTAAAGTTGCCAATTCTTCTAGTAAAAAAGCCTCCAGTTCCTATATATTCCTGGCTTTCTTGAATGAATTGTGTGCTTGAGTTCTCCCCAGAATAGCTCAATGATATTGAAGTCAGGAGACTGAAATGTCCACTCCAGAACCTTCAATTTGTTCTGCTGTAGCCAATGACTTGGCCTTCTGTTTATGATTGTTGTCATGTTGGAGCGTCCAAGTACGTCCCATACACAGTTTCCAGGCTGATTAGTGTAAATTTGCCTTCATATTTGATAACGTGCTGCATTCATCTTTACTTTAACTTTGACCAAGTTTCCTGTGCCTTTTGTAGCTCACACATCCCCGCATCATCAGCGATCTACCTCTGCTTTACAGTAGGAATGGTGTTCCTTTTATCATAAGCCTTGTTCACACCTCTCCAAGTACAACTTTTATGGTTGTGGTCTCATCATTCCAAATTACCTTGCTCCAGAAGTTAGGAGGCTTGTCTGTGTGCTGTTTGGTGTATTGAAGGCGAGATATGTTATGACATTTGCACAATAATGGCTTTCTTCTGGTGACTCGACTAATGCAGGCCATTTTTCTTCAAGTGCTTCCTTATTGTGCATCCTGAAACAGCCACACCGCTAGTTTTCATTGAGTCCTGTATAATGTTAATGATATTTGTGTTTTTTTTTCTTTTCATCTCAAACACTTTTCATGGCAGTTGTGGCCAAAGGTTTTGTTAGTCTCCCTGATCGTGGTTTAGTTTTTACAGTGCCCCTGATTTTCCATTTGTTAATCAGTTTGAACACTGCTGATTTGCATTATCAATTCCTTGATATCTTTTTGTATACCTTTCCTGTTTTACACATACATCCATTGACAATTCTTTTGCTTTCCCCATGACTCACAATCCAGAACATCAGTATGGATGAAAGCTGCAAGTGTCTGTCTGGATCCCAGAAACCTCTCAGCTTTTATGCACACAAACTAATTACAAGCAAACAGGTCACAGCTGAAGATGTAACCTTTATTAGCTATTCAAACCCATTTGTGTCAACGTCTGTGCATGTTATCAGGCTAAAATCACCAGGGTATGTGAACTGTTGATCAGGGACATTTGGATGTTTTTGGTTGTTGTTATGATTAAAAAGAGAAAACACAGTAGTTTGACAATAAAACAATAATTGGCTTCACCCAACCACTAACCATGAGTGGAAAAAACGTTTGTGTTATCATTCATATTCTCTGAAAAAAGGCCAAGAAAGCAAAATATCTGCCAGGATATGTAAACTGTTGAGCACAACTGTATCATTGTGCAGCCCATCCTAGATTTCGAGGAACATGTAGTAGGATGGGCCGCACAAAAACTAGGCAGATGCAGTAAAACTGCCAGGCTGAGTGAGATGGATGTTCATGCTCAGTCATCTAATATAAGGTGTTCTCCTTTTACTCCGGCTCAACTGAGTGCCCTGTAGATTGATTTAACAGAGGGTTGTCACTTCATAATACAGGATGCTGCTCTGACCTGACGTATGTCTTACACTTCATGCAGACGTACTACTGCATGTCCTCTGAAATCTAGGATGGGTTGTAATTGATGACAGCTGTCATCTTTAAAAGCCTGAAAGAGAGCACTAGATGAAGCATTCTTTTTTTAGAGTTAAAAGTATTTACAAATTTAAAACTATTAAACATTTTTATACTTCTTTTCTTGCTTTTCTCAGAGGACCCTTTAGGAAAAGATGTAATGGGATTGTTTTGTCATATACACACATGAATATTTTTGTTTTCTTTTTTCCTTTTCAGGAGCAAACATGGGAAAGTGATTAGACCGTTGCAGTATCAGTCATCTGTCCCATCTGGCACAGTGGCTAGGTAGAGCCCAATATCAAGTGGTTTGGTGAGTGTTCTGCTGAATGGATTTACGCATGTGATGCTCTAACATCAGAGAGATATCAACGTCTCCTATTTCTTATTTATCCAGGCAATACCCGAGTCATTAGACAGTCCTCCCTACAGAAGTTTCAAGATGAAATGGATGCTGTCATGAAAGACCCATATAAAGTTGTGATGAAGCAGAGTAAACTTCCAATGTCTCTTCTATACGATCGGAAGAAACCTCACGTATGTAACGTTGCATATTGTACATGGTCATGGAGGGTTAATGGTGGGTTTACACGCTAGGATATCGTTAATGATACCCTTAGAAAGATCACGTGACAGTGATCGTTCCGACATCGTTAGTGCGCTGTCACACACAAGGATATCGTTTATGATATCCTATGCAACTGCGCAACTGTTAAATAGAAGAGGAAGGACTGAGTGATGTAATACAGCGCCAGGAATAGGAGCTTTTTGAACGACATCGTTCATCATGGTGTCACATTGCACGATGCTGCTTCCTGAAGTGTTAATTGGACGATGAACGATAGATTTGAGGTCAGGATCTCAAATCTAGGATGAACAATCGAACGTTCTTTTCATCCTATATCGTTCGTTTACACGCAATGACGCCCGAACGATATCTTTGGAACAATCACAAATCTGTGACATTTCAAGGATATCGTTCAGGATATCCTAGCGTGTAAAGCCACCATAAGACATGTAGAAATGTCATATTTAGATGAATTAGCGGCTAGCTATTTTTGTTCTGTCAGCTCTTCTGTATGTTTTAATAGATACTTGAATAGCCCATAATCATTCTGGAGAATATTTTCTTAGAGCTCTGCATTGTGCTGGCAGTATACACGTCTTTAACAAGAGTAAATACATTTCCAGGAGGGACCACATACAACAGACTTCAAAGAAAATAAACTCTAAAACACTATAATCAGCATTCACCAACTGTAACCGACTGTTGTTTCTCCTAAAATGTGTCATTCCTCAATACAAGCTGCAGCTTTCTCTCAGGAGCTGTCACTTTGATCTGGTTGATGGAGATGATGTTATTCAGCCGCTCTCACACATCTTTGCAATATAAATCCAGCAGCATCCTTATCAAGTCTAAAGCTGTGTGCCCACTGTGCGGTTGTACTGCTTTTTTTGCTGCGTTTCTGCAGCAGAAGCGCAGCACCCACAGCTTTAAAATTAGTCAATGTGATTTTCAAAAAGCTGTGCCCACATGTGTGTTTATGGGTGCTGCAGAAATCGCCTGCATTTTTAAAAGCCCTGTCAATTAACATGTCCGTGTTACTGATGGTCTCTTACTTTGGAGACTTGTAACTTGTTTGGGACCTCTGTCCTATTCCTTTGTCAAGACTTCATTTTAAATGTCTCTTTCCTTTGGCAGTTGAGGAGTTAATGTCAGTTCTGCTGCTAGTAAGATGGTTGTTGTTCAGGTGGGGCTACTCTGTGATTACTGCCATCCCCTTTATATGGTCACATGATTACAGCATGCTTTGCTGGTGTTTGAACTCATTCGTAGCCAGACTTCCTGAGGTGATTGAGGTTCTCTGGAGAGCTGACTACTGCTAAGCTGTCTGCTGCCAAGGCGCGAGGCAGCAGGTATGAAGCTGCCTTGTCGTTCCCCTGTCTGTCTCCCCTTCCCTCTTGTTGTATTATTGCAGTGGTTGGGACTATTGCTCCCGCCGGCCATTCCCTATTGAGGGCTAACATCAGGGCCAGCAAGGGACTAGGCATCCTGCTCGGCGACAGGTTGAAAGAACCTATATAAGGACAGTAGGGAGAGCAAGACACAGCTGCAGGTGAGTGAAGCAGGTCACCTCTCCTCCATTCCCTATGACAAGGGGCCGTTGCTGTTTTTGTGCTCCCACCCCCTCCGGTGTCTCCCTGACTGATGTTTTGTGGGTAATGCACCGGACACCATAGGTCCGTGCACCACTGTCACGCGCGGTAGCCGGACTCCAACTCCCCCTTCCCCAGTCCAGTGTGACAGCCTGTTTTTAGCTGTGTTATCCCCATAGACTCCATTATAAACACCAAAGAAAAACATTACAAACGGATTGGTATTCACGCAGTGCGTTTGTGATGTTTTTTTTCCTGCGATTTCTAGAGCAAAAACGCTGCAATACTCGCCCTTCCCAGCAACCCCTCTGTGATCCGTGCACTTGCAGAAGCTGTGTTTTCAAGCTTCCAGGACCTGCACCATATAACTGGTCACGTGACTTAGGCTGTTACATGGTGCAAGGTCCTGGAAGCTTGATACACACAGCTTCTGCAAGTGCACAGGGCAAGACCTCTCCAGGGAATCACGGTGGGATTGCAGTGGAGGGTGAGACAGTGTCTGTCTCTGTGTGTCCCTTTATTTGTGCCGTGTTTGTAATGTGCACAAACTATAACTGACAAACGCAGCACAAAAAAAAAACGTCCAGTGGGCACAAAGACTAAAGGTACTGTCACACGAGGCAATATGGCTTGCAAGTTCACTGGCAATTTGCTGGTTGCAGTGAAATCATGGACACATTGTTACATTTGTACACGGCAACAAAATAGAACATTGTGTCCATGATTTCACAGCAACCAGCAAATTGCCAGTGAAATTGCAAGCAATATTGCCGTGTGTGACGGTACCTTAAGGGTACCTTTACACACGGCTCCATTTCTAGGGTGGCTACAGGTAACTTACTGGTTGCAGTGAAATCATGGAGACAAGGTCCTATCTTGTTGCTGTGTACAAATGGAATAATCTCTCCATGATTTCACTGCAACCAGTAAGTTACCTGTAGCCACCCTAGAAATGTAGCCGCGTGTAAAGGTACCCTAAGAGATGTGCATAGCAATGTATGAAGCTTGTATACATACATTTGGTGGTATACTTTACATGACAACTTATCACTTGTCTACAAGGTAACCTCTAATTGTTTAAAGGGGTGGTCCGAAGGTCAAAATAATTTTCATTCTAAACCTTTATTTGCCATATTATAAACTGTTTTCTATTAAACATGCATTAAAAGTGCCATTTCAAAACCACCCAGACTTCCCTCTAAGAAGGGATCTTAGATGAATGATGAGTACAATTTCTTATTCATTAAGTGATCACTTTATTAGTCATAATTCATTTAATTTCATAAAAACCGTTAAAATAATTACATCAAAAAGTACCCAATTAACTACAAATAATTCATAACCAGGTCCATAACCAGGTCCAGGACTAAGATTATTATGTAAACATTTATACAATATTCATCATTTAATATAATAGCCAGTAATACCAGGCAATAGAGGGACACTATTTAATTGTCACTAAGTGACTGCACGCTTTTTTTTATATAATCCTCTGGCTCTAATACTCATACTATGCACTGTGCACATGAGGGCGCCCTGAGGAAGAATAGTACACAAAACGTACGTTGGCGGTGGGGGTACCAGGACCGAGGCCACAGGCAGCTTATACACCAGGTATGTGAGATGAGAGGGGACAACTATAGTTAAAGCACGGAGGCGGTGCTTTGCACATGTAACCTGAGTCAAGGGTTGCTAGCACACATGTGCACAGTGCATAGTATGAGTATTAGAGCCACAGGATTATATAAAAAAAAAGCGTGCAGTCACTTAGTGACAATTAAATAGTGTCCCTCTATTGCCTGGTATTACTGGCTATTATATTAAATGATGAATATTGTATAAATGTTTACATAATAATCTTAGTCCTGGACCTGGTTATGAATTATTTGTAGTTAATTGGGTACTTTTTGATGTAATTATTTTAACGGTTTTTATGAAATTAAATGAATTATGACTAATAAAGTGATCACTTAATGAATAAGAAATTGTACTCCTCATTCATCTAAGATCCCTTCTTAGAGGGAAGTCTGGGTGGTTTTGAAATGGTGATTGTGTAAAGGTGAGACACAATAATTGGTGGACTATTGAGGTAATGCATTAAAAGTGCCCTATTTTTCAATCACTACAGTATCTAACTGCTTTCCTATTTTTTTTCTCTTATTTCCTTTTTGATGAAACATTATTAGAGATTCCCAATGCATGCTAGGATACTCGAAGGAACAGTCATCAGAGCAGTGGCTGAGGCTGCAGTCAGTGTCACAGTCTCTGCCCTCTCCCTAAAATGAAGCGTCATGAGTGATGCTTGTGTCAGGGGCTGGGCTAGTCCCTGTACGCCCCCGCAATTGACATCATTGGTATCTGCACGCCGGGTATTGTGCCACCACTCTGTTGCCGACTCAATACTGCTGATCTGAGCTGACAACAGCACTCTGTCATTGTATACAGTGGAAATGCTGTGAATATGGTGAAGTGCAAAAGGGTCTCACCCATGTAATAGTAATAAGTAAATCAGGGTGGCTCACTCACCGACTGCGGTCCTGAGGAAGAAGTGAGGAATACACTTTGAAACGCATAGAATAAAACCACCTGCTTTGAATATAGTGTTTAAGTCCTTCATCTATCCTACAGCAGTGCTGATTTATTTCACTTTTGTATCCAGTTCCTATGATTGTGCACAGGGCACTATCCTAGCCCAGCACCTGATACAAGAGTAATTGATCATGCTTTGTGTCAGAGATGGGGTAGAGGATGTTGCAGTGACCGCAGCCTCTGCCCTTTGATGACACTTCCTTTGAGTATCCCAGCATGCATTAGGATTCTCAAACAGGAAATGGGAGGAAAAAATTAGATTACTAATTGGTGTAGTTGGGGAATTTTTAATGCATACGTATTAAAAAAAAGAATAGTTTAGTTTAAATCACTAAATATATAGGATTTTAGAATCAAAATAAGATGTTCGGACCACCCCTATAATCACTGTAGGTCCAACCACCGAGACAGCCACTCATCCTGAGACCTGAGTTCTGGAGTGATGGTAGAACAGGTGCATCATCACTTCATTTATTGTTTATGGTTGATAGCTGAATGATACTTGATAGTCTGCATCAGTACCATAGACAATGAATGGAACAATTGTGCTGCAGGCTCTAGTCACAGGAGGGATCCCACAGCGCAGGTCTCAGGATTGTTGGGTGCCAGTGATCAGACATTTATTATGGATAGGTGAAGTTATTAGGGGGTTCGTGCTGCAGTTACAGGAAGGATCCCACAGCCCAGGTCTCGGGATTGTGGGGTGCCAGTGATCAGACATTTATTATGAATAGGTGAAGTTATTAGGGGGTGTCGTGCTGCAGTTACAGGAGGGATCCCACAGCCCAGGTCTCAGGATTGTGGGGTGCCAGTGATCAGACATTTATTATGGATAGGTGAAGTTATTAGGGGGTGTCGTGCTGCAGTTACAGGAGGGATCCCACAGCCCAGGTCTCAGGATTGTGGGGTGCCAGTGATCAGACATTTATTATGGATAGGTGAAGTTATTAGGGGGTGTCGTGCTGCAGTTACAGGAGGGATCCCACAGCCCAGGTCTCGGGATTGTGGGGTGCCAGTGATCAGACATTTATTATGGATAGGTGAAGTTATTAGGGGGTGTCGTGCTGCAGTTACAGGAGGGATCCCACAGCCCAGGTCTCAGGATTGTGGGGTGCCAGTGATCAGACATTTATTATGGATAGGTGAAGTTATTAGGGGTGTCCGGCTCCAGGCACAGGAGGGATCCCACAGCCCAGGTCTCGGGATTGTGGGGTGCCAGTGATCAGACATTTATTATGGATAGGTGAAGTTATTAGGGGGTGTCCGGCTCCAGTCACAGGAGGGATCCCACAGCCCAGGTCTCAGGATTGTGGGGTGCCAGTGATCAGACATTTATTATGGATAGGTGAAGTTATTAGGGGGTGTCGTGCTCCAGTCACAGGAGGGATCCCACAGCCCAGGTCTCAGGATTGTGGGGTGCCAGTGATCAGACATTTATTATGGATAGGTGAAGTTATTAGGGGGTGTCGTGCTCCAGTCACAGGAGGGATCCCACAGCCCAGGTCTCGGGATTGTGGGGTGCCAGTGATCAGACATTTATTATGGATAGGTGAAGTTATTAGGGGGTGTCCGGCTCCAGGCACAGGAGGGATCCCACAGCCCAGGTCTCGGGATTGTGGGGTGCCAGTGATCAGACATTTATTATGGATAGGTGAAGTTATTAGGGGGTGTCGTGCTGCAGTTACAGGAGGGATCCCACAGCACAGGTCTCAGGATTGTGGGGTGCCAGTGATCAGACATTTATTATGGATAGGTGAAGTTATTAGGGGGTGTCGTGCTCCAGTCACAGGATTATCCCACAGCCCAGGTCTCGGGATTGTGGGGTGCCAGTGATCAGACATTTATTATGGATAGGTGAAGTTATTAGGGGGTGTCCGTCTCCAGGCACAGGAGGGATCCCACAGCCCAGGTCTCGGGATTGTGGGGTGCCAGTGATCAGGCATTTATTATGGATAGGTGAAGTTATTAGGGGGTGTCCGGCTCCAGGCACAGGAGGGATCCCACAGCCCAGGTCTCGGGATTGTGGGGTGCCAGTGATCAGACATTTATTATGGATAGGTGAAGTTATTAGGGGGTGTCGTGCTGCAGTTACAGGAGGGATCCCACAGCCCAGGTCTCAGGATTGTGGGGTGCCAGTGATCAGACATTTATTATGGATAGGTGAAGTTATTAGGGGGTGTCCGGCTCCAGGCACAGGAGGGATCCCACAGCCCAGGTCTCAGGATTGTGGGGTGCCAGTGATCAGACATTTATTATGGATAGGTGAAGTTATTAGGGGGTGTCCGGCTCCAGGCACAGGAGGGATCCCACAGCCCAGGTCTCAGGATTGTGGGGTGCCAGTGATCAGACATTTATTATGGATAGGTAATAAGTTATTTGGGGGTGTCGGGCCCTTGAAGATATTTTCTTTAGTTCACCATAAGTGAAATATTTCTACTTGTAATTATTCTTATTCCATAATAGTTTTGCTGAATTCTTTTGATCAAGAGATCCTCTTAGTATAGAAACCTGACCAAGTCAAGTGTGACCAACATACCCTCTTTATTTCATCTGCCCGTCTAATTGAAGTAGTCTCGTATATAGTATATAAGCTGGCTAATGTCCTGCTTATCTGGCCTATAGCACAGACTTCCTCAGACAGTATTTTTGGATCTGGCCCATGTATTCTTTTCTTAGCTTTTTCAGTTAACCCTCTAAGCGACCACAAGACCCATGACCTTGTGACTGTTACTTCTACTAGAGTTCTCATCAGACCTGTACATAATAAGAATGAGTTGTGGATCCTAGTTGTGTCTGAGAGCCTTTTATTTCTTCTTATGAGATGCTTTATTATTTGGCCTGCAGAGACCCAACAACATATGTTCTCTCCAGATTTCTTAGACAATTGTAGAATGTGTACTGTCTTAATAATGACACAACCATGCTAGTTGTGATCTTTCATCATGTTTCCAGCATCCATCCCTGGCGTTCAGAACACACAGTCCTATCCTACATTCACGTGTTTTTGTTTCTTCCCCTCCATGTGTGTTTTATTAAATAGAAAAGTGAAATCTTATCAGAATACAGAACTGCAGAGAATTGCTTCTTGAGAGTGCTCAGAAACCCTGGCACACTCGGGAGTGAATCCGCACAGCGACAACCCTATGGAATTGTTATTGTTTTCCAATAAATGGGATAATCGGCCATATTCATTATTAGTCTATTCTGTTCCAAGTTAACATTTATTTTGATGGGAAACGCCTGGCAATATAAGCTTTACCATGCTGGCAAGGAAAATGTGTGAAATTAGCCTTGGTCTTCGCATATGTTTCATCATATTCCTTGGAACTTGTCTTCAAAGAAATTAAGACAAAACCTTATGGCAGTGAATTAAAAATGTCTGCTGCTTCCAAAATACACAACAAACAGACCATAAGAAATCTTGGTACAGACATGGTGTCTAATAGTCATATCGCCATGCAACCATTTCCCCCTAATGTTGACTTCATGCTTGTGTAACCTTTTCACTTTTACTATTGAAAGGGTTGTTTCATTACAACAGTGTCTGCTCACATTACTCTTTTTGACACACAGTTGTCATACTTGGGGTCCAGAGCACAGACCAGCTTTGATTGACCAGCCTGTATCACTACATCCCCCCTCTAATGTATGGCTTCCAGCTGCTTCCCTGCCTATATTACTTCATCATGTGGGTTCTTCAAGCTGGACCAGTCAGACTGCCTTTTGAGTACAAAAGTAAGGTTATTGTCTTGAAACAGTCTATTTAAATGATCATTGAAACCACCAAGTGTGGATCTATGGATCTACCGTATATACTCGAGTATAAGCTGACCCGAGTATAAGCTGAGGCCCCTAATTTTACCCTCCAAAACTAGGGAAACTTATTGACTCGAGTATAAGCCTAGGGGGGGAAATGAAGCAGACTCTTATCACGGAATACAACCCCTCTCACCATGATAAATGCCCCCCCCCCCCATTACTGGTATATATAATCTCCCATCACTGGTATATAGGACCTCCATCACTGGTATACAGTCTTCCCCCCCCCCCCCCCCCCAATCAATCAGAGGTTACAACCCCCATCAGTGGAATACAGCCCCCCATCAGTGGTATATACAGGCCCCTCATTAGTGGTATATATAGGTCCCCCATCAGAGGTTACAGCCCCCATCAGTGGTATATACAGGCCCCTCCATCAGTGGTATATACAGGCCCCCATCAGAGGTTACAGCCCCCCTCAGTGGTATATTCAGGCCCCCATTAGTGATTCATACAGGTCCTCTTCAGTGGTATATACAGGCCCCCCTCCCATCAGAGGTTACACCCCCCTCAGTGGTATATACAACCCCCCCTCACTGGTATATACAGGCCCCCCCAGTGGTATATACAGCCCCCCTTGCTGCCACACATCTGTAAAAGAATAGATCATTCAAACTTCTCCCCCTCACTCTTTCACCGTGCGTCCTCCGGTCTTCTTCCTGCTTGTACCCGGCGTCATGTGACCGGCGCAGAAGCAATGACGTCATTGCTACTGCGCCCGCCGGGTACAAGCAGGAAGAAGACCGGAGGACGTGCGGTGAAAGAGTGAGGGGGATAAGTATGAATGATCTATTCTTTTACAGGTGTGCGGCAGCAAGGGGAAGGCTGTATACCACTAATGGGGGGGGAGCGCTGACAGTGCAATTGTAATATGCACCGCACCCCCTGCCGCTGATGGACAGGGGGATGCAGTGCATATTGCATTGCACTAATGAGCGGGGGCACGTGACCGCCTGCTCCTACTGCAGCCTCCCCCCACCTTCTCCAGCCCCCGGACACTGCCCCTTCCCCACTGAGCCGTCACTGACTCGAGTATAAGCCGAGGGGAGCACTGTTCAGCACAATTTTTGTGCTGAAAAACTCAGCTTATACTCGAGTATATACGGTAACTAATCCTCCTTTTAAAGTGTGTAGAAACATTTGGCAGCATTTTAATACATCTTTTTTTTTTTTTGTAAGGCTGCTTTCACACTGCGCTTTTCGCAGAGAGGGATAGATAGGGAGCAGCTAGGAAGGTGCAGGGACAGGTAGTGATAGTGTAGGGGCTTAGATCCAGGTGACAGGTTCCCTTTAAGCTTGTATTCTAATGAAACCTTAATGTTTTAAAATATCTTATTGTGCCACTTGTTGTATGTAAATGACTATGGTGGGGCATCTGTTCCCTCAAACTAATCTGGCCTTATAGTTAACCTGTCACGTTGTTTTTAGTTCTTAAGCCACCCCCAATGTTGTGTAGATCATGCACTGTGCATCACTAACCTGGCTTTAAAAAAAAAAATCCATCTGTTTGTAAAAAAAAAAAAAAGCACTTTCAATGCTGGTTTGTATTAGATACCTGCACAGTCAGTCATCGGGGTGGGTCTTCAGCTGGTGTTAGTCATGTCAATCCACATTCAGGCATGCAATTTTTTTTTTAAAACTTACTCTCCACCCCCCAAGTTGTAATGTATTGACAATCATTTAAGGGCCTTCATTAACTCACATATGCTATAGAAGGACCTATGGTGATGTCACGACCATGTAACCGTCATTGGGAGAGCTAAGCCAGCCTGACATGAAGAATATGTAGGCTTAGCTCTGCCGGTTAAAGTCAAATGGTTGTGACATCACCACAGGTCCTCCTACAGCATATGTGAGTTGCTGAAGGTCCTTAAGTGATTGTAATTACTGTAATTAATGTATTAACAATGTAGGGATGTGACTACTTTATAAAAACTGCATTCCTGAATTAGGATTGACCTGACTGATTATCAGCTGAAATATCCACCTCAAAGACTGTATGTGCAGGTACATAATGCAAATGGGGGGAAAAAATGCCCCTTGTATTAGTTTTGTCTATTCCAGCGGGCACAATAGTGACTTTTGGGACATCAAGACTTTATCAGACTGTAGGAGTAGGACATGTAGTATGGAGACCTAACAAGGTTACCTTGAATGCAAAATGTTTCTCTTATCCTGTATCTTACCGCAATAAATATTCTATTTCTACAGAATGCAAAAGTGCACATTCTGGACACAGAAACATTTGAAACCACTTTCTCCTTCGCCTCATTGGGGGACACAGGACCGTGGGTGTTATGCTGCTGTCCACTAGGAGGCGACACTAAGCAATCTGCAAAAGAGTAACAGTGGCTCCTCCTCCTCAGCATACACCCCTGGGGCAGGCACTGCCTCCTCAGTTTTTTGCTTAGTGTCGAAGGAGGCACACGTCCATTTTCCTCTTGGTGAATTTTCATCATAAAGAAGAAAAGTGGGTCCGGCGTGGCCCCCGGCATGCTCCTTCCTCGGCCACCCACTGTTGGGGCGCTGGGTTGAAGTTGAGAATCGTTACATATGCCGTACTCCTTTCTCGGCCTCCCACTGTTGGGTTGCTGGGTTAAAGTTGAGACAGCCCAGCATAACATCCACCTTCCTCATTCCCTGCGGTCTGAGGCGAAGTAGAGATGACTACCTGCCAGATGACGTCCCCCTAATCACCCCTGGGTGTTTTAGGCAGTGGCAACACCAGGTATCAGCAGCACAGGCTGCATGGGCTGGAGACTGCATGACTGCCTGCAGCAGCGCAGGCTATGCAGGAGCCTACACAAGTGCTGGGCTGGATGAGAGGGCACTTACTGCAGCCAGGCCTCAGGCACAAGGCTGACAGGGGCACAGAGCTGGACACTTGCAAGCTGCATCCAAGTGCAGCTTCTCAGCTCAGCACAGATCCTCTGCTATTCTGGCGGTTCTCCGCCAATGCCAAGGGGGGACATCACATTTCCCCCGTTTTTCTGGGCCCCCCAGCGTTTTTTTCGCGCCTCCGCGCCGGCCCCTCACTATTTCCGGGGACCTCAACTAATTGAGGCCCCGGCTTGGGCCTAGCGCGGAGGTCGCCGCCCCTGTGCCGCCCCCGTCCCGCCCCGCTGGATGACGCTGACCGCGCGTCATAGCGGGGGCGGAGCCGAGAACGGGCGCGTTTTCCAGGCCGGATCCCGCCCGTTTAGCTCCGCCCCTTCCTCCTTCTCCTCCACGGTCGCCATTACAGCACGTGGAGCGTCCAGCCATCCAGGGGGGACACAGGATCCGGGCGGCCTGTTGGACAGCGGCGCTGGGACTGGTAAGACCTCTGCAGGGATCTCCTCTGCAGAGGTTCTCTGTCCCTCTCTCTCTCTCTCCCTCTACTCCACATCCCCTCCTGCAGCAGGCACTGTTACAGGGGGAAAGTCTCCACAGCGACCCTATTCAGCCCCACCACTAAGGGTCCAGGCACCTAGCTGGATAGCTAGAGAGTGCCTGTTTACTCAGGGGTCTCCTGGTTATCTCTATTTCTGTGCTATAGCCCATACCACAATGTCTGGCAGTAAGAGTAAGAAAGGCTCCAAGGCAGCCAGCACTTACTATGGTACCTGCACTATTTGTCAGGCTGACCTCCCTGCAGGATGCACCTCGCCACACTGTGAGAGCTGCACGCAGGCTGCAGATACTGAGACCCCCACTGCCCGGACGGCTACCGGTGCCCCTGACCCTACCCCTGCATGGGCCGCAGTTATGTCTCAGAATATGACACAGTCCATTGACAGATTGTCTGCCACACTGCTGCAGTTTATGCAAGCCCGTTCGCCTCCTGAACCCGCCGTTCAGGCTTCTGCGCCTCAGCCAGAAGTCTTGGAACCGCGACATACTGCCGACTCTGCCCAGTCAGTCTCCGACTCTGGCCGTAAGAGACCTCCTCCATCTCCAGAGTCCCCTGCGGGATCTGCATCCCGCAGGCGTCAAGATGACGCGCAGGAGTCCGAAGGTCTCTGTTCTACGGACTCAGAGGGTAACTTAGATGAGTCCCTAGACTTAGATGCGACCGATACGGTGGCACTGGTGGAGGATTTGATTACTGACATCAACCAGGTCCTGGAGGTGTCAGACCCTCCGGCTGATGTGCCGGAGCACAAGGTGTCCTTTAAAAGAGCCAGGAGACCACACAAGCATTTCTCGGACCATCCAGAGTTCCAGGAAATTCTTAAAAAGCATAGGTTACATCCTGACAAACGGTTTGGTAACCGTAAGGCTCTGGAAACGCGTTATCCTTTTCTGCCTAAGGTTACCCAGGATTGGACAGATCCGCCACAGGTGGACCCGCCCGTATCCCGTCTAGCTACCAAGACCCTCCTGTCCTTACCGGACAGTTCATCCATAAAGGACGCCACTGACCGTCAGGTGGAGCAGATGGCGAAGTCCGTTTTTGAGGCCTCAGGCTCTTCTCTAGGCCCAGCCTTTGCTTCAGTCTGGGCCTCTAAGGCTATTATGACTAGAGCTCATTCGGTACACTCGGCTCTTCGGTCCTTGCAGGTCGACCCAGCCTTGTTAGACCAGGTTACTCAAATTGCGGTTACCGCCGAATATTCTATGCATGCTGCCTTCGATTCGGCTAACTGTGCCGCGGCTGCGGCTTCCAACGCCATAACTATTAGGCGAGCCCTCTGGTTAAGAGAGTGGAAGGCAGACGCAGCGTCAAAAAAGTCGCTCACATGTCTTCCGTACAATGGTGGCCGTTTATTTGGCGAAAAGCTGGATCAATTGATTTCAGACGCCACTGGGGTAAGAGTACCTCTCTTCCACAACGTCAGATTAAGCGACCCTTCACTCGTCGCCAACAAACCCGTTTCCGATCCTTTCGGAACTCCTTTGGTTGGTCAGTCTCGAAGCCCCCAACGGCGGCCAATAGGTCCCCCCGTAGGGAACGCACCCAGACGACACGGAAGACTGGCGCAAACTGGCAGTCCCATTCTCGCCAGCCCAGATCTAAGGGCTCAAAGCCTAGCAGATTCTCTTCTTCCTGACTCTCCCCATTCGGGAGACACTATTCAGGTTGGCGGCCGACTTTCTCGCTTTCGTCAGGTCTGGCTCGCTTCTACCGACGACAAGTGGGTAAACACCTTGGTGTCTTCCGGATACACCATAGAATTTACGGCCCTTCCTCCAAATCGTTTTTTTCTGTCAATCCCACCTGCTCATCCGCCCAAAGCTCGCACCTTCTTTCAAGCGGTACATTCCCTTCTGACGGCCGGTGTCATCATACCGGTACCGCCAGCCGAACGCTTCCAAGGGTTCTACTCAAACCTTTTTGTGGTACCCAAAAAAGGAGGAGCGGTTCGCCCCATTCTAGATCTAAAACAGTTAAACTCCTTCGTGAAGGTTCGGCATTTCCGCATGGAGTCACTGCGCTCCATCATAGCGTCCATGGAGAAGGACGAATTTCTCGCGTCCATCGACATACAGGACGCTTACCTTCATATCCCAATCGCGGCAATTCACCAGCAGTTTCTCCGCTTCGCCATCAACCAGGACCATTATCAGTTTGTGGCCCTCCCGTTCGGCCTAGCGACGGCTCCCAGGGTGTTCACCAAAGTCATGGCGGCTGTCATGACCATACTGCACACAAGAGGACTGGTAGTCCTCCCATACCTAGACGATTTGCTCATCAAAGCTCCCTCCTTCAGGGAGTGTCAGCAGAGTGTTTACATCACGGTGGACACCCTGCGTCGTCTAGGCTGGTTGGTGAATCTGCGGAAGTCGTCTCCAGTCCCGTCACAATGTCTAACATTCCTCGGGATGCGCTTCCACACCCCCAGGGGTCTGGTCCTTCTCCCTCAGGAAAAGGCGAAGGCCCTTCGACAGGGAGTCCACACCCTCCTACGGCCGTTTCCTCAATCGATTCGGTTCGCCATGCGAGTCTTGGGCAGGATGGTTGCCTCTATGGAGGCGGTGCCGTTCGCTCAACTTCACCTCAGGCCTCTCCAACGGGAGATTCTGACTTCGTGGAACAGGAATCCTTCTGCCCTGGACAGATTATTCCGGTTGTCTCCTGCAGCGAGGAGCTCCCTCCATTGGTGGCTCAAACCTCGTTCCCTCACAAGGGGAAGGTCCTTTCTACCGGTTTGCTGGAAGATCGTCACCACCGACGCAAGTCTCAGCGGATGGGGAGCGGTACATCGTCATCACACGGCACAGGGAACATGGTCCCCAGCGGAGTCGGCCGAGCCCATCAATCTCCTGGAAATCCGAGCCATATTTCTAGCTCTGAAGGCTTTTCATTCCATGCTGGCAGGAACACAAGTCCGGATTCAGTCAGACAATGCCACGGCCGTGGCATACATCAACCATCAAGGCGGAACCCGCAGTCTCCAGGCCATGCACGAAGTGCAACGCATTCTACACTGGGCAGAATCGACGAACTCAACGCTGTCAGCAGTTCATATCCCGGGAGTGGAAAACTGGGAAGCGGATTTCCTCAGTCGCCAGGGCATGGACTCGGGAGAGTGGTCTCTACATCCCGACGTGTTCCAGCAAATATGCCGTCGCTGGGGGACTCCGGATGTAGATCTGATGGCATCTCGGTTCAACACGAAGGTTCCCATGTTTATAGCCAGATCTCACGACCCGCGAGCTCTAGGGGCGGATGCCCTAGTTCAGAATTGGTCTCAGTTCCAGCTGCCTTACATCTTCCCTCCTCTGCCTCTCATTCCCAGAGTGGTGCGGAAAATCAAGCAAGAGGGCATTCCAGTCATTCTCATTGCCCCAGACTGGCCCAGACGGGCATGGTACGCCGATCTCGTGCAGCTCACGGCGGACGTTCCCTGGCGCCTCCCTTGTCGCCCCGACCTCCTGTCTCAGGGCCCGTTTTACCACCAGAATTCAGACGCCCTGAATTTGATGGCGTGGCCCTTGAGACCTGGGTACTAACCCAAGCAGGTTTCTCCTCTGCCGTTATTCAGACCATGATCAGAGCACGGAAGTCGGCATCGGCAAAAATTTATCATCGCACCTGGAAAGCCTTTTTCGCGTGGTGCTCTTCTCGGGATCAACCCCCTCTTCCCTATTCCTTGCCGTTAGTTCTAGGGTTCCTTCAGTCGGGGTTAGAATCTGGTCTCTCCCTAGGTTCCCTTAAGGGTCAGATTTCAGCTCTTTCAGTACTTTTTCAATGCCGCCTTGCTGTAAAGCCACAGGTTAAAACTTTTCTCCAAGGAGTCAATCACATTGTCCCTCCGTACAAACGCCCTTTAGACGCGTGGGACCTTAACCTGGTACTTACGGCTCTGCAGGAACCTCCCTTTGAACCTCTTCGGGACACCTCTCTCCTCCTTCTGACTCTGAAGGTGGTTTTTCTAGTGGCTATCACTTCCCTTCGCCGAGTGTCGGAACTCTCTGCGCTTTCTTGTAAGCCACCCTTCCTGGTTTTCCATCAGGACAAGGTTGTACTCCGTCCGGTACCGTCATTCCTGCCTAAGGTTGTCTCCTCATTTCATTTGAATGAGGATATTTCATTGCCCTCCTTTTGTCCGGCTCCGATTCACAGGTTCGAACGAGCTTTGCATACTCTGGATCTCGTCAGGGCGCTTCGCATTTATGTGTCTAGAACTGCGCATTTCCGTAAGTCAGATACTCTGTTCATTCTGACGGAAGGCCCTCGTAAGGGTATGCCAGCTTCCAGGGCTACACTGGCTAGGTGGATTAGATCAGCTATCCAAGACGCCTACAAGATGAAAACTACTCCTCTTCCAGCGGGGATCAAGGCACATTCTACCCGAGCCGTGGGGGCCTCTTGGGCCGTTCGGCACCAAGCCTCGGCTCTCCAAGTGTGTAAGGCGGCCACCTGGTCGAGTTTACACACTTTTACCAAGCACTACCGTGTTCATACCCAGTCCTCGGCGGACGCTAGCCTGGGTAGGTGCATCCTTCAGGCGGCAGTTGCTCACCTGTAGGTATTTATCGGTTTACTGACTTGTTCAGTATCATTAGTTCCATTGTCTTTCCCACCCAGGGACTGCTTTGGGACGTCCCACGGTCCTGTGTCCCCCAATGAGGCGAAGGAGAAAAGGAGAATTTTGTATACTTACCGTAAATTCCTTTTCTCTTAGCCTCTAATTGGGGGACACAGCACCCACCCTGTTGGCCATACGGCCTTGTTTCTAGTGGTTTTTGTTACTCTTATATTGTTACGTTATGGCCTTGCCAGGCTTTGTTGGTATTGGTTAACCTTGTTACTTCTCCTACTGCTTTAGCACAAAACTGAGGAGGCAGTGCCTGCCCCAGGGGTGTATGCTGAGGAGGAGGAGCCACTGTTACTCTTTTGCAGATTGCTTAGTGTCGCCTCCTAGTGGACAGCAGCATAACACCCACGGTCCTGTGTCCCCCAATTAGAGGCTAAGAGAAAAGGAATTTACGGTAAGTATACAAA
Organism: Allobates femoralis; assembly: GCA_033576535.1. Classification (NCBI taxonomy): domain Eukaryota; kingdom Metazoa; phylum Chordata; class Amphibia; order Anura; family Aromobatidae; genus Allobates; species Allobates femoralis. The sequence continues at coordinate 354,711,614 of JARQOC010000002.1, forward strand.
ATTCTCCTTTTTGGCCCGAAATCTCAGAGGAAAAGACCAAATGTTACCGCTGGTGATGTACAAGAGCTGCTTCAAAACGCTGAGGCATTGGCAGACAACTATGACCAAGGCAAGGATAGGGATCTGGTTACTGAAGACACTGGAGTCAGGTATGGTCTGCGGGAAGTCACAGATGTAATAACACTACTTATGGTGTTACCTGTTAGTTTGAGCTGGAGAGCAGCTTTCATCTCACTATACATCAATTCACTCCTACACATTGTGCTCTCTTTTTTTTTCTTCATTGAGCCCAATTCTAGAAGGGGACCCTGTGCTGGGTATTGTAATCTGCCTGTGATGATAATGAGATGACCGCTGAAGTGTTCACTATAGAACGGGAGCTAGGCGCAGTGTGAACACTGGAAGATTCAAAAGTTTTTTTGTTTTTTTTTTCGTTCCATAAATCTAATGATAACAGAAATGTAAAACATTATCACCAACATTCTTATAAACATTTAATATAAATACTACATTTAAGCAATAGGTCATGTTCTACTGACGCATCTCATTTAGGAAAATGTCCATTTATGTACAAATGTTAATTAGAGGAAATAGTGCATCCCATACACTAGAGCAGGCAGAGGTGGGGAGAGGGATTTGGAAATGCTTCAATCTGGTGCACCATTTACCCACACTCTTAACATTTAATATTACACTTAGCCCTTGTCATATCAGGGGTTTTTCCTTTTTTTTTCTTTTTAGTTTGATAAGATGGATGTGAATCTCTGGCTTTAATAATGTACATTTGTTTCATACTCAGAGAGGAGGCCCGGGAAGAAATCTTTAAAAAAGGCCAGTCCAAGAGAATTTGGGGTGAATTGTATAAGGTGAGCTTGGGCAAATGAATATCTGCTTTCTGATTGGAAAACTGGGGCAAGAGGGCATTTGCTAATAAAAAGGAAGATTACTTTTTTTTTTACTTTCTATTTAAAGATGTTGCCAGAATATGGGGGCGGAATATACAGGGCAACCAGTATCGCCCTAATACCATAAATAGGGCATGCCAGACAAACGTGTCTCCACTCTGCGTCAAGTAGATGAACTGTCACAAACAAATGGGATAGAGCGATGGACCACCCTTCCCCCCAAGTAGAGTAAACTGAGTGGAATGACACCCATCCAGGGGCTTTTTAGTACATGAACTTTATCCCTGAGTAGATGTTTTCTGACAAGCACACAATGGATGGGTGATGTTGACGAAGAAATGAAAAAATAGCATATCTCTTGTTTGTAAATGTAATATTAATTAGTGAGATAACCAGTTTTAGTACCAGCAGTAGAGAATTTAAATCTGGGCTCCCTATGGAGCATATATTCCATGCTGAGCACTCCCCTTCCCCCCTCCCCCTCCCCAACGTACCCAAACATTAACCCTAATTCCCAGCATTTCTCTCTGGAAGAGAGGTTAGGAGCCATTGTGAAGCCTAAACTAGCAGAGCAATCAAGGCATTATGCCAAACACAGTAAACAAGATACCGCCCAGGCAGAATTGGAGACTTGTCACCTCGTGGTACATTGTAGCAGTCAGGTCCTCCTCAAGTTCAAAACAGGCCAGAACTTCTATACTTGCATGAGTGCAGTCAAAAGAATGCTGTTCCGCTTGTCATCCAGTTCCAAATATGCAAGGAAAGGAAGTTCCAGAAATAAATGGGAATGGAGCCACCGGCTTTTCAACATATACAGCTTTCGTCCCCTTAGGAGCATTGGGTACCCCAACTCATAGCTTTCTCGTTGGTGTCAAGCCAGACAGGGCGGCTTTTGGAGAATCAAAAAATGAATGGCTACATCTCACAGCTTGGCAGGATATAGCATGGCGTAGGGTATTTTAAGATTCCTCAGATATTTTTTGATATTGAGAAATTGTGCCCTTTTTATTCTGCACCTCCTGTGAAAAGTCTAGATATATGATGACCTTGTTGCTGTCAATTGTGAGATCTTTAAGGTTTCTGACCTGTCTAAAGGTACCGTTACACGTTTCATTGTCGTTAAGATATCACCAACGATCTCACGGGAGCGCGGTCGTTAAGACATCTTTTTGAGACTGTTGGTGAGATGCCACACGTCTAGATATCATGAACGACGCACCAACAATGTGGCGAGCAGCTATCGTTCGCACAACCCAGCGAACGATACTTGTTCACTGATGTGAATGGGCAGAGTCATTAACGGCATCGTTATCGCGGTGTCACACACAACAATGCAGCAGGTTGGCTGATCGAGGATCGTTTGATTTGAGGACATGTTCTCAAATCTGCGATAACGATCCAAAGATTTATCATAGTCGTTTCTCGGTGTAACACACAACGACGTCCTAACGATGTCGTTTGAATGACTCCTAACCCGTGATGTTTGAGCGATATCGTTCACGATACCTTACCGTGTAACTTTTCCTTTAGAGTGGCGTCTCCATTTTTGAAGTGTAGCAGTTTCAGGAGAATGGGCCATGAGAGTGCCCCAGGTGGGGGAGAGCGGTAGGGAGTTTGTGCACTTTCAATAGTAAAGAACTTCTTTGCCCATGACGCCTGCCAGCTATGATTTAAGGAAATTGCTGACTGGCCTTCCTCTCTCAGGACGCCTACCAGTTGCAAATTTCTCCTACAGGATCGATTTTCCAGATCTCCACTTATCAAAAGTAATATGTTGAGTTTAGCTCACCGTTCCCTGGCAGTGGAGGTATTATCTTCAGTTATGACGACCTGCTTTCCAGCATTCCCACTCAAGAACAGTTCATGTCTGCCGGAGTATTCACAGCATTCACAGTGGTGTTGGAGGCTTTTTATGACTGGCAGTGTGGGTTCAGGCTCTGAGGGTTCAGTGTCAATAATGCTCTGTGTGAGGATCACATGCTGCTGTGTGGAGTTGATAGGAGCCATTCTACTCACAGTTCCTCTGGGTATTGCAACCTGCTCCACCTTCCAGTCTCCTCCTGCGTTATTGTCACTTAAGTTGCCATCAGGGATTTGATGCGGCAGCACACGTGTAAATCTCCCCACTTAAGCCAATGGGTCTGGGGTCTTGCAGCTGATAGGAGAGCAAGGTGCAGGCGCCATCTTGGATGGAGTCTTCAGACAGCCTCACGGCTCCTTGTTGCGGGTCACAGTGGCGCTCATCACTCCTGAGGCAATCTTCGTGGTCAGAAGGGCTTGGTGAGTCGGCAGAGTGGTCGCAGTAGATGAAATACCTCCGGTGGCAGTGTAAGATTAGGATATTCAGCGGGAGCCCACACCTTTGCTTTACATGCTGTCCAGGCCACACCCCCAAAACATTTTACTTTAACCCCTTCATGACCCGGGAATTTTTCATTTTCGTTTTTGCTCCCCTGCTTCCAAGAGCCATAACTGTTTTATTTTTCTGTCAATATAGACATATGACTGCTTGGTTTTTGCGGGACGAGTTGTACTTTCATATGCAATAATTTATTTTACCATGTGGTGTACAAGGAAACAGCAAAAAAAATCTAAATGCAGTGAAATTGCAAAAAACAGTGCAATGACACGTCTGTTTTTTGGGTATTTGTCGCTATGTTCACTATATGGTAAAACTGACATGACGGGTGATGCCTCGGGTCGGTACGAATTCGTAGACACCCGACATGTATACCCTTTACTGGTATCTAGGTGGTGAAACAAAATTCAGAAGTTTGAAAAAAAACAAAACCGACTTTTTGTGCTATGTTCTGCGACCCGTAGCGTTCTCATTTTTTGGGATCTGGGGCTGTGTGACGGCTTATTTTTTACCTTTTGAGCTAACGTTTCTAATGATACCATTTTTGGGGGGATCTGCAGTTTTGATCGCCCGTTATTGCATTTTATAGCAGTGTTACGGCGACCAAAAAAACTGAATTTTGGCATTAGGACCATTTTTTCCGTTACGGAGTTAACGGCTCTCATTAACGGATTTAATATGATGATAGATCGGGCGATTCTGAACCCGGCGATATCAAACGTGTATTTTTTTTTTAAAATGTTTTAATACTTTTATTATGATTGGGGGAAAAGGGGGGTGATTTGAACTTTTTATATATACAGGTTTTTAAAAACTTTTTTTTTTTTCATTGATTCTTATTTTTACACTGCCTCTTTAAGAGGCACCTTGCTGCACAGTCTGATTGCTTCTGGGAGATACAGATGAGCTATAGTTCATCTGTATCTCCCAGAATCGCGGACCTGTCAACCAAAACAGGAAACTGCGCTGTGACAGCATCCGAGGTCTAACCAGGACCCCGGGCTGTCACGTGAGCGCCGGAGATCCCGCATGCTATCGCGGGATCTCCGGAGCAGGCGGGGAACAGCGCGTTCCCCGCCGCAGTCGCCTTGGATCCCGCTGTCAGTGATTAAACGGGATCCAAGGGGTTAACAGCGTCGATCGGATCCCGGATCCGATCAGAGCTGTTAGCCCGACATCTCAGCTGATCACATCAGCTGAGATGTCGGCTGTTTTGATGTGAGCTCCGCGCTGGAGCTCACATCAAACACCCCTTACCGGCCCATGACTTTGTATAACGTCAGGTCGGGAAGGGGTTAAAACTGGGGAAAGAAATTCTCAATGGTCAGAAATTGTGAGGGAAAAACACAATTCTAATATGTTTTTTGGGAATTGTTCTTACACTGTACATACTAAATGTCCAGTGTTTCCTCAAAAATTCATGGGAGTTTTGTCACCATTTTCAAGACCCATAACATTTTCATTTTTCGGTCGATGGAGCTGTATAATGGCTTTTTTTACGGGGTGAGACCAACAAAACTTTTTCTCCATTGCTTCATTGGGGGACACAGGACGATGGGTTATTATATTCTACCACTAGGAGGTGACACTAAGCAATTGAAAGAGAAGCACCGTGGCTCCTCCCCAGCAGTATATAACCCCCTGACTGACATAGTCTAGCCAGTTTTTTGCTTAGTGTCTTGGGAGTTTTTCGCTTTCAGCGATCCTAGGTTTTCTTCAGTCTGGGCTGGATAAGAGCCTGTCTCTAGGCTCTCTCAAAGGGCAAGTTTCGGCTCTGTCTGTGCTTTTTCAGCGCCGATTGGCCACGAGACCCCAGGTTCGTACTTTCTTGCAGGGTGTCTCCTGGATTGTTCCGCCGTTTAGGAGGCCCTTGGAGGCCTGGAACCTAAACCTGGTCCTGGAGGTGCTTCAGAAGCCGCCCTTCAAGCCTCTCAGGGAAATCTCGCTACAACTTCTTTCTCAGAAGGTGGTCTTTCTTGTGGCGATTACCTCCACTCGGTGGGTATCGGAACTGGCGGCACTCTCCTGCAATGCACCTTTCCTCACGTTTCACCAGGATAAGGTGGTGCTGCTTCCGGTGCCATCCTTTCTTCCCAAGGTGGTTTCCCCTTTCCATCTGAACGAGGACATTGTCTCCTGTCCTTATGTCCGGCCCCGGTGCACCGCATTGAAAAGGCTCTGCGCAACCTGGATCTGTCCGTGCTTTCCGGATTTATGTCTCCAGGACAGCACCTTTCAGGAAGTCGGACTCTTTTTTTTTCGTCCTTCCAGAAGGGCACCGTAAAGGATGGCTGCGTGCAAGGCCACTCTTGCCAGGTGGATCAAGCTTACCATTCGGGAAGCTTATTCCCTACGCAATTTGCCCATTCCGTCGGGGTTGAGTGCTCACTCCACTTGCGCGCTGGTTGCTTCCTGGACTATTCGGCACCAGGCTATGGCTGAGCAAGTGTGCAAAGCTGCCACCTGGTCCAGTCTTCACACTTTTGTAAAACACTATCATGTTCATACTCAGGCCTCGGCAGATGCGAGTCTGGGTAGACGCATCCTGCAGGCAGAATGTGGATGTTGTTTTCCCACCCAGGGACTGCTTTGGGACGTCCCATCATCCTGTGTCCCCAAATGAGGCGAAGGAGAAAAGGAGATTTTTGTGTACTCACCGTAAAATCCTTTTCTCTTAGCCTCTAATTGGGGCACACAGCACCCTCCCTGTGGCCAGCTGGCCTTGTTGTGGTTGATGTTTTCTTGTTTTTAAGTTTCTGGTTGCCTTACCGCCTTTGTTGTTATTCCTCCTACTGCTTTAGCACAAAACTGGCTAGACTATGTCAGTCAGGGGGTTATATACTGCTGGGGAGGAGCCACTGTGCTTCTCTTTCAATTGCTTAGTGTCGCCTCCTAGTGGCAGAATAGCATAACCCATCGTCCTGTGTCCCCCCAATTAGAGGCTAAGAGAAAAGGATTTTACGGTGAGTACACAAAAATCTCTTTTTAATAGGTTTCTTTAATCTTTTTTAATTCATATTTTTTAAGATGTGTATATAGATAGAATATAAAATAATATCTACGTGTGTGTATGTATAGTTGCGCTTGTGCACACATACACGCGTGTATATATACACGCTGTCATGTGTGTGTGAAAATCGCCGTCGTCTTTGAAGACTGGCCACAGGCAGGGTGTCAAAGGGGTGTTAGAATGACCATCACAGGGGTCTTCAGGAGACCCCCTACTGTCATAGCAACCTATCGATGATTCATGATAATGTTAGGGAACACCAATGGTGCTTAATATGGTGTGCCCACATGACGTGTAATAAGTGCCACTGTCAGTTTGACAGCGGGATTTAATAGGCCTCACCACAATTGTTAGAGGCAGGTCCTGGCTGTAATACATAACTATTACCTACCAAGTATGGGGGCGAGCTCACCCTGTGATCCTATATCCAACTTGTGCTGTGCATGTACAGTGGATGTTGTGAAGGGGTTAAAAATGTTAATATTGCTGTGAGTCTATAGTTTGTGAGGTTACCAATGTAAATACTTTCCGATCTCTTCAGAGTATGCTTTTAATCAAATTAACATTGTAATAATAGGTTGAAGTATAATAGCTCTCTGTCGCATGTGTTTGTTTTTTTGGTCATTTAATATCAAGGAATTTAAATGGAACCTGTCACCTGATTCTTGTTGTGTACTCCAGCGCTTCAGAAAAACTCTAAAGTAGAGTTTTAAATATCCATCTGGAGACCTTGGGCAGAGACTAGAGCAGTTCGGCGCTGCCCCAGAAGGCTTCTGTCAGAGCTGTTGGGGGCGATTTTTCTTTTTTCTTTTAAGGTCTCTAGCTGCGTTGGGAAAGGCCAGCTGAGGACAGTGTCAGACATCAGACTAGTCATGCTCCCAGGGCTGTGGAGTCTGTAAGCCAAACATCAGAGACTCCTCAATTTCCCTGAATCCGGGACTCCACAACTCTGACTCCACTGCCCTGGTGTCTCCTATGGTCACCGGCTGAATGTTTAAAGTACGTATGTTGTCTGTGAAACACCAGATAGTTTCAGAGAAAGTTATGCCTAGCTTAAATTGTTGGCTAGGTTCTGATGCATGTTGCCTGCAATTTGAGCAGCATCGGGGTCAGACTGGGTGTCTGGGGCCCACAAGGATTTGACTCCAGGGACTACCACACTACAACGATATGCAAATATGTGTTAGCAGTTATTCCAGTTATAGTGAAGTATTAAGTGTATAATACAAGACACGGGACAAATAACAATGCGCCATGACTATATATAGTGCATAGTGTACAGGTAATACAGCGATCTCAAGAGACATTATACACAGGAGCTCTGTATATAGTGTCTAGTTTACAAGTAATGCAGTGATGACCGGTGACATGCATAGAAGCTCTGTACACCATGTCCAAAATTATTATGCAAATGTTTTTTCTCTACTTTTCCTAAATGGTCAGTGCAAATGACAGTCAGTGTTAAAAAAGTCATCACCCGTTAGAGTATACATTGAATTCATTGAAGAAACCTCCCAATGATAACAGTATAATCTTCAAAATAAAGAAAAAAAACTCTAAAAGCACTGTTATTAGGCACAGTAGAGTTTCTAAACATTTCATATGTTTGAAAGAACTGAAAATGCTCATTTGTTGAATTTGCATTAGGAGGTCACAGTCAGTGAAATAAAAAGCTATTTAACTCCAAAACATCCCAACAGGCCAAGTTACATATTAACATAGGAACCCTTCTTTGATATCACCTTCACAATTCTTGCATCCATTGAACTTGTGAGTTTCTGGAGAGTTTCTGCTTGTATTTCTTTGCATGATGTCAGAATAGCCTCCCAGAGCTGCTGTTTTGATGTGAACTGCCCCCACCCTCATAGATCTATTGCTTGATTATACTCCAAAGGTTCTCTATAGGGTTGAGGTCAGGGAAGATGGTGGCCACACCATGTGTTTATCTCCTTTTATGCCCATAGCAGCCAATGGCACAGAGGTATTCTTTGCAGCATGAGATGGTGCATTGTCATGCATGAAGATAATTTTGCTCCTGAAGGCACGTTTTTGCTTTTTGTACCACGGAAGAAAGTTCTCAGTCAGAAACTTTATATACTTTCAGAGGTCATTTTCACACCTTCAGGAACCTAAAGGGGCCTACCAGCTGTTTCCCAATGATTCCGGCCCAAAACAGGACTCCTCATCTCCTTGCTGACATCGCAGCCTTGTTGGGACATGGTGGCCATCCACCAACCATCCACTACTCCATCCATCTGGACCATCCAGGGTTGCTCGGACACTCATCAGTAAACAAGACTGTTTGAAAATTAGTCTTCATGTATATCTGTGCCCAGTGCAACCGTTTCTGCTTGTGAGCACTTCTTAGGGGTGGCTGAATAGTAGGTTTATGCACCATAGCAAGCCTTTGAAGCATCCTACACCTTGAGGTTCGAGGGACTCCAGAGGCACCAGCAGCTTCAAATATCTGTTTGCTGGTTTGTAAGACCTGTTTATCAGTGCTCTCTTAATCCGATGAACTTGCCTGGCAGAAACCTTCCTCATTCTGCCTTTATCTGCACAAACACATCTGTGCTCAGAATCAGCCACAAATCTCTTCACAATACGATGATCATGCTTAAGTTTTTGTGAAATATATAATGTTTCATCCCTTGTCCAAGGCATTGCACTATTTGTTGCTTTTTGGCAGCAGAGAGATCCTTTTTCTTTCCCATATTATTTGAAAACTGTGGCCTGCGTAATATTGTGGGACACCCAGTTTTCCTTTTATTGGGCTTACCTGCCAAACTAATTATCACAGCTATCTGAGATTGATTTCAGTGATCCAAAGAACCCTGAAGACCACTTTACACACACCAACTTATCTGTCCAACTTCTGACCAACTTACTGGTTGCAGTGAAATCATGGACACATTGCTCCATTTTGTGACTGTGTACAAATGGAACAATGTGTCCATGATTTCACTGCAACCAGCAAGTTGGTCAGAAGTTGGACAGATAAGTTGGTGTGTGTAAAGTGGCCTTTAGACACAATCCAATCAATGGGTTTCATTGCCAAAAAAAAACCAAACCCAATAACACTTAAAACCAATTTGCTTAATAATTTGGAACATGGTGTTTATAGTGTTTATAGTGTATAGAGTACATGTAATACACTGACTTACCACCATCAGGCCTAGAAAACAGCTATGAAGGGAAGGACTCCAGATGGTGACTTTGTTTGTAGCCCCCAAGAGAAGATACCAATACACTGGGTAGGGGAGAAAGGATGATATTGCCAGTTGGTTTGGAGATGATGCTTGATGTAAAGATACGGAATAAAGTGGACAGATCTGGATGTAAGTATACTTCCCACAGTTTAGATTTGGGGTGGGGAGGCATCACAAGGTCTCAGTGAACTTTATGTAGTAACTTTCTCTTTACACCATGCTGTGTGTCACTACAGGGCAGGGGTAGCTAATTGTGGATCATGACCTTCTAGAAGATCTGGAGGGTGTGATGTAACAATGCAGCAACACTGGCGACAGAGGAGAACCTGGAGGACAGCAGGACATATGGTGGCGCTGGTGGTGCTGCACAGTGTGCCCCACCCACTGCACATTGTCACCGGAGGCAGCCATCTTGGCACAACCATCAATTGTGTATGCCATTATGGCGGCAGCGAGATTTATTTCCATTTCAGCTTGCCGATGAAGTGCCGTTTTATCGAGGACATCCGTATGCCAAGGCAATTATGTAAATAGATTGAGGCCCACTGCTTTAATGTTTTTAGCAGTTTTCTGCGCTCCCCGACATGATTCAGCCAGTTGAATTTCTGTAATTGATCTTTTTGTACAAGATGGGAGATGAGCCGTTGCCTGATGATTACAGCAGCAGCTCTTTTCCATAGAAACACAGTTTCGGCAGATATGTGTTCCTGTGAATGGGGGGGATTTAGAAAAGATGACTATTGGCTGAACTGTCATATCTTTCTGTTGTGTATGGGGGCATTACTGCACAGAACTGTTATCGAGAGAAGCCGTGTCTGGCCATATGTTTAGTAGAAATAGAATTAGACATGTTGGCTGTTCTCGGACATCCATCTGCTCAAATAGGCGAGCCCCTTTGGTTATTTGAAGGTTTTGCTACATTGTAATAATTTAAAATCAAATTAATTTCTTCTGAGAAAGTGAATGAAAAACAGGAATAATTTTGATAAACTGTTTCCAAAACAATTGATGTTGGGAGTTTGGGGAGTAATTTCCAAGTGTGAAAATGTTCCACCAAAAAGTCAGCCTGTCTGTTATTAGTCTGATTAAAGGCAGCGCACAGTGCACGTCAGGGGAGCAGGCGCTGGAGCCATGCCATAGATGACGCTGGTGTAGTAATTGTTGTTATACTCTGTGACTAGAATTCCTAGACAACTTCTTTTAATTTGATTTACTCTACAATTTTTTTTTTTTTATAACTTTGGAAGCTCCACGCTGATTTCTTTATTTTTCTCATCCTTTCTGCAGACTTAAAGATGTTGATGGGGATTTACAAAAAAAAAACCTGAAGCTGAATTAGAGTTTAAAATATTTAAATAATTACTAATCTGTTAAATCATGCAGTCCTCCCAGCACTATCTTCTGGTGTTCTGTCCTCCAGCACTGATGCCATATCTGACATTCATGTAATTGCTGTTACTTGACATGTGATTGGTGTGGGACTGGCAGGGGATTCAATAAGTGAATCGGTTAGGCTTTGTGCCGACGTAGAATGTGTGCTGTGGATCTTTGACTTTCGAAGATCCGCACAGATAAGTTGATGGTCTCTTGGTGTGTTTTTGTTTCATTTTTTATCATGTGGATTTTGCTGTTTGTGTTTTTTTTTCTTTTTTTTTTCTTTAAGCAATCGTTCACTGTTGTAACTGTGAATACAGCTAGATTAAAGTGATCCTGACCCCATAACACCACCCCACATCTCCTTTTTACCTACCCCTGCAGCTTGGTATCCTGATGCCATCCATCCCTGGTTCTCCACACACCGTGCTGGCGATCTTTATAAATCACTATTTTATTATATCATTACTGCTGCTTCCTAGTATCGAGGAAGCCGCAACAGGCAGGGCTCTGTGCCGCTCTCCCTGCCTTGAAGGTAATTATGCACGCCCCCATGGGCGTAGTAAACATCCATGAGGCTGCTCGCTTCGTAGTAGGGGCGGTGAAGCCGGTATGACGTAATATGCGTCATATCCAGTTTCACATACGTCAGTACACTCATTCGGGTGTACTGCTGGCTTCGCGCAGCTATTTGCGCATGCGCGGGGTTCATGGCAGCTTATCTCTAAGCTCGAGGTTCATAATGTTGGGCCAATGTTAGACCTGGCCATTATGACCCTCTAAGTAAATAGTACACCACACACCACCCACTTGGGTCCTGGGTTAATTTCCCACCAAGGACAACATCTGCAAAGAGTTTGTATATTCTTCCTGTTTTTACGTGAGTTTCTTCCCACATTTCAAAGACATACTTATAGGATTGTGAGCCCTAATGGGGACAGTGTTGCAAGTGTATGTAAAGTTCTATAGAATTAATAGGGCTATATAAATATTATTGTTACTATTATTAATAATAATATTCATAATATAATGGGCGGCACAGTGGGTCAAGTTGTTAGCACTGCAGCCTTTGCAGCACTGAGGTCCCAAGGTCCTGGGTTCAATTCTCAGCAAGGATGCCAAGGAGAACATCTACAAGGAGTTTGTATGTTCTCCCCATGTCTGTGTGGTTTTTTTCCGGGCACTCCGGTTTCCTCCCACATTGTAAAGACATACTGATAGGATGTTTAGATTGTGAGCATCAATAGTGACCAGTGTTGCAAATGTATGTAAAGTGCTATGGAATTATTAGCGCTATATAAATGAATAAATATTATTATTATGAATCCTCTGTGACATCCGATCATGGCAGGACCTGAAACTGACTGAGTTTTGGCTGCCGCTGTGAGCGGGTTGACGTCACGGTCTGGTTTATTTAAGGTCAGCTAGAGCGATGTGTCTGAGCTCTGACCCCAGGTTAACTTTCCCAAGTCACCCCACACACAGCGGGACCCGAAAGCGCAAGTGCAGTCCGATGTTTTGTCTGGACCCATTGACTTGATTTGGTGTGCACCATTCAATATACAATGCCAATAGCAGCACATGGCTTAGCATGATTTTTTTGAAAAAGCTTTCAGACAGAATTCTGGAGTAAAAATCTTAGAAAAGATGTCAAATTTTGACAAAATTGAGGCTGTGTTTAAAATTATGTGTCTTTTGGCACTTATATAATTTTTTTCCAACTCTGAAAAAGTGGGCTTGGCAATTCCACCGCTCATCAAATTCATATGGAGTGTCTGCATACATAGTGCTGCTAATCTGACTCCAGAATTTGATTAGAGTAAGATTTTATTTCAGTGCACACCACTTTTCAAACTCACGGTTTTGAAGATATTTGGGGCCAACACTCCTTCCAAGTGTGACGCCTCCTCCTCCGGAGGTCTTTCGCCGCAGCAGTCCACGGCTCGCACGGCCGAACGGGGTGGTGAGGATGTTCTCCCTGCTAATCTGCAGCTAACAGTCCCGGTGCTCACTTCCAGTGCCGCTCATTAGACACATGAATATTCAGGAAACAGAAAGAAGGCGCACACAGGACTTATCAAATCAGATCAGCGGTTTTATTGTGCCCAAGTGCACATAGCAGGGTGTGGGTAGCGGGTAGTACAACGGCGTTTCGTGTCGCTAATGGATTGTACCCGCTGAAGCGCCATTAGCGAAGCGAAACGCCATTGTACTACCACCCCCTGTCCTCCCACCCGCTACCCACACCCTGCTATGTGCACCTGGGCACAATAAAACCGCTGATCTGATTTGATAAGTCCTGGATGCACACCACTTTTCAGGTGAGCCAGCATGCCTTCGAGATATGCATGAAAAATATTAGTCTTGATTAGCAGCTCTACCATGTGTTCAAGGTGAAACTGGCCAAGGACTACATCGGGACATATTATACAGTTGTAAAAAAAACCGTTGTCCGTCAAGTTTCAACCAAGGGATGGAAAAGGATTTCAAACCATTTTCTTTGCAATGCTGTAGTCTTTCAGAGTAAATCATATACAGTTGTGGCCAAAAGTATTGACACCCCTGCAATTCTGTCAGATAATACTCAGTTTCTTCCTGAAAATGATTGCAATCACAAATTCTTTGGTATTATCTTCATTTAATTTGTCTTCAATGAAAAAACACAAAAAGAATTGTCCTAAAGCCAAATTGGATCTAATTCCACACCAAACATAAAAAAGGGGGTGGACAAAAGTATTGGCACTGTTAGAAAAATCATGTGATGCTTCTCTAATTTATGTAATTAACCGCACCTGTAATTTACCTGTGGCACCTAACAGGTGTTGGCAATAACTAAATCACACTTGCAGCCAGTTGACATGGATTAACGTTGACTCAACCTCTGTCCTGTGTCCTTGTGTGTATCACATTGAACATGGAGAAAAGAAAGAAGACCAAAGAACTGTCTGAGGACTTGAGAAACCAAATTGTGAGGAAGAATGAGCAATCTCAAGGCTACAAGTCCATCTCCAAAGACCTGAATGTTCCTGTGTCTACCGTGTGCAGTGACATCAAGATGTTTAAAGCCCATGGCACTATGGCTAACCTCCCTAGATGTGGACGGAAAAGAAAAATTGACAAGAGATTTCAACGCAAGATTGTGCGGATGGTGGATAAAGAACCTCGACCAACATCCGAACAAGTTCAAGCTGCCCTGCAGTCCGAGGGTACAACAGTGTCAACCGGTACTATCTGTCGGCGTCTGAATGAAAAGGGACTGTATGGTAGAATATACCCCGAGACATAAAAAAGCCAGGCTGGAGTTTGCCAAAACTTACCTGAGAAAGCCTAAAACGTTTTGTAAGAATGTTCTCTGGTCAGATGAGACAAAAGTAGAGCTTTTGGGGCAAAGGCATCAACATAGAGTTTACAGGAGAAAAAAAGAGGCATTCAAAGAAAAGAACACGATCCCTACAGTCAAACATGGCGGAGGTTCCCTGATGTTTTGGGGTTGCTTTGCTGCCTCTGGCACTGGACTGCTTGACCGTGTGCATGTCATTATGAAGTCTGAAGACTACCAACAAATTTTGCAGCATAATGTAGGGCCCAGTGTAAGAAAGCTGGGTCTCCCTCAGAGGTCATGGGTCTTCCAGCAGGACAGTGACCCAAAATACACTTCAAAAAGCACTAGAAAATGGTTTGAGAGAAAGCACTGGAGACTTCTAAGGTGGCCAGCAAAGAGTCCAGACCTGAATCCCATAGAACACCCGTGGAGAGATCTAAAAATGGCAGTTTGGAGAAGGCACCCTTCAGATATCAGGGACCTAGAGCAGTTTGCCAAAGAAGAATGGTCTAAAATTCCAGCAGAGCTTTGTAAGAAACTCATTGATGGTTACTGGAAGCGGTTGATCGCAGTTATTTTGGCTAAAGGTTGTGCAAGCAAGTATTGGGCTGAGGGTGCCAATACTTTTGTCTGGCCCATTTTTGGAGTTTTGTGTGAAATGATCAATGTTTTGCTTTTTGCTTCATTCTCTCTTGTGTTTTTTCATTGAAGACAAATTAAATGAAGATAATAATACCAAAGAATTTGTGATTGCAATCATTTTCAGGAAGAAACTCAGTATTATCTGACAGAATTGCAGGGGTGTCGATACTTTTGGCCTCAACTGTATATAGTTCAGCATCTCTGAAAAGGTCATCTCGTCCTGCTAAAGACAAGCCGCCATCCAGATTCATCAGTGGATAAATGAAGCAAAACCTAAAAAAAATAGAAAATCATAAAACTACTTTTGAGGCAACCACATATAGGGTAATGACGTACTTGTACTGTACTGTTCGTGATCTCCTCTCAACCCCCTTTTGAAAATTAAAAACATTGTGACCATGCTACTTATACTGGAAAAAAATGTGAAATTTTCATTTACTTAGCCCAATGTTATACAATTCCATGAATCGCCTGAATGTGAAAAATGCTCAGCCCCCTATAGATACGGTAAATTTCTCATGAGGTGTAGTTTCCAAAATGTGATCACTTTTGGGGGTTTTTGCTTGTCAGTGACTCTACAAATGTGACCTGTTGTCTGAATTTTGGAGTGCCCTTTGGCTGGAATAGATTGCATATAGCGCTCTTTCCCTTCCTTGCGCCCAAAAAGTAGTTTTCCACCACGTACGGGAAGTTGGTGTACGCAGGAGATATTGTTCAACATATTGTATGGTGCATTTTCGTCTGTTACCCTTACAAATATTAAATTAAACATTTTGATGCAAAAGCAACATGTTTGTGGGGAAATATATATTTTTCATTTTCACAAATTAACCAAATTTTGTTATGCACCTGGGGGTTGAAGGAGCTCCCCACACCCCTAGATATATTTTGAGGGGTCTAATTTGTAAAATGATGGCACTTGTGCACTATTTAGACACATCAGGGGTTCTCCAAATGTGACATGGCGTCCACTATCTATTTCAGCCAATTTTGTTGTCCCAAAAGTGGAATGGCGCTCCTTCCCTTCTGAGCCCTGCTGGTCGAACAAACAATAGTTTTCCACCACATATATCTGCGTCCTCAGGAGACCTTGTACAATATATTTTATGGTCCATTTTATCCCGTTATATTTGAGACTAATGCATTATTTTTGTGGGAAAAGGTTGCATTTTCATGTTTTCCTTCCACATTGTTGCAGTTCGTGTGAAGCACTTAAAGGTTTAATGAACTTCTTTAAAAGTGGTTTTGAGCACATTGAGGGGTACAGTTTTTGCAATGGTGTCTCATGTAGACCGCTAAAAGTAATTTCAAATGTGATGTAGTCCCTCAGACATGAGTGGTGGGGGCTCATATATCACTTAGGGTATTACGCATCACTGTGGGCTATATACAGTACTGCAAGCCATATACAGCATCACTGCAGGGCACAGAGATTACTGCAGACGCTGGGGCTGCTGCTCCTCTTCTGTGGGCGGGATTGCATCGCATGCTTAAACCCGCACCCACAAAGTACATCATCATGCTGTGCCATCATGAGGACTCGATCCATGTATGCATAAACAGTACTGCCAGGTTTTCAGGATTTCCTTAGTATTTGACAGTTGCAATCATCACCCGTGCAGTAGAACAAATTACCAACTGTAAAATACTAGGGAGATCCTGAAAACCTGGACTGTGTGCAGCTCTCGAGGCCTAGAGTTACCTACCCCTGGGTTAAATAGTTGACAGCCAGCAAGACATGGCTGCTGCCCGGGAACTGTGGACCATGGGGTTCTGCCTGCAGGCTGCATAAAGGGTCAGCACTGACATACAGTCCGCTGCACACCTTTCTCGTAAAAGTTGTTTTTCCATTCAATGGAAATATGTCATATTACAACTTGGACGCCACACTACCAGAAAATGCCTTCCACAGTGACAAATTGAGGGGCTATTGTGGGCTCAGTAGTACTCCGCTAGCTTATTCTTTTATCCAGGTTCTCACCATGATATGTTTTCTGTGTTCCCTGTAGGTAATTGATTCTTCTGATGTCGTAATACAAGTGCTGGATGCCAGAGATCCCATGGGAACCCGTTCTCCACACATTGAGGCATACCTAAAAAAGGAGAAACCATGGAAGCATCTTTTATTTGTTCTTAATAAGTGTGATCTGGTTCCGACTTGGGCAACGGTAAGAAGTTTGTTTGCTACTTCGCTTTGTTATACCACATGGATTCTTAGAACTGGTGGCAATGCTTGCGCTCCACCTTCCAAATTCTAGGGGAGGTGTCTTTGCCAACCTCGATTAAATGCTGTTAGTACTGGTCCAGAGCCATGCTGTCTATACTTGTTTTTTTTTTCTTTCCAACTTGTGGTTACATACAGAGATCTCATGTTATTTCATATAACAATAGGAATAGCTCGAGCCTTGACCTCCTGTAAAAACCTAACATTTTACTGGTTGCGTGGCTGCCTCTAATGTGCTGGGTAGACTCTGTTGTTCTTGAGTACTTTTCACTGTCTGATAACCCGAATCGCCTCGTAAGAAAAATGTTTTCCAATCTATTCCCAGCCATTCTTCTCCATCCTTTGTGCTGCACATGGCCGATGAATGCACGGGAAGCCTCTTTAATCTTTCCTCTAGCTGCATTTGCATTGTTTGCTTTCTCCATGTTTTGTGACTCTTTTACGTTCAGGCTTTTATAGCAGAAGGGCTGTCAACAGATGTCTGGTTTGTATTATTCCAAACTAATTGCATTACTCTGAGATCAGAGCAGTGCTCTGCGAGACGCTTGAATTCATTATGGGGAATATTGCGCTTTTGTGAGGACTGAGATTTAGGAAACCGCAGATTAAAAATTTATAAAAGAGCTCCAGTTATAGATATTTCTTAATTGGCTGTTAGATCCTGTAAGACAGAGTGGAAAATTAATCAAATATTGCTGTCCTTGAACTAGGGCTTGTTTTCCTGATATGCATGGATCAAATCAGTTTATCAGGTTATTTTTAGTTTATCAGGTTATTTTTATTTTCAATAATGGATGTTCTTTATGTGACTTTAGTACATTCTGAGAACATAGAGCAGATGTCTAGAATGAGCTGGCTAATGTAATCTAACCCTATACTGTTTTTCAGAAACGCTGGGTTGCTCGCTTATCTGAAGAGTATCCAACCTTGGCCTTCCACTCCAGCCTCACCAATCCATTTGGCAAAGGAGCTTTTATCCAACTTCTCCGTCAGTTTGGCAAGGTAATATAGGACCTTTTTATGGTTAGCCCACGTTCAACATGGAAGAAATGACCCACCCTAAAAAACTGGTTTTGTGAATTTTGTTGTAAAAATAAGAATTGCTGATAAGCTTTGAACCCTTATAACTTCCTAACCCAAATTTTTTTTTCCAAAATTGTGCTGATGTAAAGTAGACATGTAGGAAATGTTATTTATTAACTATTTTGTGCTATATAAGGCTAGGGTCACATTTGGGATGTTGCATCCGTTTGAGGGATGCATTACAGGATGCTTATTTCCCCATGCCATTTCCATGACATGTATGGTCGTTTTTAGCGCATGCGTTAACGCATGGTACATATATGTACCATGCGTTAACGCATGCATTTCCCATAGACTCCCATGTTAAAAAAACGCACGCATTTTCATTAACGGCCCCAAAAATGCTACAGACCGTGTTTTTGGGTGCATTACCAAAAACATAGCGTCAAACGCATTACACTTTTGCAACGCCTTTTTTGCAGTGGAGCCAATGGGTGAGTTAACGCATGCGTTTTTCAAAATTTGCACATGAAAACAACGCATGCATTTAGCAAATGCATGACGCAAGTCTGACCCTAGCCTAACCGTCTGATTTAAAGGTATAAAAAATCCAAAGTTTGAAAATTGCAACATTTTCATAATTTTTGCCAAATTTCCAATTTTTTTTTTCACAAATAAATGAAAAATATATCGTCTTTAATATACTACTAACATGAAATAGAGTATGTCATGGAAAAATAGTCTCCGAATTACAGGGATGCTTTGGAGCGTTCCAGAGTTATCTCATAGTGACACTAGTCAGAATTGTAAAATTTGGCCTGGTCAATAGGGTCAAAACAGGACCAGGGTGAAGGGGTTAAAAAGGGATCTCTAGAAGTAGTGAACAACTCTTAAAGGCCCGTTACACGGTGCCACCTCACCGCCGATGTCAGCGGGGAATCACGGGTGCCCGCATCCCCTCCGACATCGCCGGTGAGATGTCACACGTGGCAACTCGCCGACGTACTCACCAGCAAGTAATGTCGGCGACCGCTCGCTGGGTTGCCCAGGAACTCAGCAACTGGTAACCCGCAATGTTAAACATTGCTGGTCGCCACATTACACAGGGCGATCATGCCTGATCGCCCTGTTCATATCGCCAGGTTTCACAACACTGCTGTGAAACCTGGCGATCATTCTGAGGAGATATTTCGCCTCATTATCGCTGCGTCAGACTAGGCAACGCACGGCGGTGACAGCGGCGATAGGCCACGCCCCTGCATCGCCGCCGAACTTGCCGGCGTTGTCAGCTAGTGTGACGGTACCCTTAAACTTTGAAGTGGATTTGCTCCACTCACAAGTACTTTTAAATTAGAAAAAAAAATCTTAGAAATTGGCAAAAAGATTGCCAGATCTATGCACTTACCAATGTGAAGAGCCATTGAGGATGCCAGTAGGTAGGAAGAGGATCGCAGGGCTCTGGTGACCAGAAAATTGACCCATTCTCAGAGCATTGTTCAACGTATGCCGTAGTGTTAATATCTGTCCAAACAATGTACACAATCTGCACCACTATGTGAATGTTCCCCAAGACGTTATCCTTTATAGGAGCCCAATATGAGTATCACGCGCCAGTGTAATATGTTTCTGTAGCCAAGGATTGTCATAGTGTAAGGATTCGTGTTTCACATTGTGATTCATTAGTAATAAATATGGTAGTTCCTCTCCTTTTCCCCAGAAACCTTAGACATGAGTGTACTTTACTTTTATTTAACAGCTTCACACTGACAAGAAGCAAATTAGCGTGGGGTTCATCGGATATCCAAACGTGGGCAAGAGCTCTGTCATCAATACGCTGCGTTCCAAGAAAGTCTGTAATGTTGCTCCTTTAGCTGGTGAAACAAAGGTAAGAGGAAATAGTGGGATATTTGTTTCCTACCATTTTGTTTGTGCTTGTACAGTGTAATAAAAGGTGTGAGGATAGTCTTTATTTGTATAGATTTAACCCCATATTAAACCCCTTTGATGGCATTACAAATTTGAATTATCTGCTTGTTGCTTACTATCCACTTTATTGCCAGGGTCCTCTCTTTGGCGGCCGTCAGATGCAACGATTTCTTGCCCGATATCGTTTAAGCGATCTCCTTTTTGATCGCTTAAGCGATATCGGGCAAGAAATCGTTGCATGTAATCAAGCGATTTACGATGTGAAATCGCTTGATCGTGACATCGCTGATCTGAGCTCCGGAGCTCAGATCTAACGATGAACGATGCCACGATCTGCTTCATCGTGGTGTATAACACCACGATGAACGATCTCCCAGCGGCAGAGCCTATGCTGGGAGATGGTAACTATGGTACACGTCGGGTAACTAAGCGACGCGCGGCGCCTAGTTACCCGATGTGTACCATAGTTACCAGCGAGATCGCGGATCCACATCGCTGGTGAGTCTGTGTGACATCTCACCAGCGATGTGAGCGATATTGTAAGCGATCGCGCGTGCACGTGATCGCTTACAATATCGCTAGAGATATTCTCAGCGTGTGACGGCCGCCTTAGGGAGACTTATTTGTCTCCTTTTTTGCTTGTTATTAGCCTCATTTAGGCTGAAATCACACAGTGCTTGATGCAGTTTTAAGAGACCAACACAGGATTGAATGCAAAAGAATTATTTAGACTTCTTCTATCTGGATCCACTTCAGGCTTCAGCTTAAACAACATCAACACTGCATGTGTGACTCCAGCCAAACAAATTGTGAAATCAGTGCCAAGATGTACAAAATAGAGCATAATGGGGAGAAACCCTATGGAACTTGGTATATTAGAAATGGAGTGGCAAAGACCTAGAACTTTGTAATGCCTCCATTGGTTTCTTCAGTGGATGAAGAAGAAAAAAGCCTTTCCCATTCACATTGAGAAAGCTTGGCCTAGATAGATATTCTGGACTAGTGAGAATTCTATCCAGTAGGTCTAGCTAATGGTCTTCTTTCCAAACCACTTAAGATCCCTCTTGGGATAGTGCCCTGTACTACACACACTTGCTGTACAACTCCTGAAGAATCTACCATATCAGACCTGCACTTTAACTGTATTCTTACTGATGTAGGCCCATCTCAAACCTGAGAAAGGTACATAATTCTCCTTTTTTATGTGGATTATCAAGATGACATGTAACATCATCATATGCATTTAATGCAACCATGGGAGAAAAATGCTTGACAATGCACTCATGATGATTGAATAAAGTGTGGCAGACCCTTTACTGAGTGCATTGCTAAACTGTGTCCTTCTCTACCTTCACCGTGCAATACACAATACATGACTCTCTGCAAAAATTTGGTTCAGTTGAATGATCAGCCGGCAGACAAAACAGCTGGCGCCCTCATACACCAGAGCACTGACTCGGCTAACTGCTCCTGTGTTTTCTGAGAAAGAGACATGGCTGACGACTTAATTCTGTGAGAACAAAAAGAATTGTCTGTCCAATGCCATGCCAGATCCTTAAAGTTTAACAATTGTTTTCATAGTAACATAGTTTTTAAGGTTGAAGGAAGACTTTAAGTCCATCTAGTTCAACCCATAGCCTAACATGTTGATCCAGAGGAAGGCAAAAAAAAAACCCATGTGGCAACACTAATCTCCACATTGGGGGAAAAAATTCCTTCCTGACTCCACATACGGCAATCAGACTAATTCCCTGGATCAACGCCCTATCAAAGAATCTAGTATATATAACTGGTAATATTATAGTTAATAGTTTCATTTTAATTTAATAAATCAATAATACACATGAAAATAAGCAACTTTGTAAGATATCTTATCTTGCAAATCTGCTTCTTTCTCTGCCAGAAATAATCTGTCATTAACAAAATTCTCAATCCTGAGGTACAATCTGTATTCCGTGAAGACTTTCCCATTGCTGAGATAGGAGATGGTGTTTGTTACTAATGAGATTCTATGTAGATAGAAGAGGGAGGAAGCGGAGGAGCAATGAGTCCATCTCCTTCCTCTTCTATCATCATTGAAGCTCATTAGTAACAAACACCATCTCCTATCTCAGTAATGGGAAAGTCTTCACGGAATACAGATTGTACCTCAGGATTGAGAATTTTGACAATGACTCTTGATTTATGAAATGAAAATTAAAACCGTAGTATTGCTTTAACATCCAGACACGCAGTTGTCTGGGCCCCCCACACACATTAGATTATCAGCCAAATGTATTGATATCTGTGAATGGGGAGCTCTGATATTAATTATAATGGTCCCTGTGTACATTATTATTACTATTTATTTATAGAGCACCGCTGATTCCATGGTGCTGTACATGAGAAAGGGAAATATACAAACAAGTTATAAATACAATGAACAAACTAACAGTGACAGACATTGTACAGAGGGTAGAGAGGACCCTGCCCTTGCGGACTTATATTCTGCAGGGCAATGGGGAGGGAAACAGTAGGTTGGGTCTGCTCTTGTGTTGGTGGAGCGCCAGGTTCAATGGTGGTGAGGTGACACCGTGGTCATTGGAGGCTGTTCTGAAGACATGGGTTTTCAGGTTCCGCTTGAAGGTTCCGAGTGTGGGGGACAGTTGGACGTTTTGAGGTGCAGAATTCCAGGGGATGGGGGATGCTCGGGCGAAGTCTTGCAGGCGGTTAGATGAGGAATGTACAAGTGTGGAGGAAAGAAGGAGGATCGAAGATTATGAGTTGGATGATAATGGGAGGTTAGTTCAGAGATATGTGGGGGAGACAGGTTGTAGACGGTTTTGTAAGTCAATGTTAGTATTGGATACGCTGAGGAATTGGGAGCCAGTGGAGGGATTTGCAGAGGGTAGAATTGGGGGAGCAGCGAGGAGAGAGGTGGATTAGTCAGGCAGAAGAGTTAAAGACAGATTAGAGAGGTGCAAGAATGTTAGCAGGGAGGCCACAGAGGAGGAGGTTGCAGTAGTCAAGACGGGAGATGATGAGGGCATGCCCTAGTAGTTTAGTAGATTGAGGGTTGAGGAAGGGCTGATTCTGGAAATATTTTTGAGTTGGAGGTGGCGAGAGCTTGGATGTGTAGTTGAAGGATAAGGCAGAGTCGAGGGTTACTACGAGGCAGAGGACTTCAGGTACAGGGCAAAGTAGGTTGTCATTTATTGTGATAGATAGATCATTAAACTAATGTTTGCTGTGGACGCGGATATCAATAGCTTCAGATGAAGGTCGTGTATGGAGGGCTGGATGACTGATTGGAGAGAGGTGGGTGCACATGCCCAATTACTGGCTGTCCCTGAGAAGTCTCCAGCCATTGTGAGTCAGCAGCTTTCTCAGCGTACATGAGTGCCCTGCTGAGTGGGGGAGTCTGCATTCTTCCTTCCAACAGACATCTAATGTGTGTGGCCACTATTTTCAGTGCTTGTCACAGGTTTGCTTCAAGAGAATCTACTGATTAAAATTCGATTGTTATTTAACAGTGTAATCCCTTATTCATTCAGCAAGAAGCAAAAAAACATGTACCTGACAGGTATTGATCCAAAAACTACTAACCGAAGGGTTCAAAAGGTTTCACCACCGGCTGCTATCAGATACTGCAGAATGTATGAGAGTGGTCTGTGCAGATCAATGCTAAAGTCACTATATGAAAACTAATGACTGCACTTTTCTTTATCTTCACCCTTAGGTTTGGCAGTATATTACACTTATGCGACGCATATTTCTCATAGATTGCCCGGGTGTAGTGTATCCGTCTGGAGATTCAGAAACGGACATTGTTTTGAAGGGAGTGGTGAGTATGGTTGTGATGATGTGTATGGAGAAAGGGCCTGTCTGTGAGAACACTGACAGCAGCCATTGCAATGAGATTCTTCAATTTACTAGCAGAAGTTTTTAGTTTTATCTACTCCTGTATGTAAGAATCGCAAAAATGGGAGATGAGTCCTGTTTGCAAAAATGGAGTGATGATAAACAATGGGATAGTATTAACCCTTTAAACGACATCTGTCAGCAGGATTTTGGCTATGTAGTCTGAAGACAGCAGGAGACAGAGGCTGTTTATTCTAGTGAAGGTAGTCTCATTTTTCTGACTACACTAGTCTGACCATGCCCCTTCCCCCTCTGATCAGCACCTCTGTCTATAGACTTCGTTCATAGAGAGTTGGTGTGGGTAGGATAACTGTGTCATCCCTGCTACATGTGAAATCTATGAACCATCACAAGTGTTACACCCAGTAAACTAAGAGGATACATTGTTGGATTCAGTGTCTGTCTGATGAGGTAGCATTTCCTCTAATGAAATGAGTGGCACATTTCTGGACCAATAGGATATCGCATTCTTTTTTTTCTTTTCATGTTTTTATTTGTCACTTTCCAGGGACATAACGATTGTGTAGATACTAAATTTATTTTGTTCTATGACTTAAACAATCGGTGCACTATGAAAAATAGAACTTGTTTTTGAGTCACCATATTCTGGAAGCCATAAATGTTACATTAAGGAGTAAGAAAAGTTAAACCATTATGTGCTTGTGTATATACTGTGGGTACACAAAGTATTCAGACCCTCTACATTTTTCACTCTGTTTCATTGCAGCAATTTGGTAAATTCAAAAAAGTTATTATTTTTTTCCCATTTATGTAAGCTCTGCACGCCATCCTGACTGAAAAAACAAATATACCGTATATACTCGTGTATAAGCCGACCCGTGTATAAGCCGACCCCCCTACTTTTGCCCCAAAAATCTGGAAAAACCTATTGACTCGTGTATAAGCCGAGGGTGGACCTCAGCACAGGTATACAGCCCCCAGCAGTGTGGTATACAGGCCCCCCCAGGTATACAGGCCTCCCCAGTGGTAGTATACAGCAGCCCCAGTGGTAGTATATAGCATCCCCAGCAGCCCCAGTGGTAGTATACAGCAGCCCCAGTGGTAGTATATAGGAGCCCCAGTGGTAGTATACAGCAGCCCCAGTGGTAGTATATAAAATCCCCAGCAGCCCCAGTGGTAGTATACAGCAGCCCCAGTGGTAGTATATAGGAGCCCCAGCAGCCCCAGTGGTAGTATACAGCAGCCCCAGTGGTAGTATATAGGAGCCCCAGCAGCCCCAGTGGTAGTATACAGGAGCCCCAGTAGTATACATGCAGCCCCAGTAGTATATACAGCCCCAATGGTAATATACAGGCAGCCCCAGTAGTATATACAGCCCCAGTGGTAGTATACAGGCAGCCCCAGTAGTATATACAGCCCCAGTGGTAGTATACAGGCAGCCCCAGTAGTATATTGCAGCCCCAGTGGTGTATACAGCCCCAGTGGTAGTATATTGCAGCCCCAGTGGTGTATACAGCCCCAGTGGTAGTATATTGCAGCCCCAGTGGTGTATACAGCCCCAGTGGTAGTATATTGCAGCCCCACAGGTAAATATAGCCCCAGTGGTAGTATACAGCAGCCCCACATGTAAATATAGCCCCAGTGGTAGTATACAGCAGCCCCACATGTAAATACAGCCCCAGTGGTAGTATACAGCAGCCCCACATATACCGTATATGCCCCAGAGGTATATACAGTGCCCCCTCATCTATATACAGCCCCCCGCCGCAATCCTGTAAAGGAATAGGTTAGTATACTTATCCATCCGCTGCAGCTGTCCCGCCGCCATCGCGATTCAGCATCTTCCGACTTCAGCGTCTCGCGTCTTCTTCCGGTTTCCTCCCCGGTCGCACAGGCAATGACGTCACTGCCTGCGACCATCGGAAGGAGACGCGAGACGCTGGAAGTCGGAAGATGCTGAATCGCGATGGCGGCGGGACAGCTGCAGCGGATGGATAAGTATACTAACCTATTCCTTTACAGGATTGCGGCGGGGGGCTGTATATAGATGGGGCACTGTATACTGTATACATTGTATACAGTATACAGTGACTCGCGTATAAGCCGAGGGGGGGACTTTTCAGCCCAATTTTTGGGCTGAAAAACTCGGCTTATACGCGAGTATATACGGTAGACATTTTTGCAAATATATTAAAAAAGAAAAACTTAAATATCCCATGGTCATATGTATTGAGACCCTTTGCTCAGTATTGAGTAGAAGCACTCTTTGAGCTAGTACAGCCATGAGTCTTCTTGGGAATGATGCAACAAACTTTTTACCCCTAGATTTGGGGATCCTCTGCCATTGTTCCTTGAAAATCCTCTCCAGTTCCATCAGGTTGATGGTGAACATTGGTGGGCAGCCATTTTCAGGTCTCTCCAGAGATGCTTAATTGGGTTTAGGTCAGGGCTCTGGCTGGGTCAGTGAAGAATGGTTACAGAGTTGTCCTGAAGACACTCCTTTGTTACTTTAGCTGTGTGCTTAGGGTCATTGTCTTGTTGGAAGGTGAACCTTTGGCCAAGTCTGAGGTCCAGAACACTCTGGAAGAGGTTTTCATCCAGGATATCTCTGTACTTGGCTGCATTCATGTTTCCTTTAATTGCAACCAGTTGTCCTGTCCCTGCAGCTGAAAAATACCCCCATAGCATGATGCTGCCACCACCATATTTCTCTGTTGGGATTGTATGGGCAGGTGATGAGCAGTGCCTGGATTTCTCCACATATTCTGCTTAAAATTATCACCAAAAAGTTCTATCTTCGTCTCATCAGACCAGAGAATCTTATTTCTCATTGTCTGCGAGTCGTTCATGTGTTTTGGTTTTTTTTCAAACTCTATGTGGGCTTTCATATGTCTTGCACTGAGGAGAAGCTTTCGTTTGGCCACTCTGCCATAAAGGCCTGACTGGTGGAGGGCTGCAGTAATAGTTGACTTTGTGAAACTTTCTCCCATGTCCCTTCTGCATCTCTGGAGCTCAACCACAGTGATCTTGGGGTACTTATTTGCCTCTCTCACCAAGGCTTTTCTCCCAGAATTGCTCAGTTTGGCTGGATGGCCAGGACTAGGAAGACTTCTGGTGGTCCCAAACATCTTCTATTTAAGGATTATGGAGGCCACTGTGCTCTTGGGAACTTTGAGTACTACAGCAATTCTTTTGTAAACTTGACCAGATCTGTGCCTTGCCACAATTCTGTCTCTGAGCTCCTTGGGTAGTTCCTTTGACCTCATGATTCTCATTTGGTCTGTCTTGCACTGTGAGCTGTGAGGACTTATATAGACATGTGTGTGCCTTTTCAAATCAAGTCCTATCAGTTTAATTAAACACAGCTGGACTCCAATGAAGGAGTAGAACCATCTAAAGGAGGATCACAAGGAAATGGACAGCATGTGACTTAAATAGGAGTGTCTGAGCAAAGGCTCTAAAGACTTATGACCATGTGATACTTCAATTTTTCTTTTTTAATACATTTGTAAAAAGTTCTATATTTCTGTTTTGGTTTTCTTTTTGTCAGTCAAGATGGGGTGCAGAGTGTACATTAATGATAATGAGAGAATGAAACATAAAGGGGAAGAAAGGTTACACCCCAGAGTTACTATTGGGTGTCTTCGACTTCAAAATCCAACATCTCTGCATTGTAGGGAAGAGAAAAACTCAAACGTTTTAACCAGTTTTTAAAGAGGTAGTCCGAACTTATGCAACAAGTCTCCAGTCACTCTCTATATGGCTTCACACTTGTGAATCCTCACATCGTATGCGCTGCACGCTGTGAGATTTCTTCAGGGACCCCGGGCAGCCGGTCATATGACCGCAAGTATGATATTTGCACCGAAACAGCACGTGACTGCATGAGTGCCGATCACTATTGCAGCACCAAGGAATCCTCGGTGTGCACAATGTGAGGATTCACAAGTCTTCAGTCATATACTGTAGAGGAGCAACAGGTCTGCAGTCACATACTGTAGAAGGCCAACAGGTCTGCAGTCACATACTGTAGAAGGCCAACGGGTCTGCAGTCTCATACTGTAGAGGCAACAGGTGTGCAGTCACATACTGTATAGGGGCAACAGGTGTGCAGTCACTGTATAGGGGCAACAGGTGTGCAGTCACTGTATAGGGGCAACAGGTGTGCAGTCACATACTGTATAGGGGCAACAAGTGTGCAGTCACATACTGTATAGGGGCAACAGGTGTACAGGCACATACTGTATAGAGGCAACAGGTGTGCAGTCACTGTATAGGGGCAACAGGTGTGCAGTCACATACTGTATAGGGGCAACAGGTGTACAGTCACATACTGTAAAGGCAACAAGTCTGCAGTCACATACTGTATAGGGGCAACAGGTGTGCAGTCACATACTGTAGAGGCAACAAGTGTGCAGTCATACTGTAGAGGCAACAAGTGCGCAGTCACATACTGTAGAGGCAACAAGTGTGCAGTCACATATTGTAGAGGCAACAAGTGTGCAGTCACATATTGTAGAGGCAACAAGTGTGCAGTCACATACTGTAGAGGCAACAAGTGTGCAGTCACATATTGTAGAGGCAACAAGTGTGCAGTCACATATTGTAGAGGCAACAAGTGTGCAGTCACATACTGTAGAGGCAACAAGTGTGCAGTCTCATACTGTAGAGGCAACAAGTGTGCAGTCTCATACTGTAGAGGCAACAGGTGTGCAGTCGCATACTGTAGAGGGGCAACAAGTCTGCAGTCACATACTGTAGAGGGGCAACGGGTCTGCAGTCACATACTGTAGAGGCAACAAGTGTGCAGTCGCATACTGTAGAGGGGCAACAAGTCTGCAGTCACATACTGTAGAGGGGCAACGGGTCTGCAGTCACATACTGTAGAGGCAACAAGTGTGCAGTCGCATACTGTAGAGGCAACAAGTCTGCATTCGCATACTGTAGAGGCAACAAGTCTGCAGTCACATACTGTAGAGGGGCAACGGGTCTGCAGTCACATACTGTAGAGGCAACAAGTGTGCAGTCGCATACTGTAGAGGCAACAAGTCTGCATTCGCATACTGTAGAGGCAACAAGTCTGCAGTCACATACTGTAGAGGGGCAACAGGTGTGCAGTCACATACTGTAGAGGGCAAGGGTCTGCAGTCACGTACTGTAGAGGCAACAGGTGTGCAGTCGCATACTGTAAAGGGGAAACAGATGTGCAGTCACATACTGTAGAGGCAACAAGTGTGCAGTCGCATACTGTAGAGGCAACAAGTCTGCAGTCACATACTGTAGAGGGGCAACAGGTGTACAGTCACATAAGTTGGGTTCCTGTAGCCGATTGCGCCGTTAGAGAAACTATATAATGTGTTAAACATATGATATACAAATTTCTCATGAAGCAGAAAGTGAACTGTGATCATTACTAATGTGCACATAAAATAGTGTAAAGGGGTGAAGATGTATTTTTGCTTTTTTTTATGGATTATGCGTTATGTCTCATTTGTTCTGTCGCTCTAATGACGATATATGGAGCACGCTAGATGCCAAAAATTGAGTTTTACTTGGCTCTGTACATATGATGGAGATAAGTAATTTCCTGACCTATCCCAGTGATGGTAAGCTGTGACGTTGTATGTAGGTACACAGTGACATATATCACAAATTGGCATTTGCACTGATATGTAGTTCACAAATGTTATCTGAACCAATCAATGGACATTAAAAGTGGCTAGTAGCTCTGACATTGGCCACATGTAAAGAGTATGGTATGGACCAGCACAAGTTGTTGGGGCCTTTGCCGACATCTGGAGATTATCGGAGTAGTTCCACAACCCTTTTAAATGTTTCTTTTCACTTTGTCAGGTACAAGTAGAAAAGATTAAAAGCCCAGAAGATCACATTGCTGCTGTCCTTGATCGGGCAAAACCAGAGTACATAAGCAAAACCTATAAGATAGACTCCTGGGAAAATGCTGAAGATTTCCTGGAAAAACTTGCCTATAAAACGGGAAAGCTGTTAAAGGTCAGTGAGCCGGCCTTCTTCATGGTTTGTCTTTATTAGAACTGAGGTGTCAGAACTATCTTGTGGGTTTAACACTTGCTGCTATCTGTTTCACACTTCAGAAGATTCTTTACTTTTTAACCTTATTTTCTTAGATTTATTGTCAAAGGAACCTGTCCACTAGGACAGAGGTCCCCAACTCCAGGCCTCAAGGCCCGCCAACAGTGCAGGTGTTCAGGATTTCCTTAGTATTGCACAGGTGCTAATGTGATCATCTGCACAGGTAATGATTCCAAGCCCTGTGCAATACTAAGGAAGTCCTGAAAACCTGCACTGTTGGCGGGCCTTGAGGCCTGGAGTTGGGGACCTCTGCACTAGGAGATGATGCCTATTTGGTGTATAATAAAACCTAATGCAACTTTTTAATGCACTCTGTTCCCCACGCACTTCTGTAAAGAAGCATACAAGCATATTGCATGCTATCTTTTTTTTTTTTACTATTTCAACCAATGGGCTACAAATGCCACTTTATGGTCAGAGGCATACGTTTACTGTATACATTGTTTTATTATTTTGATGTTTACCTCTTCTAGCTGTCTCAGAGTAAGGCCGGAGTCACACTGGTGTGACAAACCTGCAAGGAAAAAACTGCATGTTGCGATTGTCAGCAAGTCTCTGCTCACTTGCACCCATACAAGTCTGTGCGAGGGAAATATCGGACTGTACTGGGACAACATGTGAGTTCAGTGTGATATATGCACAGACTGGTAATGGAGGAGATGGAGAGATTAACTTCTCCCTCCTCCTCGCCTGTGATCTAATTGCAGGATCAGTTCACGGTAGATGATGCTCAGTCACTCTTTCAGTAGTGCCTGAGCCAAGTGTCGATTAGCATATCGCATCTGATGCCATATGCCAGTGCGACTATGGCTTAAGGTGTGAAAATGCCATAAAACCAGGGTTATAAATCCCCTATTGGATTAAGAAAAATAAAACATGCCAACATATTTAAATACATTTTATTTCAAAATCTTTAAATATGTCAAGGCACAACTAATTATGTGTACTTTGGCACCCGCACAATGGAATCTGTAAGTCCCCTTTCACATCAGCGGTCTTCGCTGATTGCGGCAGTTGCGGTGAAAAAACCGCAACTGCCGCGATTACCGCATAACGGCCGCACTTGAGGTTCACTTGCGGCAAGCCCCATACAATGTCTATGGGGCTTGTGGTAAGTGTGCAGCAAGTGCGGTTTCGGCAGGAGCAGCCACGAAAAAAACGCGGCATGCCGCGTTTTTTTCGCGGCCGCACCTGCCACAAGTGCCGAAACTGCACCTGCCGCACACTTACCACAAGCCCCATAGATATTGCATGGGGCTTGCCACAAGTGAACCTCAAGTGCGGCCGTTATGCGGTAATCGCGGCAGTTGCGGTTTTTTCACCGCAACTGCCGCGATCAGCGAAAACCGCTGATGTGAAGGCAGCCTTAAAAGATTTTTCCTATTTAATCTGAGCATGACATAATGTAGAGGTATAAGGGCTGATTCTATGATGTCTACAGAAGCAGAAAATACTTCAGCACTTACACAGTGATGGCACAGACCGAATCTTAGATCTTTTAAAAGTGCTCCTATACAATGTCTATGGGCTTGTGGTAAGTGTGCAGCAAGTGCGGTTTCGGCAGGAGCAGCCACAAAAAAAACGCGGCATGCCGCGGTTTTTTCGCGGCCGCACCTGCCACAAGTGCCGAAACTGCACCTGCCGCACACTTACCACAAGCCCCATAGATATTGCATGGGGCTTGCCACAAGTGAACCTCAAGTGCGGCCGTTATGCGGTAATCGCGGCAGTTGCGGTTTTTTCACCGCAACTGCCGCGATCAGCGAAAACCGCTGATGTGAAGGCAGCCTTAAAAGATTTTTCCTATTTAATCTGAGCATGACAATGTAGAGGTATAAGGGCTGATTCTATGATGTCTACAGAAGCAGAAAATACTTCAGCACTTACACAGTGATGGCACAGACCGAATCTTAGATCTTTTAAAAGTGCTCCTATGTCGCAGCATTGGAAACAAAAGATGCCCGCTGTCTAAATAGAAGACAAAAACATTCATCCAGGAAGAGAAGAGAAAAGAATCGGTGTCACTGAATTTCCGAAAAAGCAGTCCAAAATGTATTTGGGTAAGGTTAAAATTACAGCATGGGGAGAGAGGTGCAGAGATGCAGGGACAACAGCCTGTGTTGTGTCGCGTGACGCTTCTACTGGTCCTACCTTTTTTTTGGAAATGGAGGGCCGCTGATTCTTTTCACTTCTGAATGAATTCCATGATGTCACTTACTCAGCTATAGTATCAATACAGTCTGTTTATCAGCAGAAGAATATCATTGCCAGACTAGGTGTCGCTTGCAAGACAGTCCAGTAGATCTGTGTAACTACGCCCCCTAAGACTGATTGGCAGCTTGCAGACATTGTACAGTGTAAAAATGAAGATGCCATCAGTTGCGTGGTGGGGTTTTGCACAATTCTGTAATCTTACCACTGCTAAATCTACATCATAGAAAACAAATTCTATCAAAATTACACAAGCATCCATTAAGTGACACATTGATGGAATCGGGCTGTCTGTCCTTACATCATGAAACTGATTCCATAGTAAAAAACTACCGATAGATTCCCTTTAAGTGGTACCAGTCAATAACATTATCCCTATGCAGAGCTACTTAAAGGGGTTGTCCAATTGTAATCAAACATCATGAAGAAGTCAAGACTGCGGCTGGCCACTCACTTTCTTTTAATGTATGTTTGATACATCTGAAGGTGTAGAGCGCAAAGCCATACCTGATTAGGCCTTAGGGTCACTTGATGTAGCAGTGTCAACAAAAACTCCGGGACAGTGAATAATGACACCGCTGGAACAGCACCACAGGTAGCTTTATTTTAATTGGGTCAAGCACTTTGATTGAAAAGGGGTTTTCTGAATAGTGGACAACCACTTTAAGGAAAAGCCAAGAATGTATCAATTAATATCCTCTACGGTGCCATCATCTTTTATTGATTGCAAATTAGGCTTTTGCAAGTGGACTGCAGGACGTATCAGCACTTATTCCTCTCCGAGTGGACTGCAGGGCGTATCAGCACATGCTCCTCTTTAGGTGGACTGCAGGGCGTATCAGCACTTGTTCCTCTCCGAGTGGACTGCAGGACGTATCAGCACTTGTTCCTGTCCGAGTGGACTGCAGGGCGTATCAGCACATGCTCCTCTTTAGGTGGACTGCAGGGCGTATCAGCACTTGTTCCTCTCCGAGTGGACTGCAGGACGTATCAGCACTTGTTCCTCTCCGAGTGGACTGCAGGACGTATCAGCACATGCTCCTCTTTAGGTGGACTTCAGAGCGTATCAGCACTTGCTCCTCTTTAGGTGGACTGCAGGGCGTATCAGCACTTGTTCCTCTCCGAGTGGACTGCAGGACGTATCAGCACTTGTTCCTCTCCGAGTGGACTGCAGGACGTATCAGCACTTGTTCCTCTCTGAGTGGACTGCAGGGCGTATCAGCACATGCTCCTCTTTAGGTGGCCTGCAGGGTGTATCAGCACTTGTTCCTCTCCGAGTGGACTGCAGGACGTATCAGCACTTGTTCCTCTCCGAGTGGACTGCAGGACGTATCAGCACTTGTTCCTCTCCGAGTGGACTGCAGGACGTATCAGCACTTGTTCCTCTCCGAGTGGACTGCAGGACGTATCAGCACTTGTTCCTCTTTAGGTGGACTGCAGAGCGTATCAGCACTTGCTCCTCTTTAGGTGGACTGCAGGGCGTATTGGCACTTGCTCCTCTCCGAGTGGTCTACAGCGTGTATCAGCACTTGCTCCTGTCCGAGTGGATTGCAGGGTGTATCGGCACTTGCTCCTCATTATGCTTTGCTTCTTGATTGACAGTGTCTGCTGTATGATGTCACTGTCGATCAAGAGGTGGGGCTGGGCCTGGCGAGGAGAAGAGATGCTATAGACTGCACAGAAACAATAGTCATTGTGGTGAAAGAGTTTGTTTTCTGATCATCATAATTGGAGACCCAGACAATGGGGTTTAGGGCACTGCCCTCCGGAGGCCACACTAGGTACTACAAGTTTGTAGACACCGCCCCCTCCGCATATAAACCCCTACCGCAGGGAAGACCCTCAGTTTTAAACTTAGTGTGCTCGGAGGTATCACACGCTTTGCTTGCACATCACAGCATTCTCACAGCTTACGTGATGGCGTATGAAGATAAGGTAGGTCCCGGTCGGGGACCTCAGGCAGTCTCCCTGTTCACCCATGGGGGAACACACAGGTTGAGGTACCGGAGGGCCTAGAGCCTGGGCACATGGTGTTCTCCCGGTACGCTGCCGCGCTCCTTCCCATCCCTCTTTGGGGGCTCTGAGAAGTGGGAGACAGGAGCCTTGCACAGCTCCGCTCCGTCCGAGGCCTCCCTAAATGGTGCTTACAGACCGGACTGGAGCCAGCCCAGTCCGAGGCCTCCCTAAATGGTGCTTACAGACCGGACTGGTGCTGAACCCCCGTCCGAGGCCTCCCTAATTGGTGCTTACAGACCGGACTGGCACTGAGGCACTTTGTGTCTCCGGTGTGCCTGGGGTAGTGTCTGGCACTTTATGTGTTTCATGACACTCAGACCGCGCGCACCCGCGGGTCCGCGGTTCTGGCGGTGTACCCTGTGCTGGGGTCACCATAGCTGACCGCCCTGTGGTGTCACAGGGGCTGCGGCTGCGGGCTACAGATGTTGAAGCCCTGGGTATAGTGTTATTGCTATATCTCCCGCGCTGCGGGCTCCGGCACCAGATTTATTAAGATGGCTGCCTGGAGAGATGTGGAGCAGCCCATAGGATGATGTCATCGCTGGGCGTGTGTGTGTGTGCTTCCCGCGTGTTTTTTGGCTCCGCCCACGTCTTTACTGGCGGCGGCCATTTTCTCCTCACTTCCCTACTGGGACTGGATGAGTGCACTGCTGCACTCCCGGAGGAGACCGGTCATTACCCTCGCGGAGGCCACACACACACCGCTCCCCTCCACCGCATTGAAGCGGTCGGTAAGCCGCCGGTGTTCCGGTTTCCTACTTGGCTTATTCTTTTCCTCTGCTGTCGGCATGGCCCCAGCAAAGAAAAGTGCTGTGAAGGCAGACAATTCTACCACTACCTGTGCTACATGCAACGGGACGCTGGTTGAGGGGTCCTGCAATAATTGCGGACGCCCAGAAGCCCGGACTGATTCTGCAGAGACTGCAGCTTCGGTGCTGTACCCTGAGGTTCAGGTGACCTCAGGGCAATGGGAAACACAGAATAAGATTAATGAATCTGTGTTATCCAAGCTGTCCTCCATGTCGCAATCCCTGGAGGCACTGACTAGGAGACTGGGAAGCCCAGCTGCTCCTTCAAGTTACCCCCGGGTGTCATCTCTTTCTGCTGCTAGACCCCTTAAGCGGGCTCACCGGGATGAATCACCCGAGATCCAGGCCCTCTCTGAGGAGGAGCGTCACTCTGATGGTGACGAGGATGATGGGGGTTCAATGCTTGAATCTATGTCAGCACCACCGGACGGGGTGGAGGATCTGGTGTCCTCAATAAACGAGACTCTACATCTCGTGGCACCCCCTGAGGAGGTGGAACTGCACCCTAAGGAGGTGTATCAGTGGCTGCAGCCGGAGGCTCGCCCATGTGGCTCCTTTATGGACCACACTAACTTTGGAAGGGTGGTTAGAGCACCCAGGATTCATCCTGGGCGGCGTTATGTCCGTAAATCTAAGGACACTCGCTTTCCCTTTCCCCAGGAGGTGCTTCAGGAATGGTCGCAGTCCCCGAAGGTGGACGCTTCCATGACCAGGATTGCTGCACGCTCCCTGTTCTCTGCCTCTGATAGCTCCTCATTGAAGGACGCGACGGATAGACAGGTCGAGCAACTCGCCAAGTCTTCCTATGAGGCTGTGGGGTCTTCATTTGCCCCTAATTTTGCCACGGTCTGGACTCTGCAG
Source organism: Allobates femoralis (assembly GCA_033576535.1). Taxonomy (NCBI): domain Eukaryota; kingdom Metazoa; phylum Chordata; class Amphibia; order Anura; family Aromobatidae; genus Allobates; species Allobates femoralis. The sequence goes on from JARQOC010000002.1 coordinate 354,747,477, forward strand.
GCGATCACATCCTGCTTAGATGGTATCACTGACCTGGCGGGGTCCAATACAGAGGTACTGGCGCTTACTGATAGGGCAAGGGCCTATGCAGATTACGCCAGGACTGCGACCCTAGAAACTGCCACCCGCTCTGCTGTGGCTTCGGCCAATGCTATAGCGATTCGCAGGTTGTTGTGGCTGCGTCTATGGACTCAGATGCCACGTCTAAGAGGATTCTGCAGAATCTTCCATTCTCTGGCGACAGACTTTTTGGCACTGAGCTGGATAAGCTAATAAAGGATTCTGCGGAGTCTAAGATCCCACAGAATAAGCCTAAGCCACGGTATACCGTCAAAAGGAACCCAAAACAGTGGTCCTTTCGGTCCAGCTCGCAGTCCTCAGCTTCGTCCGCTCGCACGGATAGAGGGGGCAAGCCCGCTACTCAGTGCGCCCCAAAGGTCGTCAGAAGAAGTCAACGGGGGCAGCAGCTGCCACCCCCAAACCCACTTCCGCATGACTCGCTCTCCAGTCCTGCCGCCCCACAGGTGGGGGGCCGCCTGTCCCGTTTTCAGGACAGATGGTTACTCCACGTTCAAGATCAGTGGGTCCGAGACGTAGTCTCACGCGGCTACAGGATAGAGCTGACGTCGCGGCCGACACACCGATTCCATCGGTCTGTTCCATCTCCAGAAAAGGCTCAGGCTTTTCATCTGGTGTTGGAGGGACTCCACAGAGACGGAGTAGTGGTCCCAGTGCCTTCCGGGAGAGGTTTCGGGGTTTTTACTCCAACCTCTTTATTGTCCCAAAAAAGGACGGCTCCTTCCGCCCGGTTCTGGATCTAAAATTGTTCAACCGTCACGTGTTGGTTCGGAAGTTCCGTATGGAATCCCTGCGCTCCGTGATCGCGGCTGTGTCACAGGGGGACTTCCTTGCGTCGATAGATATCCGAGACGCTTACCTTCACGTGCCCATTGCACCGGCTCATCAGCGCTGGTTGAGATTTGCAGTGGGGGAAAAACACTTCCAATTTGTGGCGCTGCCTTTCGGGCTGGCCTCGGCACCGCGGGTGTTCACAAAAGTGATGGCCTCTATGATGGCTCTCCTGCACGTGCAGGGGCATGCCGTCATACCCTATCTGGACGACCTACTGGTCAGGGCGCCATCGGAACGCCTTTGTCGGCAAAGCCTGGAGGTGACCATGAAGTCTTTGGAACAGTTTGGGTGGCTTCTCAATATCCAGAAGTCCACCCTGGTTCCGACCCAGTCATTGACATATCTGGGCATGGACTTCCACACGGACTCAGCCCTGGTGTCTCTGCCACGAGCCAAGCAGCTGGCGATCCACTCAGGAGTGCAAAATGTCCTCCTGTCACCACAATCATCCCTACGGGTATTGATGAAGCTGGTGGGGCGCATGGTAGCTGCGATAGTTTCGCACAGTTTCGCCTCCGTCCTCTCCAGCTGGAGATTCTCCGCCGATGGGACAAAAGGACGATCTCTCTGAATCGGCTGGTGGCACTTTCCCAACCGACCAGGGATTCCTTGCAGTGGTGGCTCCAGCCCCGTCACTTGTCGCGGGGCCGGTCCTTCCTCAAACCGGCATGGTTAGTGGTGACCACAGACGCCAGCCTGAAGGGCTGGGGTGCGGTGTTCTTACACCACAGGGCTCAAGGCCTCTGGACTCAGTCGGAGTCGGCGTTGCAGATCAACGTGCTGGAGATCAAGGCGGTCTATCTGGCGCTCCTGGCGTTTCAGAAATTCCTGTCAGGACAGCCCATTCGGGTGCAGTCCGACAATGCGACGGCCGTCGCCTATATAAATCATCAGGGAGGGACCAGAAGTGCTCAGGCCCTCGCCGAAGTCCACCGCATTCTATCCTGGGTGGAGGACAACGACTGCCTGATCTCCGCAGTTCACATCCCAGGGGTCGAGAACTGGGAGGCCGACTACCTGAGCCGGCAGGGGATGGACGCCGGAGAGTGGTCTCTTCATCCAGACGTCTTCCGGGACATCTGCAGCAGATGGGGCACTCCGGATGTGGATCTGATGGCCTCGCGGCTGAATCATCAGGTGCCGCAATACATGGCGAGATCCTGGGATCCTCAGTCTCTGGGGGCAGACGCCCTGATCCTGAGTTGGTCCAGCTTCCATCGTCCATATGTGTTCCCACCTCTAGCTCTGATTCCCAAGGTTTTGTGGAAAATCAGGACGGAGTGCAACATAGCCATTCTAGTGGCTCCGGATTGGCCCAGGAGGTCCTGGTATCCGGATCTGTGGCAACTGTCAGGCGGACTCCGATGGGCTCTTCCAGAACGCGCAGATCTTCTCGCGCAAGGCCCATTCTTCCACCTCAATTCCAGGGCCCTCAGATTGACTGCATGGCTCTTGAGGCCTGGCTGCTAACATCCAGGGGCTTCTCTCCTACAGTGGTTGCCACTATGAATCGGGCCAGGAAGCCTGTATCACGGAGGATTTACCACAGAACGTGGAAAATCTTTTTCACCTGGTGTGCCTCTGCTGGACGGGCACCGTGGCCCTTGTCCATCCCGACGTTGTTGGCTTTCCTACAGTCGGGTCTGGAATTGGGCTTATCCCTCAGCTCCCTGAAGGGTCAAGTATCAGCTCTTTCAGTGCTGTTTGACAGGCGTTTGGCGCTCCTTCCTAAGGTCCGTCAGTTTCTGCAAGGGGTGTCTCGGGTGGTTCCACCGTATAGGCGACCTCTGGATCCTTGGGACCTTAACATGGTCCTGACAGCTCTGCAGAAACCGCCGTTCGAGCCTCTGAGGGACGTTTCCCTCTCTTCTGTCCCAGAAAGTGGTTTTTCTGGTGGCAATTACGTCTCTGAGACGGGTTTCAGAATTGGCTGCACTTTCGTGCAAGTCACCCTTCCTGGTAGTCCACCAAGACAAGGTGGTGTTGCGCCCGCGGGCGGAATTTTTGCCGAAAGTGGTTTCCACTTTCCACTTGAACCAAGAGATTGTTCTTCCATCATTTTGTCTCGCTCCTGTTCATCAGGTTGAGCGCGACCTCCACACTCTGGATCTAGTGAGGGCTGTACGCATTTATGTGTCCAGGACTGCCTCCTTCCGGAGTTCTGACTCTTTGTTCATCCTTACGGCGGGTCGCTGTAAGGGGTCCGCGGCATCAAAATCGACCTTGGCCAGATGGATCAAGGCGCCCATTCAGGAGGCTTACCGTTCTGCGGGTCAGCCTCTTCCGGTGGGCTTGAAGGCGCACTCGACCAGAGCTGTCGGTGCTTCCTGGGCTTTGCGACATCGCGCTTCAGCTCTGCAGGTGTGTCAGGCGGCCACTTGGTCCAGCCTGCACACTTTCTCTAAGCACTATATGGTGCATGCCCATGCCTCTGCGGATGCAAGTTTGGGCAGGCGGGTCCTCCAGGCGGCGGTTGCCCACCTTTGAGGGGGACCGTATCTTTACACGTCTTTGAGGAACTCTTCCCGCCCTGGGGTTTTGCTTTAGGACATCCCCATTGTCTGGGTCTCCCATTATGATGATCAGAAAAAAGAGAATTTTGTTTACGTACCGTAAATTCTTTTTTCTTGAGTCATGGGAGACCCAGCACCCACCCAGTTGTTCTGTTGCATGTTTGCATTTGATCTGTTCCCAGTTGGGACAGTTTATTCCGGGTTGTTGGACCGTCTGTGTACGGTTCCTTCCCGATGTATCGGGTGTGGTTTATTTTGTCTCCTCGCAGCTTATGAACCAAACTGAGGGTCTTCCCTGCGGTAGGGGTTTATATGCGGAGGGGGCGGTGTCTACAAACTTGTAGTACCTAGTGTGGTCTCCGGAGGGCAGTGCCCTAAACCCCATTGTCTGGGTCTCCCATTGATGACTCAAGAAAAAAGAATTTACGGTACGTAAACAAAATTCTCTTTTTTCTCTTACACAGCTGTTTAAAGCTCCCTTCACACACAACGACGCAACAGCGATCGCGACAACGATAACGATCCTGTAGGGATCGTTGGTGCGTCGTTACCTGGTCGCTGGGGAGCTGTCAAACTGGCAGATCTCCCCAGGGAGCCACCTCCACATCGCTGGAAGCGGGAGGACACTGGTACCTATGATAAACAGCGGGTATCTAGGCAGCGCGCGCTGCCTAGATACCTGCTGTTTACCATAGTTACCAGCCTGTGAGGTCGCTGATCGTTGCTCTCGCTGTCACACGCAGCGATGTGTGCTGACCAGCGGGATCGCAACGATCAAAAAATGACGTCACACATAATGAGATCGTTAGCGAGATCGCTGTTACGTCACAAAACCTGTGATGTTACAACGATCTCGCTACGATCTCGTTATGTGTGACGGGGGCTTAAGGTAATAATGTATTAATATTATCTATAAAAAATGATAAAAAAAAATCTCTTCAGCATCTCATCCCTAAGATGTTTGTGCACAATACGTATAATTGTTAAGGATGAGGGGGTTTGTTTGTGTTTATAAATCTTGCATTGCAATGAGAATGCATTTGTCGAGCAGCAAAGAAAGTGTATCTTAGGCGGCCGTCACACGCAACGATTTCTTGCCCGATATCGTTTAAGCGATCTCCTTTTTGATCGCTTAAGCGAGATCGGGCAAGAAATCGTTGCATGTAATCAAGCGATTTACGATGTGAAATCGCTTGATCGTGACATCGCTGATCTGAGCTCCGGTTCTCAGATCTAGCGATGAACGATGTCACGATCTGCTTCATCGTGGTGTTAAACACCACGATGAACGATCTCCCAGCAGCAGAGCCTATGCTGGGAGATGGTAACTATGGTAAACGTTGGGTAACTAAGCGACGCGCGGCGCTTAGTAACCCGATGTGTACCATAGTTACCAGCGAGATCGCGGATCCACATCGCTGGTGAGTCTGTCTGTGTGACATCTCACCAGCGATGTGAGCGATATTGTAAGCGATTGCGCGTGCACGTGATCGCTTACAATATCGCAAGAGATATCTGTGCGTGTGACGGCCGCCTTACTGAGATACTTAATCATATTTGCTGGAAGCAGGCTATTTGTGACCCTTTCCCTAGTCCTGATATCTCAACTTTATTCTGAGACAGCTAAGACTGGCTTCACACCACATTTTTTGAAAAGGACAGAACACGATTGTTTTTGCCTCCCATATATCCCTATGGTGCTAGATTGGCCATAAATGGCCATCCGATTGTGCCAGTTCAGTCCCGGATTCTTTTCTGTCCTGTTTTTTCTCGGCCCCAAAATCGGAAACTGCTCCCATTTTGGGCTCTGGTGAAAAAAACGGACAGAAACGAATACGGGGCGATCCGGCACACATACCATGGGAGTCTATGGGCGCCGGATCCTTGAATAAACAGGATTGTTTCCCGGATCCGGTTCTAGTGTACGGAGCATGCTCTGTACACTAAAACTGCTCTGTTCCCGTAATTTCACTTTAGCAGTGTATCTACACTACCGTTCAAAAGTTTGGGGTCATTTAGAAATTTCCTTGTTTTTGAAAGAAAAGCACATTTTTTTTCAATGAAGCTAACATTAAATGAATCAGAAATACACTCTATACATTGTTAATGTGGTAAAATACTATTCTAGCTGCAAACGTCAGGTTTTTAATGCAAAATCTACAGTACATAGAGGCCCATTTACAACAACCACCATTCCAGTATTTTAATGGTACATTGTGTTTGCTAACTGTGTAAGAAGGCTAATGGCCACTTTACACGTCCCGTTATCGGCGTCTAACTCAGATAAAAAGTCACGTGGTTCGTGCGTTGGCCCCGATATCGTTCGTGCGTTGTATGGTGTAAATGTCCAATGCGATGCAAGAACGATGCTAAAACGATATCGGGGGAAAAAATGAGCCAGCTCTCCAACGGCCCGATATTGGATGGACGATGTGGCAGGATCGTGCTGTGTGACAGCCCAACAACGATTTGGAGTACAACTTCCCCTATTCTCTCCCATGTTAAATGGTCGTTCCTGTGTCGCCCGTACAAGGGGGCATAGACATCGCAGTGGCATTGCCTGCCGATATCGGACTGTGTAAAGCTCCTATGAGATCTTGGAATTCTGCCCAAAAAATGCGCGCTCCCGTGTCGTTGTATCCAACATCGGCCCGATGTTGGGACGTGTAAAGTGGCCATAATAGATGTTTAGAAAACCCTTGTTTAGAAAACCTTTGTACAAGTATGTTAGCACAGCTGAAAACGGTTTGGTTGATTAGACGAGCTATAAAATTGACCTTCTTTTAAACTGGTTGAGAATCTGGAGTATTACATTTGTTTGTTCTATGAAACTCTCAGAATGGCCAGAAAGAGAACTTTCATGTGAAACTCGACAGTCTATTCTTGTTCTTAAAAATGAAGGCTACTCCATGAGTGAAATTGCCAAGGAACTGAAGATTTCCTACAATGGTGTGTCCTACTCCCTTCAGAGGAGAGCACAAACAGGCTCTAACCAGATTAGAAAGAGAAGTGGGAGGCCCGTTACAAAACTGAGCAACAAGACCAAGTACATTAAGGTACCGTTACACGGCACGACATTGAAGCGATGTTGTTTGCGATTTCGCGTGAGCGCGCACGTTTTTGACAGTTTGCCAAGATCACTTTTGAGATGTCACACGTAGACATATTGTGTGCAACCACTGATGATGCGGCGGTTCTGAAATTGCCTGAACAACACCAGAAGCGATGTTGCCGGTCATGATCGCCATGTCATGCAGCACAACCACATCATCAATGTGGGCGTACTGTTTGACACATCTTAGGAGATAGGCGTCCCCGAGTTTGTTTTACCGCGCCCTTACCACTCCGATTGGCCGCAACAACTGCGTTACCATTGGTCAGCCTTGTCTGGCAAAATGGCAGCTACCTTAATGCCTTTGCCCTATGTACCATCTCGCTATTGAAGTCTGTTGGCATTTGTTGAAGCTTCTGCAAGACAGTGCGGCGTTGCCAAAACATCAAACTGTAACGCACCTGCGTAGGACATGGCCTTATTGAGGGGTATCAAATGTGTGTAGTGATTTCAGTATGGGACACGTTGTGTCAGACATTTCTGCTACCATCAATGAAAATTGAACATGACCACATATATGTATTTTTAGGCGTCACTAAACCACTCGTTAGGCCGCGAGGTTTTTAGTTTCGTCGACACGCGCCAAGCTACATGCCATATGAAAAGGATGCTGACTTAAATGAATCGCCTTGTTTGAAGGTCTTTAATGACACTTAAGAAGAAAAAGTCAAGGAGTCTACTGAAGAACATACGGATAATCAAATATGGCGCCTTGGCCACAGGCAGTCAATCAGAACGCAGTACTATCCACCAATTGCCGCAGATGGGGCGCAGAAAACGCAACGCCCAGGCACGCCTACGGCCTTGGTTGCACAACCACATCGCAAACAACATCGTTATCGCAGTGTCACAAGGCATGATCCTGCCAAATCGCTTGTGCAATATCGCCAGGTTTCTGGACAATGTCAGTAAACCTGTCAACTCGCCACCAGGGATTTATCGTGGTTGAATCATCCTGTTACACGGCACAACGCACTTGCGATGTTGCGTCACCATCGCACGACCAGCGACTTTTTGGCGATGTTGCGGACGATATCGTGCAGTGTAATGGTACCTTTTAGAGTCTCTAGTTTGAGAAATCAATGCCTCACAGCTCCTCAACTTGCAGCTTCATTAAATAGTACCCGTCAAAGATCTGCAATGCTGTAATTGCTGCAAAGGGAGCATTCTTTGACGAAAGCAAAGTTTGAAGGAGAAAATTATTATTTCAAATAAAAATCATTATTTCTAACCTTGTCAATGTCTGGACTATGTTTTCTATTCATTTTGCAACTCATTTGATGAATAAAAGTATGCGTTTTCATGGAAAACACTAAATTGTGTGGGTGACCCCAAACTTTTGAACGGCAGTGTACATACACTGCTAAAGTGAAATTAAATAAAGGAATGTTTAAAAATAAATGCTCACCTGTCTGCCAAGTATCCCATGATGCGTGGCATCCACCTCTGATGGCCGGGAAGGGGCGGGGCAACCCGATCAGCTGATGTCACATGAGCGCAATTTAAATTGCCCACCTGCCAAAATCGATCGGTGGGTGATTTAAACTGTGCTGATGCGGTCATGTGATCCATCAGCTGATCGGGTTGCCCCGCCTCTTCCCGGTCAGCTGATTAAGGTCCTTGCAGCCATCGGAGGTGGATGCCGCGCATCGCGGGATACTCTGGGGACAGGTGAGCATTTATATTTTTTATTTTTAACCATTGCTTTATTTAATTTAATTTCACCTTAGCAGTGTACGTAGATACACTGCTAAAGTGAAAGTAAACAGCGTCAACACCAATTGCCTGGCTCTGCTCCTCCCAGTTCTTTCTGTGTCCAGATCCCTCAAAATCCCGAATTCGGACACGGAAATGGCATCCGGAGTTTACAATCCGGCCCTGTTCATTCCTGTCCATTCTTGTCCGTGTGGTCCTGCACAGACGGGAACAAAACTGTAGTGTGAAGCCAGCCTAAGCCAGTCCCATATCATTGCAGTAAATTTGCTTCACTTAGCAAATAGTGATGCAGACTTGTGGAAAGGAAGAGCTGGTGGGAACAGGAGAGGGGTCATAAATACCATGTTCTAAGCAGATGTCATCTTGGTGTATGGTATATTTACATTTTTTCCCAGTTCCTAATCATTTATCAATACTTTTTCCGGCCTGACCACTCATTTTTATCATCTTTTGAAATAACTTTTCTTTAATTGTTATTGAAGGGTGGAGAGCCAGATTGCCAGACTGTTTCAAAGATGGTTCTCAATGACTGGCAACGAGGGAGAATACCGTTCTTTGTAAAACCACCGAATGCAGAGCCAGCTCCAGAGGTACTGTTTTATGGATTTCCTTTTTTTCTGGTTAACTGTTTTGTTCTACATATCTTTTATGGTTAAAATAAGAAAAAAGAATTCTGCTTACCCTAAAAGGCATAAGGCGTCCCTAGTATATTTGGTACTTTTCTGCACAGGGGCACAGCAGTGAGTCAGTCCCATAATACAATCATCATAAGGGTCGCAGAGTTTTTGAAACAGAAGTCCTTCTCTTATATCCGTTTATCAGAATTCACTTTGTGTGCTCATACCCATACAATCTGTTACATAATTTCTGCTGAGCATTTTAGGATTGTTTTAATACTTTCTTAGAATTTTTGCTTTTAATAGATCGATACCAGATCACATTATTTGTCTCCACATTATCTCTTATGGTATATAAGGTTAGATTGGCTTGGGACATATTTGCCACAGTTTCCACAAGTGTTGTATTTATACAAAATTTTCTGCATATCGCTGTGTATGGAAAATCTGTGCATCCGACTCACGTGACGGATCGAAAGTCTACATTCACACAGTGAAGGCTGTTTATGGCTGCAATATGTTGTAAATTTATATGTGCCTATTGTCCATTTCTCACTAGTATCGTAAAGCTTTATTAGCAGCGTCTGCTGGTACCAGTGTGAATGAAGAAAGTGTATGCGAGGAAAACACAATCAGCGATGCCCAAGAAGCTGCTAATATGGAAAAAGAGGAGATAAAGGAAATCCTATCAAGCGTCCATCAAAACTTTGGGAAGATAACCGTTGCTCCAGAATTTTCCCAGGAAGACTTGGTGCCTATAGAAATAGATGGATTGTCGGACATTTCCGAACTGAATTCTCAGGATGATGACCTCTTAGAGGACGATGATCAAAGTTCACACCTTTCTGAAACAGAAAATGATGTGACACCAAGTGCCAGTCACAAGAATGCCCCAAAGTACAACTCAAAATCAAAGCTACAAGATCTGAACGATAGAATAGCAAAGTGCAAAAAGTTTCTGAATAAAGCAAAAGCCAAGCGATTTTCTGCTTTAAGGTATTGTAAAGCACTTTTTACCTAAAGTAACACTAGATAATTCAATTAGGTATGATATATTTGACTTCTCATAGGCAATGGTTAGTCTCCTACCATCAGGTTTGGCTCTACAAAGAACCTGAAGCAGGATATAGCACTATAAGTAGTGTCATGGCCATAACGGATCTATGTTGAATAGATTCCTGCAGTAAAGGAATCAGGTCTTTGGTTGTTGAATAATCTCCCTCTAAAGTTTTCATCGGATGATGTTTGTGCATCGTGGTGGGACTTGTGAGCAGGATAGTCGTCTGCTTTTCCGCCCATATCCTGTGTTTCTTTTACAAGTCACTGATAGTGATGAGCGAGTGGCATAATATTCGCAATCACTATACTCGTTACGAGTACTTTTTAACACTCACATATTTGTCCAAATAGCGAGTACACATCCGGCTATAAAATGAGTATTCCTGGGCAGGGCGGGATAATGGGCTTTTTTACATTTGAACTGCATAAAACATCTTGCTGTGCCCCTAGAGAGAGTCTAATATCCAATCTGCTCTCCCTGAGGTGCCACCTCACTTTGTGTACTGAAGGGAGCCAGCAATATGTGTCAGATAGAACCATCAACACATCACTGATGAGCACCAGCGATACTTGCCGAGTAACGAGTATGGTGAATACTGTACTATTCACGCGAATAATAACGATTACACTCGATCATCACTTGTCACTGATTATTCAGTGACCTGCCTCCTTTTTGAAATCCCACACCACCACCACTATCATTGTGGTGGCAGCACATGCATAGTGTGATTCTGCAGGTCTTCAATAAAATGGCTCCGGAGGTGACGCATGTGCAGATTGAGATTTCATCTTAATGACCTTTTAAGCCGAAATCTTGACCTGTGCATGCGCCACCTTCGGCATCATTTTCTTGAAGACAGTCTGTAGAATCACACTGCCTTCAATAAAAATGGCCTGCCATGTCTTCAGTACAATGGCGCTGGCGGCGGGACATGCACAGATAGATTTCGGTTTAATGGAGAGGTCATCTGAAATCTCATTCTGCGCTTGTGCCGCCTCCGGTGCCGTTTTATTGAAGTCCTGCAGACCGTACACAGAATCACTCTGTGCACATGTTGCCCACCACCAATGATGTCGGCGGCAGTGCAAAATTTCAAACAGGAGGCAGACAGAGGGGAAGAGAAGCAGAAGACCCTACCCCCAAGTCCTGAGTCCTGCTCTGATGCTTGCCAGTCCACAAAAGACCTCATTAGATGAAAACTTTAATCTCCTGTTACACGGGGCGATATCGCCGCCCATTACAGAGGCGACGTGGGGGCGAGGCCTATCGCCGGCGTCATCGCCTCTACGTCACCTCATGTAAAGGGGCGATGTCGGCGGTGCCGGCCGGTCGCCTGGTTTCAAGCAGTGCTCTGAAACCAGGCAACCATCATGGGGCGATGTTCACACATCGCCCCATGTAACTAGGCGCCGGCGACCTGTCAGGCGATGGGAGCCGTAGGCTCCCATTGTCCTGCATCGCTGCTGGGGTTTCAGACACCCCGGCGGCGATGTCACCTGACAGCTCGCTGGCGCGGGGCTGGTATTGTCCCCCTGTAAAGCAGATTCAATTCTGGAGTAAATTGCTTTGAAACAATGCAAGATTTTGACACATCTGCAAATTGCGCAAACATTGTAAACTTTGGTGGTTTCACCCCAGTTTTTCCTAGCTTTACCAAAATGAGCAGAGCAAGGGCAGGGTGCCACAGCACGTCTAATTACTGACCCTTTTTTACACCAGAAAGCTTATGCCAGTCAGGGACTGGAGTTAATTTCCAGCATGGCACAAGAAGGCCTCTGAATGAATCAGAAACACCTAACTTTACTATGCCCCCTCATGATCGGTGAGAATATTTGTGGCCTTGTGATGAATAAGGGCCTAAGATGTTATACAGTTATTAAAGGTGGAGAAAAGTGGTTTTGGTGTTAAGAACCAGTCAGATTGCATTTTTCACATTCTCCTCAGATGCTACCCAATCTCTTTGCCTTAGTTTTAATAAATTCAGTAGAGGTTCTTAAAGCAAGGCCAAAGCCTAAGGGGGTCCTTCTATGGGAGTAATTCTGAACCTGTGCTCTTTGGGTCTGTCATGGACCTTATTTCTGTTAGCACATGTGCTCTGCTGTTTGTCAGAGACTTTGAATAGCATGGCAGGGCCACCCCTGAATCCCACTTCCCCACCCCTGTTCAGGCTCTGGGGCAAGTGTCCTCACTATTTTCACCTCTGCATTGAATAGATGACTTTAATACCCCTTTAAGCTTTGTAATCCTTTCCACATACTGAGAGATAATCTTCTACACCCACTGTGGGATTGGTTTGTAATTTTGGAATAATACTTTATCCACCTTTTCACGCCCAAACTGATCTTGGCTCTTTGAAAAGTCTTGGCATGTCTCAAAATTGCTTTTGGGTGAAAATAGCATGTGACCCGTCCCAGATATTGCAGTGCCCTCCAGGGTACGGCGGGTGCCAGGCTGTACACATGCTGGCTGGGTAAGGCTGTGGGATCTGAAGATGGTTATTGAAGCATGAGACATCGTAGAGGGATTTAATGGCTGTTTGTGTATTAATTCTAATGATTCATGGCTTGATTTTTTTGGTTGAGGTCTTTCCAGGTCCAAATGAATAAGTAACATTCTCTCATTAGCACTTGTGCAAGAGAATGAAATCTACACCACATGTTATGAAGTGCTGGGACTGGAGCCATCGGATGTTCTGAGATATTGGCTAATGAACTATTGGTGCGATGGTACATTTTTAGGCTTACTTTAAATGAAAAGTGTAATTAAGACATTAACTCTTGTATTGAAGTCTGTGAGAAGGCTGTTTCTTGTTTAAAGCTGAGAAAAGTATGTTCTAAAAGTAACAGGGAAGAATATTATTGTTAGCCTTGATTCCCGAGCGAGAGTTTTATATGGCTGCATGCATTTCCAAACAGATGATGTATATAGGATCTCATCAAGGTTATGTTCTCAAGTCATTTGGTCATCTTAATCCTGCTTTGCCCTATTAAGTGAGACAGGACTCCCCCATCCAGACTAGATGGCCTGCTGGCTGCAGAATGTGGTTGGTTTCACTGAGGTTTCCATCAGTTGTCGAAGAGTCTGTAGAGAATGGAGGGCAGAGGCTGCACTTGACAATCCCAGAACAAGACCACTATGTATGTAGTGCCAGCCTAAAGCCCCTTTCACACTGGCGGTTTTTTGAAAATGCCGCAGATTCGGCAGATTTACCGCATCTGCCGCCTAACAGCCGCACTTGCGGCACGCCCCATGCATTGTCTATGGGACTTGCGGCAAGTGCGGTTCTGCCAGTCGCAGCAGATGGGTACTTGCGGCCACGAAAAAAAAAAACGCTAGGTGTGCACATTGCCTAACAGTACTTTTTCATGTTGCACTGTTCTTCCACACGATATATAATCAATGGAACAACTTTAAAGCAAATTAACTAAGGAACCCTTTAAACTCCCGAGAACGCAGGTTTCACGATTATTGGGCCGTGTAAACAGGCTGCCAATCACCCAACAAAAAATGCTTATTCATTGTATAAAATGATTGTGCTGCTGACAATGTTTATCAACCTTGCTCAAAGTCCTTTACCAGGATGTGCTGCTGAGAACAATAAGTGTCTGCACACAGAACGATCTCCTTCCCGTTATTCTGTGTGCATGTCTATACTGGTGCTTCTCTGCCTGTGTGAGCTTCAGAGATTGGCATCCATACTGCCCACTATTGATAAACCCTGCTGTTTTTTTGGGGGGTCTATAACATGTATCACTTTGACATGGGAAGTACTGGCCAGTATCATATACCAGCCGTACTCCAATGCTCATTGAGTGTGTATGATGCCTTGTAAATGACCAGAGGACATCAGGGCTGTGGAGTCGGTAAGCCAAACCTCTGATTTACCAATTTCCCCAAATCCAACTCCACCAAAATAAACGCCGACTCCGCGCCTCTGTCTCCGCGCCTCTGTCTCCGCGCCTCTGTCTCCGCGCCTCTGTCTCCGCGCCTCTGTCTCCGCGCCTCTGGTCTCCGCGCCTCTGTCTCCGCGCCTCTGTCTCCGCGCCTCTGCTCCGCGCCTCTGCTCCGCGCCTCTGTCTCCGCGCCTCTGTCTCCGCTGCCTCTGTCTCCGCGCCTCTGTCTCCGCGCCTCTGGCTCCGCTCCTCTGGCTCCGCTCCTCTGGCTCCGCTCCTCTGGCTCCGCCCTCTGGCTCCACGTTGCATCAGCACTTTCTGACTGGACTTTGAGGTTTCTAGCGACTTATGCAGAAACTGGTGGATATTTCCTGGCCATGTTTCACACTGTATAAAAGCAGATCCTGTAAATAATTTGCCAGCACATTCTCATTTTCCTCTATATAGCCTGTTCCTACTTTGGCTCTGTATTCATTATGTACATCACATGCCAAACTTTTCCTTTTAATATCTGCATATCAAATTAGTTTTTCATGTTCAATTTATTGGAATAACGTGTATGTTTGTCACACATGCAATGTTGTTATGTATTACACTTGGATGAAAGTACATCACATCACAATGTGCATAACACTGTCATCCCAAATATATTATTAATAAAACATAAAAGCGTGGTTTAGGGAGCGCATTGTAACACTGAAATTTATGCGCAGAGCCATAAACCCAGAAGCTGCTACTTCCTTTCCTGATGGATGGGGTGTAGACATTTCCAGAACAGTATACAAATGATGGCCTTGGTCTTCTGAAATGCTCTTCAGACTATAGTGGGCCTATGAAGGGTTGCATTGACATCCAACAAGACCTCTATGTCCCAATGTCTGATGATATCTAAAAATGGGGAAACAAAAGACGCAATAGAGTCTTATCCTATTAAAATGAAGTAATTGTCTCTGCTCACCTGACCTGGTTGTGAGACCCACAACCAATTTGTGTGTTTAATATAGCTGATGCTGCGTCCACCCTCCACGTGCACAGTGGTAGAAATACATAAATCCAAAGGATGGTGATTTTGCGATCCGCGCCAACCATCATGGTTGCACTCCTGAGGAAGAAGCAATGATAGCTTTAAAACGCGTAGAAATAAAGCACCATAACCCGCAGATCCTTTGTGATCATTGTCCATATACAGTTAGCGCAGATCGTAAAAGCACCATCGATTGGATTAATGCCTGATGGCTGAATTCCCTCTCCGTATACAAAACACATGTACACGTAGGTTAAATATCAAGCCAAAGGAAACTCTGTGCCCCCACTCAATAATCTAATAGCTCAATGCCTGTTTTTTTTTTTCGAGTTAAAAGATATTGCATACAGATTTTACAGCCTATTACAAAACGTTAGAACAAGGACATCTCAAAAAGAGATTTTCTTGTAAAATATAATCATTGGCAAGGCCTCCTCTTCCAAGTGTCAATGACTTTTCTTTATATGGCAAACCTAAGGGTGCTGTTACACAGCGGTGTTCCAGCGATCCTGACTACGACCAGGATCGCTGGAACATCACTGTGTGGTCGCTGGAGAGCTGTCAATCAGGCAGATCTCAGGGACCAGGGAGCCGACCTCCACATCGCTGGGTAAGCGGGAGGACGCTGGTAACTAGACGCTGCCTAGATACCCGGTGTTTATCATGATTACCAGCGTCCTCCCGCTTAGCGGTGGTAACCATGATAAATACTGGGTATCTAGGCAGCGCATGCTGCTTAGTTACCAGCCTGTGAGGTCGTTGATCGTTGGTCTCTCGCTGTCACACGCAGCGATGCGTGCTGACCAGCTGGAGACCATGGACCAAAAAATGGTCCTGAAGGATGTGCATCAATCAGGGACCTCACAGCAGGGGCCTGATCGCTGCTACATGCCACACACAGCAATATCACTGTGTGTGACGTACCCTTGAAGAGGTTCTATGTGGTTACAGATATGGAAGCTTTCTCCCAATAGTCTCTGTTGTCCAAAGATTGTAATTCGGGGTATTTAGCTGCAATGCTAGACATAGCCCAAGAAGGTAAAAAGCTGCCATCTTCTTCTAAACATATTAAATTCTTGTAAGTGTCATAAAACTTCAAACACAACTTTAAAGGGAATCGGTTAACATGTTTTTGCTTTGTAGTCTGAGAGCAGTTTAACATAGGGCAAGAAAACCTGATTACAGGGACGTCACATACTGGGCTGTTTAATGTAGTTATCACGGAATGTCACATCTACATCAAACAAAAAACAGGTAAGGGCCCTTTCACATCAGCGGTATTTTCAAATCACGGCAGATGCGGTGAAAAAAACGCATCTGCCGCGATTACCGCATAACCGCGACACTTGCGGCACACTTGCGGCAAGCCCCATGCAATGTATATGGGGCTTGCGGTAAGGGTGCGGCAAGTGCAGTTGCGGCAGGTGCGGCCGCGAAAAAAAACGCTGCAAGCAGCGTTTTTTTTTCGCGGCCGCACCTGCCGCAAGTGCCGAAACCACACTTGCCGCACCTGCCGCACCCTTACCGCAAGCCCCATAGACATTGCATGGGGCTTGCCGCAAGTGTAGCGGTTATGCGGTAATCGCGGCAGATGCGGTTTTTTCACCGCATCTGCCGCGATTTGAAAATACCGCTGATGTGAAAGGGGCCTAAGACTTCTGGCCTGTTTATAACCCTGCACACACCCCTAACTGGCAGCTTCCAGTGTAAACTGAAATGTCAGCAAGCTGTTAAACAGTGATGGGGGTATGGTTACACAGATTAGCTGGATGGGGGTCTGTGAACTGATGTCTGGTAGTGTTAATCTCCTGCTGCTAAAACACTTACTAAACTGTGTTTTGTAGTGTCACAATAAGTGTCACAACAATAGGAGCCACATGCCTGGAATCAGGATCTTGTGCACTATGTTATACTGCTCTTTTAAAGAGTATCTGTCAGCAGGATTTCACCTGCTCACTCAAACAATTTGTATCGTCATGTAGCAAAGACAAGTCCATAAATACCTTTTATGTGGCTATGCTATTCCTCTGTTCCTGAGAAATCAGCTTTTGAATTGATATGTAAAAGAGGCTGAAGAGTTAATTGTAGATCAGAGGCAACTCTTGGTGAGGAATAGAACTGGTGTGAGAGAGGCTTTAGATCAGGGGTGGGGAACCTTTTTCTGCTGAGGACCATTTGGAAATTTCTACAATCCTTCAGGGGCCGCATACAATTATCGACTTGAAACTTACCGGGCTATATGTGGTTGAACAATCACCTCACCCTACTGTGGTGGCTGAGCCTGCTTCTCTTTCACATGGCTGATTTAGATGATATTGATCATGGGCTTTTCAACTGCTCTCCCAGGTTTTCTGGAGCCCTACACATCACATGATAGGCTGGGAGCATATATGTCACTAGGAAGGCTGAGGCTGGGGCATAGAGATCACTGGGGAGCTTTACTTAAGGAGTAGGAAGTTGCCAAAATGCGTCTGTCAACCTGAGCATGGCGGTCCCCAGGAATCTACCTGGAGACTGCATAAAAGGTCATCGAGGGCCGCATGCAGCCCTGGGGCCTGAGGTGGAGACCCCTGCTTTAGATCTACAATTTATAAGAATCTTTGTAATGTGTCTAATGTAACTTTGTAATCAGTGAAATAAGCTTCTTTCCCTTCCCCCACTTCTTGAACTCGCCATCCACTGTGAAACAGCAGTTTAAGTCTGTCTTGCTCAGTGGAGTGAAGTACAAGGGAAGAAGCGAACAAAAAACCTGCAGAGCTCTATAACAGGCGTTTTACCTCACATCAGAGCTTGATTCAGATCAAGACTGCTGCGCTCTGCTGTACAATGGCCCCATGTCGCTGCAGCTTATCTATGCAAGATAAAACATTGAATGAAAAGCAGGTATTTTCCTCTGTGTGTTGTCTGTGGGAGAAATCACTGCAGCCCACCTCCTGTCAGCTGATTTCAAGTCACAAATAAGTGATGGTCAGGGAAAAACTGGTGAGAATGCAGGATACATGTTCCATAATAGCCTGTTAACACAATTACTTTTTAAGTGTTTTCATTTGAAATGTTATCTCTCTTTATTTTTTTTAACCCATTTAAATGTTTGATTTTTAGAATCCCTAAAGAACTAGGTGAACAATTCTTTACAAAACCAAAGCCACCAAGCGAAGAGGAAGAAGTGGAGGAGCAGCAGAGTGACGGTAATGTAGTCATTCCTTACCATCTCCACATGTAACCTCCAGCTATCATCTACATTTATCACAGTCATTCCTGTCCATTAATTCTTATTAATTAACTGGCCTCTATGCTTCACTGCCTTAGGTTAATTATTTTCTGGACTATTTTTACCATGCAATTATAATACTTGCCATTCATCCTCCTGGACCACCTTGTTGTGCTTATTTTATATCGGCAACCAGGTATATCCTTTTTGAGAAGTTTAAACATCCACGGAAAGTTCTCAGACTAGACATGAGTAAAATAATGTAATGAGAACTGGTAGAGTCTGGCACATTTTTTTTCTGCAGCCTTTTTTTTTTTTTTTTCTTCTATGTGCCTAAGACCAAACAGGCAAGCAGTTGCTATCTACCTGACTTTTGTGCCTGGCGCTAACATCAAAGATTTCTCCTGCTGGCGATTCAGTGGCTTCCGTTATGTTGACAGAGCTGCAGCTTGTGTTCCTCTCTGCCTGATGATGAGGCATTACTGCTCACGCCTTTCTGATTGATAGTGTGCTCCTCACTGCCTGAATACGAGAAGCCCGTCAATCAGCACGACAGTCAGTCAGATACTGCAAAAAATAAGAGGGTGGGGGACAAGAGGCGCAATAGTGCCCTATTACTAGTGACACTAGAAAGAGTGATGCTGAGGAGCCACTCACCTGGTTCAGTTGTGGACCCCACAACTGGTTTGAAGGCGTTTTGAGAAGAATCTCTCAGCTGCTACAGGACCTCCACCAACTGCTGACCAGTAGTGAAATTCAAGGAGATGATGGGAGTACAGGTGTGACACGGTCCGCGCTGCTCCAATGTAAAAACTCACCCAAAGAGTCACAAAGTCATCAGTAGGTTTTATCTTTTTAATCCTCCTTCCTCCTACGCGTTTCGGCGCCCCACCTGGCACCTTCCTCAGGGTTATATCCCTGAGGAAGGTGCCAGGTGGGGCGCCGAAACGCGTAGGAGGAAGGAGGATTAAAAAGATAAAACCTACTGATGACTTTGTGACTCTTTGGGTGAGTTTTTACATTGGAGCAGCGCGGACCGAGTCAGTCAGATAGACAGACCTTATATTCTTCTGTGTGCTACACAATGTACGGATTGTATTTGGTTCCCCGTGTTGTTTACTGCTCCTTTTATTGCTTACCTTACACATGACATAATGGGTAGATATGTAGTATCACATTCTTAGGCTAGGTTTACATGTCCAGTAATTGTCCGTGTAGAATCTCCTGAGTTTTGGGGAGGCAGTTAATAATAATTAACAATAGCTACTGGATCCTTAAAAATGGGGTTTATTACAAATAGGCTTCCCTTAGGGTGTATGACATACATAACTATATGACAGGGATACAATGACAGGGAATAGGAGAGGGTGGTGGATGTTGGGAAGTACTGACTTAAGTAGTCTGGCGTGTGCTACCTTTATATCAGCCACACTGGTAAACATGGCCCATACACTGTCCATCCCTGTAACACCTCCACATAATAGTACCATCCAATCAGGTTAGTCTTTTCAGTCATCCAGGAACATACACATGGCTGCTGATGTGTAAGTATCTCTTGAAGGTGACTCCCCTAGGTCCAGAATGGATTAGAAGGTCAAAGCTCTTTATGAATGTAGTTGCAATGGTCTTCATCTTCCTGCGGATTGCGTCCTGGTATTTAGGAAAGGTCTTCATATCAAATTGGCCCGAGGACAGATTTAAACTCCTTCTAAATTTGAGCTATATACATGATGCCTATCTCCAAAACAATTGCTTATTGTACAAATGTCACAGGGGTTATGTACATATGTAGATTACATGAGGCCACAGGCAAGATATCTATGTACAGTGTAGGTGCAATCTTTATTAAAGCCCCCATCACCCTTAGCTTAGCGAGATCACTGCTAAGTCACAATTTGGTGACGCAACAGCGATCTCACCATGTTTGACACCTAGCAGAGACCAGGCCCCTGCTGTGCGATCGCTGGTCGTGTCAGTGTCGCCTGGACCATTTTTTGATCATTGGGGTCCCGATGGGCAGCATGCAGCGGTGTGTTTGAAAGGGACAACGACTAATGACCTCAATACTACAGGTCTGAGAAACAGGGTCCCAACGACCTCTGTATTATTCCGGATCATTGTTGCGTCGCTGGTGAGATCTGACTGTTTGACATCTCACCAGCGACCACATAGTGATGCAACAGAGATCCCTACCAAGTCGTATCGTTGTCGGGATCGCTGGTGTGTCGCCAAGTGTAACGGTACCCTAAAGGCCCCGTCACACGGGGCGACATCGCCACCGATTACATCGGCGACGTAGGGGCGTGGCCTATCGGCGGCGACGTCGCCTCATGTAAGGGGGCGATGTCGGCGCCGCCGGGAGGTCGCCTGGTTTCAGAGCAGTGCTCTGAGACCAGGCGACCGATCTGGGGCGATGTGCACACATCGCCTCATGTAACCGGCCACCGTCGACCTGTCAGGCGATGGGAGCCATAGGCTTCCATTGTCCTGCATCGCCGCTGGGGTTTTGAGACACCCCGGTGGTGATGCCGGCCGTCAGCCCGCCGGCGCAGGGCTGGAGATGTCGCCCCATGTAAATGGGGGACGGCGACGCTGGCGGGGCGCCAAAAACGTGCGCGCACCCGCCAGTCACCGCCGACATCCCCAGTCCCGTCGCCAGGTGTGACTGGGCCTTAAGAGAACAAAAGACCACACACCACAGGACACACAACTGCCTCCTGCCTTGGATACACAACCCCTTCACAGCTCTTGATCTGTCTTTTGATATAGACCTCTGTTGAGCTTTGGAGTTATCTATAGTTAAGGCCCCGTTACACATAGTGATATCGCTAACAATATTGCTGCAACGTCACAGGTTTTGTGACGTAGCAGCGACCTCACCAGGGATATCGCTGTGTGTGACACTTAACAGCGATTGACCCCCTGCTGGGAGATCACTGATCGTTAATGAATGGCCAGGACCATTTTTTGATCGGCAATCTCCCACTGGGCATGCTGGATCGCTGTGTGTGACAGGGGCAATGACCAGCAAGCTCCATGCTTTGCCCGAGAACAACACAGATCCCAATGACCGTCGGGTGTCGCCACATCGCTAAGTAATCACTGGTAAGTCTGCCTGTATGTCATCTCACCAGCGACCACGTAGCGCCGCACCAGCGATCCCAGCCAGGTCGGATCATTGTCGGGATCGCTGAGCGTTGTTATGTGTAATGGGGTCTTTAGTTCAGTGATTCATATATTTATTGTCCATGCTGGCTCCAACAGTCCATTAGAAAAGGATCCAGCAGCAATCTGCTTGTGCAGACACAACTTTATTTACCCATCAATATATGACTGATTTCAGCTGTTAGACACTTTATTACTTCACTGCTGACATTGCATAGATGGCATCTATTTTTTGGGGGGCACAAAAGACTTATTTGACTAGTTTGATCTGGTGCTTGGTTCAGAAGCGGCCAGGGCTTCATGATTTTGTTCAACCGCTCTTAGCCCACGAAATGCATCCACATGTGAGCAGTCCCAGAGCCTATGATAGGTACATGTGTTATCTGTGAAAAACACAGATGGAATTCCTACATGGAAAACTGATGTGTAAATGAGCCCTTGCTTTACAGTACAACGTTCACCAAAATATTTGTACATATGAAATGATCAGATCTTGAGTATTATTTGACTCCTTTTATCAACACTTTCTTTAGACACAATGGACCTGATCCATTCATCAAAGAAAATCTTTGAAAAGTTACAAAATTTGTGACTCTGGGCATCTTCCAAATGTGGAACTTATGAGAACCCCAAGATCTTTTTATTAAAATGTACTTTATTCATGGGACAACCCTTTTTAAAGGTTTAGAAGTTTAAAGCTGGTTATTGTTAAAGCCCAGTTACACACACAGATAATTGTGCAGAGATTGTTCACAGATCTCTGGTTGCAGTGAAATCATGGACACATTGTTACATTTGTACACAGCCACAAAATGGAATAATATGTCCATGATTTCACGTCAACCAGAGATCTGTGTACAATATCTGCACAATTATCTGTGTGTGCAACTGGGCCTTTAGATTAATATTGATGGGAACAGATGACCTGTGGGGGGGAAGTGATGGCGGCAGCATCTTGGTTCTTGTTCAGCAGCAGATGACTGAAGAGAAAGATTGGGTTGTTGGATTTTAACATGTGCCATCCATTAGTTCTCTGGACATAACTTGTCAGAGTTGTCTGGCAGCAGCTTGCTTCACTTCAAAACAGGGCTGTGGAGTTTTTGTATCATAATAATGATTAAAGCCTGAGCCATATATGAGGGAGTCAGTGTCTGAGTTGGATTCGGCGAAATTAAAGAGTTTGGCTTACTGACTCCACAGCCCTACTTTAAAATATGTCCATTCAACCATGCAAGCATGCTATGTTGGCAGACTGTCCTCAGCTAGTACATACATGTAGGAAAAATGTTCACACCCATATCTAACTTGTAAACTCTTTGCAGTGAGGACCAAACCATTAAAGAAAAGGAAGCGTCTTGACGATGATGGTGGAGAAAATGAAATGCCTCAGAAGAAACTATCATCTAGAGAAGTACGTCATCCTCTACTGGTCTGCTTTCTTGGGTTCACCCAACATCTCTCACAAGCTCATGTTATGTTCGTTAGATTACATTTTTGTTTTTGTCTTTTATGTCCCTGCTAAGAAAGATGGATATCTCCTTAGGATGGGTTTCTCCATAATGGAGGCATTAGATAATGTTGTAGTTGGGGTCTCTGCAATTCAATGTCAGCAGCTCCCGATCTATGCATTAAAGGGGTCCTTTAACAGTCTCAGCTGGACGGAAGCGATGACTCCTCGACCACAGACTGGTGACCTGATTGCAGGAGCCGGTGATGTGTAATAAGGAAGTTGTTACCTCTTGTCCTGACGAGATTCTTAGTGGCAGCCTTGGAGCAGATTGTGGCGAGACATAGGTCTGTTTATTTTTTTCCTTAAATCATGATGGTTCTCACTGCTTAATGGGGTATGTCTATCTCCAAGATGCTATCCCAAATACATAGTACAGTAAGTAATAGTACAGTATTAGCAAATGCCTCTAATTTGAAATGTATTATTATTTTTATATAGCACCATTAACTCCATTGTGCTGTACATGAGAAGGAGTTACATACAAAACTATAGATCTGGTTTACAGTAAACAAATTAACAATGACAGATTGGTACAAAGGGGAGAGGACCCTGCCCTTGTGGGCTTACATTCTACAGGATAGGGGGGAGGAGACAGTAGGTCATGGTGCAACAGCTTTGGTGGTGGTGAGGCGGCAGCTCCAGTGATGGTATGGCGGCAGTGTGGTCATTGCAGGCTGTAAGCTTTCCTGAAGAAGAGGTTTTCAGGTTCTGTCTGAAGGATCTGAGTGTGGTGGATAATCGGATGTGTTGGGGCGCATAATTCCAGAGGATGGGGGGTATTCGGGAGAAATCTTGGAGGCAGTTGTGTGAGGAAAGGATAAGTGTGGAGGAGAGGAGGAGGTCTTGTAAGGATCGAAAATTACATGAGGGAAGATAGTGGGAGATTAGTTCAGAAATATAGGGAGGAGACCGTTTATGGATGGCTTTGTAGGTCAGTATTAGTAGCTTGAACTGGATTTTTTGTGAAATTGGGACCAAGGGGAGGGATTTTGCAGGGGGGGAAAATCAAGGAGAGAGGTGGATTAGTTGGGCAGCAGAGTTGAGGACAGACTGGAGTGGTGAAAGAGAGTTGGCAGGGGAGGAGTATATTGCAATAATCGAGGTGGGAGATGATAAGGGTGTGTACAAGAGTTTTAGTAGATTGAGGACTGAGGAAGGGACGAATTCTGGAAATATTTTTGACCTGGAGGCGACAGGAGGTGGAAAGAGTTTCAATGTGCGGTTTGAAGGACAGGGCAGAGTCGAGAGTTACTCCGAGGCAGCGGATTTCGGGTGCGAGAGAGTGTGTTTATGCCATTTACCAGAATAGATAGATTTAGTAGGAAAGGGATGGAGGAAAGATGATGAGTTCAGTTTTGCCTACATTGCGTTTTAGGAAGCGAGCGGTGAAGGAGGAGGATATGGCTGATAGACACTCTGGGATTCTGGACAGCAGAGTATAGGTCTCTTGAATAGTTATTTTTATTCACTTGACGCGCACAGTTCCATGTATTAACAGGGCAACTTTAGCCATGTGGCCACTAGTATTTAGTATGGCGGCATTATTCTCACTGTTAGTGGTGTGCCAGGCTCTATAGTAACACATGAACACTTCTGTATCAGTTTTTAAAGAAGCAATAGTCCAATGCAGTGTACCCAAGATCAGCTCGGATGTTTGTGTAGAGCAAAGAAGTCTGGGTTCTGGTCCTCTAACTAACTTTCTTTTTGCAGAGGCGGCGGATGGAAAGGCAGCAACATTCAAAGAAAGTGGGAGTGCGGTACTACGAAACTCACAATGTCAAAAACAAGAACCGCGACAGAAAGAAAGTGAACCCGCAAAACAAAAATGTCAGACAAAAACAATCAAAACAGAAACATTAATTATTTCTTGTGACAATAAAGGTCTGACTTTCTTCCAGCCTCTGGTATTGGTTTTCCTTTGGAGTGCAGTTTACAAAAAAATGAGTGATTAGAAGTGATAGATTTGCTGTGGCAGCTAATGAGGTGTCTACCTTTCTGTGAGAATTACAATTAGGTCACGTTCACACATTGCATATCTGTTACATATATTATGGAGCTGTATATGAAAGTTAATTTTCATGTAATGCATGAAATAATAATAATGTAGTGCACAAAATACAGTACTATTGGAGCCATTATTTTTTTTTTTAACTGTCTTCTTCATTGGATAATTGACAAGTAGTTTTCAATTCACCCAACTAGATGACTGTGTACAACTCTGAGAGCAATAGTGAACCATCAGCGGGAGGCCTGATGGTACACTGGCATGAGATGAATGACTTTCACACCACACACGTTTATTACCATTATTTTACACATTTCACCTGCAACCTTTTTCTTACTTCGGTTTTAACTATGCTGTTAAACTTGTAATGTAAGGCAACATTCACACATCTGATTGTCCGGTCTGTGACTTACATGTTGGAGCAGGTCTCCAAATTCAACCGCCTAATGGACATATATGAGGCTGTCCAGTTTGAGTCTGGGGAACCACGGCATCGTCCATGCTTTCATACACCGATGTGTGATTCTGAAGGAGTCCTTTTAATAGGATGACCTTATAGGCGAAGGCATCTGTAATTATGTGACTTAAATGAGTGGGCGCACTGATTACTAAGACAATTTATTACCTAGACAATATAGAAGTGAATGAGTGATTTCAGAGAGGTATTCCTATTTTGTGCATTTATGGTATATCAATGGATATGGACACTATCCAAGAATGTAGAGCACATGTGGCACCTTCCTTTATACAAGTTATTAAAACTCATAAGAGAAAGTTCTGCAACTTTTCAAACTCTTATAAATAAAATAACACATCTTTCCATAGAATGGTAGAGTTGGTAGGAAGCTTCCTGGGTCATCTGGTCCAACCCCCTGCTCAAAGCAGGATTAACTCAATCATTCCCGTGAAGAATTTGCCACCGAATCTGACGGTCATCTAGCACCCCTATTATATTCAGGACAGCCAGGGAACTGACTTAGGATAAAAGAGTGACCACAGATTGGTCTATGAACAGGCTTATAGTAGGTCAAAAACCAACCCAGGTAGCGTATGATGTTAAACGAGCACACAAACCTGGGAATTTCGTGATTGAGATAAAAGAGAAACCTAAGATTAAATATTTATATTTAATCACCGTAAGGGAACACTAGATAATATTTATATACAGGTTACTTATAAAGATATTACAGATGTTAGTCTGTTGTGCAAACAAAAGATAAATGGGGCACACACAGATTTACTTGATGCTGGTGGCCACACAGAGGCAGTGTCAGGCCACCGGGTTTCCTTGGGTATACTCTGACACATGATTTAATGGGCTCCTCCTCAAAGTAATACACTGACAAGATGTGGCAAGAGGCTTTTCTCAACCTCAGCCCCACCGACCAAACTCTTCCTGGTGACCTCATGTGGGCTGGGGTTTTTTTTTTTCATGCCTAAAGAGGTCTATGAAAATCTAGCATTTTTCATAACTATGTCTGGGAGCATCTTAGGTGAAAGATAATGCTCATATTTTTGGTTATGATTTTAGCTTTCCAATGGTGGGACACATGACTTCTCTGCAGTTGACCCACTGGCCAATGTTATGGTACAAAAGAATGTCACACAGTTAAGCAGAAATATGCGTTACGATCCTATACCTATCCAGGTGTCATATTTATGGGAATTGTGTGTAGTGAAATACTTCTTTTCCTGGCTCCCGTGTGTTTGGCAGAGAATGTGACTTCTCACCTTTCTCTGCAGATTCAAGGAGGGGATCTTACTTTTGAATAATTACCTCTCAACTCCTATCTGTTAGCTAGCCAGCTTCTTTTGTGCCTTAGGCTGGTTTCACACCACATTTTAATCCGATCCGGGGCTGTCCGTTGAGAACCGGATGTAACCGGATTCTTCAAAACCGGATGTCACCATCCGGTTTGAAATGGGATCTGGTTCCTGGATTAGCCGTTAAACCGGACCAGTTCCATCCGGTTTTGTGGAATCTGGTTTAATCCGGTTTTAGCTGCCCAGCCCCCTTGTGGCTTGTTAATATAAATTGCAGTCAGCCCTTCTTCCTGGTCCCTCTTTTGGTTGCAAAATGTCCCTGTGTTATGAAGATTTCTGCTTGTATGTGGATGTTTGCTCAGAGTTTGGCCAAAATGGCGTTCTGGAGGGAGGGTGGGAGGTGGTCACATTCCTCAGCACGCAGCCGCAGTCTGCAATTTGCAATCCGGGAACCGGTCCGATTTTGTAATTGAATCCGGCGCCATAGACCCTCATGTTAGGTTTCGCCGGATTGTACCGGGCCAGGTGAATCAGGGAGATTCCGATTTTGACCGATTTTCACAACGGACGCCAAAAATCGTGCATGTGCTGTTTTTGGGTTCGAGGCCAAAAAACAAATTCTCCTGGATCCACCCGGAAAGCATAAAACCGGATGGCTAAACACTGCCATCCGGGACAATCCGGCCCCATAGGCAAACTATTGGGCTGAAATGTGATTCGGGCCTATCGGGTTCTCATCGGATCTGCCCGGATCAAAAAAAATGTGGTGTGAAAGCAGCCTCAATCAACAAATGACATCCAGCCATTTTGCTGATTTTCCTGGACTTTGTACGATTCCTGGGGGAGGGGGCCCATGAACTGGTCACTAGCATTACAGATGGATGAATATAATTGATTATGAATTATTGGGATATCGCTTGATTGAATAGCCAAAATATATCCCTCTTTCCTAGCAAACCCAGACAGATGTCTGTTCAGCCACTGTTTGAAGACTTCCATTGAAGGGGTACTCCACACCTTGTGGCAGCCTGTTCCACTCGTTGATCATCTTCACTGTAAAAAAGTATTTACTAATATCTAATCTGTCTCCTCCCAATCAGTGTTATCCTATTGCTTCTAGTCTTTCCTTGTGCAAGTGATAATAAAGCTGATCCCTCTACATTGTAGCAGCCCTTGATATATTTGTAGACATATTAAGTCTCCTCTCGGTTTTCTTTTTTGCAAGCTAAATATTCCCAAATCCTGTAATTGTGCCTCATTGGACATAATTTGCAGACCGGTAACGATTGTGGTCATTCTTCTCTGATCTTGCTCCATTTTGTTAATGCAACAACTGTGGTGCCCAGAACTGGACACAATACTCCTCTTTGGTCAGACCTCACCTGGCATAGAGGGTATTAATAACTTCACGTGATCTAGGTTGTATGCTACTGTTAATACATCCCAAATCAGCATGGGGCAGATCACATTCTTGAGATGACTTCCAATGCTGGGGCGCAGATCTATCAAGTATCAGAAAGTGATCAATAGCATTTTAAGAATTTTGAGTCCTTCAATCCAACTGTGCATGTATTTCTCTCTAGCTGCCAGTGGTCATTTTCTACTGCAGTGACTGAATCAAACTAGTGAGTTAGAGAAATTGGTAGACCCCAAAGATAAATGTCTTCTGGCCACAGCATGCGTTTCCAAATCAGCATGAATATAATGCAGATTTCTTTTTATTTTTTGTGGTACAGTGAATTTAACCCCTTTTACAAAACACCTTCTAGTGATTCTGTAGCAAACCAATCCTGTAATCTGCACCACAAATCCACAGTGTGGGAGGTTGGCTTCATAATAAGCCTTCATGGACTGTGAACTCCGGTAGTGTGAAGATCACTTCAGACTGCATCACTTTAAATGCCAGAAATGCATATTCTACCCTGTCCAGCGGCAAACTGTCATCCGTGAATCCCTATTAACAAGCCACAAAACACAATAAGACTTGGAAAGAGGTTAGAACAATTTTATCATCAAAAGAACTTGGATATTAAATATATTGAGGTGTTTCATTATAGAATGAGCGACATCGTAACATTCTTCATGTCCGAGGGAGTTTTAATATATAAAAGCCAATTTTAATTAGGAATGTGTCCCAGAGGTAAAAATATTAGTTTCTTGGCATTAGCACTAGCATAGACTCCAGACTGCAGAACATCCCGTCAACAGATGTTACTTCTTGGGCGCAATAATTCCTTCGAGCTGTGCCTGCAATATAAAGCATGATTTCAGCCATGTAATAACATTCCAGAATGCATGGACAATGAATAAGTTTACTAGTGTTCACAGGTAAGTGGCACGGCCGCCAGATGCCTTCTAGTGCCTATCCACACACTGCAGATTTGGGAGACAGAAGACAGAATCTTTCCATTATATTTCCCTGTATTTAAAGGGGTTTCCCCATGAACAAAGCCCATGTGCTAAGATAATCTTATATTTTATATACGTGGCCGTGACTGACCATACAAGGATATTATCTGATCTTATCACATCTCCTGTGCTGAGAAGGATGGAAAAAAGCATATAGAATTACACAGCATGTGATCATAACTGATTCGTTTTGTGAGGTAAATCATTATTCTGCCTGTTTGTAAAAAAATGTTTTACGTCACAAAAAGAATAATCTGATACCGTGCTGTAATGTCTGTATACTTTATTTTCCATCCTTTCCTGCCCAGGAGCTGTGGTATGATCAGACCATGTCCCTGAAATAGTCAGACACATCCATTACACAGAACATAGCAGGGACACATATATAAGATTATCTCAGCACAGGAGATGTGTTATGATCAGACCATGTCCCTGTATAGTCAGACACATCCATTACACAGTACATAGCAGGGACACATATATAAGATTATCTCCGCACAGGAGATGTGGTATGATCAAACCATGTCCTGTACAGTCAGACACATCCATTACACAGTACATAGCAGGGACACATATGAGATTATCTCAGCACAGGAGATGTGGTATGATCAGACTATGTTCCTGTACAGTCAGACACTTCCATTACACAGTACATAGCAGGGACACATATAAGATTATCTCAGCACAGGAGATGTGGCATGATCAGACTATGTCCTTGTACAGTCAGACACTTCCATTACACAGTACATAGCAGGGACACATATATACAGTGGGTACGGAAATTATTCAGACCCCTATAAAGAGGACCTGTCAACCCCCCTCCTGGAATTCAATCTAATAGCAGCACTTAATGCAGCATGCATGCAGTAATATGTAATTTGCAGCAAATCCGGCAGATGTCGCCAGATGTGCTGTGTAACGGCTGAATTGCGGCACCGATCCGGCAAGCCCCATTCATTCTCTATGAGCTTGCGGTCAGGTGCTGTTCTGCCGGATCCGGCACTTGCGGCACCGCAAAAAAACGCTGCTAGCGGCGACATCTGCCAGATCTGCCGCGAATTACACATTACCTGAGATGTATAAGCAGCCTTACTCTGGAAGGCTTGTGACACATTATACTTTGTTTATGGTAAATCTTGGATCGATATGCGTTACTTTTCTTTATAAAAAAGTTGGCAAATATTTTGCCATTTTTAAACTCTGATTATTGCTTTGATCCAGATAGTCAGACCCCACAAAATAGTTAATAAATCACATTTCCCTTATATCTCCTTTCCATCAGCGCTATTTGTAAAATGTTCTTTTACTTTGTTAGGAAAGTAGAAGGTTTAGAAATGTAGCAGCAATTTCTAACTTTTCACAGAAATTTACAAAACTTAGTTTTTTAGACACCTTGGGGGTCCTATATTTTGGGAAACCCCCAAGTGACCATTGTACAAACGTGCGCCACAGCATATTCAACACTGCTGTCAGGTAGTTTATTAACCCTTCAGCTGCTTTTCATCAATTAATGCAAAATTGCAGGATAGGAAAGGCCAATGTTATTTTTACTTCCTAAATGTTTCTAACTCCTGAACAGGCCCCTATAGCCGGCACACTCTTCGGCTAGGGCCACATTAGCGTTGTGGCCTCCGTCATGGGGGGGCCAAAAACCCGAGCTCCCGCAGCATTAATTCAGCGTTACCGTAGTGTAACACTGCCAATAGAGTCTTATGGGTGACGGACTCCATAGCGCATGCAAACGCGGGGACGTAAGTGCTGAAGTTTGAAATATTCGTGCTATTTCCTAGCGCACAGGAAAATGCGGCAATGTGTCCCTGCTATGTACTGTGTAATGGATGTGTCTGACATTATGTCAGGAAAAGATAATGATGCTCTTTATCCTTTAATTCATAAGATGCCTTTACACAGAGTGATAATTTACAATCATTGCCTGGTGATCAAAAGATGAGCTATCATTTGATCATATCTTTCATGCTGACATCCAGTTCTGCAAACAATTCTATTTCCGAACACCCCAGAGTATTGCACATTATAAAGCCATGTAAACCAGTGTTGACTGGCTTGCTACATCTTCTATCGACACTCGTTACTGTCTTCTGGAATATAAGAAACATCTGAAGTGATGATAAGCACATTGTGCTTTGCTGTCTGATTCTTCTAGAAAACATGGGTAAATCTATGTAAAATCCAGCACAGCTTTCTTTATTATTTATTATGGAAGGCTATGTCCTGAATTGACTTGAAATCCTACTATTGCCAAATTATAAGCGAAAGATGAAAGGTTTGTTCTTGTTTTTAGTTATTTGTGAACCCTGCTCCTATGATGTCCAACATTAATGTACATCACCCCGCTGCCTGCCCTCCATAGAAAGCAGGAGGATGATAAGAGTTCTTGTACTCAGATTATGTCATGGTCCAGTAGTCCTGCCATTTGACCGTTATGTGACGCTTTCTCCCTAATGAAGGTACAATAGTTAATGCAGGATACTGATGTGTAATACAGAACCTGGTGTCACGTGATCAGAGAAGTGAGGTTTGTCAAACCAGTCAGCCCTTACTCCACAAAGGAAGATCTGATTTTAGCATTAAAGGGAATGTCTTGCCCTATATGGCCAAAACTTGGAGGACACGTCTTTAATCCCTTCACTCCAGGCGATTTTTCGGGTTTAATTTTTCCCTCGCTTCTTCAAAGAGCCATAACTTTTTTTTTTTTTCCATCAATATAGACATGAGGGCATGTGTTTTGTGGGACGAGTTGTACTTTCATATGAACACATTTATTTTACAATATAGTGTACAGGAAAATGGGAAAAAATTCCAAGTGGGGTGAAATGGCAAAAAACAGTGAAATTACAGGTTTGGTTTTTGGGGCTTTTTATTCACCATGTTCACTATATAGTAAAACTGACATGTCGCCTCAGGTCGGTACGAGTTCGTAGATACCAAACATGTATACTTTTACTGTTATCTAAATAATGAAAAAAAATTCTGACGTTTAAAAAAAAAAACAGAATTGCACTTTTTGCGCCATGTCCTGCGCCCTGTTTCATTTTTCGGGATCTGGGGCTGTGTGACGCTTATTTTGTGCGCCTTGAGCTGACGTTTCTAATGATACCACTTTTAGGTGGATACGCTGCTTTGATCGCTCGTTTTTGCATTTTATTGCAATGTTGCGGTTACCAAAGAGGCGTAATTTTGGTGTTTAGACTTTTTTCCATTACGCAGTTTACAGATCTGTTTAATTGATTTCATATTTTGATAGATTGGACATTTCTAATTGCAGTACCAAATATGTGTATTTTTTGTACATTTTTTTAATAGTTTTATTTTCAATGGTGCAAAAGGTGGGGTGATTTGAACTATGTTTTTTTCATACTTTTAAAAACTTTTTCATTTTTTTTTCCAGTACTTTAACCACTAGAGGGTCTCAGCACTCCACTGATCGCTTCTCATGTTCAGGTGCGGTACAGCCCATCCAAACATAAGGGAATGATCACTCTCTGCCAATGATGTCATTGGGATATCAGAGGCAGGAAGTGAATCAGGACAGCTTCCGGGTCATTACAGGACCCCAGGCTGTCCAGGTAACAGGATGCAGGTCCTGTGATTGCTTCACATGACCTGAGATCC
Source organism: Allobates femoralis (assembly GCA_033576535.1). NCBI lineage: Eukaryota > Metazoa > Chordata > Amphibia > Anura > Aromobatidae > Allobates > Allobates femoralis. The sequence goes on from JARQOC010000002.1 coordinate 354,780,021, forward strand.
CAGCAGGGAACGGCACGATCCCCGTTAGCGGGGCTTTGGATCACGCTGTCAGTGACTGACAGCATGATCCAAAGGTTTCGCTAATCCAACTGCACTGTAAGTTATGCATCTCAGCTGATGATAGCAGCTGAAATGTGCAAGGGATCACAGCATGAGCTCACATCAAAGGGTGGGAGGCGGTTATGACGTATATGTATAGGCCACGTTACACACACAGATATATTGGTCACAGATCTCTGGTTGCAGTGAAATCATGGACACATTGCTCCATTTGTACACAGCTACAAAATGGAACAATGTGTCCATGATTTCACTGCAACCAGAGATCTGTGACCAATATATCTGTGTCTAACGTGGCCATATGTCGTGAAAGGGTTAATACTTGAAATCAGGTTTTAAGTCAGTCTCATTGCCACTCATTTGTAGATTCCAGCCCCTAGCCGTGCAGTTTTCCTTTACTAACATTTATGAAAGAATAAGTAATTCTAAAGAGCTCAGTGAATGATCATGGGCCTGTAATACGACAGCACCACTGTAACAAGTCAGTGGCATTTATCTTCCAAAATTTCTATAATCAACTGTTAGAGTACCATTACACGTTGCTATATCGTTCCAATATCACCTGCAACTTCACGGGAGCGCGCACTTTTTTGGCACTTGTCCAAGATTGCATAGGAGATGTTACACGTATCAATCGCACCTGCAACCTCCGACAATCCGGTGTCCCAGAAGTTGGCTGTCAAATTACCCAGGCAATGTTGCAGATCGCAGTTGCGGCGTCACACAGAACAACCACATAAGCAATGTGGGCATACTTTTGACAAAGCTTATTACTAGGCGTTCCTGGAGTTAGCTTAACCGCGCCCAGAACACTACGATTGGACAGCGAAGGAGCGTTACCATTGGTCAGCCATCTCAGACAACATGGTGGCGATAAGGATCCAATTGCCCATTCTACCATCTCGAAACTGATGTCATATGTGATGTGTAGGAGCTCCAGCAACACAGTGCAGCGTCGCCAATCTGGCAGACAGGAACGCCTAGACATACTCATCAGTAGTAAAGGAGGTGTTTAAAAATGATTCGCCTTGTATACATGCATTTTCACAAAAGTCACGAGATGCAGAAGTCCATGAATGTAGTGGTGTATGCACACATAATCAAAGATGTCTGCTTTACCAGGGCCATCCAATCGGCATACAATAATAGTCGCCAATCGCCATAGATGGGGCGTGGAAAACACAACCCACAGGCCCGCCTACGGCCTTGGTTGTGCAACCTGTGATGTCGCAAACAAGATTGTAGTTGCGCTGTCACACTGCACGATCATGCCAGATCGCATATGCAACATTGCATGGTTGAAGGGCATGCACAATCTCCTTGCGATGTTCCTGCGATTTATTGCAGTCGGATCGCCCTGTTGCACGACACAACGCACGAACGATATCAACTGCAACTGACCACACCACGTGACTTTTGGTCGATGTTGCATGCAATGTTGCAACGTGTAACGGTACCCTGAGTGTATTACTGAAAAGTGGAAGGAACCACAGAAATGCAGTCGAAGTTGAGACCAGGTTAAGTTAGAGAATGAGGTCACTGAGTGCTGATGAGTACAGGGCATAAAAGTCACCAACGCTCTGCTGACTAACTGCAGAGTTCCTATAGTAGCCACAAAAATTAATTGCTTTATCACATGGTGCATACAAACCTTACATCACCAAGCACAATGGAAAGCATCGGAAGGAGTGTGGTGTAGAAAGCCACCACTGGACTCTGGAGCTATGGGAACCTGTTCATGAATCACGAATCGCACTTCTCTAATGAGTAAGGATATAGGAGTCAGGAGAACATGACTGTATTGTGCCAACTGTAAAGTTTGGTGGAGGAAGTAAGATGCCTAGTCCAATTAGTTCCAAAGAATGGTATACCAAGATATTTTGGACAATGAGATACTTCAAACTTTGTGGGAACAGTTTGGAGGAAAGCTCTTTTCTGTTTTCTGCCCCAATGCACAAAGCCAGGTCCATAAAGGCACGGTTTGGTGTGAAACAACTTGACTGACCCACACAGAACACTGATCTCCACCCTATCAAACACCTAGGAGATGAACTAAAAGGGGATTAGACTATGTTCATTTTTATTGCGTTTTAGGGTCAGGTTTTACCATGGTTTTATGCTAACCTATGCTAATCTAAACCTGCATCTGCTGATCTGCTGTGGCACAGAGGGCAGTGGAGGACGCCCAGAGTGATCACGTTCAAGTGAGTGAAACTTTGGGGTAAAGTAACTTCTGAACTCTCAGCTTTGTTTGGCAATCAGCACCTGAGCAGTACAGGATTCAGTCACCACCATCTCAGTAAGCTAATGACACCACACTTTTAGTGACCATGGGTTTGCACCTGAACAGAGAGGGCTTCATTGCTTGGCCAAATCCCTAATAGCTACAGCACCCTGTATGTCATAGTAAACAGAACGAATTCTGCAGAAAATACAATCAATATAAAAAATCCCACCTTCAGCTGCTGATTGGTTCGCTTCAAAAACTGGATTTCCTCAGCATGCTTCTTCTCTTCTACTTGTCGCCTCTCAGCCTCCCTTTTTTCAATGGCCTCACACTTGGCTTTCTGCTCATTAACCAGTCTTTCAAAATCTTTTTTCTCTTGCTCTAATTCTGCAATCTGCAAATCATAAATCAGAAGTGCAAAAAAAATAAGACTTTCTGACAAAATGGAAATAATGGTAATATATGATATAAGGTAAGGTAACACTAGCAGCAAAGTAATATAAGATATAAGGTAACACTAGCAGCAAAGTAATATGTGATATAAGGTAACACTAGCAGCAAAGTAATATATGATATAAGGTAACACTAGCAGCAAGGTAATATAAGATATAAGGTAATACTAGCAGCAAAGTAATATATGATATAAGGTAATACTAGCAGCAAGGTAATATATGATATAAGGTAACACTAGCAGAAAGGTAATATAAGATATAAGGTAATACTAGCAGCAAAGTAATATATGATATAAGGTAACACTAGCAGCAAGGTAATATATGATATAAGGTAACACTAGCAGCAAAGTAATATATGATATAAGGTAACACTAGCAGCAAGGTAATATAAGATATAAGGTAATACTAGCAGCAAAGTAATATATGATATAAGGTAATACTAGCAGCAAGGTAATATATGATATAAGGTAACACTAGCAGCAAGGTAATATATGATATAAGGTAACACTAGCAGCAAGGTAATATATGATATAAGGTAACACTAGCACCAAGGTAATATATGATATAAGGTAATACTAGCAGCAAGGTAATATATGATATAAGGTAACACTAGCAGCAAAGTAATATATGATATAAGGTAACACTAGCAGCAAAGTAATATGATATAAGGTAACACTAGCAGCAAGGTAATATATGATATAAGGTAACACTAGCAGCAAAGTAATATATGATATAAGGTAACACTAGCAGCAAGGTAATATAAGATATAAGGTAATACTAGCAGCAAAGTAATATATGATATAAGGTAATACTAGCAGCAAGGTAATATATGATATAAGGTAACACTAGCAGCAAGGTAATATATGATATAAGGTAACACTAGCACCAAGGTAATATATGATATAAGGTAACACTAGCAGCAAGGTAATATATGATATAAGGTAATACTAGCAGCAAGGTAATATAAGATATAAGGTAATACTAGCAGCAAAGTAATATATGATATAAGGTAACACTAGCAGCAAAGTAATATGATATAAGGTAACACTAGCAGCAAGGTAATATATGATATAAGGTAACACTAGCAGCAAAGTAATATATGATATGAGGTAACACTAGCAGCAAGTTAATATCTGATATAAGGTAACACTAGCAGCAAGGTAATATATGATATAAGGTAATACTAGCAGCAAGGTAATATATGATATAAGGTAATACTAGCAGCAAGGTAATATATGATATAAGGTAACACTAGCACCAAGGTAATATATGATATAAGGTAATACTAGCAGCAAGGTAATATATGATATAAGGTAACACTAGCAGCAAGGTAATATATGATATAAGGTAACACTAGCAGCAAGGTAATATATGATATAAGGTAACACTAGCACCAAGGTAATATATGATATAAGATAATACTAGCAGCAAAGTAATATAATGATATAAGGTAACACTAGCAGCAAAGTAATATATGATATAAGGTAACACTAGCAGCAAGGTAATATATGATATAAGGTAACACTAGCAGCAAGGTAATATATGATATAAGGTAACACTAGCAGCAAGGTAATATAAGATATAAGGTAATACTAGCAGCAAAGTAATATATGATATAAGGTAATACTAGCAGCAAAGTAATATATGATATAAGGTAACACTAGCAGCAAGGTAATATATGATATAAGGTAACACTAGCAGCAAAGTAATATATGATATAAGGTAACACTAGCAGCAAGGTAATATAAGATATAAGGTAATACTAGCAGCAAAGTAATATATGATATAAGGTAATACTAGCAGCAAAGTAATATATGATATAAGGTAACACTAGCAGCAAGGTAATATATGATATAAGGTAACACTAGCAGCAAGGTAATATATGATATAAGGTAACACTAGCACCAAGGTAATATATGATATAAGGTAACACTAGCAGCAAGGTAATATATGATATAAGGTAACACTAGCAGCAAGGTAATATAAGATATAAGGTAATACTAGCAGCAAAGTAATATATGATATAAGGTAACACTAGCAGCAAAGTAATATGATATAAGGTAACACTAGCAGCAAGGTAATATATGATATAAGGTAACACTAGCAGCAAGGTAATATATGATATAAGGTAACACTAGCACCAAGGTAATATATGATATAAGGTAACACTAGCAGCAAGGTAATATATGATATAAGGTAATACTAGCAGCAAGGTAATATAAGATATAAGGTAATACTAGCAGCAAAGTAATATATGATATAAGGTAACACTAGCAGCAAAGTAATATGATATAAGGTAACACTAGCAGCAAGGTAATATATGATATAAGGTAACACTAGCAGCAAAGTAATATATGATATGAGGTAACACTAGCAGCAAGTTAATATCTGATATAAGGTAACACTAGCAGCAAGGTAATATATGATATAAGGTAATACTAGCAGCAAGGTAATATATGATATAAGGTAACACTAGCAGCAAGGTAATATATGATATAAGGTAACACTAGCAGCAAGGTAATATATGATATAAGGTAACACTAGCACCAAGGTAATATATGATATAAGGTAATACTAGCAGCAAGGTAATATATGATATAAGGTAACACTAGCAGCAAAGTAATATATGATATAAGGTAACACTAGCAGCAAAGTAATATGATATAAGGTAACACTAGCAGCAAGGTAATATATGATATAAGGTAACACTAGCAGCAAAGTAATATATGATATAAGGTAACACTAGCACCAAGGTAATATATGATATAAGGTAATACTAGCGGCAAAGTAATATATGATATAAGGTAACACTAGCAGCAAAGTAATATATGATATAAGGTAACACTAGCACCAAGGTAATATATGATATAAGGTAATACTAGCGGCAAAGTAATATATGATATAAGGTAACACTAGCAGCAAAGTAATATATGATATAAGGTAACACTAGCAGCAAGGTAATATATGATATAAGGTAACACTAGCAGCAAAGTAATATATGATATAAGGTAACACTAGCAGCAAAGTAATATGATATAAGGTAACACTAGCAGCAAGGTAATATATGATATAAGGTAACACTAGCACCAAGGTAATATATGATATAAGGTAATACTAGCGGCAAAGTAATATATGATATAAGGTAACACTAGCAGCAAAGTAATATATGATATAAGGTAACACTAGCAGCAAGGTAATATATGATATAAGGTAACACTAGCAGCAAAGTAATATATGATATAAGGTAACACTAGCAGCAAGGTAATATATGATATAAGGTAACACTAGCAGCAAAGTAATATATGATATAAGGTAACACTATCAGCAAAGTAATATGATATAAGGTAACACTAGCAGCAAGATAATATATGATATAAGGTAACACTATCAGCAAAGTAATATGATATAAGGTAACACTAGCAGCAAGGTAATATATGATATAAGGTAACACTAGCAGCAAAGTAATATGATATAAGGTAACACTAGCAGCAAGGTAATATATGATATAAGGTAACACTAGCAGCAAGGTAATATATGATATAAGGTAACACTAGCAGCAAAGTAATATATGATATAAGGTAACACTAGCAGCAAGGTAATATCTGATATAAGGTAACACTAGCAGCAAGGTAATATATGATGTAAGGTAACACTAGCAGCAAAGTAATATATGATATAAGGTAACACTAGCAGCAAGGTAATATATGATATAAGGTAACACTATCAGCAAAGTAATATGATATAAGGTAACACTAGCAGCAAAGTAATATATGATATAAGGTAACACTAGCAGCAAGATAATATATGATATAAGGTAACACTATCAGCAAGGTAATATATGATATAAGGTAACACTATCAGCAATGTAATATATGATATAAGGTAACACTAGCAGCAAAGTAATATATGATATAAGGTAACACTATCAGCAAAGTAATATGATATAAGGTAACACTAGCAGCAAAGTAATATATGATATAAGGTAACACTAGCAGCAAGATAATATATGATATAAGGTAACACTATCAGCAAAGTAATATGATATAAGGTAACACTAGCAGCAAGGTAATATATGATATAAGGTAACACTAGCAGCAAAGTAATATGATATAAGGTAACACTAGCAGCAAGGTAATATATGATATAAGGTAACACTAGCAGCAATGTAATATATGATATAAGGTAACACTAGCAGCAAGGTAATATATGATATAAGGTAATACTAGCAGCAAGGTAATATATGATATAAGGTAACACTAGCAGCAAAGTAATATATGATATAAGGTAACACTAGCAGCAAGTTAATATATGATATAAGGTAACACTAGCAGCAAAGTAATATATGAAATAAGGTAACACTAGCAGCAAGGTAATATATGATATAAGGTAATCCTAGCAGCAAGGTAATATATGATATAAGGTAACACTAGCAGCAAGGTAATATATGATATAAGGTAACACTAGCAGCAAAGTAATATATGATATAAGGTAACACTAGCAGCAAAGTAATATATGATATAAGGTAACACTAGCAGCAAAGTAATATATGATATAAGGTAACACTAGCAGCAAGGTAATATAGATATAAGGTAACACTAGCAGCAAGGTAATATATGATATAAGGTAACACTAGCAGCAAGGTAATATAAGATTACTACAGAGAATTGAAGTAACTAACAGTATTTGATAGTAAGCGCAATATATGTATAGGTACGAGCAGTATAAATAGTAACAGCAAGTATATGTAGTAAATAGCCAGTATGATATAGTAAACACAAGTAATAGATAGGTAAACTCAAGTATATGAAAACATACACAGTTATTAGTAAATCACAAGATATATGATTAAGTAACAACACATATAGATAAAGTAACTACAAGTAATATATGATATAAGGTAACAGCCAGTATTTAAGGTATCAGCAGTATATGATATAGGTAACACACCAGATATAAGTAACCGCAATAATATGATATAGGTAATAGCAGAAATTGATTAGTAACTAGCCAAGAATTAATAAGTAACACTACACAAGTAATTGTATAGTAACTACAAATATATAAGAAATAGCAAATATATAAGGACTACAGCAGTAATAATATATAAGTAACTCACAGAAGATTGAACATACAAAAGATAGTACCTACACAGTAATATAAGGACACACAAGTAATAGATATAGGAACATACCAGTATATTGATATAAGGTAAACTAGCGCAAGTAATTAGATATAAGGTACACTACAGCAGTAATAGATAAAGGTACATACAGCAGTAATAATGATATAGGTACATAGCAGCAATATATGATTAAGTAACACTACGCAGTATTGAATAAGTAACACTAGCACAGTAATAATGATATAAGTAAACTACAGCAAGTAATATGATATAGTACCTGCAGCAGATATATGATTAGGTAAACTACAGCAGTAATATTATAAGTACACAGCAGCAGTAATATATATTAAGTAAACTAGCACAGTATATGATATAGTACACTACAGCAAGTAATAATATATAGTAACACTACACAGTAATATATATAGTACACTAGCAGCAAATAATATATGATAAGTACACTCACAGTAATTGATATAAGTACCAGCAAAGTAATATATGTATAGTAACACTACAGCAAGTATATGATATAAGTAACACTACAGCAGGTATATATGATATAAGGTACACTACAGCATAATATGATTAGGTACACTACACAAGTATATATATATAAGGTAACTAGCAGCAAGTAATATTGATATAGGTAAACTACAGAAGTAAATGATTAGGTACATACAGCAAGTAAATATATAGGTAACACTACACAAGAATATATGATTAGTAACACACGCAGTAATATGATATAAGGTACACTAGCGCAGTATTATGATATAAGTAACATAGCAGAGTAATATGAATAAGTAACATCACAGTAATATGATATAGTACACTCAGAAGTAATTATGATTAGGTAACACTAGCAGCAAGTAATATATAGGTAAACTACAGCAAGTAAATTATAAGGTAACACTAGCAGCAAGTATATATGATTAAGTAACTACAGCAGTAATATGATATAGGTAACACTGCAGCAAGTATTATGATATAGGTACACAGCAGCAAGTAAATATGATATAAGTACACTACACAAGTAATATAAAAGTAACACTACAGCAAGTAATATAGATTAAGTAACCTAGCAGCAGTATATATGATATAAGTAACACGCAGCAAGGTATATATGATTAAGGTAAACTAGCAGCAAGGTATATATGAATAAGGTAACACTAGCAGCAAGGTAATATATGATATAAGGTAACACTAGCAGCAAGGTAATATATGATATAAGTAACACTAGCAGCAAAGTAATATATGATATAAGGTAAACTAGCAGCAAGGTAATATGATTAAGGTAAACTAGCAGCAAGTAATATGATATAAGGTAACACTAGCAGCAAGGTAATATTGATATAGTAACACTAGCAGCAAGGTAATTATGATATAAGGTAACACTAGCAGCAAGGTAATATATGAATAAGGTAAACTAGCAGCAAGGTAATATATGATATAAGGTAACACTAGCAGCAAGGTAATATATGATATAAGGTAAACTAGCAGCAAGTAATATATGATATAAGGTAACACTAGCAGCAAGTAATATATGATATAAGGTAACATAGCACAAGGTAATATGATATAAGGTAACACTAGCAGCAAGGTAATTATGATATAGGTAACACTAGCAGCAAGGTATATATGATATAAGGTAACACAGCAGCAAGGTAAATAATATAAGGTATACTAGCACAAGTAATATATGATATAAGTAAACACAGCAAGGTAATATGTATAAGGAAACTAGCAGAAGTAATATATATATAGGTAACACTAGCACAAGGTAATATATGATATAAGGTAACACTAGCAGCAAGTAATATGTATAAGGTAAACTAGCAGCAAGGTAATAAGATAAAGGTAATGCAGAAAGTAATATATGATATAAGGTAAACTAGAGCAAAGTAATATGATATAAGGTAACACTAGCAAGGTAATATGATATAGGTAACACTAGCAGAAGTAATAAATATAGGTAATAAGAATATATGAAAGGTAATAGAAGGTAAATAGAAAGGTAAATGACAAGGTAATATGAAAGTAAATAAAGTAATGATATAGTATAGCACAGGTATAGATATAGGTAATGCGCAAGTATATATATAAGAACACTAGCACAGTATATGTAATACAAGGTAATATAAGAAGGTAATATAAGAATATAAGTAAGACTAGCAGCAAAGTAATATATGATTAAGGTAACACTAGCAGCAAGTAATATATGATATAAGGTAACACTAGCAGCAAGTAATATATGATATAAGGTAACACTAGCACAAGTAATAATAAGGTAATAAAAGGTAAACTAGAAAAGGAAGAAAATAAATATAAGGAAATAGCACAAGTAATAATATATAAGGTAACACTAGCAGCAAGGTATATATGATATAAGGTAACACTAGCAGCAAGGTAATATATGATATAAGGTAACACTAGCAGCAAATATAATATAGAACTACAAGGTAAATATAGAAAGGTAATATAGCAAAGGTAAATTAACAGGTAATATAAAAGGTAAATAAGAAGGTAATATATGATATAAGTAAACTAGAGCAAATAATATATGATATAAGGTAACACTAGCAGCAAAGTAATATATGATATAAGGTAACACTTAGCAGCAAGTAATATATGATATAAGGTAACACTAGCAGCAAAGTAATATGATATAAGGTAACACTAGCAGCAAAGTAATATATGATATAAGGTAACACTAGCAGCAAGGTAATATATGATATAAGGTAACACAGCAGCAAGGTAATATATGAATAAGGTAACACAGCAGCAAAGTAATATATGAATAAGGTAACACTAGCAGAAGGTAATATATGATAAAGGAAACTAGCAGCAAGTAATATGTGATAATAAGGACAAGCAAATAATAATGATAAGGTAAACTAGAGAATATATTAAGGTAACACTAGCAGCAAGGTAATATATGATTAAGGTAACACTAGCAGCAAAGTAATATATGATAAGAAGTACACAGCAGAAGTAATATATGATATAAGAGTAAAGCTACAGCATAGTAAAGGTTATTGATATAAGGTAACACTAGCAGCAAGGTAATATAATATAATAAGGTAACACTAGCACAAGTAATATAGATATAAGGTAACACTAGCAGCAAAGTAATTTATATTAAGGTAAACTACAGCAAGGTAATATATGATATAAGGTAACACTAGCGCAATAATAATATAATAAGGTAACACTAGCAGCAAGTAATATAAGAATAAGGTAACACTAGCACAAGGTAATATAATAAAAGTAAATATAATAAGGTAAATAATAAGGTAATATAATAAGGTAACATAAAGAATAAGATTACACTAGCGAAGAATATAGATATAAGGTAACACATAGCAGCAAGGTAATATAATATAAGGTAACACAAGCAGCAAGGAATAATGATATAAGGTAAACAAGCAGCAAGGTAATATAGATAAAGGTAACACTAGCAGCAAGGTAATTATGATATAAGGTAACACTAGCAGCAAGGTAATATAAGATAAAGGTAATACTACAGCAAGGTAATATATATATAAGGTAACACTATGACAAAGGTAATAATAAAAGGTAATATTATAAGTAACAAAGTATATAAAGGTAACACTAGCAGCAAGTAATAAAGATATAAGGTAACACTAGCAGCAAGGTAATATAAGATAAGGTAACTAGCAGCAAGGTAATATGATATAAGGTAAAAGCAAGTAATGATAAGGTAATATACAGTATAAGATATAGTAACACTAGACAAAAAAGAAGTAAAGTAAAATAAGAGAATACTAGCAATAGTAATATAAGAATATAAGATAATACATACACAAGTAATATATATAAGTAAAAAGGCCCAATGAATTGATCGTGAAGGTAAATGAATGTATATATGGATAAGGTAACATAGCACAAGTAATTGAGGGTAACAATAACAAGGGATATATGGAAAGTAACAGACGCAAGGTAAGATTAAGGTACACTGCAGCTAGTAAATATGTAAGGTCACTCTGGGTAATAGATATAAGGTCTTAGCAGCAAGTATATATGAAGGTGACTGGCAGAATATAATGTTATGGTACGTGCAAAGAATACAGATGTTAAGGTGTAGCAAGGTATATAGTCATGGGAACTACAGAAAGTATATAGTAGGTGTGATGAGGCGGCAGAGTGTACAGGCGTCTGTGCTGGTGGCGGCAGAGTATACAGGCATGTGTGGTGGTGGCAGAGTATACAGGCGTCTGTGCTGGTGGCGGCAGAGTATACAGGCATGTGTGGTGGTGGCAGAGTATACAGGCGTCTGTGCTGGTGGCGGCAGAGTATACAGGCTCTGTGCTGGTGGCGCAGAGTATACAGGCGTGTGTGGTGGTGGCAGAGTGTACAGGCGTGTGTGGTGGTGGCAGAGTGTACAGGTGTGTGTGGTGTGTGGCAGAGTGTACAGGCGTGTGTGGTGGTGGAGAGTATACCGGCATGTGTGGTGTGGCGGCAGAGTGTACAGGCGTCTGTGCTTGTGGCGGAGAGTATACAGGCATGTGTGGTGGTGGCAGAGTATACAGGCGTCTGTGCTGGTGGCGGCAGAGTATACAGCATGTGTGGTGGTGGCAGAGTATACAGGCGTCTGTGCGGTGGCGGCAGAGTTACAGGCTTGTGCTGGTGGGCAGAGTATACAGGCGTCTGTGCTGGTGCGGCAGAGTATACAGGCAGTGTGTGGTGGCGGCAGAGTAACAGGCGTCTGTGGTGGTGGCAGAGTATACAGGCGTGTGTGGTGGTGGCAGAGTGTACAGGCGTGTGTGGTGGTGCAGAGTACAGGCGTGTGTGGTGGGGCAGAGTGTACAGCGTGTGTGTGGTGGCGCAGAGTATACAGGCGGTGTGTGTGGTGGCGGCAGAGTTACAGGCGTGTGTGGTGGTGGCGCAGAGTGTACAGGCGTGTGTGGGGTGGCAGAGTGTACAGTGTTGTGGGTGGCAGAGAGTTACAGGCGTGTGTTGGTGGTGGAGAGTATACGGCGTGTGTGGTGGCGGAGAGTAACAGGTGTCTGTGCTGTGGCGGCAGAGTATACAGGCATGTGTGGTGGTGGTGGCAGAGTATACAGGCGTCTGTGCTGGTGGGGCAGAGTATACAGGCTGTGGTGGTGGAGAGTATACGCTGTGTGGTGGCGGCAGAGTATACAGGCGTCTGTGCTGGTGGCGGCAGAGTATACAGGCAGGTGTGGTGGTGGGCAGAGTATACAGGCGTCGTGTGGTGGTGGCAGAGTGTACAGGCTGTGTGGTGGTGGCAGAGTTACAGGCGTGTGTGGTGGTGGCAGAGTGTACAGGCGTTGTGTGGTGGGGCAGAGTTACAGGCTGTGTGGTGGTGGCGCAGAGTATACAGGCGTGGGGTGGTGGCGCAGAGTATACAGGCGTGTGTGGTGGCAGAGTTACAGGTTGTGTGGTGGTGGCAGAGTATACAGGCGTGTGTGGTGGTGGCAGAGTATACAGGCTGTGTGTGGTGGGGCAGAGTGTACAGGCGTTGTGCTGGTGGCGGCAGAGTATACAGGCTGTGTGGTGGGGCAGAGTATACAGGCGTCTGTGCTGGTGGCGGCAGAGTATACAGGCATGTGTGGTGGTGGCAGAGTATACAGGCGTTGTGCTGGTGGCGGCAGAGTATACAGGCTGTGTGGTGGTGGCAGAGAGTATACAGGCGTCTGTGTGGTGGCGCAGAGTATACAGGCTGTGTGGTGGTGCGGCAGAGTATACAGGCGTCGTGTGGTGGTGGGCAGAGTATACAGGCGTGTGTGTGGTGGCAGAGTATACAGGCGTTGTGTGGGTGGTGGCAGAGTATACAGGCGTGTGCTGTGGCGAGATTTACAGGCGTGTGGTGGCAGATGTACAGGCTGTGGGTGGAGTGTACAGGTGTGTGGTGCGGCAGAGTTACAGGCGTGTGTGGTGTGAGAGTAACAGGCGTGTGTGGTGGTGGCGGCAGAGTGTACAGGCGTGTGTGTGGTGGCGGCAGAGTTACAGGCTGTGTGGTGGTGGCAGAGTGTACAGGCGTTGTGTGGTGGGCAGAGTTACAGGTGTGGTGGTGGTGGCAGAGTGTACAGGCGTGTTGTGTGGTGGGGCAGAGTATACAGGCTGGCTGTGTGGGTGGGTGTGGTGGCAGAGTGTACAGGCGTTGCAGTGCGTGTGGTGGGCGGCAGAGTTACAGGCAGTGTGTGGTGGAGTGTTGGTGTGGCAGAGTATACAGGCGTCTGTGCTGGTGGCGGCAGAGTATACAGGCATTGTGTGGGTTGGTGGTGGTGGCGGCAGAGTAAAGATACAGGCGTCTGTGCTGGTGGCGGCAGAGTATACAGGCGTCTGTGCTGGTGGTGGCAGAGTATACAGGCGTCTGTGCTGGTGGCGGCAGAGTATACAGGCAGGTGTGGTGGTGGCGGCAAGTATACAGCGTCTGTGGTGGTGCAGAGTGTACAGGCGTGTGTGTGGTGGCAGAGTGTACAGGCGTGTGTGGTGGTGGCAGAGTGTACAGGCGTGTGTGGTGGTGCGGCAGAGTGTACAGGCGTGTGTGGTGGTGGCGGCAGAGTGTACAGGCGTGTGTGGTGGTGGCGGCAGAGTGTACAGGCGTGTGTGGTGGTGGCGGCAGAGTGTACAGCGTGTGTGTGCAGAGTGTACAGGGTGTGTGTGGTGGCGGCAGAGTGTACAGGCGTTGTGTGTGTGGCAGAGTGTACAGGCGTGTGTGGTGTGTGGTGGCAGAGTGTACAGGCGTGTGTGTGGTGGTGGAGAGTATACCGGCGTGTGTGGTGGTGGCGGCAGAGTGTACAGGCTGTCTGTGCTGGTGGCGGCAGAGTATACAGGCATGTGTGGTGGTGGCAGAGTATACAGGCGTCTGTGCTGGTGGCGGCAGAGTATACAGGCGTCTGTGTGGTGGTGGCAGAGTATACAGGCGTCTGTGCTGGTGGCGGCAGAGTATACAGGCAGTGTGGTGGTGGCGGCAGAGTATACAGGCGTCTGTGGTGGTGGCAGAGTGTACAGGCGTGTGGTGGTGGTGGCAGAGTGTACAGGCGTGTGTGGTGGTGGCAGAGTGTACAGGCGTGTGTGGTGGTGGCGGCAGAGTGTACAGGCGTGTGTGGTGGTGGCGCAGAGTGTACAGGCGTGTGTGGTGGTGGCGGCAGAGTGTACAGGCGTGTGTGGTGGTGCGGCAGAGTGTACAGGGTTTGTGTGTGGTGGTGGTGGCAGAGTGTACAGGCGTGTGTGTGGTGGGAGAGTTACAGGCGTGTGTGTGGTGGGGCAGAGTGTACAGGCGTCTGTGCTGGTGGCGGCAGAGTATACAGGCATGTGTGGTGGTGGCAGAGTATACAGGGTCTGTGCTGGTGGCGGCAGAGTATACAGGCATGTGTGGTGGTGGCAGAGTATACAGGCGTCTGTGCTGGTGGCGGCAGAGTATACAGGCGTCTGTGCTGGTGGTGGCAGAGTATACAGGCGTCTGTGCTGGTGGCGGCAGAGTATACAGGCAGGTGTGGTGGTGGCGGCAAGTATACAGGCGTCTGTGTGGTGGCAGAGTGTACAGGCGTGTGTGGTGGTGGCAGAGTGTACAGGCGTGTGTGTGTGGTGGCAGAGTGTACAGGCGTGTGTGGTGGTGGCGGCAGAGTGTACAGGCGTGTGTGGTGGTGGCGGCAGAGTGTACAGGCGTGTGTGGTGGTGGCGGCAGAGTGTACAGGCGTGTGTGGTGGTGGCGGCAGAGTGTACAGGCGTGTGTGGTGGCAGAGTGTACAGGTGTGTGTGGTGGTGGTGGCAGAGTGTACAGGCGTGTGTGGTGGTGGGAGAGTATACCGGCGTGTGTGGTGGTGGCGGCAGAGTGTACAGGCGTCTGTGCTGGTGGCGCAGAGTATACAGGCATGTGTGGTGGTGGCAGAGTATACAGGCGTCTGTGGTCTGGTGGCGGCAGAGTGATACAGGCATGTGTGGTGGTGGCAGAGTATACAGGCGTCTGTGCTGGTGGCGGCAGAGTATACAGGCGTCTGTGCTGGTGGTGGCAGAGTATACAGGCGTCTGTGCTGGTGGCGGCAGAGTATACAGGCGTCTGTGCTGGTGGTGGCAGAGTATACAGGCGTCTGTGCTGGTGGCGGCAGAGTATACAGGCAGGTGTGTGGTGGCGGCAGAGTATACAGGCGTCTGTGGTGGTGGCAGAGTGTACAGGCGTGTGGTGGTGGTGGCAGAGTGTACAGGCGTGTGTGTGGTGGTGGCAGAGTGTACAGGCGTGTGTGGTGGTGGCGGCAGAGTGTACAGGCGTGTGTGGTGGTGGCGGCAGAGTGTACAGGCGTGTGTGGTGGTGGCGGCAGAGTGTACAGGCGTGTGGTGGTGGTGCGGCAGAGTGTACAGGCGTGTGTGGGTGGCAGAGTGTACAGGTGTGTGTGGTGGTGGCAGAGTGTACAGGCGTGTGTGGTGGTGGGAGAGTATACAGGCGTGTGTGGTGGTGGCGGCAGAGTGTACAGGCGTTGTGCTGGTGTGGCGGCAGAGTATACAGGCATGTGTGGTGGTGGCAGAGTATACAGGCGTCTGTGCTGGTGGCGGCAGAGTATACAGTGCGTCTGTGCTGGTGGTGGCAGAGTATACAGGCGTCTGTGCTGGTGGCGGCAGAGTATACAGGCAGTGTGGTGGTGGCGGCAGAGTATACAGGCGTCTGTGGTGGTGGCAGAGTGTACAGGCGTGTGTGGTGGTGGCAGAGTTACAGGCGTGTGTGGTGGTGGCAGAGTGTACAGGCGTGTGTGGTGGGTGGCGGCAGAGTGTACAGGCGTGTGTGTGGTGGTGGCGGCAGAGTGTACAGGCGTGGTGGTGGTGGCGGCAGAGTGTACAGGCGTGTGTGGTGGCAGAGTAGTTACAGGTGTGTGTGGTGGGGCAGAGTGTACAGGCGTGTGTGGTGGTGGGAGAGTATACCGGCGTGTGTGGTGGTGGCGGCAGAGTGTACAGTCGTCTGTGCTGGTGGCGGCAGAGTATACAGGCATGTGTGGTGGTGGCAGAGTATACAGGCGTTGTGCTGGTGGGGAGAGTATACAGGCATGTGTGGTGGTGGCAGAGTATACAGCGTCTGTGCTGGTGGCGGCAGAGTATACAGGCGTCTGTGCTGGTGGTGGCAGAGTATACAGGCGTCTGTGCTGGTGGCGGCAGAGTATACAGGCAGTGTGTGGTGGGGCGGCAGAGTATACAGGCGTCTGTGTGGTGGCAGAGTGTACAGACGTTGTGTGTGGTGGTTGGCAGAGTGTCACAGGCGTGTGTGGTGGTGGCAGAGTGTACAGGCGTGTGTGGGTGGTGGTGGGCAGATAGTGTACAGGCGTGTGTGTGGTGGCGGCAGAGTGTACAGGCGTGTGTGGTGGTGGCGGCAGAGTGTACAGGCGTGTGTGGTGGTGGCGGCAGAGTGTACAGGCGTGTGTGGTGGCAGAGTGTACAGGTGTGTGTGGTGGTGGCAGAGTGTACAGGCGTGTGTGGTGGTGGGAGAGTATACCGGCGTGTGTGGTGGTGGCGCCAGAGTGTACAGGCGTCTGTGCTGGTGGCGGCAGAGTATACAGGCATGTGTGGTGGTGGCAGAGTATACAGGCGTCTGTGCTGGTGGCGGCAGAGTATACAGACATGTGTGGTGGTGGCAGAGTATACAGGCGTCTGTGCTGGTGGCGGCAGAGTATACAGGCGTCTGTGCTGGTGGTGGCAGAGTATACAGGCGTCTGTGCTGGTGGCGGCAGAGTATACAGGCAGGTGTGGGTGGTGGCGGCAGAGTATACAGGCGTCTGTGGTGGTGGCAGAGTGTACAGGCGTGTGTGGTGGTGGCAGAGTGTACAGGCGTGTGTGGTGGTGGCAGAGTGTACAGGCGTGTGTGGTGGTGGCGGCAGAGTGTACAGGCGTGTGTGGTGGTGGCGGCAGAGTGTACAGGCGTGTGGTGGTGGCGGCAGAGTGTACAGGCGTGTGTGGTGGTGGCGGCAGAGTGTACAGGCGTGTGTGGTGGTGGCGGCAGAGTGTACAGGCGTGTGTGGTGGTGACGGCAGAGTGTACAGGTGTGTGTGGTGGCAGAGTGTACAGGCGTGTGTGGTGGCAGAGTGTACAGGCGTGTGTGGTGGCAGAGTATACAGGCGTGTGTGGTGGTGGAGTATACAGGCGTCTGTGGTGGTGGCAGAGTGTACAGGCGTGTGTGGTGGCAGAGTATACAGGCGTGTGTGGTGGTGGAGTATACAGGCGTCTGTGGTGGTGGCAGAGTGTACAGGCGTGTGTGGTGGTGGAGTATACAGGTGTCTGTGGTGCGCTCGTGCAAGGCAGGGGTTAAAAAAAATAAAAAAAGATTATGCTCACCTCACCCCGAGCCCCCGCCGTCTTCTGCCGTGTTCCGCCGTCTTCTGCCGTGTTCCGCTAGGCTCCCGGTGGCTGTGCAGGCTCCCGGTGCCTGCAGTGATCTTCTATCTACTGAGAGTGAAGGACCTGTGGTGATGTCAGAGTCACGTGACCCTCGATTTGCCTGGAGTAAGCTGGTGTCACGTGACTCTGACATCACCACAGGTCCTTCACTCTCAGTAGATAGAAGATCACTGCAGGCACCGGGAGCCTGCACAGCCACCGGGAGCCTAGCGGAACACGGCAGAAGACGGCGGGAGACGGCGGGAGACAGCGCGGGCTCGGTAGAGGTGAGGATTTTTTTTTTTTTTAGAGTAGTGCGGGTCTGCGGCTCGTGATGACGCTGCGCGTCATCACTCGCAGTCCCGCGCAAAGCATGTTGGGATTCGGCTACAACGCCCGAAATCCCAACTGCGGATTATATAAGTAGAAGAAGATAAGGTAACACTAGCAGCAAGGTAATATATGATATAAGGTAACACTAGCAGCAAGGTAATATAAGATATAAGGTAACACTAGCAGCAAGGTAATATATGATATAAAGTAACACTAGCAGCAAGGTAATATATGATATAAGGTAACACTAGCAGCAAGGTAATATAAGATATAAGGTAACACTAGCCGCAAGGTAATATATGATATAAGGTAACACTAGCAGCAAGGTAATATAAGATATAAGGTAACACTAGCAGCAAGGTAATATATGATATAAGGTAACACTAGCAGCAAGGTAATATATGATATAAGGTAACACTAGCAGCAAGGTAATATATGATAAAAGGTAACACTAGCAGCAAGGTAATATAAGATATAAGGTAACACTTGCAGCAAGGTAATATCAGATATAAGGTAACACTAGCAGCAAGGTAATATATGATATAAAGTAACACTAGCAGCAAGGTAATATATGATATAAGGTAACACTAGCAGCAAGGTAACATAAGATATAAGGTAATACTAGCAGCAAGGTAATATATGATATAAGGTAACACTAGCAGCAAGGTAATATATGATATAAGGTAACACTAGCAGCAAAGTAATATATGATATAAGGTAACACTAGCAGCAAGGTAATATAAGATATAAGGTAACACTAGCAGCAAGGTAATATATGTTATAAAGTAACACTAGCAGCAAGGTAATATATGATATAAGGTAACACTAGCAGCAAAGTAATATATGATATAAGGTAACACTAGCAGCAAGGTAACATAAGATATAAGGTAATACTAGCAGCAAGGTAATATATGATATAAGGTAATACTAGCAGCAAAGTAATATATGATATAAGGTAACACTAGCAGCAAGGTAATATATGATATAAGGTAACACTAGCAGCAAAGTAATATATGATATAAGGTAACACTAGCAGCAAAGTAATATATGATATAAGGTAACACTAGCAGCCAGGTAATATATGATATAAGGTAATACTAGCAGCAAAGTAATATATGATATAAGGTAACACTAGCAGCAAGGTAATATATGATATAAGGTAACACTAGCAGCAAAGTAATATATGATTTAAGGTAACACTAGCAGCAAAGTAATATGTGATATAAGGTAACACTAGCAGCAAGGTAATATATGATATAAGGTAACACTAGCAGCAAAGTAATATATGATTTAAGGTAACACTAGCAGCAAAGTAATATATGATATAAGGTAACACTAGCAGCAAGGTAATATATGATTTAAGGTAACACTAGCAGAAAGGTAATATATGATATAAGGTAACACTAGCAGCAAAGTAATATGTGATATAAGGTAACACTAGCAGCAAAGTAATATATGATTTAAGGTAACACTAGCAGCAAGGTAATATGTGATATAAGGTAACACTAGCAGCAAGGTAATATATGATATAAGGTAACGCTAGCAGCAAGGTAATATGTGATATAAGGTAACACTAGCAGCAAGGTAATATATGATATAAGGTAACACTAGCAGCAAGGTAATATAAGATATAAGGTAACACTAGCAGCAACGTAATATATGATATAAAGTAACACTAGCAGCAAGGTAATATAAGATATAAGGTAACACTAGCAGCAAGGTAATATATGATATAAGGTAACACTAGCAGCAAGGTAATATAAGATATAAGGTAACACTAGCAGCAAGGTAATATATGATATAAGGTAACACTAGCAGCAAGGTAATATAAGATATAAGGTAATACTAGCAGCAAGGTAATATATGATATAAGGTAACACTAGCAGCAAGGTAATATATGATATAAGGTAATACTAGCAGCAAGGTAATATATGATATAAGGTAACACTAGCAGCAAGGTAATATAAGATATAAGGTAACACTAGCAGCAAGGTAAATATAAGATATAAGGTAACACTAGCAGCAAGGTAATATATGATATAAGGTAACACTAGCAGCAAGGTAATATAAGATATAAGGTAACACTAGCAGCAAGGTAATATGAGATATAAGGTAACACTAGCAGCAAGGTAATATATGATATAAGGTAACACTAGCAGCAAGGTAATATATGATATAAGGTAACACTAGCAGCAAAGGTAATATATGATATAAGGTAACACTAGCAGCAAGGTAATATATGATATAAGGTAACACTAGCAGCAAGGTAATATATGATATAAGGTAACACTAGCAGCAAGGTAATATATGATATAAGGTAACACTAGCAGCAAGATGTAAGTAATAAGATATAAGGTAACACTAGCAGCAAGGTAATATATGATATAAGGTAACACTAGCAGCAAGGTAATATATGATATAAGGTAACACTAGCAGCAAGGTAATATATGATATAAGGTAACACTAGCAGCAAGGTATATAATATAGATATAAGTTAAACACTAGCAGCAAGGTAATATAGATATAAGGTAACACTAGCAGCAAGGTAATATATGATATAAGGTAACACTAGCAGCAAGGTAATATATGATATAAGGTAACACTAGCAGCAAGGTAATATATGATATAAGGTAACACTAGCAGCAAGGTAATATAAGATATAAGGTAACACTAGCAGCAAGGTAATATATGATATAAAGTAACACTAGCAGCAAGGTAATATATGATATAAGGTAACACTAGCAGCAAGGTAATATATGATATAAGGTAACACTAGCCGCAAAGGTAATATATGATATAAGGTAACACTAGCAGCAAGGTAATATAAGATATAAGGTAACACTAGCAGCAAGGTAATATATGATATAGGTAACACTAGCAGCAAGGTAATATATGATATAAGGTAACACTAGCAGCAAGGTAATATATGATAAAAGGTAACACTAGCAGCAAGGTAATATAAGATATAAGGTAACACTTGCAGCAAGGTAAATATCAGATATAAGGTAACACTAGCAGCAAGGTAATATATGATATAAGTAACACTAGCAGCAAGGTAATATATGATATAAGGTAACACTAGCAGCAAGGTAACATAAGATATAAGGTAATACTAGCAGCAAGGTAATATATGATATAAGGTAACACTAGCAGCAAGGTAATATATGATATAAGGTAACACTAGCAGCAAAGTAATATATGATATAAGGTAACACTAGCAGCAAGGTAATATAAGATATAAGGTAACACTAGCAGCAAGGTAATATATGTTATAAGTAACAATAGCAGCGAGGTAATATATGATATAAGGTAACACTAGCAGCAAAGTAATATATGATATAAGGTAACACTAGCAGCAAGGTAAATAAGATATAAGGTAATACTAGCAGCAAGGTAATATATGATATAAGGTAACACTAGCAGCAAGGTAATATATGATATAAGGTAACACTAGCAGCAAAGTAATATATGATATAAGGTAACACTAGCAGCAAGGTAATATATGATATAAGGTAAACTAGCAGGAAGGTAATATAAGATATAAGGTAATACTAGCAGCAAGGTAATATATGATATAAGGTAACACTAGCGGGAAGGTAATATATGATATAAGGTAATACTAGCAGCAAAGTAATATATGATATAAGGTAATACTAGCAGCAAAGTAATATAATGATATAAGGTAATACTAGCAGCAAGGTAATATATGATATAAGGTAACACTAGCAGCAAGGTAATATATGATATAAGGTAACACTAGCAGCAAGGTAATATAAGATATAAGGTAATACTAGCAGCAAGGTAATATATGATATAAGGTAACACTAGCAGCAAGGTAATATATGATATAAGGTAACACTAGCAGCAAGGTAATATACTGTATGATATAAGGTAACACTAGCAGCAAGGTAATATACTGTATGATATAAGGTAATACTAGCAGCAAAGTAATATATGATATAAGGCAACACTAGCAGCAAGGTAATATCTAATGGTACCTTTACACGCCGCTGCAGAAGGTTAGAAACAACCGGGTGTCTCACGTGCTCGAGCACGTTTCAACGGTTGCTAACGGTACCTGATACCGCTTTACACGCCGCTACAAGGTGCTCCACAGTAGGTTTTTTCTATCCCTGGAAGCACCAACGGGTGCTGCAGGTTACCTTCTGTAGAGCACCTTCCCTCATTTACATTCCGCTACCACAAGGTAATATGGGAGGACCTGGGGCAGCAGGGACAACACATAGGCGTGCCAGAGTTGTGGATTACAAGACGCTTGTACGATGATTGGACAAAGCAATAACATCATGATTGGCCAGCCAGCGCAGGAAGGCTGGCTAATACATGATGCTATTGCAATTGTGTAGTGTGACTGGTCAGCTCCTTAAATATGCCGCCCTATGCAGGGACAACCAATCGTAACGCAGGAGCTTCCACCAATGATCGCTGAAGGGGGGCGGTATCCCGGAGGCTGTGTCACGCCCCAGGGAGTTCACTAGGTGTTGCAAAAACCTTCCTGTTCCTCATTTACACACCGCTACCATTGGGTTGAAACCAACCTGTTTGTCGACAGTGACCGGTGGCAACAACCTGATTTACACGCCGCTATCTCGCGGTGTTTTGACGGTGCAAGATACAATTGTCTCCGACACCCGGTTGTTTCTAACCTTCTGTAGCCGCGTGTAGAGGTACCATAATATATAAAGCTGAATGTGTGTATCTGTGTGTGTATATGTGTGTGTGTGTATATCCGGGATTGGCATCTACACCGTCGCAACTACAGCCACAAAATTTTGTACAGTCACACGTCTGGACCCCGAGAGCGTCATAGGCTATGTTGTGAGGCGAAATTTTAACCCTGCGCGCTCCAGTTCACCAAACAATTTTGCCCCTATCTACATAATGGGGAAAAAGTGAATGGAAAAGTGTTGGAGGAAAATCGACAGCTGTCAGCTATAGAGACAAAATTTTGCACAGTCACACGTCTGGACCCCGGGAGCGTCATAGGCTATGTTGTGAGGCGAAATTTTAACCCTGCGCGCTCCAGTTCACCAAACAATTTTGCCCCTATCTACATAATGGGGAAAAAGTGACAGTTACCAGTTGACAGTTGTGAATGAGAGGGGCTTAATAATAGCGCCAAAGACTAACAGCACATACCAGCATATAGTCACTAAGGTGGGGCCCCAACATGAGATATTCACCACACATGGGGACATGTATACACACCACACGCACACAAAGAGTAACAGCAAGTGTATAGTCGCTAAAGTGCAGCCCCAACATTGGATACTCACCACACACCCGAACAAACACACACACACCACAAAGAGACACACACAACACAGAGACACACACACACCCCCAAGGGGACACACACACACACACACTCTATAGCGACACATGCACTCACCCCACAGGGACACACACACACCACAAAGAGACACACATAACACAGATACACACACCACACAGACCCCCCCCACAGGGACACACACACATAGCCACCCTATAGGGACACATGCATTCACCCCACAGGGACACACACACCACAAAGAGACACACACACACCACTCAGACCCCCCCACAGGGACATACACACCCTATAGGGACACATGCACTCACCCCTCAGGGACACACACCACAAAGAGACACACACAACACAGAGACACACACACCCCACACAGACACCCCCCCCACAGGGACACACAAACATACACACCCTATAGGGACACATGCACTCACCCCACAGGGACACACACACACACCACAAAGAGACACACACAACAGAGACACACACCACACAGATCCCCCCCACAGGGACACACACATACACACCCTATTGGGGCACATGCACTCACCCCACAGGGACACACACACCACAAAGAGACACACACAACATAGACACACACCACACAGATCCCCCCCCACAGGGACACACACATACACACCCTAGGGACACACACACCACACAGACACACAGATGTGCACAAATCACCTCACACAACTCGCCTCGTACGTGTGCTATCTTTATTTTCCAAACATAAACATCTGAAACACATGTGCCATATAGGGAATTAAGGCAGATGTCAGTCACATGAGCTGTCTATTATGTGTATGTGTGAGGTAACATATACTGCCCGGCCAGGGGGAGGGTTTACTGTTGGCTGGAGATTTATTAGGCTGCCTATAGCAACCAATCACAGCTCAGCTTCTATTTTCTTACAGGTCATTAATATGACATATTCAAATTCTATTTTGTTATAGCTAAGAGCAGTTATTTATTAACCCGGGCGTAGCTGGGTACTACAGCTAGTATGATATAAGGTAACACTAGCAGCAAGGTAATATATGATATAAGGTAACACTAGCAGCAAAGTAATATATGATATAAGGTAACACTAGCAGCAAGGTAATATACTGTATGATATAAGGTAACACTAGCAGCAAAGTAATATATGATATAAGGTAACACTAGCAGCAAGGTAATATATGATATAAGGTAATACTAGCAGCAAAGTAATATAAGATATAAGGTAACACTAGCAGCAAGGTAATATATGATATAAGGTAACACTAGCAGCAAGGTAATATATGATATAAGGTAACACTAGCAGCAAGGTAATATAAGATATAAGGTAACACTAGCAGCAAGGTAATCTTATCTTATCTTATATATTATATTATATTATATTATATTTATATAATCCGCAGTTTGGAATTCGGGCACTGTAGCCGAATCCCAGAATGCTTTGCGCGGGACTGCGAGTGATGACGCGCAGCGTCATCACGAGCCGCAGACCCGCACTGCCGTCTCCGCCACCCGCCGTCTCCGCCGCGCACCGTCCGCCCTGCCGCCGCCTCCGCCCTGCCGCCGCCTCCGCCCCGCCGCCGCGAGGTCACCGCTGCCCCTCGCTGCTCTAGCAACGCTGGGGCCTCGGTGACGCCATGCAGCTGGAGGAGCACTGTCCTTGCGGCGACATGTAATTTCCAACATGGCGTGCAAAATCTCGCGAGATTTCGCCGCCATCTTGGATATTACATCTCGCCCCACCGGCTCCACTTTCCCACCGCCACCCGCTGCTTCATTCCCTCCCTCCCCTCCTCGCTCCATCGCCCACCCCACCGCTCCATTCCACCAGCACCGCTCCATTGCGCTTTATCCCCCTCCATTGCGGCCCCCCCACCTCTCCAATGCGCACCCCCCCTATATTGCGGCCCCCCCACCGCTCCATTGCACACACACCCTCCATTCCAGCCCCTTCCCACCGCTCTATTACCCCTACCCGTCCCCCTCTCACCGGCCGCTCGGTCTCACCCGGTAATGAGCGGTCATGTGACAGATATCACATGACCGCTCTTTCCTTGCTGCGCTTTCCACACAGACTGCGCCTGACACCCGATGCAAGCGGGGACACATCCTAACCACTCTCCCTCCAGGTGACCTGACCACCCACTGTCCCTCCATCCTCACCTGACCACCCACTCTCCCTCCAGGTGACCTGACCACCCACTGTCCCTCCATCCTCACCTGACCACCCACTCTCCCTCCATCCTCACCTCACCACCCACTGTCCCTCCATCCTGCGCTGACCACCCACTCTCCCTCCATCCTGACCTCACCACCCACTGTCCCTCCATCCTGCGCTGACCACCCACTGTCCCTTCATCCTGCGCTGACCACCCACTGTCCCTCCATCCTGCGCTGACCACCCACTCTCCCTCCATCCTGCGCTGACCACCCACTCTCCCTCCATCCTGCGCTGACCACCCACTCTCCCTCCATCCTGCGCTGACCACCCACTCTCCCTCCATCCTGACCTCACCACCCACTGTCCCTCCATCCTGCGCTGACCACCCACTGTCCCTTCATCCTGCGCTGACCACCCACTGTCCCTCCATCCTGCGCTGACCACCCACTCTCCCTCCATCCTGCGCTGACCACCCACTCTCCCTCCATCCTGTGCTGACCACCCACTCTCCCTCCATCCTGCGCTGACCACCCACTCTCCCTCCATCCTGTGCTGACCACCCACTCTCCCTCCATCCTGCGCTGACCACCCACTCTCCCTCCATCCTGCGCTGACCACCCACTGTCCCTCTGTCCTGCGCCGACCACCCACAGGCCCTCCATCCTGCGCTGACCACTGCCCCTCCATCCTGTGCTGACCACTGCCCCTCCATCCTGAGCTGACCAATGAGCCTCCTTCCTGCGCTGACCACTGAGCGTCCATCCTCTGCTCACCACTGAGCCTCCATCCTGCGCTGACCACCCACTGTCCCTCTGTCCTGCGCTGACCACCCACTGTCCCTCTGTCCTGCGTTGACCACCCACTGTCCCTCTGTCCTGCGTTGACCACCCACTGTCCCTCTGTCCTGCGCTGACCACCCACTGTCCCTCTGTCCTGCGCTGACCACCCACAGGCCCTCCGTCCTGCGCTGACCACCCACAGGCCCTCCGCCCTGCGCTGACCACCCACTGCCCCTCCATCCTGCGCTGACTACTGCCCCTCCATCCTGCGCTGACCAATGAGCCTCCTTCCTGCGCTGACCACTGAGCGTCCATCCTCTGCTCACCACTGAGCCTCCATCCTGCGCTGACCACCCACTGTCCCTCTGTCCTGCGCTGACCACCCACTGTCCCTCTGTCCTGCGCTGACCACCCACTGTCCCTCTGTCCTGCGCTGACCACCCACTGTCCCTCTGTCCTGCGCTGACCACCCACTGTCCCTCTGTCCTGCGCTGACCACCCACTGTCCCTCTGTCCTGCGCTGACCACCCACAGGCCCTCTGTCCTGCGCTGACCACCCACAGGCCCTCCCTCCTGCGCTGACCACCCACAGGCCCTCCGTCCTGCGCTGACCACCCACAGGCCCTCCGCCCTGCGCTGACCACCCACTGCCCCTCCATCCTGCGCTGACTACTGCCCCTCCATCCTGAGCTGACCAATGAGCCTCCTTCCTGCGCTGACCACTGAGCGTCCATCCTCTGCTCACCACTCAGCCTCCATCCTGCGCTGACCACTGCCCCTCCATCCTGTGCTGACCACTCAGCCTCCTTCCTGCGCTCACCACTGGCCCTCCATCCTTCGCTGACCACTCAGCCTCCATCCTGCGCTCACCACTGAGCCTCCATCCTCTGCTGACCACTCCATCCTGTGCTCACCACTGAGCCTCAATCCTGCGCTGACCACTGAGCCCTCCATCCTGCGCTCACCACTCACCCTCCTTCGTCTGCTGACCACTCCATCCTGCGCTGACCACTCAATCCTGCACTCCCCACTCAGCCTCCATCCTGCGCTGACCACTCATCCTCCATCCTGCGCTGACCACTGAGCCTCCATCCTGCGCTGACCACTGAGCCTCCATCCTGCGCTGACCACTCAGCCTCCATCCTGCGCTCATCACTGAGCCTCCATCCTGCGCTCACAACTGAGCCTCCATCCTGCGCTCACCACTGAGCCTCCATCCTGCGCTGACCACTCTGGCTCCATCCTGCGCTGACCACTGGCTCCATCCTGCGCTGACCACTCTGCCTCCATCCTGCACTGACCACTCTGCCTCCATCCTGCACTGACCACTCTGCCTCCATCCTGCACTGACCACTCTGCCTCCATCCTGCACTGACCACTCTGCCTCCATCCTGCACTGACCACTCTGCCTCCATCCTGCGCTGACCACTCGGCCTCCATATACAGTGCTAACCACTGAGCCACCGTATACAGTGCTAACCACTGAGCCACCGTATACAGTGCTAACCACTCAGCCACCATATACAGTGCTAACCACTGAGCCACCATATTCAGTGCTAACCACTGAGCCACCGTATACAGTGCTAACCACTGAGCCACCATATACAGTGCTAACCATTGAGCCACATTACTGTTCTAATTGTTGACAAACAATATACAGTGCCAACCACTGAGCCACTGTAGAGTGCTAACCACTGAGGCTCTGTATACAGTGCTAACTACTGAGCCAGCGTATACTGTGCTAACCAGTCAGCCCCCGTATACTCTGCTAACCAATGAGCCCCTGTATACTCTGCTAACCAATGAGCCGCCGTCAAGTCTGCTAAGCACTCAACCCCCATATACTCTGCTAACCAATGAGCCCCGTATACTCTGCTAAGCACTCTGCTGCACGCAGGATGACGTCCGGGAACAGTGTTTAAGTGCGGCCAGGACGGGCCCCCCTCTTGCCCGCACCCGCCCGCTGTTCCCTAGCCATCTCCTGCCCGCTCTTCACCAGCCCCCTCCTGCCCGCACCCGCCCGCTGTTCCCTAGCCTTCTCCTGCCCGCACCTGACCGCTCTTCCCCGGCCGCCTCCTGGCCGCACCCGACCGCTCTTCCCCGGCCCCCTCCTGCCCGCACCTTCCCGCTGTCCCCCGGCCCCCATCCTGGATTTCTGCATCGCTGCACACTCACACCGCTGTAGGTATCTATATATTTAATCACCAATGTTGTGCTGCTATTCCGCCATGCACCGCGGCACCGTCCCCACCGATCGCGCTCAGCGCCTTCGCGAGCCGCTATTCACAGAATAAGACCCGCGAGCGCTGGCACACTACTGCGCCACCCCCAGCCACAGTCACGTCCCCAACTCTTACGTCACCATTCACAGCCCCAAGAGCGATGGCGCGCTCGAGACCCACCGTAAGCCGCAGTCACGCCAGCCACAGTTACGACGCCATTCACAGCCGCACGAGCGCAGTAACCATCCCTCACCGTGCATGCGCCTTCACGAAATTTACCTCACACCAAGGACACGCCACGATTTCCTCCACTCTGGAAGTATGCAGCTCTCATACAACAAGTCAGTGGTGACAGCCATTACGTCACATCACCTCTCCACCCACCAGGACGCCCATTAAGGTCACCATCACACCCACAAACCTGTTACCCACAGAACTACCTGTATATACTCTGCTACCCACGCAGCCGGCTGTATACTCTGCTACTGACAGAGC